>JBBDGP010000232.1:0-1235000 GCA_037952835.1 Lithobates septentrionalis | reverse complement strand
GACCCTGCCCACCAAATTCTATCTCTGAGATTTCACTTTTGGGGGAAATGGTCCCTTTAACTCTTAGCAGGGTAACATGTTTTTCCTACCTAAACGCTCGCTGTAGTCTCATGAAGAGTACTGTTAGTACTTTAGTCTCTAGGATAAGAAAACAAATGCACAGTTACCACATTTTTATTATACCTGTTTTTATGTTAAATTGAGTTTAGTTTAGAACACATCATACAGAAAGCTTGTCAGTAAATATCATTGAATCATGTGACTGTATGTATAGATGTACTATAACGATAGTGAATAAAAATCAAGATAACTTGCTCCCCATTCTAAAGTAGATAAATTGACCTATTACATCTGAATATAAAGGTTGCACTGACTAGACTGGCTGTGCGGGAGAAACGTGCATGTACTAATGTAAAGAGCACTGGTATACGAGTATGTAGATCACAGTAATTATGCATGAACCAAGATAAATAAGTGGTTATACACAATAAACATGCATGTCTTTATGCTCTGCTTCTGCTACTACAATAGTCTTACATCTGCTGTTATATGTTTATACAATTGAATGATATTTCTAAATACGGAAATACTCTTACTCCTATTAAAAGCGTATCTAAACCTAAATATATATTCATATATTCCTGCTTAGCAATCCTTAAATGTGGTGGCTGCATTGGTTTTCTTTTTTTAGGCTTTTTTTTCCTTTTATTTTATGGGGCTGATCCAGCCATTAAATCCGTTATTTTTCAAAAAAAAATTTTACCAGACCTTGCTGTCTAGCAAAGGTGGCATTTCGGGGGTTGATGCAAAGCATTTAACACTGACAGGGGTGCTTACAATAGTCAGCTTGTATTCATTTTTGTAAAACCTTTATCCCAAAAAGAAGAAAAAAAAATCTGTAACTGCTTAAAAGGTGTAAGCTGGAGTTGGGCTTTAAATAAGTGAGTAACAAACTTAAACTTAAAGCTCTAAATCTACTAGTCCGTCTAACACTACCCTCTCCAGGCAATGCTGCTGTCCAAGGGTGTCTCCATTGCTCCTCCATAGATGGAGGAGCCACCCTAAAAGAGGAAGCGTGTTACTGGTCAGACCACCTGGTGAAAATAAAGGAACAAAAGCCGGTAAACAGAAAACTAAAGCAGCCACCACATCTAAGGATTGGTAAGCTGCAATATAAGTGTTTTTGAGTTAAGATACACTTTTAAAATCTTGTGCTATTAGTAATTGAATATTAATAAGATATTGTTAATAATAAAACTGTGCAAACAGCCGTGTAGCATTAGGGTCCTTTCAATTGGATATAATTTGAATGGAAGGTTTAGGCAGGTCCTCACTGAAAATAAGCACACTGTTAGTGCTCAAGTTTTGAAGAGACAAATAGAGATATTCTTCTATCATTTGTTTAGTTCTTAAAATGTAACTTCACTTGAAAAGGGAAGTTCCGACCATTGAGAAAACACAGCACACCTTGCGCATGCACAGTGGGAAGCCGTCTGTGAAACACCAAGAAGTCACAGCCAGCTTTCCACAAGCAAGATGTTGGCTTCAGGGACACGAAGACTGGCGAAGAACCGTCCCCTGGTGATGACAGTCCTGGATCCCTGCGCTGGTAAATGTTCCTGTATTAAAAGTCAGCAGCTACAGTATTTGTAGCTGTTGACTTTTATAACTGATCAGAACTCTTCTTTAATGGCACATAAGAGTCTTTTATGGTCTTGCAGCTCCTCTATGACTGGGGAAATATTCAAAACTAAAAACCACAAAGAAAGTGTGCATGGGCATAGTGCAACACCTTCTGATACCATTTAAAATGTAAAAAGTTTATTAGAATACTCACTAAGAATTATGCATATCATCATATCCTAGGTTCAAAGTCTGTTCACATCCTAAGAGACTGGATATAAGATAAGAAGACCTCTTTAGCGCCTACAGCGGGATGTAGTTGGTGCAAGTCTGCTAGAGCTGACCTGCTTACATGCATGCTTGCCTTTAAATACCTTAAATCAGAAAGGAAGTTAACTCAAAGACCCTCCCTCTGTGCTAATGAGGGGCTTTGCTTAGGACTATAGACTGGCAAAAAAGGAGACCAACACATGGTAATGGTAGTAACGATAATAATGATGCACTAGACAAAAACACATAAACGTAATGGACTTAATCCACTAAATCAACTACATGCATCTGCCACGCTCTATTTATGGGTATTGCCCACAATTGCTTCATTCATATAACAATGACTCAATGGGGGTTATTTACGAAAGGCAAATTCACTTTGCACTACAAGTGCAAAGTGCACTTGAAATTGCACTGAAAGTGAACTTGGAAGTGCAGTCGCTGTAGATCCGAGGGGGACATGCAAGGAAAAAAAAAACGCATTTTAACTTGATTGGATAATAAAATCAGCATAGCTTCTCCTCATTTCAGATCTACTCCTCAGATTTACAGCGACTGCACTTCCAAGTGCACTTTCAGTGCAATTTCAAGTGCACTTTGCACTTGTAGTGCAAAGTGGACTTGCCTTTCGTAAATAACCCCCAATATGTCTTACATAGGATTCAGCCCCACTGAATATTAATGTCATGGTATGAATTCTTGCCATAATAGATACACATCGTAATAACTTAGTACAGTACTGGATCGGAAGTTCATGCCTCTTTTATTCAGTATTCAGCTACATCCACCCCACCAGTCAACAGCTGCAAATGGGCTGGAGCCAGGGCGCACAGCCAGAGAGGGGCGCCACCTCCTCTCACTACACCATCAACGCAATCTCCAAATCTTAACACTGGGCTGTCTTTTTCTTCCAGACCACATCCCATTATCCAAGAAGTCCTATAAAATTAAGAATATACAACATATAAAGAATAAAACAGAACGATCACATACAAATACAATAAAAAGTATAAAATGGAAGAAAAAAAATTGCCCACTACCAAAAATGGCAAAAAAACAATTACAATAATTAGTGCATATATATGTATGCACGCATGCACATACGAGTACATACATATGCACATTTTGGCTCCACTTAAAACATTACTTTTTGTCAATTCTAAAAGGCAAGCATGCAAATAGCGCTACTAAATTGTTTACAGTCTGAACCATTTTCTTCCTTTGAGATCAATTGCATTAATGTAAGCTGCAAGATAACCCAAAAAGGATTACAAAGAGAATAGTTTGGTACTGGTATTTTTTTGTCTCCATTGATTGCCATTATTTTAAGAAAGACATTTTTGTGTTCTTTCTTATATTTAGCCAGTTTGTAAATGAAAAATGCTTTCCTATATTAAGGATAGAAATATTGCATAGTGTTTGGGGAGGATAGAGGATGGATTGCTCTTGTCTGTGTTTCTCATCCTTATCTGTGAACCTCATGCCTGATAGTGTGAGACTATTGCCCCACAGCAGCTAGTCAGGGTGTTCTTTTCAATAATTCACATCAGTCTTGATTTTTAAGATGAAGCTGATTGGTTGCAACACAGGTAGTTGATTTTCAGACATTTAAAGTGGGGTTCCACCCAAAAAACAAAACTACCTGTAAAAATTCTAAAAAAAAAAACAACAAAACATTTGGATATTTTTTTTTTTTTCACTTACCTCTAAATGCCTGTTGCTAGGTGGGCCCTCGTAGGCTGCCTGTCCCTTAGCCTGGGCTGGTGACATCACTTCCTCCTCGGCACAGGAAGGGCTCCGCTCTGCTCCCTCCCTCCTGTCAATCATCTAGGACCCATTACAGGTCCCAGGTGATTGAGCGGCCAATCACGGCGCACGGTGCCGCTCGCGCATGCGCAGTGGGTGCCAGGCTGTGAAGCCACAGCCTGGCGCCCACAGTTGTAATGCCGGCGCCGACGAGCGGAGGGGGGAGACGAGCGGGGCTTTGATCCCCCGCATCGCTGGACCCAGGGACAGGTGAGTGTCCAATTAAAAGTCAGCAGCTGCAGTATTTGTAGCTGCTGACTTTTAATTATTTTTTTTTTGGACGGCCCCCCTGGGTGGAACTCCTCTTTTAAGCTGGCCATGCACAGCTTCTTCTTCTTCTTTTTTTTCCCCAGTCTGCTGCACTAGCTAAAAATGGATTGGTGAATGGCCAAGGGGTACCAACTTTTGTTGGTACCCCTGCAGCTTTTAGAAACATTCTTCTTGAACATGCTTCATTCCTTCTGACACGTGATGAAATTTAAAGCAATTGTCTCATTTTATACCTGCATTTTCATAGGGTAAAGCAAAGGAAGTGTGAAAAGAGGCAAATTGCTTATTGTTCAAATATATAAAGATATTCTGAAATGGCCCAGATTTGTTGGTACCCCTTGAAAACATTATAATAAATTGTATCATAGTGATAGTTTTAATTGGTATTGGTATCTAATTGGTATCACACATGTCTTTGATCTTGTAATCAGCCTGTCAGTCTATTTAAATAGGGGAAAGTGGTCAATCTGTTGTTTGGTATCATTGGGTGCACCATATTGAACAAGGCTATCTCCATGCAACTTTCTGTTCCTTGAACTACTGTTTAAATATTTATTAATACATTTTTAAGATCCATGGAGAGTGTTGCCAAACCTCCCTGCATGTGGCCACAAGAGAACTATTTACACCTTTTAATAGAATTGTAGTGCAGTAGTAGACAAAGAGCCAGGGTCAAGGTACATCAGTGTCCGATTACACAATCTGTCCCTTTTTGAGTGACAGTGAGTTCAAAGGAAGAAGGCCCAGAAGAACTACACTGTTGCAAGAAAAACAAAAATGCTTCTGGGAGAATGTTCTTTTCGGAGGAGACCGTACTGGAGATTTTGGCTAGTCACGTCTTTAAATGGTCACAAACAAAAGAATGAACACCATACCTATTTTGAAACATAGAGGAGGCTTGGTAATGTTTGAGGGCAGCTTGACTGTGTCTGGCACAGGGTGCCTTGAATCTGTGCATGGTGCACTGAAACTTCAAGACTATCAAGGAATTCTGGAGCGAAACAAAACGCCCAGTGCCCTGAAAGCTTTGTTTCAGTTGCATATCATGGGTTCTCCAACTGAATAATGATCCACACACAGCTAAAAGTTTCCAAGAACAAAACATCTGACTATTCTGAGGTGGCCTTATATGAGCCCTGATTTAAATCCTATTGAATATCTAGGGAAAGTGCTGAAAGTTTCAGTCTAGAGTAGGCACCCTTCTAATTTGGGACAGTTTGCTCAAGAAGAGTAGACCGAATTACCTGTTGGCAGGTGCATTGAGAGCTACAGAAATTGCTTGTTTGCACTGATAGACCCTTATGGTTATGCAAAAAAATATCAGGTTAAGGGTCCCATCATTTTTGTCCATGCCATTTCAGGTTTTTTTAATTGAAAATATTCCAGTAAATCACAAATCAAAAGCAAAGTGATTTTTGTGATGGATGCCATTTGATTTGGGCAGATTCAAGCTATTTCAGGAAAAATTGTGGGTTCTTCCATGGTTGTGGAAGGGCACCAACAATTTGTCCATGTTTGTACATATATAAGGCACTCGAGCATGAGCGTGTGTGTTATTCTAGGAACATTACCAATTCTGTTGTAGGTGAATATCTCTGTTTAATGAAAAGTGAATGCTGTACATGGGGTTGTGAGGTTCTTCTATGTGCACAAACTCTAAATCATCCACTGTTAAATACATCCTTGTCACAAATATTAATTCTAACTATGTTCTTTTTGTTCCCTCCATCCTGTGCATGTCCTTTCCCGCTTCATCTGCATGACCCTTTATTCACAAACCAACCCTCTATGCTCTCACCCTATCACCCACCCCTGGCATGGCATGTCCCGGACACCTGAACTCTCACTTGCTGTCACAAGGATCACAACGGCACACTTGGCCCAGAGGAATTTAAGGCCTGCCTCATCAGCTTGGGTTACGATATTGGCAACGACCCTCAGGTACTGAAAATCAGAGTTGATAAGTTGAGCCGGGTATTTCATTTTAACGTGACTCTTGGTTTCCCAGGCATTGCGAACAAATGTTTTTGTACATCATACTGAGAAGGAATAATTTCTTTTTCTCCTTATTTCTTTGGTGTTGATTGCTTCTCTTGTCTACCCTGTTCTTTTCTTCTTTAATCTGTTCTGCATCTTCTTTTAAATGCCTTCCAAACCTCTGCTTCTGTGATACCTCTAACATATTTCTTATGTGTTTACAATTTTCCTAACACAATCTTTATATACCTCCTACTGCTGCTTTACTTTTCTTACTGTCCTCTTCTCTTTACTGCCTGTTTCTGTTCTCTCCTCTCCACCACTGATCCTCCTGCAGAAGAAGATTGGTATGCTGGACAGTGATGATTTCCGAGCCTGCCTTATCTCCATGGGTTACAACATGGTAATGTAAAATGCTTGCTTGCATTGTGTGATGTTGTAAGAACACAAATACTCTAACACAAAAATCATACTTTCTCTGGGCAAAAGAATCCTTTATAAAGGCTCCTGATTTCTTGTGTGTCCAGGAGGGATGATCCACAAAACTGGTTCAGGCTGTCATAAGTCCTGTCCTTAAAATATATGTAAACTCTTAACAATTAAAATTCCCTTGTTTGCTCCTTTTTGGTCTGTTCAGTATTCAACCAAAAGTGTTTTTTGTTATGTCTGTTGAATATGTGCAAAAAAAATACCTGCTGATCCTGCCAGAAATCCAGTAAACTTCTAACTTCCTGGACATTCTGCAGCAATATCTCAAGCAGTCTTATCAGCCTTCACAGGTTACCTCTGTGAGCTATAGAAGCTCCTCCTGCTATCTCAATGCATTCCTAAACTGACCAACCACTTCAATATCCTGTAATAGGATTGTGAAGGAAGGAGCCCTGATAGTTCCATCATGGAAGAAGTTGTCAAGACACAACTTTCACCTAACTCAAAAAAAGCTGAGCTAGGGAAGTAAGGAATGAACACCTGATTGGAGAACCTTTTTTGATATATACAATATATACAGTGTATGTGTGATATATATATAATATTACACACACACACACACACACCGTGGGGAAAATTATTTGATACCCTGCAGATTTTGTAAGTTTTCCCACTTACAAAGAAACAAAGGTCTATAATTTTTATTATAGGTGTATTTTAAATTGTAGAGACAGAATATCAACCAAAAACACATGATACAAATGTTATGAATTGAGTAAAATAAGTATTTGATCCCCAAGCAAAACTTGACTTCGTACTTGGTGGAGAAACCTTTGTTGGCAAGCACAGAGGTAAGACGTTTCTTGTAGTTTGTTACCAGGTTTGCACTCATCTCAGGAGGGATTTTGGTCCACCCTTTTTTTACAGATCTCTAAATCACTAAATCTCTCCAATACTCCCATAGGTGACATTCAACTGATAGACACATCAGGGCACACAATGTGGGTATTTGAGGATATACATTTTATTCCCACCCACATGATAGTTACTCCCGACTTGACTACATTTTTTGCTCCCCTATCCTAGCAGCGAATTCCACTTCAGCAGACATATACATATGCCCCTGGTCTGACCACCACATAGTATCCTGTAACCTTTCCTGCATAGGACTCTCCAATGCCACTAGGGCCTGGCGCCTTAATGACTTTTTACTCTCTGATCCTAGCATAGTTGGTCAATTATCTGATCGCCTAACTGACTACTTTTGCCACAACAACATTGAGGGGATCTCCCCCATAACTCTATGGGCAGCCCATAAGGCTGTGTTAAGGGGTCATCTCATAGAAATTGCCATGTCCAGGAAACGCCAAAAACTTAAAGATATTCCCACACTTACTTATGACCTTGAACAACTTTACCACAGTCATGGGCAGTCCCCTTCCTAGGAATTGCTGAATCAAGTCAATAGCAAGAGAAGCGCCCTGGACACTTTGCTCTCAGAGCAAACTGAAAAATCTCTTTGCTGATCCAAGGCCCGCTTTCTCTTGCATAGAAATTCGGCCTCGGCTATGTTTGCAAGAACGTTGAAACAATCTACACAACTAACACATTCTTACAAATTATGAAATAACAGGAACCTCACAACCCACCCCAACGATATCCTAACGATATTCTCCTCCTACTACCAAACACTTCTATCAGACCCTTCATCCCCAAACTGCCCCTCCTCTCAGACCTGGCTAGATGCTCTCCCGCTACCCAAGCTCACTGAGAAGCAGTTACAGCTTCTCAACTCCCCTTGCAAGGAGGAAGAAATAGCCTCTATCATCTCTTTAAAATCCTCCAAAACCCCAGGTCTGGATGGTTACACAGCACCATATTATAAAAAATTTGCTGGAATACTAGTCCCTAAGATGGCCAAACTATATAACCTTTATACTGAGAGGGGAATCCTTTCCAGATGACATGTTGTTGGCGAATA
This sequence comes from Lithobates septentrionalis, assembly GCA_037952835.1. Classification (NCBI taxonomy): domain Eukaryota; kingdom Metazoa; phylum Chordata; class Amphibia; order Anura; family Ranidae; genus Lithobates; species Lithobates septentrionalis. The sequence continues at coordinate 1,226,644 of JBBDGP010000232.1, read as the reverse complement.
TGTCCTTGATCCCAAAGCCAGGCAAGGATCACACCCTTCCCCAGAACTTTCACCCTAACTCTGTCATTAACAATGACTTAAAGATTTTTGACCGTATTTTAGCAGACCGTCTGGCATTGGTTATCACCTCTCTGATCTCCCCAGATTAGACGGGCTTTATTCCAACTAGGCAAATTACGGATAATATATGCTTAGCAGCTAACGTCATACAGGATGCTGGCGCTAACTCCAGTAAAGTCCTACTGCTCAGCTTAGATACAAATAAAGCCTTCAACAGTGTTCTCTGGCCCTATTTAGACTCTATCTTATCCAAAATTGGCATTAATGGGGCATTCATAAACTGGTTTAAGGCATTATATCATCACCCCCGTATCCACATTAAACTCCCAGGGTGCAACTCTGAATACTTTCCTCTGGGTCGAGGTGCTAGTCATGGGTGTCCCCTCTCCCCCCTTCTATTCGCTTTGGTGATTGAACCGTTAGTCCGCTCCATTTCCTCCAACCCAAATATTAAAGGATACGTTAAAAATGGTGAATTTAAATTGAGCTTCTACGTGGACGATGTCCTCCTCTTTATTACGGACCCCCTAATTTCCCTCCTCAACCTTCTCACTACCTTAGACACCTTTCACCACCTTACGGGACTAGGAGTGAATCAATCGAAATGTATAGCTGATAGTTGATGTATAGTTGATGGGTAACATCAACCTCCCTCAGCCCTTGCTAAATACTCTCAAAACTAAATGTGAATTCACTTGGAGCTCAGGCACCCTACCATATTTGGGGATCCAACTAGCCCCCTTTCTCAAACTGATATACATGCATAATTACCCCCAATCCTTCTCTAATGTAAAACAATTACTCACTCAATGGTCATCATACCATATATCGTTCTTAGGTCGAATTCAGGCAATAAAAATGTCATTCCTCCCTAAACTATTATTTTACTTCAGATCTTTAACGATTTATGTCCCCCGTTCCACGATAAGGGCAGTGCAATCCGAACTGCTTAAATTTGTCTGGCAAAATAAGAAGCCTTGCATGAGCCGCCTGTTGATGCATAGAGCGCAGTCTAGAGGCGTACTAGGCTGCTCAGACCTGTGGAAATATTACTTGGCCTTACGCCTAATCCAATTAGCACAATGGCATACCCCCCTATCCTCTGTCGAATGGTTGCAGTTTAAAAGTATCTCCGTGGTCCCGTTCTACCTCCCGGGTCTTCTCTGGTCAAGCTTTGTTTCTCCTAAAGATGTTGCACAGCTAAATGGTATTGTGCGTCAATCCCTTTATCTCTGGTTTCTCTATAAGGTGAAATTCCAATTGCTCTCCAACCCTCCACGCCTTGCCTCTTTCTTAGGTGATACTCAATTCCCCCCAGCCTTCAATACAGACCAAGAGTTTGCCAGTTGGACCTCACAAGGCCTAGTAACTCTAGACTCTCTGCTACAGGGTTCCTCCTTCTGCACATTTGAGCTACTACAACACAATTATGCCCTTCACCACTCTGAATTCTACAAATACTTACAAATACTACACTTTTTCGCTAGTATGGTTACCCAGAAAGCCAATTCAGTCAAATCACCATGCGAGAACCTCTGCGGTGAGGCATCCAGAGATAGGGGGATCCTATATAAATACCTTAATGATCATGATACTACAGCCAAATCTATAGCTATGTTGGGATGGGAGGTGAGGGTGGATCAGGAGATCCCAGTAGAGGACTGGTATGACATGGTCTCAAATATGCATAAATGAATACGCTCTATCGCTATTAAAGAGACCATAGTTCAATTACATACCTGTTGGTATTATACCCCCTACAGGCTGCACAGAATCTACCCACTGGTTCCCAACACATGTTTTAGGGGATGTCGGGACAGGGGCACTCTCCTACATATGGTCTGGAGCCGTACGGTTCTGAAACCCTTATGGCAGCGAACCTCCTCACTTGTGCTCCAAATAACAGGGGTACCTGTGACCTTGACCTATCAGATGTGTGCATCTTATTTGCCGAGCTCCCTGATGTCTCTCCCCCCATCAAAAGTTGGCACATACACTCTTTAGTGCCATCCAATGGGCAATTGCCCTAAATTGGCGATGCTCTTCTGTTCCTTGTTCACAGGTGCTCCTTCACATGAAATCCATTAGACTAATGGAAAGAGTGCATCACACTCTCATGGACTAAATGCACATCTTCGAGTTAAAACCTCTGTCGGGTTTTTATTGCTGTTTGTGTTCTTGTTGGAGAGATTTCCCCTCCCTTTCTGCTGCAGTGACAACTGCACCCTTTACTAAAAAAAAATGGTGCCCACCTGTACTCAAAAAAGCTCAGTACACTGCAAGTATACAATAAATGAGAAATTAAAAAATAAATATACTTATGCACTACTCAATGTGTGGATTACAAATTAAATCAACAAATAGATCAAAAATCAGAGTAATAAATGTGGAAAAAAATTAATAGTGAGATAAAGCTACCAGTGTCACTAACACCAACAATGATCAATGTGTATCTTATTGGATCAGCGCTAAATCACAAATAACACCAATAATTATATTAGAGCAATATATACAAAGCATATACAATAGGAAAAAAAATGTATTTTCGAGATTGGTGAAAATAAATCAAATAAAGTCCAGTGTAGGAAAATGTGAATATCAATAACAACGGTATAAAGTTCTGCATGCTTGACAGACAACTCCCAGTGTCAGCATCCATACATTTGTGCTGAATCCCCAAAAAAAGAGCAAACTCCACCACCATGTGCAATGGCCGCTCACCTCAATTCCAAAGGTAATGCGAGTCAAACTGCTGAAGCAAACTTCATATGCTATCATCCGTCATTGGTCATCGCACATGCAACAAGGAAGAAAACGCCTCTTGGTGTACTATAATACAGTAGTTTATTTAAAATGATGGATTAGAGTGATCAAAACACCGATATAATATTTTGGCACCATTATCCCTTTTATAGAAAGAACAAGAGAAAAAACAAATTGGCGGTATGGGACTTTGTTGGTGCTTATTTTAATAAAATTAGTATGTAACAACAAAGTATGAAAAAATTATTTAATTACAACATGAAAAAAGGACAAAGAGAATAGTCACATAGAAAGGAACAGACGTCACTTATTCTATGTAGTGTATCCACATGTCTGTTAAGTTTTCCACACACGAGTTCAACATTTTTTGTCATGCGGCTTCCTCAGGAACATGCGTGAACATTTTTCTCTAATAAGTAGATACAAATGTGTATATTAATTTATACAAATCTCAAGTTTGAAAAGATACAAACAATAATTTGAACCAGATACTTGTGTACATACATAGGTGCATCCAAGGAGTGTAGCAGAAATTATGAACCGTTAGGCTCAGGCTCCAATGCTTAGGAGATTCAGAAACCAAGCTATACTGAATGATGTCAGAGCAAATAATTGGGCACAAGAGCCCTAACAGTAGTTTATTTAAAAATAAAACAAAGGTAGACTTACATTTAAAATCGCAGATGTGCGGGTAGCCACACAGATATGGGGTCATACATCAGCGAGATGCTGGAAAAGGAGAACTTTGGTTTTGGCCGTAACCGGAAGTGACTTCACCCACCTCCTGCTGACGCGTTGCGTCACTATCAAGTGACTTTATCAAGGGATAAAGTCCCTTGATAAAGTCATGTGATAATGATGCAACGTGTTGGGAGGAGCTGGGTGACGTAACTTCCGGTTACGGCCGAAACCGAAGTTCTCCTTTTTTCAGCGTCTCGCTGATGTGTAACCCCATATCTGTGTGGCTACCGCACATCTGCGATTTTAAATGTAAGTCTACCTTTGTTTTATTTTTAAATAAACGACTGTTTTATAATACACCATGAGTTCTTTTCCTTGTTACATGTGCGATGATCAATGACGGATGACAGCATATGAAGTTTGATGCGCATTACCTTTGGAATTGAGGTGAGCGGCCATTGCACATGGTGGCGGAGTTTGCGTGGGATTCAGCACAAATGTATGAACACTGACCCTGGGATTTGTCTGTCAAGCATGCACAACTTTTTTGAAGAAGGACTGTACACTATTGCTAATGATATTCACATTTTCCTACACTGGACTTTTTTTTTTATTTTCACCAATCTTGAAATTACATTTTTTTCCCCTATTATTAGTATTATTATATATGCTTTGTATATATTTCTCTAGCTGCTCCAATAAGATGCACATTAATAAATGAGAAATGGCTTCAGCTCGGCTCTCCACTCATGAAATAGCCCAAGGGATGGAGAGCCGAGCTGAAGCCATTTCTTATTTATTGTATATTTGCCGCGTTGTAGTCTGGATGGAGCTTGACTATCCAGCATTAGTAGCCACCGGCACCAGCAAAGAGTAGGATCAACCAGCCGGATTATTAATTGTGATATTTGAGCAGTACTGTTCTTTTTGTTTAGTCTATAACTCATCCCTTTAATTTTTGTCCTGGGGTCACCGTGAAGGGAAATCGCCCCAATGATGACACAGACAGCAATAAGGTTCTCACTGTTACCCACTCCCACAAAAACTAAAAACATTTTGGCTGGAGTTGGGCTTTAATTTACTATATTGATTTATTTCATCAGTTCTTCAATTTAAAACAACATATTACTGTTTTTTCCATTTGCATTCAAGATTTTGTTAAAGTAATCAGTTTTGATGGATTAAAGGAGTATTTTTTCATTGTCCAAATCTAGCACAAAGAGCCACAATACTGATAAAAAAATTTTGTATAATAAATGTAAAGATCAGAAAGTAAAAAATAAAGTACATTTTGCTTTTGCTACTTTATTTTGGCTAATTTTGTACATTACAATTAATATGTTTCTTGGGCCAGAGGATAGTGCAGTTTTGAAAATGATTTTAATTGAATTCACCCACTGGCTTGTTATATAACACAAAAATGACTGTTTCTGATACCAAGCTGTATGAAGTTGGGAGATCTTGTCAGTTTAGAGGTACAAAAAGTTAGCGGATGATTTAGCCCATATATGTTTTAGGTGGACTGATCTACAAAAGTAGGATAGACAAGCCATTAGTGGTATTTTATTTAAACTTAAATGCAGGTCTAATGATGTGGAAAAAATGTACAATTCCAGGTATTTGTTGACAGAATAAATCATCTAGGTTTTTAGGGGACAATAATTTAGACACACACAACAATCTATTACATTTTAAATATGCCAACATAAAATGAAAATAATAATGATCAGTGGAAGAAATCTTAATAAAGACATTTCAGCACAATTTAAATTTTAGACAATTTTCCATGTTCACTTTGCAAAATTTAATTTTTGCTGATCACTGAATGAGGTGAAACGCAGTGAAAAATCACTTTACAAAGCATACCCAGTCATGTGCAAGGAAAATTAACTACTTGTCGCCCAGCATATGCATATAAAAGCCCTGAACAGCACGTGGTTATAACAGGACTACAGCTGCAGCGATGACCCTGATATCTTTGTTTTTTTAGAGCTGGTGATCAGCTTTCATGTAAAAGGTGATCCAGGTGTTAATCACTTTTACAGCGCTGCAGAGCCCTTCACCCCATCCGCTGCTGTTCCCGGGCTCTCCTGTTCCCCCCAGCGAGCCTAGTACCACCGTAAGCAGTTGGGTCGGCTGCTCACATTGGTGATGGGGAAGCACTTGTTCCCCCATCTCCTCTGTGACAAATAAACTTGGAAGCAACAAGGATTTTGTCACGTATTCGGTGCTGTCTTTCCCTGGCCATTACAGCTAGGGGAGCATCTGATCAAACATGATCAAAAGCATTGAGGAGCAGGAAAGATATCAGGGGTCTAACAGACCCCTGATATCTTCATAAGGCTGCTTTCACACTTAAAGCGCCGCCTGTTAGCGTTAAAGCGCTGCTTGTTTTAGCTGTGCGTTAGTGCTCTTCAAGCGGCGATTTCGCACCGCTTTTCAGCCGCTATCGGGGCGTTTTTAACCCAAAAAAAGGGTTAAATACTCCTGTTTTGCCACGCTTTTATTGCATTTTCAAAGTGCTCCCCATTCATTACAATGGGCAAGGTGTTTTGGGAGCGCTAAATCCAGCGCTCCCAACACGCCCCAAAGATGCTGCTTGCAGTACTTTTCGGAACGTCCCGAAAGCGCACCGCCGAGTGTGAAAAGTCACAATGGAATGAATGGGAGGCGGTTTTCAGGCACTTAGCAGAGGCTATTTCCAGCGCTAAAGCGCCTGAAAAACACACCAGTGTGAAAGGGGTCTAAAGAGTACCTGTTGCTGCCCAAAGCTATCACAAGGAGGCATGTTTGGCCCCTTTTGTAATAGCAATAAAGTTAAAATGAAAAAAAAAATACAAAAAGTATAAAAAAAAAATACTGTTTTTATAAAATATGTAATGTTTAGGCTTCTAAGTAATTTTCTAGCAAAAAAAATGATTTTAACATGTATGTGAAAAATTTAAAATTTACCCAGACAGCAGGCAGTTTAAAAAAAGCAAAACAGGATTTTTGCTTAACACAATTGAATGATTGAAGTCACCAAAGCTTCGCCTCATTCGCTAATCGAAGTGAAAATTCACTGTGCAAAGAGAGTTGTCCAAGAGTGACTGACAGGCTAAAGTAGCATTAAATTCCCAATATGTTTAGCTTAACACATTGAACACAATAAAATAAACTTTCCCTAGCACTTGCAGTTTCCAACCTTTCAGTGCTGCTGGATGCTGCTCTCTGCCACCCTGAAGTTCTTGTCTTTACAGGAATCAGTTGACAATGGATAGTGCAGTCAGTAGTCCATCACTAGTCACTAGTAGTCAATCAGGGTGGTTCCATAGGATGCTGCAAGAGAAGGAGCCGCCATAAAACAGGAAACCTGGCGCAGTGGTGATGTACCTAAATAAAAAGGAAAATAGGCAATGATTAAAAGATAAAGAAGCTGAATACTAAGGGATTACATGAACTGTTGAAAGTTCCTGTGTGATCATGTGATCATGAGCACCATTGAACACTAGCCAGATTACTGTAAAAATTGGGAACCTTGCTGTTGCATTTGGCAGAGTTAGCTAGGAGATATTTGTTAAAGGGTAAAAAGAATATATATATATTGGATAAGATGTTGAGTTAATAAGGAATCCTAGACTGAGCAACAAGTTCTCATTTGCAGTTTTTCTAATGTATTCTAGTTGCCAACAAATGAAGTAATGGGTAGCTGTCAGGTGGTCCAAAAGCTTTCATAGAAGCAGCACAGGGTGTATTTCCATAAACTATCTGCGGGGAGATGCATTGTCACATTAGAATACCAATATTCTAATATGTTTCCTTTGTAGGGTGAAGCAGAATTTGCCCGCATTATGAGTATTGTGGATCCTAACCGACTAGGAGTGGTAACATTTCAAGCCTTCATCGACTTCATGTCTCGGGAAACTGCAGACACAGACACCGCAGACCAAGTTATGTCTTCTTTTAAGGTCCTGGCTGGTGATAAGGTATGTGTATGGTCATTTTTATGGCATCAAATACATAGTGTTAACCCAAAAAAAATAAATAAATTGATCCTGTTTCTTTAAAACATATTGTACAGCACAGTGCTTGTGCTGTGTAATTTGGCCCCTTGTATCACCTGAAACACCTGGCTGATCATGCCAGTTTCTGCCCTCCCCTCTGTACGCTGACTATGATAATCAGGGCTGCTGACATCCTTGTAGGTGTACGTGCCTCTGTCAGCCACAGCCCTGCTCTCTGTATCTATGTCTCCTCTGTCGTCCTCCCCCTCCCCTCCCTGCTTGTCAGCTCCCCAATCCTCCCCTCCTGCTCAAAAAAAAGTGTTTTTCTTCTATAGTTCCGTCTATTATATAATATTAAGCTTCCCAGTAGATGTAATTATTAAAAATATGCGGTATAATAGCTTACAAGCGTCATTCGGCGCTCACGTGACTGTCCTCTCCTCATCTCGGCTGACGTTAGCAGGGGTTTCCCAGCACCTCCCTCTGCAGCTATCGGATTGGGACATGAGACCGGCGGTCAGTCAGCTGAGTGCCGAACAGCATTCTGAAGTAAGTTATTATACCGCATATTTTTAAAAATGACATCCACTGGGGAGCTTAGTGTTATGTACCAGAGGGTACTATAGAAGAAAATGTGTGACCTTAACAAACACTTTAAAGTATTGTCTGCCCTTTTTGCTTGCAGCCAAAAAGTTTAGATCTAAAGAATAAGAAGCGTGTTTGGTGTATGTTAAAGGGTTTTATATCTGCATAGATTACATTGTATCAGTTTGTGACTCTCTTTAGTGTCAGAACTCCTACTGTACTGTTTTTTTTTTTTCCTTTTACAACCCCCCCCCTCTCCTTTTATACTTGCCTGAGCCCGATCCAGTGATGTGCATGAGAGCAGTGGCTCTCCTGGGTCTCTTTCACCTCATTGGCTGAGACAGTAGTGGGAGCCATTGACTTCAATGAAGAGAGAGCAGGGGCAGGGCTGAGTCGCACTCTGTGTGTGAATGGCCATACGGAGTAGTGGCTTGGGAGTGAGCTGCTTGTTATTGGGGGCACTCGGTAGGAGGGAGGGGCCAGGAGCGCCAGTGGGGGAATCCCAAGAAGAGGATCCGGTCTGCTCTGTGCCTTTAATCTGCCTTTTAATATCCTTTTAATTACCCAGAATGTCACTACATGGAACTGTTGGTATTTCCCTGCGACTTCCAGGGTTGAATTGTATTGGTTGATTTGAATTTAAAGTGATTGTAAATTAAAATGTTTTATTAAAAAAACAAAAAAAAAACAAACCCATCTTACTTGCTCTGTGCAGTGGTTTTGCACAGAACAGCCCGATCCAACTATTCTTGGGTCCCCCGCTGGTGCTCTGGGCCCCTCCACTTTTTTGAGTCCCAATGGCTCCTGCATCTCAGCCAATTAGGAGGGAGAGACCCGGGAGAGCCTCGGATCTCGTGCACATCGCTGGAATGAGATCGGACTTGGGTAAGTATTAGGGGTGCCGAGGGGGGAGCTGCACACATTCATGAAGGTAAAAAACCTTCAGCCTTTACAACCACTTTAAGTCCGTGGATCCTAGGAGCTTATTTATAACTGAGATTACCGTATATACTCGAGTATAAGTCGAATTTTTCAGCACATTTTTTTGTGCTGAAAGTGCCCCCCTCGACTTATACTCGAGTCAAGCACTTTTCTGCAGCAAAAAATTTCATTTTCCGAACCAACTTTGGGGCCCCGTATCTCAGGGCCACTTGGTGCTCGGAACCCCAAATTTGGTTTGCAAACCCAGTGGAACTGGTGCTACAACATATCCAAAGCTGAAGTTCCTAGCACTAAGTGGCCCCGAGATACGGGGCCCCAAAATCGGTTCAGAAAATGTCATTTTCTGCTGCAGAAAAGTGCTTGACATTTTCTGAACCGACTTTGGGGCCCCATATCTCAGGGCCACTTGGTGCTAGGAACCCCAAATTTGGTGTGCAAACCCAGTGGAATTGGTTCCATAACATATCCAAAGCTGAAGTTCCTAGCACCAAGTGGCCCTGAGATACGGGGCCCCAAAAATGGTTCGGAAAACGTCATTTTCTGCTGCAGAAAAGTGCTTGACATTTTCTGAACTGAATTTTGGGGCCCTGTATCTCGGGGCCACTTGGTGCTAGAAACACCAGCTTTGGAAATTTTATGGTGCTATTTCCACTGTGTTTGCACACCAAATTTGGGGTTCTTAGCACTAAGTGGCCCCAAGATACAGGGCCCCAAATTCAGGCAACTGTGTCCATTTGCAGCAATGTCATTTCGGACCCTTTGGGTTCAGAGACCCCAAATTTTGGCTGCAGCTAGGGGGCATCTAGAAACCCTTAACTACTGAGTTTGAAGTTCAGGGGACCTATGGCTGCAAAGGGGCACAGTGATGCTGCAAATGGGCATTGTTGACCCTCTTTTCCACTTACAGTAGCTGTGCATTTCTCACCCTCGTCTTATACTCGGGTCAATAAGTTTTTCCCATTTTTTTTTGTGGTAAATTAGGGCCTCGACTTGTACTCGGAACGACTTATACTCGAGTATATACGGTAGATATTGCTATTGACTCTCTATTTATACATTGCAGGGCTACATGTATTGTGTCATGAAATGCTGGCGGAGCTCCACAGAGATTTTCTCTGCTTATGACAGCAGAAAAAGCTTTGTGACTGGCCATTAATTGTCATTGTGCTCCACTGACTTTAGAATTCCAAAGCTAGTGGAATGCAGCGCATATTTGAAAAGCTCATGGCTATGCCTTATAGCTATACAAAGATGTAGTATTTTTTACTGCTGCCTTTTTAACAAGACCTTTGGGTACATATGATGCCTTCTGTCTCCCACCATGTTTTTCCTGAGATAACATTCTCATCTGACCTCATCACGCTCGTACAGGTACAGGTGTGGGGCATAATGGCTCTGTAACCAAAAATCGCTAACTTTGTATGATGTCCTTTTTTTTTTTTTGCAGAATTACATCACTGCAGATGAACTTCGCCGTGAACTTCCTCCAGATCAAGCAGAGTATTGCATTGCCAGGATGGCACCGTACATTGGGCATGACGCAGTCCCAGGGGCTCTGGACTATATGTCTTTTTCAACGGCGCTGTACGGTGAAAGTGACCTTTAACCCACCATTGCTCACCTCGATGTCACTGCAGCGCTGATTGTCCACCGCTCCTGTATGCAATGGTGTTTCAGCTTTCACGCCTTTTGTGTCTCCATAGCTCACAAAAAAAAATACAAAAAATCACGATTTTGCTCCTGCGGTGCTCAGAGCTTTTTGTCTTTCTGGCATTGCAGGGCATGTTAATATCTGTTTTTGTCCTTACAGTAACAGTTTACAAATAAAATTTTTACTAAAGACCTTTAAAAAAAAAAAAGCATATTTTATTATGAGAGGAATAAAAGGTGAAAAGTATTTTTCTGCCAAAAGTGAAAATAACCTTTTTTGTGGTTTGTTGGACATCAATAGTTGTAATGTTGAGCTCCTTGCCTGTCTTCTTTTTTGCTACCACTTGAGGGAGCACTGACTGTTAACTAGTTATGAATAGGCATGATTCATTCTTTTTCATCCTCCAAATACAATCTCTTTCAAACTGCGGCAATGTAAACCATTTCAAGGTGCAGAAGGAACCTATTGAAATTATCCATATTTTTTTAAGCAGAAACATTCCCTATGTTTTCAATATTTAATGTAAGATATATAATGCAGCATTCTCTTACCAGCTCAACAACTTCTTTTTAATGTTGTTACTATGGTTTGTTTTGAGATATGAAGCTTCGATCATTTGTTCTCAATATCTGCTTGTCACAGACCTTATTAAAGAAGTTCCTGTTTAAATTTTAATCTTTTTGTGTTATTGGTTACTTTCCAATAAATGACATTTCATAATACTGTTTAAACAATATGTTGTGTGTACATGGAATTCTTTTATCTATGTCAGCAAAAGATTGGTGTCTGAGGCTACCCAGAGGAGTCTGACATGGGATAGGTCAAGAGAAACTGCAGGCTATAAATGGGGCACTGTATAAGCTTTATATGGCTAAAGTATATGGACAACCCTCCAAATGATTGAGTTCAGGTGCACAGACAGCTCCAAAAAAGACATGGTTTGGTGTAGAGGAACCCAAGTGACCTGCACAGAGCTTTGACCACAGTCCTACTGAACACCTTTGGGATGAACTGGAACACTTGATAGCAAGCCTGATCTTTTCATTCAACATTAGTATCTGTTTTGGCTGAATGGATGCATATTTCCACAGACACCCGGGAATATAATAAAGCCTTCCCAGAATAGTGTAGGTTTTTATAGCCAATGAAAGTTGAAGGGTAACCCTCTATATTAATGCCCATGGTTTTGGAATTGGATATCAACAAGGCTTATATAGGTGTGATGTGCAGGTGTCCACAAACGTTTGGCCATGTAATATATTAATAGTGAGCCCCACCATACAGTAAATACCCTAAACCAATGTTTAACTCCAGTCCTCAAGGTGCCCCAACAGGTCATGTTTTCAGGCTCTCCATTATTTTGCACATTAGATTTGATCAGTTTCACTGCCTTAGTAATTACCAAAAGCCATTTCATCTGAGGACAACCTGAAAACATGACCTGTTGGGGTGCCTTGAGGACTGGTGTTGAGAAACACTGCCCTAAACGTACCAACTTTTCACCAAAATAAAACACAGAAATAAGCATGCTACAACACACATTGTAAATTGCATTTAGACAATTTTAGCTGCAGAGACTGTATCGTATATATAGCTGTCAGCATAGCAGTGCTTTAATGTGCTCCCATAGCTGGTCGGTAAATAATAGCAGTGCCTATCAAAATAATAGCCCTGTATCCAGTGGCGGCCTGTCCATTAGGGACACAGGTGCTGCCCCCCTAACCCATGAGCCCGGCCCCTAATCTCCATGCAGGGCGCTAGTCTCATGGATTTCAATAGGGTGTTTTTTTTGGGGGGGGGGGTTGCACATAATTCAAGCCTGGGCAATAGCAAATTAATATTCAAAATTGTCTTCCTGCTTCTCCTCCCGGCCAATCAGGAAAAGTGTCCTGAGATCCGATTGGCCAAGAGGAGAAGCGACCATTTTGGCCAGTACCGGGGGAGGATGTACGGGATTTCCAGGAGATGGCTGCCGCTGTTCTCATTGGAGTGATCTCTCAGCATCGCCGCCAACGCCAGAGAGAATGTACAGGGAGATCTGGGAGATGCCTGTCCTCGTAAGCCTGACCGCGTGAGTACCGGGGGGGGGGGGGGAGGTGGTTTGTTTGCTATGGGAGACAGCACACTGGCATTCCTGATCCATAGTACATTAAATTTACATCGGGAGGGGATTTAAAGGGCTCCTGTGAGAAAAGGAATATAGTAGCTGCCATTTCTGACTCTTTGAAGATGGGGGAGAATCTGCGTAGTCAGGATTCTCTCCCCCATTCACAGATTGTGTTACAGCTAGTGTAATTAATGAAAGAAATTCAAACTTCCTAGTGGAGGAGAAGGAAATAGGGGACCCATCCCCGTCAAATCATCGGTACTACTGTTTTATACAAACAACTTGATACAGCATACTATAAAATAAACATGTACCAAGATAATATATATACTGTACAGTATCTCACAAGATTACACCCCTCACATTTTTGTAAATATTTCATTATATCTTTTCATGTGACAACACTGAAGAAATGACACTTTGCTACAATGTAAAGTAGTGAGTGTACAGCTTGTATAACAGTGTAAATTTGCTGTCCCCTCAAAATAACTCGACACAGCCATTAATGTCTAAACTGCTGGCAACAAAAGTGAGTACACCCCTAGGTGAAAACGTCCAAATTGGGCCCAATTAGCCATTTTCCCTCGCCGGTGTTATTTGACTTGTTGGTGTTACAAGGTCCCAGGTATGAATGGGTATCAGGTGTGTTAAATTTGGTGTTATCGCTCTCTCTCTCATACTGGTCACCAAGTTCAACATGGCACCTCATGGCAAAGAACTCTCTGAGGATCTAAAAAAAAGAATTATTGCTCTACATAAAGATGGCCTAGGCTATAAGAAGATTGCCAAGACCCTGAAAATGAGCTGTAGCACGGTGACCGAGAGCATGCAGCGGTTTACCAGGACAGAACTGAAGTTGAGTGCACGTGTTTAGCATCATATCCAGAGGTTGTCTGTGGGAAATAGACATATGAGTGCTGTAAGCATTGCTGCAGAAGTTGAAGGGGTGGAGGGGTCAGCCTGTCGGTGCTTAGACCATACGCCGCACACTTCATCAAATTGGTCTGCATGGCTGTCGTCCCAGAAGGAAACCTCTTCTAAAGATGATGCGCAAGAAAGCCAGCAAACAGTTTGCTGAAGACCAGCAGACTAAGGACATGGATTACTGGAACCATGTCCTGTGGTCTGATGAGACCAAGATGAACTTATTTGGTTCAGGTGGTGTCAAGCGTGTGTGGCGGCAACCAGGTAAGGAGTACAAAGACAAGTGTCTTGTCTACAGTCAAGCATGGTGGTGGTAGTGTCGTGGTCTGGAGCTGCATGAGTGCTGCCAGCACTGGGGAGCTACATTTCATTGAGATTACCATAAATGCCAACATGTACTGTGACATACTGAAGCAGAGCATGATCCCCTCCCTTCAGAGACTGGGCTGCAGGGCAGTATTCCAACATAACGACCCCAAACACACCTCCAAGATGACCACTGTCTTGCTAAAGAAGCTGAGGGTAAAGGTGATGGACTGGCCAAGCATGTCTCCAGACCTAAACCCTATTGAGCATGTGTGGGGCATCCTCAGACAGACAGAAGGTGGCGCAAAAAATAAAAACCGCAGAGATGATCAAATACCACCAAAAGAAAGCTTTATTTGTGGGGAAAAAAAGGGCGTCAATTTTGTTTGGGTAGGGTGTCGCACGACCGCGCAATTGTCGGTTAAAGCGACGCAATGCCATATCGCAAAAAGTGCTCTGGTCATTGAGCAGCCAAATCTTCCGGGGCTGAAGTGAAAAATAATGTGACCTAAAAAAAAGCCCCAATAAATTGTGTTTCCAAAGTGCTGTGATGTCAATGCATATTCAATCCATTCATCACAAAGTCTCCCGTGTTAGCTAAATACTATCAACCTTAAATAAATCCTCTTTGTTGTGACACGCCAGGTGTTAACATCAAATATCTTGTGATTTCACCACCTACTGTATGTGCACAGGGGACAATTGCCAGAAAACAAGGTTGATGCTTGGACTCCAAACTCATGCACCATCAGACTGGATCAAGGTAAAACAGCACAGAGAAACTGATGTGCATAATGTAGCTCCATCTCCAAACGCATTATGTCACAATAGGACTTTGTCGAGGGAGGAGACTTCACATGCACTAACAATTGAAATTGTGGCACAAACAAATGCTAATGCACCATCCAGAAAAGTTAGCCTATCAGGAGCATTAATTCATATTTTTGTCAATTTATAGTTTGACGCTGGGGCTTTTCTATATGCAAATTTAGGTTCTGGGAGGGCGTCATATCCGTGATCGCGCCTGCTGCGGCACGCTCTGTGACAATGTGTTCTCGGGACACAGCTCTTCACAAATAGAGGTAAAGGGCCAATCAGCGGCTCTTTACCTTGTGATCAGCTGTGTCCAATCATAGCTGATTACGATGTAAACACAAGTCGGATATCGCCATTCTTTTCCTCATGCTGTGACAGCATGAGGAGAGGAGAGCCAATATCCGTCTTGCGTAAAAGGGCCATATAAACTGATAATCAGGGCACTGAACAGTGCCCACCAGTGCTGCCAATCAGTGTCACCTATTGGTGCTGCCTCATCAGCGCACATCAGTGAAGGGGAAAAATTACCTGTTTGCAAAATTTTATAACAAACTATGAAAAATCTTTAGGGGTTTTTTTTCAAAATTTTCTGTCTTTTTTCCTTTATTTAGCAAAAAAAAAAAAAAAAACCCAGTGGCGATTAACCACATGACAGCAGAATGGCTCCCCTGCGCAAATCGCCATAGCTGTACAGCGGCCGCTTTAAGGGGTATAAGGGACGTGCGCCCGCCACGTCACTGAGAAGCTGATGCGTGATGTCCGCCGGGCACCCACGATCGCTCCTGACAGTGCAGGAATGTGGATCTGTGTGTGTAACCACACAAATCCACATCCTGTCAGAGGAGAGTGGACAGATCGTGTGTTCCTATTATATAGGAACACTGATCGGTCTCCTCCCCCAGTCAGTCCCATCACCCCACAGTTAGAACACACAGTGAGGGAAGACATTTAACCCCTTGATCGCCCCCTAGTGTTAACCCCTTCCCTGCCAGTGAAATTTATACAGTAACCGGTGGCTATTTGTATTTATAGCACTGATTGCTGTATAAATGTCAATGGTTTCAAAAAAGTGTCAAAATTGTCCGATCTGTCTGCCGCAATGTCGCAGTCCCAATAAAAATAACAGATCGCTGCCATTACTAGTAAAAAAGAAAAGAGAATGCCATAAATCAATAACCTATTTTGTAGGCACTATATCTTTTGCGCAAACCAATCAATATGCGCTTATTGCGATTTTTTTTTTTACCAAAAATATGTAGATTACATATCGGCCTAAACTGAGGAAAAAATGTGTTTTGTTTTTTAAAAAAATTGGATATTTATTAAAGCAAAAAGTAAAAAATATTGCGTTTTTTTTTTTTTTTTTTTTCTAAATTGCTGCTCTTTTTTTGTTTATAGCGCAAAAAATAAAAAATGCAGAGGTGATCAAATACCACCAAAAGAAAGCTCTATTTGTGGGAAAAAAAGGACATCAAAATTTTGTTTTGGTACAGTGTCACACGACCACGCAAATGTCAGTTAAAGCGACGCAGTGCCGTATCGCAAAAATGGCCTGGTCAGGAAGGGGGTAAATCCTACCGGGGCTGAAGTGGTTAAATACCACCAAAAGAAAGCTCTATTTGTGTGAAAAAAAAATGATAAAAATTTTATAGGTACAGTGTTGCATGACTGTGCAGTTGTCATTTAAAGTGTGACTGCGCTGAAAGCTGAAAGGGGGTTGAAGGGGCTGAAAGTTCCCAGTAGGCAAGTGGTTAATGAGCATTATAGCTACTAAAGAAATTAAAATCTCCATAATTTACCTCTCCCTGTTTAACCCCATGTTTAATCAACTCTTCTCGCTTCATAACATTTTCTCTATGTATCTCTTGATCCAGTAATTCTTTTTTTTATTCTTTACTAACAAACCTTTCTTTCAACATATTGGGTTGTTCAAAAAAATCATCAATTCCCCCGAAATTCCATCTGATTCTAATTATTTGTCTCCTGGGGATATTTGGCAGTCAGCAAGGGGGGTGACAACTAGAGAATATAATCCCTTGTGTGGAATACCTGGCGTTCCTGCCAGTTCTCAGTATCTTAATGCATTCTGTGCATAAAAAAAAAAACAAAAAAACCTGTGTGCAGCAGCCCTAAGAGTTTCTACCTGTCATTTTAAAAGGCCATTTGCCCTTATTTATAAACTCAGTTTCCTAACTATCCATATAAAGAATAGTGAAGCTCCGTGAGAACTTGGCTACCATCCCGTTCCAATTTTTTGCAAAACAAATTGTCCATCACACAAGAAATAATGATGTGACATTCTGGACATTCCAAAATAAACTCTTTGTGCCCAAGAAATGTGGGTTTCCTTTGCTAGTGTCTCTCCCACTGCTTCTAGGCCTTTGCCCCATTGAATTGTTGTATATAAAGAAGATACATTGGCAGTAGCTAATTTACAATTCTCTAAAAGTGTAACATTCTCCAAAAATTTGTAACATATGCTTCATATCTCCAAGATACACTTCTAATTTTGTAACATATTCCCCCAACTGTGTAATTAGCAGCTTCACTCCATGTACAGTTGGTCTATCTTCTAGTCGGTCTTCCTTTAATGCCCTGTTCACTTTTAACCAATAATTTTAATCGCCTATTAAATGTTATTGTAGGATCTCCCTTAAAACCAAGACGGGAAAAGAGAGGCGTCAATCCGCCTTGTATTTGAATGCAGAGGCGGCTCTCTAATTAGGCAAATAAGGCGGCCGCCTAAGGCCTCGCACTCCCAGGGGCCTCGGGGCCGCTTAATATGCCTAACGCGTGTGTGGGAGTTGCAGGGGATTTCCCCTGGTTGGTGTACCCGTCTTGCGTCCGGGGCCACAACTCATTTTCCCCACCCAGGGGCGGACTGTCACTGACCACTGCCCGAGGTCGGAGGGTCAGTGGGTTGCTACCAAGTACTCCTCTCCCCCGGCTCCTCCCTCCTGCCGTGCGCCGCGGATCTCTGACTCTGGTACTGGCCCGACACACATCCCGAGTAGGGCCTCATGTCTAACATTTGCCTAAGGCCTCACAAAGCCTAGAGCCGCCTCTGTTTGAATGCATCTTTCACACATAATTCAATTTAATCGTATACAATTATCTATAGTTGACAGTAAGTGCAGCGCTGAGTACAAAGTTGCTTTTTAGTTTAGTCTCCCTTAAAAACAAAATATATGTTACTATCTCTTAAGCTGACCTACAATTATAATTTTCTTGTTCAATTTCCTTTAAATTTACCTTCAACTATGTAGTGCAAGGTCCTGCCTGACTGCATACAAATTGTAAATGTTTAGGTTTGACCTCATATTATATGATTTTGGTAAAGCCAAAGGAAAATTGTATAATGTATGGTCAGCCTAATGCCGCGTACACACGGTCGGACTTTCCGGCATACTTGGTCCGGCACACTTTCCGACGGACTTTGTCCGCCAGGTGCGCCGGACTTTAAAACGGACGGACTTGCCCACACACGCCGGGACTTTCCGGCGGGCTAAGTCCGCCCGTCTTTCCGACGGACTTTCGCCGGAGTTCCGGCGGACTTTGAGAATGAACGGACTTGCCCACACACGGCCAAGTCCGTTCATTTTGAACGTGACTCAGGTGCGACGGGACTAGCAAAGGATGTCAATCTTGCCGCTTTTATCGGCGAGATTGACACCTTGCGAGCCCCGTTGCGGGGCATACCAGGCCCTTAGGTCTGGTATGGATTATAAAGGGAACCCCGCTACGCCGAAAAAACGGCGTGGGGTCCCCCTAAAATCCATATCAGACCCCGATCCGAGCACGCAGCCTGGCCGGTCAGGAAAGGGGGTGGGGACGAGCGAGCGCCCCCCCTCCTGAACCGTACCAGGCCGCATGCCCTCAACCACGCCCCCTAAAACGTCACAGTCCCAGCATGCCCAGGGACTGTGACATCAAAAGGGGGCGGGGTCTCCGCCTATATAAGTCACAACGCAGCCCTCGGAGACCAGTCCAGCAGGAGAGAGCGTCGTGTCAACATCTGGGGAAGAGAAGACAAGAAGACAAGAAGCCCAGAAGTCCGGACCTCCGCTGGCAATAGAGCTACATGAAGACAGTGGAGGGACCGGCCGAAGACCTGGGACACCAGGAGAAGAGGCCGGAGAGCGGAGAAGAACCAACCGGACGCCGGGAGAAGATGAACCGGAGGGACCCCCGAAGACGGAAGAAGACCCCGGAAGCCGGAGGAAGATTCCCCCCCCCCCGGAGCTGTTTAAAAAATTATTTTAAAACCCTGTGTTGTGTTTTATTATTGACACTTTACCTAGGTGAATGGGTAGGGGTACCATGTACCCCATACTCATTCACACAGGGTGGGGGGCCGGGATCTGGGGGCCCCCTTATTAAAGGGGGCTCCCGGATTCCGATAAGCCCCCCGCCCGCAGACCCCGACAACCAATGGCCAGGGTTGTCGGGAAGAGGCCCTTGTCCTCATCAACATGGGGACAAGGTGCTTTGTGGTGGGGGGGCACCGTAAGGCGCCCCCTCCCCCAAAGCACCCCCCCATGTTGAGGGCATGCGGCCTGGTACGGTTCAGGAGGGGGGGGCGCTCGCTCGTCCCCACCCCCTTTCCTGACCGGCCAGGCTGCGTGCTCGGATCGGGGTCTGATATGGATTTTAGGGGGACCCCACGCCGTTTTTTCGGCGTAGCGGGGTTCCCTTTATAATCCATACCAGACCTAAGGGCCTGGTATGCCCCGCGCTCGCCGCAATAGGAAGATTTGTTTTTCCTATTGCAGCGAGCGCGAGATGCAATACCCTGCCCTCGTGTCGCATTTGGTCTGTCGGACCAGCCTACACACGAGCGGGCTTTCCGTCGGACCAGCACACACACGAGCGGACTTTCCGCCCGAAACTGAGTCCGACGGAAAGATTTGAAACTTTCTTCAAATCTAGGTCCGGCGGGCTTTTGGGAAGAAGTCCGCCGCCGCCCACACACGGGCGGATTGTCCGGCACACTCTGGTCCGCCGGACCAAGTATGCCGGAAAGTCCGACCGTGTGTACGCGGCATAAGAAGATGTTTGTTTGTTTGTTTTTTATCATAATCACTTTTATTTAATATAATCAGCCAGATAAATTACTACATCTATTCTTCTCTCTATATGTCTTATACCCAAAGTGATATCCTTACTTTGTTTACAATTTTTGTTTCCATACTCCTAACATCATTTTCTAGCATATATTAAAGCGGGAGTCCGGCGAAAAAATTTTCTTTAGATTTCAGCAGCTGCAAATACTGCAGCTGCTGACTTTTAAAATAAGGTCACTCACCTGTCCCGGGGTCCAGCGATGTCGGCACCCGAGACCGAACCGTCTCTCGATCCTCGGGTGCTGCTGCCGCCATTATCAGTGAGGGAATCAGGAAGTGAAGCGTTGCAGCTTCACTTCCCGGTTCCCTACTGCGCATGCGCGAGTCGCACTGCGCGTTCTCAATGGTCCCCACTATCTCCTGGGACCTGTGTCTTTCCCAGGAGACAGCGGGAGGGGGCGTGACTCCCACGGGAGTCTATTCCCGGAAGTGGGTGCAGATACCTGTATTATACAGGTATCTGCACCCCCCTCCCCCCTGAAAGGTGCCAATTGTGACACCAGAGGGGGGGAGGAATCCGATGAGCGGAAGTTCCACTTTTGGGTGGAACTCCGCTTCAAAAAACCTCAAGATGTTGGTAAGAACTTAATTGGGGGTTAAATATAAATATAATGTCTATTTGTATCAATACCAGGTCATTTATTTGTGATAAAATATTTTTTCATGTTCAGTTTCCTCATATATCTTTGTAAATATGTTACATGTTATTAATATTCTTTTTTGGTGCATATTTGAAACCTTTATCTAAAACCTTGAGTTTCGTTTCATTCAATTCAGCATGGCCTAATAAATTCAATTCCTTTTTGCACTGTAGTCTCCTCACTGCTCTGCAACCTCTTATACAGTGCATCCAGAAAGTATTCACAGCACTTCACTTTTTCCACATTTTGTTATGTTACAGCCTTATTCAAAAATGGATTAAATTCATTACTTTCCTCAAAATTCTACAAACATACCCCATAATGACAGCGTGAAAGAAGTTTGTTTGAAATCTTCACAAATGTTTTAAAAATAAAAAAAATAAAAATCCCATGTACATAAGTATTCACAGCCTTTGCTCAATACTTTGTTGAAGCACCATTGGCACCAATTACAGCCTCAAGTCTTTTTGAGTATGATGCTACAAGCTTGGCACACCTATTTTTGAGCAGTTTGCCCCATTCTTCTTTGCAGGTCCTCTCAAGCTCCGTCAGGTTGGATAAGGAACGTCGGCGTACAGCCATTTTCAGATTTCTCCAGAGATGTTCAATCAGGTTCAGGTCTGGCCTTTGGCTGGGCCACTCAAGGACATTCACATAGTTGTCCCGTAGCCACGCCTTTGTTATCTTGGCTGTGTGCTTAGGATCGTTGTCCTGTTGGAAGATGAACGTTCGCCCCCAATCTGAGCTCCAGAGCAGGTTTTCATTAAGGATGTCTCTGTACATTGCTGCTTTCAACTTTTCCTCGATCCTGACTAGTCTCCTAGTTCCTGCCACTGAAAAACATCCCCACAGCAGGATGCTGCCACCACCATGCTTCACTGTAGGGATGGTATTGGCCAGGTGATGAGCGGTGCCTGGTTTCTTCCAGACATGACGCTTGTCATTAAAGCCAAAGAGTTCAATCTTTGTTTCATCACACCAGAGAATTTTGTTTCTCATGGTCTGAGAGTCCTTCAGATGCCTTTTGGCAAGCTCCAGGCAGGCTGTCATGTGCCTTTACTTTTATCTGGCCACTCTACCATACAGGCCTGATTGGAGGAGTGCTGCAGAGATGGGTGTTCCTCTGGAAGGTTCTCCTCTCTCCACAGAGAAATGCTGGAGCTCTGTCAGAGTGACCATCGGGTTCTTGGTCACCTCCCTAACTTAGGCCCTTCTCCCCCGATCGCTCAGTTTGGCCAGGCAGCCCACTCTACGAAGAGTGCTGGTGGTTCCAAACTTCTTCCATTTACGGATGATTGAGGCCACTGTGCTCATTGGGACCTTCTATGCTGCAGAAATTTTTCTGTACCATTCCCCAGATCTGTGCCTCGATACAATCCTGTCTCAGACAATTCTTTTTGACTTCATGGCTTGGTTTGTGCTCTGACATGCACTGGTAACAGTGGGACCTTATATAGACAGGTGTGTGCCTTTCCAAATCATGTTCAATCAACTTAATTTACCACAGGTGGACTCCAATCAAGTTGTAGAAACATCTCAAGGATGATCAGTGGAAACAGGATGCACCTGAGCTCAATTTTGAGTGTCATGGCAAAGGCTGTGAATACTTATGTACATGTGATATTTTTTCATTTTTTATTTTTATCCACTTCAGCCCCGGAAGGATTTGCCCCCTTCCTGACCAGGCCGTTTTTTGAGATTCTGGACTGTGTCACTTTAACTGACAATTGCGCGGTCGTGCGATGTTGTACCCAAACAAAATTTATATCCTTTTTTCCCCACAAATAGAGCTTTCTTAAATTTATTTAATTTATTTGATCGCCTCTGCGGTTTTTATTTTTTGCCCTATAAACAAAAAAAAAGAGCGACATGTTTGAAAAAACACAATATTGTCCTTTTTGCTATATTAATTACTTTTGACACTATTTTGGGACCATTGACATATATACAGCAATCAGAGCTAAAAATAGCCATTGATTACTGTATAAATGTCATTGGCAGGGAACAGGTTAACACTAGGGGGCGATCAAGGGGTTAACTGTGTTCCCTTGCCCCAGGATAGGCATCTGTTCGGCCAGAAGAGGCTTCAGCGGAGAATACGCAGTACTGAGCGTTCAAGGGAAGCACGCTCCTATAGGCCTGGCAGGGATTTCAGAAGGAATTGGAGCAGGGGTCAGACATCCTTCCGAAAGCCCGCTAAAAGCCAGGCATCCAGCGGACACGAGCCAGCTAAGTCGTTTAGAGATTGGGCCCGCCCAGGCAGGTCGGGTGGGGGCGCATCTGCTTCTCTTCCGGCATGTCTGGGTGGCCTCAATCTCGGACTACTGGACCATCAGGACGGTCTCCATAGGCCACACATGGTCCTTCACCATTACTCCCCCCCCCCCCCAGGTTTATTTCTACCCTGCTACCCCGGTCAGAAGAAAAGAAGCAGGTGTTACTGTCCTATGTGGATTCGCTGATGGTACAGGGAGCTGTGGTGCCTGTCCCAAAGGACGAAGAGTTCCAAGGGGTAAATTCCCCTCTCTTCCTAGTGCTGAAGAAAAACGGTTCATGGCGCCCCGTGATAGACCTAACCTATTTAAACAAGTTTATAAAATACGATGTGCCCTTCAAGCCTTCAGTTAGGATTTTGTTCTACATCCTAACATAACACTTTGGTATATGGTGTCACATTCCAATGTGTCTTTATTACAAGAAATCTACAATTCCACAGTTTTTCCATGCTGTTCTATGTGTGTTTTTGCTCACTACATCTTCTCTGCTGTGCTCTTCCTCCTTTTCCCTATTTGGCTTTTCTACTTATTTATATGTGTGGCTCTCCCCTCCTTGTTTTCTCAGTGATCCCTCACCCGGTGCACTTAGGGGAAACTCCACACCTGTTAGCGCTGATGCCCCCTCATTTCTTTCATGGCTCTGGCATGATCAGGCTTTTTTTGAGCTCTGCTCATTGCTATTTGGCCGTGGATGTGCGTCGGTGTCCCTTGAGCGCAGGACGCCACCACGCCTATTTGGGGCGGCATCCTGCGCTTGAGGTACAGTTGGTCCGGGGAATCCTAGCTGCCGCTCATGCTCAGTGGCTTCTTTGTGTCACTAAGTGTGCACCATGACATCTCCATGCCAATGCGCGTGCGCAGACGCCACGGGGGTATTTATCAGAGTCGTCAGCGGCGTGTAAACACAGCAGCGATGGCTATGATCACCAGCACGCTGCATGGTGTACATCCAATGGAGGTAAGGTGCTTTATAAATTCCCATTCCTTTATATGTATGCATTTTTACAGGTATACTTCCTGGGCTTGACATTCATTGTGTACTCTTTCACCCGACTTGCAAATATTGGATGTTTTTCTACTGTGTGGTGATATCTTTGATATGCCCTCCATAGGTATGCACACCTTGCGGACTGTGTCTGTAGATTTTACATCCTTGCTGATATTATACCATTATATACCCTATTATATTTTGTCTTATTTCAGATCAATTGATCTGACTCTTTGCTGGGGGTCTTTTTGGACCTTCATTGGGGGATCCCTGTGGAACAATTTGGGGCCACATGAAAGCAGTCTTTTCTATCTTTTTACCTTAGTGCTATATGGGACCTTCCTTATTCCCACGATATATGGGCTAACTATATTGTCTGGTATGTGACCCACGCTACCTACTTTGTGTGCTTCTATGTAATTTTACTTTAGCCTATCATTTTGAGATAAAATATATATACTGTTTGTATTGAATATTCATTTAAGGATGTATATATTTTTCTAATAAACACCTGGCTCTGGATGTTTAAAAAAACCCTGAAGAAGGGCATCAAGCCGGAAACGTTGGGTTCATCCAATAAGCCTATACGTGTCTGTATACACCCTGTAATCGATTTAAATGTACAAATACTGATGTACTCTTTTGTCTTTGATGACTTAAGTCTTGTTATTCAATATATGTGTAAGGTACCTGGTAGTTGAGCCTGACTGGTAGAAGGAGACCTCTCTTAAGCGCTGGTTCAGGAGCCACTGGAAGTGGGAACAGTGGTCTCTTGAGCACAGTGGGTAGGAGGGCCTGATGCGGTTCCAGCAGAAGCAGATGATGGTCTGGAAGGATGCCCCTCTGGGATGGCTGAGCTGCGGATGCAGGTAGACGGCTGTAGGCCGGTAGACAGGCAGGTAGCTGAGAAGGCAACAGCAGGATGCTTGACAGGCAGGCTGGAAGCAGCGTCCCAGGACACAGGCAGAAGCAAGTCAGACAGTCCGTTCAGCAGGAGATCAGGCAGGTATGGCAAAGGGGTGATCCAGGAATAGTCAGGCAGGCAGAAGTTCGGCAACAGGTAATCAGATAAACAAGGTCAGGCAAGCCGGGTCGGATTGGAGACTGGAGAATGGTCAGACGTGGCCGGGTCACTGGTAAGTACAAATCAGGCGGAAAACAGGAACTGCAGACAAACAGCATCTGACAGAAGCACCTGTCATCCTTTAAAAGGGGCCTTGGCGCCAAAACAGCGCTAGCGCGAACGGGCGCGCGCACTCGCGTACGGGCACACGCGGGAGCGCTCCGGCGCCCCCTGGTGGGGAATTAAGCAGAATTGTCCTGGAAGAGCTTCTTGTGCACCTGTGTGCACGCATATTTGCCCTACGGCCACTGATATGCCCCTGACATTGCCCCCTCCCAACGGGCAGCCTCCGGATGCCCAGAATACCCTTCTTTTCAGGATGAGCAGAGAAGTAAGCATGGATCAAACGTCTGGCATGAATATTACAGTCAGGTTCCCACGAATTATTTTCAGGACCATACCCCTTCCACTTAATCAAAAACTGTACTTGCCCAGATCTCTTTCTGCAATCAAGGATAGCCTCCACTTCATATTCCTCATTGCCGTCCACCAGAACCGGTTCAGGGACCCTGGTGCCCCTGTCAGGAAAAGGATCATCTACAGCAGGTTTCAAGAGTGACACGTGAAACACAGGGTGAATCTTGAGTGAATCAGGTAAACACAATTCATAGGACACCTCATTAATCTTTCTTTTCACAGGGAAAGGCCCAATGAACTTAGGAGCAAGCTTCTTAGTGGGACAGGTTAATCTAATATTATCAGTAGACAGCCATACCTTGTCACCAAGCTGAAGGTTTAGGTCTCCTCTTCTTTTCTGATCAAAGAACCTTTTGTTGTCCGCTTGTGCCTTGGATATCGCTTCCCGTAAGATTTGGTTATTATGACTAAGGAACTGCACTGTGTCCTGGACCGCTGGGACTGGGGATTCTGAAAGAAAATCTGGTAAAAAAGATGCATGAAAACCATAGTTGGAAAAGAAAGGGGATTGACCGGTAGCAGAGTGGCTGGCATTGTTATAAGCGAATTCCGCTAGGGGCAGCAGAGATACCCAATCATCCTGTACAAAAGATGTAAAACACCTTATGTACTGCTCCAGTGTCTGATTTGTCCTTTCAGTTTGCCCATTTGTTTGGGGATGGTATGCTGAGGACAGGGCTAGTTCAATTTTCAGGATCTCACAAAGTGCTCTCCAAAAACGTGATGTAAACTGCACCCCCCTATCGGACACTATATTTGCAGGAATTCCATGTAACCTGACAATCTCCTTGATGAACACACGGGCCGTCTCCACAGCAGAGGGTGTTCCCTTTAGGGGCACAAAGTGGGCCATTTTGGACAGTCGGTCGACCACCACAAAGATCGCCGAACATCCCTCAGAGCAAGGCAGTTCCACTATAAAGTCCATTGCTATCATCCTCCAGGGCCTATCTGGTATAGGCAATGGTCTCAGTAAACCCCAAGCTCTGTTCCTGGGAGTTTTATTCTGGATGCAGACAGAACATGAGTTGACGTATGTCTTGCAGAATTCCTTTAGGTTAGGCCACCAAAAGGTGCGCTGCACCAGCTCAAGGGTCTTACGTACCCCAAAATGTCCTGCAAGTGGGTGGTCATGCAGAATTGTCAGCACCTTGACTCGGGCACTCTCCGGCACAAAAATTTGACTTCCTCTCCACAAAAGTCCATCACGAGGTGTTAAAGAGGATCCCTGAAGGCTTGAAGGTTCTGGAGATGCTTCTCTGATCATGGACAGAAGATCTGTTTGGAGAAGGAGGAAGCTATTTGCCGGCAAGATAGTGTCAGGTACAGAAAAGTCTTTAGGGTTATCGAACATGCGCGACAGCGCATCCGGTTTTACATTCTTGGATCCGGGCCGATAGGTAATATGGAAACAGAATCGTGTGAAAAATAGAGCCCAACGGGCCTGTCTGGGTCTTAACCTCTTGGCGGATCTTAAATACTCAAGATTTTTGTGGTCTGTATAAATCAGTACTGGGTGAACTGCGCCTTCTAGCAAGTACCTCCATTCCTCCAAAGCTGTCTTGATAGCGAGTAGCTCTCGATCCCCCACATCATAGTTCCGCTCAGCCGGTGAAAGTTTCCTAGAAAAGAACCCTACGGGGTGCATCAGGTCCTTGTTGCCTTGTCGTTGGGAAATAACAGCACCCACGGCTACTTCGGACGCATCAACTTCCAGGATAAAAGGTAAGGATGGATCCGGATGGCTAAGGATCGGAGCTGATGTAAAACGTTTCTTTAATTCCTCAAAGGCCCTCTGGGCTTCTGGGTTCCAATGGAAACGAGAGTTCTGCTTAGTCAGCTGCGTGATGGGGGATATGATGGCAAAAAACCCCCTAATGAACTTCCTATAAAAGTTTGCGAACCCAATGAAGCGTTGTACACATCATTGACCAGATGCTGGAACGTGGCGGGGGCATTGCATAGACCAAAGGGCATGACGAGGTATTCGTAGTGTCCGAAACGGGTTCTGAAAGCCGTTTTCCACTCGTCCCCGGCCCGAATGCGGACCAGATTGTAGGCCCCTCTCAGATCCAGTTTGGTAAAGATAGTAGCAGATCTCAGCTTCTGGAACAGTTCAGGTATCAGTGGCAGCGGGTAACGGTTTTTGACTGTAATGTTGTTTAACTCCCGATAGTCCACACAGGGGCGAAGAGACTGATCCTTCTTAGAAACAAAAAATATTCCGGCACCAGCTGGTGAAGTGGAAGGTCGGATGAAGCCCTTTTCGAGGTTTTCGTTTAAATAAACCTTAAGTGCCTCTTGCTCCTTTTCGGACAGCGGAAAAATGCGTCCGAAAGGAATTTCAGCCCCAGGAAGCAGCTCAATTGGGCAGTCATAGGGACGATGGGGAGGCAAGGTGTCTGCCCCCTTCTTGCTGAACACATCCGCAAATTCCCGATAGACTTCTGGTACATCTTGGGGCAGGTCTGGATCAATGTCCATACAAAGTAAGGTAGCAACAGGTTTAGAGACTTCTGGTAGACAATGTCTTTGGCAGTAGGGTGACTGGAACTTGATTTCGCCCGTGACCCAGTCAACCAGAGGGTTGTGGGCCTGAAGCCAGGGCATGCCCAAGATGATTGGAAATAATGGAGATGAAATAACATCCAGGGTTAGGATCTCTTGATGCTGGGATGAGCAGGTGGCAGGTAGCGGAAGGGTTTCTTGAGAGACTTGTCCAGATTTTATATGGGAACCATCGGCCAAGAAAACTGAGAGTCTATGAGTCTTGTTCTTTAAAGGCAGGTTCTGTTGGGTGGCAAAAGCAGAGTCCACAAAGCAACTACATGCCCCGGAGTCAACAATGGCGTTGACCTGGATTGTTCTTCCCTGGAGCTGCAATGAGAGGGGAAGGACAAGTTGAGTTGTATTGGCGGTTAAAGCAGATAAACAGGTTGGAGTAGAAGAAAAGCACTTACGAGTCTTTACTGGACAGTTGTTCACATAGTGGCCCGTCCCACCACAGTAGAGACAGAGATTTAACTGGCGTCTGCGCGCCCGTTCCTCCGGGGTCAGGGTAGCACGCATAAGTCCCAGCTGCATCGGTTCGGGAGCCTCGGTTGTTTGGGTGACTGGACTCGGGTAAGCAGAAGGTAGGTATCGGGAGGCAGGAACCGGAACTCTTGGAGTCATCCACATAGGGCGTGTTTGTTGGGAAGAGCGTTCAGACCGGCGCTCACGAAGGCGTCGGTCAATCTGGATGGTAATGGCGATGAGTTCCTCAAGGGTATCAGGCATCCCTACCCGAGCAAGCTCATCCTTCAGACCCTCAGACAGTCCCATGCGGAACTGGTGACGCAAGGCTGCGTTGTTCCATTGAGTGTCCGCGCTCCAGCGTCGAAAGTCTGTTACATAGTCCTCGGCCGGCCTACGGCCTTGCTGGAGCGCGAACAAAGCTGCCTCAGCGGTAGCAGTCCGTTGAGGGTCCTCATACAGCTGGGCCATGGCTTCAAAGAAGGCGGGCAAGGACTGGACCTGTGCAGCGTTGGTTTCAAGCAGGCGATGGGCCCAGGTCAAGGGTTCCCCCTGAAGAAGGGATATAACAAATCCCACCTTGGTGGCCTCCAAGGAAAAAGTCAGTGGCTGTAGAGCAAAATAGAGTTGGCAAGTGCTGCGGAAGGCCACAAATTTTGTTCGATCACCAGAAAACTTTTCGGGGGTAGGCACTCTTGGCTCAGGTGGAAGCATTACCACAGAGGGCGGTGCAGCAGCCTGTACTGGGGCGGCTGCATCAGCAGGGGCCACATTACTGGAGCCACTGAGGTTCAAAACTTGACCCTCCAGTCTGTTGTAACTGTCTTGTAAGGTTTGTACTGCCTGGGTAAGTGCTGCTAAGTGCGTACAGATCTCCTTGATGGGAGAGGTCTCTCCTGCAGGCTCAGTCATGGCTGTTTGTACTGTAAGGTACCTGGTAGTTGAGCCTGACTGGTAGAAGGAGACCTCTCTTAAGCGCTGGTTCAGGAGCCACTGGAAGTGGGAACAGTGGTCTCTTGAGCACAGTGGGTAGGAGGGCCTGATGTAGTTCCAGCAGAAGCAGATGATGGTCTGGAAGGATGCCCCTCTGGGATGGCTGAGCTGCGGATGCAGGTAGACGGATTGGAGACTGGAGAATGGTCAGACGTAGCCGGGTCACTGGTAAGTACAAATCAGGCGGAAAACAGGAACTCAGGTACAGAGCTGCAGACAAACAGCATCTGACAGAAGCACCTGTCATCCTTTAAAAGGGGCCTTGGCGCCAAACAGCGCTAGCGCGAACGGGCACACGCGGGAGCGCTCCGGCGCCCCCTGGTGGGGAATTAAGCAGAATTGTCCTGGAAGAGCTTCTTGTGCACCTGTGTGCACGCATATTTGCCCGACGGCCACTGATATGCCCCTGACAATATGTTTTTGTAATAAACTTCTATTTTTTGATACAATTTATTATTTTTGGTCACTCTTAAAGTCCCACCCATCAATGGGGGTTTCATGTGTTTTTTCTACTTACAGTAGGTCATAAAGAACCATTCCTGACTTTCTTCCTGGACTGGGTGGTCCTCATCCTTATGCTCGGCTCAAACCCAAAAGTTACGTCAGTGTTCTATAAGAACCAAGAAATTGTCCTACCTACATTCAGGGCCCCAGGGACCACGGAGGCTCACCCACTGGATGTAGGGGAAATACTGAAGGAATACCTACAAGTTACTTCCTCCTTTAGACACTCAGACTACCTGTTTATCCTATACTCCTGGAATAACAAGGGGAAGCGAGCTTCGACCAGAACGATTGCGGCCTGGATCGTCCAATCCATCCAACAGGCTTACAGGGCTAAGGGCTTGGCTCCTCCAGAGGCGGTGACGGCACATTCCACCAGCTTCTTGGGCGGCAGCCCGACATGTGGCTCCAGATGTCATCTGTAAAGCGGCCTCGTGGGCCTCCATTAATACTTTCATGTCTCATTATTGCATATAATCTGCTTCTTTATCATCTATAAACTTTGGTTTAAGAATCCTGTTGGTTGATGGGTAAATTAAAATGTTCTTTTTCAACAGCATAACCGCCCGTGTGGTTTGGCTAGTTATTTCCCACACGTAGGCTGCCATGGAGTCTGTCTAGAAAACTGAAAATTTCCTCTCACATACTTACCCTAATTTTCCTTTCCTGATGGACTCCATGGCAGACGGAGTTCCCACCCATTGGTCAAGAGTTGGCTAGTTACGGAACGCAGTCTCTGGCTGTGAGCTCAAATGTATGGGAATGGGGTCCTATAGCATTGGAGAGGAGGCGGGGTTAACCCACATGTAGGCTGCCATGGAGTCCATCATTAAAGGAAAATTACGGTAAGTATTTGATGAGACATTTTCAGTTTTTGTAGTGTGCTATAATTGTTTGTACATGTTTAGCTGCACTGGTGTTCGTTTTATAGGGTAAGGGTAGTGCAAATGTTTACTAACACAGGTTCCTAATATGGATATTTTTCAGTTCGTAGAAAATAGGAAGGTGAATTTGGAGGAAATATTCACAACAAATTACAGTAAATGACGCGTTAGAGGGAACCTTCATATTTTTAAAAATATATTATGGAAAAACAATTATATTTGTGGTGGGACATAGCAACTATTGAAAAATATTTGGCAGAAGATCTCATTTCTAGGAGTCTTAAATGCGAAATTATCCCAAATTATGTTTTAAACGACCCTGAATCTGAGTGGTGCTATTTTTAATTTTTTTTTAATTACTGTAAATGTCAGCTTTTCACCTCATTTTAGAGGATTTTAAAAACAAATTAGACTGTTTAAAGCTCTATTTGAATATAAGGAATTGTCAGATAAATTGAATAAAAATCAATGAATATTTTGGATTGAAAAATAGCTACTACAAAGAAATAATAAATATCAGACAGATACTCTATGTTAAGGAACTTCAGATGTATAAGTGGCACAGAAAGAAAAATGATAAACAATTACTGGAGGATGACAAACCGCAAAAAAGAACAGAAAGCAATTGTTAAAAATTGTTGTGGAATGATAATAAACCAAAATCATATAATGATACTAAAAATACTAGGAGGAATTTTATTCATAGAAATAATTATCATGAATACACAATTCCAACAAAGAATAGATTTGTACTGTTAGAAATTTTTGATGCGTCTGTGATTTATGCAAATGGAAAAGGAACAGAATTGGGGATCCAACCAGTATTACAACCATCAGTGGAATCATAAACCTCCTTTTCAACATAATCGGTTTAAAAAGTGGGAGGAGAGAAATTTTAGTTTTATGAGACTTTCCACAGACTTTAATCCCCCAAAATTGAAGATCCCAATACAACAGCTCAAAGGTTCAGTACCAAGCACATTATATGGGAGGGTATTCCAAAGACAGAAAAGTAAAAGAGGTTTTAGAGAAGGGAGGAATATACAGCTCAAAAAGAAAGATAATGTATTAGGTTCAGGTATATTAGCCATGATGAGTCAAATGAAAAGGAATTTAAGATTTTAGATAAAGTTTTAAAATACGCACCAAAAATAATAATAATATTATAGATTTTCAAAGATATATGAGGAAACTGAAAAATAAAAAAGTATGTTATAATGTATAAAGGACCTGTTATTGATACAAATAGATATTATGTGAGTAGTGGATTGGCTAATAGTTCAGTATTCAACCCCCAATCAAATTTTAACCAACACCTTGAGCATAGGTGTGCGCAGCCTATTGCATTAGGGTGTTCACCCCAAAGCTCCAACCCATATGTATTTGACATATTAACCGGCCTCTTCCCCGCATGGGACATGGGAGACCCGGGCAACAGAAGGAAGAGGATCAGGGAAATGAGGGGTGGCGGAGGTGGCATATATAAGTACCAATCCCCTATATTTTCCTCCTGTGACAGCTGAATGTTGACAAAAGGGAGAGGAGAAGCCTACTTTTAGCTGCTGCAGGAGGAAAATACAGATCAGTTCCACTAAATTCTACCCACGCCACCTCTCCTGTCCAGGTTCTGAGGGTTGGCAAGGAAGGGTTGTGATTTACCTGTCACCTGCCCACCACTGACAGGTTGCCAACCCCAGGATTAGGGTGTGCCCAGGCACACCTGGCACACCCCTTGCACACGCCTATGACATTGAGATTTTTAAATAGATGGTAGAAAATGATATGAATATGGAAACAAAAAATTATAAAGAATGTAAAGAATATCAATTTGGGTATAAGACATCTAGACTAGGGGAAAAGGTGTAGTAGCAGCGGTGGCTCTAGGCTTTTTGAGGCCTTAGGCAAAACTTAGACTTGAGGCTTCACTTATGCCCGTATTGAGAAAAATAATAAAACAATTAAAATTAACTGTATAAATTGCATATAGTGGGTATAGAAAAGAATCACATTTTGTTGCTTTGCAGCCTGAAATGAAGACAGACACAGTTTGTGTTTTATCCTGCTGTACTTAGTGCAATTTACAACATCAAATTGAAAGATATAACAACAACATGCCAAAAAAAAAAAAAAAATTGACACCTGTCTGAAAGAGTGCTCTGTCACTGCAGAGGACACTAGTCAGTGGCATGCATAAAAACAACTGAAACAGGCTGCAGACTAAGCTGGCTCTGACCACAAGCCCCAGGGCCGATCCTAGGGTCACAGACACCTGGGTGCAGAAATATTTCTGGCGCCCCCACATGGGCGTGGTCATCTTACCAACCCCTCCTCTTAGCAAATGTTTCTATGGCAACGACTCAAACACAGAGATGCTCCCCTTAGAAGTCTTCATTACCTTGGGATCCTCCCATGATCTCTTAACAATAAAGAAAATACAGAAAGAGAGTACACTAATGAGACCTGGAGCTGAGTCTCTCTGATGCATACACAGAGGGCCCCTAGACGACATAATACGGTCAAAGACTGCAGACATGATACAAGAGATGGTCAGAGACTGCAGACATAATACAGGAGATGGTCAGAGACTGCAGACATGATACAAGAGACAGTCAGAGACTGCAATAATAGTACAGGAGATGATCAGGGACTGCAGACATGGTACAGGAGATGGTCAGAGACTGCAGACATAATATAGGAGAAGGTCAGAGACTGTAGACATGATACAAGAGACAGTCAGAGACTGTAGACATGATACAGGAGATGGTCAGAGACTGCAGACATAATACAGGAGATGGTCAGAGACTGTAGACATGATACAAGATATGGTCAGAGACTGCAATCATAGTACAGGAGATGGTCAGAGACTGCAGACATAATACAGAAGATGGTCAGAAACTGCAGACATAATACAGGAGATGGTCAGAGACTGCAGACCCGGTAAAGGAGATGGTCAGAGACTGCAGACATGGTACAGGAGATGGTCAGAGACTGCAGACATGGTACAGGAGATGGTCAGAGACTGCAGACCTGGTACAGGAGATGGTCAGAGACTGCAGACATGGTACAGGAGATGGTCAGAGACTGCAGACATGGTACAGGAGATGGTCAGAGACTGCAGACATAGTACAGGAGATGGTCAGAGACTGCAGACATTGTACAGAAGCTGGTCAGAGACTGCAGACATGATACAAGAGATGGTCAGAGACTGCAGACATGATACAAGAGATGGTCAGAGACTGCAGATATAATACAGGAGATGGTCAGAGACTGCAGTTCCTATGGACGTTAGTAGATAATGGCCGATCGGCCCTCTCACCTGACCCAGCGATACAGCAATGGTTCCTCTGATCAGGAGTCAGCTCACTCTGAATTGCCCGTGGCCACTCCACTGGGTAGCACCCAGATCTGTATTCCTACAATGACTCCATTCCTTTCTCCGCCAGGGATGGCGCTGGGCTGTGTGGCTTTCCTTCTGGTGGCGCAGGGCAGCGGGGTTCTCTCTCTGATGGTGTTCTCTCAGCACTGCCCTCTCCCTCTGGAGTCCTGGGTGTACTTTCCTGGGTGTAGACCCCCCAGGACAAACCACCCCCCTCCAATAGTATAGACCCCCACCAGGACAAACCCCCCTCCATTAGTACAGACCCCCACCAGGACAAACTCCCCTCCATTAGTACAGATCCCCCCCAGGACAAACCCCCCCTCCATTAGTACAGACCCCCCCAGGACAAACCCCCCTCCATTAGTACAGACCCCCCAGGACAAACCACCCCTTCATTAGTACAGACCCCCCAAGACAAACCCCCCTCCATTAGTACAGACCCCCCAGGACAAACCCCCCTTCATTAGTACAGACCCCCAAGACAAACCCCCCTCCATTAGTACAGACCCCCAGGACAAACCCCCTCCATTAGTACAGACCCCCCAGGACAAACACCCCTCCATTAGTACAGACCCCCCCACGACAAACCCCTCTCCATTACTACAGACCCCCCCAGGACAAACCCCCTCCATTAGTACAAACCCCCCTCCATTAGTACAGACCCCCCAGGACAACCCCCCTATTAGTACAGACCCCCCAGGACAAACCCTGCCTCCATTAGTACAGACCCCCCAGGACAAACTCCCCCTCTATTAGTACATACCACCCCCCAGGACAACCCCCCTCCATTAGTACAGCCCCCCCAGGACAACCCCCCCTCCATTAGTACAGACCCCCCAGGACAAACCCCCTCCATTAGTACAGACCCTCCAGGACAAACCGCCCACCCTCCATTAGTACAGACCCTCCCAGGACAAACCCCCCTCCATTAGTACAGACCCCCCCAGGACAACCCCCCCTCCAATAGTACAGACCCCCCAGGACAAAGCCCCCCCTATTAGTACAGACCCCCCAGGACAAACCCCCTCCATTAGTACAGACCCCCCCAGGACAAACCGCCCACCCTCCATTAATACAGACCCCCATGACAAACCCCCCCTCCATTAGAACAGACCCCCCAGGAAAAACCGCCCCCTCTCCATTAGTACAGACCCCCAGGACAAACCCCCTCCATTAGTACAGACCCCCAGGACAAACCGCCCCCCTCTCAATTAGTACAGACCCCCAAGGACAAACCCCTCCATTAGTACAGACCCCCCCAGGACAAACCCCCCTCCATTAGTACAGACCCCCCTAGGACAAAGCCCCCCCTCTATTAGTACAGACCCCCCCAGGACAAACCCCCTCCATTAGTTAAGACCCCCCCATGACAAACCACCCACCCTCCATTAGTACAGACCCCCAGGACAAACCCCCCCTCCATTAGTACAGACCCTCCAGGACAACCCCCCCTCCATTAGTACAGACCCCCCCAGGACAACTCCCCTCTCCATTAGTACAGACCCCCCAGGACAAACCGCCCCCCCTCTCCATTAGTACAGACCCCCCCAGGAAACCCCCCTCCATTAGTACAGACCCCCCAGGACAGACCCCCCCTCCATACAGACCCCCCAGGACAAAGCCCCCCCCTCCATTAGTACAAACCCCAGGACAAACCCCCTCCATTAGCACAGACCCCCCCAGGACAAACCCCCCTCAATTAGTACAGACCCCCCCAGGACAACCCCCCTCCAGGAAACCTCCGCCTCCATTAGTACAGACCCCCCCAGGACAAACCCCCCCTCCATTAGTACAGACCCCCTTAGGACAGACCCCCCTCCATTAGTACAGACCCCCCAGGACAAAGCCCACCCCCTCCATTAGTACAGACCCCCCAAGACAAACCCCCTCCATTAGTACAGACCCCCCCAGGACAACCCCCCTCCATTAGTACAGATCCCCCAGGAAACCCCCCTCCATTAGTACAGACCCCCTTAGGACAGACCCCCCTCTATTAGTAGAGACCCCCCCCTTCCACTAGCGTACATAAAAACACCCGGCAGCTGGAGAGGAGAGGACGGTGTGCAGCCGTGCCGCCCGGGTGGAGAGCAGATGGAGACAGGCTTGGGCGGGAGTGAAAGACAGAGGAGGAGCATGGACTGCCCCCCCCCAGCGATGTCACTGCACGGCTGGTCTCTCTCCACACAGAGACCAGCCGCTCCGATCTCCGGCGCTGCTCTCCTTCTCTGACAGGAGGAGGGAGGGGGGACGGGCTTGAGCCTCGAAAACTACAGCGGCGGCTGTGACCTGCGGAGGGAGCTGCCTCTGGACACAGAGAGGAGGAGGAGGAGGGAGGGGAGCACTCTGGCGCTTCAGCGCCCCCACCTCTCTGGTGCCCGGGTGCACTGCACCCCGTGCACCCCGTCTGGGATCGGCCCTGTGGAAGGGACCTCTTCCCTGGTGGCCTTAACGCGACTAGTATTTGCCAGACACCTTTCTGGTGTGTGTGACTGGATCAGACGAAACTCAGCCTGGTCCAGCTGCACACTGGACTCTTGGAAATGGTCAGGGATCCCTTGCTTTCATTCCAACAGCACATGTGTGCAGGAGGCCTCATGGTCAGGTCTAACATCAATCACCCATGTTTTCTTGTCTAAGGACAAAGTCTGCACTACCTGACCGATCTGCTCTTCAGTCCAGGCCTCCCCAGGGAAGACCAGGCCTCCCCACTACACTTGACTCTGGGCTGGCACCTTCTTCATGACACCACTGCGTTGTAGCACACAGGGCCCATCTAGACACTTGTAAGGGTGCTCTCTTGAGGAGTTGATTGCAGAGTAGTGGTATTATCCCGGACGAGCCTCCACATGTAGCGCTACCCCTGGAGGAGCCGCTTGAATATGTTTGGTTCCGTACTCTGCCTCTCAACCCCAAGAATAGTCTCAGCCCCTCTGGCACACCTGGCAATAGTGAAAGTGCAAGGACCAATGAAGAAAACACATGTTATGATAAAACACAGAGATTGTCTTTACTGCAATATTTCTATGGAAGAGTAACAGTATATTTTCAAGTAATGTAACTGGAGAGCAATAACTGAAATCAAGAGCAATATACAGTGGGGACAGAAAGTATTCAGACTCCCTTAAATTTTTCACGATTTGTTGTATTGCAGCCATTTGCTAAAATCATTTAAGTTCATTTTTTTTCTCATTAATGTACACACAGCACCCCATATTGACAGAAAAACACAGAATTGTTGACATTTTTGCAGATTTCTTAAAAAAAGAAAAACTGAAATATTACATGGTCCTAAGTATTTAGACCCTTTGCTGTGACACTCATTTATTTAACTCAGGTGCTGTCCATTTCTTTTGATCATCCTTGAGATGGTTCTGCACCTTCATTTGAGTCCAGCTGTGTTTGATTATACTGATTGGACTTGATTAGGAAAGCCACACACCTGTCTATATAAGACCTTACAGCTCACAGTGCATGTCAGAGCAAATGAGAATTATTTGGTCAAAGGAACTGCCTGAAGAGCTCAGAGATAGAATTGTGGCAAGGCACAGATCTGGCCAAGGTTACAAAAAAATTCTGCTGCACTTAAGGTTCCTAAGAGCACAGTGGCCTCCATAATCCTTAAATGGAAGATGTTTGGGACCACCAGAACCCTTCCTAGAGCTGGCCGTCTGGCCAAACTGAGCTATCGGGGCAGAAGAGCCTTGGTGAGAGAGGTAAAGAAGAACCCAAAGATCACTGTGGCTGAGCTCCAGAGATGCAGTCGGGAGATGGGAGAAAGTTGTAGAAAGTCAACCATCACTGCAGCCCTTCACCAATTGGGGCTTTATGGCAGAGTGGCCAGACGGAAGCCTGTCCTCAGTGTAAGACACATGAAAGCCCGCATGGAGTTTGCTAAAAAAACACCTGAAGGACTCCAAGATGGTGAGAAATAAGATTCTCTGGTCTGATGAGACCAAGATAGAACTTTTTGGCCTTAATTCTAAGCGGTATGTGTGGAGAAAAACAGGCACTGCTCATCACTTGTCCAATACAGTCCCAACAGTGAAGCATGGTGGTGGCAGCATCATGCTGTGGGGGTGTTTTTCAGCTGCAGGGACAGGACAAGTGGTTGCAATCGAAGGAAAGATGAATGCAGCCAAGTACAGGGATATCCTGGACAAAAACCTTCTTCAAAGTGCTCAGGACCTCAGACTGGGCCAAAGGTTTACCTTCCAACAAGACAATGACCCTAAGCACACAGCTAAAATAACGAAAGAGTGGCTTCACAACAACTCCGTGACTGTTCTTGAATGGCCCAGCCAGAGCCCTGACTTAAACCCAATTGAGCATCTCTGGAGAGACCTAAAAATGGCTGTCCACCAACATTTACCATCCAACCTGACAGAACTGGAGAGGATCTGCAAGGAGGAATGGCAGAGGATCCCCAAATCCAGGTGTGAAAAACTTGTTGCATATTTCCCAAAAAGACTCATGGCTGTATTAGATCAAAAGGGTGCTTCTACTAAATACAGAGCAAAGGGTCTGAATACTTAGGACCATGTGATATTTCAGTTTTTCTTTTTTAATAAATCTGCAAAAATTTCAACAATTCTGTGTTTTTCTGTCAATATGGGGTGCTGTGTGTACATTAATGAGGAAAAAAATGATTTTAGCAAATGGCTGCAATATAACAAAGAGTGAAAAATGTAAGGGGGTCTGTATACTTTCTGTCCCCACTGTAACTCAATAGATTATATCAGGCTGCTTTCAGGGGATTCCACAACTGTGAATAACCCCAAGAGCAGAGGCGAACACTCTAATAACAATAAATCACAATACGTTAACTTATTCCGGATTGGTTACCTCTACTCAATTTGGCTCTATGAGTTCACGCAGGAGGAGATCAGAAGAATGACCCTCTCTTATGTCTAGAGGTCGACCGATATATCGGCCGGCCGATATATCGGCCTATATTTGGCTTTTTTTACTTAATCGGCATTGGCCGATTGTGCTGATAAAAAAAGCCGATTATAACTTCAGCAGGACTTGCAAATGACTTCTGTAATAGAAGTCAATTGCAAGTTGTCTGAAGTTATCTTCTCTCCTCCTCTGGGCAGCCTGCCAAATCTGATAAGAAGATACATTTGTATCTCTTTGGGGTGTTTAACCATTTAAAGACTAAATCTTTTTTGACATTTGTTGCTTACAAGTAAAAATCCTGTATTTTCTGCTAGAAAATCACTTGGAACCCCCAAACATTATATATATCCATATTTTTTAGCAGAGACCCTAGGGAATAAAATAGCGGTTGTTGCAATATTTTATGTCACACGGTATTTGCGCAGCGGTCTTTCAAACGCATTTTTTTTTAAAATATACACTAATTAACCACTTAAGGACCGCCTTGCCGACGTACATCGGCGTGAGGCAGTCCTTAAGTGGTTAATTAGTGTATATTTTAAAAAAAATGTGTTTGAAAGACCGCTGCGCAAATACCGTGTGACATAAAATATTGCAACAACTGCTATTTTATTCCCTAGGGTCTCTGCTAAAAAATATATATATATATATATATATATATATATATATATATATATATATATATATATATATATATATATATACATGCACGTGATTTGCCTCCCGCGGGTGGGGGGTCCAATCGGACACCCCCCCCCCCGGTGCCCGAGGCGGTCCTGTTTTGTCCCCCGGCGATCGGAGGTGAGGGGGAGGCCATCCGTTCGTGGCCCCCCCCTCGCGATCGCCGCCGGCCAATGGGAACATTCCTTTGCTGCTGTATGCTAAACAGCAGCAAAGGAAATTATGTCATCTCTCCTCGGCTCGGTATTTTCCGTTCCGGCGCCGAGGAGAGAAGACTGAAATGTGAGTGCACCAACACTACACACACAGTAGAACATGCCAGGCACACAAAACACCCCGATCCCCCCCCCCCCGATCGCCCCCCAATCACCCCCCCTGTCACAAACTGACACCAAGCAGGTTTTTTTTTTGGTTTTTTTTCTGATTACTGCATTGGTGTCAGTTTGTGACAGTTACAGTGTTAGGACAGTTAGGGTTAGCCCCCTGTAGGTCTAGGGTACCCCCTAACCCCCCCTAATAAAGTTTTAACCCCTTGATCACCCCCCCTCACCAGTGTCACTAAGCGATCATTTTTCTGATCGCTGTATTAGTGTCGTTGGTGACGCTAGTTAGGGAGGTAAATATTTAGGTTCGCCGTCAAGGTTTTATAGCGTCAGGGACCCCCATATACTACCTGATAAATGTTTTAAACCCTTGATTGCCCCCTAGTTAACCCTTTCACCACTGATCACCGTATAACTGTCACGGGTGACGCTGGTTAGTTTGTTTATTTTTTATAGTGTCAGGGCACTCGCCATTTATTACCGAATAAAGGTTTAGCCCCCTGATCGCCCGGGGGTGATATGCGTCGCCCCAGGCAGCGTCAGATTAGCGCCAGTACCGCTATCACCCACGCACGCAGCATACGCCTCCCTTAGTGGTATAGTATCTGTACGGATCAATATCTGATCCGATCAGATCTATACTAGCGTCCCCAGCAGTTTAGGGTTCCCAAAAACGCAGTGTTAGCGGGATCAGCCCAGATACCTGCTAGCACCTGCGTTTTGCCCCTCCGCCCAGCCAACCCAAGTGCAGTATCGATCGATCACTGTCACTTACAAAACACTAAACGCATAACTGCAGCGTTCGCAGAGTCAGGCCTGATCCCTGCGATCGCTAACAGTTTTTTTGGTAGCATTTTGGTGAACTGGCAAGCAAGCACCAGCCCCAGGCAGCGTCAGGTTAGCGCCAGTAGCGCTAACACCCACGCAAGCACCGTACACCTCCCTTAGTGGTATAGTATCTGAACGGATCAATATCTGATCAGATCAGATCTATACTAGCGTCCCCTGCAGTTTAGGGTTCCTAAAAACGCAGTGTTAGCGGGATCAGCCCAGATACCTGCTAGCACCTGCGTTTTGCCCCTCCGCCCGGCCTGGCCCAGCCCACCCAAGTGCAGTATCGATCGATCACTGACACTTACAAAACACTAAATGCATAACTGCAGCGTTCGCAGAGTCAGGCCTGATCCCTGCGATCGCTAACAGTTTTTTTGGTAGTATTTTGGTGAACTGGCAAGCACCAGCCCCAAGCAGCGTCAGGTTAGCGCCAGTAGCGCTAACACCCACGCACGCAGCATACACCTCCCTTAGTGGTATAGTATCTGAACGGATCAATATCTGATCCGATCAGATCTATACTAGCGTCCCCAGCAGTTTAGGGTTCCCAAAAACGCAGTGTTAGTGGGATCAGCCCAGATACCTGCTAGCACCTGCATTTTGCCCCTCTGCCCGGCCCAGCTCAGCCCACCCAAATGCAGTATCGATCGATCACTGTCACTTACAAAACACTTAACGCATAACTGCAGCGTTCGCAGAGTCAGGCCTGATCCCTGCGATCGCTAACAGTTTTTTTGGTAGCTTTTTATTGAACTGGCAAGCACCAGCGGCCTAGTACACCCCGGTCGTGGTCAAACCAGCACTGCAGTAACACTTGGTGACGTGGCGAGTCCCATAAGTGCAGTTCAAGCTGTTGAGGTGGCAAGCACAGGTAGTGTTCCGCTGCCACCAAGAAGACAAACACAGGCCCGTCGTGCCCATAATGCCCTTCCTGCTGCATTCGCCAATCCTAATTGGGAACCCACCACTTCTGCAGCGCCCGTACTTCCCCCATTCACATCCCCAACCAAATGCAGTCGGCTGCATGAGAGGAATCTTCTTTATGTCCTCCCGAGTACCCCTACCCAACAAACCCCCCAAAAAAGATGTTGTGTCTGCAGCAAGCGCGGATATAGGCGTGACACCCGCTATTATTGTCCCTCCTGTCCTGACAATCCTGGTCTTTGCATTGGTGAATGTTTTGAACGCTACCATTCACTAGTTGAGTATTAGCGTAGGGTACAGCATTGCACAGACTAGGCGCACTTTCACAGGGTCTCCCAAGATGCCATCGCATTTTGAGAGACCCGAACCTGGAACCGGTTACAGTTATAAAAGTTAGTTACAAAAAAAGTGTAAAAAAAAAATAAAAAATATATAAAATAAAAAAAAATAGTTGTCGTTTTATTGTTCTCTCTCTCTCTATTCTCTCTATTGTTCTGCTCTTTTTTACTGTATTCTATTCTGCAATGTTTTATTGTTATCATGTTTTATCATGTTTGCTTTTCAGGTATGCAATTTTTTATACTTTACCGTTTACTGTGCTTTATTGTTAACCATTTTTTTGTCTTCAGGTACGCCATTCACGACTTTGAGTGGTTATACCAGAATGATGCCTGCAGGTTTAGGTATTATCTTGGTATCATTCTTTTCAGCCAGCGGTCGGCTTTCATGTAAAAGCAATCCTAGCGGCTAATTAGCCTCTAGACTGCTTTTACAAGCCGTGGGAGGGAATGCCCCCCCCCCGTCTTCCGTGTTTTTCTCTGGCTCTCCTGTCTCAACAGGGAACCTGAGAATGCAGCCGGTGATTCAGCCAGCTAACCATAGAGCTGATCAGAGACCAGAGTGGCTCCAAACATCTCTATGGCCTAAAAAACAGGAAGCTACAAGCATTTTATGACTTAGATTTCACCGGATGGAAATAGCGCCATTGGGAAATTGGGGAAGCATTTTATCACACCGATCTTGGTGTGGTCAGATGCTTTGAGGGCAGAGGAGAGATCTAGGGTCTAATAGAGCCCAATTTTTTCAAAAAAGAGTACCTGTCACTACCTATTGCTATCATAGGGGATATTTACATTCCCCGAGATAACAATAAAAATGATTACAAAAAAAAAATGAAAGGAACAGTTTAAAAATAAGATAAAAAAGCAAAAAAAAAAAAAAAAAAAAAGCACCCCTGTCGCCCCCTGCTCTCGCGCTAAGGCGAACGCAAGCGGCGGTCTGTCCTCAAACGTAAACAGCAATTGCACCATGCATGTGAGGTATCACCGCGAAGGTCAGATCGAGGGCAGTAAATTTTGCAGTAGACCTCCTCTGTAAATCTAAAGTGGTAACCTGTAAAGGCTTTTAAAGGCTTTTAAAAATGTATTTATTTTGTTGCCACTGCACGTTTGTGCGCAATTGTAAAGCATGTCATGTTTGGTATCCATGTACTCGGCCTAAGATCATCTTTTTTATTTCATCAAACATTTGGGCAATATAGTGTGTTTTAGTGCATTAAAATT
Source organism: Lithobates septentrionalis (assembly GCA_037952835.1). Lineage (NCBI taxonomy): Eukaryota > Metazoa > Chordata > Amphibia > Anura > Ranidae > Lithobates > Lithobates septentrionalis. The sequence goes on along the minus strand of JBBDGP010000232.1, from coordinate 1,183,260 downwards.
TAAAAAAGTGTGTTTTTTCCCCAAAAAATGCGTTTGAAAAATCGCTGCGCAAATACTGTGTGAAAAAAAAAAATGAAACACCCACCATTTTAATCTGTAGGGCATTTGCTTTAAAAAAATATATAATGTTTGGGGGTTCAAAGTAATTTTCTTGCAAAAAAAAATAACTTTTTCATGTAAACAATAAGTGTCAGAAAGGGCTTTGTCTTCAAGTGGTTAGAAGAGTGGGTGATGTGTGACATAAGCTTCTAAATGTTGTGCATAAAATGCCAGGACAGTTCAAAACCCCCCCCAAATGACCCCATTTTGGAAAGTAGACACCCCAAGCTATTTGATGAGAGGTATAGTGAGTATTTTGCAGACCTCACTTTTTGTCACAAAGTTTTGAAAATTGAAAAAAGAAATAAAAATGTTTTTTCTTGTCTTTCTTCATTTTCAAAAACAAATGAGAGCTGCAAAATACTCACCATGCCTCTCAGCAAATAGCTTGGGGTGTCTACTTTCCAAAATGGGGTCATTTGGGGGGGGGTTTGTGCCACCTGGGCATTCGATGGCCTCCGAAACTGTGATAGGCAGTGAAAAGTGAAATCAAAAATTTACACCCTTAGAAATCCTGAAGGCGGTGATTGGTTTTCGGGGCCCCGTACGCGGCTAGGCCCCCAAAAAGTCCCACACATGTGGTATCCCCATACTCAGGAGAAGCAGCTGAATGTATTTTGGGGTGCAATTCCACATATGCCCATGGCCTGTGTGAGCAATATATCATTTAGTGACAACTATTTGTAAATATTTTTTTTTTTTTGTCATTATTCAATCACTTGGGACAAAAAAATAAATATTCAATGGGTTCAACATGCCTCTCAGAAATTTCCTTGGGGTGGCTACTTTCCAAAATGGGGTCATTTGGGGGGGGGGGGGGGGTTTGTACTGCCTGGCCATATTAGCACCTCAAGAAATGACATAGGCAGTCATAAACTAAAAGCTGTGTAAATTACAGAAAATGTACCCTAGTTTGTAGACGCTATAACTTTTGCGCAAACCAATAAATATACGCTTATTGACATTTTTTTTACCAAAGACATGTGGCCGAATACATTTTGGCCTAAATGTATGACTAAAATTGAGTATATTGGATTTTTTTTATAACAAAAAGTAGAAAATATCATTTTTTTTCAAAATTTTCGGTCTTTTTCCGTTTATAGGGCAAAAAATAAAAACCGCAGAGGTGATCAAATACCATCAAAAGAAAGCTCTATTTGTGGGAAGAAAAGGACGCAAATTTTGTTTGGGTACAGCATTGCATGACCGCGCAATTAGCAGTTAAAGCGACGCAGTGCCAAATTGGAAAAAGACCTCTGGTCCTTAGGCAGCATAATGGTCCAGGGCTCAAGTGGTTAAAAAAAAAAAATAAGGAGTAAAGTTAGCCCATTTTTTTTCGTCCAAAAGTTTTGATTACCTGTTTTTGTGTATTTAATATTTAAGATATAGTTTTTTTTTTTTAATCTAAATTATACATACAAGTAAACTGATTGGAGGTTCGTTTTGTTCAATAAATGTAAAAAAATTTCTGTATCACTTATTACTTAAGGCTGCTTTCACACTGGAGCGGGCAGGCGTTGATGGTAAAACGCTGTTAGTTTTAGCGGTGCTTTACCGTCATTTTAGCGGCGCTATTCGGCTGCTAGCAGGGCGCTTATAACCCAGCTAGCGGCCGAGGAAGGGGTTAAATGCACTCCTGAAGTGCTGCTGCCGAAACGCTTTGCAGGCGCTTCGGCAGCGGTGCGCATTCATTTCAATGGGCAGGAGTGGTGGAGCAGCTGTATACACCGCTCCAAAGATGCTGCTTGCAGGACTTTTTTTAACATCCTGCCAGCGCATCGCCTCAGTGTGAAAGCACTCGGGATATCACACTGAGACTGCAGGGGAGCCGTTTTACAGGCACTTTACAGGCGCTATTTTTAGCCCAAAAGCGCCTAAAAAAACGCCCCAGTGTGAAAGGGGTCTAACTGTTAGATTTTATGAGATGAAGGGGGAAAAAAAAAAAAATCGGCCTAATATATCGGCCCAAAAAAATCGGCATCATATATCGGCCATCGCGATTTCTAAATATCGGCATCGGCCAGAGAAAACCCCATATCGGTCGACCTCTACTTATGTCAGACCTCTCTTCTGTCCCCTGACACCACAGGCCCAACTATAAACACTGTACCCAACTCAACGTTCGGTGGCTTAGCTTCCAAGTCAAACTATCCCACAGATACACTACATATACAGAGCCCTAAGTATGTGTGTCCGTACCCGTATGGCACCAGTAACTTCAGTCCTTTGGAAGAAGGATGAGGCCTTGGATCTTCGGCTAGCCACTTTAGTTGGTGCACTTAGAACTCCTGCTTGGCAAAGTGTAACTGTGGTATGCTGGCAGTAACTGGATAGCAAGGCGGACACTGTGACTGCTTAACAGGGCTTCAATGAGACCCAGGTTTTGGTAAGCGTGGGCAAAGTGAAGTAACACTGTCTGTGTGCAGTGTCCTTGTTTCCTGCAAATGGGCAAGTGCCCTCTCACCAATCCTGCGGTCAAGGCCCATGGAACAGACAGGCTCTTCTGGTAACCCGACTGGTCACCATACACTAGAACGCCTCACGCTGTTGGTCCCGGTGCGCCTGGATATGCACCTGGGATCCCCCTCACTGGGGCTGGATGTCCCAACCGACTGTGAATACCTGGAAAACGCTAGCTTAACCCGAGAGGCAGCTCCTCTTCCCTGGGTCCAGTTTCTTCTCCTGCCTCATGGTGACTGCCTCCCCTCAGGCAAACAAGATGGTGTCCTTGATTCTTTCCTTGCCAGAGAATTCTGGGGTGTGTAGTCCTGTCCCCATAAAAGGCTGTGGGGCCGTTTTTGGTGGGGACTAGATGTCCCAGAATGCTTTTCTGCTGCTGCTGATTGGCTCCCTCCCCCCTGCCAATGAGGATGCAGGGGAGGGAGTAGAAAATACTGAGTCAGTGTCAGTGAGAGCCTCGGTCAGCTTGGCATTGCTGCGGGAGATCTGAGCATCGGTCAGCTTGGCATGGCCGAGGGAGATGCAGGGCACCCACTACTGGAGCAGCAGGCCTGTGCTGGCCATCGGGACTACCGGGAAATTCCCGGTGGGCCGATTGGCAGCGGGCCACTACACCAATGACTCTCTCTCTGACTGTGTCAGACAGTGACTGTGTCACTGTCTCTCTCCGTCCGAGTGTCGCCGGGCGCCGGGCGGCCCCGCTCCTGCACTCGGCGGGCGGGCCGGCCGCCGGCGTCACAAAAGAACAGGCATTGACACTCCCCCAGGCACTCCCCCTAACAGCTATCAATATAGCCATTTGGGCGGCCTCTTTGTCCCGGCGCCGTGACGTCACTCACGGACGGAGGGCGGAGGCGGCCCGGGGACATAGGAGGAGGCGGAGCCAGGGCGATGTCACAAGCAAATGGAGATGGACAAGAAAAGAGGAGGAGGAGGAGGAGGGGCCGCCGGGGGGAGCAGCAGCAGCGTGACATGAGAAAGAACTTACTACAGAGGCTGCCTGTGCTACTCTGCATGTGAAGAAAACAACAAGTAAACGCTGTGCCCTGATTGTACCCCATGTGCCCTGATTGTACCCCATGTGCCCTGATTGTACCCCATGTGCCCTGAATGTACCCCATGTGCCCTGAATGTGCCCTGATTGTTGTAATATGTTGTAATATGTTCACCGATTTATGTGGGACATTGTTGTGTGTATGTACACATGCAGTCAATGTTGACCGAATGGTTGATTTGTCCAACTGAATTTTAACAGCTGAAGACTCTTTGATGTGTTAATCTCATGCAAGTCTACCTAGGTGTGTGAGGTGAGGTATGGTCTGGAAACCTAATTGAACATTTCAAAGGGTACATTGTTTAAAGGACCATAGTAGAAATATTAATTGATGGTAATTAGACCTGAGGGGGTAACAATGGGATCAGGAAGTGTTTTGGGTTGGCCTAGCGGAGGCTCCCTCCTGTGGGGCTAATTTATCAGGAGGGCTTGTTGATATGCAGGAATGTAGGTATTCCAAAAGGTATTCAAAAGGGTGTTCAGGTGGTATACACATATCTAAAGGGGACTTGTTGATGTTGATATGCGGGAGTGCAAATTGGGGTGGTTCACGGCTGTTCACGGCTGGGGGTTGTTGTCTGTTTGAAAGACTCAAAGTCCTAAATTGAAAGGCCAATCAAATTGCTCAGCCATTCAACATTTAGTGTATATAACACAGCATTCAGTCTATAGGTTTGGGGGAAGAGAGAGGCTCGTCTGTGTATAGGTGAGGCTTGTCTGTGTATGGCTGGGAAGACACAGACCTAGGAGATGGGTTTCTGAATTAGATATACTCTGTCGGATTTCTTTGTCATCTGTGGACTTTGGACTTTGTTCTGTGTTGGAAGTCAATAAAGTGCATCTCTCTGGAAGAATTGGGTTGCTGCGGAAGAGTACTTACATCATCATCCTTATCTATACACCCAATATATATTAATATACAAGACCACAACACTGGTGCCGTGAAAGCGACCAGAAGAGCATTTTCGGACTTAGTAACAGAAGTCGGTGGTGACAACAATCCTGTGAGTTGGACAGAAGTCTGATGAAGAACCAAGAGCTGTGCTGTGACTCTAATGTCTGGTTGTGACATAAGAGAGTCTGGATTACAAAATTTAACAAGTTGGGAACCCCGGAATTATTCTCTGAAGACTGGAAACAACAAAAAAGGGCTGTGTCGTGTACCAGAAGACCTGAACTGGAAGCTGAAGGAGTAACTAATGCGGTGAGTAAAATATTTCCTTTTTTTTAAATTATTAGTAATATAGTCAAAATGCTTACTCAGTGTGAAGCCAGTGTCAGTTCTGATAAAGTTAACAGATGGGTATTAAAATGTATTAAGCGCCATGGCGGTCCTTATGAAATTCCAGAAAAATGTAAGCAGACGTGGACGATGATGAAGGAATTTTTAGAGAAAAATGTTTTTGATAGCAAAATTTCAGAAAGTAAAAGAAAAGGTTGTATTATACAAGGCTTGTTATCTTGCTGTCTAACAATGGAAAGTTCTTTGAATTATAAGGTTGAGGAAATTACCCAGTTACAGAAGGCAGTTGATAATAGCAACAATGTTTGTGAGAGGTTACAAAACCAATCAGACACCGAGACAGTAAATTTAAAATTGCATGCGGTTACCATTGGAGAAGCTTTACTTGAGAAATCTAAACGTTGTGATGAATTATCAGAGGAAAATGAGAGATTAAAATTAAGAATTATGGAATTAGAGAAGAGATCTCAGGAATGCAGATATGCATCAAATCTTGGATTCAGCAATCTGCAGCAAACAGAACCTCATATTGAATCTGATAATGCATTACCAGCTGCCCCCACTGTGACTACCACAGTTTATAACAATAATAATAATACAGGTGAAGTTCAGCTTGTAATTAAGCCTTTGAAATCAAAATTATTAGACGCAATTCTTAAAGAAATAGGAATGGTTCCATACCATGATTTAAACAGATTTTTAAAATGGTTTTGTGACGTGCAGCAAGTCAGAGATATGTACAATCTCAACCCATCTGACTTAGAAAGAGTTTTGCAACATTCTGTAGGAAGTGGTCTTTGGATGAGAATTAAACAAATCTGTATTCAGCCTCTGAGGACAAGGGACATATTACTGGAATTATTATGTATTTTGTATGGTGTACGTTCTGATGTTACTATTCATGGGAAGATCCAACAAATGCAAAATGAATCTCCCTATGAATTGTCACACAGGATAGCAACTATTATGGAATTATTGGTCGGTAATAATCTTGCATTTGAGCGTGGTGGCTTGATACATATGAGTATGTTTCTAGATGCGTTGCATGAAGATATCAAACAAAATATTTTATTAGTTACCCCAAATCCTCATGATTTAAAAGACATATTGTTGAGAGCAGACCATTTATGGAGAAAGTCAAATGAGCAGGCTGTCAAAATTGATTTAGCCACATTGTTTAGGACAAATACTGAACATAAAGATCAGAAGATAATATCCTATGATGACACCCAGAGAGGACACTCCGGGTCAAACATTGGTGATATTAATATGAAAAACAGAGCTGACCAAAATAATAATAAGAAAAGGTCAAAGACTTGGATACCGTTTTCTCAGTTAAAACACAAATATGACCAGCTGAAAATTGAGTATGACAAGATGAGAGGGGAACGTGATACATTATTAGAGCAGTTGAAGGGGATACAGGGTGTCATGAATGTACAAGATGTATATTCTCCAGATCTGTTTTTGAATGCAAATGACACTTCTCTAGCAGTGGGGGTGAATTAGCTCCAAACTGTAAACGTGTAAATAGTGTTTTGTTTTAACTTCAAACAATGTTTAAGGACCTTGCTAATTAGTTTTGTTGGAGAGTTTTGTTTTTCAGGGACGTCTGAAGAGGCTTGCATGTGAATAGCAGAAGTCTGAAATTGAATAGTGGTGGAGAATTATGGGAGAAATGCTGAATAGACAATATATCACTATACATGGAATTATAAAGCATTCATGGACTCTCTCGAAATTCATCAAGCAATGGACCTTTTTTTTCTTTTTTCTTCAACGCCCTAATTTTTAATTTTTCTCCCTTTTCCTGATATATTTTGCTTTTCATTTTTTATTTTTGTTTGTTTTATTTCTTGAACTTTATCTTAAAACCAAAGAGAGGCATTGTAACCTAAAATAATTTTCATAACATCTGTACATATTACATAATGCGTATTGATCAATATATTTGACATCTAAGGTGAGATGCTGCACAATGGCTTGGCATAGCATAAATTATAGTATGTTGGGTGGTTTTCCTAAATTTATAAGAGGGGTGAGTGAAATTCATCACTCTAGTCATGATTTGAAACTTTGTTGATTCAGTTGTTTATAATATGCTAAAGGCTATGACATATATGGATGAAAAAGAAGTTTCTACCTTTCATGGTGAAGATACTGGCAAGAATTTCCACTGCCGCTTTGTCTGGACAGAAGATCTGATAAACACTGATGTCAAGCTGATTCTATCTGCACCATCGTGTGGGGGTATATGTATATGTTGGTATACCATTCAAGTGTAATTATGGACTGAATGATCCAAGTAACTGCTTTATTGAAGACAATGGGGGGTCGGCCTACAGCAAATTACAAAAGCAAATTGTGGCTGGCAATCAACAAATTCTGATACTTGACAGGTACACATCCCAGTCATCATTGTTCAAATAGGAAATGGAAAGAAGCAGATGTGAATTGTAAAATGCTTGCAAGATGGACTCATGAATGTCAAGTGCAAGGAAATAGTTTGCAGTACAGTTAACCTTTTGACCTTGAAAGTGAGTGCTGGTACATTGATGGTTCTTCTTACTATAAAGATGAAAGTAGAGTGTTTGCGTAAAAGCATCTTTAAAAATGAAAAGCTTGAGCCTGGAGATGAGATAATCCTGGACTTATGTGGATTGGAGTTCCCAGAGCATACCAAGTTTACGTTCAGTGAGATGGTGAGAGATGTGATGAAGTCAGACCGAAGAATGGACTGTGACATCAGCTCGTCTTTGCGCAATATTCAAGTTCTTGATGTGATATAATAAGGCCTAACAGCTATATGGGCCACTGATGTTTACCAAATCCTTTTCCAGTCATAGTCTAAAAGTTATATTATCTAATAACTGTTTCATGGGGATATTTTAGAGGCTGGTGAAGAGAGATGTAACCAGTTTCAACTTCATATTTTATATGAGCCATTGTACAGCATCCAGTACCTTAAATCGTAATGATATTTTTTGTTGTTTGATTTATGGGTCAGTTCTAGTAGATAGAACCGACCCAAGTGGGGGTATATGTTGTAATATGTTGTAATATGTTCACCGATTTATGTGGGACATTGTTGTGTGTATGTACACATGCAGTCAATGTTGACCGAATGGTTGATTTGTCCAACTGAATTTTAACAGCTGAAGACTCTTTGATGTGTTAATCTCATGCAAGTCTACCTAGGTGTGTGAGGTGAGGTATGGTCTGGAAACCTAATTGAACATTTCAAAGGGTACATTGTTTAAAGGACCATAGTAGAAATATTAATTGATGGTAATTAGACCTGAGGGGGTAACAATGGGATCAGGAAGTGTTTTGGGTTGGCCTAGCGGAGGCTCCCTCCTGTGGGGCTAATTTATCAGGAGGGCTTGTTGATATGCAGGAATGTAGGTATTCCAAAAGGTATTCAAAAGGGTGTTCAGGTGGTATACACATATCTAAAGGGGACTTGTTGATGTTGATATGCGGGAGTGCAAATTGGGGTGGTTCACGGCTGTTCACGGCTGGGGGTTGTTGTCTGTTTGAAAGACTCAAAGTCCTAAATTGAAAGGCCAATCAAATTGCTCAGCCATTCAACATTTAGTGTATATAACACAGCATTCAGTCTATAGGTTTGGGGGAAGAGAGAGGCTCGTCTGTGTATAGGTGAGGCTTGTCTGTGTATGGCTGGGAAGACACAGACCTAGGAGATGGGTTTCTGAATTAGATATACTCTGTCGGATTTCTTTGTCATCTGTGGACTTTGGACTTTGTTCTGTGTTGGAAGTCAATAAAGTGCATCTCTCTGGAAGAATTGGGTTGCTGCGGAAGAGTACTTACATCATCATCCTTATCTATAATACACCCAATATATATTAATATATACGCGATCACAACACTGATGTTCCCTGAATGTGCCCTGATGTTCCCTGAATGTGCCCTGATTGTACCCCATGTGCCCTGATGTTCCCTGAATGTGCCCTGATTGTACCCCATGTGCCCTGATTGTACCCCATGTGCCCTGATTGTACCCCATGTGCCCTGATTGTACCCCATGTGCCCTGAATGTGCCCTGATGTTCCCTGAATGTGCCCTGATGTTCCCTGAATGTGCCCTGATTGTACCCCATGTGCCCTGAATGTACCCCATGTGCCCTGAATGTGCCCTCATGTTCCCTGAATGTGCCCTGATGTACCCCATGTGCCTGATGTGCCCCATGTGCCCTGATGTTCCCTGAATGTGCCCTGATGTGCCCTGAATATGCCCTGATGTACCCTATGTGCCTGATGTGCCCTGAATGTACCCTGATGTTCCCTGAATGTGCCCCATGTGCCCTGATGTTCCCGGAATGTGCCCCATGTGCCCTGATGTTCCCTGAATGTGCCTGATGTGCCCTGAATGTGCCCTGATGTGCCCCATGTGCCCGAATGTGCCCTGAATCTGCTCTGATGTGCCCTGCATGTGCCCTGATGTGCCCCATGTGCCCTGAATGTGCCCTGATGTGCCCTGAATGTGCCCTGATGTGCCCTGAATGTGCCCCATGTGCCCCATGTACCCTCATGTGCCCCATGTACCCTCATGTGCCCCATGTACCCTGATGTGCTGTACCCTGATCTTGCTGTGTTGTGTTGCCCCAATGTGCGCTGTGCCCCGATGTGCAATGTACCCTGATGTGCTGTGCCCTGATGTGCTGTGTTGTGTTGCCCCGAAGTGCGCTGTGCCCCGATGTGTGATGTACCCTGATGTGCTGTGCCCTGATGTGCTGTGTTGTGTTGCCCCGAAGTGCGCTGTGCCCCGATGTGTGATGTACCCTGATGTGCTGTGCCCTGATGTGCTGTGTTGTGTTGCCCCGAAGTGCGCTGTGCCCCGATGTGCGATGTACCCTGATGTGCTGTGCCCTCATGTGCTTTTACCCTGATGTGCACTGTGCCCTGATGTGCTGTGACCTGGGCCATTCTGGATAAAGTCCAGGGCCACATTTTTGTCCCAGTCCAGCCCTGTGGAGCAATAGACAGGACTTTATGAGTAGAGTTGGGCTGAACACCCCCCCCCCCCCCGTACCGGTTCGCGCCAGAACCCTCGAACATCACAAAAGTTCGGACCCAAACCCTATGGCACCTGAACTTGAAAAATGAAAAGTCCCCATTTTGAAGACTTTTGCAAGTTATTGGACATAAAAAGGGTATGGGGGCCCGGGTACTGCCCTGAGGGACATGTATCGATGCAATTTTTTTTTTAAAAAGATCGTTTTTACAGGAGCGGTTATTTTAATGATGCTTAAAGTGAAACAATAAAACAATATTTAAATATAGTGCCTGGGGAGTCTGCCTGTAAAGTGACGCATCTGTACCGTGTATAGAACATGCTGTAGCAAAACTGACATTTCTAAAGAAAAAAAATGACATTTAAATTGCCGGTAATACAAAAATGTTTAAAAAAAACAGTGTGGTGGTCCCCCAGCAATCCATACCAGGCCCTTAGGGGGCCAAAAAAAAAATGTTGGGATATTGTTTTTTTTCGTTTTTTTAATAAAGGAATTGTCAAAAACTGCCTGTCTATTAATTTTTCACACTTTTTTTGGTGAATGGGTAGGGGTACAATGTACCCCATATTCATTCACATGGGGGGGCGGGATCTGAGGGCTCCCTAAAGGGGGCTTCCAGATTCTAATAGGCCCCCCGCCCGCAGATCCCCACAACCTTGTCCCCATCAACATGGGGACAAAGTGCTGTGGGGTGGGGGGCATGTGGCCTGGTATGGTTCAGGTGGGGGGGGTGCTCACTTGTCCCCCCCTTTCCTGACCTGCCAGGCTGCATGCTCAGATAAGAGGCTGGTATGGATTTGGGGGGGCCCCAAGCTGTTTTCTTTTTTTTTTTACATTTTGGCGTGGGGTTATCTTTAAAATCCATACCAGACCTGAATGGCCTGGTATGGATTGGGCTGGACCCCCACGTCGTTTTTTTTAACATTTCTCTATTTCCGGCAATTTTTTTTTCATTCAGCTGTCAGCGGGGAAACCCGTTGACAACTGATGACACATCTGTTGTTAAGGACACAGCGGCCGGCCCACTCCTTAACAACCAGCTATTCAGTATGCATCCCGCCGAGCGCCCTGCAAATTTGGGTGTTTGCTGAACGGGAGGACAGCCGATGTTTGGGCTGAACTGTTGCTCGGCTCGAACTGTTCGCCCAACTCTTTTTTTGAGTGAGGGCTCCTTTACACCTGCTTTTCTGAAGAGCGATCCATGTTGTATCGCCTCCTCACCGCCTGTTTTGACTCCCTAAATACTGGACACCCATGGCACAACCACATGCTTTGTGCACATTTGTGGGGTGACTACAGCGTGGCCCCATTCACTTGACAGTACCACAGAGTGCGACAGGGGTATAATCCATTCCCTGCCATGACTGCAAAGCAAGGCATTGTGACCGTGGCATGTGTACACCCTTGGCTATTACCCTTGCAACAAAAGGGGGTGCTAAAAACATGGCTCGGCCACAGAGTTTTACTGCCCCCAATTGCAAGCATAAATAAGCCTTTAACATATTAGTAAAGGCAAAACGTTTCAGTTTTTATTGCTGTCTGTGTTTCTATTAAGGAGATTCACCCTATGTGTCCTGTTTACCGAAAGTGGAGTGAAAATCCCACATTTTGGGTTGTCACTGGAACAGAAATCTTCCAACTCACCTGTCACTAGTTCTGGTGACAACCAGGGATTTCCTCACTTTGGAAGGACTTCTTTTCACTTCCTGTTGTGGCTATGGGACAGGAAGTAAATGGAAATTGTCCCAAAGGGACACAGATGGCAGAAAAAAAAAAAACAGACGGGGTTTTAACCCTTTCTTAGCGCTCTTTCACACTGAGGCAGTTTTCAGGCGGTTTAGCGCTAAAAATAGCACCTGTAAAGCCGCCTCCCATGCTGCTGGAGTGTGAAAGCACTGGGGCGGTGCACTTGCAGAACGTTAGAAAAAGTCCTGCAAGCAGCATCTTTGGGGCGGTGGAGGAGCGGTGTATACAGCGCTCCCAAAAACGCCCCTGCCCATGAAATGAATGGGCAACGCTTCGGAAGAAAACTGGTGTTTCTAACCTCTTCTTTGGGGTTAAAAGCACCCCGCTAGCGGCCAAAAGTGAAAAAAAAAGCCTCTTCTTCTACTATAAAGTGTCAGTAAGGGCAAAACTTTTTTTAGTTTTAGACAACGTGGAGGGGGATTAGAACCTCTGTCAGGTGTGTATTGCTATTAGGGAGATTTTCAATCAGGGGTTCATGAATGAATTGAGCCAATTTAGTGACCTGCATGACTAGCAGTGAGAACTCGGCATGCTGAGCTCCCTCCGGCTGCCATGTCTCCATAGCAACACCCCCCTCCCCCGGTCCGCCATCTTGTTCAGAGTCACATCCGGAGCGTCGCGGTCGCCATTTCATTGTCGGGAAGAAGCGGAGGAGCGGGGTGAGTGTAAACAGGAAGCGGAGCTCGGTGTGGCGGTAGAGGTGAGCGGGAGGACTCGGTGTGTCTGGATCGGTTCGGGGGCCTTTCCCCGGAGGATCAGCGGCAGAATCTTGGGATATGGATGGGGATATTACGGTGGGCTGTGGGGGTCTCCTTAGGAGATTGATGGGAAGGCGGGAGTGCGCTGGGTGAGGTCAGCTGCTATATGGAGCCCTGTATGGTGTAATAGTACATGATGGGTGGTCGGTACACACGGAGCTGTGGAGAGGATAGTAGTCCCGGTGCTGTACAGTTTACACTGTGTGTATATAATATATATATATTATGTAATCGTCCCCCCCAACACTCGGGGCCCTGTGCTCATCCCTCCCCTCTCATGCTCTTCACATGAGCCTAGGAACACCCTGCACATGGCAGGACTCGGGCCTGGTGATAGGCCTGCCATGTGGAGGAGGGCCGGGCACCTTCTCTTACATATACAGCTGTGTTTAGGGCTCCATCCCCTCCCTCTGAGCTGCTGTTTGCAGGACCAGCTGGATGCTACAATTGTGCAGCCAATCAGGCTGAGCTGAGTGCAGTAATAGCAGGAGAGAGCGCACACGTGTGCAGTTAGAGCAGGAGAGAGCGCACACGTGTGCAGTTAGAGCAGGAGAGAGCGCACACGTGTGCAGTTAAAGCAGGAGAGAGCGCGCACGTGTGCAGTTAGAGCAGGAGAGAGCGCGCACGTGCGCAGTTAGAGCAGGAGAGAGCGCGCACGTGCGCAGTTAGAGCAGGAGAGAGCGCGCACGTGCGCAGTTAGAGCAGGAGAGAGCGCGCACGTGCGCAGTTAGAGCAGGAGAGAGCGCGCACGTGCGCAGTTAGAGCAGGAGAGAGCGCGCACGTGCGCAGTTAGAGCAGGAGAGAGCGCGCACGTGCGCAGTTAGAGCAGGAGAGAGCGCGCACGTGCGCAGTTAGAGCAGGAGAGAGCGCGCACGTGCGCAGTTAGAGCAGGAGAGAGCGCGCACGTGCGCAGTTAGAGCAGGAGAGAGCGCGCAGTTAGAGCAGGAGAGAGCGCGCAGTTAGAGCAGGAGAGAGCGCGCACGTGCGCAGTTAGAGCAGGAGAGAGTGCGCAGTTAGAGCAGGAGAGAGCGCGCACGTGCGCAGTTAGAGCAGGAGAGAGCGCGCACGTGCACAGTTAGAGCAGGAGAGAGCGCGCACGTGCGCAGTTAGAGCAGGAGAGAGCGCGCAGTTAGAGCAGGAGAGAGCGCGCACGTGCGCAGTTAGAGCAGGAGAGAGTGCGCAGTTAGAGCAGGAGAGAGCGCGCAGTTAGAGCAGGAGAGAGCGCGCAATTAGAGCAGGAGAGAGCGCGCACGTGCGCAGTTAGAGCAGGAGAGCGCGCGCACGTGCGCAGTTAGAGCAGGAGAGAGCGCGCAGCTAGAGCAGGAGAGAGTGCGCAGTTAGAGCAGGAGAGATCGCGCACGTGCGCAGTTAGAGCAGGAGAGAGTGCGCAGTTAGAGCAGGAGAGAGTGCGCAGTTAGAGCAGGAGAGAGTGCGCAGTTAGAGCAGGAGAGAGCGCGCAGTTAGAGCAGAAGAGAGTGCGCACGTGTGCAGTTAGAGCAGGAGAGAGCGCGCACGTGTGCAGTTAGAGCAGGAGTGAGCGCGCACGTGTGCAGTTAGAGCAGGAGAGAGCGCGCACGTGTGCAGTTAGAGCAGGAGAGAGCGCGCACGTGTGCAGTTAGAGCAGGAGAGAGCGCGCACGTGTGCAGTTAGAGCAGGAGAGAGCGCGCAGTTAGAGCAGGAGAGAGCGCGCAGTTAGAGCAGGAGAGAGTGCGCACGTGCGCAGTTAGAGCAGGAGAGAGCGCGCAGTTAGAGCAGGAGAGAGCGCGCAGGAGAGAGCGCGCAGTTAGAGCAGGAGAGAGCGCGCACACGTGCGCAGTTAGAGCAGGAGAGAGCGCGCACACGTGCGCAGTTAGAGCAGGAGAGAGCGCGCACACGTGCGCAGTTAGAGCGGCTGCGAAGGGGCCCACAACTCAAGTGTCCTACAAACAGCAATATGGAGGGGCCCAGTGGTTGTTATGGTGAGCCCCCGTTACACCCACAGCTGCCTGTGTAAAGGGCATGGCCTATTCAGAACCTATGGAATTGCACACAGGGAATTTTCGGAAAACGTCACTAAAAGTGCTTCACCTGAAGGCATTATTTCCACAAGGTGGATCCGCTGCCTCGGAGTCCGCCTCTGTCCTCCAGCTCAGTGGGAGATCTCTCCATTGATCTCCGCTGAGCCGGCGGATGACAGGTCCGTCTCTGCTCACTGAGTGGGGAGGGGCCTGTCAGAGCGCCTCTGACTCCTATGGAGAGAACGGACAGCATGTCCGTTTTCATCAGATCTCACCCGATCTGACCTGCCAGGGACAGATGCGAACGTAGGGGCATCCGTCTGCTTTTAATGGACCGGACCGGGTCGGATGTCAGCGGACATGTCACCGCTGACATCGGTCGCTCCATAGACTAGCATGGAGCGCCTGTTCAGGTCCGCTGTCAAAACTGACAGGCGGACCTGAACGGTCCGACAGTGTAAAAGGGGCCTTAGGGAAAAGTAACCAATGTTTTTGCAGTTAAAAACAAAAGTGAATTTTGTCCCACAGGAGCCTGCAGAGCATTGCACCCACAATATTTATTTTTTAGCCATCTCTGACTGATTAGGGGGGATTTCTCTTCTCTTCCTGCCCCACAGCCAAAACAGGAGGTGTGAAGAAATCCCTCAAAAGTGAGAGTCCCGGGGTGTCACTAGATTTAGTATCCCCTTAAGCCTAGTATACAGCTCAGGTCGGAGCTGCTGTACTAACCTTCTAATGTTAGTACAGCGATCTCCCCCGCTGAACTGTTGTGTTCTGTTCGGATGCTGTCTGTTGCTTCTCTGCCTGTGTCTCCTGTCCCTCCACCCACTTTTTTGTTGACATCTAAAATGCCCCCCCCATCCCCACTCTAATGCCCCCTTTCCCTGCTGCTTCAGCCCCTGCAGCACCTATTTCCCCCCCCCAAAACACCTTGCAAACTGCAATCCCCTTGTGGCTACCCTGCAGCTTCCCTGTGCCCACCCGATGGCTTTGAGTGCTGCATGGCAGTCACAGGGATATACCTGTCTAAATAGATTCCTCCCATGAAGCTTCGATCCCCTCACTGATCCCTCAACACCCCCTCCCTGCAGGTGCTGGCTTTCCCTTCTCCTGCCGGCTGGGGTGGGAGATTGCTGGCAAAACTCTTTGCAAGTGCCTCAGCAGCGCTGCCCATTTATTGCGGTGGAGGAGCGGTGCATACAGGTTAAGGCGTTTTACGGGCGCTGTTTTCAGCCCAAAAGCGCCTGAAAACCCCCCAGTGTGAAAGAGGTCTCTGCTTAAACCAGGAATCTTCAAACTACGGCTCTCCAGCTGTTGCAGGAACCCATCCCATGAGGCATTGTAAAACTCTGACATTCACAGACATGATTAGGCATGATGGGAATTGTAGTTCCTGAACAACTGGAAGGCCGTAGTTTGAAGACCCCTGACATAAACACTGCAGAGCAGTTCTCTGCTCAGGGCTGTCAAACTTTGTCTGACACCCCCCCCCCCCCCCCCCCCCTCTCTTCTTTTTTTTTTTTTTTTTTTTTTTTTTTTTATAAATCACAACATTGCTCAGTGCTGAGATAAAAACACACACTGGGGTTGATTTACTAAAGGCAAATCCACTTTGCACTACAAGTGCACTTGGAGTCTGAAATGAGGGGAAGCTCTGCTGATTTTATCATCCAATCATGTACAAGCTGAAATGCTGTGTTTTTTTTTATCCTTGCATGTCCCCCCTCGGATCTACAGCGACTGCAGATCCAAGTGCACTTGTAGTGCAGCGTGGATTTGCCTTTAGTAAATAACCCCCATTGCATCATTTGGCTCTTTTAGATCAAATGAGGTCAGTTTAAGCACTTAAAAACTAAAGCGGGGTACACACTATAAGAAAATCGGGCGAACGATCGTCCGATTTTTCTTGTTGTTTCACAGCAAATTGGAGCCGATGAACGAAAATTCTCGTCCAACAAAGGCTTTTTTTGTTTTTTCTGATCGTGCGCTTTCTTTTCTGATTTTTCTTGTACGAAAACGGTACAGATTAAATGAAAATTGTTCATTCTGTTCCCGTATGAAAATTTGGAATCGGCTGTCGAAAGTTGTGTACACACTATATAAAATTGTATGAAAATGTTCGCCCGATTTTCTTATAGTGTGTACGAGCCTTTAGCCTCTTTCTGACACTTGTTGCTTACAAGTTAAAATCCGTAGTTTTTGCTAAAACATGGCCACCCCAGATGTTTTGGAGCTACATTTCCCATGATGCTCAACTTCACTGCAAAGTGCATGAGCATTATGGGAAATGTAGTTCCAAACCATCTGGGGTGCCAAGGTTCTCCATCACTGCCCTAGAGAATAAAATGGCGGTCGTTGAAATATTTTATGTCACACTGTATTTGCGCAGCGGTCTTTCAAACAGTTTTTAGGGAAAAAATACACTACAATGAATGAATAAAAAAAAACTAAAACATAAAGTTAGTCCTTTTTTTTTATTTATTTTTTTGTATAATGTGAAAAGATGATACGCCGAGAGAATCGTAATCTTTATTCTAAGCAAAAAAAAATGCGATTCTCATTTTAGCCAGAATCGTGTAGCTCTAATCTCAACCATGCATGTTCACCACTCCCCAGCTGCAAGTCTCAACAAAGCAGGGCATAATACTGCACAGGTGTTTCAGGCAGTCCTATTGATGTCAATTGGGAAACAACAGCTGTACAGGAATGAACAGGTGTTCTGTGCATTCCTGTGCAGATAGTCCCAATTATTTTATTTGGGGCACAGCCATTGCTCCCAACTTGGCATCCATGTGGGTGCATGCCCCTGAACTCACACTGTCTGCGTTTGGGGCAGAGGTTCTGTCCTTGCGGCCACTGCATCCCAGTTGACATGAATGGACAAAACACCTGTACATCCCCGTACGGGTAAACATTGCCTTCCATGGGGGTACGCTTTAATACACCCCATGTGAATGAGGCCTTAGTAGGAATTTTGTAAGTTATGTTGTGTTTATGCAAATAAGGATTATTTTTTTCTTTGGTAAAAATGGCGATTTGATAAGCGTTTGCACAAATAATGCAGGACCTAAAAATTTAGAAGTACCTTCTTTATATTCTATAGGTCATGTGCTTTTAGAAAATGTTTAATTTAGGGGGTCTTTTACAAACTCTTAAAGCTGTAGGTGAAAAATGAAAACTTCTATATTTTTAGAGAAATGTGGTTATTTACAGTTTTGCGTACGTTCGACTTTCACCATTTCACAAAAAGGCGCAATTTAAAATGTACAAATATTTATTTATTAACTCAACACAGGTTTAACTTTTATTATGTTGAATAACTTTTGTAAATTTTGCTGTTTGTATCTGCCAATAATGATTTTGGTGTGTTTTCAGCTAAATTTATTGTTTTAATAAACATTTGCACATATATCATGGGGGGCGTCAAACCCCCCCCCCCCCATGTCTTTCTTGGGCTCACCCGTAAGCAATGAACTGACATCACTTCCGATTTACGTGGATGTCAACAGTGCCATTTTTATAAAATAAAAAGCATTTGAAAATATCGATCTTGGTGTTTTGAATGCTTTACAGGGCAGAGGTGATCGCTCCATAAAGAGTACCTGTCACGTGCCTATTGCTGTCACAAGGATGTTTACAATCCTTCTGACAGCAATAAAAGTGATAAAAAACAAACATTTAAAGCAACAGTGTGAAAAAAAAAAAAAAAGTTATTAAAGTGCCCCGTCCCACTGTGCTCACACCAGTGTTAATTGCGTCGACTAAAACAATTGAGATGACTAAAATACGACTAAAACTAAAATGCCATTTTAGTCAAAATACTATGACTAAAACTAAATTGAAATTTGACTTCAAAATTAACACTGGTCTGTATGTAGTGCGTGTTCATACCTCAATACCATAAATAATAACATATTTGATTTTTCACTCCAGCAGTATATGAGTTTGGAAATTGTAGAGAAAGATTAATGCATTACAATTTAATTGCACCTATTAGATTTTAGACTAAAATTAGTTTTAGTCGACTAAAATGCACTGGAGATTTAGTCGACTAAAACAATTGCAGAAGACTAAAATGGGACTAAAACTAAAAAGCCATTTTAATCCTAAGACTAAAACTAAATTGAAATTTGCTGCCAAAATTAACACTGCCTCGCACACAAAGGCGAACGCGTGCGTCGGTCCCGCAAGCGTGCAAACTGTGATCATCCCATACGTGAGGTATTGCCGTGGACGTCAGATCATGGGTATTAATTCTAGCACTAGACCTCCTCTGTAAATCTAAAGTGGTAACCTGTAAAGGCTTTTAAAGCATTGCCTATGGATATTAACATTTATGTAGTTTGTCGCCATTGCATGGGTGTGCGTAGTTTTAAAGCGTGACATGTTTGGTATCTGTTTACTCTGTGTAACATCGTCTTTTATATTTTACAAAAAATTTGGGTTATGTATTATGTTTTTTTGCATTGAAATTCAAAAAAGTGTATAAAAAAAAAAAACCTGCATTTAAAGCACTGCTGCGAAATACCGTGTGACACAAAAAATCTTGGACCTCTGCTTTAAAAAAAATATATAATGTTTGGGGGTTCTAAGTAATTTTTCTAGCAAAAAAATACTCCTTGTTACATGTAAACAAAAAGTGCCAGAAAAGGCTTGGAATGGAAGAGGTTAAACGCACCTTGGACACATGCACAGCAAAATCAATGTGTTCCAATCGCCCTATTCACACTGCTGCCTTCAGTTCCAGGTGCTCATAAAAAAAAAAAAAAAACGCAAAACTACGTCATGCGTGTTTTTTTTTTTTTTTTTTTGCAACCGAACACTTATAAACATGAATGGGATCCTTAGCACTTTGAAGATTAAAGTGGAAGAAAACCACACTGGAACACATTAACCACTTCCGGACTGCCCACCGCACATATATTGCGGCAGGTCGGCCCGGCTGCGCGAACCGACGTACCTGTACGTTGGTCCATGCTTTAGATACAGCGGGTGTGCCCGCCACAGGAGCTCGTCCGCGGGTGCGGCGGACTCAATGTCCGGCGGCCACCTGCGATCGCGGTAAAGAGAGCCGGAACGGGGATCTGCCTATGTAAACAAGGCGGATCCCCGTTCTGACAGGGAAGGAGGGGGAGATCAGCTGTTCCTAGTGATCAGGAACAGCGATCTCTCTACTCCCAGTCAGTCCTTCCCCCTAACAGTTAGAAAGCACCTCCCTGGGAACACTTAACCCTTTGATCACCCCTAGTGTTAACCTCTACCCTGCCAGTGCCATTTATACAGTGATCAGTGCACTTTTGTGTCACTGGTCACCAAAAAGTGTCACTTAGGGTCAGATTGTCGCAGTCCCGCTAAAAATCCCCGCCATTACTAGTAAAAACGATAAAAAAAAAATAAAGTCCCTATTAATGGGGTAAATACTTCTGGGGCTGGAGTCGTTAAAAACACATGGAAATGCACACTGACCGTGGGGATTGTGGTGTGAACTAGCCCTAAATTGGTGAAATATCTTACAGGGGCATCAAAACAATAGATGTTTATTGTAGGGTTGTCCCGATACCGAGCATTTGCCCAAGTACTTGTACTCGGGCAAATGCTCCCGATGCCTCCCCCGATACCTTGACTGTCAGCTGTGATCGGCGCGTGGGGGAGTTACAAGATTCTCCCCCCGCGGCTTTCAGCTGCTTTAGTGACACAGCGGTGATCGCTCACCGCTGACTGTCACTGCATCCTCCTCCATGCCCCCTCCATTCCTCTGTCCCTCTCAGCTGTCCCGTTCCTCTCTCCTTATCTGTCCCTCTCAGCTGTCCCCTCCGTTCTGCTCTTATCTGTCCCCTCCGTTCTCCCCCTCCGTTCCTCCGTCCCCCTCCTCCTTCCTTTGTGAATGGACAGAGTCAGCTGACTCTGTCCATTCACATAACTGAAACATTGTAATCTTCTGTGATTACGATGTGTCAGTTTATGAATGGAGAAAAGCTGCTGTCTTCTCCATTCTCAGTGCAGCTGACGCTGCAGAGAAAGGGACTGGGGAATCTCTATCCTCTGTCTCTTTCTCTGTCTCAAGGGGGAGATATCAGAGGTCTGTTAAGACCCCTGATATCTCACCAAAGCCCCCCAAAAGGGCTGATTAAAAAAAGCAAAAAAAACAATAAAGAATAAAAAAAAATTATTGTAAAAAATAAAAATTGTAAAAAAAAAAAAATAACACACACATACAACGTTCACCCCCTCCCCCCCACCCCCAAAAAAAAGCAAGCACTGTTAAAAAAAAAAAAAAAAAAACTGTCACGTGACATTAAAAAAAAAGTATCGGTAATCGGTATCGGCGAGTACTTGAAAAAAAGTATCGGTACTTGTACTCGGTCCTAAAAAAGTGGTATCGGGACAACCCTAGTTTATTGTTGTACAGTTCATTTTCTTTCAAAAGCAGCCACAACCTGAACAAAGCCTGTCCCCTGCCAGCAGCTGCAGAGTGGTGCCTTTGTTTTTCTGTGGATAAACCAGTGCTCCCTCTGCAAAGGTCTGATAAACCTGCTACTGGGGGTCTGTAGCTCTGCAATTAGCAAAGTTCATGCTCCTTGTTTATTGGAGAGCTCTGACGTGACTCAGCAAGGGGGCGTGCCAGACCTCTGAAGAGAGACCACTTCTTCTTCCACAGAGAGCAAGGGTCCCACTCTGCAGTCCCTGGCAGGGAATATACATTATTAATCAGACTGTGGCTGCTAAAGAATGAAAATGAACTGTACAGCATTGAACAACTTATGTTGTAGTAGTTTGGATGGAGGGGGTGCTCAAGCAGAAGAAGAGCACTCAGTGGTATCATTTTAAGGTGACTACAGGGTAAATTGTACTAAAAAGAAGACCCTGTGGAAGATCAGGTTCTATTCTATCCGGCTCCCCTTTTGCTGAAACATTGCCGATTTGCTTCTTTCCGGCTGTCGCAAATATTTGCCCTTTTTGCGTTGGTTAAATACCCCACTGCACCTGCACCCTGTGGTTTCTCCTGTCTGTTAATGACCAATAGTGATGTACCAGCTGGCAGGAGGAACCACAGCATGTGCAAAGAGTTTTCTTCATACACACACATATGTGGAATGTCTGCTGTGGCCGGGAGAGAAGCATAACAGCAGAGTGTAAACACATGGGCAGCTGAACAGGTAAGTAAAGGGTCTGTTCTTGTAGTACAATTCAGCCTGTGCTGAGGGGGTTACCGTAAAGCCCATCTCCAGCTGAGAACCCCCCTGCTTCCCACGCTTTAAGGGCCCTTTGACACTGGGGCGGCGTCAGTGGTAAAGCGCCGCTATTCGGCCACTAGCCGGGCGGTTTTACCCCTGCTAGCGGCCGAGAAAGGGTTAAAAACCACCGAAAAGCGCCTCTGCAGAGGCGCTTTGCCGGCGATATTGCTGCGCTATCCCATTGATTTCAATGGGCAGGAGCGGTGAAGGAGGGTATACACTCCGCTCCTTCACCGCTCCGAAGATGCTGCTAGCAGGACTTTTTTTCCCGTCCTGCTAGCGCACTGCTCCAGTGTGAAAGCCCCGAGGGCTTTCACACTGGAGAGACAGCAGCGGCACTTTAGGGTCGGTTTGCAGGCGCTATTATTAGCGCAATAGCGTCTGCAAACCGCCCCAGTGTGAAAGGGCCCTAAGGGCTTGTTCATACCAGATGCATTGGGGCTAAGCTGGCAGCTATTTTCAGCATATCCCCAAGATAAATCAAAATGCCTTGTTTATAATGTCAGTTCACACCACATCTTTGCTGTGATGTGCACTGAAAGAAATTACAGCATGCACCTCCCCTTTTTTTTTTTTTTTTTTTTTTTTTAGTGCACCCGCTTGCATCGTGAACCTTCACTTTGCAACACTGCTGTGGTGAACTAGAACTGTATTGAAATGTCACTGGTCAAATTTCATTAATGGTTTTGTGGAAAAGTATTCTGTGTAATGCACCAGGATTGGCGTGTCGACACTGTGTCTCCCAGCACACACAGTTTGTTCTGCACTCCTGTAACCCATTTTCAGCAGATAGCGGGCTGAAGCCCTCTGTCGACTGACGTCACAGAGTCGGGCCAAACTCGGGCAAGATCATGACGATGTCAGGCTCCGCCCACATCCCTTAACCGGCTGGCTGAGAGCCTGAGCCGGCCGGTCCAGCCCAGCATTCCAGTGAGCGTGTGGGGGCAGAGCAGACAGCGGTGACTGACAGTCTGCAGCTCTCTGCTCAAGGAGCCCTGAGAACCGAGGGATCAGCGGTGTTTGTAATTTAAAAAAAAAGCCAAACCTCATACTTCTCTTCAGTACAGCTCTCCACATCGCACTAATCCATCTATAGTGAGTACATGTCCGCAAAACAAATCTCTTAATTTGCTTTAGTTTTCATATAGCAGACATGCAAATGTTCTTTCATATGCCTTCATTTAGCTACTAGTTGTCTTCACAGTTTCTCTATACCCAACATTTCTTTAAGGCTTTACACACACAGATACTCCACACTAAACAGTGTGACTGGAGGAATCTTTCTGCTGGCTATCGTATTCAGGCAGCTGCAAACTCGTGTCTTTCTGAATACCCCAACAGTGACTGGATGTGATCATTGTTTGGCCAACAATTTTCCATCCAGCTCCTTCGACAAAAGCTAATAAAAAATCAACTTTTGTGGAGCTGCGCGGTGCCAACTGGGCCACCTACAGCTACAATTTGGCCAGTTCAGGCTTCAAGATGTCTATTTCTAACCTCAAGAGGGTCCCATAATGTGCTTCTCTATGTGTTTGGCTTTGTCATTGTACATCGAAGCCTAAAGCCCCTTTCACACTTGTGCAACCTGAAATTTGCCCAACTTTGACGTGACTTGAAGCAATGCCTGTGTAATCTTGAGGACTATGGACCTCAAGTTGTATCAAAGTCGGACAAATGTAGTGCAGGGACTACTATGAAGTGGCACAGATATAAACAGTGCCCATTGCAAATCGTGGGTTACAACTTGTCATGTGACTTTGCAGTCCCAAGTCGCAGGACAAGTGGTACAAGTGTGAAAGGGGCCTTATCGTCTGAAAACTGTTTTGCAACTTTGGCACGTGTTGGTAAAACATGCCAACTACATAGTGTATCCGGTGAATTCTACATTTTGGGTTTTGTTTTTGTTTTTTAGGGCAAATTGAGCTTTCATTTGGTGGTAAATTGTAATGGATATCTCCTGACTTTTGAACTTTTTTTATGTGGGAAACACAGGCATGGCAGTCTATTTAAATGAATGGGCTGCTGTACCCACACAACCCACAAACCCACAATAGTGTGAACCAGGCCTTTTATAGTTTTCCCTTCTAGGAAGGAGAAAGATACAATGAAGGAGATTTACTAAAATTGGAGTGTGCAAAATCTGGTGCAGCTCTGCATAGAAACCAATCAGCTGCCAGGTTTTATTATCAAAGCTTAATTGAAAAAGCTGAAATTAGAAGCTTATTGTCTACCCATGAACAGCTAGCTGCACCAAATTCTGAGCACACCAGTTTTAGTAAATATCCCCCACTGCATCATTTTCTTCATTCAAGAGGAGAAAGAACATGGGGTGGGCTGTATAGTGACTGATTACTGTAATAGCCAATCAGATTCCAATCGCTGAAATCGGGAATCCGGACTCCTGGTTCCTGATTGTTAGTACCACACTTTGGGATGTCAGCGAGAGCTTGTTCTCTGTGCTGGGAGAGCTCTGTGCGGGTGGAGACCCATATGTATGCATATGCTCCTCGGTAAGTGGTTAAGCTTGTCATACATGTTTTATTCGTTCCGTGGACTGGAGGAGAGAAAATCGTTCCATTCCCACTTGCTCGCTAAACAGCATGAATAGTGGAATCTCCCCTGCCCAGCTATTGTATTCTGGTGCCTGGCACCAGCGGCTGTCTGAATACATGAACCGTGACTGCATCTGATTTCCACCTGACTCCTTTAAATTTTCAGTTGACTTTTTTGTGTAGCTGGGTGGTGCCATCAGCCACAGCTCAAATTTTGCAGATTTGGAAGAAATCGACTTGAGCCCATGTTCACATTGGGCCGATTTGACATGTCAAATCGCCGGCTGTTGCCGGCAACGGCACCATTCGAATCGGTGCGACTCCAACTTTGCGGCATCGCACCGATTCCTAAAAGTAGTTCCTGCACTACTTTTGGCGACTTCGGGGGCAATCTCAATAGACATCTGTGCAGGAACCCGTACGGATGTCTCTGAAATCGCTCCCGAAGTCGGAATGACATGCGGTTTCGCACGACTTCAAAACCGCATCAGTGTGAACCTAGGCTAATTTCAAGCCACGTAAGGCCGTATTTAGAAGGGTGTCAATAATGGCAGCCCACCTATGTACACCAATATAAACATATTAATATAGATGCATTATCAGATACTTCAAAGACTGTTTTAAAAAAATGTTAGACGTTTTCTCATTTGTGCAAATCTTTAAAATTAGTATTCGTTACAAACAAAAGTATTTAGGTAATTTAGATAAAAATACTACTGAAGTGCGGGCACATTCTCCCTCCCCCCCCCCCCCCCCCTTCAAGCATTGGTAAAGGTCATAAAATCAGTAGGCACGGGTTATGCTGCTCATGGCATTGATCAGCACTGCTTCCTGTCATACAACGTTTCAATACCAGTCTCTATACCTGCTAAGCTTCTGGCATTTTACAGGGAAGTAATGGGGAGGTCCTGTGACCAGCCTCAATAACACAAGTACTTGCAGGCACCAGAAGACATCTGCACTTCAGTAGTACCAAGCCCATGTAAGTCATTAATGGTTGTGTGCTTGTGTCTTTTACAAAGGTGTGTGTAGGAGAGGGAGAAGCAGTATAAGGAGCCAGTATACAGCAAAGTGAGAGAAATATAATCTCATCGCTGTACTGTTTCACTGTCCAGCCTCGGGGTAGGGTCAGATCCATGAAGCCTGGGGATAGCGGAAGTAGGGTAAAGTGGACTGGCCATCATCCAACCCAAAAAACTGAGGACATCTTTTGGTAGCAAATAACTGCTGGGGACAGCACCATCCTAAAGTGTTCAGCAATTTTTAGCGTGTGGCCACTGGAGAGGATCAACCTACTGGATCCTGGCTATTGAGTTAAGTACCTATTAGATTTGGTGACTGGATGCATGGAAAGAGGGCATTTCAGAGCACTTTAATGATTTGTGTGTGGTAATCTTGCTAAAAAAAAAAAAAGTTTAAAGCGTGGATCAGCAACCTGTAGATCGTGGCATGGGCTTGCTCCAGAGTATTAAACAGTGCAGTACAAGAACCGCATAATCCGATGCCTCCTGTAGTGCTGGATCCTGTCCCGTGTGAAGTGATAGAAACTGCATAGCAACTGCACTCCACCTCTTATCCCGGCTAGCGGTCTTCAGAGTGCTACCAGCAGCAGGAAAGGCGAAATCTTCAGGTCAGTGTTAAGCAATACGTTGGGCATAATAGTATAAGGCTACTTTGACACTGATGTGTTTACCCACACCGCGGTTGCAGTATAGTGTACCCACAGCTTATCTGCGGATCTTCTGTGCTTAGCCAAAGACTTTTTAATTATATTGCACTTTCTGAATGCAGGAGTTTTTGTGTGCTTTCAGAAAGTGCATCACACCTTTAGGATATTATAGAGGTCTATGGCAAAGCGCAGCTAGCCCAGGAACATGGCATATGCATTGCGCTGCCTTATAGGGGGCTCAGAACAGTAAGGTTTCTTTTACATTTGCAGTTTGGGGGGTGGTAAAACCCCATAGTAGATGTGTTTTTATCTCCCCCCCCCCAACTGCACCCTCTTTAGCTGCAGTGGCCAGGAGTTTACACATGTCACAGCCGCAGCAGAAGTTATACAGCATGTCATGTTTGGTGGGTGTAGCACCTGCCAAGCATGACCCATTCAATGAATGGGGCCACTCTGCAAGTGCCCTGCAAGCATGTGCAGTACAGCAAACAAGGGGTTAAAGCAGGCAGTGTTGTGTTGCTTTTTACCACCTACTTTAACCCCAGAAGCATGCAGTTGCGGAGGAATTGCAGAGTGGCCCCATTTACTTGAATGGATCATGATTGGCAGGTGGTAGTACCCACCAAAAGCAACAGGGGGCTTAAATCCTGCTACAGCATGTGTACATCTTTGGCTGCTACCTTATCAGCTAAAGATGGTAGAGCTTGGGGGTGGTAAAACTGCAACTCAACTGCAGGGTTCTGCCATCCCCCAACTTTACATGTGAACGAGCCCTAAGGGTGCCGCTGCCGAATGCAAGTAGGCAGTGCTGTTCCTTTTGAAAAGTGATCCGAGTGTGTTTGACAGGTGGTGAGGAGGTGACATGTTGCCCCCTCACCACCTGATTTAAAGCCATGATTGCCATGCAATGCACACAACTGTGACACAGTAGTACTGCAATTAGAGGTTTAAATAAGGTGTGAGGGGGAGACACTGTGCCCAGTGATCTTTGACTTCTCCCATGTTGTTCAGGTAAAACTCCACCTCTTTAAAGTTGCCTACCCCTGATTTAACGAGTAACACAATTTTTGTTAAGAAAAAAAAAAAAACGCATACCCTGTGGGTGATCAATGTACGTTGATTTTCTGTTTCTTTGAAGAAATAGCTTTTTGTGCAGAGTGAATTTCAATTGGAAGTAACATTATCATTAATAATCAGCTGATGCACATAATCTAATAAGGACAGTGGCAGTGTCCAATCCCTTTTAGAAGTAATTAACCATTTGGACCCTTTGGGAATATCTCACCAAAAAGGAAATTTTAGTTGCAAAGGATGCCTAAAATTTGACCTGTACCTTAGTGCAGACTTCTGGGAAAATCGGACAACCAATCACACAAGCAGGAAATGACATTCCTGGGACATTCTGTATACCAGCTGTGCACAGAACGCCTCCAGGTTGCCATATTGCATTGAATTTTACAGAAAATTACAGCACTGCAGATTGAAATGGAAAGATAATTTTTAAGAACAAATTACAATATGGCTTGTGTTTCAATTGTATATGCTGTAATATATATATATATATATTTATATATTTTATGTTTTTCCCCACAAGTGGAGTTGCCCTTTTTTTAAGCTGAAATTCAGACAACCGCCTGAAATACACAGATGAAATACAGCAGTTTAATTTGCCAATAGATTTATATTTCTGTCCATCCAGTCCTATACGCAGCTCTGTCATGCAGCACAGCCCTGTCTGGCAGTGTAGGAAATCATTTTTAATTTTTCTGTTTCAATGGCCCCTCACCTTATAGTGACTCTATTGGCACAGGGTCACTTTTAGCCAATAGGTCACCTGTGAAAGAAGTGTTGATATACCGTATAACATGCACCCTATTTTTAAGAGGGAAGTTTGAGGAAAAAAACTTTCACAGCCCCCCTGCACAGCACACAGACTCCTTTCATTATAAAGCCCCCCCTACACTCCCAGGATACCCCCAGTCTTCTGGGAGAGCGCTGCCAGCATACTCTAAAGTTGAAAAAACATCACTGCCAGCCCCTTCTCATACACCGCTCCTCCTTTGTGACTCTCATTGTGAATCATTACTGACAGCCCTTTTTCATACAACGTTCCTCCTGTGTCACTCTCAATGTAAATGGAAGCCTGTAATACCTCAATTAACGCCGTTCTTTTGTGGACCCAGTCACGTGACTTTTCTCTGCTGTTTCATTGATGGTCACATGACCACTCTCCTCCAATCAAAATCTACACTCAAGGAGGCGGAGCGGGGGGAGGAGAGCGGCCAGAACTAACCGCGTTACTTGAGGTATTACAGGTTTCCATTTACATTGAGAATGACACAGGAGGAACGTTGTATGGGAAAGTGCTGTTTATAATGAGTCACAAAGGAGGAGCGGTGTATGAGAAGGGGCTGGCAGTGATGTTTTCTTAACTTTAAAGTATGGCAGCGCTGGGCCAGGAGAGGCGGGGCAGCCGGACTGACACCCCCCAATGGGTGGCACTCGGGGCGGACCGTCCGATCCCCGGCCCCCTCCCAGGTAAATAGATAGATATATATAGATAGAGATATATAGATATAAAATCTCTATCGGCATATAACACGCAGGCAGGGTTTACCCTCTGTTTTCAGGAGGGAAAAGTGCGTGTTATACACCGATAAATACGGTACTTGCCTTTCCAGCAGCCCAGCCTGTGTAGGAACCATGAAGAGACAACACGGTTGTCCAGTTCTGGGAGGACATCCTTGGACATCATCCTAGTAGCCTGCCTCCTGCGACATGCATCAGGCATGTTCTGTGAGCTGATCACCTGTAAATAGACTTTTTTGCAAAATTTTATAACAAACAAAAAACCTTTTTTTTTTTTTTTTTTTTAAAAGAAAAAAAATTAAAACCCAGTTGTGATTAAATACCAAAGAAAGCTCTTTCTCCAAAAAAAGATACAAATTTCATATGGCTACAGTGTGACCGCCCAATTGTCATTCAAAGTGCAATAGCGCTGAAAATTGGCCCGGGCAGGAAGGGGGGTGAAAGTGCCCGATATTAAAGTGTGTTAACATCTACTTCTTTTTTCCAAGTTGTCTTTAAAAGATACACATCGTACCAAATCCACAGGGATTTGGGTGTCTCCTCCTTCCTTGACAGCCCCATTGTGGCAAAGATTTTTATACACCTGCAGTATTCTTTGTCTTTACTGAAAGGAAGCAACATGTATTATTCTGCCTGGCGCGGGACTCCTAGATACCGAGGTTACCAGGATTGAATTTTATACTGCAATACAGAACACATCATTTTATAGTATCTGCAGAACAATTGGACAGTTTTGTAAAGTGGAAATTTTTCATCATCTAGGCTTTTATACTAAATCAGGGCTGGGTAAATCCCAGAAGATAGGCAGACAATTGCCAAAAAACAAAACTGTCCCTGACCGAACTGTTTTTTTTTTTTTTTTCTTTTCCCTTGTTTTCTAGGTAATATGAGTGGCTGCAGAGTTTTTATAGGGAGGCTTAGTCCTCATGCCCGTGAGAGAGACGTGGAGAAGTTTTTCAAAGGATATGGACGTATCCGGGAGATAAACCTGAAGAGTGGATTTGGATTTGTGGTAAGTTTTACCCGACACGCAAAAAAGGCTGTATAATTTGGATTTAGGCCTGGTTCACACCTATACGTTTCTTGGCGCTTTTTGCAAAAATGCACTAAAGTTCATTTTAACATGGTTTCCTATGGAACATGTTCACATCTATGCTTTTTTTTTTTTTTTTTTTTTTTTTTTTTTTTTTTTCAGCCGCTGTGTTTTTGGAAAGGGTCAGGGACTTTTTTAAACACAATTATACTTTTTGGTCCAATAGACTTCTGTGGCGACATTGCAGAAAAGCGTTTTTTTTAAGCATTTTTTTTAATCTGCCCACTAACAAATTGGCCAAAAAAATGCAAAACACATCGAAAATGTGTGTGCAAAAACGCACCCCAAAAAGCACTGCAGAAACGTATCGAAAGCAAACTGCATAGGTGTGAACCGAGCCTTAAAGAAAATACTTCTGCTTTAATCTCTCTAAATAAGAATGGTAAAATAATTGCCCTGATGACAGACCACACCCTCAGGGGACACTAGAAAAAATATCTGTAATTTAAAGATTAGCAGGGGAAAATTGTGCCCCTCCTACCAGATTACATTCTCCCCAGCCCCCCCCCCCCCCTTATTTGTTATAAGGAAACAAGGGACAGTATTCCCAATTTATGGTATTTGGTGGACTTTAGAACAACGCTACAAATTGGCATTAGCAAAATTGGAGGCAGATTTAATTTTCTTACATTTTTCACTTGTAGAAAATTACACACCGCCTTCTATATTTACACAAAGCTTCCCTGTTGCTTTGCATGTTATTTTCCCATGATGCTCTTTATGGAGAGATGTTGCTTTGCAACAGCCGTTGCCAGGCTTCACACACCTGAGGTCTTATGGACCACTTCTGCTCAGTATTTTTGTCTGCACCGAAAGACTGTTTAACATTTAAAAAAAATACATTGAGATGCTATATCTGCTGTTTTATTTATTGTAGGAGTTTGAAGATCACAGAGATGCAGATGATGCTGTGTACGAACTGAACGGAAAAGAACTGTGCAGTGAAAGGTATAGTCAGATTTGTTGTTAAATCAGCAGGGGCATCAAAGATTTTCAAGTTTGATTTGGCATTTACTGCACAGACAAAACGGGCCCAGTTGTCCTATTGTCTGTGCAGATTGAGCATTGTCTTAACTAGCTTCATTACTATGTATTGCTTCATTACTATGCATTCTAAGAGAATTTTGGTGCAGTTTTTTATTGACTTGTTTATTTTTTTTCACCATTCAAGAGTCACAATTGAACATGCCAGAAATCGTAGAGGAAGAGGAGGCATGATGGGTGGTGGTGGAGGTGGAGGGCGGTACCCTATGCGCTTTGGCTATCGTCAGTCTAATAGTGGTGGACCCAGGTAATATAGCTGTTCAGCTTCAAACTTGCTCCATCCAAAAGCTAATCATTTCATTTTCTATAGCTGTCTGCCAAAAAAAATCACATGGTGGCTTCTTATACCTCTCAAAGATTCCATTTAAGAGTTACCGGTTCTGTTCAGCCTCCTTGATCATAAAGCCAATTGTTTATGCCAAGGTCCTATGGAGTCTAACTATTGTTAAATAAAATATTTAGCTGCAATATACACAGACAAATGGAGTTAAATCTCATCACTGGATTCTCTTGACTGCTGAAAAAGGCCAACTAGAGATTTAACTTGTCAGTACCAGCATTTAGGTGTACCTATGAAGTAGATAAAAATCAAATGCCATACTCAGTAATAAATTGGCAATCTACAGTAACAAATCGCTGGTTACTATACTTTACCATTTAATTACTGAGAACTTGGCCAATGAATTGGCAGACCTGAGGTTTTTGTACTGCAGTGTTGTATCATTTTTAGTAAATATTTTTTTTTTTTTTAATTTTCTGTTTTTTTATATAAGTTAGCTTGGCTTTCACACACTTCAGCTTATATGTTGTTTTAAGCACTACAAGTGTTTTTTTTTTTTTTTTTGTACTCCTTATGCAAAAATGTCTTTTACTTTGTGTGGCAAAGCTACAGTAGCTGTTAGGCTGGCCATACATTATACCATTTTAGATTTACCAAAACCATGTAATATGAGGTCAAACCTAAACACTTTCAATTTGCATGCGATCAGGCAAGTCCTTGAACTACATAGTTGACGGTAAAGTAAATTGAAAAAACCCTAGTACACACAGGCCCAATGTCAGGCAACATTCAGCCTGTGTGTATGGCAGCCGGCCATTCGGCCAGCTTCTGTTGAAGGGTCATGACTGCAAACGGTCTGCTGATCAGCTCTCTCAGCCAGTGGCTAAGTGCGCTGCTTGAAGTGTTCTTGGGGGGGGGGGGGTCCCCATGTCAGAGCACAATGGCACAGCAGGTGAGAGCGCTGTACTAACATCGGATTATTAGTCCAGCGGCTCGGTACAGCGGCTCGGGCCTCGGCTTTGAGGTGTGTGTGGTGTTTTTTTTTTTTTTTTTTTCTCGTCGTCTTCCAGGACAGCCCATGAGACCTAGGGCTCCTCCTACCAGGACAGGAAACAAGTTAAACCCACCAGATAAAAGGCAATCCTCTAGGCCTCCACCTTCAGAATTGGTGTTTCCTCCGGAAAGGGGAGTTAACATGTTCCTGGAACCTGAATCCCTGGGTCTCATGGGCTGTCCTATGAGACTCCGTACGCTGTACTGACCTTCTCCTGTCCAGAAGCGATACCTTAGCCTGGAGGATTGGAGGTGGCTGCTAGATCCCCTGTTTTCTGTGCCTGGGGAAGGCCACAAATATATATATATATATATATATATATATATATATATATATATATATATATATATATATATATATATATGTGCAACGGATCAAAAAACTCACAGATCGGATCATTTTCGGATCAGCAAAAAAACACACAAATCATGTTACACCCACCGGAGTTTTAGATTTAAAAGCTATTTTCAACACAAAACCGAGCTTATATGCATAAATACAGTATTTGAAGATCGGACGGACTGTTTAGATGTCAGATTTTAAAAGCAACAGCAAACCTGCTGACCTTACATGGTTGCTAATGTGACAGAACACCTCTGATTTTCACATTTAACATTAAATGTGAAAATCAGAGGTGTTCTGTCACATTAGCAACCATGTAAGGTCAGCGGGTTTGCTGTTGCTTTTAAAATCTGACATCGAAGCAGTCCGTCC
Source organism: Lithobates septentrionalis (assembly GCA_037952835.1). NCBI lineage: Eukaryota > Metazoa > Chordata > Amphibia > Anura > Ranidae > Lithobates > Lithobates septentrionalis. Next base: position 1,150,635 of record JBBDGP010000232.1, on the reverse strand, counting down.
GATCTTCAAATACTGTATTTATGCATATAAGCTTGGTTTTGTGTTGAAAATAGCTTTTAAATCTAAAACTCCGGTGGGTGTAACAAGATGTCCGCTTGCCCCCTTCTCACTCTATCATTACTGTACTGTGCAGGAGTGTGGGGTGTAGCAAGATGGCGGCGACGAAGCGTCACTTCCTGACGAGACAGCGGCCGCTGCCGGGTGTACCAAGATGGCCGCCGCTCCGGAGCTAGGCCGAAGCCACGGCCTTTCCTATGGCCGAGGCCGCAGAGCGCTCCGCGGATCGCGGGTGTGCTGATCCGCGGAGGTTGATCTATACGGATCCGTTGCACCCCTAAATTATATATATATATATATATATATATATATATATATATATATATATATATATATATATATATATATATATATATATATATATATATATATATAAAATGGATAGAGAGAGATGCACCGATACCATTTATTTTTGAGTACTTGCAGTTACTGATACCTACTGCAACTGTTTTGTTTACACTTTAGCTGTCAGCAATGGTACAGAGCATTGAAAAGTTATTTACAAATGAAATATATTTTTTTTTTTTTTTTTTTTTAATGTGAAAATATACAGTGTATCCGGAAAGTATTCACAGCGCTTCATTTTTTTTTTTTACCTTTTTGTTATGTTTCAGCCTTACTCTAAAATGGATTAAATTAATAATTTTCCTCCACTATTCTACAAACAATACCCCATAATGACAGCGTGAAAGAAGTTTGTTCACTTGCCGCCCGCCATATAGCAGAATGACGGCGGTAAAGTGGTTTCAATATCCTGACTGGGCGTCATATGATGTACTCAGGATATTGAGCCGCTGCGCGCCCCGGAGGCGCGCATCGCAGCGATCGTTGTTGCGGGGTGTCTTTCTGACACCCCGCAACACCGATATAGGTAAAGAGTCTCTGATGGAGACTCTTTACCACGTGATCAGCCGTGTCCAATCACGGCTGATCGCCATGTAAATAGGAAGAGCCGATGATCAGCTTTTCCTCACTCGCGTCTCGCAGACGCGAGTAGAGGAGAGCCGATCGGCTGCTCTCCTGACAGGGGGGTCTGTGCTGATTGTTTATCAGCACAGCCCCCCCTCGGATCCCACCCAGGACCACCAGGGAAGCCATCCACACTGGGCCACCAGGCATGCCCCCTAGACCCCCAGGGAAATACTAATCTGTGCCCAGGCAGCTGCCAATCATTATTGCCCACTCACATTGTCTACCACTGTCAGTGCCTCATATCAGTGCCGCCTATCTTTGCAGCCTTTCAGTGCCCATTACTGTCGCCCACCAGTGCCACCCATGATTGCCCATCAGTGCCGCCATCTCTTCAGCACTCCACCAATCAGGCCTGTGTGGTAGAGTGGCCAGACGGAAGCCATTCCTCAGTAAAAGGCACATGACAGCCCGTCTGGAGTTTGTCAAAAAGCACCTGAAGGACTCTCAGACAATGAGAAACAAAATTCTCTGGTCTAATGAAACAAAGATTAAACTCTTTGGCCTGAATTGCAAGCGTCATGTCTGGAGGAAACCAGGCACCGCTCATCAGCTGGCCAATCCCATCCTACATGGTGGTGGCAGCATCATGCTGTGGGGATGTTTTTCAGTGGCAGGAACTGGGAAACTAATCAGGATTGAGGGAAAGATGAATGCAGCAATGTACAGACACATCCTTAATGAAAACCTGCTCCAGAGTGCTCTGGACCTCAGATTGGGGGCGAAGGTTCATCTTCCAGCAGGAAAACGACCCTAAGCACATAGCCAAGATAACAAAAGGAGTGTCTACGGAACTCTGTGAATGTTTTTGAGTGGCCAGGCATAGCCCAGACTTGAACCCAATTGAACATCTCTGAAAATGCCTGTGGACGCTTCCCATCCAACCTGATGGAAATGGAGAGGTCCTGCAAAGATGACTGGGAGAAACTGCCCAAAAAATAGGTGTGCCAAGCTTGTAGAATCATATTTAAAAAGACTTGAGGCTGTAATTGGTGCCAATGGTGCTTCAACAAAGTATTGAGCAAAGGCTGTGAATAATTATGTACATGGGATTATTTATTTTTTAAATAAATTTGAAAAGATTTCAAACAAACTTTTTTCACATTGTCATTATGGGGTATTAATAATGAATTTGATCTTCTTTGCAATAAGGCTGTAACATAAAATGTGGAAAAAGTGAAGTGCTGTGAATACTTCCTGGATGCACTGTAAAGGTGTAAAAATATTAATGAACAAAGCAAACAAAAAAAAAATTTTGTTAATTAATTAATGGTTTATAAAATAGAATTGAACAAAAAATAAAATCAGCAGGAAAATAATTAAATGGAGACGGAGAATAAGTTGGGCTGATTTGAGTAAATTAAGGAGTTAAAACAGAGAAACATTTTAAGGTTGACAGGTTGCTTTAAACCAGGGGTAGGCAACCTGGGTCCCTCCAGCTGTTGCAGAACTACAAGTCCCATCATTCCTTTGGGAGTAATTGAAACTGCCAGCCTTGCAATGCCTCATGAGAAATGTAGTTCCACAACAGCTGGAGGGCCTCAGGTTGCCTACCCCTGCTTTAGACTGACTTCATCTGCAGAGGGAAGTTCATACCTTTTTGATCTGTAGATGAAGAAACGGATAGAAAGAAACGTTTCTTTTTGTATCTTTCTGTTTCTGCGCTGAGCAATGTTGTTGATAAGCATTGTCCGGCTGCTTTATTTTTTTGTTTTGTTTTTTGACCGCTCCAGTTGCCGGGATTTTGTTTACACTACAGCTGTCAACGGGGAACCCCACTAACAGCTGAATGAGTCATCAGTTGTAAAGATAGTGGCGGCCCCGCTCCTTAACCACTTCCATACCGGGCCTGTTCTGGCACTCCTCTCCTACATGTAAAACATCATTTTTTTTTTTTTTTGCTAGAAAATTACTCAAAACCCCCAAACATTATATATTTTTATTTCCCTAGGGAATGAATTAGCGGTCATGGCAACTTTTTATGCCACACGGTATTTGTGCAACAATTTTTCAAACGTGTTTTTTTTTGGGGGGGGGGGGGGGGGTGAATTAAATAAAACAAAATGGGAAAGTTGGCCCTTTTTTTTTTTTTTTTTTTTTTTTTTTTTTTTTTTTTTTTTGTATAATGTAAAAGATGATGTTACGCCGAGTAAATAGATACCGAACATGTCGCGCTTTAAAATTGTGCATACTTGTGGAATGGCGCCAAACTTTGGTACTAAAAAATCTCCATAGGCGACGCTTTAAAATTATTTACAGGTTACAAGTTTAGAGTTGTGCAGTCAAGTGCTAGAATTGTTGCTCTCGCTCTAACGCATGCGGCGATACCTCACATGTGTGATTTAAACGCCGCTTACATATGTGGGTGCAACTTGCGCGTCAGGGGACTGATGCGCTTTACTTTTTTTATTATATTTTTTTAGTCCCTTTTATTCCTATTACAGGGAATGTAAACATCCCCTTGTAATAGGAATGGTGCGTGACAGGTACTCTTTATGGAGAGCTCTGGGGTCTGTAACCCAGATCTCTCCTCCAGGCTGGAAAGATTGAGATAAAAAAAAAAAATATGAACGTTCTCTTTCTTTCTAGCCGAGTTCTCGGGTTTGTTTACTTCCGCTTGCCTCCGAAGGTCATAGAGATGACTTGAAGAACATCTGGTCCCTGGAAATCTCTATGATCAACGTCCATCGGCAGATTCTTTCTCCGGCTCGCTGATCGCATGGGTGAGCCTGGAGAAGTACCAGGGGTGGGAGATGTCCCCTCCCGCCGCCTGTAAGACCGATCAAGCGGCTGAACTGCTGCTATGATTGTTCTTGCGGTACACAGAATAGCCAGCTGTAAAAGTTGATATCTGAATGATGCCTGCATCAGTCGGATATCCTCACTCAGTCAGACGTCATATGACATCCTTGTGCTGAAAGTGGTTTAACCACTTCCCGCCCGGCCCATAGCAGATGACAGCCGGGCGGTGGTTCAGTTATCCTGACTGGGCGTCATATGACGTCCAACAGGATAACATGCCGCCGCGATGCACGCCCCCGCAGTCTGACACACCACTCCACCGATCTTGGTAAAGAGCCTCCGGCGGAGATTCTTTACCACGTGGTCAGCCGTGTCCAATTGTTTATCAGCGCAGCCCCCCCTCAGATGACCACACTGGACCACCAGGGACGCCACTAGGACCACCAGGGAAGGGGGCAACATGTGGATGCCAGGTATGTACCACATGGCCATCCACATGTGCCCACAGATGGGCACTGATTGGCACTATTATATTGCAGTGATGCCCAGCAATGCCACCCTTAGGGGCATCAGTGCCTCCAATCGGTTCCCGTCGGTGCCTCCAATCGGTTCCCGTCGGTGCCGCCATATCGGTTCCCGTCGGTGCCGCCATATCGGTTCCCGTCGGTGCCGCCATATCGGCGCCCGTCGGTGCCGCCATATCGGCGCCCGTCGGTGCCGCCATATCGGCGCCCGTCGGTGCCGCCATATCGGCGCCCATCGAGGCAGCCATATCGGTTCCCCCCTATCGGCGCCCGTCGAGGCAGCCATATCGGTTCCCCCCTATCGGCGCCCGTCGAGGCAGCCATATCGGTTCCCCCCTATCGGCGCCCGTCGAGGCAGCCATATCGGTTCCCCCCTATCGGCGCCCGTCGAGGCAGCCATATCGGTTCCCCCCTATCGGCGCCCGTCGAGGCAGCCATATCGGTTCCCCCCTATCGGCGCCCGTCGAGGCAGCCATATCGGTTCCCCCCTATCGGCGCCCGTCGAGGCAGCCATATCGGGGCCGTCATTGAAGAAGGAAACGTACTTGTTTACAAAAAATTTGAACAGAAACGAAAAGTTTTTTTTTTCTACATTTTCGGTCTTTTTTTATTTGTTGCGCAAAAAATAAAAACCGCAGAGGTGATCAAATGCCACCAAAATAAAGCTCTATTTGTAGGAACAAAATGATAAAAAAATTGTTTGAGTACAGTGTAGCATGACTGCGCAATTGTCATTCAAAGTACGACAGCGCTGAAAGCTGAAAATTGGCCTGGGCGGGAAGGTGTCTAAGTGCCTGGTATTGAAGTGGTTAAACAACCGATTAATTGACAGCTTTTTTTTTTTTTTTTTTTAACATTTCAGCTGTCAGTGGGGGAATCCCGATTTGAAAGATGAAAGTATGGGCGCATTTGCACGAGTACCGATACTTGTGCAAACGCTTAGTATCGCTGCAACCCTAGTATATATATTTGAAAATTGATCAGTTCTGATGTACTGACGGCCTGTCTCACTTGAGGCCCTTAAAATGCTAGGACAGTACAAATTCTCCCCAAATGACCGCTTTTTAGAAAGTTGACAGTGGCATGGCAATTTTTTGAAGTGAAACCTAGGATATTTCCTTGTTTAGAGCGCTGCATCTTTTGACTGTTTGCAATTTTTTTGAAGTTTTTTAATTTGTCACAATTTTTTAGAAATTAAATAAAATGTTTTTATTTTTATTTTTTTTTTCTCCACACACTGTCACCTGTGCAGTACAGCATCATATTCATCAACAGGTATACAGACTGGTGACAGTATGTAAAAAAAAAAACCTAATTCAATCCCTTTTTTTTTTTTTTATTCAATTGCCTTTAAAACATTTATTTTTCTTCTCCATACTTCCATTGTGTGTAGTTCAGTGTTACTATAGTGACTCACTACTACTCTGGGGAGGTGAGCAGGTTTTTTTTTTTTGTTTTTGTTTTTGTTTTTTTTACACTTATACACCTTGTGATAGCTGTGGGCCAATCACAGCATCACAATACTAAGCACAGCTGTTATGGATGAAACCCATTCATAACAGTTGTATTTATGTTAGCATAGCACTCACTTGATACCCTGGCTGCCACAGTCCACAGGTGTGTGATTGTACCTGGCTGTGCCGCCAACCCACAGTATAAATACTGTGGGAGGGACAGCAAGTGCTTAATATGGCTGTTTTATGTTCTAGTACCAGAAGATTAGGTCTACAGTGTGACATTTATTTATTTTATATTATTCTTTAGGTATGGACCCCCAGTTCGTACAGAGCACAGGATAATTGTAGAGAATCTTTCTTCCCGTGTCAGCTGGCAGGTGAGCATAATTCTAACCTTTTAAAACTGAAATGTCCATGAAAGAAATGTTATACTTTTAAAGGTTAACGCAATAGGCACATATTCACATTGCATGGAGAAACACCTTTTTATTATTCAAGAAAATTGCATTTCCCTTCTGGTCATAGTTTCTTAGCCGATTTATATTTTTTGGCACCGTTAAGCAAATTCAACTTTCACGATAGTTTAGTTTATAAGCCCTTAAATACCTTTTGCCTACTAGCTAAATTAACTTTATTAGGTTAAATGCATTCTGCCATACAGTTTTTCTCCAACTAAAAATACTTCTCTAGTTCTAAAGCTAATCATAATGTACAGTTTCTGTGGACTCCATAATACTTTCCCGTACAAGAGATTCATAACTTGAATTTTCAGTGCAACACTTTAAAAAACGTTATACCTATTGTCCCATTCATTGGTGTTAGGCCTAGCTGCAACAGAAGTGAAAAATGACTTGTGTGATTAAACATCTGTTTCTTCTATTCTTTGTGAATGTGTGTTGTCTGCATTTACCTTCGTGTAATTACAATCTTTTTCCTGTTTTACATTTTATGTTGTATTTTCTTACATCAGTGCAGACATTTTGGTGCCACTGTTTAGCAAGCCGTTCATGTTGGCTAATACATTTACAGAATCTTCTGAGAAAGAATTCACTAACTCTTGGAAGTAATCTGTAATATTGGACAACAAAGCATATCATAGTTTTGTATATATAATTATCTAGTAGGTGCATGTACTCGCTGTTGAGGCATTGTCACTTCTTTGATGCATAGTACAAGCCTTAACTTAAATGTTACTTCTAAAGTGAATGAGTCTCTGTTGTTAAATGGGTCACGTTCAAGCTTCTCTTTAGACATTTTAGACCCTGTAATAACGACTCTTCCTTTACACAAGATTGCCCTTCTGTAACAGTATAAAAAGAGAAACATTGTTAACAAAATGACACCTAATTACTTTTTATATTATAAAAAAGGTAAAACCATGATTTAAATGTTTTCCTAAATTAAGATCACATTTCGTTTTAAACTTTGGTCTAAAGAGGTGATTTAAAGTGGACCTTGCAGTAAAATGCAAGGTCCACCTATTAGAGCTAGGCCCCCTCTCCCTGTATAAATCGCTATGTTAGAAGGGCATAAATTTATCTGAACAGAAAAATACATACTTTTTATGACCCCCTTCTGCTTATGGCTTCTAGATAAGGGTGAGATCATGATTCTTCCTTCGAGATCCTGAGGATGAAGAGCATTCCAAATCTTGTGAGAAGACATTCTTGCACTGGGCTGGATTGTTTTTGTTAGTTTTTTTTGTTTTTTTTTGAGATTTACGGTGCTTATCATTCCACTGGTATCTTGTGGGAAGAATGGTGATGGCACAACCTACAATTCTGAAGATGGGATATGGTAAATGCTTTTTTAGTTACAGGTACACTTTTGCACTTCTAAAAAATAGCCATTTATACAAGTAGAGGTTACTCAAATAAGTGGACCTTGCATTTTTTGCAAGATCTGCTTTAAGAAACCTCCAGGGCCTGCAGAAAGATGTCCTTTTTAGACTTTCTCATCATATAATCGGCCTGTATGTGCACTGCCCTGAATAGCAAAACCAAGAGATATCTGTTTGCATATTGGACAGCCAACAAGGATAAAATCTACAATGGCACATTTATGCCACTGTCAGTTATTTTTGTTGTCCTCCAAACGTTTTAAAGGCCAGCACCATTCTGTACCAATTAGATCTGTAAGATTTGGCCATCACAGCGAATTGCCACATCTGTTGCAGATTGGATTGCTTAATAGGTGGAGGTCTCTGCTAGTTTGGGAAACCTTAGGTTTAGAGGCAGTGACTTCAGTGAGGAAACTACCAACAAACTCTCACATTTGTGGGAGTAGTAAAGTGGGGAGGTGTGGATATTCCCAATGGAGTAGGTAAGTAACTTAAAGGTGACCTGTGCACATAGAAGTACAGTAGCTGCAATTGCTGATCCAAGCTCTGGGGTTGTTATACTGATCATAGATCAATTGCTGATCTGGAATAGGTATGGAGCAGAACAGTTCAAACTCCAATGACTGCATCCTTGTTCCAGGTTAGGATACAGATAACAGTCCTGGAAATTGTTGTTAAAAGCAAGTCGGCATTGACTGCTTCCATATATCTGTCCTCTCAGAATCATTTTAAAGTGGACCTATACCTAAAAAGAAAAAAAAAAAAGTAAATATTTAACCCCCTAGTAATTGAATTTTGTGAAACCGTTGACATTAAGAAAATTTTGTGGTGTGTGGGGGGGGTTTTATTTATTTTTTTAGTATAGGTCTATTTTAACAAATTGGCTTCATTATCACTCTCTGCCAAAAGCTAAATTGTTCTGATTGGATTGGAGTTCAGATCTCCCAGTTCTTTTACCCTTTTGGCAGTCAGTTGTAAAATCTGTTTTACAAATGTTGAAGTGCTTAACAAATTATTTCTGTTCTGAGGATGGCTCAGTTTCCAAAACCACGCAAAGATATTAACGCGTTTTAATAGTGTTTTTCATAAAGTTACACATCTTCCTTTTTGTTTACCCATAATAAATATAATAAATTGATATTGATCCATCCTATGTTGTAGTAAATATTTTTTTCCACAATCATATATCTAACCAAGTGCATTTTGAACCTCTTTTAACAGCCTTTCTTTGGGTTAAGCCACGTTTCTCTTGTGTGGAGGAGAGCCCAAGAATTTTTTGGTTTGCTAATGGCTGAAATTCTAGGGCTGGGCCTGTTCTGAAGTTTCCTTTTGGTTCCTATCACCCTTCCGCTTTGCCGGTCTAGATCTTGGTTTTCCCAGGTTGTGCAAGAGTGGCTAGCTCAGGTCAGCTTCAGGTTCTCTAGCCACTTCCAGTAATGGCATCCAGTGGTTTCAGGGTTAACTCCACTCACTTACTGAGACTCTGGTGCTCTCCTGCTGCCTTCCACCCTTCTCATTGTAAGTGAGTTGCTCACAAGGTCATCTAGGTTATGGACAAGCGACCATTTGCTTAAGGTACCTCCGACCACTGATTGTGTGCTGTGGTAAGTAAATTGGGTTTGAAATAATATAATACCAAATTTTAAATTCGGACACTAGTTAAGTATATGTATCTATCAGCTTGTTATACAAAAGAGCTACAGTTTATTATATTTCCATATGTTTGTATTTCTCATGTAACATTACCTTAGTAAAGTCCGTTTTATCAGAATGTTTAACATGCTATCCTGAGCTTACACTGCAGACACTTAATGCATCAGTATAATATACATTGTAGCTCTCTTTTTCCCACATGACACTAACACTGATTTATTTTAGGATCTTTTAGTTAAAACAAGCTCCCGTCACCTCATTATCAATAGTTTCATATTGTTTCTATTATGTAAGATGGATAATTACCTTTATTTAGGCTAATGTGTTTCCAATTGTTACAGGATCTAAAGGATTTTATGAGAAAAGCGGGAGAGGTGACTTATGTTGATGCACACAGGGGTAACAGGAATGAAGGGTACGTACCGGAGTTCTGTGTTTAATTTTCATTAAGGTGGTTCTAAAGCCAATACATTTTTTTTTTTTTTTTTTAAACCTTAGTGCATTCTCTGCATTAGGATGAACGTTTTAAAGCTTGCTGTTCTCCAACTCCCTAAATACTTACCTGAGTCCTCATTCGATCCAGCCCTGTGCATGGCTGCATCTCTTCTGTCCTCTTTTCCTCGTCACACAGGGATTTGGCCAGCTGAAGGTGGCAATCAAATGCTGTGAGGAGAAAGTGGGGGGTGGGACCAAACCACCCATGCACACCGCTCGGGAGCGTGCACACACCTGTGCCCCCATAGCAAGCAACTTGCTACAGGGGCACATGGAGAAGAGGAGGAGCCAAGATCACTGCTAAGAGCGGCAAGAAAGCAGACACCAAATTTTGTATAAAACAAAGTTTATTGTACTGGACCCAACCCAACATCAGGTTGGTCATATTAAAACATGAGACAGAAAAATAAAAGCATTAATGGTATGGTATCTCAAAACACATTAAAAACGTAACTCATCCACAGCGTAGACGTAAGCATAGGTTACATTTGTCTACTCCAGGAAAGGCCATACATTCGGCCTCCCAATGTATGCCTTTTCCTCTCTCAGGGACGCCAAACTTTGCTGTGGCTCCTTCCCGGGGCGGCCTCTCGGTTCTCTCACTACACTGGGCATGCATGACTTTGACTACCCCATCAATTGGACCAGCGTATGCGCAACCACGGGATGGCTGTGCCTTTTCGGAGCAGCGACTGTGCATGCCTAGTTGGCATGCCAAGTTTCACTGGCCACCATCTTTCTGTCCCTCATGGGGTGTGAACTTTGTTCTCTGGCAAGCCCTGTACTTCAACCTGTTTTGGCCTTAGCCTAGTCAGCAAAGATTTGTCAGACTAAGGTCAAGGCCATCAGAAGAGATGTGATTTATTATGGCAGTTGATCCTTAAATAAAGAGCATTTGGTGTTCAATGCCTGCTGCTTTGAACTACAGACTTTCAGAATTTTTTTTAGTGCATTAGTGATTTTTTTGCTTTGTGTCCCCAGCACTTCCAGTTTATGGCCCTGCTGTTCAGCCTCTTTTGCAGCCTGGGTATTGGCCAAGGTGTTGGCGCCTGTGCTAGCCTTGCTGTGCTCCCAGGCCATCCCCACTATGGGGAAAACCTTCTGTTAACAGTCAGCATGAGCAGGCAATATAGCCTGGATTGCCAGACTTTGCAGATGCTCAGCACTGAGCCCAAAATATCAGTGCTGGACTCCTCACTTGAATTATCTGAGTCTTATCCTAGGCACAGTTCAAGCCATAGTTGTGTTTTTTGTTTTGTTTTTTGCCCAGGAGAAACTTTTAACTCTTTGCTCCCAGCCTCAGAGTCCTACAGTTACCAGACTCTTTGCACTCCAGACCTCTACATCACAACATTCTGTCATTTGATATGACCAGTAATGTTCAACTTCATAAGGTTGACTTTCTGCTTGCTCTCACCTCTGCAATGTTTGAGCTGGCTGCTTTATTCTACAAAAATCCTGTTCTGGGCTTACACGAGGACAAGGTGGTGCTACATATAGTTACATAGTTGGTAAGGTTGAATAAAGACAATAGTCCATCCAATTCAACCTATGTTGGCGTGTGTTTGTGTAGGTAATTTCCCATATCCCTGTATATTGTGTTTGATAAGAGTCTTTTGAAACTGTACTTCCTGTTGACACCACTGATTGTGGAAGAGAGTTCCACATCCTTACTGCCCTGACAGTGAAAAACCACTACGCAGCTTAAGGTTACACCGCTTCTCTTTCAGTCTGATTGTGAGGCCCGGTGTCCTCTTACACTCCCTGAGACTGAATAGTTTCCTACCTACACAGGGAGTTTCTTACCTACACAGGCCCATTACTTGCTTTCCGCTTAAAATAATTTTCAGCCTTAAAACCACAACCTGTGGACATCCATTTTTCGGTCTCTGTCTTGCTCCTGTCTATCTCCTTTCTGTTGATGTAGTATGGGTATGATTTTGCCTGTTTGCGGTCACTCTCCATTAGAGAGTCTGACCATCATTTCTGATCGATTTTAAAAAAAGGAAATCCGCATTTCATTTCACCATCTCTTAGACCCTTTTTACACCGAGGGCGTTTTGCAGGCGCTATAACGTTAAAAATAGCGCCTGCAATCTGCCCTCAAACAGCTGCAGCATTGTCTCCTGTGTGAAAACCCGAGGGCTTTCACACCGGAGCGCTGCGCTGGCAGGACGGGGAAAAAAAGTCCTGCCAGCAGCTTCTTTCGAGCGGTGAAGGAGCGGTGTGTTTACTGCTCCTCCACCGCTGCTCCCCATTGAAATCAATGGGGTAGCCCTGGGATAGCGCCGGGAAAACGCCGCTATTGCGGCGCATAGCGGGCGGTTTTAACCCTTTCTCGGCCGCTAGCGGGGGTAAAAGTGACTAAAAATAGCAGCGTTTTACCGCCGACGCTGTGGGCGGCCCGGTGTGAAAGGGATCTTAGTGACTCAGACTATCATCCAAAGACTTTGAAAAAAGGGGGAGTTGGGACTTTGAGTGAGGCAGTCAACATTGTGAAAGTAGATTGAATGAAGGTACAACTTTATTAATCATGAGTCCATAATACATCTAAAAAACAGTGACCACATACAAGAAAAGCATTATAATGAATGTGATTCTCAAACTATTGACCCGCACATAAATATGCACGCATACAGTACAGGCATCAAGGGTACAACAGTGCATACCAACCAAACGCCACATAGTGGTCTGAATGAAGAGGTTATGGCATGCAATGGATTAATATATGTACATGAATGGACTATCATCCAAAGAGCAATCTACTAGATCTGTGAGCACTTCTTGGGCTTTTCAGGAAGGGTTTCCCAGATTTGCAAGACTGCCACCTCATCTTCTGTTCTCAAACAATCCAGGGATATCCAAATCAAAAGCAGCACTATGTGATGAATATAAGTGAGGTAAAACCATATGATATCCTATAAATCACAATCTAAGATGTCACTCAAATCCTTTAGGAGAAGAGAGACAATAACACCCAGTTTAGTGTAAAACACATAAGCAATGAATAGTCCAAATACTTTTTTTTGTTTTTTTTTGTTCCAAAACTACAATCTTCACACGTGTTCTGCTCAAGAGACCTCCACCAACAATTGTAAAGCCACTCTCCGAACAGCCTCGCTTTAATGAAAGCAAGGCAGGCAGTGTTTTAGATCTAGAGCCGTCAAGTTCCTCTGATCAGTTTTGCTCCCAGCTCAGTCAAAAAGCCTCCCAGCATCAACAGCTGCACCATATAGTAGAAATTAAAGGAGTTGTAAAATCTTGAGGTGTTTCACCTTAATTGCATTAAGGTGAAAAACCTTCTGCCCCCCTTTTTATTTACCTGAACCTGATCTTTCCAGCGATGAGAACGAGCCCAGCAGCTACAGCCGCTGTCTCGAGTCCTCATTGGATAGATTTATAGCAGCAGGATCCATTGGCTCCCGCTGCTGTCAATCAAATGCAGTGACACGGGAACCAGGGGTGAAGCCGAGCCCTGCTATCTGTGTCAATGGATGCAGCAGATGAGTGCCCCCATGGAAAGTGACTCTCCTTGGGGGCATTCGATGTGGAGGAGGAGCCAGGAGTGCGGCCGAGGGACCCCAGAAGAGGAGAATCAGGGCTGCTCTGTGCAAAACCCTTGCACAGAGTAGGTAAGTGTAACATGGTTGTTATTTAACCAAAAAAAAAAACCTTTACAATCACTTTAAGATTTTAGCAGGTGTGTGTTCAGGCCTCATCTGATGCTAGCTTCGGACACAATTTCCTTCAAGTTGCTTTTTGAGCTGCAGCCATTTCCCAGTTCTGTGGGTTTTTTTTTTTTTTTTGTTTTTGTAGCTGTTGCTCACCCTATAGTTGGACTATTTTTGGATATCCCTACTGCCTCAGAATTCCTGTAATTCTTAATGGACAAGGAAAAATAGGGGATTGTTTGTACTTGCTGATGATCCATCACTGAGTCAATTGAGGGACACGGGTCTCACCACTCTTTGATTTTGCTCTTGGTACTGCTTTGTAGATCAGAAAGACAGCACCACTCCAAGCCCCTAATGCACCAGGTGCCGACCTCCAAAAAATTTGTCCCACTCAATACAGCAAACGCAGAAACTGAGGCCGCACACTGACGTGTCACCCTGTAGTTTTATTTAACAATGCTAGCTTCCTACATAGTCCGAGTCTGTGACCACACTGCTGATGCATTTCACCTTGATGTAGACTAGTCCTCTACCACACCTATGGTTGTGGCCATAGGCAGTGACTCTGTAAGAGGCCAGCATTGTTGAATAAACTACAGGGTGTGATATCCATGTGCATCCTTGGTTTCTGTTCTGAGGTCTGCTGAAAGGAGTTAGTTATGCTGGATTGGCCCAGTGTCCAATCCTTCTTTTGGGCAGCAGTATTACCCAGCAGTCTCTTAATTCCTGTGTTCCTCAGTGGACTTCAAAAAGTGGATTTTATGGGAAGTACAAAAATCCCATTTTTGTTCTGAAGTGTGTTTAAGCAAATTCTGTTTACCTCAGTAATGCAACCTGACTCCTAAGACATACCTTTTAACCATTAGCTAGAGCGCTCAGGAAACCTGGGGCTTCCCATAACTCTGCCCAACTCTGAAACCGCTTCCAGTGTACTTGGAGTTTGCTTTTAACTGCCCTGGACTTGGGGACTCCCAAGATGCGCTAGAAGATGTATAAAAATAGATGCAGGCAACTTCATCCTTTTTCAGGTGGTCATTTTGATTGCATGGGTACAATTTTAAGTCTCAACTCAGCAGGTTGTGGATCTAATATTCGCACAGTTAGGTGTGACTGTACTTTTATGATATCTCAGAACAACCCTCTCATCTTCATTAGTCATCACCAGTGCACCCTCAGCTCCAAGACATAACCTGCTACATATGATGAGTTGACAGAGACTGCTCTACAGTACTGCATTTTGTCAATCTGCTCGTGTGCTAGTCACTCTGCTTGGGATTTTACATACAAGCAAGATTTAGGTATGATTTGCTGTGATCTTTTGCTTAATTGTTCAGTTGACTCAAAATGTTTCCATTGTTAGGGTTGTGGAATTTGCATCCTATAATGATATGAAGAATGCTATAGACAAATTGGATGGTACGGAGCTTAGTGGTCGTAAAATAAAGCTTACTGAAGATCGCAAGAAACACAGGTAAATTTCCTCTTCCTTTTCTTTTGTGGTTGGGGGTATTCAGGCTTGGTGTTCTCAATAGCCATGGGGGTAGTTAAAGTGTTTGTAAAGGCTAAAAGGTTTTTTTTAACTCTGTGCATTCTTCTGTGTAGCCCCCTAATACTTACCTGAGCCCGATCTTCCTCCAGCGATGTGCATGGGAGCCTCGGCTGTCCAGGGACTCGCCCTCCTTTTAAGCTAAGACAACAGCGGGAGCTGTTGGCTCCCGCTGCAGTCAATCACAGCCAGTGAGTGTGTGTGTGAATGGACATGCAGACCCGCAGCTCGGAAGCCCTCTTTGCAAGCTGCTTGCACTTGGCAGGAGGGAGCAGCCAGGGGCACCGGCGGGGGACCTGATAAGAGGTGCATCAGGGCTGCTCTGTGCAAAACCACTGCACAACAGGTAAGTATAACATGTATGTTTAGTTTTTATTTTATTTTTTTTTTGGAATTTGACAACCCCAGTTTCAAAAAAGTTGGGACGCTGTGTAAAATCTACATAAAAACAGAATGCAATGATTTGTAAATCTCATTAACCCATATTTTATTCTCAATAGAAAGGAGAAAACCTCAAATGTTTAAACCCGAGAAAATGTACCATTTTAGGGAAACAATAAGGTCATTTTTTAAATAGATGGCAGCAATGTCTCAAAAAAAAAGTTGTGACAGGGCCATGTTTACCACAGGGTAGTATCCCCTCTTATTTTAACATCACTCTGTCAAAGTCTGGGAAACTCCTCAATAGTCGTCTTTGTCGTATTTTTTTTGTTTCAAGATGCACCAAATATTTTCAATTTGTGACAGGTCTGGACTGCTGGCAGGCCAGTTAAGCACCTGGACTCTTCTACTATGAAGCCATGCTGTTGTCATAGATGTAGTATGCAGTTTAGTATTGTCCTGTTGAAATATACAAGGCCTTTCCTGAAAAAGATACTGTCTAGATGGGAGCATATGCTGCGCAAAAACCTGAAAATATCTGTCAGTATTGATGGTGCCTTTCCAGATGTGCAAGCTTGCCCATTCCATAAGCATTAATGCACCCCTATACCATCAGAGATGCAGGCTTTTGAGCTGAGCGCTGATAACCCAGAAGGTCCCTCTCCCCTTTAGTCCGGAGGATGCAGCTCCCATGATTGCCAAAAAGCATGTCAAATTTCATCTGACCAAACAACCGGTTTCCGCTTTGCAAAAGATCACTTTAAATGAGCTTTGGCTCTAAGAAGACTCTGCATTTGATATGTTTTCTATTGTAAATAAAATATGGGTTTGATATTTGCAAATCATTGCATTCTGTTTTCATGTAAATCTTACACAGCATCCCAAATTTTTTGGAATTAAAGTTGTATTGGCAGGCATATGGGGTGTTTGCACTGATGTTACCTTACTTTGCAATGTTGCCCTGGACCTACAAAAGTAATTGGTAACTTCATCTGGTCCTACTCCAGTCCCTTGCACTTAGTACTATCTTTATAGCATAAGTCAAATAGGGTGAGTTACAGAAATGTTCAGATAATTGGTATCCCAGCTTGTCACTTGTCAGAACTGCAGAAGTAATGCCATGTAGAATCGCCTTCCTGCATGTTATTACTGTAGATTACTCTACGTTGACTCCACCTCTAAATGTGGGGGTTTAGATACCCCCTTGTGTAGTATTTACTGATCAATGTATTTTCCCCAGAAGCAGGTCCAGGTCAAGAAGCTACTCCAGATCCCGAAGCAAGTCAAAATCTCGTGGCTCTTCTCGTTCTGCCAGCAGGTCCCGATCTCCCAGTCGCACACCTGAAAAGAAATACAGTCAAAAATCTGGAAGCGGAGAACCATCCCAGAGCTCTCCTAAGCGTCAGTCTCGTTCCAGTTCCCCCGAAAGCCGTGATTGAGAGATCTTTGATCTTCTATTTTGTGTAAATGGTGAATGAAGATTGTGCCCTAGGAGACAATGGTGGTGTGAGAGGTGGCGTTCACAATTTTATGTAACCAAAGCGCCTGTTTATTAAGGCTCGAAGTGGTGGCCTGATGCTTTGTTTTTGTAAATATGTGATCAAACCCTTCTGCCTAGAGCATATGAAGGCAGTTACTTAATCCAGCAAGTAGAACCCATTTGAGATGACTTTGCTTTTCACTGCGTAGATTAGAGGAAGCTGTTTAGATACTTGTTCATTTAATTCTTTTATTTTTATTTTTTTTTTTTGTTTATAATGTAAGTTAGTGTAGTCTAAGCTGGTCATATTTTCCTTTAAATTAAATACTGCCCCTAATTCTCTTCTGTGTTGAAATACCAGAAGATTTTCTATTTCAATGAACATATTCAAGAATTTAAAAACATGAAACTACTTAAAGTTAAAAGCAAGTATCCATCTGTTCATACATTCATACCAAAACTTATGTTGTGTGTATGTTCTGTCATAATGGCTTTAGTAGGTGTTGTGTGTGATGAATGATACTTCAATTAAATGAATGCAGAACCCTTATCCTTACAGAGTCTTCTTAATTTGTAACTGTCCTAGAATTCCCCCCCAGTAAATCAGCTGAACAATGTGCAGTGGCTGCCTTCATTGTTTAGTTCATTGTATGTTGTGGGTACATTTTTTTTGTTTGCTTTTGTACGGAGTACCACTAAGTGTGCATCAGGGAAAGTAAAGCCTCAGCAAATGATCCTCTGCTGATTTTGACAAAAAAAAATTTTTCCTGATTTTTTTGATTATTTTAAATATTCTGGTAAACCTAAGCTTGTGCAAATATATTTATGTTCCCTGCACTCTATGGACTTCATTTATTTAAATATTGCTATTTTTTTTAAAAGGTAAACAAGTGTTTAAGCAGAACTACATGTTTTTTAAATCAGATTCTTTTTATTGATTTTTAAAACATAAGAGAAAAAACACTTCCTTAAAACAAAAACATACATCAAATTACGTTGCCAAGGACATATTATTATCCAAATATACAGTCAATCAGCTTATGTTTCCTGCAATATTATGGTATATATAGGCTTACAATCAATCTATAAAAACAAATCTTTACATATCTATACCAATTTCAGCTTTACCTCGTATTTTCTATAATTAGTAAGTGTGTCCTTTTAGTACTTTGTACCCCTACTCCGCTCCCGGTCCTTCAACGGACAATCGGTCGGTGTAGAGGTACCTCTCCCCCCTAAACAATGGGGGGGGGGATAGTGTCTGCTTTCTTCTTTTAACTAATATATAATTAAAACCTTATAACTCGTCACCGCAGAGTAAGACAACTTCTCATCAAAATTATTGACAGTTTGATCTATATTCTGAGTCCCTATGACATCATAGCATCCTGTATCCAATCAATGTAGACAGCCTCCCTCCTCAAACAAGGGGGGTAGGCGTCTGCGTTCTGCCACCTAGTATTTTATTTTGGACCAATTGGAAGGGGGCTAAACCAGGTACCTCCAACCAAGGATCCCATATACGTTCAAATTTTGCTGGGCTACCCCTGTGTTGGTATGTCAGCTTTTCCCTCAATAGAGTTTCATTTATGGTATTCACCCATTCTGCGTGTGTCGGTGGTGTCACCGAAAGCCATTTCTTAGCTATAAGTTTTCTAGCAATAAACAACATTCTGGTGATTGCTATATACGTATGTGGTGTATATAGTTCTTCGTCCAACCATCCCAACAGACACAGCTTGGTGTCAACCACAAATGTAAGATTCCATATTTTATTTATAGAGCTGATTATTTCAGACCAGTATCTTTGTAATTTTGGGCACTTCCAGAGCATGTGTATAAGGGTGCCATTATCTACCTTACAACGGGGGCAAAATGGTTCATCTCTTCTGTTCCATTTATATAATTTATAGGGGGTACGGTAGGTTCGGTGTATAATGAATAGTTGCGTGAGTTTTTGGGAAGAGGAAAGAGACACTTTAGGCACAGTCTCCATTATAGCAGACCATTCCTCATCTGTAATGTGACCTATATCCTCCCCCCAACTTGTCCTGCATTTTAGTGACATAGTCTTGGATATCTGCATTATTAATGATTCATATATAGATGATATCTGCCCTTTCCTAGACATTGAGTTTACCAGCTGTGTGAGCACCGTTGGTCTAGTTAATTCCCACTTAGAAAGTGTAGTTTGTGCTGTGATGGCGTGCCTAAGTTGTAAATATTGAAAGAACACAACATTTGGTATGCCATATTCTTCTCTTAGGGATTGAAAGTCCCGTAAAAGTCCTCCTTGGTATAACTGCTTAATATACACCACCCCACTCCTAGACCATACAGAGAAGCCCTTTAATTTACACAGTTCAGGAAAATTGCTATTGTTCCATATACGAGACCATTCAGAGTACCCTTCATAATGAAAATGTTGCTTGGCCTTGTTCCATATCTTATCTATAAGCACCAAAGTTTTGTATTCAGGTACCCTACGGCATTCTCCTGCTTCCAAGCACTCCACAAGGCCCCCATTTGAGAGTAATGTACATATAATATTGCTCGCAGGGTCAGATAACTCAGAGTCCTGCCAACCCGTCAGGTGTTGCAATTGGGCCGCTATAAAATAATATGGGTTTGGGACTGCCAGCCCGCCCGAGTCCTTTGCCTCCTGTAGTGTTTCCAATTTAATACGCGGCACCTGTTTCCTCCAGATCAAAGAGCGAAATATGGTGTTACATTTTTTGAAAACGTGTATAGGGATCCATATAGGGGCGTTGTGGAGCGCATACAAAAGTTGTGGACCCCAGACCATTTTTATCAGGTTACATCGGCCAACTACCGAAAGGGGCAGTTTTATCCAACTGGCTGTTTTTTCCTGGAATTTTTTAATCAAGGGATTTATATTAAGTTTAACATATAGTTCTAGATTGGGCTGGATGACTATGCCTAAGTATCGGAAAGTATCTACTACCTTTATCTGGTCTGCTGCTGAGGGAAGTGGCGACACAAGGGGGTCCAGTGGTAACAGTGTGGATTTGTCCCAGTTTATCTTGAACCCTGAATAGGATCCAAATTTACCAATTAACTCCATGAGACTTGTTAAGGAGGCAGACAAGTCGCCCAAAAAGATGAGCGCATCGTCCGCATACAAGGCTATTTTATCTTCCAAATTTCTCCTTTTAAAACCGCATATAGCCAGGTTCTATCTGATAGCAGCAGCCAGAGGCTCTATGGCCAAAGCAAAGAGCAATGGGGATAATGGGCAGCCTTGTCTTGTTCCCCTGTGCAAATCAAAGAAGGAGGGCAGTGTGTTGTTAATTCTAATACATGCTTTTGGTTTTCTGTATAGTAATTTGATCCAGGATATGAATGTCTCTCCCAAGTTGAACTTCTCTAGCACCCTCCAAAGATAATTCCATTCTACGCTATCGAATGCCTTAGCGGCGTCTAGGGACAGGATAGCTCTTTGACCTGTATTATCTGTTGGGATTTGCATGTTTAAATATAGTCTGCGAAGATTGTGTGCTGTGGATCTGTTCGGTATAAATCCCGATTGATCCGGGTGCACTATTTTTGTCACCACCTTAGACAACCGCATAGCGAGGACTTTAGTGAGCAATTTCAAATCATTATTCAAAAGTGATATGGGCCTGTAAGACTCAGGTTGGATCACATCCTTCCCGGGTTTCAACAGGACCACTACCACTGCCTCGTACATGGAGTCTGGTAATGAATCATTGGTGTGTGCATCCTTAATTGTGTGTAGCAATTCCGGTAAGAGTATGCCACCAAATTTTTTATACATCTCTACTGGGAGACCATCATTCCCCGGGGCCTTAGAATTGGGGAATGTTGCTAATGCAAGTTGCAATTCTTCTAGAGATATAGGTGCATTTAGTAGTTTTTTGTCTTCCCCCTGTATTGTCGGAAGTGAGATTCCGAACTACATGTTTAAATGAAAAAGAAACAAACGGCCTATTAGGATTAAAAATAAAACGTCATCTTTCAGTGCATTACTCACCTTTTTTGTCCCGCACTGGTCCTCTTCTAGATTAAATGATAGGCAGCATCATTGACAGTTTCCTTTGAGCTTGGGCTGTCATTAACACCCCCTGGGGTTGCTTCACCATGTTGGCCTTGGCTCACTGTACACTACTGCAGAGTGCCGCTGAAGTTCATAACTTTTTTTAAAAAGCTTGAGATGCTTTAAAGAAACCACATTGCTGGACAAATAACAATAATCTTCCTATAAAGATTATATGTGCATTTAACATGTGTTATGCGGGTTATTTACCTGTAAAAGCCTCCCTTATGTGGACATCCAAAAGCCCTGCTGGTTTCTGCCATCTTCAATGTGATGTTGGCAGACTCAGAGCTGTCTACCATTCAACCCTCTTTACTATTGCCCTTCTCTCATCCTAAGGCAGCTACCTAAAAGGTTATGTAGGGAGGCAAAGGGAGGGATGAGGTATTTGGGGACTCCAGGAAAGTAGAACAGTATGGTGTGCAAGGAGAATAGGGTTGTACTAGGTAATTGACTCTTTCTGGCGTAGTCAAATTTTCTAGCCAGTGCAAGTGAATACACAATCTTTTATGGAAAGCAAACACCACTGCAAGTTAGCATTTAAACAAATTTGATGTGCTTTTGCCTGCATTTTTTTTTTTTTAGGGCCCCTTGGACACACGCTCCATAATTTACTGATGTTTACTCAGGGACTTGTTGACAAAAAGTCCCTGAGTTAAAAAAAAAAAAAAAAGTGTAAAGACCCCGAGTATTATACTCATATAGGCGTGTAAAGGTGCCTAAGTATATAGACGAGTAAAATTCTTCTACATTGCCAGTGTTGCAATATACTCATTTATACTCGCTTAAACATAATTATTGACATGTAAACATGCATATGCGCGTAAATTAATGCACTCATATCTAAACTATTCTATTTTTGCTTTACGGCTCTGTGCTCAACGCGGTGTGCATTGTTCCATAGACTAGAATGCATCCAATTTCAAATCTGTAAAAAAGGTGGAATTTCTTACTTCCGTGTGCAAGAGGTCTAAAGGGGTTCTAGGGTCAGAGCATACACTTTAATTTTGGAACATAAGCATTGTGATAGCAATGCAAATAATTATTTTTGGCAATCCAATATAATCTTGCTTGGAAAATCTTCTTTTATGCTGTAAATGCTCAACAGGTATATATGGCGCCAAGAGTGCAGCGTGAGCTTGTGGTCTATGAGCGAAGTCTGGTGTTCTATGGTGTATAGTTTTCAAATGAATCCTAAAGGAAGGTGAGGCTGTAGTTGTACTGGAGCCATAAACCTTTATGCAGCACCCTCTGGGACACTTAAGAGATCTCTACATTGGCAGATAGGAAGAGGCAGAGTGCGCAATCCAAGTGTAGAAGGTAATATATTTACAGTGTACAGAAAAGACAAGTGGCAACTCGCATGTAAAATAATAAAAAATGGGCTTATCAAACACATTGGACTTCACTGGAGTTTCTAGTGAGGTGCAGCATCTGGATACAGTTGAAGCAGGCACATAGATGTTCAGAACCTGAAACAAGATGACAAGACACCAGGGGGCACCAACTAAGTGCAGCAATGAGGCAGTACAAGGTAGTGCAAAATTAGCAACTCGCTCAGGTCAAGTGCATTTCAGTTTCCCTTACTCTACTAAAGTTCCTGAAGGATCCAAGAAGAGTTCTGCAAAGACATAACCTTATAGAGAGAAATTATGGACAGATGGCTCAAAGATGTATAGACAATGTTATTGAACAATACAACCAGTTAAATACTAAAAGGTATAAGTACACAAAACTAATAAGAATTACAAATCAGAATGGAATTATAATGAACACCCACCCATACCCCCAAAACAACCATTCCTTAAATAACTAAAACATTCAGAAAGAACTTAATGATGCTTTAGGATCCTAAGGAAAAAAATAATGTAACATGTAAAAACATACAATGCCACCCACCAAGAAAGAGTAATTAATATACTAGTCCATACATACTGTATCCATCACAGAATTGAATATGAGCCCTGGATGACACTGATCCAGGTCAGTGAACATGTATAAGAATTCACCATACTGTACACTAGGGGTGGTAGGCAACCTTTTGAGAAGTGGAGATCTACCTGGACAACATGAAAGGGATTAAAGATTACCAGGGTTCAGCACCTTCTCTCTCTTCCGCATAGAGGCCTCCTCCATGGCCCTCAATAATGTGGGAACGACTGCCCTGGATATTCCTATCCATTCCATCGAGACCCTGCTTCAATAGCCAAGCTGTAAAGGCCAGTTACTGTAAAGAAGGATGGCAAATTGAACCCTGAAGAAGGTTCTGGTGAGTTGGAAGCATCCAGTGCCCATCCCCTGCCTGATTTACTATGCTGGAAAACCAAGCTCACCTGGGCCAAGCTGGAGCATCCAGAATTACTGGCATTTTCTCCACCTTGATTTTGCGCAACAGACACTGAAGCAGCTGGATTGGACGAAAGGTGTATACCAGAGAGAACTGATCCCAAGGTGTTACCAGAGCGTCCGCTGCAAACGCCTGCGGATCCCTGGTCCTGGACACAAATCTTCACTTTGAGTTGAATCTGGAAGCCATAAGATCCATGTCCGGCATTCCCCAACGCTGGCCGAACATGCCCGCAAGCTTGTTTCCTAAACATTTTAATGCGGTCGCCAAATCCTGCTTGGTCACATAAGATGTCCCTTCAGCCACCAGACCAGACAAACGCAGGGGCTCTGAACCACACGCCATACCTGGCTACTCAGGAGAAACTGTATCGGCGGGACTCTGACCAGCATCCTCAAGACCTGACAGTGGCGGCTACACACCTCTCCCAGCCATGCCCCCTCCTCGTTTCCTATATCACATAGTAGCATGCTGACTCAATGCGAGACCTGTGCCCCTTAGAACAGCCTCACCATAGCAGGTAGGAAGCAATGAAAAATAACCCCATTAAGCCTGCACTCCAGCTGCCAGTGTCCTTTCCCCTCTGGGCCCCACCCATTGGCTGAACACACATACTGCCCGTCAGTTTGCTTACTTGCATTCCCGCCACCATGATGTCTCAGTAATACAGATGGAACTCTTCCTCCTGCCACGTGCACGCTCCTGCCCCTGATTTGTGTCTGTGCTGCAGGATACCAAAAAAAAACAGCCCAATAGGTGTCCATTTTGTGAATACAGATGACCCCAGGAAGCAGCAGGAAGTGAAAAAAGGCCACCTACAAGCACTCTGCTATAGATCGGCCCCACAGCCTGACAAGCAGCAGCACTATCTAACTTGGAGGAAACAAAACACAGGCATACATAAAAAGGGAGTGAGCTTAAGCAGGCAGTTTTTTTTTTTCTTGCCATTACCACCGCAGGGTCCTGATTCCCAAGACCCAATCTTCACCCATCATTGCAGCCAAGTCTAGCAAGACCTTCAATGACTCGTTACCCCCTTCCTAGGGGTCCACTGCCTTGGACCTGTACAGCACCCTGCTGGAAATGCCTTGGTCAGTAACACTGCATAGGGATCTGTATCTGCAAGGTCCAGTGCTAAACAGTCACATTACAGGCAAAATTGTCCATCCGCTGATGTGAGGCCCTGGTACCAATCAACTTAGCATGACAGCTGCCCGACTGGATCTGGAACACCAATCTCTTGTTCCCAAAAGGGAACCTTTGAGAATCTGGCAAATTGTGCAGAGAGCACATATTGTCACTTTTGGGGGGTTCACATGGTCTGCTCCTGGGCAAGCTCCCATAAATACGAGGCAGTATACCTGATGAATTGAAAAGTCCTTACTTACACTTATTCTCCAGAGCTGCCCCGAGGGGCCATCTCCAAAGTCAAGGACCCATAGAGTTTATGTGCATTGAATCCTGAGTCTGGAGCCCAATAAGAGTGGAAAGAAAAATGTCCTGGTGACAACAGACCACTTCACCTGCTATCCCCAGGCTTTCCTGACAAAAGAAAATGAGCCTCAACCTTTCTCAAAGTGCTGGTGGGAAAGTTCTTTGTTCATTACAAGCTGCCCTAAAGAATTCACTCTGATCCAGGCAGAGACTTTGAGAGCATTCTCATCAAACAGATCTATTGGATCAAGTCCAGAACTACCCCCTATTACCCACAAGGGGCTCTGCAGCCTAAGGGCACACCCTCCTTTATATCTCTGCAGTCATGCCAGTACCAAACATTATGCTACTGGTTGCTCCCTGTACATGTATTTGGGTGAGATGCCCAACTGTCAAGTGTTGCAACCCGCAGAGAATATGTGAACTGACTTAAAAATAATTGGAAATAGGCTTATGAAAAGCCCAAAGTTGTTTCAGGCATTTGAGGTTAGCAGAAAAAGACAAACTATAACCAAAATTGAGATTTCAGGACTTAGAGCTGCATGATTGAGTGTTGCTGAGGAATTTGGGTACTGGAAAGCACAAGCTTGCAGACATCTGTGGAGTTCCAAACCATACATCATCTCCAAGCAGCTGTCTGGCTTGCCTGTGTTTCAGACTGGCCCAGAGGGGAAAACCAGACCTTTGAAAGTTTGGCATGAAAATCCTGTCTTGATTGAAGCTGTTCGGATGCCACAATGAACTGAGCTACCACCTACCAGTTCACGTTCATCAATACAAGGCTTGGTGACCAGATTCCAGTCTTCCTCACCTGTCATTTAATGCCACTCCATCCACCTCTGCTACTGAGACTTATTTGGGGACTCTCAAGCCTGATGTCCCTAAATTTGTGCCACAGGCATGAAAAAGGAGTCTTTAGTTTTGCTGACTGAAGAAGAAGCAGAGATTCCTAAGCCAGTCCCTGAACCTGACGGGAGCCCCCTGAAGAACCTCCAAAAGAAGGTCCATGAGAGTCTAAATTGCAAAGTCAAAAACTCCATATGAACAAAATACCTTGCAAGGAGGGTCACAAAAGACGAGACCTCCCCAAGAAAAAAAAAAAAAAAAGAGGGCTACTTGTTTCTGTAGCGGGCACTATAGAATCAAGACAGAGTAAAATTTCCTTGTATTTTATGTATTTTATTATGTATCAAAACTACAATAATTAAAAGAATACCTCAGCAAATTGAAGCTATAAAGAGCTGGTCTTGCTGGGTATCAGATATCTAAGCACCTGCAATACATCAAGATGTATGGTGCACAAAACAACCAAACACTGAGACAAAAACAAACAGATAACAAAAACGGTCCGGGCGCCTATGTCACCATAGTTACATAGTTACATATAGTAGGTGAGGTTGAAAAAAGACACAAGTCCATCAAGTCCAACCTATGTGTGTGATTATGTGTCAGTATTACATTACATATCCCTGTATGTTGCGGTCATTCAGGTGATTATCTAATAGTTTCTTGAAGCTATCAATGCTCCACGCTGAGACCACCGCCTGTGGAAGGGAATTCCACATCCTTGCCGCTCTTACAGTAAAGAACCCTCTACGTAGTTTAAGGTTAAACCTCTTTTCTTGGGGCGTGGCTTAGCACATGAGGAAGTAGGACGCTTGTTCCTGGAGCTCCCGCACACGCCGCACATACAGAGGCTCTCAGCGCTTCCCAGCACAAGCATCCAGGCCTGATATGGGGAGGAGAGGTGGGGGAGACAACCAGCGTTCCTCCAATCCACACCTTGCAGGTGATATAGACCGTTTTTTCACCCATTTGGGCCATAATCGCTCCGACCCCCCCCCCCCGTCCAAGATGGCGCCGGCCCGGACCCCAGGCACACATGCGGCCTCACAGGGAGCAATGTCTCAGCGCTCCACACCCCATATGAAGACCAGGCAGCGTGCTCGGTCCCCTCCTGATTCAGAGACAGGCTCGGTGCGCTCTACAGGTCATTCCCCTGAATCCCACAGATCATATGGATGGGACATGGAGGCATACATTAAAGCACTCCCCACCAGACATGATTTTGAGGCCTGTGTGCAACGAATGGAACGTTCATACAAACAAGAAATGTCTGAACTGCGCAGAGATTTCACCAATAGAATTGAGGAAGTGGAACACAACATGGAAGAGACTGCATCCACCCTGCATGCGCATGACACTATCCTCCACGAACATACCCTCCAGATCCAACAACTGATGTACCATCAGGACGACCAGGAAAACAGGGCCAGACGTAACAACATACGCATACGCGGCCTACCTGAATCGGTTGAAACTAAGGACTTAGCCCCTACAGTAATTGCCATGTTCAATGAGCTACTCCAGAAAGACAAAGACGCCCCTCTGGAACTTGATCGAATCCATAGAGCCCTTGGCCCTAAGAATCCAAATTTAGAGCACCCCAGAGATGTGATCTGCAGAGTTCACTTCTATGCAGTCAAAGACGCCATCATGCAAGCTGCACGTTCTCAAGCTGCAGTACACTTTAATGGTACCGCTGTGTCCCTGCTCCCTGACATCTCCAAACTGACTCTGGACATGCGGCGTGCCCTAAAACCCCTGACCGGAGCCCTGCATGCAAAACAAATCAAGTACCGCTGGGGTTTCCCCTTTAATCTGTTTGCATCTCATGAAGGGAAATCGGCGACTTTTCGCACGCTGGGTGATCTCCCCAGGTTCCTCTGAACTTTTGAATTACCACAGATCTCCATCCCAGACTGGCCACTTCATGCAGCCACCCCTGGCTTCAAAACTGCAGCAGGATGGCAGAAACGCACGAAGATGAACAAGAGATCCAAACCGGACTTCTCCACTGCGACAGATGGCTGAATTCAGTCTAATGATGTCTGACTTATTTCCATAGTTCTCTCACAGGTTCCAGACCGGTGCAGACGTCCCTGATTGCAGTTTCTGTTGGGACATTTTATTACTAACCCATTTTCTTTTTCCTTAAACACATGTTTTTTGTTAATGTTCCATCCCCTTTGCTTCCTGTGAAGTGAGATTGCCTGTGATACAGGCCACACACCTCTCCATTCCTCAATCATTCTCAACCTTACCTTATCCCATCCAATCCCCACCCCCCCCATCCCTCCCCTCTCCCTCCTCTCTCCCTCCTCCTATACATCCCTTATTGAATCTGTTAGTATTTTGTAGCTGGATATGAAAGCCCTCTGGGCTGCTTACAATCCGAGATGTTTTATGAGATAGGTCCTCCTTAGCTAAGATGTGTGCCTATTCAGTATTTACGTAGCAGCACAGAGTTCTGAGAAGTTATGTTTATAGTTCTCATATTCTACATCTTTGATAAATGTTGCCCGGCGTGTGCGGGCTCCTCTGTGCATAACCCGCTGTACCCCCCACTTAGGCCCTTCAGCGCCCACAGCGGTATTAGCTGAAATGTTGTTAACACTACTACTAGTGAGGCTTTTTCGGCCTTGTTCTCCTCCTTTTACTTTTGCATATCTTTTCTTACTTCTCCACTTAATTTTCTTCTCTAGTTTCGCCACTAGAGGTCTCTCCTCTCCCTCTTTTTCCCCCACCTCCCATACTTTTGAGACAGCGAGCTTCCATGGTCCTGATTATTGTACACACAGTAAATTTATTTTTACATGGCAGTACAACCCTCCCTAAGGATCTCTTCGCTGAATTGCAGGGGTCTTAACGTCCCAGAGAAGAGACGGCAAATATTATATAATTTTCATAAAATAAAAACCCAAATCCTCCTCCTACAGGAAACTCACTTTAGAACAGACAAATGCCCACAAGTTTTCCATAAACAATATCCTGTTTGGTTTCATAGCACCAACCCCTCCGCAAAATCTAAAGGGGTCCCTATAGCATTTCACGCTTCCTTCCCTCCAGATGTCCTTGATACTTCTATTGACCCCCTGGGAAGATATATCTTTCTTAAATTGTCTTATTTGAATACTATTTATACTGTCATTAACATGTACTCTCCTAACCAGAATCAACAACAATTCCTCTCCTCGGTGATCTCCCGTCTGAAAAGATTCTGCATGGTCAACATGATCCTGGGAGGGGACCTCAATGCCGCCTTGATACCTCGTCTTGATTCATCCAACGGTAAGTCCTCGATCCCCCCGACCTCCCTGACCAACATCAGAACACTCCTATCTGACTTATCCTTGGTAGACACATGGAGGATGCTACATCCTAACACTAAGGACTACACATTTTATTCTCCCGCACATAATTCTTACAGCAGACTGGACTACCTTTTCATATCCCAAACATTGTTAGATTACTCACCTTCCGCCTCTATTGGTCTCACCCTTTGGTCAGACCACGCCCCCATACACTTGAGTTTAGGACATATTCCAACACGCAAACGAAGCTCCTCCTGGAGACTTAACGATAACTTATTATTTGATTCCGTATGCTCGCAGGACATTATACAGACCATTAGACACTTTGTCTCGGATCATGCCCAAGACACCACTAACTCGCTCACTAAATGGGAGGCACTTAAATGTGTACTCAGGGGCAAACTAATCCAACACGGAGCCCGATTGAAACACGCCCGCACTGCGGATATAACACGACTTCTCTCCACTATCGCCAAACTAGAAGAATCACATAAAAAAGACCCAGCTGACTCATCTCTCCTAGAACTCTCCAATGCGAGAAAAGACCTCCTGCTTATTTTTGCAGAAAAGTCGCTAATCGCCCGAGACAAGGGACGGTTCAATCACTACTCACAAGCCAACAAATGTGGCAGACACCTAGCGAACACCCTCCAACCACGCCAAGCCAGACGACCTATACCGTTAATAAACTCCCCCGTTAAATGTAAACTCATGCAGAACTCAGCAATAGCCGAGGAATTCCGCAGATACTATTCCACTCTTTATAATCTCACCCCCCAGAACCCACGTACTACATCCACCCCACAAGACCTGTCCTCATACATTCAAGAGACAGCACTTCCATCTCTTCCGCTTTCGGATACGGAGGACCTGGAGACCTCTCTGTCCGAAGCGGAATTTCTAACCGCTATTAAAAATCTCAAGAATGGCAAGAGTCCGGGCCCAGACGGATTTTCTCCCCGCTTCTATAAAACGTTCGCACCACAACTATCCCCACTACTAGCAAAAGCGTTTAATGCCATTGATGAAAACATTGCCCTTTCCCCATCTATACTCCAAGCCCAGATTGTTGTCATCCCTAAACCTGGAAAAGACCCCTCCATTTGCCCCAATTATAGACCGATATCCCTTCTAAATATTGATCTAAAATTGTATGCTAAGATCCTTGCAAACCGCCTCTCTCTTCTGTTACCACAAACTATACATAGAGACCAGGTGGGCTTCGTTCCTGGCCGTGAAGCCAGGCACAATACCACCAAGACCATACACCTAATCACATATGCTCACCGTCACCATATACCTGCCTGCCTTCTCTCCTGTGACGCAGAGAAGGCCTTTGATAGGGTCAGCTGGTCTTTCCTCCAAGCTACCCTCTCCCAGCTGGGTCTTGGCCGAAAATGTTGATGCGTATCATGTCCCTTTATTCGGCACCCTCGGCCACAGTACTGGTAAATGGTATCCAATCAGAAAAATTTATGATATCTAACGGCACCAGACAGGGCTGTCCTCTTTCCCCTCTCCTGTTTGCCCTAGTAATTGAGCACCTAGCACAAGCCATAAGATCTAACCCCAATATACAGGGGATACAAACCCCCTCGTCCCACTGTAAACTTTCCTTATATGCCGACGATCTCCTTCTCTACGTTACACAACCCCACATCAGCATACCCTCCATATTGGCTGAGATAGACAGATTTGGTAGTCTTAGTAATTATAAGCTAAATATCTCTAAAACGGAAGCCCTAAACCTTTCATTATCACACGTCACCCTCGCCTCCCTCAAATCTAACTTTTCATTTCAATGGCGATCTAATTCCATCTCCTATCTAGGCACAGCTATACCTAAACAAACCTCTGACATATACTCCCTGAACTTTAGCCCCTTACTCCAAAAACTTAGAAAGTTGACAGAAGAACGGACGGACCTACCTTTATCCTGGATAGGACGTATCAACACACTAAAAATGGATATACTCCCCAAGTTGTTATACCTATTCCAAGCCCTACCCATCGCCCTCCCTTCTACGTACCTCCGCGCCCTCCGCTCTATGGCTATCAAATTCATCTGGAAGGGCAATCACCCAAGACTGAAACACAAACTCTTATGCTCTCCTATCACGAAGGGGGGTTTGGGCCTACCTGACTTTGAAACGTATCATACGTCAGCAGTCCTATCTCGTATCCTTGAGTGGTTCCCTCGCCCTATGGCCAAAGCCGCCACGACGGTAGAACAGGACCTATCTACATACGACCTACGAGCGCTTCTTTGGGGCTACGACAGAACATACAAATCCTTATCGACATTGTCCCCCCTTACTAGGGACGCACTGACAATCTGGTACCGCAAAAGAGATACCCACTCACTATCCTCGGAACCTAGCCCCCTTACCTCCTTGTTTGATAATCCAAACCTTCCAGAAGGGCACTCAACCCACTCATTAGACACTTACAATAGAGACTCATGGCCCACTGCACGCCAATTTGTTGATCGCATCCTGGGCACATTTGTATCCACCCCAACAGACGTCACCTCCAAGATAACATGGCTCACTCGAGGACACCTAAACTCCTACTGCAAGACTCTGCATGATTCCAGACAAACTCATAGACCCTTGACCGGGTTCGAACAACTGTGCACCCTCTCCGAGACTCCACGACACACCTTATCACTGATATATAAATTAATTATAGACCATACCCACAAAGCTCTACCTAACTATACTACTAAATGGTCAGTGGAGGTCGGGAAAGACATAACTGAGGCGGAGTGGGGGAAAGCCTTCCTCTTCACGAACAAAACCTCCGTATCAAGCTATACACAAGAGAAAAACTATAAATTGTTGTCAAGGTGGTATCGGGTCCCAACTACTCTCAGGATCATGTTCCCATCTAACTCAGACAGATGCTGGAGATGCAACACAATGGAAGGTACTTATATACACATCTGGTGGGAGTGTGATGTTCTTCTCCAATTCTGGACTCAAATTTTTCAAATTTACTCTGATGTCTATAATAAGCGACTGTTACCATCACCCTCTATCGCCCTTCTATCCATCCTTCCAGGGACAATCAAATCACAAAAAAACGGCCTTCTGAAATTCTTTGTTTTTTTTTTAACAAACAGGTGTGCTTTATTGTATCATAGGGAGGCAAATTACAGAATACTTCTTGACATAATTCAGAGCATTACATGACAAATAAGCATGAGCAATTGCATAACAGTGTCATACATGCGTAGGAGGTGCAACATCCTTATATATCAATATTTAAAACAAGATGAACACAGAGAAAAGTACCCCATGTGACCAGGGGCTTCCCCTCCCTCCCCCCCACATAATACAGAAATCCACTGTGGTTCCCTAAGATGAGAGCCAAGGTGTCCACACTTTCTCAAATTTCCATGGACAACCTCGATTGATATATGTGATTCTATACATAGGTATAGCTGCCTCAATCTGTGCCTCCCAGGCGGACACGGTCGGGGGTGAGGGGTCTGTCCACTTCATCAATATTTCCTTCTTGGCATAATATAGCAGGAAGGAAACAAGTAATTTTAAATGATAGGTTCTTTGTTCATTATCGTGAATCCCAAGAAGGGCCAACTCCGGAGTAATTGGTATGGATAATTGCAACCTGGAATTTATCTCTGCAAATATCGCACTCCAATATGTTGCTATCAATGGGCATTCCCAGAACATGTGGAAAAAGGTTCCAATTTGACATTTACATTTGTTACACATAGGGTCTCTGTCAGGGAATATGCGATGAAGTCTCTGAGGGGTGTAGTAAATTCTATGTATAAATTTGACCTGGATTAACTTATCCCTGGATGCAATCACCAGTCTAGGACCATTATCCAGACATTCCTCCCAGTCCTCTCTGTCTAATGATGGGATGTCGGTGTGCCAGCTGTCCCACAGCCTTGCTATTTTAGGAGAGTCCTTACCCAGGAGTACAGCGTACAAGGTGGAAAGGGGCTTAGAGACATCTCCAGACGCCAAAAGTTCCTCAATTGGATCTGCCTGAAGCAGAGGCGTCTGAGGAAACTGAGCCCGTGCCGCATGCCTTAATTGAGAGCATCTAAACCACATCCCTCTGGGCAACTGAAATTTAGCCATTATTTCCGTGATAGAGAGTAGTTCCCCCCTGGGCATAATTTGTTCTATGGTTGTGATGCCAAACCTGGCCCAAAGCTGTGGGTCTGGCACAGTCCGGAATTGTTTCAGAGCTGGATTACCCCATAACGGGTTCGCTGGCGATAGTTGGCCCGGTAAGAGGAATCTACGTCTTGCAGCCACCCACACCCTCCACGTTGCCCGAGTGGGCTCGGGGACTCGCGTATATGCACCCGGACCTCTATAGGGAAAGTTTCTTAGATCAGTAAGGGAGCCCAAATAGTTTGCCTCAAGACAGACTGCCGCATTCATTCTAGAACCCTGAAACCACCAGTAGGCCGACACCAACATAGCCGCCCAGTAGTAAACCTGAAAGTTGGGGAGGGCTAATCCTCCAAAACTGGCAGGCAGCCACAGGGTAGAGCGCGCCAATCTGGGGTTCCCACCCCCCCAAATAAAGGTTCCCACTAGACCATCAACCTCCTTAAAGAACGAAGCAGGGACCCATACCGGGGAATTTCTAAAAACGTAATTAAATTTAGGAAGTATCATCATCTTAAGGAGGTTGATGCGTCCCAATAAATTTAGAGGTAAGTCAGCCCAGGCCAGACATTTCGCACGTAACATACTCAGAATAGGGCTCAAATTTTTAATTATGAAGTCTGAAGGGTTTTTCGTGATTATTTGAAATTCTTTGTTAGTGCAGGTAGACAACTCATACCCAGACATTGGAAAACTACTACGCCCCCCTCCCTAATTGAGTGGGTAAGAGAGGTAAACAACTACATGCTAATGGAAGAAATGCAGGCCAAAGCCCTAGACAAGTAT
Source organism: Lithobates septentrionalis (assembly GCA_037952835.1). Classification (NCBI taxonomy): domain Eukaryota; kingdom Metazoa; phylum Chordata; class Amphibia; order Anura; family Ranidae; genus Lithobates; species Lithobates septentrionalis. The sequence continues at coordinate 1,116,861 of JBBDGP010000232.1, read as the reverse complement.
GCTAAGTTCTCTTTTGTCTGGAGTATCTGGAGGAGTTACTCTACCTCAGACAAACTCAAACAAAGACTCTCGGCTAAGAACCCCACCTAGGAACTGAAAAAACCATACCCATTATACCTCTCATTTAAAGTAAAGACCTCATACATAGACCGAAGCTCGCTGTCTCCCTACCCCCCCCTCCCCTTCTATTATTTTTCTATTCTACACTTAGAGCCCTTGCACACTGGGGCGGTTTGCAGGCGCTATTGCGCTAATAATAGCGCCTGCAAACCGCTCTGAAAGTGCTGCTCCTTGCATTCCAGTGTGAAAGCCCCGAGGGCTTGCACACTGGAGCGATGCGCTGGCAGGACGGTAAAAAAAGTCCTGCCAGCAGCATCTTCGGAGCGGTGAAGGAGCGGTGTGTATACCGCTCCTTTACCGCTCCTGCCCATTGAAATCAATGGGACGGCGCGGCTATACCGCCGGCAATGCGCCTCTGCAGAGGCGCTTTGCGGTGGTATTTAACCCCTTCTCGGCCGCTAGCGGGGGGTAAAACCGCCCCGCTAGCGGCCGCATACCGGCGGTAAAACGCCGCTAATAATAGCGGCGTTTTACCGCCGACGCCGCCCCCCGCCCCAGTGTGCAAGGGCTCTTATTTCGCCTTCATCTATTCTGTTTTTCCTTTCTTTCCCCTTTTTTAGGTCTCCGATATATCTCTCTAGATGCAATATAACTATAGGATCTCCCATGTAAATGGAGATCTAAATATCTGTTACCAACCACACTGTTGAAACTTACGTATACGTTGGTTATCCTAGACTACCTATGTCCAGGGGTGCAGCAGGCTCCCAAAGGGGCACCCCAACATAGAGTAGTTAATGCTTATATGTCAACAAACACCTGTTATACGGGTTTAAAGTAACAATTCATTTATAACAACCCTCACACTTGTATACGTTTGCACTATTATAATATTTAAAAGAAATATTTGTTTATTAGGAGACTATATGTCCGGTAACTGGCACTGTTTACACTCCTTTATTCTGTCCTTTTTTTTTTCCTTATTTTTATATTTTTATATGTTTATATTCTTGCGAAAACATCAATAAAAACTTATTGAACCATAAACCTCTTTTCTTCTAATTGTACAGTGGCCACGAGTCTTATTAAACTCTTTTCTGCGAAAAAGTTTTATCCCAATTGTGGGGTCACTAGTACAGTATTTGTAAATTGAAATCATATCCCCTCTCAAGCGTCTCTTCTCCAGAGAGAATAAGTTCAGTGCCCGCAACCTTTCCTCATAACTAAGATCCTCCAGACCCTTTATTAGCTTTGTTGCCCTTCTTTGTACTCGCTCCATTTCCAGTACATCCTTCCTGAAGACTGGTGCCCAGAACTGGACAGCATACTCCAGGTGCGGCCAGACCAGAGTCTTGTAGAGCGGGAGAATTATCGTTTTATCTCTGGAGTTGATCCCCCTTTTAATGCATGCCAATATTCTGTTTGCTTTATTAGCAGCAGCTTGGCATTGCATGCCATTGCTGAGCCTATCATCTACTAGGACCCCCAGGTCCTTTTCCATCCTAGATTCCCCCATAGGTTCTCCCCCCAGTGTATAGATTGCATTCATATTTTTGCCACCCAAATGCATTATTTTACATTTTTCTACATTGAACCTCATTTGCCATGTAGTCGCCCACCCCATTAATTTGTTCAGGTATTTTTGCAAGGTTTCCACATCCTGCGGAGAAGTTATTGCCCTGCTTAGCTTAGTATCGTCTGCAAATACAGAGATTGAACTGTTTATCCCATCCTCCACACATGCAGTGAACCTCTGGGGGCAACCTGCCAATGTTAAAATTAACTGAAAATCATAGTGTTACATATAGAGGTAATCTGCGCATGTGTGGCCCCCGGGGGTGTGAAAGGGTAGCAGATACTGATGTGCATAACTGACTAATTTTCCAGTGTCCCAGATAATTTCCAAGCTGAAAAGCAATTAATTCATCCTTTGTTGTTCTAAATAAATAGAACGTATTTGATCAAATACATATATAGGAGTCGTTACGCCTGTTGTAAGGTTAAGGTCCCCCTGTCCAGACAAAGCTACGTGACACACCATTGCGAAACGCACCAAAAAACGTGTGCTCCCAGACTGTGTGAATAAATTACAAGAACATTGACAGCTGAATGTCTCCCTCCCATGTACGTGTATAAAGCTGGCCGTACACTATGCAATCTGATTGTACAATCTCTGTACAATTTCCTTTCGATTAACCAAAACTATGTAATAGAAGAACCCACCTGAACAGTCCATTCAAATTTGTATTAAATCAGGCAGGCCCTTGCACTACATAGTTGATGGTAGACCTAAAGGAGATTGTACAATCATAGTGTACAGTGTATGGCCAACTTAAAGAAAGAAGTAGGAAAGTGAGTGAAAAAAAAAAAAAAAGAGATGGTACTATAATAAAGGGAGGTGTGGTCCACAACACACATGGGCTGCCCTATGCATGACAAATGCAGCAAAGTGGCATGTTGCGGTTTAAACATTTTATATCATGCGTTTTTGCGCTAGACAAAATGCATATTTCTTTCTGTGTCTGGGGTGCTTTGAAAAATTAATGGCACTGAAAGCGCAACTAGTTTATTTTAGATGTATAAAGGTGGCCATAGACTTGTAGCATCCCTCTCACACCCCAAAGGCAGTATAGCACCCCCAGAGGCAGGGGCAGGCTAGCGTTTCACCTCAGGGCTGAGTCCATGGCTAAAATGGGGGGACTGAGAAAGGATATTGGGCTCCAGTCACTTTTGTCTTTTTAAAGTTTTTTTCCGTCATGGTTTTTGAGGCGAGGGTTAGGGATCCCAGATACTGTAGCAGATCTGATTACAGACTCTTCAGATGAAGATCAATGTCCAACTTCACCGTGTCAGAACCTTCTAGTCAACACAGATACACTGTAAGCACATTTTCAAATTTCAGTGCATCCTCCAAGTGAGTCACCAGGCCCTTCTGCGAGACAAGACTTCTTTCTGTCTTTCTCCAGCAAGGAGCCACCCCTGGGTGTCCTCGGCACAGCTACCTCCAGACCAGGCAGGACAGCTTCAGGATCACTTCAGCATGTTAGGCCCAAAAACAGGCTACTGGACCTAATGGCAGAGTTCTATCCAGCAACACCTCCCTAGGCCTCATCACAGGGAAAGAGAGCGAGCACATGGCGTGTCCCAGATATTTATATCCTTTCCCAGCATGCACCAGTGGCATAACCCTCCTACTGGATTGCCTGAAGAATATATACATATTCATAACTTAGTTTTGTTTGTGAAATCTCATACTATGACTAGTGATACCAGTGACATCTGGCAACAGAGACAAATCACAAGCCAATTTAAAGTGGAACTTCAGCAATTGACCTCATACTGGATACTTGGGCCGGATTTCTTTGGGAAGCAAGTTTACACATTACTTGTATGAGCACTCCTCCCAAGGACCTTCGGCCCCGGTACCGGAAGGATTTTGTATAGCACCACTGGCCAGTAGGGTAGGGAGGGACTTCACCCCTGGCACTTTCTGCTAGTTAGGGTCCTTCTTAGCACTGGGGTCCCTAGAAATTGGAACTTGCTTCTGCATTCCAAGGTGTTGTGCATTATTAGTTACAATGTTATTTGATAATTTTCATGCTACGGTGTTGTACTGCAGACTGCAGTTCCTCGTTAAGCTTAGGGAAAAACCCGGTAAAAAACTGTACCGTCAATCTGAGCTAACTATAGCCTAGCCAAAATCTAAATTGACATAGTAGCCCCTATTTAGGACAAGGGGCTACACACTATACAATCCGATTGTACAATCCCCTTTAGATTCACCAAAACTATATAATAGGACGACACACCTATCTATCCAATCACTGTATCCAATTAGGCAGGCCCTTGCATTACATATCTGATGGCAGATCTAAAGGAGATTTGTACAATTAGATTGTATAATTTATGGTGAGCTTTACAGACTTCCAGGGACACACTCATAGGTGTGCACACGGGGTGTGCCTGGGCACACCCTAATACCCAGTCACACCCAACACACCCCAGGGCTTTTTTGCTGTCTGAATGTGTGAGAACTCTTTTTCCCTCACTTCTGCTAATTTACATGGGTGGCTGCAAGTGGGACTATTTGTCATGGATGTGTAAATCCTGTGGGAACTGCAGCCACTGGCTGCGGAGTAAACAGGCAGTCTGCAGCACTTTCCAATGCTGACTCTATAGTTCCGGCTACAGCATCCCTGACAGCTGAATATCACTCCATCACCCACTGTCAGAGATGTAGCATGTGAACTTCAGAGACAGCATGGGATAATTCCTGACTGCTTACTTCACAGCTGTGGCTGTGCTCGCCTATCTGCCTTTACCTACAAGTGCTCGCCTATCTGCCTTTACCTAGGAGTGCTCGCCTATCTGCCTTTACCTAGGAGTGCTCACCTATCTGCCTTTACCTAGGAGTGCTCACCTATCTGCCTTTACCTAGGAGTGCTCACCTATTTGCCTTTACCTACGAGTGCTCGCCTATCTGCCTTTACCTACGAGTGCTCGCCTATCTGCCTTTACCTACGAGTGCTCGCCTATCTGCCTTTACCTACGAGTGCTCGCCTATCTGCCTTTACCTACGAGTGCTCGCCTATCTGCCTTTACCTACGAGTGCTCGCCTATCTGCCTTTACCTACGAGTGCTCGCCTATCTGCCTTTACCTACGAGTGCTCGCCTATCTGCCTTTACCTACGAGTGCTCGCCTATCTGCCTTTACCTACGAGTGCTCGCCTATCTTCCTTTACCTAGGAGTGCTCACCTATCTGCCTTTACCTAGGAGTGCTCACCTATCTACCTTTACCTAGGAGTGCTCACCTATCTGCCTTTACCTAGGAGTGCTCACCTATCTGCCTTTACCTAGGAGTGCTCACCTATCTGCCTTTACCTACGAGTGCTCGACTATCTGCCTTTACCTAGGAGTGCTCACCTATCTGCCTTTACCTACGAGTGCTCGACTATCTGCCTTTACCTACGAGTGCTCGACTATCTGCCTTTACCTACGAGTGCTCGCCTATCTGCCTTTACCTAGGAGTGCTCGCCTATCTACCTTTACCTAGGAGTGCTCGCCTATCTGCCTTTACCTACGAGTGCTCGCCTATCTGCCTTTACCTACGAGTCCTCGCCTATCTGCCTTTACCTAGGAGTGCTCACCTATCTGCCTTTAGCTACGAGTGCTCACCTATCTGCCTTTATCTAGGAGTGCTCACCTATCTGCCTTTACCTACGAGTGCTCGCCTATCTGCCTTTACCTACGAGTGCTCGCCTATCTGCCTTTACCTATGAGTGCTCGCCTATCTGCCTTTACCTACGAGTCCTCGCCTATCTGCCTTTACCTACGAGTGCTCGCCTATCTGCCTTTACCTAGGAGTGCTCACCTATCTGCCTTTACCTAGGAGTGCTCACCTATCTGCCTTTTTCCATTATACAATTCTGTGCTGTAAACCTGTTTACTGAAAGAGAAAGTAACATTCTTGAACAGGTTAGGAATTCCTGGGACTTCTGAGGTGCTACATAAATATATTCCACATACACATTATATCCTGTTAAAATCATTCTTTTTTAATAACATATAGTGTGTGTGTGTATATGGAATACATCTATGTAGCACCTCAGAAAGTCCCAGGAATTCCTAACCTATCAAAAAATCTTAGCATAATAATACAGGACAGTAAAAAAAAGTCCATCCTTGCAGTTTGTGGGGGGAGGGGGGTAACCTCTTTCACTTACCTGATTCTAATCTCTTCCTTCACCCAAAGCCTTGACATTATCTCATACCATACAGGGACAGTAACCCAGTATGGTATGATGGGGAGGCTGGAGTGTGACCACAGCAAGTAACTTAAGACCCCTTTCACACTGAGGCGTTTTTCAGGTGTTTTAGTGCTGAAAATAGCGCCTGAAAACGCCTCCCCAGTGTGAAAGTCTGAGTGCTTTCACACTGGGGTGGTGCTCTTGCAGGACATTAGAAATATTCCTGCAAGCAGCATCTTTGGGGCAGTTTGGGAGTGCTGTATACAGCGCTCCTAAACCGCCCCTGCCTATTGGAATGAATGGGCAGCGCTGCCGAAGTGCCTCAACGCGGCCGGTTTTAACCCTTTCTTCAGCCGTTAGCAGAAGTTAAAAGCGCCCCGCTAGCGTCCGAAAAGCACCGCTTAAACAACGGTAAAGCGCGGCTTAACCACTAACAGCCCGCAACCCAGTGTGAAAGGGGTCTAAAAGTTGGGGGGGCAAGTTTCAGTAGTGGAGGGGGCCTGCAGGAGCAAGTCCAGTTGAGCAGGCATGGGCTAAATTTCAGTTTGGGTGTAGCCCTCCCTGTTAGACAGAACCTTGTTCAATTAGTGGCTTGCAGCCAATTGCAGCTACAGCACTAATCAGTGTATTCTGACAGTGGGGAGTCCCCCCGTCAGAATACAGTGTCCCAGCATCGCTGGTGAAGATGCAAGAACCTGTCAGCTAGTGATCTATACAAAAAACCTGTGCACATAAGCAACTTTAGGCCTGGTTCACACCTATGCATTTTTTAGTGCATTTTCAGTTTTGCAGAAACACACTACAGTCCATTTAACATGGTTTCCTGTGGGTCATGTTCACATCTGTGCATTTTATGGAAAGGGCCAGGGACCAGCGGGTTGCGTTTTTGGTTCCGTAGACTTCAATGGATCAAAAACGTGTATTGAAAAATGCATCGACTGCAACCTGCATAATTGTGAACCAGGCCTAAAGGATGAGTTCACCTTTTAGAACATGTTACACCCCTATACAGGCTTTAACATGTTTTAGTTGCCCTCTCCCCTCCTCTGCACCCCACCCACACAGCCCCATCATTAATTCATAGGAATCTGTAAATGTATAAACTACAAGTTCTATCCACCACCGCAGCCAGAACACTGATCAGCACACCGATCAGCACACCTGTAGTTCATTCACACGGCCTGCAGCTCTGCAATGACAGCCATACAGAGGTACGGGCAACAGAACTGTAGACAGTGTCTGCAGGAGCCTGACACTTCACCTGCACTCTGCTGATTGCGGGCACAATACTTTGCAGTCTCCAGTTCTAAAAAAGTATAAATGCCCTGAAAAAAAAACGGCATTTATTATTTTTTTAAAAAAAGGTGAACCTATACTTTAGGTATACATATGCACATACACAGGCATGTGTGTTTGAGTTTTGGGGTGCACACCTTAATGCAATAGGCTGCGCACACCTATGGACACACTTCTACAATACTACAGCTCTGCTCCACATAGGCTGTTATGTAATCTCTCAGCTCCTTCACACTCTGGCAAATGAATGAGCTATGCAATAAGAAGGTACAAAATAATCGCAGAGGAAGATACTGGCTGTGTATTTAGTGAGAATGGTGCTCACTGACTGTGAAGGAATGTGATGTAGATAATAATAATAGTAATCTGAAAATGTCTATTTTCTTATGTGCATACATATTTTTCTCCTTACTCATTATATAAGTATACAGATTAGCTCTGTTCCTATATTTTCTCAAGATGGCGGGTACCCCCTGCATCCCACACATCAGAAGAACGCGGAACTGAAGATAAGACCAAAGACAGCCAAACCTCGTTATGAAGATTCTCCATCTTCTTTTCCTTCTTAACCAATGAGATGTACCTATTAGACTAACATAGCAATGACGTATTTGTGTGTATAAAACATTAACACCGCCTTGAATAAATTAGAAGTGTAACAAGTAACGGTGCTGAGCGTGTCTCAGAGTGTTTACTTTTATATGCATGCATATCAACACTTTCAAATTAGAGACAGCAGCAGATAACCTTGGGCTCGATTGGAGCTCTTAATCATTTCCTTAACAGATGGTGCCGAAACCCGGGACCTCAGGCTACAGTCGAAGCCGTACCGCGACAAGCATTCGGGCGTTAATTGAAAGATAACAGAGGGGGTCTTTGCGCAGCCCTAACAGTACGGTAAGTTTGATTTATATTCTTACCACTGTACGACTCTCTTATCTTTCGGTTGACGGCTGGATTCTGTCGGTATGCTGAGACTGTCTTAGAGGCAGGTATTTCCTCGCCTGAGGTTGTTTTAACGAACCTGCCAATGGGTTTCTGCTGACTGTATTTTTTGTTCACTGTCTGCCATTCTTTGGGCTACGAAACTCAGCAGTCTAAAAGTGCTACATGTGCGATTGTGGCAGTCGGTTATAGGACGGTTACTCAAGGATTTGTCGGATCTTTAAAAGGAAATCTCAGCTGCTGGCGTTGCAGCCTGAAAGCATTACAGATGTGTCACCCCCAGATGTGCTGTCGGCCTCTGGGAGGTAACTGTAATGATGGCCTTTAACTGGGTTGAAGGGGGTGATGTCTGCCCCTGAGGTTATCTTAGCCTGCTGAAATTTTGCAGTTCGAAGAGTGGCAGGTGTAATGTCCTGTCGTGAGTGTATTTGTGGTTTACTGTTCGCTATGTATGAGAGGGGTTGGGGTGGGGACTGGTTAAGGTCGGAGGGGGGGCTGCCCGGGGGATCTGTTGGGTCGCGGGCCGTTGCTCCTCACTACCCCTGACGTGTTTGTTCTTGTTCTGAGATTAACGGTACATTACAGGGTTATAGCAAATGTGCCCCCACCGAAGGAATTTGTTGATAAGAACGCTGAGAAAAATATTAACCCCTTGGTTGTATGTAATCTCCTCTCAAGCCGTTAGCCGAGAAAGAGAGAGAGAAAAGAAAGTGATATTGTAAAGAAAGTGATATTGCAAAGAAGGAGAGAAGCAGATATTGAAATAGTTAACAAAGTTGAAAGAAGTGGCGAAAGTTATGTTGCTGAAGAAACAGGGAGAAAAATCCTGTGTGATAAAGAAAATTGGATAAAGGAAGTTAAGACAGATGGCGATTGTATTATGTATGTGTATCACAGAGCTGATGATATGTTGGAACTTGAAACAAAGGAGGGGAGGGACGGCACTGCCCTCCGTCTAACAACCACTCCTTTCTCACCACCCAAGCACAACCCACTGGCGGCCATCTTAGTGCACCCATGCCTTCACTTTCTACCTAGCCCAGTGCACTTCCTGCCGGCGGCCATCTTGGTACACCAAGTAAGCTTAAACAGCCTGTACCCAGCCCTCCCTGTTTTAAACCAGGATGGTTCATACCACACACCTGTCTTCCCCAATACGGAAGCATCACATTCCCAGGCCGGATATGTTAATGATAAAAAAGCGTTTGAGTGGGAAGCCCAACAACAGGCAGCAAGGCCACCCACTGATTTAACCCCCAATCCGGCTCTGGACTCACAGTTCCGAGAGGATCTCAAACACATGCTGGCAACCGTAAAGAACAGTGCCTCTTGCCAGCCCCTGCCCCAACAACAGTCTCGGTTACCAGAAGGGGCACCAGTGATGTATGTCGCTTTTACTCTATCACAAGCAGCGGCCTTAGTGACAAGTCTGCCTGGCCCAGAGAAGCAGCCAATTCCCTTCTACCACAGGATAGTGCAGATACAAGAAACTTACTCAGCTGCCTGGAGAGACTTGATCAGCCTATGCCAAATCAAAGCAGGATATGTCTTTTGGCCAGTCATGCAGACGGCCTTCAATGATGCCAGCCTGACAAGTGCCACTTCCTACACCTCAGGAGTGGAGTTCTGTGCACAACTCCACGACTGGGCAAAGGAGAAGTTGACGGATCAGACCACCACAATCCAAGATATTACCCAAGATAAAGGGGAGTCTGTGAAGAAGTATCATGCTAGACTCATAAAGGCACACACACACATGTTATCAACTGCTTTTGTTTCAGGGCTCAGAGAGGATATCAGAAAAGGCCTGATGGTGGCCCGCCCTGAATACCATTCAATGAAAATGTCTGATTTATTGTTGGTGACCAGAGGTATAGAAAATCAAAAATGTAAAAAACCAACGCCCCTCATGGTAACCCATGACGAAGATCCCGCCTACACTAGTCCACCACCACTGCCCAATACCAGGGAAAGGATCACCTGTTACAACTGTGGGAAACGGGGTCACTTTAGAAAAGAATGCAGAGCCCCAAGATGTCCCAGACGAAAAACCTACCACTTTCCTCATTGACAGGGGTGCAGCCAAAAGTGTGTTGAGGGCGGTGAACCTGCCTAATAATTCTTTCTTTTCCACTATTGATGTTTCCTGCGTAGGAATGGATGGGGTGCCCCGTTCCAGTCCACTTCCTTCATTTGTGGTGTCCTCTACATGTCCCTTGAATCTACTAGGAGCTGATGTGTTGTCCAGACTACAGGCCTCAATCAGGACACGCCTGAAGGGGGGATGAAGTTACATACTCCCCTATCTTTAGAAGACTCATCTGCTTTGTGTTCTCTGCCTCTCCTGATGACACTTAATGAAGCAAAAACTTCAAGTTCAATACTGCAGGAAGTACTTGACAGAATCCCTGCGTGCCTATGGTCCACAGGACCGGAAGACAACGGTCACTTAAAGGTGCCACCAGTTTCAGTCAAGCTAAAAGAGGGCGCTTCATTGCCCCGGAAACCACAATAACCCCAAGAAGAGAATCCTAAAAAGAGAACCAGGTACCTACTGTGGATGCCTTTGACTGCAAAATACCTCACAGAGGTGGACCTTACAAACGTTTTCTTCAGTGTCCACCCTCACCCCTCCTGCTGGTACCTTTTTGCATTCATCCACGGAAAGAAACGGCAACATACCTAAACAGTTGTGCCACAAGGGGCACAGAACTTTCCAAGCCAGTCTGCAAAAGCTATGGCTATCATCCTTGACACATGACAAGAGGAACAGCCGGAAGTGATTCTCTTCCAACATGTTGATGACCTTCTCCTTTGTGCAGCTGACTTACCCCCTGTTGAACTCACCTCAGAAAGCCCGTTGTGTTATCTTGCCAACCAGGGCTGCAGAGCCTCAAAGCCCAAATTGCAGTGGTGCTCAACACCTGTCATTTTCCTTGGACTAATTTCCTAGTGCAGAGCATGGATTCCAGAAGCCTTCCTACTGATGCTCTGCAATCAGACCCTTCCAGATGTCTCCTGAAGAAATATCTAAAGTTTGAAGCCTTTAAGTGCGCCACCCCCAGCGCTAGGGCTCCCAGCCTACGGCAAAACGCTCAAGCTCTTTGTATCCGAACGTCTGGGACATGCTGCAGGTGTACTCACCCAATCACACGGCATCAGCCTACGCTCCGTAGGATATTATTCCTGTCGGCTGGATGCGGTAGCAAGAGGAGGCCTATTGTGTCTGCGAGCTGGATTTGCTACACAAGCCTTGCTTGACAAAACTTTGAACTTGGTCCTCGGACACTGCCTCGTTCTGCTTGCTCCCCATGACGTTATTGCCATATTCAACCAAGGTCCAGCCGAAACACTTGTCCACTACCAGACACTTGAGACTCCTGTGTTCCCTCCTACTGGACAGCATTACTCTATTAAGTTGTCAAACACTGAACCCTACCACCCTTCTTCCACTTCTCGAGGGGGGAAAGGAGGAGGAGGAGTAGAGTCTTGACTTGTCACCCCATGACCACACAGGACACGCGGTCACCACTGAAAACACTGTTCTACAAGCTGAAGCCTTACCACCGGTGATGTCTGCACAGGAGGCAGAGCTGTAAGCACTTACTACAGCATGTAAATGGGCAGAGGGAAAAAGAGCCAACATTCATATGGACTCAAGATATGCTTTCAGCATTGCCCATGATTATGGTGTTATCTAGGACAGAGGATTCCTGATGGCTGCAGGAACACCTGTGAAAACTTGATTGATGCCTTGCTTCTCCCAACCCAAGTGACTATTCTGAGTAAATCACACGACAAAATGAACTCAAAGGAAGCTTAAGGCAATCATCTAGCCAATTCAGGTGCCAAACAGACAGCTGGTGGTCCACGGGAAGTGGACAGCAGGGTGGTAGAAGAAGACCACCCCGTGCTTACCTTACAGACTTTCCCAGTGGACAGAGTTTATCTAAAAGAACTACAGGAAACAACAAGTCCGAATAAGAAGGAAAGCTGGAAACGGAGAGGAGCAACTCTCAGAAATGGACTATTCGAGTGCAACAAGAAGCCTTGTCTACCCAGGAGTATGTACCCAGCCGTGGTGCAATGGGCACATGGAGCTGCCCACTTGACAAAGACTTTTATGAACTCTCTTATCAACAAGTGTTGCACCAAGAGTTACTCCACTGACCGACAACAGGATGCACAGAAGAAGCACAGAAGAAGCACCTGGCAAAAGCCCTATACCCCATTCCAGAGGATGCAAATTGATCATTCTCAAGTGCCAAGAAGTGGCAGATTCGAAAACGCCCTAGTGGAAGTGGTCACGACTGCCAGGACCACAGCTAAGAAACTACTAAGTGAGATAGTATGTAGATTTGGGGTCCCAGAGGTGATATTGAGAGATCAGGGACCAGCCCTAACAGCAACCCTTACAAAAGAGATTTGGGCAGCACTGGGGGTTCAGTTGGCACTACACATCCCATACCACCCTCAAAGTAGCGGGAAGGTAGAAAGGATGAATGGGACACTAAAAACAGGATGTTAAAGATGGCCCAATAGACTAACATGAGTTGGCCCATTGCCCTGTTCAGTGTCAGACACACCCCCGGGGGAAACATGCCCTATCTCCTTATGAAATTTTGTTTGGTTCAGCTCCCAGACTTGGTTGTTACTTTCCACAACAGTTACAGTTACAGTCTGATGTGTTGACTAATTATGTAACCACATTATCACGAGAATTAACCTGAATGCATGTCCAGGTGTTTTCTTCCATTCCAGATCCTGAATTAGATACAGGAACACACCAACTACTGTCTGGAGATCCTTGAGCCAAGTTATGATGGTCCATTCCAAGTTTTGGTGACCACAGCCACCTCAGTCAAGTTGGCCAGGAAGAACACCTGAATGCACGCTTATCACTGCAGGAGAGCGTGTTTTCGGGTGCTGCATATCCTTTTTCTGTTTGATCTAGGGGGGAGGGGCCCAGGAGGTGGCCATCACAAAAATGATAACATAATTACGTTTTGGTGTAACTCTTCAGGTACACATGTGACCACCTTTACCTTAGATTACTGTGACATAGTACCTTGTCCGTTTGACCCTTCATGGTGATGCCATTGGTACAGTAATATCCCTGACGGTAAGGACATATATGTATGCCACACAGACAGTTACTGGGGACAGAGTTGTGGTTCCTGTGGGGGCCAGTGGGTTGGAACACAGGGCCAGACTGGGCGACCACAGAGTGCATTAGACAAAAAAAAAAAAAAGATGAAAATAGAAAGCCCCATATCCTAACCAAAGATACCCCTGATACATACACGTCATAGGGGTTACAAGGGGGTCCCTGATGAGTTTAAAGCCAGGGATCAGGTAAAAGCTGGTTTTGAGTCTTTGATCCCCATAACAACTGTCAGCAAGAATGTAGATTGGATTAACTACATGTCATGGTTATGCAATAAAGTTTGTCGATCAGCATACCTGTCTCCATGTGTTCATCTCTAGAGACCAGCTGACCCTCACCAGACTGCTTTTGTAACCTCTCCTATAAGCATGGCCCCACCCCAGGCCCTATCAGGGAACCCTATATTAACCTGTGCACTGCAAGCCAGCAGTGCTGATCAACCACTGTGTGTTAGCCTCTGTGTGTACTTGCTATGTTTCCTACATCTGATTTCTGTTACCGACTTTGGCCTGTTCCCGGCCATCCCTGTTTGCCTATGACCCTGATGTTCCAGCCAGCTCCCTCCTTCCTCTTCTCCTGTAGTCTACCGTGAGCGTGAGCTGTGAGACCCTGGGGGCCGCGACCTGGAGCCAGACTGCAGCGCAGTCCATCCTCACCACTAGAGGCTCTGGTGAACACCTGCTGGCTCTTAGACTCCGCGCCCTGGGGAATCTATGCTCTAGCTCCCAGTGGGATCTGTGTCAGTGATCCAGTAGACCTGCTTCCTGAACCTCCCAGGGTACAATCCGCAGCAGTCAGCCGTAGGGTCTACTACCTTGCGGTGCACTCCTGATCCCAACGGTGTGCATCTGTCACCCAGCCTCTAGGTGACCTGACACTACACATATTATAACCAACAGAGATTTGTAAATTACTCTAAAGATGCCCTCCAGCGAATTGCTGACCAGTTAGCCCCCACTTCCTACATGACATTCCAGGACCGGATGGCCTTAGACATGGTGCTAGCTGGGAAAGGAGGTGTTTTGTAAAATCATAGGAAAAAACGAGAACCTGTTGTACATACATTCCTGATAATATTGGCCCAAATGGTAAGGTTACTCTAGCTATAAAGAAATTAGAAGATCTGTCACTGGAGTTGAAGAAGAACTCAGGTATCACAGACCCATGGGACCAATATTTTAGCTGGATGAGTGGGTGGCAGAAGGTGCTCGCCCAGATACGGGTAAGGGTATTAATAATCCTGGTTCTTTTAGCCCTGATTGTATGCTGTATTCTACCTTTTGTAAAAAGTTAATGAGCAAGGCTGTAGACAATAGCACACCTACATTTCTCCACCAAGAAGAAGAGGACCCCCTTATGATGGAAGATGACAAACCCTTCACTCCTCTACAGTCACTCCCTGTCCATAATCTCACAATCCTATAGGGTTTTAGGGATAGATAGCGCCTGACTGCACCTCTCCAGCTGTATCGAGGAGGGAAGTGAACAGTTGCTGCCCAATTCTATATACAGCCTAAAAGAGTTGCTGAGGAGAAGGGCCAGGCCAAAGTGGGACCTTTAGTATTAGGGACAGAAAAGAGAAAATAGTCATTTTAGGGGGGATTGTGAAGGAATGTGATGTAGATAATAATAATAGTAATCTGAAAATGTCTATTTTCTTATGTGCATACATATTTTTCTCCTTACTCATTATATAAGTATACAGATTAGCTCTGTTCCTATATTTTCTCAAGATGGCGGGTACCCCCTGCATCCCACACATCAGAAGAACGCGGAACTGAAGATAAGACCAAAGACAGCCAAACCTCGTTATGAAGATTCTCCATCTTCTTTTCCTTCTTAACCAATGAGATGTACCTATTAGACTAACATAGCAATGACGTATTTGTGTGTATAAAACATTAACATCGCCTTGAATAAATTAGAAGTGTAACAAGTAACGGTGCTGAGCGTGTCTCAGAGTGTTTACTTTTATATGCATGCATATCAACACTTTCAAATTAGAGACAGCAGCAGATAACCTTGGGCTCGATTGGAGCTCTTAATCATTTCCTTAACACTGACAATGACTGCATGTAACTGCAGAGGTGGGAGAGAGCAATCTCCTGGAGAGGGAGAGCAGGTGCAGCGTGTGTGTTAATAAGGTCAGCTGCTGAAAGCAGACCTTCACCCAAAAGGCGAAGGTCCGCTTTTCCACCCCCATCTTTGGACAGGTAAGTGTTCTTTTATTAAAAGTCAGCAGCTACAGTATTTGTAGCTGTTGACTTAATTTTTTTCATCCAATCTGAAGATCCTCTGGAAGTTCTTCCTTCTAATTGGTATTCCCACCCGAAATACGAGGACAAATACCAGGAAGTAATAGAGGAGTTTTCTATAGGAGATACTGGAGGCTGAGGTAAGCCTGCCCTAGAATATAAAGAAAGCCTTTTCTTTTCTGCAATAAAAGGTACAGTACATTAATGGTATATTGGTACATAGGGAAGCTGGAAAAAAAGGTGAAATTGGCCTTTAAAATTAAAGGTAGAAGAGAGAGCAGTACCACATTCCCTCCCCACCTGCCCGCACTATATACAGCTCAGCACTGTACTGATGGACACTGCGAGGAGCCCCAATGCCCTGCCTGTGGCAGAGGCTGCTGCTGCATCCAGGAATGCGGCAACTGCACTCAGAAAGTGAGTGTTCCCCAGGGATGATGTTCCAGACTCCTAGTAGAGACATACCTCCCAACATTTTGAGATGGGAATGAGGGACACCTACTAGCAAACGTATGTAGGCATAGGACACGCCCCCTGTCACGCCTCCTTAAAGGGGAAAAAACAAAAAAAAGGTTAATTAAATCCACAAGTGCTTTTTTTTTTTACCACTACTATTTTTTTATATTGGCTTTTCAAATTGAAAAATACATCAATTTAGAATTTGGATGAAAGGTTTAGCACTGGGAAACACTTTTTGAAAGATAAAAAGTGCATTTTATATACAACTATATAGATCAGACCCAAATGAGGGGGAAAGAGGGACAGAGGGACATTGCTCCAAATCAGGGACAGTCCCTCGAAATCAGGGACAGTTGGGAGCCATGGTAGAGAGAAAGACTACCATACAAGAATCCAGGGTGCTGAGAGGCCTTCTAGCGCTGGCCTCATACTGGATACTTGGGACTGATTTCTTTGGGAAGCATGCCATTCTAAGTTTACACATTACTTGTATGAGCACAACTCCCAAGGACCTTCGGCCCCGGTACCGGAAGGATTTTGTATAGCACCACTGGCCAGTAGGGTAGAGAGGGACTTCACCCCTGGTACTTTCTGCTAGTTAGGGTCCTTCTTAGCACTGGGGTCCCTAGAAATTGGAACTTACTTCTACATTCCAAGGTGTTGTGCATAATTAGTTATAATGTTATTTGATAATTTTCATGCTACTGTGTTGTACTATTCTAAATTATTGTTGCTCATTAGTTACTGCTGTTATTTTTGTTTTACTGATAGTTGTTCATAGATCACCCTCTTCTCAGCCTCAAGGTGTGCCAGAGAGTGCGGTGCCGCTGGTAGGTCATCAGCACTAGGAACAGATGTACCCAAACATCAAGTGGATGGCACTACAATGAATTCAATTTCCATTGCTTATTTTAACCCTTTAACTGAAACTGATGTATGGTATTTATTTGCAGCAGCAGGAAGCTTTAACTATGCAGTTAAATCTGATAATTTAATGTCAGCTGTCCCCCCCCCCCCCCCCCCAATGTTTCCCAGGCTCCATTGTGGACCCAGGGCTGGGTAGGGCTGGAGCCACCGGGTAGAGGGGAGGTAGGCTACATAGTAAGAACCCTAAAGCAATGTGTATTAGATCACTTCTGGTCCAGCTATCACTTTCTTTGGCATCTGTGGTCAGGGAAGAAGCTAATGTGCTCCATTAGCTTCAGTGGACGGCAGGTGAGACATCAGAAGTTTAAGGCTGGGTTCACATTTAAAACAGATGCGTTGACAGCAGGGGTCTGGTGCATCTCTGTTCTCTGTTTCAGGGACGAATCAGGCCCGAATTTTTGCCTGGGTTTGGACCTGAAATGGAGCCAAAGA
This sequence comes from Lithobates septentrionalis, assembly GCA_037952835.1. Classification (NCBI taxonomy): domain Eukaryota; kingdom Metazoa; phylum Chordata; class Amphibia; order Anura; family Ranidae; genus Lithobates; species Lithobates septentrionalis. The sequence goes on along the minus strand of JBBDGP010000232.1, from coordinate 1,099,572 downwards.
CACACAGGACTCCTGTGCAATTTGCTCCGCAGCCACCCCGGAGATGTGTGAACTGGCTCCATTGAGAGCCAGGCACACTCTCCTGTCATGCGAATGGAATGCGGGAAACCCACATCCCATTCGCATAAGTGTGAACCCAGCCTAAAAGACCCATGATGTCTCATTAAGGAAAATCTGTCACTACAAAATAGTATGACATCGGGGACCTGTTTAATCAAGTTTAGTGAAAAAAAAAGCGTAAAAAAATTGTTACTCTCAAGCATTTCTTATGGAAAATTTAGGGTACTGAGTTTGTTGTTGCTATTTCATGGGCACACACAATTTTAAGGCTTGAGAACAGGCTTGGGTAACCATTTTTCTCGGCACAACCTCTACGTTTATATTTTACCAAAATTTGGGATATATTTGTGTGTCCTAAAATTATCTGAAAATCTGTGCTTGAAAAACCATTGGTTTAATATCACATGACATAAAGCATTAGAACTACTACCATTTTATTCTTCAGGGTCTTTGCTTTCAGAAAATATATAATGTTTTGGCAGCTTTAGGTAATCTTCAAGCCTAAAATGATTTTTTACAGTGTGGAAAAAAACAACTCTGGCGATGAATTGTTTAGAGAATACAGCATACAAAATGCACACTAGATGGCAGTAGAAACAAAAAGATCCATTGGCACTAACCTGTAAAGTGTAAATCCTGTTTTTTTTCTAGGTCGTTGTCAAATATAAAATTGCAAGTTCAATTTTCCTCATTGTGTAATACATCACACCTCATTGCGGGCGGAGTCGCAGCGATTCCACACACGATTTCAAATTGCTGCAAAACGTAGGATGCGTTTCCAAAGTCATTCCTTTTAATGGCACCCTAACCACGCAGCGATTTTGGTGCGATTGTTGTGTAGTAAATCACGCTGCAGTCACGACAAAATCGCAACCCGCTGCGCTGTCCCCAGAAAAAGCTCATGTTCCTTTTGCAGCAAAATCACGGCGCGATTGGGGTGCCATTAAGTAATAATTGCTTTGGCAAATGCGTCCTGCATTTTGCAGCAATTCCGCCTACGATCAGGTGTGAATGGAGCCTTATGGTATATTGGACAGAAAAACAAGGATTTTTGCCCGGATCAACCAGTAAATATTAGCAGTGGTGGCTAGTTCCAGCGGGTAAGTATAGACCTATCATACAGACAAAAAGCCTGGATGAAGTTCAAGTTGGCCTTTTAAACATATTGCAAAAAAAGGGGGAAGGGAGAAACAAAGAGTTTCTCTAAAGAAGGTCAACAGAGAACACTATTGTCAAATACAAAACCAGCTTTATTAATTACCAAAAAATAAATAACCAATTAATGTAACAAAGGTGAAAATATAAGCAATATGGACAGACGGTTATCACAAACCAATTAAAAATGGACGACGTTGTACAGGGATATTGAAATCAAATGGGAGCCGCGGCTACACGCCCACTCATACACATCATACACACTAGATATGGGGTATATTGAATTAAGGATAGTCCTGCACAGTAGGTTGGCAATTATTGGGAAGTATTCCCAGTATAGAGTATCCAGTTGGGCAGGAACAGTCCTATATCACTAGTTTGGAGGTGATGTAAGTGGGTGGGTGATCTGACAAATCAAAAAGTCATAAAGTTGGATCATAGATGGAGCGATCTCTCAAAGGATCATTGCACTCAGTGATTACTTAGACCACAGCTGATGAATAGATTACAAGCTTATGGTATATTGGTTGCAAATGCAGAAAATACAGCAGGTACAGATGCACCTAACAAACACTGCCAATAATTGAAAATGCTATAGAAAATTATTATGTAAACATCAGAAATATAAAAAAGCCATCAGATACATCATGAATAGCAGAAGCTTAGCACAACCAGCGCTTGTATATTCCCTAAACTTCTGGTGCCCAACCTACGGCCCTTTGGCACTTACTGTACGGCCCTCAAAGCTTCTGCAGGCAAGAGTCAGTTTTTTTTTCCTTACCTAGGTGCTTACTGAAGCTGGTGAACAAAAATATTCTTTAGTAGTTCAATGGTTTGGTTTATTTATTTCACACTAACTTTTTAATGCGCTGTCCATCCATTTTTTAGTTTTTCGTCATTTTTAATAGATTCTACTGAAAGAAATATCCAATGAATAATAATTTTGAGGAGAGCTGTAGGGAGCACAAATATGGAAGCATTCATTTGTAAACGGGCTACAATAGCAATGTTCTCTAGCAGTCTAATTTGTCTCCTGAAGCATATTTGTCATGTATGGTCTCTGACCAACTCCTGTAGCATGTCTACAGCCTCTGACAATCTGTTGTAGCATGTCTGTAGTGTCTGACCATCTCCTGTAGCATGTCTGCATTCACTGACAGCTTTCTGTAGCATTACATTTACTTAACATTATGTCTGGCGATGTCAAGGGCTGCACTTGAGTCCCCTTGCATTAAGTAGGTTGACCACTACTACCCTAAACCAGAACATGTGACAAAATATGGCAACATTTTTTTTAAATAATAATGATAATACTAAAAATGGCCAGAAATTCCCCACTTGTGCTGGAGGTCAGTAGAAAAGTACCCATTTACATTGGTGGTCATTAGGAGGAATGCCCTGTTACATTGGTGGCCAGTGAAAAAGTAACCCTTTGCATTGGTGGGTAGTGGGAAGAATGTCCTATTACACTGGTTAAAAGTGGAAAGAATGCCTTGTTACATGTGTGGTCAGTGGAAAGAATGCCTTGTTATGTTTTGTGGTCTGTGAAATGCCCTTGCACTGGTGGTCACTGGACAAATGACCCCTTATATTGGTTGTCAGTGGAGAATTGGACCTTTAGGTTGGTGGTCAGCGGTGAAATACATCTTTACATTGGTGGTCAGCGGGAAAAATTAGATTTTTTCTTTATACTTACCTGTAATATCCATTTCTTTGAGTACATCATGGGACACAGAGCAGCCATATACATTACTACCTGGTTTATGCTCCACCTATAGGTGAATGGACACTGGTAGAATAACCAAAAACAGGAAGTGATCCCCTTTATAACCCCTCACATACAGGAAGTAATCCAGTTTTGTAGCAAGCAATGAACTCCCAAAAAGAGAGGGGAGGGGCCTCTGTGTCCCGTGATGTACTCAAAGAAATGGATTTTACAGGTAAGCATAAAGAAAAAATCCAATTTTCTTTCTCGTAGATCACGGGACACAGAGCAGCCATATACACTACTGCCAGGGACGTCCCAGAGCAATAGCCTTGAGGGGAGGGAGACACACTGTATGAAAACAGCATCAGATTTATACAGCAGACCGCAAGACACTATGGCCAAAAGCCGAGTCCTCTGCTGCCTTAACATCCACCTGATAAAATCTTGTGAATGTATGTACCGAAGACCAAGTAGCGGCTTTGCAAATCTAGGAGGTTCCAACACCCCTGGTAGAATGAGCTCTAACCCAAAGGGAGGAGATTTAGTGATTAATTGGCATATCCAATGTGAAATGGATGCCTTCAAAGCCACCTGACCCCTCTTGGGGCCTTCCAGAAAATAAAAAAAATGCATCAGAACTTCTGATGCTTGCAGACCTTTCGAGGTAGACTCTGATCGCCCGCACCACATCCAAAAGGTGCAATTGCTTCTCTTCTGGCAAGCCAGGCTGGGAGAAAAACGAAGGTAGAACAATGTCCTGATTTAAATGAAATTCAGAAACTAGGACGGAACAGGACGTAGGATCACTTTATCATGGTGCAAAATCAAATGCTGCTCCTTACGGGAAAGGGACGCCAATTCGGAGACCCTTCTAGCTGAAGAAATTGCAAAAAGAAAAGCCAACTTCAGTGTCAAAAGAATGGAATTTCGTTGATTGGTTCAAACCGTTTTTGTTATCTGTTCAACAAACAGATAACAAAAACGGTCCGGGCGCCTGTGTCACCTCACATGCAGTGAACCTCTGGGGGCAACCTGCCAATGTTAAAATTACCTGAAAATCATAGTGTTACATATAGAGGGAATCTGCGCATGTGTGGCCCCCGGGGGTGTGAAAGGGTAGCAGATACTGATGTGCATAACTGACTAATTTTCCAGTGTCCCAGTTAATTTCCAAGCTGAAAAGCAATTAATTCATCCTTTGTTGTTCTAAATAAATAGAACGTATTTGATCAAATACATATATAGGAGTCGTTACGCCTGTTGTAAGGTTAAGGTCCCCCTGTCCAGACAAAGCTACGTGACACACTGTTGCGAAACGCACCAAAAAACGTGTGCTCCCACTACACTGTGTGAATGGAGCCTGAAATTACAAAAACATTGACAACTGAATGTATCCCTCCCATGTACGTGTATAAAGCTGGCCATACACTATGCAATCTGATTGTACAATCTCTGTACAATTTCCTTTCGATTAACCAAAACTATGTAATAGAAGAACCCACTTGAACAGTCCATTCAATTTGTATTAAATCAGGCAGGCCCTTGCACTACATAGTTGAAGGTAGACCTAAAGGACATTGTACAATCATAGTGTACAGTGTATGGCCAACTTAAAGAAAGAAGTAGGAAAGTGAGTGAAAAAAAAAAAAGAGATGGTACTATAATAAAGGGAGGTGTGGTCCACAACACACATGGGCTGCCCTATGCATGACAAACACAGCAAAGTGGCATGTTGCGGTTTGAACATTTTATATCATGCGTTTTTGCGCTAGACAAAATGCATATTTTTTTCTGTGTCTGGGGTGCTGTGAACAATTAATGGCACTGAAAGCGCAACTAGTTTATTTTAGATGTATAAAGGTGGCCATAGACTTGTAGCATCCCTCTCACACCCCAAAGGCAGTATAGCACCCCCAGAGGCAGGGGCAGGCTAGCATTTCACCTCAGGGCTGAGTCCATGGCTAAAATGGGGGGACTGAGAAAGGATATTGGGCTCCAGTCACTTTTGTCTTTTTAAAGTTTTTTTCCATGATGGTTTTGAGGCGAGGGTTAGGGATCCCAGATACTGTAGCAGATCTGCTTACAGACTCTTCAGATCAAGATCAATGTCCAACTTTACCGTGTCAGAACCTTCTAGTCAACACAGATACACTGTAAGCACATTTTCAAATTTAGTGCATCCTCCAAGTGAGTCACCAGGCCCTTCTGCGAGACAAGACTTCTTTCTGTCTTTCTTCAGCAAGGAGCCACCCCTGGGTGTCCTCGGCACAGCTACCTCCAGACCAGGCAGGACAGCTTCAGGATCACTTCAGCATGTTAGGCCCAAAAACAGGCTACTGGACCTAATGGCAGAGTTCTATCCAGCAACACCTCCCTAGGCCTCATCACAGGGAAAGAGAGCGAGCACATGGCGTGTCCCAAATATTTATATCCTCTCCCAGCATGCACCAGTGGCATAACCCTCCTACTGGATTGGCTGAAGAATATATAAATATTCTTAATTTAGTTTTGTTTGTGAAATCTCATACTATGACTAGTGATACCAGTGACATCTGGCAACAGAGAGAAATCACAAGCCAATTTAAAGTGGAACTTCAGCAATTTTTTTCATCTTTCCATCTATTAAATCTTCTGCCCTTGTTGTTTTAACTTTGGACAGTAAAACATTTTTTCTCGCCCAGTAAATACCTTATACAGCCCACCTCCTGTTTCTTGTCTGGAAAAAAGCCTAGGCTTATGACACATGCACAGCTCTCTCTCTCTCTCAGCTGGAGATGTGTCTCTGTGTAAATCCAGGAAGTGAAAAAGCAGCAGCCCACAGTTAAAATGGCTGCAGCCAGACTCAGTGGAGGGAGATTTCTGCAGCATATTTGGCAAGTACAGAATCACAGTATATATAAAATAATATGCAATGTGGTTGGAGAATGGCAACGATGTTTTTATTACAAATTATGTGCTCAGACTGCAGTTCCTCATTAAGCTTAGGGAAAAACCCGGTAAAAAACTGTACCATCAATCTGAGCTAACTATAGCCTAGCCAAAAACTAAACTGGCATAGTAGCCCCTACTTAGGGCAAGGGGCTACACACTATACAATCAGGGCCGTCTTTAATATTGATTGGACCCTGGGCAAAAATTTTCTTGGGCCCCCCCCCCATGCAATTTCACTCTCCACCTGCTCTGAGACATACAATAAATAGCAGCTAGACTTAAAATCAATTTACTGTATCAGATCAGGCAGCAATTGTGACTGGTTGCCAGCAGTTACAGCATATCTTTACTGCTTACTGACTGGTTGCTAGAGGTTACAGCACACATTACAGCTCACTGATTAGTTGCACATCATCTCCTGACTGCAGGGGAGCATGATATACATATGAATGCCGCCTTTATTTACATATCAATGCCACCGACCGCAGCTAATTACTTAGTAATGCCGCCACTATTTACATATGAATGCTGGTTATTTACATGTAAACACAGCGTCTGCAGGTGAGTCATCTGTACACAACAATAGGGCAGAGCTGGGCAGCATTAGTAACAGCACTTCACACTGAGATATCGGGACACAGCACAGGACTAAAACTTCAAGGGACAAGGGAATTTAAACTGGGATAGTTGGCAAGTATGAGGCAGCTGCTTTGGGCCCCACAACAATGACAGGGCCCAGGGCAGCTGCCCCTTTTGCCCTGCCTTAAAGACGGCCCTGTATACAATCCGATTGTACAATCCCCCTTTAGATTCACCAAAACTATATAATAGGAGGACACACCTATCTATCCAATCACTGTATCCAATTAGGCAGGCCCTTGCATTACATATCTGATGGCAGATCTAAAGGAGATTTGTACAATTAGATTGTATAATTTATGGTGAGCTTTACAGACTTCCAGGGACACACTCATAGGCGTGCACACGGGGTGTGCCTGGGAACACCCTAATACCCAGGCACACCCAACACACCCCAGTATTTTTTGCTGTCTGAATGTGTGAGAACTCTTTTTCCCTCACTTCTGCTAATTTACATGGGTGGCTGCAAGTGGGACTATTTGTCATGGATGTGTAAATCCTGTGGGAACTGCAGCCACTGGCTGCGAAGTAAACAGGCAGGGTACAGCACTTTCCGATGCTGACTCTATAGTTCCGGCTACAGCATCCCTGACAGCTGAATATCACTTCATCACCCACTGTCAGAGATGTAGCATGTGAACTTCAGAGACAGCATGGGATAATTCCTGACTGCTTACTTCACAGCTGTGGCTGTGCTCGCCTATCTGCCTTTACCTAGGAGTGCTCGCCTATCTGCCTTTACCTACGAGTGCTCGCCTATCTGCCTTTACCTACGAGTGCTCGCCTATCTGCCTTTACCTACGAGTGCTCGCCTATCTGCCTTTACCTACGAGTGCTCGCCTATCTGCCTTTACCTACGAGTGCTCGCCTATCTGCCTCTACCTACGAGTGCTCGCCTATCTGCCTCTACCTACGAGTGCTCGCCTATCTGACTTTACCTACGAGTGCTCGCCTATCTGCCTTTAACAACGAGTGCTCGCCTATCTGCCTTTAACAACGAGTGCTCGCCTATCTGCCTTTACCTACGAGTGTTTGCCTATCTGCCTTTACCTACGAGTGCACGCCTATTTGCCTTTGCCTTTGCCTTTACCTAGGAGTGCTCGCCTATCTGCCTTTACCTAAGAGTGCTCGCCTATCTGCCTTTACCTACGAGTGCTCGCCTATCTGCCTTTACCTACGAGTGCTCACCGATCTGCCTTTACCTACGAGTGCTCACCGATCTGCCTTTACCTACGAGTGCTCGCCTATCTGCCTTTACCTACGAGTGCTCGCCTATCTGCCTTTACCTACGAGTGCTCGCCTATCTGCCTTTACCTACGAGTGCTCGCCTATCTGACTTTACCTACGAGTGCTCGCCTATCTGCCTTTACCTAGGAGTGCTCGCCTATCTGCCTTTACCTACGAGTGTTTGCCTATCTGCCTTTACCTACGAGTGCACGCCTATTTGCCTTTGCCTTTACCTAGGAGTGCTCGTCTATCTGCCTTTACCTAAGAGTGCTCGCCTATCTGCCTTTACCTACGAGTGCTCGCCTATCTGCCTTTACCTACGAGTGCTCACCGATCTGCCTTTACCTACGAGTGCTCGCCTATCTGCCTTTACCTACGAGTGCTCGCCTATCTGCCTTTACCTACGAGTGCTCACCGATCTGCCTTTACCTATGAGTGCTCGCCTATCTGCCTTTACCTACGAGTGCTCGCCTATCTGCCTTTACCTAGGAGTGCTCACCTATCTGCCTTTACCTAGGAGTGCTCACCTATCTGCCTTTACCTACGAGTGCTCGCCTATCTGCCTTTACCTACGAGTGCTCGCCTATCTGCCTTTACCTACGAGTGCTCGCCTATCTGCCTTTACCTACGAGTGCTCACCTATCTGCCTTTACCTACGAGTGCTCACCTATCTGCCTTTACCTACGAGTGCTCGCCTATCTGCCTTTACCTACGAGTGCTCACCTATCTGCCTTTACCTACGAGTGCTCACCTATCTGCCTTTACGAGTGCTTACCTATCTGCCTTTACCTACGAGTGCTCACCTATCTGCCTTTACCTACGAGTGCTCACCTATCTGCCTTTACCTACGAGTGCTCACCTATCTGCCTTTGCCTACGAGTGCTCACCTATCTGCCTTTACTTACGAGTGCTCACCTATCTGCCTTTACCTACGAGTGCTCACCTATCTGCCTTTACCTAGGAGTGCTCACCTATCTGCCTTTTTCCATTATACAATTCTGTACTGTAAACCTGTTTACTGAAAGAGAAAGTAACATTCTTGAACAGGTTAGGAATTCCTGGGACTTCTGAGGTGCTACATAAATGTATTCTACATACACATTATATCCTGTTAAAATCATTATTTTTTAATAACATATAGTGTGTGTGTGTGTATATGGAATACATCTATGTAGCACCTCAGAAAGTCCCAGGAATTCCTAACCTATCAAAAAATCTTAGCATAATAATACAGGACAGTAAAAAAAAGTCCATCCTTGCAGTTTGTGGGGGGAGGGGGGTAACCTCTTTCACTTACCTGATTCTAATCTCTTCCTTCACCCAAAGCCTTGACATTATCTCATACCATACAGGGACAGTAACCCAGTATGGTATGATGGGGAGGCTGGAGTGTGACCACAGCCAGTAACTTAAGACCCCTTTCACACTGAGGCGTTTTTCAGGTGTTTTAGTGCTGAAAATAGCGCCTGAAAAACGCATCCCCAGTGTGAAAGTCTGAGTGCTTTCACACTGGGGTGGTGCTCTTGCAGGACATTAGAAATAGTCCTGCAAGCAGCATCTTTGGGGCGGTTTGGGAGTGCTGTATACAGCGCTCCTAAACCGCCCCTGCCCATTGGAATGAATGGGCAGCGCTGCCGAAGTGCCTCAACGCGGCCGGTTTTAACCCTTTCTTCAGCCGTTAGCAGAAGTTAAAAGCGCCCCGCTAGCCTCCGAAAAGCACCGCTTAAACAGCGGTAAAGCGCGGCTTAACCACTAACAGCCCGCAACCCAGTGTGAAAGGGGTCTAAAAGTTGAGGGGACAAGTCACAGTAGTGGAGGGGGCCTGCAGGAGCAAGTCCAGTTGAGCAGGCATGGGCTAAATTTCAGTTTGGGTGTAGCCCTCCCTGTTAGACAGAACCTTGTTCAATTAGTGGCTTGCAGCCAATTGCAGGTACAGCACTAATCAGTGTATTCTGACAGTGGGGAGTCCCCCCCCCCCATCAGAATACAGTGTCCCAGCATCGCTGGTGTAGATGCAAGAACCTGTCAGCTTGTGATCTATACAAAAAACCTGTGCACATAAGCAACTTTAGGCCTGGTTCACACCTATGCATTTTTTTTAGTGCATTTTCAGTTTTGCAGAAACACACTACAGTTCATTTAACATGGTTTCCTGTGGGTTATGGTCACATCTGTGCATTTTATGGAAAGGGCCAGGGAACAGCAGGTTGTGTTTTTGGTTCCGTAGACTTCAATGGATCAAAAACGTGTATTGAAAAATGCAAAATGCATCAGCTGCAACCTGCATAAGTGTGAGCCAGGCCTAAAGGATGAGTTCACCTTTTAGAAAATGTTACACCCCTATACAGGGTTTAACATGTTTTAGTTGCCCTCTCCCCTCCTCTGCACCCCACCCACACAGCCTCATCATTAATTCATAGGAATCTGTGAATGTATAAACTACAAGTTCAATCCACCACTGCAGCCAGAACACTGATCAGCACACCTGTAGTTCATTCACACGGTCTGCAGCTCTGCAATGACAGCCATACAGAGGTACGGGCAACAGAACTGTAGACAGTGTCTGCAGGAGCCTGACACTTCACCCGCACTCTGCTGATTGCGGGCGCAATACTTTGCAGTCTCCAGTTCTAAAAAAGAATAAATGCCCTGAAAAAAAATGGCATTTACTATTTTTTAATAAAAAGGTGAACCTATCCTTTAGGTATACCTATACACATACAAACGCATGTGTGTTTGAGTTTTGGGGTGCACTTAATGCAATAGGCTGCGCACACCTATGGACACACTTCTACAATACTACAGCTCTGCTCCACATAGGCTGTTATGTAATCTCTCAGCTCCTTCACACTCTGGCAAATAAACGAGCTATGCAATAAGAAGGTACAAAATAATCGCAGAGGAAGATACTGGCTGTGTATTTAGACCCCTTTCACACCAAGGCGCTTCAAAAATGCCCTAAAACGCCTTAGCGTTATTACCCCGTTAAAATTAACGCAACGCTGCAGGCGTTTTAACAGCGGTTTTCAAGCGTTATTGAAGCATGTGTTATTGATGCTATCTTTCTGCTTGCATGTTTATCCTTTGTGATATCATGTAAAATAAGCAGTGTCTTGTAAAGTAACAAGCAGTGTCTTGTAAAGTAAAAAGCAGTGTCTTGTTTTACTTCAAATCTTCATTTTTCTGGGATTAATTCTTTTTTTGGCACTTTAATTTTGTTTTTTTGGCACTTTGATGGTCTGTTTAATCATTCTGCCCTTCCCACAAGTTCAGTCCTCTTTTTGTAGATGCTCTCTTTTCTGCTTGAATGTTTACCTTTTTGTGAGATCATGTGAATTTTCTACAGCTCAGGGCGGATTATAGGCGTTATTCAGGTGTTTTTACAGCGTTTTCAATTCATTTCAATGGAGAGAGGCGTTTTTAAAGCGCTTTTTTCAACGCCCAAAAGCTGCTCCAAAGATGCTGCTTGTAGGACTTTTCTCAACGCCCCGCCAGCGCAACGCCTCAGTGTGAAAGGGTCCATTGAGATGCATGGGGAGCGTTTTATGAGCTTTTTAATAGCGTTATTTTTAGCGCTAATACGCTGCAAAAATGCCTTGGTGTGAAAGGGGTCTTGGTGAGAATGGTGCTCACTGACAATGACTGCATGTAACAGCAGAGGTGGGAGAGAGCAATCTCCTGGAGAGGGAGGGCAGGTGCAGCGTGTGTGTTAATAAGGTCAGCTGCTGAAAGCAGACCTTCACCCAAAAGGCGAAGTTCCGCTTTTCCACCCCCATCTTTGGACAGGTAAGTGTTCTTTTATTAAAAGTCAGCAGCTACAGTATTTGTAGCTGTGGACTTAATTTTTTTCATACAATCTGAAGATCCTCTGGAAGTTCTTCCTTTTAATTGGTTTTCCCACCCCAAATATGAGGACAAATACCAGGAAGTAATAGAGGAGTTTTCTATAGGAGATACTGGAGGCTGAGGTAAGCCTGCCCTAGAATATAAAGAAAGCCTTTTCTTTTCTGCAAAAAAATGTACAGTACATTAATGGTATATTGGCAGATAGGGAAGCTGGAAAAAAAGGTGAAATTAGCCTTTAAAATTAAAGGTAGAAGAGAGAGAGAGAGCAGTACCACATTCCCTCCCCACCTGCCCGCACTATATACAGCTCAGCACTGTACTGATGGACACTGCAAGGAGCCCCAATGCCCTGCCTGTGGCAGAGGCTGCTGCTGCATCCAGGAATGCGGCAACTGCACTCAGAAAGTGAGTGTTCCCCAGGGATGATGTTCCAGACTCCTAGTAGAGACATACCTCCCAACATTTTGAGATGGGAATGAGAGACACCTACTAGCAAACGTATGTAGGCATAGGACACGCCCCCTTAAAGGGGAAAAAACAAAAAAAAGGTTAATTAAATCCACAAGTGCTTTTTTTTTATACCACTACTATTCTTTTATATTGGCTTTTCAAATTGAAAAATACATCAATTTAGAATTTGGATGAAAGGTTTAGCACTGGGAAACACTTTCTGAAAGATAAAAAGTGCATTTTATATACAACTATATAGATCAGACCCAAATGAGGGGGAAAGAGGGGGAGAGAGGGACATTGCTCCAAATCAGGGACAGTCCCTCGAAATCAGGGACAGTTGGGAGCCATGGTAGAGAGAAAGACTACCATACAAGAATCCAGGGTGCTGAGAGGCCTTCTAGTGCTGGCCTCATACTGGATACTTGGGACTGATTTCTTTGGGAAGCATGCCGTTCTAAGTTTACACATTACTTGTATGAGCACAACTCCCAAGGACCTTCGGCCCCGGTACCTGAAGGATTTTGTATAGCACCACTGGCCAGTAGGGTAGAGAGGGACTTCACCCCTGGTACTTTCTGCTAGTTAGGGTCCTTCTTAGCACTGGGGTCTCTAGAAATTGGAACTTGCGTCTGCATTCCAAGGTGTTGTGCATTATTGGTTATAATGTTATTTGATCATTTTCATGCTACTGTGTTGTACTGTTCTAAATTATTGTTGCTCATTGGTTACTGCTGTTATTTTTGTTTTACTGATAGTTGTTCATAGATCACCCTCTTCTCAGCCTCAAGGTGGGCCAGAGAGTGCGGTGCCGCTGGTAGGTCATCAGCACTAGGAACAGATGTACCCAAACATCAAGTGGGTGGCACTACAAAGAATTCAATTTCCATTGCTTATTTTAACCCTTTAACTGAAACTGATGTATGGTATTTATTGGCAGCAGCAGGAAGCTTTAACTATGCAGTTAAATCTGATAATTTAATGTCAGCTGCCCCCCCCCCCCCCAATGATTCCCAGGCTCCATTGTGGACCCAGGGCTGGGTAGGGCTGGAGCCACTGGGTAGAGGGGAGGTAGGCTACATAGTAAGAACCCTAAAGCGATGTGTATTAGATCACTTTGGGTCCAGCTATCACTTTCTTTGGCATCTGTGGTCAGGGAAGAAGCTAATGTGCTCCATTAGCTTCAGTGGACGGCAGGTGAGACATCAGAAGTTTAAGGCTGGGTTCACACTTAAAACAGATGCGTTGACAGCAGGGGTCTGGTGCATCTCTGTTCTCTGTTTCAGGGACGAATCAGGCCCAAATTTTTGCCTGGGTTTGGACCTGAAATGGAGCCAAAGACACACAGGACTCCTGTGCAATTTGCTCCGCAGCCACCCCGGAGATGTGTGAACTGGCTCCAATGAGAGCCAGGCACACTCTCCTGTCATGCGAATGGAATGCGGGAAACCCACATCCCATCCGCATAAGTGTGAACCCAGCCTAAAAGACCCATGATGTCTCATTAAGGAAAATCTTTCACTACAAAATAGTATGACATCGGGGACCTTTGGTTCCCTATGTGATAATCAAGTTTAGTGAAAAAAAAAAGCGTAAAAAAATTGTTACTCTCAAGCATTGCTTATGGAAAATTTAGGGTACTGAGTTTGTTGTTGCTATTTCATGGGCACACACAATTTTAAGGCTTGAGAACAGGCTTGGGTAACCATTTACTCGGCACAACCTCTACGTTTATATTTTACCAAAATTTGGGATATGTTTGTGTGTCCTAAAATTATCTGAAAATTTGTGCTTGATAAACCATTGGTTTAATATCACATGACATAAAGCATTAGAACGACTTCCATTTTATTCTTCAGGGTCTTTGCTTTCAGAAAATATATCATGTTTTGGAAGCTTTAGGTAATCTTCAAGCCTAAAATGATTTTTTACAGTGTGGAAAAAAACAACTCTGGTGATGAATTGTTTAGAGAATACTGCATACAAAATGCACACTAGATGGCAGTAGAAACAAAAAGATCCATTGCCACTAACCTGTAAAGTGTAATTCCTGTTTTTTCTAGGTCGTTGTCAAATATAAAATTGCAAGTTTATTTTCCTCATTGTGTAATACATCACACCTCATTGCGGGCGGAATCGCAGCGATTCCACACACGATTTCAAATTGCTGCAAAACGCGGGATGCGTTTCTGAAGTCATTCCTTTTAATGGCACCCTAACCACGCCGCGATTTTGGTGCGATTGTTGTGCAGTAAATCGCGCTGCAGTCGCGGCAAAATCGCAACCTGCTGCGCTGTCCCCAGAAGAAGCTCATGTTCCTTTTGCAGCAAAATCACGGCGCGATTGGGGTGCCATTAAGTAATAATTGCATTGGCAAATGCGTCCTGCATTTTGCAGAAATTCCGCCTACGATCAGGTGTGAATGGAGCATATGGTATATTGGTTGCAAACGCAGAAAATACAGCAGGTACAGATGCACCTAACATAAACACTGCCAATAATTGAAAATGCTATAGAAAATTATTATGTAAACATCAGAAATATAAAAAAGCCATCAGATACATCATGAATAGCAGAAGCTTAGCACATCCAGCGCTTGTATATTCCCTAAACTTCTGGTGCCCAACCTACGGCCCATTTGGCACTTACTGTACGGCCCTCAAAGCTTCTGCAGGCAGGAGTCAGTTTTTTTTCCTTACCTAGGTGCTTACTGAAGCTGGTGAACAAAAATATTCTTTAGTAGTTCAATGGTTTGGTTTATTTATTTCACACTAACTTTTTAATGCGCTGTCCATCCATTTTTTAGTTTTTCGTCATTTTTAATAGATTCTACTGAAAGAAATATCCAATGAATAATAATTTTGAGGAGACCTGTAGGGAGCACAAATATGGAAGCATTCATTTGTAAACGGGCTACAATAGCAATGTTCTCTAGCAGTCTAATTTGTCTCCTGAAGCATATTTGTCATGTATGAGCTCTGACCAACTCCTTTAGCATGTTTACAGCCTCTGACAATCTGTTGTAGCATGTCTGTAGTGTCTGACCATCTCCTGTAGCATGTCTGCATTCACTGACAGCTTACTGTAGCATTACATTTACTTAACATTATGTGTGGCCCTTTGGTGATGTCAAGGGCTGCACTTTAGTCCCCTTGCATTAAGTAGGTTGACCACTACTACCCTAAACCCTAAACCAAAACCAGAACATGTGACAAAATATGGCAACATTTTTTTTAAATAATAATGATAATACTAAAAATGGTAAGAAATTCCCCACTTGTGCTGGAGGTCAGTAGAAAAGTACCCATTTACATTGGTGGTCATTGGAAGGAATGCCCTGTTACATTGGTAGCCAGTGGAAAAGTGACCCTTTGCATTGGTGGGTAGTGGGAAGAATGCCCTATTACACTGGTTAAAAGTGGAAAGAATGCCTTGTTACATTTGTGGTCAGTGGAAAGAATGCCCTGTTATGTTTTGTGGTCTGTGAAATGCCCTTGCACTGGTAGTCACTGGACAAATGACCCCTTATATTGGTTGTCAGTGGAGAATTGGACCTTTATGTTGGTGGTCAGTGGTGAAATACATCTTTACATTGGTGGTCAGCGGGAAAAATTAGATTTTTTCTTCATACTTACCTGTAATATCCATTTCTTTGAGTACATCACGGGACACAGAGCAGCCATATACATTACTACCTGGGTTATGCTCCACCTATAGGTGAATGGACACTGGTAGAATAACCAAAAACAGGAAGTGATCCCCTATATAACCCCTCACATACAGGAAGTAATCCAGTTTTGTAGCAAGCAATGAACTCCCAAAAAGAGAGGGGAGGGGCCTCTGTGTCCCGTGATGTACTCAAAGAAATGGATTTTACAGGTAAGTATAAAGAAAAAATCCAATTTTCTTTCTCGTAGATCACGGGACACAGAGCAGCCATATACACAACTGCCTGGGACGTCCCAGAGTAATAGCCTTGAAGGGAGGGAGACACACTGTATGAAAACAGCATCAGCTTTATACAGCAGACCGCAAGACACTATGGCCAAAAGCCGAGTCCTCTGCTGCCTTAACATCCACCTGATAAAATCTTGTGAATGTATGTACCGAAGACCAAGTAGCGGCTTTGCAAATCTAGGAGGTTCCAACACCCCTGGTAGAATGAGCTCTAACCTAAAGGGAGGAGCTTTAGTAATTAATTTGCAAATCCAAAGTGAAATGGATGCCCTCAAAGCCGCCTGACCCCTCTTGGGGCCTTCCGGCAAATTAAAAAAATGCATCAGAACTTCTGATGCTTGCAGACCTTTTGAGGTAGACTCTGACCGCCCGCACCACATCCAAAAGGTGCAATTGCTTCTCTTCTGGCAAGCCAGGCTGGGGGAAAAACGAAGGTAGAACAATGTCCTGAATTAAATGAAATTCAGAAACTACCTTAGGCAAAAAGGACGGAACAGGACGTAGCACCACTTTATCATGGTGCAAAATCAAATGCTGCTCCTTACAGGAAAGGGCCTCCAATTCGGAGACCCTTCTAGCCAAAGTAATTGCAAAAAGAAAAGCCAACTTCAGTGTCAAAAGAACGGAATTTTGTTGATTGGTTCAAAAGGCTGCTCCTGTAGCACCGACAAAATCTAATTTAAATACCAAGGGCAAAAAGGTGATTTAATGGGAGACAATAAGTGAGTCAAATCCCTGAAGAAAAGTCCAGACCAGGGAATGTGAAGCCAAAAGCTTCTGGAAGTACACTGATAAGGCTGAAACCTGTCCTTTAATTGTTGTCAAGGCTATTCTTTTATCTAAGCCTGACTGAAGAAAAGAGAGGATTCTCTCTACCAAATATCTGCGAGGATGCCAACTTCTGGCCTCACACCACGCAATGTAAGCCTTCCAAACCCTGTGATAAACCCTCCTGGTGACCGCCTTCCTGGCATTCAACAATGTAGTTACCACTGGTCCTGAGACACCACGATCTCCTAGCACCCTGGCTTCAATAGCCACGCCGTCAAATTCAGCGAGCGTAAATTTGGGTAGAAAATAGGCCCCTGTGACAGTAGATCGAGCTGGAGTGGAAGCGTCCGAGGCTTGCCTACTGATAATCTCACTACCTCCGGATACCAAGCCCTCCTGGTCCAGGCTGGAGCTACCAGAATGACTGATGTCATCTCTTCTCGGATCCTGCACAAAAGATGTGGCAGAAGAGGAATCGGGGGGAATGCATAAATCAAAGAGAACTGAATCCAGGGAACTACTACTATAATATCAAACAATCCCATATACCCAATCCTATACCCACAGTTGATCCAGAGGAAGGCAGAAAACCCTAGCAAAGCATGATCCAATTTGCTACAGCAGGGGAAAAAATTCCTTCCTGACCCCCGAGAGGCAATCGGATTTTCCCTGGATCAAGTTTACCTATAAATGTTAGTACCCAGTTATATTGGGTGCATTTAGGAAAGAATCCAAGCCTTTCTTAAGGCAATCTCCTGAGCTGGCCAGAACCACCTCTGGAGGGAGTCTATTCCACATTTTCACAGCTCTTACTGTGAAGAAACCTTTCCGTAGTTCACTATATGTACCCTTTATATATTTGTACATGTTGATCATATCCCCCCTTAATCTCCTCTTCTCAAGAGAGAATAAATTCAGTTCCTCTAATCTTTCCTCATAGCTGAGCTCCTCCATGCCTCTCAGTTTGGTTGCCCTTCTCTGCACTGTCTCCAGTTCCCCGATATCCTTTTTGTGAACTGGTGCCCAAAACTGAACTGCATATTCCAGATGAGGTCTTACTAATGATTTGTACAGGGGCAAAATGATCTCTCTCTCTCTCTCTCTCTCGAGTCCATACCTCTCTTAATGCAAGAAAGGACTTTGCTCGCTTTGGAAACCGCAGCTTGGAATTGCAATTTATTATTGAGCTTATGATCTTTTAAAACTCCCAGATCCTTCTCCACTACAGATTACCCCAGTTGTACTCCTCCTAGTCGTATGATGCATATGCCTTTCTGCCCATAATAACACATTACTGACCTCCATGTGGGCCAGACGACTCTTGGTGCCACCCTGATGGTTGACATAGGCCACAGCCGTGGCATTGTCGGTTTGTCCACTTACCGGGTGACCCTGTAACTTTGACATCCAATAATTCAGAGCAAGGCGTATTGCCCGCAGCTCTAGTACACTGATGGGAAATCCCTGTTCCTTCAGAGTCCATTTCCTCTGGACTGTGGAACTTTCCATGACTGCCCCCCATCCGGAAAGACTGGCATCTGTGGTCACTACCTTCCACGACAGTGGAAGAAAAGACCCCCCCCCCCCCCCCCCGATTCTGATCTACTAACCACCAGACGAGACTTCCTCGAGTCTTGGGGGTTGTGATCATGCAGGAATCCAAAGCCTGCATCTTCCTCCTCCATGCAGACAGAATGTTCTGCTGCAATGCCCTGGAATGGAACTGGGCATACGGAATTGCCTCGAATGAGGAAACCATCCTTCCCAGAAGACTCATACAGAGTTGAACAGACAGGGGTTTCTTTCGGCTTACCTGTCGAACCTGATCCTTTAGGGCCTTGACCCTTCTTGGAGGCAAGAATACTCTTGCCTGGACTGTGTCCATGATAAGGCCTAAGTATTCCAGACTTTGAACCGGTTTTAGGGCCAAGATGTTCCAGGAATTGGACTGTAAAGGTCACGTTTCTTATCAAAAATTGCAGTGATTTATCCCTGAGTAGGAGATCATCTAAGTAGCCTGCAATCAAGATCCCTCGAGATCTTAGAAGACCCAGTACGGGTGCCAGGATCTTTGTGAAGACCCGGGGTGCGGTTGCGAGCCCAAAGGGCAGAGCCACAAACTGAAAATGTTGTTCCTCTATGACAAAGCGCAAAAGCCTTTGATGAGGTTGAAAAATTGGCATGTGCAGGTATGCATCCCTGATGTCTATGGATGCCAAAAAACTCCTTCTTGGAGAGAAGTCACGACAGAGAGGACTGATTCCATTCGAAAGGGCCGCACTGAGAGATAACGGCTCAGTGCTCTTACATCCAGAATTGGTCTTATGTCGCCATTTGGCTTTGGAACCGTGAACAGATTCGAATAAAACCCTGTTCCCCTTTCGGGAACTGGGACCTCCATGATCACCCCCTGCTGCCTTAAACGCTCTAGTGCTTGGAGTAATGAGCCCTTTCTTGAAAGGTCCGTGGAAACGCTGGACAAATCTTTGAGGAGGGTAACAGTTTAATTCCAGCCTGCACCCCTGAGACACTGTGGAGATGAGCCACCTGTCCTGAATTAGCGTTTCCCACAATCCCGAAAAACTGCAGCAACCTTCCCCCCACCCACAGGAGTGGGGGCATCCCTTCACAAGGAAGGTTTGGTGCCAGCATTAGCAGATTTTTGGACCCACGGCCTCTTTTGGCCCTGGCCCTGCTGTTTACCATTGGCAGCAGATCCCTGGTGCTGTTGGAACTGCCTAGGGCCTGAAAAACCTGAGGCATTAGCGCGTGGCACCTTAAAAGAGGGCCGTGTACCTTTTTCACAGGACGGAGGGAACTCTTTCCACCAGATATCTTTTGGATGTACTTATCAAGATCATCCCCAAATAAACATTCTCCATGAAAAGGAAAACCAGCTAACATCCTCTTACAAGGGAGTTCTGCTGACCAGCTTTTTAGCCATCAAATTCTATGCATGTGCACAAACAAAAGAGCCATGTGGGAGATCTGCTGCATGGAGTCTTTAAGGGCATCTATAGCAAAGCAAAGAGCCTGAGGCAGATCTGCTCCATCCTGAACAGAATCCTCCGGTCTATTGGGCCGTCTAGCCTGATCCTTCAAGGCTTGACAGACCCCAATTGCTGCTACTGTGGGTTGAATAGCGGAACCTGCCAGGGTGAAGGATGCCTTTAACAAGGCTTCCAGCTTCTTACCTGCAGGATCCTTAAAGACCTGTGTATTATCCACTGGACAAGTTAAGGTCTTGCTCAGGGAGGAAACCTGTTGCATCCACAACCAGCATGCTCCACTTCTTCATGGGATATAAAAGAGAAAATCTCGTTGGAGACAGAAATCTCCTGTCTGGGTGCTACCAGTCGGAATATACCACCTGCTTCAAGAGTGGGTGGAAAGGAAATATCTGTGTACCCTGCTGTGGTTTCAAAGAACCCAGGGAGGAACAAGGTGTTTCAGGGACCTCTACTGGAGGTAACCTAAAAGCTGTATGTACAAAGAATGGATTAGAAGCTTTTGTGATTGAGAGGCTGATATAATCTAAGCCTCTTCAGGCTCTGAATCATTTGAGGGAGATTCCTCTGTCAATTGCCTGACCGGCCATTACCTCTTCTACCTCGTCAACCCAGTTTTGCTCCAATATAGGGGGAATAGGGGAAGGGGATCTGTCACGCTTCCTGCCACTTTGTGTGACAGAAGCGATCATTCTGGCAATCTTGCCCTCTAAACCAGCCAAAGCTGATGCCAGGTCCTCTTTAGTAATAAACTCTGAGGTAGAAGCATTGGTAACAGGCACAACGCCGGGTAGACGCAGCGGCTCAGATTGCCCGGTGTCATCCGGTCTTTCGGGTTAGGCTATTGCAACAGAGTTCCGTTTAGCCTCTACAGGGGCCACTGATGGAACACATGCGCCCTTTGCTGCAGCGCTTCCCCCAGGTCACTTCCTAGAAGACATGGCTTGCTGAAGCAGTGGTAACTGGCTTTGTGATACAAATACACAAGTTCCTCAGTACCACAATTCCCCCTTGGAAGAATCCTATACAATGAACTGTTCTTCCAGCTAC
Source organism: Lithobates septentrionalis (assembly GCA_037952835.1). NCBI lineage: Eukaryota > Metazoa > Chordata > Amphibia > Anura > Ranidae > Lithobates > Lithobates septentrionalis. Next base: position 1,078,770 of record JBBDGP010000232.1, on the reverse strand, counting down.
TGCAACATAATTTAGGCTGTGTCCATCATCACTGATAGGACTCACGTGTCACCCAGAACAGACTGCTCTGTGTCCCCTCCGCTGACCAGCAACTAACTGTGCTTTTAGCCTTTAAAAAAAGCTTCCCTCGGCTGTCAGGGCCACGTGCACAAGCCCATGCTCGCCCCCGTGGAGAACACACAGAGCAGCACACCTATGCCCTCTAGTGGACAAAAAAAAAAAAAAAAAAAGCATTGCAAGCAAAACGTTTTTTGTTTTTTTTCAAAAGCTTTCCTTGGCTTGTGCAGCTCTTGAAGAGAAACACAGAGCAGCAAACCCTCTAGTGGACAAAGCAAGCATAGCAAGGAAAACTTTTTAAAAAAAAAAACATGTCAGCCTAGATGCAACTGTTGCAGGGGAATAAATAATAATTGGACCCTGGTTTTTCACAGGGCCACTTACCACTGCCACCGCAGGACAATAGCCTAAGCCAGAAGTCCAGCCTTCACCCATCGCGGCGGGTTCTGTCACATGGACCTTCAAGGACTGGGTACCCTTTTAGCATGAGGGTCCACCCCCTTGGACCTGTACAGCACCCAGGAATGCCTTAGTACTGTGGTGTCCAGGATTCCACTAGACAGGGTCCAGCACCCAAAGGTTGCATTACAGGCAAAACCTCGTTGTTGATCCTTTAATCTTCTTTACGAGGCTCGGGAACCATTTATCTTAGCATAGTAGCTTTTTGAAATGGATCCGATCTAGAAATGCTGTCCCTTGATTTTTTAAGAACCTGTGCAGGATTACAGCATGGAAACTCACAAAGAGCTTAACAAATGACCATCCACCATTTTAGACACTGGCGAAAAAACTGGATTACTTCCTGTATGTGAGGGGTTATATAGGGGTTCACTTCCTGTTTTTGGTTATTCTATCAGTGTCCATTCACCTATAGGTGGCGCATAACCCAGATAGTAATGTATATGGCTTCTCTGTGTCCTGTGATGTACGAGAAAGAAATACATCTTTACATTGGTCAGTGGGGGAGGACCTCCTTACATTGTTGGTCAATAGTGGTTAGTGGAAAGAATGTTTTATTACATTATAATTATAATTTTCATTTACAGCAGCTCTCTATCCCCATAGATAAAATAAAAGTTTTGCATATACTGGTTAGGCCTATTATCCCTCTTTAAATCTGTCCTGTTGCTGGCCTGTTTTACACTGGTGTATCTATGATATAATGCAGTATCCTAAAGAATCATTCCAGATATGGGATTTTATACATAGTTACGTGATGTCACTGCCCTGCCTCTCCACCTCGTCAAATCAGAGAATGCTTTGCATTCAGTCAGGAAACACAAAGCATTCTCTGAATGGCGGCTGTGCCAAGTGCCCAACCTCCTGTGTTCAGTAAGCAGAATGCAGCCAATCTGCTTGGGACCCAGAAGCAAGTGGAAATCACTCAAGCAGTGGTGTCTTATGATGACTTCCAGCTTGCAGTGACATCAGCCAGTTATGGTGTGTACATAGTTACATTGGTCCAAACCTAAACTATACAGTATATAAAATACCCATGGTTGGATTATTCTTTAATTCTTGCAGTAAAAGTAAGCCCCAGTCTGTTCTTTTTTATTTCAGCAGGGCAGTGAAAACAAAGTCAGCCTCAGCGAACTACTGGTCAATTCCTATATGCTGGGCAATCTGCCACTGCTCACTGCTCTGTAAGTAACGTGAGGAAATGGCTGGTATAGATTCATGAAACAATACTGGCTATCCTTGCTGATGACTTAATACTATACAAGGCCTTGCACAGGACTGCAAAAAAAAAAACAGGATTTTTATCAGTACAGCCTTTTTTTTTTTTTTTATTTATATATCCAAACGCAGTGTACAATGCACCCAGTGCATGAGGATCAGTAAAATAGCACTGCATTCAGATCTGTAAACCAAAAAAAAAAATTTGCATCCATAGTCAGTAATGCATGTACGCATCTGCAGTGGGGGAAATAATTATTTGATCTCCTGCAGATTTTGTAAGTTTGCCCACTTACAAAGAAATCAAGAGTCTATAATTGTTATCATAGGTGTAGTTTAAATGATAGAGACAGAATATCAACCAATCATTTAGATGTTCATTGGCAAACTTCAGACAGGCCTCTACATGTACTGAACAAGAAAAACTCGCCACTCCAGGTGAGATAAGGAAGCCAAATGAAACTGGTGGGTGCCCGCCCCGGCTCGCCCCCCGCAGACAGTAACAATTAAAGAAATGGCTGCACAATAATAATCCAAGATCCTTTACTGGACATCCCAAGTGACACCACAGGACCAGAATGCCTGGGCCTCTACATTAGGGATGAGCTTCGAGTTCGAGTCGAACCCATCGCCTGTTCGGTTGTTCGTCGAATTGCGAACGTTATGGACCGTTCGCGCCAAATTCGAGTGGCGCGTCACGGCCCATAATTCACTGCAGCCTTGCAGTGCATTGCTGGCTGATGATTGGCCAAGCATGCACTATGACCCGCATGCTTGGCCAATCACAGCGCCGTCTGTACAGAGAGCCGTAATTGGCCAAAGCCAGGATTGCGTTTAGCACACACCCCACACTATATAAGGCCGCCTGCGTGGCGGCCTTGTGTAGTGTGTTGCGGCGGCGGAGAGAGATAGACAGAGAGACAGTGTCATTTGATTTAAGTTAGATAGAGTAGGCAGGCAGGTCAGTTAGGTGCACTTACAGTGTATTGTGTATATATATGCATCCTAGGTGTTGTATACTGTATTCAGTTTAGCTAGATCCGTTCCTGTTATTCTCTTCCTAATATACCGACAGGCAGGCAGGTGTTTTTACAGTATTTACAGTTAGTGTACTGTGTCCTTTGCACAGTGTGCACCTAAAGCTACCTGAAGACAATTGCTGGTGTTCTGATCCTATTAATACCACAGGCAGGCAGCTGCAGTATTTACAGTTAGTGTACTGTGTCCTCTGCACAGTGTGCACCTAAAGCTACCTAAAGACAATTGCTGGTGTTCTTCTGATCCTATTAATACCACAGGCAGGCAGCCACAGTATTTACAGTTAGTGTACTGTGTCCTCTGCACAGTGTGCACCTAAAACTACCAGAAGACAATTGCTGGTGTTCTGATCCTATTAATACCACAGGCTAACCAAAATCCCAAAACCAAGTCTCTATGGATACCTCCCACCATCTTTGGACAGACCATCTCCCCGAGCACCAAAGCCAAGAGTCTCGGAGTTGTCTTTGACTCAGAAATGACAATGGATGCACAAATAGGATCAGTAGTCAGCGGATCTCACCATCGCCTCCGCCTGCTACGCAGACTCATTCCCTTTATCCCAGGAAAGGACAAAGCAGCAGTAGTTGGAACAATCATCAATTCCCGTCTTGACTACGCAAACTCACTCTACATAGGCTTACCCCAATATCAGCTTGCGTGCCTACAGGCCATTCAAAACGCAGCGGCAAGACTGCTAACAGGAAAAAAACCCTGGGAGTCTGTCTCCCCATCACTGAGGAGCTTACACTGGCTAACGATAAAGAATCGGATAACATTCAAGACCCTCTGCCTCACCCACAAATGCATACAAGGAAATGCCCCTCAATACCTCAGAGAGAAAATAAAACACTACACACCCAATCACAATCTGCGATCATCCAACCAAAACCTCCTCCTCGTTCCCAAATACCGCTACAAAGATTCGCAGTCCAGGGACCTCGGCTATGGAATACTCTTCTGACTCACATCCGCATGGAAGAAAACCATCTGGCCTTTAGGAAAAAACGAAAAACCTTCCTCTTCTAACAAGCTGCTCAGACACAAAACGCATTAGCGCCTTGAGGCGATTCAGTTCGCATTTGCAGCGCTTTACAAATCATTCATTCATTCATTCAGGCAGGCAGCTGCAGTATTTACAGTTAGTGTACTATGTCCTCTGAACAGTGTGCACCTAAAGCTACCTGAAGACAATTGCTTGTGTTCTTCTGATCCTATTAATACCACAGGCAGGCAGCTGCAGTATTTACAGTTAGTGTACTGTGTCCTCTGCAAAGTGTGCACCTAAAGCTACCTGGAGACAATTGCTGGTGAGCTGATCCTATTAATACCACAGGCAGGAAACTGCCGTATTTACAGTTAGTGTACTATGTCCTCTGCAGAGTGTGCACCTAAAGCTACCCGAAGACAATTGCTGGTGTTCTTCTGATCCCATTAATACCACAGGCAGGCAGCTGCAGTATTTACAGTTAGTGTACTTTGTCCTCTGCACAGTGTGCACCTAAAGCTACCTGAAGACAATTGCTGGTGTTCTTCTAATCCTATTAATACCACAGGCAGGCAGCTAAAGTATTTACAGTTAGTGTACCGTGTCCTCTGCACAGTGTGCACCTAAAGCTACCTGAAGACAATTGCTGGTGTTCTGATCCTAATAATACCACAGGCAGGCAGCTGCAGTATTTACAGTTAGTGTACTGTGTCCTCTGCACAGTGTGCACCTAAAGCTACCTGAAGACAATTGCTGGTGTTCTCATACTAATAATACTACAGGCAGGCAGTTGATTCTGCTAGCTGCAGTATAATCAGTATATATATATATATATATATATATATATATATATATACATCCCAGCTTTGTGCAGCGACATCTCACTGCAGGCCATTAGTATGTCTGGAAGGCCAACAAGGAGAGGCAGACAGTTACAAGCCAATAAAAGAGGGCAAGCAGGCTCTGTGTCTAGAGGTAACAGTGCTGGTCGTGGACACGGTGCATCCTCATCAGCACGTGGCCGTGGGAAACGCTTGTCCTTTTTTTCAGCAGCTGGCTGTGTTGAGCCACAACATGCCGAAGACTTGGTAGAGTGGATGACCAAGCCGTCCTCATCCTTCTCATCCTCTCTCACCCAGGCTCAGGGTACTTTGTCTGGCAAAGTAGCTGCCAACGCGGCCTCTTCCCTCGGCTCAATGGCATCAGTCACTCCTTCCCTAGCCCCACCATGTCCTCCTGAGGAGTCCCCCGAACTGTTTGACCACAGTGTTGGGTGCATGCTCCAGGAGGATGGCCAGCGTTTTGAAGGCTCCGATGATGGTACCCAGCTAGAGGAAGGCAGTAACGTGAGTCCAGAGAGAGGGGGTGCCCAAGAAGGACAGCAATCTGGCAGTCATGTTCCCCCAGCTGCAGCATACTGCCAGGTTTGCTCCAGTGATGGGGAGGGGAGGATGAGGAAGTCACTGACTCCACGTGGGTGCCTGATAGGAGAGAGGAGGAGGCACATCTCCAACAAGGCAGGATGCATCACACCGCACTGCATCACACCGCAGAGCTCTGCATGTGCAGGGCGCTGCTGTCTCTGCGCGTTATTCCAAAAGTTCTGTGGTGTGGGCCTTTTTTGAGATGAGTGCATCAGATCGCACCGCTGCTATTTGCAACATATGTCTCAAGCGTATCTCGCGTGGCCAAAACATCACCCGCTTGGGCACCACATGCTTGACTAGACATATGTCGACCTGCTATGCAGTTCATTGGCAAGCGTACCTAAAAGACCCACACCAAAGAACAAAGCGGACCTCTCCTTGCTCCTCATCAGCTGGGATCTCCAACCCCATTATACCTTCAGTCCTCTCTGAAACCTGCACTGAGAGGAATGAAGGTGTAGAATTAGGTGTGTCACAGCCAAGTACTTGCGGGCAATCTGCTATCAGTACACCGACGTCAGATTGTACCAGGAAAATTCCCCTGCCCCAGCTGCTGCACCGCCGAAAGAAGTTCACTCCCAGCCATCCACATGCCCAGCGGTTAAATGCTAGTTTGGCTAAATTATACCCCAGCAGAAGTCTAAGAGGACGAAACGTGTTGGGTTTTATTTGCTACCCCAGCCACCTTTACTGCGCTTCTTAGTTCAATTGAACCTAATTTTTTACCGCCCATATTTTTATTACATGTTGGTAACATATTTTATATCAATAAATTTCCCATTCCTATCCGATTTACACCATGTGGAGGTTTTTCTTTTTCCCCCTGTCATACTATGAAAACTGCTGATTACTGAGTAGAGCTCGATCAATGATCCAAGCCAGCCCCTGAACAGGGAACTCAGCAAACAAGAAGTCCGGGCTGGATTCATCTTCTCCAACGGTGAGCAAGTCCCTGGGCTCCTTCTCCTTACCAAGTGCATTCGATCTACTGGTATTAGATCCATCTTCACCGCTTGACGGTACAAGCCTTTCCGACTCACCGCCAACGGCCTGTGAGTCCAACACTTCTGGTAAGGGCATTACATTTTCTTTGACTTGAAGTTTGGTCTGGAGAAGATTATACCCCATATGTCAACACACATCTCACATCAAGTTAAGCAATTAGGACTATAAATATCGATAGCACCTTAGTTTCTCCTTCATGAAGGTTCACATCGTTGATGGATATGGACTATAAATGCACCATAGTATATCTACATGTTAATATTTGCTAATATTTGAGGCATGGTTATATGTGCTATTGTCAACCATATATAATCACCCATTATTATGTTCTAGGGATGCACTAGATTATTCACTTTCATTGATTCATTTCACCTTTCTACCCAGTTTGTGTATTTTATACTGTGATGTTGTAATCAATGCAACATCCAGATAACCCTTTGTCACTAATATTGTTTATTTTCTCACTATATAAGCTACAATATTTTTGTGGCAGGTATCCTTTTGCACGCTAGATTTTTTACATGTGTGATTACATATTTCTTTTTTCAAATAGTCACCATCACATTTGTGACTATACACGCACTCATTTAGATATTTAGTGCCACACATTTAAGTTTTTAAATTGCTAGCACTTCAACTGCTGCCTTTTCAGTTGGTAGACTCTGCCCCCTTCCGTGAGTTTGTGGAATGTGCGGTTCCTCAGTGGCAGGTTCCTAAACGCCACTTTTTCTCATGGAAGGCAATTCCGGCTCTCTACCGGCATGTGGAAGGCAATGTCTTGGCCTCGCTGGACAGGGCGGTCAGCGGTAAGGTGCATATTACCGCTGACTCATGGTCCAGCAGGCATGGACAGGGACGTTACCTATCTTTCACCGTGCACTGGGTGACTCTTCTGGCACCTGGGAAGGATGCAGGACAGGGTGCAGTAGTGTTGGAGGTTGTTCCGCCACCATGCCTCCAAAATTCTACTAGTGGTGATTCTGCCACACCTCTCTTCTCCACCCCCTCCTCTTCTTCTTCCTCCATGGCCTCTTCCTGTGCTGATTTGTCCTCGGAACCAGCGGTGCTCTGTAGGCATTCAAGGGGCTACGCAAGCACGCAGGCAAAAAGATGCCATGCGGTGCTTGAGCTGCTGTGCTTGGGGGACAGGAGCCACACTGGGGCAGAGATTCTGCCAGATCTGCAGGGGCAGGTTCAGAGGTGGTTGACGCCACGCCAACTTAAGCCAGGAATGGTGGTTTGCGACAATGGCACCAACCTCCTCTCCGCACTCTGACAGGGACAACTGACCCATGTGCCCTGTTTGGCTCACGTCCTTAACTTGGTGGTGCAGCGGTTCTTGGGCAGGTATCCGGGCTTACAGGATGTCCTGAGGCAGGGCAGAAAAGTCTGTGTGCATTTCCGCCAGTCATATAATGCCAGTGCTCGGCTGGCTGACCTCCAAAAGGAATTTAACCTGCCCAAGAACCGCCTAATCTGTGACATGCCCACCAGGTGGAACTCAACGTTGCACGCAGCAGAGGGCCATCAATGAGTACCTATGTGACTATGGCACCAGGACAGGGTCAGGGGAGCTTGTTTTTTTCCCCCACACCAGTGGGCCATGATCAGGGATGCATGCACTGTCCTGTCACCATTTGAGGAGGCCACGAGGATAGTGAGCAGTGACAGTGCATGCATCAGTGACACTGTCCCTCTTGTCCACCTGTTGGAGCACACGCTGCATGGAATAATGGACAGGGCACTTGAGGCAGAACAGAGGCAGGAAGAGGAGGACTTCCTTACCTCTCAAGGCCCCCTTTATCCAGACAGTCTTCCTGCGTGCCCGCCGATCACACAGGAAGAGGACGAGGAGGAGGATTGTGTCAGCATGGAGGTGGAGCCTGGCACTCAGCATCAGCAGCAGTCTTCAAGGGATCATTTACAGTCCCAAGAAATCCATGGACTTGTATGTGGCTGGGAGGAGGTGGCTGCGGATCATGTCGTCCTTAGTGACCCAGAGGACTCCGGACCGAATGCCTCAGCAAACCTACGGTGCATGGCCTCCCTGGTCCTGCAAAGCCTGTGGAAGGATCCTCGTATTCGTGGTATCAAGGAGAGGGATCATTACTGGCTGGCAACCCTCCTTGATCCACGTTACAAGGGTAAGGTTGCGGACCTTATCTTGCCGTTGCAGAGGGAGCAGAGGATGAAACGTCTTCGGGAGGCCTTGCAGAAAGGTCTGTGCAATGCATTCCCAGAGACTGGGAGGTTACAAATTCCTGTTCCTGGACAACGTGTTGCTGAGGCTTCGGTCAGTAAAAGGGCGTGCAGGAGAGAAGGTAGCCGTCTGACCGATGCGTTCAGACAATTTTTTAGTCTGCAGCCCCAAGGTATGATCGGTTCCAGCAACCATCGCCAGCGTCTGTTTTACATGGTGCAGAAATACCTAGGGGCAAGATCAGACTTGGACACCTTTCCCACCGAAAATCCTCTGGGTTACTGGGTCTTGAGGATGGATCACTGGCCAGAGCTTGCACAGTATGCAATTGAGCTACTGGCCTGTCCTGCATCCAGCGTTCTTTCGGAACACACATTCAGTGCTGCTGGAGGCTTTGTAACCGATCACAGGGTGCACCTGTCCACCGACTCGGTCAATCGACTGACCTTCATAAAAATGAATCAGTCTTGGATGACCACCAGCTACCAAGCACCTGATGCTGATGTAACCGAATATTTTTTTTTCAAGTGTCAGATCCCTATGCCTATGCTGATGCTAAGTGACTATCCTGTTATGCTGAGTGACTATCCTCTTCCTCAATGATTGTGCTGATAGCTTGTAAGAAAATTTTTGGTTCTGGGCGACGCCACCAGTGGCTAAGGCCCAATTTTTCAGCCCCTGTTTAACAGGGGCGTGTAATTACAATTTTTGATGCAATACTTTGCATCAGGGCTCATTCCTGCGCTCCAGCTAGAGTATCTGTGAGGGGTTGCAGTGTTGTGGGACCAGCACCAGTGGCTAAGGCCCAATTTTTCAGCCCCTTTTTAACAGGGGCGTGTAATTACAATTTTTGATGCAATACTTTGCAGCAGGGCTCATTCCTGCGCTCCAACTAGAGCAGTGGTTCTCAACCTGGGGGTCGAATGATGATTTGCCAGGGGTCACCAAAACCTTGGCTGTTCCTGAAGCCCGCACCGCTCTCCCAGCCTTTTTACGGCTGCCCAGCAGGGCTGTCCCTGGAGCCTGCAGCCGCCCACCCAGCCTCTTAGCAGCCACCCATTCAGTTCACGGCTAGGGTTGCCACCTATCTGGGATTCACCCGGACTGTTTGGGCTTGGAATCATGTGTCCGGGTTTCAAACCCCCCCCCCCCCCCCAAGGAGTAGGAGAAGGAATAAAAATAGAGAATACGTGGAAGGGAGAGGAAAAGAGGGGGAAGAACAAAGAAAAAGGAAGAGTAAGAATAAGAGAAAGACCAAGAAAGACGGCTAGAGAGAGGGATGGGAAAAAAAAAACAAAGACATTAGGATAGAGAGATATAAAAAGGGAAAGAAAGGGGAACAAAGAGAAATGCCCTGTACACATGGCCGGACATTGATCGGACATTCCAACAACAAAATCCATGGATTTTTTCCGACGGATGTTGGCTCAAACTTGTCTTGCATACACACGGTCACACAAAGTTGTCGAAAAATCAGATCGTTCTGAACGCGGTGACGTAAAACATGTATGTCGGGACTATAAACGGGGCAGTAGCCAATAGCTTTTGTCTCTTAATTTATTCTGAGCATGCGTGGCACTTTGTGTGTCGGATTTGTGTACACACGATCGGAATTTCCGACAACGGATTTTGTTGTCGGAAAATGTTATAGCAAGCTCTCAAACTTTGTGTGTCGGAAATTCCTATGGAAAATGTGTGATGGAGCCTACACACGGTCGGAATTTCCGACAACAAGGTCCTATCACACATTTTCCATCGGAAAATCCTATCGTGTGTACAGGGCAAAAGAGTGGTACATCCTAAAATGTACCATAAGGGGTTTTAATATTGTACGAGTGGAAGGGACTCAGGGAGCGCTAAATATCCATGGGTTAGGGGCGCAAATTACTGGTCTTGCCTTAGGTGCTGGCAACTCACGCTACAAAAATTATTTTACTGTTAGGGGTCCCCACAACTTGGGAAATTTTTATCAAAGGGTCACGGCACTAGATGGGTTGAGAACCACTGAATTAGAGTATCTGTGAGGGGTTGCAGTGTTGTGGGACCAGCACCAGTGCCTAACGCCCAATATTTCAGCCCCTGTTTAACAGGGGCATTTAATTACAATTTTTGATGCAATATTTTGCAGGAGGGTTCGTTGCTGCACTCAACTACAGTATCTGAGGGGTTGCAGTGTTGTGGCACCAGCACCAGTGCCTAAGACCCAATTTTTCAGCCCCTGTTTCAAAGGGGCGTGTAATTATAATTTTTGATGCAATACTTTGCAGCAGGGCTCATTCCTGCGCTCCAACTAGAGTATCTGTGAGGGGTTGCAGTGTTGTGGGACCAGCACCAGTGCCTAAGGCCCAATTTTTCTGCCCCTGTTCATTACAATTCTTGATATAATATTTCACATCAGGGCCCGTTCCAGCACCCACCAAAATTAACTGTGAGGACTTAGTGTTGTGGCACCAGCACCACTACCACCACCACCACCAAAGGCCCATTTTTTTTTACCACTGTTCAACAATGGCATGTAATTACAATTCTTAATATAATAGTTCACAGCAGGGTGTTCCAGCACCCACCAAGAGTAACTGTGAGGGCTTACAGTGTTGTGGCAACACCAACACCTAAGGCCCACATTTCTGCTGAGTATATAGGGCAGGCCCCTACTTTCAAACATCCAACTTACAAACGACTCCTACTTGCACTGATGCTTTATCACCACTCCTTGTTTCACTAAAAACACCAACTTTTCAAATAACATTTGTCATTGGGACAGAAAGTGAAGTGAAATCTTCAGAAGAGGTGCAGACAGCAAAACAAATGTTAGGTGATAACCCTTCCCTATGTTTTCCAAAAAGCTTAAAAATAGTTTTTTTTGGCTGGAGCTACACTTTAAAGATGTACCAGTTCAAAATTACAAACAGATTCTACTTAACAACAAACCTACAGTCCCTGTCTTGTTTGCACCGCCTGTATACTGCTGTTCAGAGTATATAGGGCCTGGGGGCCCCACGCCTTTCCTTTTTTAAATTTGGGTGCGGGGTTCCCCATAATATCCATACAAGACCCAAAGGGGCTGGTAATGGGCTGGGGGGGGGGGGGGGTAACCATGCCATTTTTCTCAATGATTTTCATCCATATTGCCGGGACCAGACAATACATTAAAGCCGCAAGCAGTTTTAAATGACTTTTTTGCATTGAAACATGTCCCCTGGGGCAGGACCCGGGTCCCCAAACCCTTTTTAGGACAATAACTTGCATATTAGCCTTTAAAATTAGCACTTTTGATTTCGAACTTTCGAGTCCCATAGACTTTAACGGGGTTCTAAAGTTTGCGCGAACTTTCGGTCCGTTTGCAGGTTCTGGTGCGAACTGAACCGGGGGGTGTTGCGCTCATCCCTACTCTACGTGTGCCTTCTTGAGGAGAGGGACCTTGTGGGCGCTGCAGGATTTCAATCCATGGCGGCGTATTGTGTTACCAATGGTTTGTTTGGTGACTGTGGTCCCAACTGCCTTGAGATCATTCACAAGCTTCTCCCGTGTAGTTCTGGGCTGATCCCTCACTTTTCTCATGATCATCCTTACCCCATGAGGCAAAATCTTGCATGGAGCTCGAGACCGAGGGCGATTGATTGTTATTTTATATCTTTCATTTGCAAATAATCGTTTCAACAGTTGTCTCCTCACCAAGCTTCTTACTGATGGTCTTGAAGCCCATTCCAGCCTTGTGCAGGTCTACAATCTTGTCCCTGACGTCCTTTGACAGCTCTTTGGTCTTGCCGATGATCATGAGGTGTGAATGGAAGATAGAGATTCTGCGGACAGGTGTCTTTTATACACATAACAAGTTGTCGTTAGGAGCACCTTCTTAAATTGACTAATCTGTGTACCGCATGAGCACATACTGTAGCCAGTCTGTGGGAGCCAAAATTATTGTTGGTTTGTAGGGGATCAAATACTTATTTTACTCACTGAACTGCAACTCAATTTATAACATTTCTATCATGTGTTTTTTCTGCATTTTTGGTTCATATTCTGCCTCTATCATTTAAAATACACCTATGATAACAATTATAGACCCTTCATTTCTTTGTAGGTATACTTGCACAAACACATGTACATGCTTACATGCATATGTGCATTCGTGCATAAATGTAAATCCTTGGCTAAAAAAATCATGGAAGATGTATTATACAGATTTTATGTCTATACACATGTAAACACATGCACAGTACATGCTTGCATGCAAATATGCATTTATGCGTAAATTTAATCCTTGGCTGAAAAATTTAATGGAAGAAGAATTTTACAGATTTTAAGTCTATATGTGTATATAAGCAAGCACTTTACTGGTCTTACTTGCATTTTTCTCTTTTTTTTTTTTTTGCTTTATACACCTGGTCCCCTGGGGGATTCCAAAGGGATTTTTTTTGTTGGGTTGATACTCCATCAAAGTGGTTGTAAACCCTCACATATACCCAGTGAAGTGACTGGCCTCAGGTGATACACTTTAAAGCAGTTTTATACCCGCACAGAAGTTTAAAAAAAAAACCAAACAAAAAAAACCTGTAAGGCAAAGGCATAATGAGCTAGTATGCATACTAGCTCATTATGAATTACTCACATTAGAACAAGGCCTCGGCATCTGATCCTGGTCTACGCCAAGGGAACTGACATGTACCCTTGGCATTTCTTGCGGGCCACTCACAGCGCCAGAGCCACGATTACGTCATTACCGCGCATGCGTGCGGGAGTCTTCTTCCTAGCAAGGTCTGGCAGCATCTGCCGGACCTTCAGCTGGGCCTTCACACACATGCGCCGCTGACGTCACCGGCTGCATGCAAAGTGAATATCTCCTAAACCGTACAGGTTTAGGAATCATTCATTTTACCTACAGGTAAGCCTTATTATAGGCTTACCTGTAGGTAAAAAAAAAAAAAGGGTATACAACCACTTTAATTCTGGAGTGTTGAGCATTCTAGTACTGCACGATCCCGCAATTGTCAGTTAAAGCGATGCAGTGCCGTGTCACAAAAAGTGCTCTGGTCAGGAAAGGGGTAAATCCTTCCGGGGCTGAAGTGGTTAAAGTGATTGTAAAGTCTTGTTTTTTTTTAAAAATTAATAACAAACATGTTATACTTACCTCCTCTATGCAGTTGGTTTTGCACAGAGCAGCCCGGATCCTCCTCTTCTGGGGTCCCTCTTTGCTGATCCTAGCCCCTCCCTCCTATCGAGTGCCCCCTCAGCCAGCAGCTGTCTATCGGGGCACCCAAGCCAAGTCAGAGCTTCGTGTCTCCATTCAGACACAGAGCCCCGACCCGGCCCCACCCCCTCTCCCCTGATTGGCTGACTGACTTTGATTGACAGCTGCGGGAGCCAATGGTGACGATGCTTTGTCTAAACTCAGGAGGAGTGTCCCAGACAGCTTAGACATTCCTGGACATCGCCGGAGATAGGTGGGGCTCAGGTAAGTAATTAGAGGGTGCTGGGGAGGCTGCTACACACAAGAGGTTTTTTATCTTAATGCATAGAATGCATTAAGATAATAAACCTTCTGCCTTTACAACCACTTTAAGGGGTTTTTATTTCTTACAGAGGAAGACATGAAAATATTATGGACATATTAATCACATATTTGTATTTGTTTTAGCACTAAGTTTCAACATTGACTGGGTGAATGCACATTTGTATTTTAATACTCATAGTGTAATGATGTTTGATATTTAAAGTGATAAGCACAGCTATTCTTTTATGTGTATATAGGAACTGTTTCAATAAGATGAATTATTGGATGAATCAAGCCCATAGCAAAACATTACATTTTGTCATTTCTACATAACATATTTTTCAAAAACAAAGCTAAGATGTGTCATGTATGTTTATTCATCCTACACTGCCTGGGAATTATTAAGTTCACTAACCTGTCCAGAACTGACACAGGGAGCTGACACAGGGATATAATTCAGAGAGTTTCTAATCCTCGCTTTAAGCCATCACCTCCTCCGAAGCCTGGTTCGTTCATAAATTAGAAAAATATATAGAATATATGATTTTTATCATAAATTTAATCCAATCTTATATGGCAACGTTTGTCATCTGGGTTGGATTTCCAGAGGAGCCTATAGGCACAACAAAGATAATAAACACTGCTATCTAAAGCAACACCCCTTTGTGAGGGTCATCTATTTCAGCCTTTAGGTTTCTTCAGGGGTGCCTTGGCAAAATGCCACAAAATTGCCCAAAAATTATATGCAAGCCAGCGTGTGGATCGGGTCTGCCTTTTAGTTACACAAAGCCACAGGTTTTCATTGTGCACTATTATAACCTTCCAGCCACCGGCGTTCTAACAACCATTGACATTATCAGTTGATAAGGTGGACATCGGGTGCCTGCAAAACTTCCTTGTTTGCCCCTCATCTGCACCTCTCCATCAGCACTGGGGTCACATTAGCTGAGTGAAGAAAAGAAACTGAGGGCAAGGAGAAACATTGGAACACAGTACCAGTGTTCAAAGGTGTATTTGCTTTGGAAGAACAAATCACCCCTAATGTTGGGTGTCTTATGTGTATAGATTTTGCTGCATTATGTAAACCAGTGATCATCAACCCTGTCTTCAGGGCCCACTAACAGGCCAGGTTTTATGTATTACCTTGGGGAGAACGAGGCGTCGGCAGCTGATCCCGGTCAACGCTGAGGGAGCTGACATTTCCCCCTTGGCGTGTCTTCCGGGTTAGCAGCTCCAGCACTGTGAGTGGACGGAGCTGCAATGTCGTCACTCCCGCGCATGCGCGCAGGAGACTTCTTTCCGGCAAGATCCGGCAGCGCCCGCCGGACCTTCAGCCAGACCTTCACGACGTCAGCGGCTGCGTGCAAGGTGAATAACTCCTAAAGACAGGTTTAGGAGATATAAATTTTACCTACAGGTAACCCTTATTATAGATCAATATAAAAAAAGGGTATACAACCACTTTAATACATAACATTTTCTCTTTATTACTGGTCTTACTTTGCGTTAGAATAATATGATGATGTGTGGTTTTAAGTGATCACTGTATTTCTGCTAATGATGGGTAAAAATGCATAACTGAAAATACAGTAATGGCCTGGGTTTATGGGTGTTTTTGGCTTCAAACAGGTTTTGCATTCCCATACAAGTCTGTGAAAATGAAAAGCTCACTTGATGAAAATCAAATGCAGGTCAAAAGGAGGTCAGTTGCAGGTCAAATGCACCTGTCAATGAATTCGAAATAATCCTAGATGTGTTCAAGACTGATGCCATCAACACAATCTCAAAGCCTGATACAAGCTCTAAAGCCCCACAAAACCGTGCCCATTCTAAATGCCACTAAGGCTTTTTACAACTGTACAACTCTATACACCGTAGGGCACTGAGGGCTCTTTTCATGGTGGTTGGGACACACCTGACTGGTGACACCTTTTTGTTGAAGTTCCACCCCCAGTGATTATATTTTACTAATCCTATAATGTGTTATTGGTGGAAATGGGGTCTGCTTTATATGTAAGGCTACTTTTAATTGTACAAAATAATGAACAACAGAAAGGATATATGGTTTTGTGTTTACCCGAACTATAACTAGTCTGACTCCTCCCAACCTTCCCATTTATGGTGCAGTTCTCTGGTACAATTTAGCCATGATGCCTGGCGGTGAAGAAGAAAATGGGAAAATGAGAAATGTTAAAACAATTTGTAAATGCCTGGAGCTTGGTGTCCCTTCTAACCTTGCTGCTCTAGGTGCTGGTCCATGAGTGCCTTATGTTAAATACAGTCCTGGCCTCCCCTGGAGCCATGGTCATGAACGTGTGTGTTCTCTAATTTCTCCCATTGTTCTGTCAATGGTTTCTACCTGTACATTTTAGACAAATACTAGTGTATTAGTCCTTTTTCTTCTGCAGGACTCCCTTCTTGCAGAGCCTACCCCCCAAATCACATGCCAAAACTGGTATGAAAAAAAGCTGGTAAGGAAGGTAGTGGGAAGTGACTGATCTACCTAGAGATATGAAAGGATGGTGCAGAAAAATGGGGGTGTTATCAAGAGAGAGAACAGTATTCTGCTTTGACAAGAGAAGTTAAATGAACCCTAAGCTTGGGAATCCCCAGTATCACTGCATATGAGTGTATCAGCGAGCTGTTAATGAGTCAGTGCATCATATCATATGACTGTGAATAAAAGTGTAGATCAGAACACAGAGGAAAAAGGTCTTATTCAACTGACACGTGGAGATTTAAGAGATAATACGTTATTTAACTGATCACTTATGCCTGCATGCGGTTTCAAAGTCCAGACTGCTATATTATTTGTCAAGAGCTGTGATTCAGCCACGGCACTGAGCTAATGATCATTTCCAGTAATTATATTGTATCCCTTAACGTAATCAGCTGTCATCCTCACTCTCCTAGTGGCACTGTAACATCCCAGCATTAAAAGAATGGTGAGGTAACACCCCACAAGGCTGTTTGTCTCACAAGCTGTGTGTTTGGTCCTGAACTTCCTATGACGCAGATTTAACTGACTTACAGTTTATTCCATATACTGTATATACATAAAAGAAATTTACCCATGGCCTTCTGGACTTTAAATTCTGGAAAATGAGAGTAACGGAGCTTGAAATATGATGCTGTCATGCCTCAGCCTCTTGAAACAAAAGACCCTCTTGGAGTTGATCCTCCCAGTATGGTTCCCTATAACACGCCTCAAGCAATGGAAAACAAGATTCAGGCTTTTAAATAGCAAAAATGTAAACCCTGAATCTTTAAAAAAAATAGCCTCAAACATCATCCTAACACTTTACCAACAACACATCTAATTACCTGACTGTACTTACCACCCCATGTTAGAAAAAAATATGGGTTGCTATTTCTACATGTTCGATCAACTGATAATGGCTTTGCATGTTTATGCTCTTGGACTACATATCCCAGGGATCTTCGCTGCCATCTGGAAGATTGCTGGGAGTAGCTATAAGAAGACGCAAAATCCCACGCGGAGGTCTCTTCCTCCCGGGCCTGATGTGAGACGGACCTTTCCGTAAATGGAGAGAGGGGTCGCAGCCTACCACGCGGTACAAAACATTTCAACCCGTACCGGAGGGGCCTAGCTCTGCTGCCCGTCATCTGAAGTCTATCCAGCATCACTCCCGTCGCCTGTCAGCTGGTGTACCAAGCTTCACATTGGGAGATCGAGGCGGCGGACCCGATGCACGAGTGTCGCTACACGAGATACAGTCCAGAATACATGCTATTGGCCTGGTCATTGGTGAGAGGGCAATCGCCCAACTTTTACCCATCCTTTGTCACTGTTTCACTGGGACACTTTGCACAGACACCTTTACCTTAGGAATACTTTACTGAACCTATTTCAAAACACTGTGCTTAGACATCTTTAGCCTTCTTCACTTCAAGAAACCTGTTGCCTTTCACTACACCCTATCGGATTACAGTTAATGAGCTGCTACGTACCGGTGAAGAACATCAGATCTGCATCAGGGACACTACCACTATTACTGATACAAGGGCCCTTATATCATTACTTCTAAACCTGATTTCTCTTTAGGGTAACAGTTTTAGATCGGCCAATTTCCATCTCTGCAGTGTGTCAGGTATAGGCTGTATTTATCCTCTATAGGGCTAGCATTATTTCTTTGATGAAGTATATATATATATATATATATATATAAAGTACTGTTTATCTGCTAATACTTTGTCTTGTGTTATTCGGGGGAAATCACCTATGACGAAACGCGTCTGGGAGGGCACGCACTGACAACACCACGCTGTCTGTGAGGAGAACGGGCTCCTGTGTTTGCCGGCCGGCACTTGTTTTTATGCGAGTTTTTATCCTACCTATGTAAGTGCAATACTATTTATTCTTTATTAAACTGTTATACTGTATCACACTATGGTCAGTTTTCTTTTCCCTGAGCCCACCTGGAGCACATGGAGTATGGCCATGATCCAGTGAGTCGCTTAGGGGGTTGCCATGATCAGGTCCATTACCAAGTGCATTCCTGTGTGTGTCCAACAGCCGTCCTTGCAAGTTAAAGGCCATGGCTGGGCTACAGCCAATCGCTTCCTTTTGCCTACTATCTGGTAAGCAGGCAATTTGTACGGTGGTCGGGCACTTCTTTCATTATGTGTGGAGTCACTGTGGTGTTGATCAAGAACTGAATTTATGGACTGTGTGGATTTATGAATTTATGGACTACTTTCACCATTCATGTATTTAATGTTATGGGCGCAGTTCTCTCCCAACACACCTATAAAGTTAAAGTGGTACTTAACCCCCAACAGAGTAGCACACGTTGGATATAAATACCTTCAGAATTCTTCTGAAACTGTAACCATAACATAGACATGCTCCATACATGGTTATTGTGTCCGCAACTCAAAAGATTTTCATCCATAATTTTTTGCCTTTTTCATACGTTATTCCACAGTACTATTAGAAAAATGCACGGGTAGCCTTGCTTCATGGGGGATTAAGTCCCTGACCAGACTACAACTAAAACTAGCTAATTTCGTCCTAATTGCAACTATACAAACAATTGCCACAACGTGGAAAAAATTATTCTGTTAACGTCGCAGATACAACGCTGCACTGACATCTTTGTGAACAAAAATTCATCCAGCATACGGTCTAATATGCATAATACATTTCTAAGAATTTGGAAAGCCTGCATCACTTACATCCACTAGGAAATAACCATGTAGCCTAACACTGCCTTAATAAGACTTTTTTTCTCACATTTTACCCCATATCTCTTTCACATCCTCCCTACCCTGTCCCTCTTGTCCTCTGCCCAACCTCTTAACCCACGCTCTTTATTTTACTGTATAGCTCTTTCTTTCATTCAATGCCAAAACTGAACATAGTATATTCCAGCCATAACCCATTGTAAAGCAGTTGAAGAACAAGTGTTTCATCTTTTTACCATTGGGTTTATTCTAAAATAATATTCTTGGAGTAACATTTATTGTAAAGCAGCCCCTCCTACTATAGCTTTCTGGCTTACTCTTACTGTACTGTACTTACTATACTGTATGAAGGTGTTAAAATAAAGTATAATAAAATAAAGTGTGTTTTTTTCGATAACATGGCTTCAAGGATTACTCCCTTTTTTTTATAGATAAAGAAATGAAATTAGTCTTAAGCCTGGTACACACAGGCTGAATATCAGCCAGTTCAACAAAACCCATCGACATTTGGCCCGTGTGTACAGCAGCCTGTCCGACAGAAGCTGGCCGAACAACTGACTTTTTTTTTTTTTTTTTTTTAAGTCTGCGGTGGTGCAAAAATCTAAACAGAAAAAACCTGTAAAGCCCCATACACACTATCAGATTTTCTGCTGATTTTTTCCTTCAGATTTACCAAAACCATATAATATGAGGTCAAACCTTAGGAGTTTCAATTTGTATGCAATCAGGCAGGCCCTTGCACTACATGGTTTTGGTAAATCTGAAGACAAAAATCAGCAGAAAATCTGATAGTGTGTATGGGGCTTAATTGAACAGAAAACATGCTTGTGAAACACACACTAAAAAGTGCACTTAAGGGTGTGCTTTAGTCCATCCCCCGAAGGAGCAGGACCTCTACCCTGACTCCCAGGGTGCTAGGCTCCTTACAGGGACATAGGTTTACATGGTCTGCCTAGCCAGAAGGCCTGTCAGACCCCGTTCTTCTAGAACAGCCAATGCCATTAATCAAATACTAGGTCAGGGGAGCTCTCCCGAATAGAGAACCCCCAGAGGCAGGGGAGGAAGGAACCTGAGGGCCACACATCCTCCCCCTAGATGTCAGGGTAAGCCAGAGGACTCACACCCTTCATCCAGTGAAAAACTAAATAGATAATAATAAAGTGGCCATGCAATAATGCACTGGCCGGGGCCTGAGGCCTGGTAGACAAAAACTGCCCTGGACTTTAGCTAAAAGACCCGGCCCATAGAGGCACAGTGCAGAAAGAAAGCAATTTAGTGCTGTGATCATGTGTTCTGTTCACACTGTGGGGTCCCACACCCAAGTGTTACTAAGATCATCCCTAGGGCGACCACTCCCAGGGGGCACAGACACCGTGGACCTTCTGCCTTCCCAGCTCATGGCCAGAAGGTAGAATGTTCAATTCAGGAGGTAATGGGCTCTTCCAGCTTTCCCGGGAGAATAACTCCCGTGCCCCAACTGCCTGTGGGTGCCTCAGTTTCTGGCTACAAGTGCTGACTGGTGTGTTCTGGCGCGGGGGGGGGGGGGGGGGGGGCAGTCCCCCTGTCAGAACAAAATAGCTCAGCTGGGAGATCGCTGTACGAACATCGCATGTTTAGTACAGCAAGCTCCTCCCGACCTCCTCATTTTTTTTTTCATTCAGCCCCGTGTGTAACAGGCTTTAGATCTACAGATATAAATAAAGAGGGGAGGAAGAGCATCCTACATGCTAGGCGGGTATGTAGCAAAATAATTGTGATTGTTTAAATAATCCTATCTCATCCACTTTCCCTAAGTAGGGCAGGCCTAAAAATATACTTGCCAGATCACTTTATGTACAAAGAAAAAATTTCAAATATTCATTTTGAACCCAAGATTTTATTTATGAAGTTGTAACTTTATGTCCTCATGCACACAGACGTTTTTACAGCTGCTTTTTTGAGCTTTTTTTGCAGCTTAAAAAGGCCTGTCTATGTTAGTCTATGGCTTCATGCCCACCTAGGCGTTTTTGAGCTGCAAGTGGCATAGGCGTTTTTAAGCTGTAAAAAAAACCCAGGACCAGTGGGTTCTGAGAGACGTTTTTCAGCTGTAAAAACGATCTAACGCTGAAAAACGCTCAAAAACGTCATTCACCAACGTTTTTTAACGTTTTTGATCCATTGGAAAAAAAAAAAACGCTAAAAAACGCTAACGCGGAAAAACGCTCAAAAACGCTCAAAAACGCTATTGCAAAAACGCTGAAAAAAGCTGAAAAAAGTAAAAAAAAATCACTGCAAAGATACTGGCGTTTTCATAACGTTATTTTAACAGCCTGTGTGCATGAGGCCTATTTGTAAAACTTAGAAGTTGAAGTAGAATTCCGGGTCTCATATTATTGTAAATAGTTTGATTGGATTAATGGAAACAAACTGTTTTCATTGCTAAACGATGTGACTGTATGTGCTGTAAGGGGGGCTGAACTTCCGGGTGACTTCGCCCCGGCGAAGTCAGCTGGACTTGGGGGCGGGGACCTGTCAAAACCAGAGGAGGAGGCAAACAAGTTTCCCCTTTTGGGTAGAGCTCCGCTTTCATGGTGTGAAGAAGCTCTTAGCCTGACTCTAGTTAATAGATAGCAAGTGCTACTACAGTACATTACAAAACACACACCAGCTGCATTGTTTAGCATGGAAATAGTTGGTTTCAGTTGGTCTTGCCCAAACAAACTATCTAAAGTTACTTAAAATCTGGAATTCTACTTCAAAGTGTATGTTAACTCATATGTCAGGGGAGATTTACCCTTATTACCTGTCTGGTAAAACTGTTGTCACTAGGACAGGAAGTGAGGGAAACTGCTCTAATGGGGCCATGGATACATTGGAAAGCTTTTCTTTCTGAGAAGCTTCTAACTTTTTTTTTTTTCATTCCATTTCAGATAAAGTGTGTGGTGTGGGTGGGGGGGTCAATTGCAGATAATTTTCTTCACTTTCTGTCCTGTAGACCCAACAAAAAATTAGAGAATATCTTTGAAATGTAAGGGAAATGCCCTTTTAGACAGTCATCACAGGTCACAAATGTCCCCATTGGAAGATTTCCCCTCTATTCCGGTTCTGGTGGCACCTCAAACTGTTGCTTTATCTTTACTTACATTCCCAGTGATCAGGACAGTTAGAGAGACTGAATCTCAGTAATGGGAACACTTGGCCAATAAGAAGGTCCAGATTATTGGTCAAGGGTCAACTTTAAGGCTGTATTCATACCTCAGCGTTTTGAATCACAGGCAGATTTGCCATGATTCTGTCCACTATTTCAAAGCGCCGATGTATGAATGATAAATCGCAGAACACACATTTGAGATGCCATTGAATGGCACCTAAAATCTCTGTGCGATTCTGCCACGCGATAAATTGCGCTGCAATCGTAACCCGCATCACGTGAAACATGCTTCACGGGATATGGGTTGCCGTGCTTGCAGCGTGATTTATCGCTCGACGATTGTGGCAGAACCGCACCGCGCTTTTGGGTGCCATTCAAATTAATCGCATCTCAAATGTGTGTTCTGCGATTTGTCATTCACACCTCTGCACTTTGAAATTGTGGGAAGAATCACGGCAAATCCGTCCGCGATTCAAAACGCAGAGGTGTGAATGCAGCATGAACAAAATTAGTATTTCAATTTTGCAAAGTTTCTGGCAAGTTTAATCATATGCTAGTTTTCTATTTCTTTCAGTTGGTGACATCTCCTTCACAGAATTCCCACTTCTGCAGGGGACAACACAAAAAGAAATTACAGATGGATTTCTTGTAATAAATAAGAAACTGGGGGTCCAGTTACCAGAGAGTAATATCAGAAACTTGTGGGAGAATAGGGGCAGAGACACAAATCACTGCATGAAAATCCCACCATTGAGCCTTCAAGATACAGTATATGGGAACTTCGGGAAGCCAGTGGTAATCTAACCCCCTGGCGCTAATTTAAAAGTTGTAGGAAGAGTTGTCTTGCAGAATGATTCCTACTGGAATTCTGTTCCTGATGGTATATTGTAAGGTTTTCTGTAGAGTGTGTGAACACACACAGTACAAATACTATTTTGACTACTAATGCAAAAAAAAAAAAAAAAAAGAAAAGTAAAAAAAAAAAAAAAAAAAAATTTGCTTTGAAGTTATATAAATAAATGAATTGCACTACATTTAACCAAACCAAGAAACCACTCGTAGGTGTAAACAGGAAGGTAGTTGACACTCTGGTTAATCTCGAGTGGAAATATAAGTCAGGTTTAAACTCAGAAGCACTATTTCCTCCTCTTATCCTCCCACCCGTATATGAGTCCCCACTCAGCATGCTCTGTTTTAAATGAATAAGATGGGTGGGCCAGGGATCCCCCTTCGGTACTGGAAAAATTAAATATTCGCTCGGAATCTCCCCTCCCTTATTGTAACATAACCGTGTGACCCCTGGCAGAGATTCGCGCTTAGTGATGCAGTACCTTAAAATAACCAAATGAACCGGTGCCAGCCTAGTGCTTTGGTTCATCTGATCTCTTCATGTAGATGATGTTATAGAAATATCAGATGTATTCCCTCATCCACTTGCAAATAGTCACCACAAGCTTAACTAAAGTATAGCACTGAGTTACAGAAAGTAGCAGAGCAGCAGTTACCTGTAAAATAAAATTAGTAGATGGTGAAGGAACACAATGCACAACTAACAGCAAGGCTGGATTTCTGCATAGCTACATGCAGGCCCATTTACACCTGAATACAAGGCACAGCAGTACACATGATTTGTCAGGCTGTCCATTCAAAACGAATGGCTTGTATTGCACCTCAAAGGAGAAAAACATAGGTACTGCTTCATTTTTTTTTGCAGGGCAGCCACCACAATCTACATCATGCATTGTAATGTGATGCTCTGTAATGCAGATGTGTTTTGGACATGCGTTATCATACCATCCAAAAACTAACATAAATCAGTAATGTGAATGAGCCTTAACTCTTCTAGGGTAACCTGGAGGGGAAACATTTTCTTTCAGCCTATTAAACCCCAGCCATTGCATGCCTTGTGTAGCTAAAGTATCTGAACATTTTAAGACAGACACCAAAGCTGGCCTTAGATGAATTGTTTTTTTTAACCAAACAGATTCCCCCATCCACACCAGCGAGGTGGATGGAGGAATGCTCCACGCTGCGCTACTGTATTCAATTTCTGACAGTGGAACTTCATGTCTTGTGCCATCATCTCAGCCGAAGCAACCCAACCTCTCTCCTCTTTCTCCTTTCATCCTTTTTTCTTTTTACCCTTTATCTATACACCTAGGGTGTCTACTCTTTCCTTCCAAAAAAACAAAAAAATATTACTTGGTATGCTCTGATAGTAAGGTACAACTAGTATGGGGAAGGGGCAATGGGCTCTTCAATATGTAACGCTCATGTTCTGCTCCCCATCTTATATGGGTTCCATACATGCTAGTTGGTGCCATATTTATTTATTTATTTTCTCTTTTTTTCAGTATGGCAAGTCATTTTATGTTTTTCTATATGTTTTTCATCACAATGTAGGATAAACTCACTGTAGAGGCTAAGGCTTGAAGTTTATAGACACCTTATACTGAAGTGCTGGAATCTTTGCTAGTTTATTGATATTTATAAATTCTTTGTTCATGTTTTTTAGGTTTCTATTAACAAATATCATCAACTATGGTTTGTCATGTCATGCTGTAATGTTTTACTGCATACCTCTAAATGAGGAATAAAAGAAAAAAAAACATTTCATATAAAAGTAGTCAAGTGAAACCATATATTTTTTTTAAAGATGGATTCATTAAAACCTTTAAATCAGTATTAATACAATAAGAGCGTATATATATATTGTGAATATCGGAATAAATTAAGATAGTATGTTTAGGTAGGAATATAATGAGAATAGCAAAAATTCAACCTATTTTTAAGTATATACTATAAATAAAGAATATAGAGAGATACGAAAAGTATACAACAATGATCATGGATGTGGAAATACGGGGCAATTTAGGAAACGGCGATCACAGGTCAATTGGCTTCAGTATAAATCACACAAATAGGAAACATAAGGGAAAAGCAAAGACACTGAATTTCAAAGAGCCAACTTCCCTAAACTACGAACCTTGCTATAAGATATAAATTGGGATAAAATCTTAAGAACAAAGAACACTGAGGAGAGATGGGTTCGCTTTAAGAGCATATTAAAAAAAGGCATTAGCCAGTGCATCCCATTGGGTAATAACTTTAAAAGAGCGAACAAAAGTCCTGAATGGCTTAGCGCCAACGTAAAAATGCATATAAAAGCAAAAGAGAAGTCCTTAAAAAATACAAGCTTGAGAGATCATCATCAGCATTCAAACTTTATAAAGAATGCAACAAGAAATGTAAGGGTGCAATTAGGGCGGCTAAGATAGAACACGAAAGACATATAGCGGAGGAGAGCAAAAAAATCCCAAGAAATTCCAAGAAATTAAAAAAGGAAGGACAGACCATATTGGCCCCATAAAGAATGAGGAAAGACATCTGGCGAAGGTATTGAATTTATTCTTCTCCTCAGTCTTCACGAGGGAATCAGGGGCTTCAGTAACCAAAACTGCAGTGTTTATTCTCATGACACATCACAGAAAGCACCCTCATGGCTGACAGAGGACAGAACTTGAATTAGACTTGGGAAACTTAACATTAATAAATCACCGGGACTGGATGGCTTACACCCAAAGGTACTTAGGGAACTCAGTCAAATAATTGACAGACCATTGTTCCTAATTTTTACTGACAGTCTTCTTACTGGAATGTTACCAGTAGATTGGAGAAAAGCCAATGTAGCACCAATATTTAAAAAGGGCCCAAAATACATCCCTGGGAATTAAAGACCAGTTAGCCTAACATCAATAGTATGCAAGCTCTTGGAGTTGATGATAAGGGACTATATACAAGATTTTAGTAATGAAAACAGTATAATTAGCAGAAATCAGCGTGGATTCATGAAGAATCGTTCTTGCCAAACCAATCTATTAACCTTCTATGAGGAGGTGAGTTGCCATCTAGATAAAGGAAGGCCCGTAGATGGTGGTGTATCTGGATTATGCAAAAGCATTTGACACAGTTCCCCATAAACGTTTACTGTACAAAATAAGGTCCGTTGGCATGGGCCATAGAGTGAGTACATGGATTGAAAACTGGCTACAGGGGCGAGTTCAGAGGGTGGTGATAATTTGTTCATAAACGACCTGGAGGATAGGGTAAACAGTTCAATCTCTGTATTTGCGGACGATACTAAGCTAAGCAGGGCAATAACTTCTCCGCAGGATGTGGAAACCTTTTTTTTTTTCACAAGAAAAGGATGTGGAAACCTTGCAAGAAGATTTCAACACATGAATGGGGTGGGCAGCTACATGGCAAATAAGGTTTAATGTAGAAAAATGTAAAATAATGCATTTGGGTAGCAAAAATATGAATGCAATCTATACACTAGGGGGGAGAACCTCTGGAGGAATCTAGGATGGAAAAGGACCTGGGGGTCCTAGTAGATGATAGGTTCAGCAATGGCATGCAATGCCAAGCTACTGCTAACAAAGCAAACAGAATATTGGCATGCATTAAAAAAGGGATTAACTCCAGGGATAAAGCAATAATTCTCCCACTCTACAAGACTCTGGTCCGGCTTCACCTGGAGTATGCTGTCCAGTTCTGAGCACCAGTCCTCAGGAAGGATGTACTGGAAATGGAGCGAGTACAAGGAAGGACAACAAAGCTAAAAAAGGGTCTGGAGGACATTAGTTATGAAGAAAGGTTACGAGCACTGAACTTATTCTCTCTGGAGAAGAGATGCTTGAGAGGGGATATGATTTCAATTTACAAATACCATACTGGTAACTAGGGATGAGCCGAACACCCCCCGGTTTGGTTCGCACCAGAACCTGCGAACGGACCGAAAGTTCGCGCGAACTTTAGAACCCCATTAAAGTCTAAAGTCTATGGGAAATCAAAAGTGCTAATTATAAAGGCTAATATGCATGGTATTGTCTTAAAAAGGGTTTGGGGACATGTATCAATGCAAAAAAAAGTGAAATATTCCTTTAAATATCGTACCTGGGGGGTGTCTATAGTATGCCTGTAAAGTGGCGCATGTTTCCCGTGCTTAGAACACTCCTTGCACAAAATGACATTTTTAAAGGAATAAAAGTAATTAAAAACTGCTTGCAGGTTTAATGTAATGTCGGGTCCCGGTAATATGGATGAAAATCAGTGAGACAAATGGCATGGGTACCCCCCCCCCCCCCCACAGTCCATTACCAGGCCCTTTGGGTCTTGTATGGATATTAAGGGGAACCCCACACCCAAATTAAAAAAGAGGAAAGGCTTGGGGCCCCCAGGTCCTATATACTCTGAACAGCAGTATACAGGCGGTGCAAACAAGATAGGGACTGTAGGTTTGTTGTTAAGTAGAATCTGTTTGTAATTTTGAACTGGTACATCTTTAAAGTGTAGCTCCAGCCAAAAAATCTATTTTTAAGCTTTTTGGAAAACATAGGGAAGGGTTATCACCCCTGTAACATTTGTTTTGCTGCCTGTGCACCTCTTCAGAAGATTTCACCTCACTTTCTGTCCCAATGACAAATGTTTTTTGAAAATTTGGGGGTTTTAGTGAAACAAGGAGTGGTGATAAAGCATCAGTGGAGAGGAGACACGTTTTTCCCAAATTAACTCTTACAGGAGAGAATTTCCCTTCCTAGGGATAGATTTCATCTCACTTCCTGTTGTCTCCTTCCGTTTGCAAGTAGGAGTCGTTTGTAAGTTGGATGTTTGAAAGTAGGGGCTTGCCCTATATACTCTGCAGAAATTGGGGCCTTAGGTGTTGGTGTTGCCACAACACTGTAAGCCCTCACAGCTACTCTTGGTGGGGGCAGGAACTGGCCTTGCTGTGAAATATTAGATCAAGAATTGTAATTACATGCCATTGTTGAACAGTGGTAGAAAAATTGGGCCTTTGGTGGTGGTGGTGGTGCTGGTGCCACAACACTAAGTTCTCACAGTTATTCTTGGTGGGCGCTGGAACAGGCCCTGCTGTGAAATATATCAAGAATTGTAATTACATGCACCTGTTGAACAGGGGCAGAAAAATTGAGCCTTTGGTGGTGGTGGTGTTGCCACAACACTGTAAGCCCTCACAGTTACTCTTGGTGGGCGCAGGAATGGGCCCTGCTGTGAAATATTAGATCAAGAATTGTAATTACATGTCCCTGTTGAACAGGGGCAGAAACATTGGGCCTTAGGCACTGGTGCCACAACACTGCAACCCCTCACAGATGCTATAGTTGGAGCGCAGGAATGAGCCCTGCTGCAAAGTATTGCATCAAAAATTGTAATTATACACCCCTGTTAAACAGGGGCTGAAAATTTAGGCCTTAGGCACTGGTTCTGGTGCCGCAACACTGCAACCCCTCACAGATGCTATAGTTGGAGCGCAGGAATGAGCCCTGTTGCAAAGTATTGCATCAAAGATTGTAATTATATGCCCCTGTTAAACAGGGGCTGAAAAATTGGGCCTTGGGCACTGGTGCTGGTGCCACAACACTGCAACCCCTCACAGATACGCTAGTTGGAGTGCAGGAATGAGCCCTGCTGCAAAGTATTGCATCAAAAATTGTAATTACGCGCCCCTGTTAAACAGGGGCAGAAAAATTGGGCCTTGGCCACTGGTGGCGGTGCCCAGAACCAAAAATGTTCTTACAAGCTATCAGCATGAAAATTGAGGAGGAAGAGGATAGTCACTCAGCATCAGCATAGGCAGTCTTGAAGGGATCTCACATTAAAAAAAAAAAATCAATCGGTTACATCAGCATCAGGTGCTTGGTAGCTGGTGATCCAAGACTGATTCATTTCTATGAAGGTCAGCCGATCGACCGATTCGGTGGACAGGCGCACCCTGTGATCGATTACAAAGCCTCCAGCAGCACTGAATGTGCGTTCCGAAAGAACGCTGGATGCAGGACAGGCCAGTAGCTCAATTGCATACTGTGCAAGCTCTGGCCAGTGATCCATCCTCAAGACCCAGTAACCCAGAGGATTTTCGTGGGAAAGGTGTCCAAGTCTGATCTTGCCCCTAGGTAATCCTGTACCATGTGAATCAGACGCTGGCGATGGTTGCTGGAACTGATCAGACCTTGGGGCTGCGGACTAAAAAATTGTCTGAACGCATCGGTCAGACAGCCACCTTCTCCACCGCTCCTTCTGTGACTGACCAAAGCCTCAGCAACATGTTGTCCAGGAGGACCAGGAAATTGTAACCTCCCAGGCTCTGGAAACGCGTTGCACAAACCTTTCTGCAAGGCTTCCGGAAGATGTTTCAACCTCTGCTCCCTCTGCGATGGCAAGATAAGGTCTGCAACCTTACCCTTGTAACGTGGATCAAGGAGGGTTGCCAGCCAGTAATCATCCCTCCCCTTGATACCACGAATGCGAGGATCCTTCCGCAGGCTTTGCAGGATCAGGGAGGCCATGCAGCGTAGGTTTGCTGAGGCATTCGGTCCAGAGTCCTCTGGGTCACTAAGGACGACATGATCCGCAGCCACCTCCTCCCAGCCATGTACAAGTCCATGGGTTTCTTTGGACTGTAAATGATCCCTTGAAGACTGCTGCTGATGCTGAGTGCCAGGCTCCACTTCCATGCTGACACAATCCTCCTCCTCCTCTTCCTGTGTGATCGGCGGGCACGCAGGAACACTGTCTGGATAAAGGGGGCCTTGAGAGGTAAGGAAGTCCTCCTCTTCCTCCCTCTGTTCTGCCTCAAGTGCCTTGTCCATTATTCCACGCAACGTGTGCTCCAACAGGTGGACAAGAGGGACAGTGTCCCTGATGCATGCACTGTCACTGCTCACCATCCTTGTGGCCTCCTCAAATGGTGACAGGACAGTGCATGCATCCCTCATCATAGCCCACTGACGTGGGGAAAAAAAAACAAGGTCCCCTGACCCTGTCCTGGTGCCATAGTCACAAAGGTACTCATTGATGGCCCTCTGCTGTGTGTGCAGCCACTGCAGCATGGCCAACGTTGAGTTCCACCTGGTAGGCATGTCACAGATTAGGCGGTTCTTGGGCAGGTTAAATTCCTTTTGGAGGTCAGCCAGCCAAGCACTGGCGTTATATGACCTGCGGAACTGCACACAGACTTTCCTGGCCTGCCTCAGGACATCCTGTAAGCCCAGGTACCTGCCCAAGAACCGCTGCACCACCAAGTTAAGGACGTGAGCCAAACAGGGCACATGGGTCAGTTGTCCCTGTCGGAGGGCGGAGAGGAGGTTGGTGCCATTGTCACAAACCACCATATCTGGCTTAAGCTGGCGTGGCGTCAACCACCTCTGAGCCTGCCCATGCAGAGCTGACAGAATCTCTGCCCCAGTGTGGCTCCTGTCCCCCAAGCACACCAGCTCAAGCACCGCATGGCATCTTTTTGCGCCTGCGTGCTTGCGTAGCCCCTTGGATGCCTACGGAGCACCGCTGGCTCCGAGGACAAATCAGCACAGGAAGAGGCCATGGAGGAAGAAGAGGAGGAGGGGGTGGAGGAGAGAGGTGTGGCAGAATCACCACTAGGTGAATTTTGGAGGCGTGGTTGCGGAACAACCTCCAACACTACTGCACCCTGTCCTGCATCCTTCCCAGCTGCCAGAAGAGTCACTCAGTGCGGAGTGAAAGATAGGTAACGTCCCTGTCCATGCCTGCTGGACCATGAGTCAGCGGTAAAATGCACCTTACCACTGACCGCCCTGTCCAGCAAGGCCAAGACATTGCCTTCCACATGCCGGTAAAGAGACGGAATCGTGAGAAAAAGTGGCGTTTAGGAACCTGCCACCGAGGAACCGCACATTCCACAAACTCACGGAAGGGGGCAGAGTCTATCAACTGAAAAGGCAGCAGTTGAAGTGCTAGCAATTTAGCCAAGCTAGCATTCAACCACTGGGCATGTGGATGCCTGGGAGCGAACTTCTTTCGGCGGTGCAGCAGCTGGGGCAGGGAAATTTGCGTGGTACAATCTGACGTCTGTGTACCGATAGCAGATTGCCCGCAAGTGCTTGGCTGTGACACACCTAATTCTACATTCCTCTCAGTGCAGGTTTCAGAGAGGACTGAAGGTATAGTGGGGTTGGAGATCCCAGCTCATGAGGAGCAAGGTACGCTTGCCAACGAACTGCATGGCAGGTCGACATATGCTTGAGACATATACGCTTGAGACATATATGTTGCAAATAGCAGCGGTGGGATCTGTTGCACTCGTCTCAAAAAAGGCCCAAACCAAAAAACTTTTGGAATAAAGCGCAGAGACAGCAGTGCCCTGCACATGCGGAGCTCTGCGGTGTGATGCAGTCAATGTGCTTCCCTTAAGCTGGCCCCTGGAGGGCATCCTGCCTCGTTGGAGATGTGCCTCCTCCTCCTCTCTCCTATCAGGCACCATCATGGAGTCAGGCCTCATCATCCCCTCCCTCCTCATCACTGGAGCAAACCTGGCAGTATGCTGCAGCTAAGGGAACATGACTGCCAGATTGCTGTCCTTCTTGGGCACCCCCTCTCCCTGGGCTCACGTTACTGCCTTCCTCTAGCTGGGTACCATCATCGGAGCCTTCAAAACGCTGGGCATCCTTTTGGAGCATGTACCCAACACTGTGGTCAAACAGTTCAGGGGACTTCTCAGGAGGACATGGTGGGGCTAGGGAAGGAGTGACTGATGCCATTGAGCCGAGGGAAGAGGCCGCGTTGGCAGCTGGTTTGCCAGACAAAGTACCCTGAGCCTGGGTGAGAGAGGATGAGGAGGATGAGGACGGCTTGGTCATCCACTCTACCAAGTCTTCGGCATGTTGCAGCTCAACGCGGCCAGCTTCCGAAAAAAAGGACAAGCGTGTCCCACGGCCACATGCTGATGAGGATTCACCGTCTCCACGACCAGCACTGTTGCCTCTAGACACAGAGCCTGCTTGCCCTCTTTTATTGGTTTGTGACTGTCTGCCTCTCCTTGTTGGCCTTCCAGACATACTAATGGCCTGCAGTGAGATGTAGCTGCACAAAGCTGGGATGTATATATATATATACTGATACTGCAGCTAGCAGAATCAACTGCCTGCCTGTAGTAATATTAGTATGAGAACACCAGCAATTGTCTTCAGGTAGCTTTAGGTGCACACTGTGCAGAGGACACAGTACACTAACTGTAAATACTGCAGCTGCCTGCCTGTGGTACTAATAGGATCAGAAGAACACCACCAGTTTTCTTCATGTAGTTTTAGGTGCACACTGTGCCGAGGACACAGTACACTAACTGTAAATACTGCAGCTGCCTGCCTGTGGTATTAATAGGATCAGAACAACAGCAATTGTCTTCAGGTAGCTTTAGGTGCACACTGTGCAGAGGACGCACTACACTAACTGTAAATACTGCAGCTGCTTGCCTGTGGTACTAATAGGATCAGAACAAAAGCAATTGTCTTCAGGTAGCTTTAGGTGCACACTGTGCAGAGGACACAGTACATTAACTGTAAATACTGCAGCTTCCTGCCTGTGGTACTAATAGGATCAGAAGAACACCACCAGTTTTCTTCATGTAGTTTTAGGTGCACACTGTGCCGAGGACACAGTACACTAACTGTAAATACTGCAGCCTGCCTGTGGTATTAATAGGATCAGAACACCACCAATTTTCTTCAGGTAGCTTTAGGTACACACTGTGCAGAGGACGCACTACACTAACTGTAAATACTGCAGCTGCCTGCCTGTGGTACTAATAGGATCAGAAGAACACCACCAGTTTTCTTCATGTAGTTTTAGGTGCACACTATGCAGAGAACACCTAGGATGCATATATATATACACAATACACTGTAAGTGCAGCTAACTGACTCGCCTGCCTACTCTATCAAACTTAAATCAAATGACACTGTCTCTCTGTCTATCTCTCCGCCGCCGCAACACACTACACAAGGCCGCCACGCAGGCGGCCTTATATAGTGTGGGGCGTGTACTAAACCCCCTGAGCCATAATTGGCCAAAGCCACCCTGGCTTTGGCAAATTACGGCTCTCTGTACAAACGGCGTTGTGATTGGCCAAGCATGCCATAGTGCATGCTTGGCCAATCATCAGCCAGCAATGCACTGCGATGCCGCAGTGAATTATGGGCCGTGACACGCCACTTGAATTTGGCACGAACAGCCCATAACGTTCGCAATTTGACGAACGGTCGAACATGCGATGCTCGAGTTGAACATGGGTTCGACTCGAACTCGAAGCTCATCCCTACTGGTGACCCCACAATAGGGATAAAACTTTGTCGTGGAAGGGAGTTTAACAAGACACATGGCCACTCATTAAAATTAGAAGAAAAGGGGTTTAACCTTAAAGCGTTTGTTAACCCAAAAAAATAAATAAATAGATTTTCTGGTACCTTAACCACTAGACATCCGCGCTATGGCCGAATGACGGCCACAGCGCGGACCTACATTCCCGGGAGGCCGTCATATGACGGCCTCCCCTGTGCACGCTCCCTGCGCGCGCCCTGCAGGGCGCGCGCCGGGCCCGGTGTGATCACCGAGTCACTGAGACTCGGCTGATCACCGATCTGAGTAAGGGGCCGGTCCCGGCCCCTTACCATGTGATCAGCTGTCAGCCAATGACAGCTGATCACATGATGTAAACAGGAAGATCGGTAATCGGTTTTTTTTTTACTCGCGCTGACAGCGCGAGTAGAGAAAAAAGCCGATCACCGGCTCAGATGCCAGGGACATCGGTCCCAAAGAGGAAGCACAAAAAATTCCTCATAAGTGCCACCCAAAAGTGCCACCTAACAGTGCCACCTAGCAGTGCCCACAGTGCCACCTAGCAGTGCCCACAGTGCCACCTAGCAGTGCCCACAGTGCCACCTATCAATGCTCACAAGTGCCACCTACCAATGCCCACCTGTAGTGCCAATCAGTGCCACCTGTCAGTGCTGCCCATCACTGCCACCCATCAGTGCCCATTACTGCCACCCATCAGTGCCCATCACTGCCACCTATCAGTGCCCATCACTGCCGCCTCATCAACGTACATCAATGAAGGAGAAAAATTACCCGTTAAAAATTTTTTATAACAAAATATAAAAAAAAAAAAATTTTTTTTTAAAAAAAATTCTGGTTTTTACATTTTTTTAACAAAAAGTAAAAACCGCAGAGGTGATCAAATACCACCAAAAGAAAGCTCTATTTGTGGGAAAAAAATGATAAAAAATTCATTTGGGTACAGCGTTGTATGACCGCGCAATTGTCATTCAAAATGCGTTAGCGCTGAAAGCTAAAAATTGGTCTGGATAGGAGGGGGGTTTAAGTGCCCGGTAAGCAAGTGGTTAAAGCAGATTAAACAGCACAGTGCTTGTGCTGTGTAATCTTCCCCCCCCTAAACCATAAAAAAAAAAACCCTGAATCTGGCACCTCCTGTATCCCCTCTCAAATTAGACCACTAAAATCAAGGCAGCTCCGCCCTGATCACCGTGGTCTAATTGTGGGCCTCCGTCATACGCTGCTGTCGCCTCTGCTCTCCTCTCTCCCCCCTCACCCCCTCCTTCCTGCATGTCAGCTTGTGTCTGTGTCTCCATCTCCGCCCCCCCCCCCCCCCCCCGCCGCTTCTAGTAAAATGTAAAATCTTTTTCCTCACTGCCAGCAGCTCTTTCATATCCTGGCAAAGCACACTGTACCTTTCTTTTAGAAAAACGAGCGATGTAAATACTGTTTTAGCGTTGTCTTTAGGCCGGTCACGTGACAATCAGATGTTTTCCATGGCTACTGCAGGAGAGGTTGAGCGGCCATGTGATCTCCCCAGCTGATGTCAGAGGGAGATCACGGCCCCTCCTGCAGTATCTATCCATCGGAGCTGTACAGCGGCCACGAGTCACGTGACCGGCCTGAATACAGCTCTAAATCAGTATTTATAACGCTCGCTTTTCTAGGTACAGTGTGCTCTGCCAGGCTCTAATAGAGAGTCTGGCAGAGTTTGAGTTATATGGGTTAACAAACCCTTTAAACTACATAGAGGGTTCTTTACTGTAAGAGCGTCAAGAATGTGGAACTCCCTTTCACAGGCGGTGGTCTCAGCAGGGGACATCGATAGTTTCAAAAAATGATTAGATAAGCACCTAAACGACTGCAACATACAGGAATATACAATGTAATACTGACATATAATCACACACATAGGTTGGACTTGATGAACTTGTGTCTTTTTTCAACCTCACCTACTATGTAACTATGTAACCTAATAGGATCAGAAGAAAGAGAAAAAAAAAAAACTTTAATTTAAAAGCTTATTTAAATTATGGCATAATGAAGGAAGAATTCTGCTACCCTTTACTTGCATTAAGGAGGACCAGGTTGGTGGTATATATGGGAGGGTTACTACAGCATAAGAGCAGAATAATTTGATAACAATGCAGTAGATGCCAGTTCATGTTCATTTCCAGGTTTGTGATTCTTTTTTAAACCAACACTACTTTGTGTCCTTGCTAGTGTTTTAGGTTTTGAACGCTGACTGGTAAACATCCATTAAAAATGGGATTTTTAAAACGTACATCTCTAGTTATCTTTACAGAACTAGTACTTTCTAAATCTAACCTAAATCTTGCTAACCTGCTTGCAAAAAGATATCTATTGTAACCCTAATGCCGCGTACACACGATCGGAATTTCCAACGAGAAATGTTCGATGTGAGCTTGTTGTCGGAAAGTCCGACCGTGTGTATGCTCCATCGAACATTTACTGTCGGAATTTCTGCACACAAATGTTTGAGAGCAGGTTCTTAAATTTTCCGACAACTTCACTTGTTGTCGGAAAGTCAGATCGTGTGTACACAAGTCCGTTGCACAAAAGCTCACGCATGCTCGGAATCAAGCAGAAGGAGCCGCACTGGCTATTGAACTTCCTTTTTCTCGGCTCGTCGTACGTCTTGTACGTCACCGCGTTCTTACGTTCGGAATTTCCAAAAACATTTGTGTGACCGTGTGTATGCAAGACAAGTTTGAGCCACGGTTTTGTTGTCGGAAATTCCGATCGTGTGTACGCGGCATAAGTTTGAAAAAGATTGTGGTTGTTAGCTTTCTAGGTTAGGATTCAGTTATTTTTGGTCCTTTCAAAATTTTTTTCCTGCTTACTCATAGGCACGCTGCTTTTGGGAACTATCAATGAATGGAGACAAGACTGGAATTAGGAATGAATGGTTTATCACAATGACAAACTCTTCCTGCCTTACAATGCACTGTGCTGGGTGGTGACATACTGTATGGCAGTGACTGTTACACACCAGTCATCAGTACATTCATCAGGACACTGGCTAGCCTAGTAAAAATATGAAATGATTTTTTTTGTAGGCCCCCTTTACAACATAAAAGTCACTCCAAAGTGATCCACTTTATTGCATAAAAGACCAAAATGACAGTACAGACACAGCAGGGGGGGGGATGATGGTTGGCACATTTTACGCTGTCAGCCCTTACTCATAACCTACTGGACCCGAGCACAAAATGCATTTAAACCTCATACAGCTGTTCCTATTTATCTAGAGATCAGTCAACATCCTTGAAGTACGAGGCTGGCATGAATGAAACTGCAGCTTCAGTGCTCCACACACACAGAACACATCATGTATGCAATATAAAACTCAATCCTGATCCACCGCCACACAATCACATATTTTGATATAGTTGTTCTGACCTCTGCAGTTTTGTTTACTTTGTTGATCTTATGGTATGCACGTAGTGTGTAGATACACACGCACCAAAAATATTGGGACGCCTGCCTTTACATGCACATGAACTTTAATGGCATCCCAGTCTTAGTCCGTAGGGTTCAATATTGAGTTGGCCCACCGTTTGCAGCTATACCAGCTGCAAGTCTTCTGGGAAGACTGCCCACAAGGTTTAGGAGTGTGTCTATGGGAATGTTTGGTCATTCCTCCAGAAGCGCATTTGTGAGGTCAGGCACTGATGTTGGATGAGAAGGCCTGGCTCGTAGTCTCTGCTCTAATTCATCCGAAAGGTGTGCTATCGGGTTGAGGTCAGGACTCTGTGCAGGCCAGTCAAGTTCCTCCACCCCAAACTCGCTCATCCATGTCTTTATGGACCTTGCTTTGTGCACTGGTGCGCAGTCATGTTGGAACAGGAAGGGGCCATCCCCAGACTTTTCCCACCAAGTTGGGAGCATTAAATTGTCCAAAATGTCTTAGTATGCTAACGCCTTAAAAGTTCCCTTCACTGGAACCAAGGGGCCAAGCCCAACCCCACACCATAATCCCCCTCCACCAAATGATTTGGAGGAATGGCCCAATACTTTTGGCAATATAGTGTGGATGAGCGAGTTTGGGGTGGAGGAACTTGACTGGCCTGCACAGAGTCCTGACCTCAACCCGATAGAACACCTTTGGGATGAATAAGAGCGGAGACTCCAAGCCAGGCCTTCTCACCAAACATCAGAGCCTGACCTCACAAATGGACTTTTGGAAAATGGTCAAACATTCCCATAGACACACTCCTAAACCTTCACTGGAACTAAGGGGCCAAGCCCAACCCTTGGAAAAACAACCCCCACACCATAATTCCCCCTCCCCTTGTGACGTATTGGGGTGGCATTTATGGTGTTAAAACAGGCAGTGAGAAAGCGTCATATAACATTTCTGAAAAACACAAGCATAATTCTAAACCTAATCTAGCTTTCCATAACACATTTTTTCAATAAAATGCATAAACCTATGCATGAAAAACGACGCCATAGTGTATAGCTCCCAACTGTCTCTGATTTCGAAGGACTGTCCCCCATTTGGAACAATGTCCCTCTATCCCTCTTTCCTCCTTATTTGCCCCTGATTTTGGTCTGATCTATATAGTTGTATATAAAATGCACTTCTTTCTATCAAAGTGTTTCCCAGTACTAAACCTTTCATCCAACTTCTAAATGGCTGCATTTGTAAATTCCAGAAGCCAATATAAAGGAATAGCAGTGGTAATAAAAGCACTTGTGGGTTTAACCATTATTTTTTTTGTACATTTCTCATTTAAGGGGGCGTGGCAGGGGGTGTGTCCTATGCCTGCACACTTTTGCTAATAGGTGTCCCTCATTCCCATCTCAGAAAGTTGGGAGCTGTGTATAGTGCAAACCTGTTATGTTTGTTTTCCATGCAATTGGTTTTCCTGTAGGAAGAGGCATCCAGGGCAGCTCAGCCTAGCAGTCTACAAAGCCACACAGTTCAGTTGTTTATTATCCCACCCTTCCTGATCCACAATGGACAGTCTTATCAGCTGCCATAAGAGCACTTTCTTGTTTACTAGCTGCAAAGAGGAAGCATAGGTCTGTTTTAACAATTCAAATAATAACCTTCTTTGAAGAACAATATAGAGACATCAGCGACTAACAAACTCCTTGAGTACTCGCGGAACAGTTAAAAGGAAAATATATCGAGGCACAACTGGAAATGTAGGGAAATCCCAGTGCGTGCTGGGAGTTTGGTTACATCCCCTCCTCCGCTGCTTGATGCTGGCTTGGGATTTTCCCACATTTTTCTTCCATACGTGCACAACTACAAGTAACGGCTTCAGGCTCTCTGCACATATATTTGCCATTCTTTTGGTTTGAAGTATTTCTCCAGCATTTGTTTGAATTGCAGGCTAAAGTATATGAAAAAGAATGTAAGTGCCATTGCCAGTAGATTCTTAAAACAGTGGTGGCAATAGAGCAGATATACAAAAAATGGAGCTAAGGTCCCAGCCGGGGGGACAACCCCCTGCGGGGAAAACCTTCATGAAAGGGCTTTTATTATTATTATTGTTATTATTATACATTATTTATATAGCATTAAGGGTTAACACCGTGCTTTACAAAATGGAGGGAGACAGAACAGTTACAATACAAGTTAAGCAAGGGGGAACAGAGGGCCCTGGTCGCGAGAGCGTACAATCTAATGCCCCGTACACACAATCGGCCTTTCCGACAACAAAACCTTGTTTTTTTCTTCGAAGGATGTTGGCTCCAGCTTGTCTTGCATACACACGGTCACACAAATGTTGGCCAACAATTACGAACGTGGGAACATGGTGACGCACAAGACGTATCACAAGCCGAGAAAAAGGAAGTTCAATAGCCAGTGCGGCTCCTTCTGCTTGATTCCGAGCATGCGTGGAACTTTTGTGCGTCAGACTTGTGTACACACGATCGGAAATTCCGACAACAAAGTTTTGTTGGCGGAAAATTTGAGAACCCGCTAGCCAACATATGTTGGCGGAAAGTCAGACAACAAATGTTCGATGGAGCCTACACATGGTCGGACTTTCAGACAACAAGCTCACATCCAACATTTGTTGTCGGAAAATCCGATCGTGTGTACGGGGCATAAGAGTTGAATGATACAAAAGGTAATAACTGATAGGCAGGGCAGCTGTTAGAAAACATGGGGTCCCATACAGCCTAGCTGACGAGCACGACCCCCCCCCCCCAAAAAAAAAAAAAATCAAATAATGTTTTTGCTAAAATGCCATGGCCATGATGCTATGCTTTGCAGCTATGGCAAAAATGATACCCTCGTTGAACAGGGCTCATTCAAGCAGTTGCTGTGCGTTAGTGTGGGGTTAAAGCAGGTGGTGAGGAGGCAATATGCCTTCTCGCCACTTGTCAAATGTTCTCTGAAGAGTGATCCAAATGCTGACTGCTCTTAAGACAGCAAAGCATATGTGAAAAAGCCCTTCTTTGTTTAATTATTTTTTAGATTTTTTTTTTTTAATATTCTTTCTTTTTTATTTTTTCATTTTTTTTACTGCCCTGTTGGGGGCTTTGGTTAAATATCAGAGGTCTAAACAGACCACCGATGTCTCACTTTTGAGACAGAGAAAGGGACTGAGGACAGAGATTCCCCAGTCCCTTTCTCTGCAGCCTCAGCTGCACTGGACAGTAAATGAATGGGAAGTGCTCTGTGCTGAGCGACTTCATGTTCATTGTACAAACTTGTAGGCTGGTGCAGTCTATTTTCCCCACTGTAGGTGGTGCTCGACGACAGCGGCTTTGCAGTTGGAGGGGAATTCAAAAGGAACATGGTTTCTTTATGGTTTCCTGGATCACTGAGGAAGCTATTTGATTGGTTGCTGCCACATGTGACTCTGACAGCCATCCTGGGTCTGGCAGAGCCTATTTAAGGCCCTGTCTCCCAGCCTTGGTGTGCATTTCGCATTTAGGTGGTGTGGGGGCAGGTCACCAGTCTGACAGGGACAGTTTCCAGAAGACTAAGAAAAGGAAAGAAACACGCCATCCTTCCTGGAAACCTCCCAATTTGGGTACGGACCAGCCAGGCTGCATTCCAGCTCTCAAGACAGAAGCTGTCGGCACATCTGAAATCTCCTCTGCTACACACTGCTGATATATTCTGTGAGTGTTCCCAGTGGGGGGCCTTCCCGCCAGGTTTGTTGTGAATTATTGGACTCTACATTAATACAAGTTCTGTCCTCTGCAACTGGACCCTAAGTATTAACTGCTGCCACACCATGCTGTACCTCCCCGCAAACAGTTTACTATGTTCCAGTGATGAATGGACACGAGCGATCAGTACCGATCACTTACTGTGTTCATTCAGGATTGGAAGGAGCAGATAAATTACATATTTACCAGCTCCTTCCCCCGTTCTCCACCTTGGAGCGATCCCTGTGTACTCACAGCAGCTGCCGGTGGGAGAGGAGTGGAGGGAAGCCGGCAGCGCTGCAGACGAAGGGGGGCACACAGGAGGGCTCAGACAGCAGGTGGAAGGGGGCAGATATTAGAGCCGATCTCCCTGCAGCGCTGCTGGCTTTCTCCCTCCACAAAAGTTACAAGCCAGTACAACCGGTCCCCCTGCTCGACAGATGCCTGGGCTCCCCTTTTGAACTGATGGGGCTCAGGCCTGGTACAGGAGAGCCTGCTGTACTGACTTATCAGCAGACCTGGTGATAGGTATGAGCTGATAGAGAAAGTAAAAGTATAGTTTATTAGTTAGAGGAAAAATAGGCTTCCCTGGAAAGATGGATTTTCAGGGATTGCCTGAAGCCAGACAGAGTAGAAGATAGTTGAATAAATTAGGGGAAGGAGTTCCAGAGGATGGGAGAGGCTTTGGAGAAGTCCTAAAGACAAAAATGAGATGAGGTGACAAGGGTAGATTTAGACTTGCATCTAAATCTCCCTTGCCTCTGAAGCCTGATCCATGCTCGGATCGCACTCAAGAGGCTACTGACAGGCAGTGAGGAAGCGATGTGTGGGGCGTGGCGAGGACTGGCATGTGAGAGGAAGCGTGTCTCAAAGCTCCGCTCCAGCACAGGCAATTGATCCTCTCCCAGCAGCAATACAGCGGTGACAGACTGCTTTCCAGCTGGATTTCTCGGGTCCCAAAATCCAAGATGGCGTTGGCGCGGCCCTGGCACAGCGCATGCCGAGGGGTGCTGAGAAAGCTAAAGAGGGCAGCAGCAAAAAGACACAAAAGAACCAGGGTAAGGAGTACCCGAGGGATATGCTGTATTTTACCCAAAATAATAAATTCTTGAAAGAAAAATCCCACGTTTTGTTCTGCTTGGAGACATAACATTATTATGGGAACTTTGAGCTATCGACAAGAACAAATGTGCCTTATCTATGTGAGAAGTAGAGAAAAATCGGTATATGTGTTTTTGATCAAATTTGGATTACAGTGGTCTGTCCTGTTGACGGCCTGGTGTTTTGTTTTTTTTCCCCCTTTTCCCTTTCCCTCACCGCAGGCTTTTTATGGAGGATACTCGACCCTGGAACTGTCACTACGCAAGACTTGGCACACTAGTGCCGTGGTGCTTATGGTTTGTGCTAGCAGCCCTTTGCCAGGAGAAAAGCCGGTGGATAGTGTTCTCATCCAGTCTGCCCTTTGGGGCTCTCTACACCTATTCAGACCTGTGTACCTATGTCCCGAGAAGAGCTCTACAGATATTATACTGACAATATGTCCCTATTTGTGACCATTTTTAACTGTTCCCAATGGCTGAAATACCGGTAATATCTTGGAACGTTAGGGGTCTAAGCTCCCCACTTAAACGCATGATGATTTCTACTTGTTTGAAAAAGTTTCATCCCGCCATCCTATGTTTCCAGGAGACCCACTTAACTGGAGAAGCACTGATCTGTCTTAAATATTCTTGGGTGGGGAAGGTGTACCACTCCATGCACATTTCCCTCTGCTTCATCAGGAAGCCGTCGGCAGGATTAGCTTCCTGATGACGCATATCTTATGCAAAACGCGTTGAGGCTAATTGTGCGATGCTGACATCACATCCAGTCTATGAACCACACTCACATTGAGGCTTGAACCGCACGCCGGCTCCCTGCATATAGAGCGGCCAGTACAGGCCATTACTGGAACGCTGGACATACTCAGTGCCGGTCTAAGGCACATATGCATGTGAGTGCAAACTTTTAAACCTTTTACAAATTAAAGTTAAATGTGGAACTTTGCGCAATGATGGCCATTTTGTTTATGAGTACATAAGAAGCCACATTGGAGAAATTTAAGAATAAAACTCTGTACTTGGCAGAACCAAGATATACTAGGTGTTAAAGAAATATACACAGACGTTTTTATTTCTGCTTTCTAGTAAGCGTTTACATTGGAAGGTGTTGGTAAATCACGGATCACAACAGTTTTTTTTGGATGCACAATCATGGTGGATAAATATATGAAGAATACAATTGATTGGACTTGTAGAACACACAATTTTGCAAAAGTGTTTGTGTTTTTTTTTTTTTTTCATTTTTCAGATTTTTTTGGAATTTTTACTTTTGTCTCACTGGATTTAAAGAGTATTGCATTAGATAGCAATTGATGATTTATATGCACCGTTTAATACTGATGATATTACCATACAGTACAAGGGTAAGTGCAACTACCTAAGATTGGTGATGTAGTTGGGGGTAGAGTTGTAAATGGCTTTGTAGGTTGTTAGTATTTAGAATTTTGTTTATTGGTTGAGTTGCATACTAGCACATTATGTGAAACTTACCTGAAAACAAAGCATTCCAGCGATGCGATCTCATCGCTAGAGGCCGCTTCCATCCTTAGCTTGTCTTCCTTCTGGATCCGCAAACTCCGGCTGTGTGACTGCCCGGAGCCACGATGACATCACTCCCGCGCATGGTTGGGGGAGCTGTCATTTATGGCACAGGAAGTGGCCGTTCCTTCAGAGCACATGCGCTGATGATGTCATCAGCTGCATATATAGTAAATATCTCCTAAACGGTGCACGTTTATGAGCTATTTACAGTACCTATAGGTAAGCTTTTTTATAGGCTTCCCTATATGTACAAGTACAGGAATGAGGTTTACAACCATTTGAAGGGGGAAAAGCCTATGTAAAGGTATGCCAACGGTGGGAGTTGCAATAGTGTACCGTCTACTAAGGGACTTTTATAATATTGTGAGCTTACCTTAGGGCACAGGTGTCAAACACAAGGCCCGTGGGCCGAATCCGGCCCTCCAGGCCATTTCATGTGGCCCTCGCACCTCTCCTGCAGCTGCAGGAGAGCTCCAGCCCTCCTCTGGTCCTCCTCCAGACCCCTTTCTGCTTTCAAGCAATGCATCCAGATTCTTCCCAGTAGCAGCATAAGGAAAGGGTGTGATGTTAGGGAGAGTAGGGGACTCAACTTCTGATGGTGGGGTCGCTCTTGACATATAATGTAAGGGGAGGGGATACGCTGGACATCTAATATTACAGATACAACCGGCCCTTTTGAGGACAATCATAATGCTCATGCGGCCCATGATAAAATTGAGTTTGACACCCCTGCCTTAGGGCTTAGCGATGTTTTTCCTTGTGCTATGCTGCAATTAAGAATTTTGTGTTTTTCTAGGGTCAGCAATTTGTTACTGGGAATTTTTCTGTGAAGTGAAGCTAATTGTGCAATGTACTGTAAGCTTCTCGTTTTACTTGTTTTTACTTAACCCTACCCCATTGTCAATAATGAGGCCTGTCTGTTATAAACATCTACCTGCATCATTCCTTTGTACAGACACAAGAAACCTGGAGTTTCCAAAAATAGAGCTATGGTGAAAAAGTTGTCTATAGCAGCTAGTCACAATCAGTGGCGGCCTGTCCATATGAGGCGCAGGGGCGCCCCCGCCCCCCCCCCCCCCAATCAATGCGCCCGACCCCTAATCTACATGCAGGGTGCCGGACGCATGGACTTCAGCTGTTTTTTTTTTTAACCACGTGATTAGAGCCTGAGGCTCTAATTGGCTTCAAAAAAGGGTGGGCTCGGGGCGCAGAGCACTGTGCCCTGAGACTACCCAGTTGTGTGACAAGAGCAAATTATTATTCGCTATTGTCTTCCTGATTCTCCTCCCGGCCAATAAGGAATCGGGCCCAATTGGCCAGGGAGTCTTAGAAAACCTGCAGTGGAGTGGGGGGGGGGGGGGGGGGGGGGTAGTATTGGTTCTACTTTATTTAAAATGGATTATTCTGCTATACCTGAGCAACCCAATGGGCAACTGAAGGGATAAGCTCAGTAGGCTGACAACACTGCTGCTAATTGCGAAGCAGTGACTGAGGCTCCATTCACACTAGCGCGTTTTTTGATGCATTTTGCATTTTGCAGAAATGCACGGGAATTTTTTAACATGGGTTCCTATGAAACATGTTCACATCAATGCCTTTTTGTTTCTCTGCATTTTTGGAAAGGGCCAGGGACTTTTTTTCATGCAAAATGCAGCGTTTTGCATGTAATAGAATTCAATGGACAAGCATCAAAAACGCAAGTGCACCGTTTTTGCAGCGTTTTTGATGCGTTTTTGGTGCGTTTTTGCCGTTTTTTGTTTTGTTTTTTT
Organism: Lithobates septentrionalis; assembly: GCA_037952835.1. NCBI lineage: Eukaryota > Metazoa > Chordata > Amphibia > Anura > Ranidae > Lithobates > Lithobates septentrionalis. Next base: position 1,033,826 of record JBBDGP010000232.1, on the reverse strand, counting down.
TTTAATTTTTTAATTTTTTATTTTTTTTAAGACTGTAAAAAAAACTGTAAAAAAAAAAACCGCAAATCGCGGCAAAATCGCGGCAAAAACGCTGCTCAAAAACGTGGCAAGCATGAAAAAAAAACCTCCAAAAACGCTCAAAAGCAACATGCATAGGTGTGAATCGAGCCTTAGAGCCCTTGCACACTGGGGCGGGGGGCGGCGTCGGCGGTAAAACGCCGCTATTATTAGCGGCGTTTTACCGCCGGTATGCGGCCGATAGCGGGGCGGTTTTACCCCCCGCTAGCGGCCGAGAAGGGGTTAAATACCACCGCAAAGCGCTTTGCCGGCGGTATAGCCGCGCCGTCCCATTGATTTCAATGGGCAGGAGCGGTAAAGGAGCGGCACTTTCGGGTCGGTTTGCAGGCGCCATTATTAGCGCAATAGCGCCTGCAAACCGCCCCAGTGTGCAAGGGCTCTTAGGCTCGGTTCACACTTCCGCGACTTGGGATCCGACTTGTGAGACTCCAAGTCACGTGACATGTGAAATCCCATTTTAGTCAATGAGAGCTGTCTTAATTAGCACTACTGAAGTTGCTCCGACTGTAGAAAAGGTTCCTATACTACTTCAAGGCAACTTCTATCCGATTTGTGCCCTTAAGCTCGGTTCACACTGCCGCGACATGAAAGTAGCGCGACTTACAGTGCGACTTTGCCAGGCAACTTCAGTGCGACTTGAAGCAACTTCAGGGAATGCCTGGGTAATCTTCCTGTAATGTTGGATCCAAATCACATCAATTGAAATGAGGATTTGACTTGGAGGTGACTTCCTTTAATGTCTGTGGGCACAAGTCGGATTGAAGTCGCCTTGTAGTAGGAACCTTTTCAAAGTGGGAGTGACTTCAGTAGTGCTAATTAAGACAGCCCTCATTGACTAAAATGTGATTTAACATGTCACACAACTTGGGGTCTCACAAGTTGGATCCCAAGTCACGGCAGTGTGAACCGAGCCTAAGATTTTAATGGAAGTCGCCTCCAAGTCGGATCATCATCATAATTGATGTGATTCGGATCTGTCATTACAGGAAGATTACCCAGGCATTCCCTAAAGCTGATTCAAAGTCGCATCAAGTAGCACTGAAGTCACACTGAAGTCTCCTGGCAAAGTTGCACTGCAGGCCATGGCAGAGTGAACCAAGCCTTAGTGTTGTCAGCCAGCAGCAAGAAGTGTTGTTACTGCCAGGATTTCCGGGTAAGAAACTTAGCAGCAGATTTACCAAAAGAATTAGCTTGAGCCTGTTTGAGGCCCTGAATTCTCTCCTCTACCTCCTTGGAGCACCCCTCCCCCCTTAAAGAAATGCTTATCCATACCTTAATTCCAGGTATCCTAGGTCTGATCCAGTGATGTCATAGGTCCTCTGTGCGCTCTTCCTCCTCTGACAGTGGGCAGACCCTAAATGCTGGAGAGAATGGTGCCATATAACCACTGGAAATAGGTATGCCTGTTTTTTTATAAAGATTACAAGTGGACTCTGTGGTTGTACCACTCAGACTATTCACTATCCCAAATAGCAAGGATAACTCGCCAAAAATTTGTGGCAGATTTGAATTGTAAGTCTGTTAACTTGCTGCACATTTTCACAGGCAAGTTGTACACATCCAGAGCACTTGAAGCACAAGTTCTAGTTGACACACTGCGTGGCAAGTCTCTAGCAAGAGCAAAGTTGCAGTGGTGAGTCTACAGTAAGAGCTCTGCAAGTCTACAGCATGAGAATTCAGCCACAGTGACCCCTGTGGTGGGATGACTATTGTACAACATACCTGAACTAGAACATGCAGCAGACTTGCAAAATGTTTGCAAAGAAAGTTGATCTGGAGTCATGCAATGCGGACTTGCTGCAATTTTGCAACAAATTTGTGAAGCCTAACAATAGCTTAGCAAGTTATTTTCAAACTTGCAGCTCAATTGCTTGCTATCTGGGATAATTGTGCACGTCGCCTGATGGGAAGAGGAAAGGATCGGCTCCCTGTAATGAGGCTTTTCAACTAATTAGAAAATGTCCAAAAGTACTAATTAGTGCTTCTGATGTCAGAATTGCTCATTTTCATCTTCTGGGATTCTCTTAAAGGCTTGATCCTTGTCTCCAGATCATTAAACTGGAAGTGTTTGTGACCTAACAAGATTTGCAAAGTCTGGTCTTTATAAACTGATACAAAGGTAAAAATAGTGCTCTTTTGTGCAGTGCAACATTTATTAAATAGACGACAAATGTAACTAGTAAACAATTTGATAGTTACATTAAAAAAAAAACTAAAGTGGCAACAGTGCATCTTGGTGCAAACAGCAACTGGTGACTGCTCACCTGTTCAGTTACATTCGGGGTGCCCTGGGATCCCCAAAACTTTGGGCACTCTGCGAGTTTGGTCTCACACCTGATTCTCTTAAAGTGGTTGTAAACCCTTTACAACCACTTTTGACTACAGGTAAGCCTAAAATAAGGCTTACCTGTAGCTACCCCGGATATCTCCTAAACCTGCACGGTTTAGGAGATATCCCCTGTATTAGCATGTGCCAACATCATCGGCACATGCGCACTGAAGCAATGGCACGTCCGTGTCATGGCTTCAGCTAGTATGCTGTTACTGGCGGCTCCCAAGCGCATGCGCAGAAATGACGTCATCGTAAGGGGGCCTGCAGGAGCAAGTCCAGTTGAGCAGGCATGGCCTAAATTTCAGTTTGGGTGTAGCCCTCCCTGTTAGACAGAACCTTGTTCAATCAGTGGTTTGCAGCCAATCGGCTACAGCACTAATCAGTGTATTCTGACAGTGGGGAGTCCCCCCGTCAGAATACAGTGTCCCAGCATTGCTGGTGTAGATGCAAGAACCTGTCAGCTAGTGATCTATACAAAAAACCTGTGCATGTATAGCATTTTTAGGCCTTGTTCACACCTATGCATTTTTGTGTGCCTTTTCAGTTTTGCAGAAACACACTACAGTCCATTTAACATGGTTTCCTGTGGGTCATGTTCACATCTGTGCATTTTATGGAAAGGGCCAGGGAACAGCAGGTTGTGTTTTTGGTTCTATAGACTTCAATGGATCAAAAATGTGTATTGAAAAATGCAAAATGCACCTAAAATATGCATCAACTGCAACCTGCATAGGTGTGAACTAGGCCTAAAGGATGAATTCACCTTTTAGAACATGCTACATGTTACACCCCTATACAGGGTTTAACATGTTTTAGTTGCCCCCTCCCCTCCTCTGCACCCCACCCACACAGCCTCATCATTAATTCATAGGAATCTGTGAATGTATAAACTACAAGTTCAATCCACCACTGCAGCCAGAACACTGATCAGCACACCTGTAGTTCATTCACACGGCCTACAGCTCTGCAATGACAGTCATACAGAGGTACGGGCAACAGAACTGTAGGCAGTGTCTGCAGGAGCCTGACACTTCACCCGCACTCTGCTGATTGTGGGCACAATACTTTGCAGTCTCCAGTTCTAAAAAAGAATAAATGCCCTGGCAAAAAACGTGGCATTTATTATTTTTTAATAAAAAGGTGAACCTATCCTTTAGGTATTTATAACTTAATCCTTTGCCCCTAGACTAAGTGAGCATTAACCCATGCAGTATAGGGGGCCCTACTGCAAGGATGGATTTTTTTATGAACAAGAATGTCAAAGAAGGCACTTGGGTCAGACAGGCACATAAATGGGTGGTTTTATGTACATATATGTAAGTGTTTGTGTAATATATATATATATATATATATATATATATTTATATTTATACACACACATACACGCATGTGTGTTTGAGTTTTGGGGTGCACACCCTAATGCAATAGGCTGCGCACACCTATGTGCAGCTGCTTGTATGCTTGCTGTGTGCCCTGTGTCCCTCTATGTGCCTAGCATCCTGCTATGTGCCCTGCTGTCTGCCCCCATGTCCTGCTCTGTGCCCCTATACCCTGCTGTCTGCCTCATGTGCTGTTCTGTGCCCCCATGCCCTGTTCTGTGTCCCCATGCCCTGCTCTGTGGCCCTATGCCCTGATGTCTGCCCCACGCCCTGCTCTGTGCCCCCATGCCCAGCTGCCTACCCCTCTACCGCTCCTGTCTGCCCCATGCTCTGATATGTGCCCTGCTGTCTGCCTCATGCCCTGCTCTGTGCCTCAGTGCCCTACTGTCTGCCCCATGCCCTGCTCTGTGCCCCCATGCTCTGATGTGTGCCCCCATGCCCTGCTGTCTGCCCCATGCCCTGCTCTGTGCCCCTATGCCCTTATGTCTTCCCCATGCCCTGCTCTGTGCCCTAATGCCCTAATGTCTGCCCCACGCCCTGCTCTGTGCCCCCATGCCCTGCTGTCTGCCCCATTCCCTGCTCTGTGCCCCTATGCCCTGCTCTGATATGTGCCCCCATGCCCTGCTGTCTGCCCCCATGCCCTGCTGTCTGCCCCATGCCCTGCTCTGTGCCTCCATTCCCTGCTGTCTGCCCCATGCCCTGCTCTGTATCCCCATGCCCTGCTGTGTGCCCCCAGGCTCTGCTGCCTGCCCCCCTGCCCTGCTGTGTGCCCCATGCCCTGCTGTGTGCCCCCTGATGTGCATTGATGTGTATCCTGTGATGTGCCCTGCTGTGTGCCCTGTGATGTGTTCCATGACCTACTGTGTGCCCTGTGATTCGCCCCACTGTGTGCCCCATGATGTGCCCTACTGTGTGCCCCTTTGATGTGACCTATTGTGTGTCCCATGCCCTACTATGTGCCCCACTGTGTGCCCCATTGTGTGCCCAGTTCCCTCCTGTGTGCCTTGTGATGTGTCCTCAGCCCTACTGTATGCCCCATGATGTGCCCTTTACCTTGCTGTGCACCATGTGATGTGCCTTACTGTGTGCCCTTTGCCCTGCTGTGTGCCCTGTGATGCACCATTCTGTGCCCCATAATGTGCCCTGCTGTGTGCACCATTTTATGTCCCATAATGTGCATCTTGTCCCCATGTAATATGCCCTGCTGTGCCCCATAACGTATCCTCTTGCCCCCATGTAATATGTCCTGCTATGCCTTATAATGTGCCCTGCTGTGCCCCATAATATGACAAGTTATCCCTCCTAATGTGCTCTGCTGTGCCTCTTAATGTGCCCTCATGACCCCATATAATATCCCCTGCTGTGTTCCATTATGTGCCCTCTTGCCACCATATAATATACCCCATAATGTGCTCTGCTGTGCCCTATAACCCTTTCATGACTAAGCCTATTTTTGAAATTTGGTGTTTACAAGTTAAAATCCATATTTTTTGCTAGAAAATTACTTAGAACCCCCAAACATTATGTATATTTTTTTTTAGCAGAGAATCTAGAGAATAAAATTGAGATTGTTGCAATATTTTATATCACACGTTATTTGTGTATTTTGTATAAACGCACATTTTTGGGAAAAAGGACACTTTCATGAATTTTAAAAAATCCAAACAGTAAAGTTATCCCAATTTTTTAATATAATGTGAAAGATGATGTTACGCCGAGTAAATAGATACCAAACATGTCACGCTTTATATTTGCTCGCACTCGTGGAATGGCGACGAACTACGGTACCTAAGAATTTCCATAGGCGACGCTTTAACTTTTTTTTTACGGTTACCAGGTTAGAGTTACAGAGGAGGTCTAGTGCTAGAATTATTATATAAAAAGGGGAATACCATCCAAGTAGGTCATATGAGTTGCCACCATCCCTAATATCAGGAGAAAGAGAGATAACCCCTCAAAAAATTGGTGGGACTTTGAAGGCAACAAAGTAGTAAAAAAAAATGTAATTGATACCAATATACAAAGATACAAATATACAATATAGGAAAAGTCTAATACAATTCACTACATAAACAATAAAATGAATAAGGATATGAATATGCTGATGTAGAATTCGAATGTATATTCGTGTAATCTTCCACCTTGGGCCAGAGGTGATTTGAACACCGTTTACATATGCGGGCACGACTTCCGTATGCGTTTTCTTTGCTGCGCGAGCTCGTGGGGACGGGAGCGCTTTAAAATTGTTTTTTTTTTCTTATTTATTTTATTTAATTATATATTTATAAATTGTGTTAAAAAAAAAAAAATTTGATGACTTTTATTGCTGTCACAAGGAATGTAAACATCCCTTGTGACAGTAATAGGTGGTGACAGATCCCTCTTTCGCACTTAAAAGTATTCAGATCGCCGAAAACGGCGATTCTGAATACTGTGTATTTTTTTTAAATCGGCGCCATTGGCAGCCGAGTAAACGGGAACGTCACTTCCCGTGTTGACGTCACTTCCCATGTTTACAAATAGAAGGCTGGAACGAAGCCGCCCACAGCTACGTTCCAGCCTGCCTCCAGCTGCCGGAGGCAGCCGATTGGCCCCCGGGCCTCCCGATCGAACGGGAGGCCCGGTAAGAGCGGCGGAAGGCAGCGGGAGGGGGGGATGTCCCCTCCCGCTCCTCCGGTATAACAGCCGAGCGGCTTTTAGCCGCATCGGGTGTTTTACTCGGATAGCCGATCGCTGGCTCTAAACAACGGTACCGGGATGATGCCTGCAGCTGCGGGCATCATCTCGGTATAACCCCGGAAAGCCGAGTACGCACATCTGCGTACGCTCGGCGGGAAGGGGTTTTAATGTGCCCTCATGTCCCCATGTAATATACTCTGCTCTGTGACATTATGTGCCCTTTTGCCCCCATGTAATATGCCCATAATGTTCTCTGCTGTGCCCCATAATGTGCCCTGCTAGATCCCGTAATGTGACCTGCTAGCCCACGTAATGTGCCCTGCCATGCCCCATAATGTGCCCTATAATGTTCCCTGCTGCCCCTCCTCATGCAATGTGTCCTACTGTGCCCCCCACAACCTGTAGTGTGCCCTGATGTGTCCCATAATGTGCCCTGCTGCTCCCCGTGTAGTGTGCCCTCCTGCCCCCCACACACACATATTGTGTGGGGGGCTTTATGTGGGTGTGGCTTGAGTGTGGACAGGGACACAGGGGGCCCCATGATCTCCAGTTTTTACTGCCATTTCCAAAAGTTACAAAAATTACAGTTTTAGGTGCCAATTTCAGTATTTCGGCTACAAACAAGTACACCATGCATTTAGAAATGTGATTTAAGGTAGATATTAAGGCAAAAAACATATCACAGTGACAGTCTCTCTCCACGCCAGGTGGTCCCTTCAGTCCATTCCAGTCCAAAAAGCAGTGATAGTCCTGCTCCAAGCTTGCCTAGCTACCATCCCGCAGACCAGCATATGAGGCTCCGGCCGCTCGGCTCCCTTGCACCATGACATTACACAACATGCTCAGGCACTGTCTCTGCCAGATCAGCCCCCTGCCGGCACCGCCTGAACACACTGTAGCAGGCACTCAGATGAATGTAACAGCTATATTTTTAACTGGCAACCTTTTCCTGTCACTGCCGTTTACTGGCAGGAGAAAAGTGCCCTTTTTTACTGACTGCCAGTAAAAATACTGATAGTTTACAACACTGATACAGTGGCCAATATGTGCACTCTTCTGTTATTACTTTCTATAGCCCTTTCTGCATCTTCCATATCCTTTTTTTGGTAAGCCTAAAGGACAAAAAGTCCTTCTCAAGCCACAAAGTTCCTCTCAGAGGTAGAAATATGATGATGAATCTTAGTTTGCAGGCCTTTCATTTCCTAGATCTTAAATTCTGTTTTCAGTAGTGTACATTGAATGTTCTCCAAACAGAGTACAGAAAATCATCCTGCAAAGGAAATGTATTTTAGGGCAGAGTAATTCCAGGTAACAAATAAAAGCATTTAATAAACTACTAATGCTATCCAAAAAACAGAGCAACTGAACTTTAGACCCCTTTCAATGGACAGTGTCCGTTCAGTCTCTGCAGAGGATCCTAGACAGATCAGACCGGTATAGATGTTACATTTTCCTCTGCCTATATCTGCCCACCTCTGGTCCAGTCTGTAAAACCAGACCCAAACGCAAACTTTTTCAATTTGGTTCAGTAAGCCTGAATGGACCTGGAGGTGGGTGTAGGTCAGGGATGTGCGGTGAGGTCAGTGGCTGGTGGGGCACTGGCTAGAATCAGAGCCAGATACAGACAAGTTACATACGCCGCGAACGTTAGAGCGAGAGCAATAATTCTAGTACTAGACCTCCTCTGTATCTCTAAACATGTCATTTTTAAAGGGTCGCCTATGGAGATTTTTAAGTACTGAAGTTTGGCGCCATTCCACAAGTGTGTGCAATTTTAAAGTGTGACATGTTGGGTATCTATTTACTCTGCCTAACCTTCTATTTCATAGTATACAAAAAAATCAGGCTAACTTTAGTGTTTTTTTGTTTTCTTTTTTATTTATGAAACAGTTTCTTTCCAAAAAAATGCGTTTGAAAAATTGCTGTGCAAATACCGTGTAACATGAAAGTTGTAATGACCACCATTTTATTCCCTAGGGTGTCTGCTAAAACAATGTATGTAATATTTGGGGGTTCTGAGTAATTTTCTAGCAAAAAAATTATGATTTTTATATGTAGGAGAGAAGTGTCAGAATTGGCACTGGGTGGCAAGGGGTTAATTACCATAAGTAAGTAATATACTTATTATAATTTATTGTTTTTAATGTAATTTACTATATTTTCAAAAACTGTACTCAAGTAGGTGGCTTAACGGACAAATTACTGAAGTTTGAAGTTATTATTATTTTTATTATTATTATTAATATTATTATTATACAAGCTATAACTTCAAACCAGTAGTTTCACAGTAAATAGATAAATAATACATTATTATCTTATAACATATTAGCATAATAATATATGAATCAGCTTGTACCTTTTCAGCAGCAGCAGATTCTCATTCTCTCTCTTAACTGTGTGAGAAAAACATGGGATTGTGGCTAAATCTTATACCCGTAAACACTTGTTTTTTCCTTCTAGTTAAGAGGGCTGGGCTGGAAGGAAGTATTTGTCTTTTAGACACATGCCCCCTTCTATGACACTGCAGTGAGAGGCGAGCCTCCACTGCAGCATTTTTATTGGACAGCTTTGGCTAATGGTACTTTACCATTGGTCCAAGGTTCCAAGCTGTCCATTGAGCTCAGTGCCAAGAAGTGAGGAGAGGCACTGTGAGCTCATCCTCTCAGTCTGCTGCAAACAGAGTGTTGCAGCTTGCATTTAAACTGACTGCTCTGTATTTAGCTTCTGACAGGCTGCACAAGGAGCCCCGTATCTCCAGAACCATAGATGATAGAAGCCCCAGCTACCTACCCCCCAAATTTTGTGTCTCTGTGTCCCCTGGTCGCCGAGCTACAACCCTTGAAGTCGATCGTATTTATTTATTTATTCCCTCCCCTGCCTCCCCTGACTGCACTTCCCTGGTGTAGGTCAGGGACATGCAGTCACGGGAGGCAGGTGAGGCAGAGCCTCACCTGCTATGAACATAAAAAAAAAAAACAATCGAGCTTTGAGGGTGGTAGCTCAGCGATCTGGGGTCACAGAGATTGGAGGTAGGTAGCTGAAGTCCTAGCCCACCACTGGTCGAAATTTGGGGCTCCTGCCAGCTCTTGTGCAGCCCGTCAGAAGCTACATACAGAGTGGCCAGTTTAAATACAAACTGGCACACTGTTTGCAGCAGACTGAGAGGATGAGCTCACAGTGCCTCTTTCTTCTTGTCAGAAGCACTGAGCTTAATGGATAGTTTGGACCAATGGTAAAGCATCATTGGAACATGCTGTCTAATAAAAATGCCGTTGTGGAGGCTCTCCTCTCACTGCAGTGTCATAGAAGGGGCATGTGTCTAAAAGACACATGCTCCCTTCCAGCCCAGCCCTCTTAACTAGAAGGAAAAAGCATGGGTTTATGTGTATAAGATTTACCCATAGATATGTATTGCTGTCGATTCGATCTGCCTGTGTGACAATGGCCTGAATCAGAGAATGTAATCGGTTTTAATTAATCTGAGCTTTATGTAACCCTGTGTAGAATAAGCACGAACATCTCAGCAGACCATAGTAGAAGGGAGTGAACTATTGGACACCTGTGCTTGGTTGCTTTCTGTCTCCTTGATTCTGGCATCATCTTTTAGTGCCAGTTTACACTGGGGCGGCTTCAAAGTCATCCGACTCTGAAGCCGCACAGCACGACCTCAGCGCGGCTTGCAAACGACTTCTACAATAGAAGTCAATGCAAGCTGCTCCAAAGTCGCCCCAAAGTAGTACAGGAACCTTTTTCTAAGTCGGAGCGACTTGAGACACTCCTATTAGAATGGTTCCATTGTACTGAATGGAACGCAACTTGTCAGGCTGACAAGTCGCCCCTGTGTGAACCGGCACTTACATTCACACAAGAGCAATGACTATATGAAGAGCTGCAGTGCTCAGCAGGTAGGCTGTGCACCCTGTATGCATCTCAAAGTTTAATTTGCAATGTTAACTGGAGTGAACCATCATACACACGGAGGTCTAGGGACCACAAAGTCCTCTAACGTAAAATACCTGATGCTTTTCTGCATCCGGAAGCTGCAGTTGGTGCATATTAGCTCATACAAGTAAATGGCTGTACACATGGATGTAAACAAAAGCAACAGTGTTTACTCATGCATGTGCATATTTCCCTGAATGTGCCACCTTTGTGTCTGCACATGAGTGGGTAAATGCCGATGAACAAGGGCCGCTTACAACCATTGGGCAGCTGTATGTGCCACCTACATCTCCCTGGGCACAGGATTTTGTTCTAGAAGACTTTGTAGCATATAGACCAACCATTCTCATCTAGGGTTCTTCCAGATGTGGCTAGGGGTTCCTTGAGATTTGGCGAACTGACTTCCTATCCAATGGTGCCTGCATATTTACAGGTCCAATGCAACTTGACAGAGTCTGCGGCATGACTGCAAAAGTGGCCTACTCACCACCACCGTAAGGGGGGGATTTTTCACAATGGCCATTACCAATGTGAGGGACATTTTTCCAATGACCCCCAATGGACTAAGGGGTTCCGCGAAACCTGAAAATTAATTCTAGGGTTCCTCTGGTGTAAAGAGGTTGAGCGAGGTTGAATGCATAGGGCCTAACACAGAAGACATTTATTTTTCATGTAAACATGGCATTTTTAACCTTAAATGCAGAGCAGAACGGCAGGCAGACTAATATATCAGTAAAAGATTCTCTATGCAACTCGCATAGCAGTTGCTAACATTAATTTTCTAACCCCTCCTGAGAAAATGAGAGATGATTTATGTTTAGGATTGAGGCATTCATTAACGCCAAGGCATATTTTTTTTTTGTTTTTTTTTACATTTCTCTGATGTCACAATCATTCTAGGCTGTAACCTAAATGGGCATAACTCAGCTGCCATCAATAATTCCAATTAGTAAAACAAGACATGCATGTGAAACCAGAGAATCTTCCAAACACAAGAACAGCAGTATTGTTGGTTTAGCAAGTGTAACCATGATTATTCTGCAGATTTAGAAAATGTAGGCCATAGTTTCATTTCTCTGTAATCTTTGTGGATTTCTCTCTATATGCTCATTTTTGCAGTGTGAATGACTTAACAGCCTGTGTTCCAGATGATATTTTAGGGTTTGCTTTGCAATACTTCTACAGTGTGCCCAAATTGCCTTTTGAACCTGTGTTTTTTCCAAGCAGGATAATGCAACAGGTTAAGCCGAATGTAATTTTCCCCAGCAGAACTCGTCCTCCGTTTGTTTCCATCCCCCCACAATGTTCAGCTGCTAAAAGCAAAAAGAGGAAACATGGAGTAAGCTCCAAGTCCCTCTAATTATAGCCCAACCCTGGACACAACAAAAATATACCCTTGTTGTGGGGCCATCTCACACTGCAAGGGTTAAATATTTACCTTAGTTGAGATGAGTGGAAAAATAGCACTGGACCTGTAGGGTTATCAGATTCAGAATACTTTATTAATCCCAAGGATTAAAAATGATCTCATTGGTATTATCGTCATTGGTGTGCGCAGCCTATTGCATTAGGGTGTGCACCCCAGATCACAAACACACGTGTGTATATCGGCAGAGCAGTTAGTAAAACAAAGATTGGTGTCAGTAGGGCAGTGGACAGTGTCAGTAGTTATTTTTTAATTTTTTTTATTATTTTTTACAATATTTTTTATTAATGGTTTACAATTTTTTTTAGGAGCCCCGTTATGGGGCTTTGGTGAAATATCAAGAGTCTAAACAGACCCCTGATGTCTCATTTTTGAGACAGAGAAAGAAACTGAGGTCAGAGATTCCCCAGTCCCTTTCGTTGCAGCTTGCAGTAAACATAGTTTCCTATGCTTCAGTTAAGAATGAAGACAGGAGTGATCGGTACAGATCACTCACTGTTTTCATTCAAAAAAGGAAGGCTGGTTAATGAAATATTTACCAGACCCTTCCCCACTCCTGAGAGGAGAGAAGGGAAGCTGGCAGCACTGCAGGGGGGAGACGGGAAGCAGGAGGACTCAGCACTGCACGGGGTGATTAGGGTGTGCCCAGACACACCCTGTGCGCACGCCTTTGATTATCGTAAAGTATTGATGTTGATGTAAACGATCTGTCTCTCGGGCAGACAGCTTCTACACCCCAAAGGATCGCCACAGTCTCCTTGGCTTGCAGTGTAATGTAACAAAAACTGAAATTAAAGTGCCACACCACTACTAAGAGGTCCAGACAGTGACGGCCGGTGGTATATTTTCTTGGGGGGGGGGGGGGCGGCAAACAGTGCACAGCCAGCCACCCCCATCCCCCCAGTCAGATCTCCCGCAAACCACCCACCCTGGTCGGGGTCGGTCACCCGCAACACTTACCCTGGGCAGCACTTCCCTCTGGGCGACGGGTGGCCAGCTTCCCCTGTGTTCTCGGCATCATGGCAGTGTCCTTACCATGCGTCTCCTCCCTCCTCCCCCCCGACCAATAGGGTAGCTTCTCCTTTCAACCAATCGGACCCGCTTTCTGACTGGCTGGGAGGCAGAATCAGTGTTACAATAGCGAATATTCATTCACTATTGTCACACGCCTGGGTGGGCTTCGGGTGCAGTGCTCTTCGCCCTGAGCCCACCCTTTTTTGAAGCTTATTAGAGCCTCTGGCTCTAATCACGTGCTTTAAAAAAAAACACACCCCCATTGGAATCCATGCATCTGGCACCATGCATGTAGATTAGGGGGTCAAACGCATGGATAGGGGGGGGGGGCGGTGCCCGTGCGCCCCTTATGAACAGGACGCCACTGGGTCCAGATACAACTTTGTTTCAATAAAAGTCAGGGGTACAAATTAAAAAGTAGTAAATGCGTTTCGGAGGTCCAAGAAAGCTTCATCAGGGTGTGATTGACAACAATGTTAACAAACCAGAAGGGAACTGGACCTACAATGGTAATTTTCTAGTGTAAATTACAAGCACAGGCCTTGTCAGCAGCTTGCTTGACCGCAACCTTGCTAGCTGAACAGCCAATGGCTGGCCCCCTGAAACACGCTGGATACTTTTTCGATCTAAGTATGTCCAGCTTATTCCCAGAGTTGGGCTTTAAAGCTTATATAGGGCTGATGACTCTCTCCCCATCCTCATGTGACAGTTCTAGACCAATCATCAAGTAGAGCAAGGAGAGTAAGCGCCCTTCCAAGAAAGCACTGAGTTGTCTTTTTTTTGCTGAACGGTACTGTGCAGGAGAAGAGGAGATGAGTATGAGCTGCAGAGTAGGGGGATTAAATCAAACTTATTGCTATACCTGGCATCAGGGGCGGACTGACCATTGAGCGACTCGGGCACTGCCCGAGGGCCCTGGGCCACTAGGGGGCCCCATCAAGGTTGCCAGCCTCAGTAAAACCAGGGACAGTATGTATAAATCTGTGTTTTATTACATCGGTCTGTGTATACTGTGTGTACATGTATGTGTATACTGTGTGATTGTATACTGTGTGTGTGTATACTGTGTGGCCCTATAATCTCTGATTGCCTGGGGGCCCCATAATCTCCTATTGCCCGGGGGCACCATGAGTTATCAGTCCGCCCCTGCCTGGCATAGTCCAACCATGTTTCAACAGTAAGTCAATGTGTAGAATCAATCAACTCTAGGGCTTGGGTTTCTGCTACAGAGACCACCATAAGAGTGCTCCGTAGAAGCACAGTATAACACATTAGTTCTGCATTGTGTTTAAAGGAGTAGTGCTGTGATGTCATTATTACTTATTACTGTAACTCAATTTTCAATGCTTAGACAGCTACTAACAGCCAGTAGTAGAACACTATTGTAGGTGATCCTTCTTGCAGAGGTAAATGAGGGGCTGGCTTTTTACTACAGGATCGCTTTTTACTGCATGAGCTTTACACATTCAAGTAACTGAGAGCAGTGTCATTTCACATTTTAAAGGCAATGTACACTTTCAAATGATGTCATTGTTTTAACTAGGTATTAGTGTAAATGAAATTATATTCCCTATGTTGCTTGCTTGCTTTACTTTGTAATGATGGGCTCACATGTTGTGGCTGTAGTTTCATGGCTAATTAATTCCTCTTGTCTCATGTTCATGTGTTCATTTACCTAGCTTGTCCCTGTATGCCAAAGGGATGGGCAACGTCTTCTTCCGGTTCAGCAGGGTCCAATTCATGGCTTGCCATTTCTCTGTGTTGCATCACAAGTGTGGGAGTGCTAATGTGATAAAAACTCTTAACCCCTTCCCTCTTAAAGAGGAACTTCACCCAAAAGGGGACAATCCGCTTGTTTCCATTCTCCCCGCCCCTCAACATTTGGCACTTTTTGGAGGGGGGGGGGGGGGGGCAGGGACCTGGTTTTGACAGGTACTCGTTCCCACTTCTGATCAAATTGCCGTGGTGATCTGTGCGGAGATTCGGTCCCCTCCCCTCCCCCCCCCAGCCTTCTGGAACACATCACAGGTCCCAGTAGACTGCTGGACCATTCACAAAGCACAGCGTGGCTCATGGATGTGCAGTAGGAAACCGGCTATGAAGCCGGAAGGCTTCACTGCCAGTTTCCCCTATCTAAGATGCTGGCGCATACACCCAAAGCCGATTGAACAATAAGCTTGGGTGAGGACATCGCTGGATCCCTGGACAGGTAAGTGCCCTTATATTAAAAGTTAGCAGCTACAGTATTTGTAGCTGTTGACTCCTAATTTTTTGGGGGGGAGCCTGGAGCTCCTCTTTAAGAACAGATTCCTCCATCCACACAAATGAGGTGGATGTAAGAATTTCTCCCCCACCAGGACATTGTATTCTGACAGCGGGACTCTATGCTGCCAGAATACACTGATCAGCAGCTGCAGGCAATTGGCTGATCAAAAAGTATTCCAGCCTGTCTGTTCAACAGAAGTCGATCTAACAATCAACTTCTTTTGAACAAGAATGCCGACACACAGATCAAAATGCATCCGGTTCCTGCTAAATTGGTCGAATATCGATCCGTCTATGGCCACCTTTAGAGCTGGAAACTGCACTAACATGTTAGATTTTCTGATATTTCACGGCATATAAATTACTTTTCAGTTATTATAGAAGGATGCTAAAATTATGTTTTCCATGATTATTGCCATTATATCCTTTGTTTTTATTGTATTTTACCAAAAAGAACACCATATTACACATATGCTGTAGGTATGTACTGTACAATACAAACATGAACATAAAACAAATACACAGACATCCTGGCTCACAATAAGGCTTACAGTCTTTTAATAGTAATATGCCATATGTTTCTACATAAAAGCAGCCATTGTATTTTATTATTTTGCTGCTCCTTTCCTTTCACTTATGACTCTAGTCTATTGAGTTTAAAAGGCCCCAGAGGCTGCAACACCTAAGCAAGAGGCACCACTAACCAAACACTGCCATGAAGACCAAGGAACTCTCCAAACAAGTAAGGGACAATGTTGTTGAGAAGTACAAGTCAGGGTTAGGTTATAAAAAAATATCCAAATCTTCGATGATCCCTAGGAGCACCATTAAATCTATCATAACCAAATGGAAAGAACATGGCACGACAGCAAACCTGCCAAGAGATGGCCGCACACCAAAACTCACGGACCGGGCAAGGAGGGCATTAATCAGAGAGACAGCACAGAGACCTAAGGTAACACTGGAGGAGCTGTAGAGTTCCACAGAAGAGACTGGAGTATCTGTACACAGGACGACAATAAGCCGTACGCTCCATAGAGTTGGGCTTTATGGCAGAGTGGCCAGAAGAAAGCCTCTAGTTTCAGCAAAAAACAAAATAGCACGTTTTGAGTTTGCGAAAAGGCATGTGGGAGACTCCCAAAATGTATGGAGGAAGGTGCGCTGGTCTGATGAGACTAAAATTTAATTTGATGGCCATCAAAGAAAATGCTACATCACATCACCCAAAGAACACCATCCCCACAGTGAAACATGGTGGTGGCAGCATCATGCTGTGGGGATGTTTTTCAGCAGTCAGGACTGGGAAACTGGTCAGAGTTGAGGGAAAGATGGATGATGATAAATACAGGGATATTCTTGAGCAAAACCTGTACCACTCTGTGTGTGATTTGAGGCTAGAATGGAGGTTCACCTTCCAGCAGGACAATGACCCCAAACATACTGCTAAAGTAACACTCGAGTGGTTTAAGGGGAAAATGTAAATGTGTTGGAATGGCCTAGTTAAAGCCCAGACCTCAATCCAATAGAAAATCTGTGGTCAGACTTAAAGATTGCTGTTCACAAGCAAAGGAGCTGGAGCAGTTTTGCAAGGAGGAATGGGCAAAAATCCCAGCTGTGATACCCCCAAAAGGTGGCTCTACAAAGTATTGACTTTAGGGGGGTGAATAGTTATGCACATTGACTTTTTCTGTTATTTTGTCCTATTTGTTATTAACAATAAAAAATAAAAAAATAAAATCTTTAAAGTTGTGGGCATGCTCTGTAAATTAAATGATGCAAATCCTCAAACAATCCATGTTAATTCCAGGTTGTGAGGCAACAAAGCACGAAAAATGCCAAGGGGGGGTGAATACTTTTGCAAGGCACTGTATATGCATTTTTACATTGTAGTTAAGCCACCCAGGACTTTTGTTCGCTCTTTTAAATGTATTTCCCAATGGGATGCACTGGCTAATGCCCTTATTTAATATGCTCTTAAAGCAAACCCATCTCTCCTCTGTGTTCTTTGTTCCTAAGATTTTATCCCAATTTATGCCTTCTAGCAAGGTTCGTAGTTTAGGGAAGTTGGCTCTTTTGAAATTCAGTGTCTTTGTATTCCCCTTATGTTTACTATTTGTGTGATTTATACTGAAGCTAATTGACCTGTGATCTCTGTTTCCTAAATTTCCCCATATTTCCACATCCGTGATCAGGTCTGTATTGTTGGTAATCAGTAGGTCTAGTAATGCTTTGTTCCTAGTTATAAAGTATTATTTTGCCAAAAGAGTAGGTGATGCTTAGAATAGACTTTCAGCAGAGGTTGTGAATAAGTCAACAGTAAAAGGATTCAAACATCCTTGGGACAAGCTTAGATAGATAGACCTATACTCTGACAAAATAGGGCAAATGTGATGTACTACTTGGTCTTTTCTGCCATCGCTCATCTAAATTTCCATTCACTAGTTGTGAATCATACACTGTATATTAAATCACATTGGCCAGGAAGATTCACATCTAGTGAATGTTCGGTAAATAATAAACCAACATTAAATCTGTGCAACCAAATGTGAATATCTTGGAAAGCGAGCCAGCATCCAACAAGTGTTTTTATATCACTTTTACAGAAATATCACACCAAAAATAGTGCAGCGCCCCCCTTAATCAACAAAACTATCTGTCTTCAAAAAAATGTGTACCTGTACTGGAAACAAATTCTAAATAGCAATAATGCAAAAAATCATAACCTTGGTGAAATAAAGTACATCAGTAAATAAAATGTGTCAATTGCAAATCCTCATACCAACAATAAAATTACTCCACTCCTACTGGAATTACCTTTAGTAGTGCATAATCTAAAAATACATATACAGTAAAACCTTGGATTGAGTGCATAATTCGTTCCGGAAACATGCTTGTAATCCAAAGCACTCTTATATCAAAGCAAATTTCCCCATAAGAAATAATGGAAACTCAGATAATTCATTCCACAACCATTTATTCATAAGTCCTTCAGTTTATAGTCCATATATAAAAAGATTATAGCAATGTGATAAGTTGTGTAACCATAAAATGTCCATCCACAAATAACAGGTTTCACAAGAGGATTAGAAGCAAAATCCAGCAGGAGCTACAGAGTATAAGAGAGAAGAGAGGCGCCTCTAAGTGTAGCAATATGGTTACATTTAATGAAGGTCCAACATTTAGCAACTCACATGGTTGATGAGTAAAAGAGGCACATCTAAGTATGCAGACATCCGGGGTAAAGCTGTCCACATAGACTGTCCTCTGCACCGCCGGCTCTCACCGCTGTCAGTCTGCAATCGTGACCAGGAAGAATAGCCTGCAGTAGAGGGATTTGAAAGTGTGGCGCTCAGCGTGGAAGGGACAACGTTGATGGTGGTGTGGAGGACGGTCTATGTGGACAACTTTACCCAGATGCCTGCATACTTATATGTGCCTGTTTTAATCAGCAACCATGTGACTTGCTAAATGTTGTACCTTTATTAAATATAACCATATTGCTACACTTAGAGGCGCCTCTGTTCTGTTTTATACTCAGTTGTGACATGACGCTACTTGTATATCAAGACATCGCTTGTATATCAAGTAAATATTGTATATCAAGACATCGCTTGTATGTCAAGTAAATGTTTTATTAAAAATTTTGCTTGTCTTGCAAAACACTCTCAAACCAAGGTTTTACTGTACATATCTTGAATGTGTAAACAATGAAAGAAAAATGTCAAGAAATAACTAAAAAAATCTATAAATAAATGCAACAGAGTCCATGTCATAATGAATTCCCCTTTCAAGTGAATGAAGATAGGTGTTTTTGATTCTAGTCTTCACTCCAGTGCAGTGCACTCTGTACCAGGGAGACATTCAAATCTGCTCATCTTAATGGTCTGACAACCTTGGTGAATTTGAGGTCGGCATGTCTCTTTCCCCTTGTGGGGTTAATAATATCAGGCACACCTCAGGATCGCTACGCAATTCAGACTCCAATTCCATTCAAATCCTCGTGTGTGGCATACCATAAGAGAGAAGAGAGAAGAAACTATATAGTGTTCACTGAATGTATTTTATTTGAACAACCAAGGGTTAAAAACACCTACAAAACAATGAGTACATAGCGCATCAAAGCATTCCATCTAAACACACCTCCACCGGAAGTAGCATCACTCAGCGATCGCTTACCACAGAACCACTCCCATGTGAATCCCCCTAGCATGGTGATGTCTTTGGGGGCCATCCCTATAAGCATTACGCCCAGGTGGAACTTCTTTAAATCTAGTTTATAATTGATAATGAGATCTTCCAGCCCAGTACAGACATAGTTTATTATGTTAACCATTATTTTGGGTGGAGGCTGAATGGTTGACTTCTTCTGATTCTCATTGTGAAATCTCTGCAATTGGGTTTTGAGGTGTACCAGCTGTGTTTTGTTTTTTTACATAAGAGAGAATTCTGTCAAAGTCTAATAATTTTTGTGTGTCATTGGTGGTTGAGGGACTCCAGCAGAAAAGTCTTACTTGTCCCTGGAGACAGAAAAAGCCCTTGGTTGACTCCGCCCACCCATAACTGAAATATTGGTTCTGGGAGGACTGATCTGTAAGCCCATTGCAAATACTTATGAAGAGCTCATGAATCATCAATACAAAATAATATATGCCAGGCTAAAACCAATTAATTAGAGGATAGTGGGCAAAATGCTATTTACATTGGTGAACAGTAGGAAGAATGCCCTTCCAATGGTGGTGTCAGGAAGTGCTCAGTGGAAGAAACATTGCTGGCCGTGCTAGTGCACATCTGTGTGCGCCCGTGCGGGTGCGCGATCGGCGCCAAACGGCCTATTTAAACAGGATATGCAGACAGGACCAGTGCTGTCTGATCTGCAGCTTCCTGTGACCCCTTCTGACCTTGAACCTGCCTGCTCCTTTGGCTACCACGCTGCCCGCCAGTTACCGACCCGGCCTGTGACCTGACCTGTTTGCCTCTGGCACCTGCTTCAGCGTACAGCGTGTGTGTGTGTCCGGATATCAGTTGTTCCAGCCTCCAGTCTGTCTGCTGTTCTGATCTTCCTCCCAGCTGGTCCTCATCAGGAACCTCGGAACAGCCTTTCTAACAGCTGACAAACCAGGCACCCATACCATGCTGCACCCCCATGCCACCTGTCTGCTCTACCAGGGGCCGTGAGTCAGATACATAAGGGAGACCATCCTCTGCACTCGGGCTCATCAGTCAGGTATGTAGGAACTTGACAAGTGGTCAGAATGCCACTTTTACAGCCAAAAAGATCAATGGCATTATGCAGCTGGATCTGCCAAATGGCGTTGGTTCTGGAATTATGCAGGCAGTATCGAATGGGAGGTCAATCAGTAGCAGGTCAAGGAACCCCTAGCTACTTCTGGGGGAACCAGAGGGTTCCACAGCATCGTGGTTGAGAATGGCTGGCCTACAGTGTTACTCTTTCCCATATGACTGGCATACAATGTGTATCCAATGTGAAAAAGTACATTATGCATAATGAGTCTGCCCTAACAAAAAGTTACATATATAACCAGGGCTGTCCTTAAGACGGGGCAAAAGGGGCAGCTGCCCCGAGCCCAGTCATTGTTGTGGGGTCCAAAGCAGCTGCCCCTTGTCTTGGAGGGTCCCGGTCTGGTGGTGGCGGGAACAAGGGGAAGGCTAGCATCAAGGGCAGCTAGGATTGAGAGACTCGGAGCCCCCAAACCCCCCCATTCTCCCTCTCATCCCTCTCCCCCCTTCTCTCTTATACCCCCCTCTCACCTTCTTCTCTCTCTCACTGCCCTCTCTCTCCCCCCCCCTCTCACCCCACCTCTCTCTCTCGCTCTACCTCTTTCACCCCCCCCCCAACTCTCTCTCTCTCACTCTCCCTCTCTCTCACCCCCTCTGAAGAAAATGTTTGCCCGGGGTCCAATCAATATAAAAGACGGCCCTGTATATAACACATATATCTCCGTTAAACCTCAATTGTACAATATGATAATAGATAGATGATCAAACCAACCCCCCAAAAATGCTGAAAATATTCTTAGTGTGACAAAACATGAAAATGCCATGTTTTTTCCTCTCACATTTTGATATGATAGGAGAGAGTTTAAATATATTAGAGACAAATGAAATGTGATGTGCCAGCAAAAAGCTTCCATCAATATTGGACAAAAATAGAAATACACAGTTTAACCTTTGACCTTTGACCTTTGACCTTTGACCTCCAGTTCTAGAATGGAATAACCCCCGAGGTTGGATTCTCAAAAATATCAATTACTTCCTTCTTAGCAGAATGACATGACAATTTACAGCTTACCAGGTCTTCCAACAAATACGTACACACGTATGAATCCTGCTAATAGTATTTGCAGAATTTCAATACCTGAATTCAAAATTCTGACAGAAGTTAAAACTTTGATATAGTAGTGAGGATGATGAGTGCTGGTTTACCTGGTTTAAAGTAGAAGTCCACACCAAAACTAAAATCGCTACATCTTTAGACATCCACGATCTAACACGCACCTATGTAGCCCTGTAAAGGAAAAAATCAGTATACATACCTTTTCTGAAGCCATTCCGACCCGATCCAATACTGAGCTATGGAGGCGGGTGCAGAGGACACGTCCGACAACGGAAGCCCCATAATAAGTCTATGGGTGACGTCACTCCCCCCATTCATTTCACATCCATTGTCAGCTGTGTCCTCTGCAGAGCTTCCGTTGCTGGAGACCGGGTCAAAAAAGGTATGTATACTGATTTCTTCTTTACAGGGCTAGATAGGTTAGTGTTAGATTGTAAGTGTCTATAGATGCAGGGATATTAGTTTTAGGGTGGGCTTTAATTGTGATTGAGTGTTGAGTGTTGGATCAACTGTGGGTATAGGATTGTGTATAAGAGATTTATGACTTATTTCTTTTTTTTAATTTGTTGAACTAGATGGACTTGTGTCCACCTGATTGATTCTTCACCGGCCCACCCAGGTTCACTCTTCACCAGCCCATCCGGCTTACTCCCAGGAGCTCTCTAGGGAAGGATGAAGACTTAAACACACCATTGTCTTCAGGGAGACTGGCTAAATGTGGCAGTCTCACCCCTTTGTTAGTCTCCACAGTGTTGCTCTACTCATACTGTCCTCTCTTTCTCCCATGCCTCCAGGAAAGACTCCTTCCGTGTGTCATGGCAGGATCCTTCCAGCACCTGAGCCTCGGCCCAAGGTAGGACACCCCCCAGAGTAGGGGGCACCCCTGAGGGCCACCGACAGCCTCCTCAACACTGTATCTCCATCTTCCACCCGACCACCCTGCTGGCATGGCCCATGTCTCTTTATAAGGTGGTTTCAATCCCCTGCCACCCACCACTGGGGATTGTCTGAGGCCTCAAAAATTAGCATGGCAGCTTCTCTTTACCTCCACCCTTTAATTATAGAAGATTCTCCAACCTTCTAGACCAGGGGGAGGCTCCAGAGAGCTGCCAGGATGAGTCATCCAGCCCTAAACCTTAGTAAACACTGACCCAGATTCCATAGCTCAGGCTTAGCCCTGAACTAAACTATGTTTTACCTACACTATCATCTAGCACACACTACAGGGTGCTACAGTTATATTAAAATATAAAATACAATGCATTTTTGGGGATTTCAAGTGTCCCCTTCATTGGAATTGAAATTAAAGACAACTTGGTTTGTTGATTGGTGTAATGCTCCAGACAAAATGTTGCTGGATAACAAGCCTGCTTCCAGTCTCTTGTTTGTCAGACTCTCTTTAAGTCCTGAGAAGGGGGACCCTTGAAACCTTCAAACAAGTTGTCTGTTTTTCCTAACTAGTGATAGCAATAAATATATTTGAACTTGATCTAAACGTTATTTACACAGTTGGTGTTCTTTTATCTGTAGAAAATTGCAAAAAGTGTCATCTCTAAAGCTGATCATAGATAACAAGATGGATAGATTTATATTCATTTCTGGCCATTCTTGCTTAAGAGAAGTCAATCTAATGATCATCTTCTCTCGAACAGGAATGTTGGAAAATTTTCATTTGATCAGGGTATCAGTGTATTCTAATAGCGGTGGAGTTCCCACTGTCAGAATACAATAGCACAGGGTGGATTCCCCCATCCACCTCGCTTGTGTGGATGTGCCTGCTGGCTGATAAAAAAAAAAAAAAAAAACAATCCATCTTTGGCCATCCTAAAGCTGACCATATATGGATCAAAAATCGGCTTGTTCAGCAGCAACCAGCCGAGATTCGATCCATGTACGGGCAGGCTGATTGTACCCAAGTCGATCCATCAATCCACTTGGATACAACCACCCTGTCAGATTTTTTACATTTTTTTTTTTTTTTTACAGATTTTTTACATGCGATTACTGCCGCCGCTGGCTATAGGTCACTGCACTTAAGACTAAGGATTAAGCACTATAAGAGCTCCACTGAACAAGTTTGCCTGTGATAAAGCCTTGAACTTGCTTCATGTTAAAGCTCATATTTCAGTTTTTGGTAGATGTCAAAAACTTTAAGTGTAACTCCAACCTCAGCCCCTCATCTTCCGATTAAAACCCTAAAACACCCTCTGCTGTATGTTATGATGTTTTTAAAGTCCTGTTGCCTGCTGGGTTCTCTTTTTCTTCATTTTTCTATAGGCAGTGGCAGCCTTCCAGATACAGAGAACAGCACTGGCATGATCACATCTGCATCAATACATCCTCAGTTAGACCCCTTTCACACTGCCGGCGCCCGGGCGTCAGCGGTAAAGTGGCGCTATTTTTAGCGTCGCTTTAGACCCTTTTCACACTGGGACATTTTGCAGGCGCTATAGCGTTAAAAATAGCGCCTGCAAACCGCCCTAAAACAGCTGCTCCATTCACTCCAGTGTGAAAGCCACTGCGGCAATGTTTTGCGGGTGGATTTAACCCCTTTTCGGCTGCTAGCGGGAGTCAAAACCGCCCCGCTAGCGGCCGAATAGCGCCGCTAAAACGACGGTAAAGCGGCGCTAAAAATAGCGCCACTTTACCGCTGACGCCCGGGTGCCGGCAGTGTTAAAGGGGTCTTACCTTTAAAACCGCCCCGCTAGCGGCCCGAAAAGGGGTTAACAGCGCTGCCCTATTGATTTCAATGGGGAGCAGCGGTGGAGGAGCGGTGAGTTCATCGCTCCTTCACCGCTCCAAAGAAGCTGCTGGCAGGACTTTTTCTGAGGCCCTGCCAGCGCATCGCACACTGCAGTGAATGGAGTAGCTGTTTTAGGGCGGTTTGCAGGCGCTATTTTTAATGCTAAAGTGCCTGCAAAACGCTCCAGTGTGAAAGGGGTCTAAAGGGGGCCATGCTGATACCCCTCAGGGGGCAGACCTATGACGCCCTGCATTTAGAGTATTGTCCTCAGTCTTCTGGGTTAAGTAACACAGGGCGTCATTCAAACCAGAAGACTGAAGAAATCTTGTGGTCGAAAAGAATAACTCTAGCTGGAAGGGAAATATGGCAAATATGTTTTTTTATTTTTATGACAACTGGAGGCCTATAAAAAAAAAAAAGAAAAATAGCCCAAAGTTGGGTGTTAAACCACCGCCTATACTGAAAATATTATTTTTGGATGGGCTAGCCCTTAGACAAACAGGCCATTGCATGATCAGTGCTCATACTCAGATAACCTTTCCTGAGTTAACAGAATAGATTATTAGAAATTCAAACTATCATTATTCCTTTACATTTATGGGCAAAGCAGGTGATTTCTCTAGGAAAAGATAATTAACAAATAGGCAAATATTCAAAAAGTCCCATTTCTTCCTGTTGTATGCTTTCACATAGTAACCAATGCAAACTCCAGGAAGATAAAGTGCAAATGCTGGTTATAAATAGGCTCTATTTCCCCTTTAGACAGGGAAACAAATGTGCCTGTGTGAAAGTACATACGGTATGTGAAATCACTGTGTAGATATGATTTTTTTAAGCTGAGTCACTCGGATGTCTATACTATAGATCCTTATTATCTAGTACCTTATTGCCCAATATGCACTACCTGTTAAATCATCTACTGTCCTACCACCTACCCCTTGCTGCTTTCTTTGCAACAAATTTAATACATGGAATTTGGCTATAAAGTCAAAGTGTGGTTTTTCATGGCTTTGGTATTGGGATCTTGGACAACTAGATAGCATAAGGATTACAAATAATAAAAGTCCATTGGGAGATTGAAGTTCCACTTTAACTAGGCTAAGTTGATATCTCCTCCATGGTACATACAGTATCTCACAAAAGTGAGTACACCCCTCACATTTTTGTAAATATTTTATTTTATCTTTTCATGTGACAACACTGAAGAAATGACACTTTGCTACAATGTAAAGTAGTGAGTGTACAGCTTGTATAACAGTGTAAATTTGCTGTCCCCTCAAAATAACTCAACACATAGTGATTAAGTACACCCCTAAGTGAAAATTTCCAACTTGGGCCCAAAGTGTCAATATTTTGTGTGGCCACCATTATTTTCCAGCAGTGCCTTAACCTTCTTGGGCATGGAGTTCACCAGAGCTTCACAGGTTGCCACCGGAGTCCTCTTCCACTCCTCCATGAGGACATCACGGAGCTGGTGGATGTTAGAGACCTTACGTTCCTCCACCTTCCATTTGAGGATGCCCCACAGGTGCTCAATAGGGTTTCGGTCTGGACATGGGCGGATCCAGAGTCTAGTCTCGGGAGGGGCCCTGCCAGAAAATCCGTTTTTTTTGTGGCCAATTTATCGGGGAAACAGCTGGTGTTGGAGCTTCAATCATCCCGGCACCATGGTTTGAAGTGCTTTATTTCTATAAATACATTGTAATATAAAATGAAATAGTTCAACTCACCATAATGCAGAATCAGTGGGAGCCCTGAGTGTGTCACTTGCCACGTCACCTGCTACACGTTGCGGATTGTCACTTTGCACGTCGCCCGCCACACCTTGTGGATTGTCACTTGCCTGCCACCAGATGCAGATTGTCACTTGCCACGTTGCCTGCCACACCTTGTGGATTGTCACTTGCCTGCCACCAGATGCAGATTGTCACTTGCCACGTTGCCTGCCACACCTTGTGGATTGTCACTTGCCTGCCACCAGATGCAGATTGTCACTTGCCACGTTGCCTGCCACACCTTGCGGATTGTCACTTGCTTGCCACTAGATGCAGATTGTCACTTGCCACGTCACCTGCAACACCTTGCGGATTGCCACTTGCCACGTCACCTGCCACACCTTGTGGATTGACATTTGCCACGTCACCTGCCACACCTTGTGGATTGCCACTTGCCACGTCACCTGCCACACATTGCAAATTGTCACTTGCCACATCGCCTGCCACACCTTGTGGATTGCCACTTGCCACGTCACCTGCCACACCTTGTGGATTGCCACTTGCCACGTCACCTGCCACACCTTGTGGATTGCCACTTGCCATGTCACCTGCCACACCTTGTGGATTGCCACTTGCCACGTCACCTGCCACACCTTGTGGATTGTCACTTGCCACGTCGCCTGCCACACCTTGTGGATTGCCACTTGCCACGACACCTGCCACACCTTGTGGATTGTCACTTGCCACGTCACCTGCCACACCTTGTGGATTGTCACTTGCCACGTCACCTGCCACACCTTGTGGACTGCCACTTGCCACGTCACCTGCCACACCTTGTGGATTGCCACTTGCCACGTCACCTGCCACACCTTGTGGATTGTCACTTGCCACGTCACCTGCCACACCTTGTGGATTGTCACTTGCCACGTCACCTGCCACACCTTGTGGATTGCCACTTGTCACGTCACCTGCCACACCTTGTGGATTGCCACTTGCCACATCACCTGCCACACATTGCGAATTGTCACTTGCCACGTCGCCTGCCACACCTTGTGGATTGCCACTTCACCTGCCACACATTGCGAATTGTCACTTGCCACGTCACCTGCCACACCTTGTGGATTGTCACTTGCCTGTTGAGGTGGTGTTTTGGTTGTCTCTTGCTGTGTTCCAGACTCACAGACTGAGTCAGGCAGCAGAGAGATAATGTAATCTCTCTGCTGCCTGCCCAGCGAGGGCAGAAGTTACTGCAGGGATGCAGGGCTGGCGGTGAGAGATGATCTCACCTCTCTGCTCCCCCGCCCCTGGCTAACTGATTGGCCAGCTGCCAACACACTGAGCCACCTGGCAGCCCGGCCCGCCCACAAACCGCGCCGCCCGCTATGTCACCCGCCCGCGGACCTGCCCGCTATATCGCCCGCGGAGCCGCCCGCTATGTCACCTGCCTGGCCGGCAACAAATTTCTTGGGGGTGGCAATTCCCCTGTTGCCCCCCCTGGATCCGCCCCTGGGTCTGGAGACATGCTTGGCCAGTCCATCACCTTTACCCTCAGTTTCTTTAGCAAGGCAGTGGTCATCTTGGAGGTGTATTTGGGGTCGTTATCATGTTGGAATGCTGCTCTGCGGCCCAGTCTCCGAAGGGAGGGGATCATGCTCTGCTTCAGTATGTCACAGTACATGTTGGCATTCATGGTTCCCTCAATGAACTGTAACTCCCCAGTGCCGGCAGCACTCATGCAGCCCCAGACCATGACACTCCCACCACCATGCTTGACTGTAGGCAAGACACACTTGTCTTTGTACTCCTCACCTGGTTGCCGCCACACACGCTTGACACCATCTGAACCAAATAAATCTTGGTCTGATCAGACCACAGGACATGGTTCCAGTAATCCATGTCCTTAGTCTGCTTGTCTTCAGCAAACTGTTTGCGGGCTTTCTTGTGCATCATCTTTATAAGAGGCTTCCTTCTGGGATGACAGCCATGCAGACCAATTTGATGCAGTGTGCGGCGTATGGTCTGAGCACTGACAGGCTGACCCCCCACCCCTTCAACCTCTGCAGCAATGCTGGCAGCACTGATATGTCTATTTCCCAAAGACAACCTCTGCACGTGCACCCAACTTCTTTGGTCAACCATGGCGAGGCCTGTTCTGAGTGGAACCTGTCCTGTTTAACCGCTGTATGGTCTTGGCCACTGTGCTGCAGCTTAGTTTCATGGTCTTGGCAATCTTCTTATAGCCTAGGCCATCTTTATGTAGAGCAACAATTCTTTTTTTAAGATCCTCAGAGATCTTTGTCATAAGGTGCCATGTTGAACTTCCAGTGACCACTATAAGAGAGTGAGAGAGATAACGCCAAATTTAACACACCTGCTCCCCATTCACACCTGAGACCTTGTAACACTAATGAGTCACATGACACCGGGGAGGGAAAATGGCTAACTGGGACCAATTTGGAAATTTTCACTTAGGGGTGTACTCACTTTTGTTGCCAGCAGTTTAGACATTAATGGCTGTGTGTTGAGTTATTTTGAGGGGACAGCAAATTTACACTGTTATGCAAGCTGTACACTCACTACTTTACATTGTAGCAAAGTGTCATTTCTTCAGTGTTGTCACATGAAAAGATATAATAAAATATTTACAAAAATATGAGGGGTATACTCACTTTTGTGAGATAATGTATATACTTCCCCTGAGGGTGGTATACTTCCATGTTGCCTACAGCCTGGTCAGTAAAAATCTAGTGCCAGGCTAGCCACAAACATGCAGTAATACCCCATAGACTTTATTTGGATGCATCTGTGCTGTACAAGAAATGTCCCATTCAAATCTGGAGGTTGATAGTGCTCCGCCCATCACTTGATTTTTACCAGTAAGGATGCAGACAGTGCAGGAGGCTGTCATCTCCATAGGAGGTAAGTATGAACTCTTTGGGGGTGGGGAGGACAGTCAGCTTAGTCTAGGTAAAGAGATCTGGTCGACAATTAAAAAAATTGCAGGTAAAAGCATAGATAAAATAGGTATTTAAAATGCTTATTTGCTGCATTTTTCTTTCCATTCATTTTTTTCACTTGCAATGCACCTTTGTTAGAAAATCTGACTACCCCAGGAAGAGTTGATTCCCTAGTACAGGCCCCTCCCCCATGCATGTCATACCCTGTTTCCCCGAAAATAAGACCTAGCGTGATTGTCGGTGATGGCTGCAATATAAGCCCTACCCCCCAAATAAGCCCTAGTTAAAGTCCTTGTAGGTCTTATTTTCAGGGTAGGGCTTATTTTCGGGGAAACAGGGTAGGGCTTATTTGGGGGGTAGGGCTTATATTGCAGCCATCACTGACAATCACACTAGGTCTTATTTTCGGGGAAACAGGGTAGCTATCTCCTCTCGTAAGAGTGTCTAATTACTGTCTGTGCTGGCCTGGCTCCTCTAACCTTCCTTTCACCTCCCTACAAAATGTTTTATGAGTCCGCTGGTGCTGCTGACATCACGTCCACGATGGCAGCACAAATATAAAATATATTTGTTGAAAAAATGGCCTGCTGAAAGGTCTTTTAAGGGGGTTAGGGAGGGGCCCATGAGGAGGGAGGTATTACAGTACTTGTCCTTAAAGTGTTTGTTACTCCAACACTTCATATTCCTGACATTTCCTTGCTGTACCATGTACTTGTATAAGAAAGTATCCTATTCTCTTTGTATTGCTTCCTTTGTGTGAAATCCCTGGTGTCACTGCCAGCCCCTCTGCTTTCCTATTAGAAACTGACCACACTAAGTAGGAGAGCACACCTTGGTCAGTTCTCTAGCTATGTTGGAAACAGTGTGCTCTCCTCCAATGATTAGACTTGTCCTGACACCCCCCCGCACAGCCTTTCACTGGGAAGATCAGTGTCCTGCTGCTTCCCCTCCCCCCAGCTCTTATGTACCTGAGAACAGAGGGAATGTGATCACTTAAGCCCCGTACACACGAGCGGAATGTCCGACAGAAAAAGTCAGACGGAAGCTTTTCATTGTCTATTCCGATCGTGTGTAGGCCTCATCTGACTTTTCTTTTGGAAATTCTAAAGGACCTAGAAATGGAACATGCTCTAAATATTTCTGATGGAACAAATTCCTATCAGGATAACCATTCGTCTGTATGCTGTTACGACGTACCAAAAACGGCGCATGCTCTGAAGCAAGTATGAGACGGAAGCTATTGGCTACTGGCTGTTGAACTTCCTTTTTCTAGTCCCGTCGTAAGTGTTGTACATCACCTCGTTCTGGACGGTCGGACTTTGGTTTGACCGTGTGTAGGCAAGACTGCTTGAATGGAATTCCTTCAGAGAAAGCTTTGGAGTTTATTCCGACGGCAAAACCAGTCGTGTGTACGCGGCATTATCAAAAAGAGGAAAAAAGTTTTTTATTATGTTTTTTATATCTATACACAAATGTTTTACCTTTCATTTATATTTTAAAATGAATGGGTTGTTTTACTTCACATTAAGACCTCAGGTACACTGCAGCTGGTAAAGGACATTTAGGAGCATTTGGATGTTTTTTATTCAGCAGCCCCCGAACTCTCCTGTATGTTATCTTATGGGTACATGTACACTCAGGCATTTATAGTAGTTTAGAAGCAGTTGAGGTTAGCATTTTTATTTAGCAAGAATTATCTGCATTCGGGACTGAAGTTCAGGGGGATTTGGATGCTTGTGAACACGTCTAAATGTGATAACTCGTGTTTATAAGCGTTTTAGTTTATAGGCATTTTTACCATTTGCAATGTTAAAAAAACGGATTTTTCCAGTACCCTTGTATATTTTGGGTGCGAGAGAGAGAGAGAGAGACTCTCGGATCATCCTCTTCTTGGGTCCCCCGCTGGCGCTCCTGGCCCCTCCGCCCTGCTGAGTGTCCCCATAACATTCTGCTTGCTCTGGGGGCACTTGTGCGTGCTCACTTCCAAGACGCATCTTTGTAAGACACACGGAGTGTGGCTCGGCCCCGCCTCACTGGCTGTGATTGACAGCTGCGAGTGCCAATGGCCAGTAAGTAGGCAGAAACCCAGGAAAGCTTCTGCTCTTGTGCACATTGCTGGATTATTATTGGGCTTGGGCTCAGGTGAGTATATGGGGGGGGGGGGGGGGAGTAGTACACTGAAGGTTTTTCTACCTTTATCCATTAAACCGTCAGCCTTTAGAACCATTTTAAAAATGGTTTGGCTTTATATACCCTGCTTCCCCATAAATAAGACCTAGCATGATTGTCGTTGATGGCTGCAATATAAGTCCTACCCCCCAAATAAGCCCTAGTTAAAGTCCTTGTAGGTCTTATTTTCAGGGTAGGGATTATTTTCGGGGAAACAGGGTACGGCTTATTTGGGGGGGGGGGGGGGTAGGGCTTATATTGCAGCCATCACGGACAATCGCACTAGGTCTTATTTTTGGGGAAACAGTGTATACTTCAATCATGACCTTTGAAAATGCATTATTCAGCAGAAGAAACTTTTACATACTTTTACATAAATGTTGATAAAATCTTTTTGGTATAAACTAATTTAATGTTTAATGGCTGCTTATTTGGGGAAAAAACCCTTTACCTAATAATACATTTGTTCTGTTTTACACATGAAGTACTGTGCATGGCTTTTTTAAATGGGATAAGGGTCATTTCATCTTAAATATTGCCTTTCAGACGTCAATAGAAAGCACAGGAAATGAGACAAAGTCATTTGTTTGGTCTGGTAACGTGTGTCACATTGACCTCAGTCATTCTATATGCATCCGGAAGGGAGTTTTGAACGGGGATATTACAGGAGGGGAACTCCATCTACAACAAATCTCTAGGTTATCTCCAGGATTTTTACACAGGATCCATTACTCTGACATTCCCATCTTTTTCCTCATCAGAGGTGAATGCGTGAATCATTTGGAATAGGCTGATCTGTGGGCAGAACAGGTTATTTCTGAAAGATGAACTGGTAGTAACGGCTGTGTCTCAAAGACGCTGCAAAATTCTGAGGAACGTGGTGTAAATAAGGGAACTGGACTTTCAGAATTTCCCCAGCAATGGTTCAGTAGGAAAAATCAATGCACAATGCACAGCTTATTTAAAGCTCAACTCCAAGTTTTAAAACCTAAGTGCAGTCAAAATAAAAAACACAAAAACCAGCACAAGAGACATAACTTACAATCAGTAGGGTGCGTCCTTTGTGTTGATGCCTCTTCGATTAGGTAAAATCTTCCTTCATTGATGCCATCCCCACCCCTGCTGCCATAACCGTCTGGTCCATCAGGGGTTAACAGAACTGTGGCAGTTGTGATAGGTACTCATCAAGATTGCCTGATGATGCCCGCCCTTTGTGCCCAGCTCTGCCATTCATAGAAGCATTACTACAACTTCTATGGATCTATAAATGGAGGGGGCGGAGCTTTCATTCATCACCCCATCCTCCATTCATAGATCTTTTTTCACTTATTGAAGCTGTATTATGGCTTTTATGAATGGCAGAGCTGGGTAGGAAGGGGGTGGCATAGTCAGGCATTCTTAATGAGAGCCTGTCACAGCTCCTTTAAAAGAGAAGTATGGGTTTGGGGGATATTGCAGTTTTATACTTGCCTAGGTGGATGCAGCATCGGTCCGATGCTGCATCTGTCCCCCGGCGTCTCTGCACTGATAACAGAGCGATCGAACATCGTTGATGGCTCGGTTCTCTCGGCTCCCCGAGCAGACAGCTGCTGCCTGTCAGCAGCTCTCCTGCTCTGCTCCTCCTTGCTCGCTGAGCTGTGGAGGGGCGGGGAGCGGCTGTCTCAGGCTCTCAGCGGCTCGCTGAGAGGCTGAGACGGCTATCAGTCCAGGCACCTGGCAGATCTAGACTCCCAGAGTCGGGATGATGCGGTGCCTGGACTGATATTGATGACGTCAGCAGAGAGCGGACTTCAGTCCGCTCTCTGCTGAAAACAGGTCACAGGAGTGCAAAACGTATTGCACTCCTGTGTCTCATAGGAGAAGCCCAGCCAAACGAGCTCAGGCTGGACTTAGATGGTGAGATTTTCTTTCCTGCAACCCGTGGTTGCAAGAAATAAAATCGCTCAGTTTCCCCCCCATCACTGTTGACTGTTAATCTCTTCCACGGAGCTATTGTGTTCTTCTGGCAGGGGGGGGGGGGGGCGCAGGGAGCCATCCCTGCCGGAAGAACACGCAGTGATTTATGCTAATGGCTATAGCCGCTGGCAATAATCAAATGAAAAATCCGACATGCTGATTGTACCCAAGTTGATCGATCTATCAAATGTGCTAATTACTAACTAGCAGAGACCCTAGAAAATAAAATGACGATTGTTGCAATTTTTTTATGTCACGCTGTATTTGCACAGCGGTTTTGCAAATGCAATTTTTTTGGGAAAAAATACACTTTAATGAATAAAAAAAAAACCAATATATAACTCTATTTTTTTGTATAACGTGAAAGATGATGTTACCCTGAGTAAATAGATACCTAACAAGTAACGCTTGAAAATTGTGCATGCTTGTGGAATGGCGACAAACTACGGTACTTAAAAATCTCCATAGACTTCAAAACGCCTTTACAGGTTATGCGTTTATAGTTAGAGGTCTAATGCTACAGTTAGTGCTTTTGCTCTAACGTTCGTGGCGATATCTCACATGTGTGGTGCAAATACTGCAGCTGACCTTCATTTAGAGCACCCCTTTATGTCCACCTACACATACTGTATGTGCAAAAGGTGTCCCTCGTTTCCATCTCAAAAAGTTGGGAGGTATGGTTCTGTGTTTTTGCAACACTGACTTTAGCCAAAATCATTGGCTGAAATCAGCTGCCAAACTCTGGACACAGCACGGGTTGGCAGGGGGTGCACAGGCGAACCCGGAACAAAGGCCGCGATGTATAGGTACGTTGCCTGACCTGGAGCTGCCGTTCGCTCACAGTACAACTACTGTGGGCAGCAAATTACATTTTATTTACATTTTTCAGGTGTTTATTGCAATCTGGGTCCTCGTACTCTATTAGTCCTTTAGTATAAAGAAGGCTATAAGTATGAGGCTGGCTTCACACCTTTGCGAATTGGATGAGGGTTTCCCCACATCCAATTCGCATAGCAGGAGATTGTGACCAGCTCTCAATGGAGCTGGTTCACACATCTCCGCAGCAGTTCCAGTGTGAATTATACAGGAGCCCTGTGTGTCTTTTGATTCATTTTAGGTCCGAATTCAAGCCCAAAATACAGGCTGAAATCGGACCTGAAACGGTGAATGGAGACGCAATGTACTCCTGCTTTGAGCCACTGCGTTCTATAGTGTGAACCCAGCCTAAAGAACAATAAAGAACAATTTTGGCTATAAATACACAAAAGAGCCCTGTTATCAGCTTGAAAATTTGCAGGAAGCAGGAAAAAACTAAGTATTTAAAATTCTTACTTGCAGTTTTTCCCTTCCATAAACTATTTTTATGAACTTGAATTGCACCTTTGAACATGCTAGAAGATTTGACTACTTCTGAAGAATCAATTCCCTAGCACAGCTCCCGCCCAAATCATAGACCTCTCCTCTTATGAGAATGTATAATTACACTCTGTGCTAGCCCAGCTACTCCACCCCTGTCTTTACCTCCCTACAAAGCCTGTTATGTAGCTGTCAGCAGAGGAGCAAAGGAGAATATATGAGTGACAGCTCTGGGCTGCTGACATCACATTTAAGAGGCCCATCTAAGTGATCCACGTGGCACAATGGAGTCCCCTAGCTAGGGGCTCCCAGGGTTCCAAAAGCTTCACGTGGCTGGAGACACCATGAGAGCAACCCAGCCCGGCATGACTGGTGTCCTATTTCAACCCGTTACTGGCCTTGCATACCAAAAGACCCAGCTAAGCCCCAATGCAGAGAACCATTTTCAGGAGATTTTCCCATATAGGTTAGAACAGCGGTCCCCAACCTTTTTGGCACGGTGGACAGGCTGCGTAGAAGACAATTGTGCCAAGGCCCGAGGGTGGGGAGGCGCGTGGGGGGTAAGCGATTTTTTGCGGGCAATTCGTCAGGGCAATGGCTGGTGTTAGCGCTTCAATCATCCCAGCAACATGGTTGATATGGTGTCAGGGTGATTGAAGTGCAATATTTCTATTATTACATTGTAAAATGAAATAGTTCAACTCATCATAATGCAGAATCAGTGGGAGCCCTGAGCGTGTCACTTGCCATTGTTGCCTGCCACCAGATGCAGCTTGTCACTTGTCACGTCGCCTGCCACCAGATGTGGACTGTCACTTGCCACGTCGCCTGCCACCAGATGCAGCTTGTCACTTGTCATGTCGCCTGCCACCAGATGTGGATTGTCACTTGTCATGTCGCCTGCCACCAGATGCAGCTTGTCACTTGTCATGTCGCCTGCCACCAGATGTGGATTGCCACTTGTCACGTCACCTGCCTCCAGATGCAGCTTGTCACTTGCCACGTTGCCTGCCACCAGATATGGATTGTCACTTGTCACGTTGCCTGCCACTAGATGCGGATTGTCACTTACCACGTCGCCTGCCACCAGATGCGGAAAGTGACCTGCCACCAGATGCGGAATGCCACTTGCTACCAGATGTGGTTTGTCACCTGCCAGTGCCACCAGATGTGGATTGTCGCTGCATTGGTGGCAGCACAGGTCCATTTAGTGGTCGGTTCTAAGTGAGGGCAGGTGACCGGTGATGCGGGACAGGCAGTGAGAGATGATGTCATCTCTCTGCTCCCTGCTGCACCTCTGACATTGAAGAGGCCTGGCTGTGAGGGTGGAAGAGCGGTGATGCGGGGAGAGAGATGATGTCATCTCTGCACACCTGCCCGCTCGCTTCTCCAATCCGCCCACCTGCTTCTCTCATCCACCTGCCTGCCTGGCTCTCTCATGCCGCCTGCACCCCGCCGCACCCGCGGCCCGGCTGCAGAGAGGCCACGGCCCGGTAGTGGGCCACAGCCCGGTGGTTGGGGACCTCTGGGTTAGAGGGCAGTCCACACAAGGAAGTGCCTTTTCAAGAGTTTACCAAGTTAATAAAGTGCAAGTCAGCCTCTCATGAGGGATGATGGCACACATCTTAAGGTTGCAAACAGTCCATTGCAAGATTCGAATAGAGTTCAGAGAGAATGCAAACAGGAGATGAGGCCCATACCTACAAGACGGGTGTTCCAGAGTCCAGCATCCCCAAACAGGGGATGTGAGTAGTCTCATAACATAAAGTCAGTTTCTCCTGGAATCCCACACATAGGATGGACTTGTGTCTTTTTTAAACCTCACCTACTATGTAACTATGTAACTATGTCCTGGAGTAACTGTGTGTCCTTGTTTATTTACTTGGAGACATGACACCCGGAAATTGACACAGGGAACTGAAAATAGCAAGAAGTGCAAGGTGGGGTTTTTAGTTCTGGGTGTTTTCCTTTTAATCTATTCTTCAGTATGTTTAAACAAGCTAAGCGGTGTCCTCAGAAAAGAAGTTGCTAACCTGATGTTTTGTCTGCCTGTATTTGATTTGCCAAAGGTCCATCGAATTGTTTCAAATTTGGTCAATCCAAAGCCATGAAGCGCATCGAAATAAAATAAATAAATAAATACATGTATATAGTGAGACTAATGAGAATGTACAATATATACAGTATATAAAGTGCTGCACAAATGTTTAGCGCTATATAAATACCTGATATAAACAATACAATACATTTTGAACGAATTCTAATCTCTCCCCATGCAGTTTGTCAGGTTTCCCTACAACAGACACTATGGCTGCTCTGTGCTCCCCCTGTTACAGCGAGGTTGCTGGCTTATCCAAAAGTGCCCTTATTGACCCTTCTAATGCCGTGTACACACAAGCAGAATGTCCGACAGAAAAAGTCAGACGGAAGCTTTTCATCGTATATTCCGATCGTGTGTGTATGCCCCATCGGACTTTTTACGTTGAAAATTCTGACGGACCTAGAAAGAGAACATGTTCTAAATTTTTCCGACGGAACCAATTCCTATCAGGAAAACCGCTCGTCTGTATGCTATTCCGACGTACCAAAAACAACGCATGCTCTGAAGCAAGTACAAGACGGAAGCTATTGGCTACTGGCTATTGAACTTCCGTTTTCTAGTCCCGTCGTACGTGTTGTATGTCACCGCGTTCTGGACGGTCGGAATTTGGTGTGACTGTGTGTATGCAAGACAGCTTGAGCGGAATTCCATCTGAACTCTGTCGGAAAAACCTTCAGAGTTTATTCCGACGGGAAAACCGGTCGTGTGTACAGGGCATAAGCCTGCCGGTCATAGTCCCAAGGCTATGCTGTACATTATGTTTTAACAAAAATTCTCTCGAGGGAATCCACACATAAATTTGTCAAGACCATGAAATTCAAACCTGCAGGATTCACTTTGAGCCCATGGTATCGGTAATTCTAAACTTCATCCCTATATACACATTTGGGAACTTCTTGAATGTGGGTGCAGGAAGAATTTTAGCCTAGAAATGAAGGGTATTTCCTGGTAATGTGTGATGAGTATTTTTTTTCCCCAGGAAAAGACATCATTTTTGTTATCATTGCACATACCAGAGTTCTAAAGCTTTAGTCATACTGTCCCTAGAGCAGTAAATTCACAGTACAGGACACTAATGCCGCGTACACACGGTCCTACTTTTCGTCTACAAAAGTCCAACAGACGCTGATGGACTAAAGCTGGCTGGTAATCCGATCGTGTGTGGGCTTCTCCGGACTTTCAACCGACTTTTTTAGCCTCAAATACGACGTACTTTAGATTTGAAACATGCTTCAAAACTTTTACTTCGTACCTACGACGGACCCCGAAATCCGCTCGTCTGTGTGCTAGTCCGACGGACAAAAAGCCACGCTAGGGCACCTATTG
This sequence comes from Lithobates septentrionalis, assembly GCA_037952835.1. Classification (NCBI taxonomy): domain Eukaryota; kingdom Metazoa; phylum Chordata; class Amphibia; order Anura; family Ranidae; genus Lithobates; species Lithobates septentrionalis. The sequence continues at coordinate 996,033 of JBBDGP010000232.1, read as the reverse complement.
GCTACTGGCTATGAACTTCCTTATTTTAGTCCGGTGTACGTCATCACGTACGAATCCGACCGACTTTTGTGTGGTCGTGTGTAGGCAAGTCCGGTCGTTAGAAAGTAGGCCGCAAGTCCGCGGCAAGTCCACCGAAAGTCTGCCGGAAGTCTGTCCGACAGGCTGTCCGACTTTTGTAGACGAAAAGTACGACCGTGTGTACGCGGCATTACAGAAGAAAGGATATTTTTAAATATAATAACATGAACAGTATTTTACAAAAAATGTACACGGGTTTGGTATGAATGAAATTTATATTCATTAGGCGGGTGTAGGAGGACCTTGAAGCAATATTTCACAGTTTCCATCATGTGGGCTTTTCCTGATTGCCCATGTGCGCATCCTTCTTAAAGGGGCAGCCCCAAAAACAGATTGTCACTGTATCACCAGTTATACAGGAAGATAAAAAGGGGGACACGGCAAGAGATGCAAATCCTGAACTATTTGCACTTTCTGTAATTTTTTTAGGGCATTATTGATGATTAGACAAAAACTTTTAGGGCATTACTGAAGATTGTATGCTCTAATGAATTGTATTGTAACTGTACTGTGCCCCTTTATTTTGTAAAGCACTGCACAAACTGTTGGCGCTCTATAAATCCTGTACAATATTAATTTAAAACATTTATGTAGCCAAATTGTTATTTTGTTTTTTTATTTTAATAAAATAACAAAGTGACGCAACAAGAATTATTTCCAAAGGGATGCATTTATATACAAGAATTATTTCCAAAGGGATACATTTATATACAAGAATTATTTCCAAAGGGATACATTTATATACAAGAATTATTTCCAAAGGGATACATTTATATACAAGAATTATTTCCAAAGGGATACATTTATATACAAGAATTATTTCCAAAGGGATACATTTATATACATAGCAGTTAAGTGGGAACAAAACAATAATTCAGAGAGTTCACTGGCTCTAGTTATGGCTCACAAGTAAACAATGAGTACTCAGGATGTCACTCAAAACATAAAAAAAACAGGAGTGCAAAACCAAAATTGCTAAGAAGTCCAAAGAGCTTTAATGATTCACAAAATACCAGCAAACACATAAATGTGCAATGAAGCCAAAATAAAAAGTATTATATTGCAGCTTACCATTTTTGTAGGCTTTTTTTCCCTTTTATTTTCACCTGGTGATCCTGCCAGTAAGTCTGGTATTTTTTCTATAACGGACCAAGCTGTCCAGCAAAAAAAACAAAACAAACACTTACCACTAACAGGGGTGCTTTTTTTTATTGTCCCCTAGATTCCAAGCCCATATCATTATTGAACCAGATTGGTTCATGCATATATATACTTATATCATATACTACTTTACTTTTATGGTGTTATGACAGCATTTATTGATACATATGCATTTATCTTTCAGTTGACATTATTAATGGATACTGGGAGATCTTTGGTGACACACACCCCCTTCCTGGCCATGTCTGCCCCCCGTTTGTGCTCTGTTGGGTTGTTCTTCCTCTGCCTCCTCGGCTCCCCAGCTGGATGCTCATTACTGCCGCCTCTGGGTATTAAGCATTTGGTAGTCTGGTCCAGCTTTTGGTGAGTATAGGGCCATGCGTTTTGGACTCTCTTGACTAATTGTCACAATACCATCTCTGTGTTGATGCTTATTTGGTTCATTATGCCCCCTACAGATGTACTACACACTCCTCTACCCCTGATGAAGCAAGCATGGTCTTGAAAAACGCGTTGGATTACTTTTCATGCCTGTGTACTTTGCAATTTACATTTCTACCATGATACGTGTAATGACATTTTTTACTGTATGTATCATTTCAGTGGCTGGGCTATGATTCGTGTTTTTTTATGTTTGCATGACAATTTTAATAAATTTTAAGACTGCATTTACTCTGTCAATTGTTGGCTCACCGCATTAACTTCATTTAAAGTCCCGAGGCGATTTCCTGTATTTTTTGGGGTGCTTAGAATGATCAGCTTTTATTCATTAATCATTGAAACCCTTATCACAACATAAAAAAAAATGCTGTACCTGTCTACAAAAGTGTTAAAGCAGAACAAAAGTCACTATACTTACCCCCTCCTTAATGGTCTGAAGTCTGTGAAGGGTTCCTTACTAGCACCAGCATCATCTCCTTGGCTCTTTCCAGGTGTTATGCCGCGTACACACGATAGGACATTCCGACAACAAAATCCTGGATTTTTTCCTGACGGATGTTGGCACAAATTTGTCTTGCATACACACGGTCACACAAATCTTGTTGGAAATTCCGAACGTCAAGAACGTGGTGACGTACAACACGTACAATGAGCCGAGAAAAATGAAGTTCAATAGCCAGTGCGGCTCTTCTGCTTGATTCCGAGCATGTGTGGAATTTTGTGCGTTGGAATTGTCTACACACGCTTGGAATTTCCGACAAGTTTTGTTATTGGAAAATTTGAGAACCAGCTCTCAAACCATTGTTATCGGAAATTCCGACAGCAAATGGAGCCTACACACAGTCGGATTTTCCGACAACTAACTCACATCGAACATTTGTTGTCGGAAATTCCGACCGTGTGTACGCGGCATTAGTCTACAGGCAATTTCATTGGCAGGTGCAGGATGATGCAGCTCTTGCACATGCACAGGAGTAATCATCCCCACACACAAGGACTGTGCGCATGCACAGGAGTAATCATCCCCACACACAAGGACTGTGCGCATGCACAGGAGTAATCATCCCCACACACAAGGACTGTGCGCATGCACAGGAGTAATCATCCCCACACACAAGGACTGTGCGCATGCGCAGCTCAGTTTGCATGCCAAAGAAAACTGTGAACAGGGAGGTAAATTTTATTGCAAAAGAGCCATTGCGTGTCTCTTCTTTTTTAAAATGCCTTCAGTTCTGCTTTATTTTGTTAGTGAATTTCATATAAATCTGCGAGTCTAATACTAGCCATAGATGGGTCCTTTTTTTTTCGTTCAACAGCTCGAATGTGTAGATGGGGGAATCCTCCCCGCTGTGTCTTTGTATTCTGGCAGCCGTGACACTTCCCTGCCATCAGAATACACTGATTAGCACTGCAAACTATTGCCTGCTGCACTGATCGAGTGGAAAAATACCAATCGGGCAGTTGAACAGAAGTCAATTATTTGATGTGGATGGGGGAATCACTTCCACTGAGCTGTTGTGTTCTGACGGTGAGAGACTTTCCCCCCCAGCCAGCCAGAATCGACTACTCTGATTGTGTGAAAATCAGTATTAAATCGGTATATCAACTTCTGTACATTCAGCCTGCCCATACATGGATCGAAATTCGGTAAGTCCCTGCTGATCCAGCCGATTTTCAACCTATGTATGGCCGGCTTAATCTAGCGTTAGCGACAATAGCTTTAAAGAACAGAAAGAATGGGAATAAAAACCAGCACTGAAAACTTGACAGATGTTCTAACCCTCCTCTATTCTATAAAAAATATTTTGACTGCAGTACTGATTTTTTTATTTCGAGTGGCGTTTACCCTCAATATTGTGCAAATAACAATGGGGTGCAAGTATCAATATATTTAATGATAAATGATTGCTCATTGGTGTGTAAGCACTCTGTTGCTGCATGACTGATAAAAGAAAACTTAGATAAGGAGAGTGAAAGGCAGAGACAGAAAGAGGGAAAGGAAAGGAAATCCAGTTCAAGTGATACAAAGCTGCAGGGCCGGTGCTACCACTAGGCAAACTAGGCAGCCGCCTAGGGCGCACTGCTGCCTAGGGACGCCCGGCCGCTGGTTTCCCTCCAAGTCTGCATGCTCTGCAGGCTGCAGCATGTAACTAACTCAGCCCAATCGGTAGTGTAATTAGAGGTGCAACACGGCACTGGAGCCAGCGCTAGAGGAAGCAGAGCCAATGCTTCCTGTATAGCAGCGCCTTCTGTCACATGGGCAGGGTAAAGGGGGTGGGGTCAGGGGTGGAGCCAATGGGGGCGGCAAAATTAGGTTTCGCCTAGGGTGTCAAAAATCCTTGCACCAGCACTGCAAAGCTGATTTGGATATTTGTAGTCTTAAATAAAATAACCTAATTTCAGAGGGTCGTTCTGTCCCCACAAAGCTCACTGCAACGTTATCTGAGCTGGAGCTAAGAAACTGCTTATACCATAAAATATATTTATTTGTTGTGAAGCTCTGTAGAGTTTTTTTGCATGCTCTCCCATTGGTAAGATGACCTCTCAATGCAGTGTTTGTTGGGGTCAATGACCAGTTCCACTACAGCTCAGCCTATTCATAAAACGTAATCAAGGTTATAGACACTCCACACATCCATCATCTATGCCCAGTCTATATATGCACCTAAATCTGGCCATACACTGATTGAAATTCAATCAATTCGATCAGTGTGTGGCAGTCCCTGCTCAACAGTTCATTGTTTGATCAACTTCTGTTGAAGGGACATGTTGGAAAACCACTGATGAGTGTATCAGGAAATAAACGTCCCTTGTCAGAATACAATATCCTCGTTGGCTGAATAGGAAAAAAAAAACAGTGTATGTCCAACACTATGCCCCGTACACACGATCGGACATTGATCGGACATCAAAATTTATGGATTTTTTCCGACGGATGTTGGCTCAAACTTGTCTTGCATACACATGGTCACATAAAGTTGTCGGAAAATCCGATCGTTCTAAACGCGGTGACGTAAAACACGTACGTCGGGACTATAAACAGGGCAGTAGCCAATAGCTTTCGTCTTTTAATTTATTCTGAGCATGCGTGGCACTTTGTGTGTCGGATTTGTGTACACACGATCGGAATATCCGGCAACGGATTTTGTTGTCGGAAAATTTTATAGCAAGCTTTCAAACTTTGTGTGTCGGAAAATCCGATGGAAAATGTGTGATGGAGCTTACACACGGTCGGAATTTCCGACAACAAGGTCCTATCACACATTTTCCATCGGAAAATCCGACCGTGTGTATGGGGCGTTAGGCCTCTTTCACACAGACGATCCGTGTGTCCGTTTTTCATCCTTCCGTTTTCGGATGAAAAACGGACATACATTCATCCCTATGGAGCGTCGGATGTCAGCGGTGACATGTCTGCTGACATCCGACCCGCTCCGATCCGAAAAGTGTAACGGAGGAAAAACCTACTTTTCCATCCGTTTTCGGATCGAATCGGGTGACGACGGACACTACGGTCCGTCATCATCCGATCCCCCCATAGGGGAGAGCGGCGCTCTGACAGGTGCATCGCTGCACAGTGTGCAGCGATGCACCTGTCATCTTCCTGCTCAGCGGGGATCGGCGGAGCGATCCTCGCTGAGCAAGCGGATGTTCATGGGGCGGATCATGACTGATCTGCCCCGTGTGAAAGAGCCCTTAGGCTGTTAAAAAAAAGTTTTCAAACATTCCCATTCAACAGAAGTCGATTGTTAGATCAACTTGTGTCAAGTGGGAATGGCCATAGATGGATCAAAATTCATCCTCCATCCTGCTGAACTGGCTGAATTCCGCTCCATCTATATCTGACAACCTACTTCCAGTCATACCAATACCCCATAACTTACTACAGCATTGATGCCCACAGTTATGCACATCAACTCACTATATGTTAATGCATTTTAGCACAACGCACTGCTTGTTTTTTTTCACATTTTTGTCACATAGTGAGACTATATTCACATCACTAAATAGCAGCGCCCTGCGTTGCTGTGTGGTGACACAGAGTGCCATCCAGTGCAGCATTTTTTCCCACACTGTACACAGGGCATTCAGCAGATCTCCACCTTCCCACACAGCAAATAGCTGAGATCAGATTCACTTACACACAGCCTCCATCTGCTCAGTGTGTAGCTGGCTGCTATGTTGCAGTTCTAAACTGAAATTCCCAGACTGGAATTGCAGCGCATCTATAGTAGCCAACTACACACTGCAGATCAAGGCTGTGTCTACCATGAAAAGGTTGGAACCATGGTGTCTGGTATCATGAAATCTTCTTTATTATAAATCCATCAGGAATAAAAAGGAATCTAATCCACACAAAAGTACTGATGTGTTGCAGCCCTTAAGGGCGCACGGGCGCCGCCCTCTCTCTCCAGCCACCCCCTCTATGTAGAATGGATAGATTCATGCATTGCATGAATCTTTCCATGGCCGCCGCCACCCCCTATTCAGGTGTCCGGCCCCTTTTCAGACGCCGGGCGCCTGAATTACAGTGGCGGGGGGGTGTTTTTTTTAAACTCCTGATTGGAGCCATAAGCTCTAAAAGGCTTCAAAAAAGGTGGACTCAGAGCGCAGAGCATTGCGCTCTGAGCCCACCCAGGTGTGTTAGAAAAGCAAATAAATATTTACTTTTCTAATACTGAACCGCCTCTGCACCAATCAGGCAGCGTGGGTCTGATACCCGTCACCTGATTGGCTGAAAGGACTGTCGCTGCTATTGGACACTTAGCAGGAAGCAGGAAGACGAGACACACAGAGGACACAGCTCACCACTACCTAACCCACCACCAAGATGGGGTAAGTGCCGGTCAGACAGCAGGCGGGTGACGGTCACAGTGGCGGCATTGGATGGGCACAATGGCTGCAATTGATGGCACAGTGGCTGCGTTTGATGGCACAGTGGCTGCATTTGATGGGAACAATGGCGGCATTTGATCGCACAGTGGCTGCATTTGATGGGCACAATGGCTGCAATTGATGGGACAGTGGCTGCGTTTGATGGCACAGTGGTGGCATTTTATGGACACAATGGCGGCATTTGATTGCACAGCGGCTGCATTTGATGGGCACAGTGGCTGCGTTTGATGGCACAGTGGCGGCATTTTATGGGCACAATGGCGGCATTTGATCGCACAGCGGCTGCATTTGATGGGCACAGTGGCTGCAATTGATGGCACAGTGGCTGCATTTGATGGCACATTGGTTGCATTTGATGGGAACAGTGAGGCTGCAACTGATGTTTTTTTTTCTTCAGTATTTTTCAGAATTTTTCAGTTTGTTTGCACTCCCCAAAAAATTTGGAGCACCAGCCGCCACTGGCCCTTACAGGTTTTAGTCATAGCCAAGGCTGTATCTGTATAGGAATCCAATCTCACCTTTGTGCTGTGTGGGGAGAAGGAGATCTGCTGAGTTACTAGATTTTGTGCACTGCAGGGATGGGAGGTAGAGCTCTGCTGAGTGCCCTACCAGCGATGACCCTGTCCTCTTCCCTGCTGATCACTGTCTTCTGCCCCCCTGTACCCTGCTCTGCTAACCCCCGTACATGGCACTGCTAACCCCTGTCCTCTGCCCTTGGGATTCCTGTCCTCTTCCCTGCTGATCACTGTCTTCTGCCCCCCTGTACCCTGCTCTGCTAACCCCCGTACATGGCACTGCTAACCCCTGTCCTCTGCCCTTGGGATTCCTGTTCTCTGCCTGGCTGACCTCGTCCCCTGCTCTGCTGACCTTGTCTTCTTCCCTATGGACCCCTGTCCTCTGCCGTGATAACCCATGTTCTCTGCCCTGCTGACCCCTGTCATCTGTTCTGCAAACCTTTGTCCTCTGCCCTGCTAACCCCTGATCTCTGCTTCGCTGTCCCCTGTCCTCTTCCCTGCTGACCCCCTGTGCACTGCCCTAATGACTCTTGTACACCATCCTGTGCTCTGCTGGCCCAGAGCTAAGACAGCCTGCTGAAATGAATGAGCTGCACTACATGCGAAACGCAGCTGCAGTAATGTGAACCTAACCTAAGGCCCCTTGCACACTGGGTCGTTCAGCTGCAGAGTGTCCCTCCTGGTGCTGTAATGCAGGGGTTCTCAACTCCAGTCCTCAAGTACCCCCAATGGGCCATGTTTTGGGAACTTCCCTTAGATAAAATAGCTCTTATCAATACCATGTCATAGATATTGATTTAAAGCCGCTGTGCAAAGTAAAGGAAAACCTGAAAACATGGCCCGTTGGGGGTACTTGAGGACTAAGGTTGAGAACCACTTCTGTAGTGAACCCAGGAAGGACAGATGCAGCACCCGGCCCCATTGCAGGCAACCTGTCAATGTCTAGGCAGAGGGCTGAATGCTGTACTGAGTGTTTAGGAGGAAGTAAACCCTGATGGGTTTTACGTCCTCTTTTTCTCGCTGCTGCAGCCTGCAAATGACAAGCATAATGGGCTAGTATGCATTGCATACTAGCCCATTATGTGCCACTTACCTGCAAAAGAATCCAGTGATGTCCCCTGTGTGGGCAGCGTCCATCTTCTGGCCCTCTTCCGCGGACTCCGGCTCTGTGATTGGCTGGAGCCGCGTGACGTCACTCCTGCGCATGCGCACGGGAGCTGCGACTAACGGCATAGGCTAGGGAAGAAACGGCACTTAGTTTCGTTTCTTCCCCACGCATGTGCCGTTGGAATTTCCGGCAGACTACAAGTGAAATATCTCCTAAATGGCGCACGTTTCTATTCTTATTCTAGGCTTACCTATAGGTAAAAGTCCAAAAAGTGGGTTTACAATCACTATTAGGGCCCTGTCTGTTCAGGGACGAGGTTCTACTTGGTACAGCATGCAGCCCCATCCCTCGTAGACTTTGACAGACTGGACACTGTGCGCTGCATCGCTCTGTCCCGGGGTCACTAACGGCCCATCCACACCAGAAACTGCACACAACTGCGTTTTTCACTGCATCTTTACATGCAATTGAATCGTGTTGAAAGTGGGCTTGATTGCGTTTTTCTATGTTTTTTTGGCTTTGCTTTTTTGGCTTAAAGGGGGGCGGTGCATTTGAAGTGCTTTTGTAGCGCGTTTGTAGTGCGTTCCCTGCATTTGCAGTGCAGAAAAATGCAACATGCTCTGTTTTTTTTTTTTTTTTAAACAGTGCTAAACAGTACTGCAATGATGTGAACTATAGTTGGTGTGCGGTTCAAAAATACATCCAACTGTGTTTGGTGTGAAAGGGTCCTAAAGCTCCAGGTGGGGGTGGGGAGGGGGACACTCTGCAGGGGAACACTGTACATCCATAGATCTACATAGAGATTACAGGGTTGAGTTAAAAAAAAAAAGAAACATTTATCGATCTATTCAATCTATATATATATATATATATATATATATATATATATATATATATATATATATATATATATTTATATTTATTTTTTGTGTATATATATATATATATATATATATATATTTTTTTTTTTTTTTTTTTGTGTATGTGTGTATATATATATATATATATATCTATATCATATCATATCATATCATATGTAGCTTATCAAGGAAGGGATTGTGCAGCAGACAGAAGATTTGAGAAATGCTGAACATTCCGTATAGAAGGGAATTTCTGGGCTGTATAGAGGTGGAAGTTTTCCTTAGAACAGGCTGGCTCTGGTTCTCTGTATGGTGAATGTGGAATTTCCCAGCCTGATCTGTACACAAAGTACATAGATGAGTGCAGAGCGCAGAGCTCCGCCCACCCCCAAAATTCCCCGCTCCCTTCTATGAGAAAAGCGGAGCGCTCAGCCCTCGGCACTCACTTCTCTCTATAAACACCGAGCAGGGAGCACCTACCGGCTCACTCATCTACACACACTCACATCGGCTGTTTTATTTTTTTGGATTGTTCTTGAATCGTTGGAGAAGGATCACCATGTCTGCTCGCTTTGTGGATTACTCTGGGAATATGGGGGTAGATGGAGATCTCAGGATACTCGGCAAGGACAAGCAATTCCAGAACACCGAGGATCGCACCGACAGCGGTCTGGGCTCCCTGAAAGAGGAGGACTATGACAGCATTGTCAAGGGCGTCCAGGACATGTGTATTCCGATATCGGCCGAGCCACAGGACTACGAGCCCGAGCCGTGGAAGCTTCAGGCCAACGAGGATGGAGACACGTAAGTCACCGTGTGTGTGTGTGTGTGCTGAGTGCCCGATCTGATCTATAGGTGGTGCAGAGAGTCAGATCTGATCTATAGGTGGTGCAGAGAGTCAGATCTGATCTATAGGTGGTGCAGAGAGTCAGATCTGATCTATAGGTGGTGCAGAGAGTCAGATCTGATCTATAGGTGGTGCAGAGAGTCAGATCTGATCTATAGGTGGTGCAGAGAGTCAGATCTGATCTATAGGTGGTGCAGAGAGTCAGATCTGATCTATAGGTGGTGCAGAGAGTCAGATCTGATCTGCAGGTGGTGCAGCATAGAGGGGACTGAGTGCAGAGAGTGACATCTGATCTGCAGAGTCTTCCAGCATACAGGGGATTTAAATGCAATCTAATATTTTCTCTTAGTATATCAAGATGATACAAAATGCAGCAAGGATTGCCCTTGTAAGGCATTGCAGGACTTTATGTGTCTATTATTGCATTTATATGATGTCATCTCATATAACTATAAATATATGGCATCTACTGCAAAATGTTGATGGAACCTGCTGTGTAGAGGATATTAGAACATGGTGCATTTTATTATAGAAATCCTGTAGCATTTAGTTCTCAATCTGTCATAAGGAAACTATTATCATTTATTTTTATATATATTTATATTTAAAAAAAAAAAAAAAAAAAAAAAATATATATATATATATATATATATATATATATATATATATATATATATATATATATATATATATATATATATATATATATTTGCGTTTAACTTTTAAAGTGGTTCCAATTATCTGGGTGTTATTGCTGCATCGGTGGTTGGCATCTTAAAAAAAAAATAAATAAATAAAATTTAAAGTGTTTATTTAGAGATTACATTTTGTGGGGTTTTTTGTGCTGACGCCATATTTGTCTGGGTTTTCCCTTCCTCTCTTTGTAAGCTGGAGGGGGGAGGGGCAGGCTCTTGGTGTACCCTCCTGCGATTGGCTGGCTGTCAGAGGTGGGGCAGCCATTCAGGGCAGAGCTCAGCTATTCGGAAAGTCCCTGGCTGGTGGCCAGGAACACAACTGCATACATGAGAGCGGAAAACAACAGGCATATCTAGAGACACACAAGAAGAAAAAAACCCAGCTTACACAATCCTGGACTGCACTGGGGGAGGGGAAATAACTGCGAAGTGACACTGAAATGACTACACGGGTATTGACAAATGGAGGATGAGGAAATGGGTGACACAACATTTCCTTTATTAGTTTTACATAAAAGCATTTAAAGAGAAGAAGAAAAAAAAAAGTCAGTTTCAAGTTAAGCTGAAACATTTTTCTATTGTTACAATGTATTGTCTGGATGTGACGATTGATTGTGTACATTGGAATATTTGTGTAATCTCTCCCATTCATTTTATCCGTCACTTTAACCCCTTTCTTTTCTTTATATTCCAGGCTTCTCCATCTGGCAATTATCCATGGGGCTGAAGATCTTGCAGGAGAAGCAATCAAGAGATCCTACAGAGATGGATTTTACCTGAACTGCCAGAATAACCTTCACCAGGTAAATACAGTTGGATCCGTTTCTCCTAATGAGCGATTCCGGTCTTATAGAATGTGTCGCTTTTATTCAGAAAGAGTCGAGAGAAGAAGAGTGTGTTGCCATTACAGCCAATCAGATTGCAGCTGTCGTTTTTCCCTGCTTTGTTTGGAAAATGATAGCAGGGATGTGATTGGTTGCTGTTGGCAGCACCTATACCTTTCATATTTCTAATATGTATCTGATCTATCAAAAACGAGCAAACTTGTATTGGAAGGCTGCCATTGCTGACCATCAGTAACAAATGCTAGTTACCTGGCTGTCCCAGACTTTAGTTCTTTCTGATTTGTTGATCTGGGGCCAACATGGCGGCTGAAAATCCAGAACTCCTGATCTGATGGTACTGTGACTCCAACATGTGTTTTGAAGCCACTGGACCAGTGATGGGAAAGGTCAGCATGGGAAGCCTCCATATTACTCTGAGTACTATATACTTGTATATACTATATACTATATACTTGGGCTAGGCCAAACTTTTTGTCTTCTTTTTGATTTTGGCACATAATATATTTGGAATCTGGTCATTAATGTTGTTGTTTGTTTTTTGTTTGCAGACACCTCTTCATGTGTCTATAATCACAGAGCAAGCTGAAATTGCTGAGAAGCTCCTCCAAGCTGGATGTGACCCGGAAGTCCGAGATTACCGTGGAAATACCGCCTTACACATTGCCTGTGAGCGGGGATCCCTACGCGGAGTTGGCGTCATAGTGCAATACAGCAAATTCCAGCTTCCCTCTCTTCTGCAGTGCTCCAATTATGATGGTATGTATCACATTTCAGTAATGCCAATATAACTAGCCAGCAAAAAAGAGAGATTATAATGTTATTTCTTTTTTTTTATGGGTATTTGAATCTTAATCATTACTTGCTTTTTCCACAGGTCATACATGTCTACACTTGGCATCCAGTAAAGGTTTTCTGGCCATCGTGGAACACTTGATCAGTCTGGGAGCAGATATTAATGCTCAGGTAAGATGCTTTTTTTTTTTTTTTTTTTTTTTTTTTGGTTTTTTTGGCCACTTCCCTGTTGGTTGGAGAAGTAATGTGACAGTGACCTGTAGGGGTTGATTGGGCTTTTTAATTAAGCATCGCATTTATTTATCATTGCAGGAGCCTTGTAATGGGCGCACAGCTCTCCATATGGCTGTGGATAAACAGAACCCAGACTTGATGTTTCTGTTGCTCAAGAAAGGAGCCGATGTGAACAAAGTTACATACCAAGGCTACTCACCATGCCAACTTACCTGGGGAAGGAATAACCATGAAATCCAGCAGCACCTACTGTCTGTGACAGAGAAGAGCTTACAGTACCTTCCAGAGAGTGAGGATGAGGACAGTTCGGACTCCGAATCGGAACATTCAGATGACGAGGTGATTATTGGAATCTGATTATTTTATAGATTATACTTCCTGTGCTGCACACTGAACACTGCCATGATGGCTCGGGACATTTAGGCATTTGTGGGTTTGCTTTGGCTTGGGTAAATACTTATTGCTGTATAGTGCTGCTGTAGCAAAGGTTTGGGGATAGAAACTTTATCAGTGGACATTGAGGACCCAGATGCCCCATTGTATGTATTGTTTGGAAACTATAGCACTAGTATCCCTTGTCACTAGGTAAATTGCATTTCAGTTGGAGATTAGTGAGCCAAGGAGGCCCCTGTTTTGCTATAGTGCTCCATCACACATAGTCACGGCTTTATGCCAGTGTAGGCCTTCTTGACACACATTGATTAAGACTTTTTTTGTATTCTTTTGTGTAATCTAATGTATTTTTTTTTTTTTCTTTTCCAGTATATGTACGACGACTGCAAGTTGATGTGCCAAGGTCTGAATTAGAATGATGTAGCATAAGAGGACTTTAGAGATGTACCAGGGCAAATCTTGTCTTGTACAAGGGAGTCCAGCACTAGGACCAGTGAATCCTTTACCTAGACCTCAAAGGATGCGACCGATCCACTGTAAAGTTCTAGAGCCTGATGAGGTGCTTGTGCTGTCCCAAGACCATCACATGAGAAGAGCCATGATGTGGAGGAGAGTCTAGAGAACAAACAATGAACTTTGAGGTTAAAGACCTGTGACCTGAGTCTTTTCTCAATGAGGTTATAATGTGCATTGGAGCTAAAATACTGGAGAAAACAAGATACTGATTCCTTTTAACATGTATGGGTGAAGCAGTCTGACACCAGAACTGGCAAATGCATAAACATATTGCTGAAAATCTTCTGATGAGAATTTTGATTACTAATCTCAGTATAGGAGGGATGTGATCAGAAAAATAAACTGCACAATGTATATATTTCAAATGTACATTTATTTTTTATATAAAAACAATATATTTATTAAAAAAAGTGAAAACTATTTTTATATGTGTTTTTTCCCTTCTGATATACTCTTAATTCTATTGGTAAAAAAAAGGTAATGCATGAGGGCAAAAAAAAACTCATTGGCTACTCTGGGTTTCTAATCATTGATGAGTCTAGAGCAGGGGTCTCCAAACTATGGCCTGCCACAAGACTTATGTGGCCTGTGGCTAGGGTGAGTGGCATTTCATCAGTGTGCACAGATTGAGGATTCAGGTCAACAGAGGCCAGGATGGGGACCCTGATGCAGGGGGGCTTATTTTACAACATTTTTATTTCTAGACCCCCCCCCCCCCCCCCCCCGGAAATTTACTATTGGCCTACTATCCGCCATGGGTTCTCAAATGTAATTGACTTTGAAAGTATTGGTTACTTTCCCAACCAGTGAAGTACGAGCGGTCCCCTAGTTACAAACATCCTACTTACAAACAACTCCTAATTACAGAGGGAGACAACAGGAAGTGAGAGGAAATCTACCCCTAGGAAGGGAAATTCACTTCTGTAAGGGTCATTATGGGAAAAATGTACCTCCACTGATGCTTTATCACCAAGCTTTGTTTCCACAACAACCCAAAATTTTCAAAATCCAATTGTCAGGGACAGAAAGTGAAGTGCAATCTTCTGAACAGGGTCACAGACAGCAAAACAAATGTTACAGGGGTGTTAACCCTTCCCTATGCTATCCAAAAAGCTTAAAAATGTTTTTTTTTGGCTGGAGCTACACTTAAAAAATGTACCTGTTCCGACTTACAAACAGATTCAACTTAAGAACAAACCTACAGACCCTATCTTGTTTGTAACCCGGGGACTGCCTGTATCTAGGCCTAGTTTATTAAAGACATAACTGGGTTTTGGATCGTTTATTAAAGGATACTCTACGGTGAATGCTCTGTGCAATCATTTCTAACTGTTCTTGTCCACATGGAAATTATGGGTGTCTCTGTCCAGCTTTCCAGTTGAATTGTCCCTAATATATATAAAAAAACAAAACACAGAACACCTGAAGCACTGCGAGTCTAGGGACCAAGTAAAGTGCTCTGATGAAGAGTAATTAGATAAGTGGATCAGACCCAGTGCAGCATGGAAAGAGATGTGACAGTCAAAGAAAACATAAAATGCAGTGCTCAGGACTTTGACAAAGTGCATGTGTACGAAACATGTAAGTCACGGTCACAAAACAGTGGACACTTACACAACTGACTTCAGGACACCTTTCCCCCTCATCTCCAGCACAGCAGTGATGTCACAGAAGGCGCATAGGTGTGCTGAGAATATCGACCCTGCTCGGCTTGGTTGTTCAATCTGGGGCCGTTTACATCACACATGTTGCTTATCTATTCATCCTGCTGACCACCATCCAGCCGTGGCATCCACCTGGAGCTGGCAGGTTCTGCCAGCAGCCAATACGCTCCCCCTCTGGGAACTGAATTTTCTCCCCTCCATTTCCTTGGATGGTGATTGATGTTCAAACCATCTCCAGGCAAGCCTCCCGGATGATTGTTTCCCCGTTATCCACTCTTAGGTCACTGGTAACGTTCACTACCATTTATTTTAAATTTTGACTGTTCGACCATTTTTAAATTTTATGGAATAAACAGCACTGTTTATGCATACAGTACTATGTTGGAATTAATTTGACTATTCTTTCAGAGTGCTGCATTTTGTGCTTTAACAAGAAGTATGGGAACCCCTCATAATGGCCATAAGAGAAGTACAGGAACCCCTTGTATCACCGAGCAGCTTAGTTCAGCTGGGGAGATTGATATTTCTAGGGACAATCCCATTGAGTTGGGGATAGTCTTTGCAGAGGAACTGCTTAATGATGGGAAGGAGTAACACTATATTCAGGTACATCTTTCTGTCTAGCCAAGGGATGGAGAACACTGGAGTGTCATAGTATAGTTTGCTGCTGAGTCAAGAATGGAAGAATATGAACCTTCCTGAGTGTACAGCTCGCAAAAGGGGAAGGAAATGGGGTTGCTGTGGCATTGGTACAAATGCAAAGAGAGGAAACTGGAGTGTCTAGGTATAGTTTTCTGCTAAGCCATATATGGGACAACATGAATATTTTCTAGGAGTACTGTGGTTTAAAGCTAGGAATATAATAGCAGTGGTATTTGCAGTGCAGGGGATGGGACGGAGGAGACTGGGATTTGCAGGTATAGCGTGCTCCTGAGTCATAGTCTGGTTGGAAAAAGAACCCCAAGTCTATCTAGTTCAACCATTAGAAAAAACACACACACACACAGAAAATCTCCATATACACACAGTTGATCCATAGCAGTCAGGAATGAAACATATGACTAAGGATGATACCATGACGTGTAACGAAAAATCCAGTTGCGGAAAAAGGGTTTTACCTTTTTTCTTCTGAAGCCAGTCATTTTTATAGCTGCCAAAATTCAGGTGCATCACACTTGCGGCAGTTTGTAGGTAGGATTTCCCAAATCTTCCCCTCTCTGCTTATTAAATTAATTCCCTTCCTATATAATAGAAATTATATAAAATATGGCATCCCTGGGCATGGCTTTATGTTTATTCTCCTAGGCCTGTCTTTTTTTTTGATGGCATGCTGTGTTAAAGGGCGCATTGCTTCTTAATAAGAGTGGCGTTTAAGTCAAACCGGGACTTTAACGCCACTCTATAATAAAAGAGCAGATTTCAACGAGTCAACGTACAGTAAAATCTTGGATTGAGAGCATAATTCATTCTGGAAACATGCTTGTAAGCCAAAGCTCTTGTTGATCAAAGTGAATTTCCCCATAAGAAATAAGGGAAACTCAGATGATTCGTTCCACAACCATTTATTCATAAGTCCTTCAGTTTATAGTCCATATAAAAAGATTATAGCAATGTGACCAGGTTGTATAACCATAAAATGTCCATCCACAAATGGAAGCCTCCACAAGGGGATTAGAAGCAAAATCCAGCAGGAGCTACAGAGTATAAAAGAGAAGAGAGGCGCCTCTAAGTGTAGCAATATGGTTACATTTATTAAAGGTACAACATTTAGCAACTCGCATTATGATAATTGAAAGAGGTACATCTAAGTATGCAGGCATTCGGGGTAAAGCTGTCAACATAGACCGTCCCCCGTACCGCCGGCTCTCACTGCTGTCAGCCTGCAATTGTGACCGGGAAGACTACCCTGCAGTAGAGCGATTTGAAAGCGAGGCTTGAAGCGCTCGTGGAAGGGATGACGTCGATGGCGGTGCGGAGGATGGTGTATGACATGTGGACAGCTTTACCCGGATGCCTGCATACTTAGATGTGCCTGTTTTAATCATCAACCATGTAACTTGCTAAATGTTATACATTCATTAAATGTAACCATATTGCTACACTTGGAGGTGCCTCTGTTCTGTTTTATACTCAGTTGTGACGTGGCGCTAATTGTATATCAAGACATCGCTTGTATATTAAGTCAAAATGTATTTAAAAATTTAGCTCGTCTTGCAAAACGCTCTCAAACCAAGGTTTTACTGTACTCCCCTGCTATGTTTTTACACTGATCCCAGCATTTTTAACTAATGCCTGGAAAGCTCCAGCATAGGAAGATTTGTCAGTACGCCTGAACCATCCTAGGACAGCCTGCTTGACTTCCTCATCAGGGCTGAAATGCTGACCTCCGAGGAACTATTTAGGGGTCCAAACAGGTGAAAATCACTTGGAGCGAGGTCTGGGCTGTAAGTGGGATAACAGAAGTTGATTGATCACAAGGCAGAAACCCCCACCTAAGGCCCACCATAGATGGAGCGATTTTCTTTCCTGCAACCACGGGTTGTAGGAAAGAAAATCATTAGATTCCCCAAGAACACAGTCAGTGTTGTTGGGGGAATCCCTCCTGTGGATCTATTATGTTCTCCTGGCTGGGGAGTCGTCCCAGCTGGGAGAACACACAGTGAATATTGCTAGCGGCTATAGCTGCTGGCAATGATCGCATAAAAAATCCGACAACTGGGTACAGTAAGCCCCTGCCAATACACAGTTCGAATCTCGTCCAGCTGAACAGGCCGAGATTCAAACTGTCTATGACTGACCACTTGATCTCCAGAAGATTTACCCCCCTTCATGACCAGGCCATTTTCTGCTTTTTGGCACTGCGTTACTTTAACTGACAATTGCGTGGTCATGCAATGCAGTACACAAATGAAATCTTTATATTTTTTTCGGTGGTATTTGATCACCACTGGGTTTTTGCATGACAGTGCAATTGTCAGTTAATGCAACGCAGTGCCGTATCGCAAAAAATGGCCTGGTCATGAAGGGGGGTAAATCATCCAGAGGTCAAGTGGTTAAAAAGGTAAATTAATGCAGCCACCACATCAAAGGATTGGTAAACTGCAATATATTACATTGCTGGTTTCTGGTTTAATACCCCCTTAACAAATGCTTTTGGTTAATATGGATTATTGTACTTGTTTTTTGCAGCCTTAATAAATAAGCCTGAAGGCGCCCATCTCTATAACCAGTAGCAGGTTAATTATAATTACAATTTAGAAAATAATCCCACCAGTAATTGAACTGACTGGACCCCGAATTTCGCTGTGTTGGGCTAATATTTGCAGGCTAGAATGTGTGTTGCTAAGTAGTAAAGGGGTTGCTTCTTTGGACCGCTTACTAGCTCAAAAAGGGAGTATGAGACTTCAGCGCCAGCTAATGGATCACTGTGAGCAGAAACCAGTGGAGATAGTATTTTTAATTAGAGGCAGCACACCAAGAATGTTGTGGTAACAGGCCAAGGAGGAAGTAGAGGAAGTATGGACGCAGTACCTAAGAAGGAAATACACCTGTTCCTTATTGGCCTATTCCATCACAAGGCCTGGGAAATTCCCTCTGGTCCATGAGAAGGTAGCAGGTAACATATGGGCTTCCCAAACAGAAGACACCAGGAAGTGGATCCAAATGACCACCTTTCTAATTCAATAAATAGTTGATTGGATTACTTTGAGCAAATCCATGATTTGGCGACAACATCCACTTGCTATGGTTTTGCCTGATCCAGTTTCAATCCTAATGTGACTGGGATTTTCCAGTAGGGTATTGCAGCATGCTAGCCATCGATTATTGCGGAAAGTTTGGAGTTTAAGTGATATTCTTTATTAACTAATAACATATTAAACCTGAATAGGGATCTAAGGCTGGCCTTGACTCTTTGAATCTCAGCTGGTTCAGCAGGAACTGGCCGACATTAGAACCGTGTGTGGGCAGGCTGAATGTACCAAGTTGATCAATCAACTTGGGTACAACCAGCCTGTCGGATTCACTTGTGATTATCGCTAGCGGCTGCTATAGCTGCTAGCAAAAGTCACTGTCTTCTTCCAGCTAGGGACGGCTTCCCTCCCCCGCTGTGAGCAGACAATTGCTCGGCCGGAGGGATTCCTCTGTCTGTGTTGATGGCGGAATCTTGCAAATTTGGTCTGCTTAAAGAGGAACTGCAGTCTGCTCACATAATTTGTAATAAAAACATATTTGCCATTCTGAAGCTTCCCTCCAACCACTTTGCATATTATTTTATATATACTGTGATTCTGTACTTGCCAAATATGCTGCAGAAATCTCCCTCCACTGAGTCTGGCTGCATCCATTTTAACTGTGGGAAGCTGAAGCTGCTGCCCGTTCACTTCCTGGATTTACAGAGGCACACCTCCAGCTCTGCAGCTTTCATTGACTCTCTTATGACTTATCCCCCCTCCCTTCCTGGCAAACTATCACGAGAGTTAGAGAGAAAGCTGTGCATGTCATAAGCCTAGGCTAATTACCAGACAAGAAACATGAAGTGGGATGTAGAAGGTATTTACTGGCAGAAAAAAAAAGTTTTACTATCCAAAGTTAAAACAAGGGCAGAAGATTTAATAGAAGGAAAATTGAAAAAATGACTGAAGGTCCACTTTAAGTTATCCTGAAAGCTTACATCTTTACTAACATGTTGGCCAATAAAAGGTATGACTTAAGCTGGCCATACACTAGAAGATTTAACAACATTCATACATAAACTCTCAGTACATTTGTTGACTTGACGAATGTAGTTTAAAAGTACTTCAAAATTTAATTTGCTTTTAACATTCGATCTTGGAATAAATTGACCTTCCTTAAAAAAATTTAAAAAAATCGCATACACGGTTAGAAATTGGATTAAGAAAAAAATTCCAGGATGCTCCTCCGAATTTTCTTATCACTGGTCAAAAACAAACATCTATTTGAAAAATTGCAAACTAAACTATTGTCAGCTTTAAAGTGGTTGTGAAGGCTCAAGGTTTTTTACCTTCATGCATTCTAAAAAAAATAAATAAAAAACCTTCTCTGTGCAGCAGCCCCCCCCCCCCCCCGCCTCCTCTAATCTTTACCTGCGCCCCATCAGGATCCAGCGTGGGGGACTCTCCCTCCTCATTGGCTAAGACAGCAGTGAGAGCCATTGGTTCCCGCTGCTGTCAATCACAGCTAGTGAGCCAACTAGAAGAGAGAGGGAGCAGGGCCAAGATGTGGTTGTGTGTGTGAATGGACACACAGAGCAGGGGCTCGGGAGCGAGCCTGCTTGGGTGCCCCCACAGAGAGCAAGCAGCTCTGGGGGCACTTGGCAGGAGAGAGGGGCCAGGAGCGCAGTGAAGAGGATCGAGGCTGCTCTGTGCAAAACCACTGCACAGAGCAGGTACTGTAAATATGACTTTTTTCTTTAATAATTGCTTTTCTTATCACTTTAACCCCTAAACGTTCTGGAAATTCCTTAACAAAATAATTTAAGCAAACAAGTGCAGTTCAGGGGTGTGTCCCTAACAAACATATCCAGATATCCAAGGTTGAGTCTTTATGACCGTACAAATTCCTACCCATAAATGTCCTGATTAGTGCACCACATAAGATATACTTGTGACACTAACACGTGAGTGATCAGTATTCAGCTATGTACCAACATACCTGGAGCTGTGATGTAATCCTCATATTTAGAGGAAGAAAAGGGACAGCCAGATATAGCAAAGCGTTGAGAACTAATTCTTTTTATGTTAAAATATCTGTGTGGTCACAATGTAATAATAAAGTATTGATAGTTTAATTCGTTAGTCTGGTTAAACATATCAAGAAAAAACTCAGAAGCACGCATAACAAACGCAGAACAGAGTTTGTGTGAGGTGGATAGAGATGGGCGAGGCTGTTATTTTGGAAACCTGACCTGCCGTATATAGGACTGGAAATCCCCAGTAATTAGTACTTTACACAACGTTCCTAAAGTATTGTATCTTCAGAGGACACAAAGCTATATTTAGGACAATGGGTTAAAAATAGTGACCTCCCAATGGTCATAACAGAAAACAATCACTATAGCCTGATGAATTGAGCTTAGTGAGATTTAGGGCGGCCGATCACGGTTTGAATCACTAATGGGCAGGCTAAATGTACCAAGTTGATCGATTAAAGTGGGAGTCCAGCGACCAATCTTTTTTTTTCTTTTTTTTTTTAGGTCATTGAGACACTTTGCTAATCCCAAAATAATACTCACAGTTTGAGTGTAATATGTCCGCCTCTGTCTGTTTTCGTACTGAAGAATAACTTTAAAAATGTGATGCTGGCTGTTTCCATCTTGCTTGTGGGCATGTGAAGCCCACAAGCATTGATTTCCTGGATGTGGTGAATACTGTTCATTCACAGCTTGTTCACACGCCTGATCATTGTTTCCGCATTGAATCTTGGGAAGCCTGACACTAGGCTCCCAGGAGACAGTGCGGTGTCGGGGAAAGGCAATAAACACGCCTACTCCCATGGGAGGAGAGACAGGAAGTGCCACAATAAAGTACAATATAAAGGTAATTACAGCGATAAAAAAAAAATTTGTGCGGCATTTCAACATCTATGCAATTAACTGAAGGGGGTAAGATTAAGTAAAAAATTTGAGTGGAACCCAGCTTTAACTTGGGTGCAACCAGCTTGCTGGAATCGCTTGCGTTTATCGCAAGCAACTGCTATAGCAGCTAGTGATAATCACTGTCTTCTCCCAGCAGGGGGCAGCTTCCCCCACCCACACCAACCGGGAGAAGACAATGTCTCGGCAGGGGTGATTCTCCTGTCAACATTGTTTGTTTTTATGGGGGAATAGTGCCAATTTCTTTTGCAGGAAATAAATTTGCACCGTCTATGGCCTGCCTTAATAGATGATGCAAAGTAAAGAACATTGCTGTACTGCGATATACCTGAATACATAAAATAGTGTGCATTAATGTACACAAAGGTCTAAATGGCCCCTTATGGCTGGTTCACACCAAGACACAGCATGCTTTCATGTGTAGACATACATTGCCGATGTGTTGTGCTTTTGAAGGAATTATTTTGAAATTACAGTAAAACCTTGGATTGAGAGCATAATTCGATCCAGAAACATGCTTGTAATCCAAAGCATTTGTATATCAATGCGAATTTCCACATAAGAAATAATGGAAACTCAAATGATTCGTTCCGCAACCATTTATTCATAAGTGCTTCAGTTTATAATCCATATAAAAAGATTATAGCAATGTGATAGGTTGTGTAACCATAAAATGTCCATCCACAAATGGCCGCCTCCACAAGGGGATTAGAAGCAAAATCCAGCAGGAGCTACAGAGTATAAAAGAGAAGAGAGGCGCCTCTAAGTGTAGCAATATTTTTCTAAATGTTGTACCTTCATTAAATGTAACCATATTGCTACACTTAGAGGTGCCTCTCTTCTCTTATACTCAGTTGTGACATGACGCTACGTGTATATCAAGTCAAAATGTATTACAAAAATGTTGCTTGTCTTGAAAAACGCTCTCAAACCAAGGTTTTACTGGCACGCCGGTCCTAAGTTGCCGACGACTGGTCTGGTCTTTTGGGATGTTTATCAGAATTTGTGCAGACCTAGATGCGCAGTGTCAGCGTGCTAGTACACGTATCTGGTGGTTAATGGGAAACTTCAGCTGTCGGGTTTTCAATGCAGTGGGGAAAGATCATGATTTTTGTTTTATTACGGTCAGTGTTCCTGTGCAATATACTTCCCCTTATTTCTTGTGTGGTTACCAAATAAAAAAAATGTGGCAATAAAAGCACTATTTTTAGAAGCATTGCGTCCCTGCTGGGTAATTCGACTAAATTTCTATCTTCTAATCAAAAAACCTTCCCAAGTATTCAACCAGCATTTTCCCTGTCCCGGTTCACATATATGTGATGCGGGAACCAGTGCGATTCCAGTGCGGGTTCCCACATCGCATGTCACCTGCCAGCGGTTCACACTGATATCAGCAAACTGCTGCGGGTGTCAATGCAGAGTTAATGACACCCCCAGATCGGTTCGCAGATCGCAGTGCGAACTGCCAAATGGAGCAGGAATCGGATTGCATAGGTGTGAACACCCATGCGATCCGATTCCAGTGCGGACCAAAAAAGGGTCCTGCACCATTTTGGTGTGAAAGCAATGCAAATTCAGCCATACAATCTGTATGGCTGAGTTTGCATCACACAGATATCGCATGTGATATGCACAGTAGTGCGGTGCAAATCATATGCGATGTCCAACATCACACCAGTGTGACTTAGTCTTCAAATCTTTGTTCCAAACTGGGTAACAGTATTGGTGGGACTGTCATAATGTGAAGCAATTCTGCCACTTTTTTTGCTGCTGCAGCTTAAAGTTTACATGGAAGATGCAGCCTCAGTCATATTTGCACATCTTCCTCTGCTGACTGACAGCATAGTACCACTTTGTGTCATCCCTGTTTTGCAGAGCAAATGTCCTCCAAGTGCCATGCTGCTGCATCATGTGACCAACCTACCCTCTGCAGCAAACCCACCTCCTAGGTCACATCTTTTGATAGAAGACTACCTGCTTAGTCTTTATTATGGTGCCTAGACTTCCTCTTTAAAAACATATTTTTCTCCCTCCTCACACAGCGATGAGAAGCCACCTTGTAAACCTTAGTATATAGTCTATTGAACAAGGTAGCCTGAGTAGACAACTGCCAATGCGCCATCACCTTTGAGTTTAAAGTTTACATCTAACAGCAATTCCAGTGTAGTGGCCACTGTGCGCAAAACATGTCCTACTTCTTGTAGTGGTCAGTTTTACAAAATCATCCTCCCCAGTGACCAATACTAACCTGAATTCATTCAACCCATGGCAAGAAATCCTAAATCAGGTAAACCATGGAAGTAAATAAAAAAAAAATATGATATTTCAGAAACTAGGTCCAAAATCAAGCTTAATATGTTGAATAATATGTAAGAAGTAGGGAATGTAGGTGTCAGGCATGTAAGGAGAACAAGGGCTGCTGCTGATCACAACCTTCTAAAAACACTAGTTGATTGGTTACCATTTTGAACCACCAGCCTAATCAATTTCTAAGTTACTGAACTGGAACAAATAGGACAGCTCAGGAAAGTCAGAAGTTCTTATATAGCAAATGTGTGGGCAGGACCAGGCCATTACCCCCGCGTATTGAGGAAAGAGGGTCAGCTTAACAGCCAAGAACTACCCCCCACAGTGCTCTCCTGACTGGTTTCTATTAATGACCAATGCATCGAAGGCCAGCCAGGTGTAGTTTGCAGACTCAAATGATAACTGGGCTTATTAAAAAAAAAAAAAAAACTCCAAAACTCCTAAATATCATCACCAGGGTCCCAGCACCTGCATAGCATCATCTCAACGATGTACAGTAACTGTAAATTTTATACATTAAATGGCCCCAATTAGTTCAGGTATGTATTCACCAAAACCATATACGTTTTAAAGCGGTATTAAACTCCAAACCAAAAATGTAATGTATTGCAACTTACCAACACTACCAAATGTAGTGGCTGCATTCGTTTTTTCTTTTTAGGCTCCCCCCTGTTTTTATTTGGCGATATGTCTAGTAACACACAACCTGTATTAAGAGTGTCCCCAATCTGCATAAAGGAGCAACATGGACACCTTTAAAAAGCACGATTGCCAGGGGGGATTTAGATGAACTAGCAGATTTAGATACACTAATTGAAGCCAAACTCCAGCTCATACTACAGTTACACAAGCAGTTATAGCAACAGTATTTTTTCTCTTGGGATAAAGGTTTTCGATGGGAGACCATGGTAAGCAATTATGTTCTACCACACTGCACAAAACGTCTTCGTCAGTGAACACTGAAAGTGCTGACCATAAGAAATCACAGGGATGACCTCAGATGTAAACTACAGCTTCTTCACTGATCAGACACAGCACAGGTGTGGCAGCCTCAGGACCAAGCTCTATATGTTTAAAAAAAAAAAAAAAAAGGGGAGGTCTGGAGACTTGGCTGTGCAGAACTGAATTATAAACCTTTGTAAAATGAAAAATTGTCTCCTAGATTGTAAGCTCTAATGAGCAGGGTCCTCGGATTCCTCCTGTATTGAAATGTATTGTAACTGTACAGTTTGCCCTCATGTTGTAAATTGCTTCGCACACTGTTGGCGCTATATAAATCCGGAATAATAATAATAATTATAATAATAATTCACTCATATGTCCGTCAACTATAAATTTAACCATCTGCTTTAAAAACACACATTTTACTGGAAACAGACGCCGATTGCGGCTGCAATGCTTTGCAGGCTCCTGTAAAAAATAAAATAAATACATATTCTTTTCCTACAAAATTCCGTGCATGTATTATCTTAAAAAAAAAAAAAAAAAAAAAAAAAAACAACAAACAAAAAAACAAACCACAGAATGATATGAAGTCAAAGGCTTGTTTCTAAATATCCCATGATATTCCACTGTAACACAAATACGACAAATTTTCAAAAACATCATTTTTTTTATTGGTACAGAGAAAATGATATACAGATGAAGTGAAAATGGAGGATATAACAGCAGGCAAACGCTCTTGTCAGAACTGACAATAGGCTAATCACGCTCTGCAAGTGCAACAAGGTGAACGTCAATCTCTGTTTCTGTGAGGATTCTGAAACAAAAAATATTTTTTAGTCACATGTCAATGGCGCACCATTTTTCAAAAATTCATGGCACTTGGTAAAGGTAAAAGAAATGTACACAAGATAAACACAACTTTACAAGTAATATATTCTGAGAATATCAGGAGCATTCTGTGAAGAACTTTAAGGCTCCGTGCATACTGGCTTAAAAAACAGGAGTTTTGTGTTCTACCTGTAGAAGCAGCTCAATGTTATCCTATGTGTCCATACACATTAGGACAATTACAGGCATTTTCTGAGCTCAACGTTTAGAGGCAGGAAAAAAAAATAAACCCTTCTGGTTCGCACTTCTGATTGGTGCTCACTGGCAGAAAAAACGTAAGACTCCTGAACTTGTCTAAACTTTGTACAAAAAATGCTCTATATGAGCATTTTTTTTACTGCCAAGAGAACAGACATTTTTTAATCACTGTGTGCATGAAGCCTAATAGCAACACAAAGTTCTTCCTAATTTTTATTATCCTAAAAAGATAGAAGGTAGGAACGTTTTTAGTATATTCCTGTACATTTGTAAAGTAGCAACCATATTAGGGTCTGTTTAAAAGAGAAGTATGGGATTTAGAAAAAAAAAGTGGTCGTTCCAGGCTTCTGGGTGGATCCCGATCATATGGTCAAAATCTTTTCAGAGCCAGGACCGGCTCTGTGACATCAGCCGACAGCGAGCTTTCCTGCAGATGCACTCCTGTGATCCATAGGAGAACTATAGCCAAAATAGCTTTAGCTATACTTCTCTAATTAGTGCACAAAGCAACTTTGTACAAAGTGCAGTAATCCATACAGTAATCAGCAGGGAAGAGATCTAACTTCTCATCGGTCCTGACTATTCAGAACAAAGAAAATTAGATTGGTTGCTTAGGTTTACAACACATTAACCACATTTCTAATTCCCATTTTTCAGACCATCTAACTTAATAGGATAGCCAAACTGCATGTTCTTTCAAATACTATCAGACAGGTAAATTAAAGATAGACCACAGAGCACCCCCTCCCTTGTACCCAGTGATTCCCAGGTTTGTGTATAAACCTAAGAAGATTGTCTCTTCATAATTAATAACCACTCTGTACTGTTAACTATAAACTGATGTTCAATTATTTTATTTTATTATTTTATGTAAAGACTATTTGGATGTCTCGCTATGTAACTCTTTTTATAGAACATCAAAATATAATAAACATAGGTTCTACAAAATCAATGATCATTAAGAATGCATGAAGGTAAAACATACTTGAGCCTTTAGAACCACTTTAAGCTCCACAGGATAGCTGTAGAAGCTTGCAGGTGCCCATTAGACTGCCAGAAAGTAAAAAAAAAAAAAAAGTGGTTGTAAAGACAGAAGGTTTTTTATCCTAATGCATTTTATGCATTAAGATAAAAAAAAAACCTGTGTGCAGCAGCCCTCCTCAGCCTCCCTAATGCTTACCTGAGCCCATCTCTATGCTGCGATGTTGCAGGAGAGACTCGGCTAACCTCATTGGCTGAGACGGCAGCGGAGCGCCATTGGCTCCTGCGGCTATCAAAGTCAGGGAGTTGTAGAGAGGAGAGAAGGGGCGGGGCCTAGCCGGGGCTCCGTGTCTGAATGGACACACTGAGCTGTGGCTAAGCTCGGGTGCCTCCATAGCAAGCTGCTTGCTGTGGGGGCACTCTTCTTGGGGGAGGGGCCAGGAGAGCCGAAGAGGGACCCGAGAAGCGGAGGATCTTGGCTGCAGTGTGCAAAACCACTATAACAGAGCAGGTGAGTAGAACAGGTTTGGTATTTTAAGGCACAAAAACCCGAGACTTTACAATCACTTTAAGCCGGCCATACATGGATCAAAAATTCGGCTGGTTCAGCAGGGACCGGCTGAATTTTGATCCATGTATGAGCAAGGCTGGTTGTACAGAAGTCGATCCAGGATCTACAGTAGATCGACTATCATAAACCAGCCAGTTTCCCTCAATTAGCACTGCTGGCTTAGGCGGAAGTGTTGATCAGTGTATTCTGATGGTGGAGAGGTTTCCCTGCTGTCAGAATACAAAAACTCAGCAGGAGCGATTCCCTCATCCACATGGAGTGTATCAGGGAATTGAGTTAATTTTCTTTTGTTCAACCTGCTGGTGAACAAAAGATTCTACATCCCTTTGTTTATAAAGGTATACTGTGTGCCATTTTTTTTCCAGTCAAGGCATGTACAGTTTTCATTATACTTTATTTAAGGACATATCTCTCTAATCCAAAAACATCCCTCTGGTGGGACAGTCATGAATGATTGGGGTCCATTTCCCAAGGGCACTTGAGGGTTGGTTGTTCCCCAGACCCATTAATCTGTCTTTTTTCACTCATTTGTTCTCAGGACACTGTGATGTTTATGAAGCTCATAAAACACTAATGAAATGGAACAGTCAGCAAATTATTACTTGATATATAAAAACCTGAATCTTTTTTTATTGAAAATAGTACAGAATACCAAAAAGAACAAAGGCCAGAGCCCCGGCCACAGCATAAGAACATGAGCATAATATAATAATCTGTATTAAACATCAGAAATAAGGCTACACATAACCTCACTGGTAGAGAGTCTGTACCATATAGTACTAAGAACAGTGCTTACAATCAGTAATAAAACAAGGGAGTACCCAAGCAATCCCAGGAGACCAGGGAGGCTGGTGAGGCCCAAATATGAAAAGATGCAAACTGGGAAAAATATGAGGTCTGGCCCCCCACATGGGACAGAAAAGACCACATGAGAAAAAATACAAACCTGAATTTTGGATCCTGAACAGTCACCACACCAACCTCAAGCTCAGATGGTTTGAAATCAATAGAAAGTACCGTGGACAGACAAGAGATGGCCGTCTAAGAGAGAAGAGAAAGTATAAAAAAAAGGAATGGATCAGCAATTTACAACCCATCTGTGCCTGCAGCTAATATTGTTTCCCCACTGTTGCTGGAATAGCCTGTTTAGGAAATCGTGGATTTATAGCAGAACCTTGGTGAAGCCACAACCTGCATGAGTCAAGCTCAGCAGATGCAGGAAGCTGCCTCCATCTCGCTGGCCATCTTGTTTATAAAAACTATAGAAAAGAGAAAAATTTCTATGCTGTCTGTTACAATTAAATGTCATGCGTTATTTTTATCATGCATAGAAAATTAAAGAACAAAGCTAAATACAAAAAAGTTACATAGTCTGACAATATTATTTGACTGGCCATCTCTGGCTTCAGTATTTGAGAAGTCACTTAAAGCAGAGTTCCACCCAAAAATGTCCATTGTCCATATGTATTGAAAGAAATGTCTCGTGAGCGACACATCAGAGCAAACCTGCTGTAATGTAGTATATGGCAACCTTAGCCTGAACTCCAACCAGGCCATGCCCCCAATGTGTTTTGCTCCACCCCTCGGCACTTAATCATGGGAATCATCCCCATGATCAGGCTCAGAGGGGCGGAGTGCAATGCACTGGGGGCGTGGCCTGGCTAGAGTCCAGGCTGAGGTTGCCACATAACTACATTACAGCTCTGCTGTGCTGCTCACAGAACATTTATTTTATTACATGTGGACAATAAACTTTCCAGTGACAAGTGATGACATAGTAACAGAAGGCCTGGAAGCTGTACTTAGTGCTGTAGAAGTTATTACCTCCACACTTTGCTCAAATGTCCAATCAAATTTCTTCTTCACTTTCTTTTCCAGAAAGCTGGTGGCCTCTGTCTGTTTCACCCCAGCTGTAGTGGCCTTAAAGCCACAGTAGTATCCAGCAGGATCACATTTATAAACCTGAGGACCAGTCTCCTCATCAACTCCAATAAGGATCATACCTGAAACAAAACAGAGAAATGTCTAAGGGAAAGCAAACTATAAAGTATGTGTTCTTTAGGTTATGGCTGGGAAGCTACTTACAGCAACCTAAAGGCCTCATTTCTGCATTCTGTGTGTACACCTGAGAGATATCGGCAATTCGCTTGCAAAGCATATCCACAGGAATCTCATAGCCATATTTGTACTTCCAGTTTGCAGCTTCGTAGCGTGCTCGCTGCACCTGCGACCTGCTGTCAGCTTGGTCAATGAAAAAGAAAAGGGAACAAATCAGATGGGAGAGGCAGTGAAAACACTAGAAACATCTCTGGGGTGCGGCCAACAGTAACCAATCCAGTTCCAGCTCATATTTAAAACCAGGGTGGATAAAAATCTATGATTTTTTTTTTTTAAATCTCATTTTTTTGATTATCAGATTTTAATAAAATGCTTTTGGAGTAAAAAGCTATCTAAAGTTAGTGTTCTACTTAAGATACATTGATACATTAATACATTTTTTTTATTCAGCATGAAATGGAGCTTAGTTATGTAGCATAAGGCTGTATATTCTGCTATATTTACATTTTAGGTAAATTTATTCAATGAATGCAAGCAGAGATAACATGCACTGCACTGAAGCATTCACACAATTTCATAATAATCATGAGATAAAACAAAGTTCAGGAATATTCCTTTATCCCATTGTTTTGCAAATCTATGTACACTACAAACTGTATGATTGAATCGGTTTTGATATTGCTGTTTTACTAACATGACAGCTTATTATTCTAAATAGAATCTTGAATATCTGCAAACGAAATGAAGGTTTCCTAACTACCAGCAAGAATGAGTCCATACATTTAACCACTTCAGCCCCAGAAAAATTTACCGCCTTCCTAACCAGAGCACTTTTTGCGATACGGTAGTGCGTCACTTTAACTGACATCTACGTGGTCGTGCGATGTTGCACCCAAACAAAGTTGACGCCCTTTTGCTTCCCCACAAATAGAGCTTTCTTTTGGTGGTATTTAATCATCTCTGCAGTTTTTATTTTTTGCGCTATAAACAAAAGAGCGACAATTTTGAAAAAAAAAAGCAATATTTTTTACTTTTTGCTATAATAAAATATCCCCAAAAATATATATAAAAAAAATTTCTTTCTCAGTTTAGGCCGATATGCATTCTTCTACATATTTTTGGTAAAAAAAAAACAAACGCAATAAGCGTATATTGAGTGGTTTACGCAAAAGTTATAGCGCCTATAAAATAGGGGATAGATTTATGGCATTTTTATTATTAGTTTTTATTAGTAATGGCGCCGATCTGCGATTTTAACCATGACTGCGACATTGCAGCGGACGCATCAAACACTTTTGACACTATTTTGGGACCAGTGACATTTATACAGCGATCGGTGCTATAAAAATGTCCTGATTACTGTGTAAATGACACTGGCAGGGAAGGGGTTTAACACTATGGGCCGATCAAGGGGTTAAATGTGTCCTAGGGAGTGATTCTAACTGTGGGAAGGGGGGGGGGGGGTGGGCTCGCTACAACATGACAGAGAGCAGTAGATCTGCCAGGTTGCTAGGCAGAACAGAGAAAAGCCTTGTTTACATAGGCAGGGATCTCCCCGTTCTGCTGCTCAGTGTCAAGATCGCTGGCCCCCGGTGGACATAGAGTCCGCGGCACCCATGGGCACGCTCACGGAGTATGCGGCGTGCGCCCACTAAGCCCCATATGCCCAGCCGTGCCATTGTCCCAGCGACGTACATCGTCATGCGCTGGTCGGCAAGCGGTTAAAGAGCACTTGTCATTTTAGATCCATGATGGAAGTGCCTGTTAGCGGGCATCCACTCACCTGCTGCCACCACGTCCCTCACCTTGTTGTGTCACTGCCGCATCACCAGCCGTCCCATCAAAGTGAATGGGACTGTTAGTGAGTCAACAGTGGGTCAGAGGAGGAGCCGATGAGGGACAGAGATGACAGTTGCTCATTCCTCATCAAAATTATGATTTAAATCGAGTTGATTTAAATCAAGCCTTTTTTCTATTGATTTAAATCATTGATTTAAACTGACTTGATTTTAAAAAAAATTCACCCTGTTTAAAACAAAGGGTAATGCCTGATTGGTTATTGGGGAAAACAGCATTTTAAATATTTGAACCCCAGTAAATGATTACAATAGATCTACATTCTGAGGGACAGTGCTAATAAAACAAGGCTGAACAGAATGCTGGATAGAACTTCTATTTTTGTGGTGCTGCAGAACAAGCAGCTGGAAATGACATGCATGGCACTGGTTGGGAAATGGCTTACACACATCTAAAAAACACAACCATCCACTATCTAATCTACAGCATGGATAAAACTGATAAAAAAATAACTGTGTGTTTTTTATGAAGAAAAACTAGTGTAAGTGCCAGAATATGACTTGGTACCAGCCTTTCAGAATCCCTTGTGCTGCAGAACTCAGACTAGGAGAGGGAGATATAGGCAGTAGAAGGGTCAATCAGTTGTGTCGTCATGCTCATGGGCTAACAGAGAACATGCTTATAAGAGGAAATGGCAAAATAAAAGATGAGCTCATCAGTCTCCTGCTTCTCCTTCACTGTCCAATCACACACTAGGGGAGGGACAAGATCTGGTGACATTACTAAACTATAGTGGAGAAAAAAAAAAAAAAGGTCAGGCCTCCTGAGTGTCATCTGGCAAGGCTCTGTAACCCTTAGAAATGAAGGGACTGAAATACAAATCCTCGGCAGGAACACGGTTTCCTTTTGTGCATTTCAACTACTGTACGTATTTTGCTGTTTGACTGGCATTCAGCATTACATTTAGATAATTCTAGAACACTATATATAAAAATTGCAGAGTTCTAGCTCCTGTCCTACCTTGTTGCTGTGGCGCATGACTTACATCTCTGGGACTTTTCGATTAAAATATGGAGATGAAAAACTAACATTTGTTCTGCTTATGACATACCAGACACTAGCAGAGATTCTATGTGGGGACGCAGACACCAGTGGTGTACTAATGGGAATGCAGACTCATGGAGGGGTAATGTGGCCTCCTGACACATGTCTAAATTTACTCTTAAAGAAGAGCACAATAAACACACAGTACTATATACACCCCTATATCAGATTACCTGTCATTCCTGTCATCACACAGCCGATGTTCTCAGTTATCCGGAATAAGTGGCTGACTGTGCTATTGTCTAGCAACTTGTCCTGAGAAGAAGAATAAACTCATCAGAGAATATTTCAAATATAATCTAATATTTAGGCAGAAGTCAGAGCGGATGTGACCACTCTGCAAAGCTGCACAAGGTAATCAGGTTTTGACAAGCAGAGCATACAATACTAAAGTGTATATAAAGACAAAACTTTTTTCATGCTTTGTATAATGTAGGGAGGTGTTAAAAACATTTTTTGTTGCAGATTTGCTTTAACCACTAGCAGTGCATCCACTAATGAGGAAGGTTTATAGTGCCTTTAAACAAATATACTGTACAGCACTGTGTTTTAAAACATTTTAAAAGTTTTAGGCACCCGTGTAAGTAATGTAACGCAAGGATGCTTTAAAAAAAACAAACAAAATAAACAATCAAACAGGGAAATGAATAATTTATATTAACCACTTGCTTACTGGGCACTTAAACCCCCCCTCCTGCCCAAACCAATTTTCAGCTTTCAGTGCTGACGCACTTTTTATGACAATTGCACAGTCATACAACACTGTACCTAAATGAAATTTTTCACACAAATAGAGCTTTCTTTTGGTGGTATTTAATCACAGCTGAAAAAAAAAAAAAAGATGGAAAATTTGGAAAAAAAAAATCAAGTTTTATAGTTTAAAATTTTGCAAACAGGTAATTTTTCTCCTTCATTGATATGTGCTGATGAGGCAGCACTGGTGGGCACTGACAGACACAGATAAGGTGGCACTGATGGGCAGCACTGTTGATGAGGCACTGATTGGCGACACTGATGGGTGGCACTGGTAGGCGGTACTGGCAGGTGGCACAGATGAGCTTGCGGCAGCTCTCTTTGATCTGGACCTATGTCCCTCTGAGAGCCGCCCATGATCGGCTTTTCTTTTTCTCCTCACGCTATCAGCGCGAGGAGAAAAAATAGCCGATTACCGGTTCTGTTTACATCACATGATCAGCTGACAGCTGATCACGTGGTAAGGGGTGGGGATCCACCCCTTACTCCGATCTGAGATCAGCCGAATCTCATAGACATCCTGCATGTAGGCACTCTACATGCCGGATGCTGGGACGCGTGGCTAGCCGAACCTACAGGCAATCTACTCAAGGGGTGCCTCTCTCGACCCCAGTATATCGCTTTGGCCTATGCGCGTCCGGGTCGGGCAGGATGGGTGAACTGGTACATCCTCCTGTGGCGATTGCTGCTTATTAACATCTAGCCTTTACTACCCAAGAACAGCACCTGTACCCACTATACTACAACTTGCCCACCATTCCATCTTGCCTTTTCTTGTGGTCTCTCTTTTTCAAAAAGAATCTCCTTTTCAGAAGTAATCAATCAATGAAACTCTTTCAGATGAACCCCTCTTTTCAACTATGCCCCTGAAGAAGGACCCAAATAAATATTAAATACCCCGAAACGCGTCTGGCTTGAAAAGAGTCTCTCTGTTTTACCTCATCATTGTTTTCTGTTTGATGTTTATTATGTCGAGTATGTATTACCATTGTGCTACCTAGGATATCCACTTTGTTTTTAATAATTGTATTTCTTTACCAAATAAATATATTCTTTTATACTGTACATTAGTCTACACTCCTATATTTCTTCTACCTTTGTGCAAGTGCCGGGAAAGTCCATTTAGGGGAACCCTTTGTTTTTATGTTACTGATTTATTGGATGTGGCACGGCTCTTTCCTCCTTCCTAGGCGAGTTGGTCGCCCTCTCTGTTAATCACTTCAAAAATAAGACAATTTGTCACGAGATCTTCTCCACTCTACAGATATCTCCCTCACTTTACACTCTTATGCCGTGTACACACGACCGCAATGGATGAAAAACTACGCAGGGGCAGCTATTGGCTACTGGCTATGAACTTCCCTATTCTAGTCCGGTCGTACATCATCACGTTCGAATCAGTCGGACTTTGGAGTGATCGTGTGTAGGCAAGTCCGTAGGAACTCCGTCGAAAGTCACGGAGTTCCGTCGACACGAAGAAGGACCTGAGGAGCACGGACGAGGACCAGAGCAGATTCGGAGAGCCGCAGGAGGACACTTGACAGTCGGGAGGATCGGTGAGGGCAGTTACAAGCACTAATCTCCCTGTATACCTTTAAATAAAGCAGCTGACAGCCGCTTCACCTCCTCTCCCTCCCGCGGCTTTCAGCTGCTTTATTAAAAGGTGTACAGGGAGATTGGTGCTTTTAACTGTCCGCACCGATCCTCCTGACTGTCCCGTGTCCTCCTGCAGCTCCTCCGGCTCCCCGAATCTGTTCTGGTCCTCGTCCGTGCTCCTCAGGTCCCCCTTCGTGTCCTTCTCTGTGCTTCTCCAGTCCCCCTCTGTGCTCCTCTGGTGCCCCCCTTGTCCCTTTTCTGAATGAACAGAGGCAGTGATCAGTGACTGTCCATTCATAACTGAGCATTGTAAACTGTGCTTACTATGTCTCAGTTTATGAAAAGAGAGGAGCCACTGTCTCCTGTCCATTCATCTTCAGTGCAGCTGAGGCTGCAGAGAAAGGGACTGGGAAATCTGTGTTCTCAGTCCCTTTCACTTTTTCAAAGGGGAGATGTTAGGGGTCTGTTTAGACCCCCGATATCTCACCAAAGCTCCCCAACATGGCTGATCAAAAAATAAAGAATTGTAATAAAAAATATTTAAAGGGTTAAAATTGTAAAAAAACAAAACAAAAAAACAAACACACACAACACACCACTGACACCGTCCACTCCATAACCCCCCCCCCCCCAAAAAAAAGAAGGTAAAAATCAATAAATTGTAAAAAATAAACTACTGACACAGTCCACGCCTCATCAGGGCTGCCTATCAATGCCACTGTCACATGATATAAAAAAAAAAAAAAAAAGTATCGATACTTGTACTCAGTCTTACAAAAGTGGTATCGGTGCAACCCTACCAAATACTACAGTTTAGTGTTACTCCCCAGCCTCCCTCTAGAGTCACATTTCCAGTTTTTGGTGGAATGTCCATTTCGAAAAAATTTCAAATAAATACAACTTACTGGGACTTTCTTCTGTGTAACAACAATTGCGCAGTCTTTTCCCCGCACTGCCACCGATGTGAGGCCACCTTGGTTAATTGCTTTAAAAGCATATTCTGAAAACATAAAATATATGAAAACGTAATAAGGTCATTGTACAGAAAGAATACTTATACTAATATAACAACACAAATTAGGTGTGTGTTAGCGCGTCATTTAAAACTAATATAATTTATGACTACATTCCCATTATAGGAGGAAGACTCCAATAATAGCAGCTTAATGTGAATATGGCATTTTATTATTTTTTTAAAAGATGAATATTGTTTAAATGCAACAGGCATGTGTATTCTTACTGAAATCTTGCTGTGCTTTATGTATTTCTTCCAGGTCTGTGCAGTAATTGAGCATGAAAAAACTTGTTGTACAGAATGACTGGTCTGGTCTCTGCCCCCTTCTGTAGTTTTCTACAGGCAGCATGTAGTGGGTGGGTCTGCCAGGGCCCTCCCACATTCTGCTCTCTGCACAGGCTATGTACAGCACAGTATTGTCACTGCTATCTGTGTTTGCAAGATGTACTGCACACAAAAAGAATTTGGATTTTTTTTGGCTATTGAGGTTTATGTTTAAATGAAGATAATGTGTCCGGAGTTCAACTTTAATATAACACAAAGTCACATTTCTCCTAATGATTACAGCAGTTTTTGTTCCATATTTGCCTGTATTCCTGTAAGTTGTACAGTGGAATAGAAAATTACCATCTATTTTAATCTTCAAATATGTCCAGCACTTTTAAACGGCCTAAGCAATCAGGCTGGGGTCATTGACACCTTGAAATCTAGTAGTCCTCTTAGACAGAATCACTTTGGGTAGATCCCTCTTTGTGCCATGTAAGACATGCAGGGGTTACTACTGCTAACCCCATTTTTAAACAAAGCCTGTTACGCTTAGCTTCTGGGTTTCATATTCTGAGTCAATAACCTAAAACAAGTATGTCAATCGGGTGGAAGGCCCTGAGGCTGGGGACAAAAGTAAACAAGCCCCTTAGAAATCAATGGTGCTCCAGGACTTCTTCCGGGACACTGAGTGGAGGAAATGCCATTCCCCACAACTTTTTTCCCCCTTTCTTCTCAGCCCCAGTCATTGCACACCCCCCCCCACCCCTTCTTTCTATGCTGTTTTTCTCTTTTTTGGGTGTATGGTTATTGCTAGCCTCCCACCAATATAGTTGTTTAGGTAAAAGGTTGAAGGGAGTTATTGCCCATTAATTGCAAGACCTTACTCTGAATCCCCCATACCACCCGTGGATCTCTATCTAGATGTGAAATTTTACAGTCACATACTTGAACTGTGTTATGTATGTTTCAAAGAATGTTCCATATATCAGTGTTTGTACATCTAACAACTGGTGTTTGCATGGTATGTACACTTTGGCTTGTACACCCTTTATTTTGCAATAAAAAACTATATAAAAAAAATAAATAATTAAAAAAATAAAAATCAATGGAGGTTTAATACGCAGGCAAGGCCAGGACACAGAATGTGGCGAGGGATGTACAATCACTTGAGGCCTTGGCCATCAGCTCTCAGCAAGTATCTATATGTGGGTGGGATCAGTCAGAGCAGAAGGGCAAAAGGTAAGTGTACATATCCTTTATGTAATGATAGAGTTATTGCCGAATACACAGGCCAAAAGCAGAAATGTAAAAACTGCTCTGGTCCATAGGGGGTATATAGGTGAAAGAGCTGAAGTGATTAAAAAAAACCTCAGGGGGTCCGGGAATATGTCTCATGAATTATAAACAAGCAAGAGAGTCCCAGATTAAAGACTGGTAGCCTTCCTGCATAAATCTGAAAAACCTAATGAGAATCTAAGGCCTTGTTTACATGGGCATTCTTAAAGCGGAGTTCCGCCCAAAAATGGAACTTCCGCTTTTCGGATTCCTCCCCCCCCTCCGGTGTCACATTTGGCACCTTTGCCACAAGGCTTCACTTTCTGACTCTAGTACTGAAGATGGCAGCGCCTCCACCTGAGAGCCGAGGGACAGATCGGCTTCGGGTGAGGACATTGCAGGCGCCCTGGACAGGTAAGTGTCCACATTTTAAAAGTCAGCAGCTGCAGTATTTGTAGCTGCTGACTTTTAAAGAAAAGCATTTGTTACCTAAAAAACCCCCCAAAAAAACAAAAAAAAACCCACAACAGATCCTGTTCCCTTAAAGCGTGTTATACAGCACTGTGCTTGTGCTGTGTCATTTGGCCCCTTCCATCACCTAAAAAACCTGGCTGATCCTGCATGGCTATACCCCCCCCCCCCCGTAAACTGACCACGGTTTATCATGGCTGCTGAGCCCTGACACTGTGGGCAGTTTACGTGCCTCCGTCATCCACAGCCCTGCTCTGTCCTCCTCTTCTTCCTCCCTCCCTGCCTGTCTGTGTCAGTGCCCGCCCCCTCCCCTCCTGCTGCTATCAGAACTAAAATAAAAAACCCCCATCCCCTCTGTACCATAACATTATGTGTCCCCATGTTGGTTTTATATAAAAAAAAGCTGTCGATCTGTACCTATATCAGAGTGTCTCCCGGCGCTCACCTGACTCCTCAGCTCTCTCTCCTCTCTGGCTGACATCGGTGGGAGTGCTCAGCCCAGCCCGCTGAAGCTGTCAGCCAGGCAGAGGAGAGAGCCAAGGAGTCACATGAGCGCCGGGAGACGCTCTGATATAGGAACAGATTGGCAGCTTTTTTTTATATAAAACAGGCACAGGGACAAATATTGTTATGTTACAGAGGGGACGGGAGGTTTTTATACTGTTGGCTTAACAACCACTTTAAGCATTGCCTGTATGTAACTGCAAGTGTTCCACGCTTCCCAAGTGCAGGCAGCTCGGTTAATGTCAATTGGGATACAGCGGCTGCACGGACAAAGCAGCTGCTCTCAATTTGACATCTATGCAGGTCTCAGAACGCATACTGTGCGTTCGGGGACAGGCACCTGCGCACACGATTGCCTAAATGGGAGCAGCGGCTATGTCCATGCAGTCTCTGCTTCCCAATCGGAATAAATGGTACTGCCTGCGCGGTGATGCACAAACACTTGTGCATCCCTGTGGGGGGAAATGCAGCTCTTTTAAGTACGCCCATGTGAACCAGGCCTAATTCTAATAATTTGACTTTCTGGCAGTCCAATGGGCACCTGCAAGCTTCCACGGCTATCCTATAGAGCTAAAGTGGTTCTAAAGGCTCAAGGTTTTTTTTGTACCTTCATGCATTGTATGTATGAAGGTAAAAAAAAAAAAACCTTCTCTGTGCAGCAGCCCCCCCCCCCCCCTTCCAGCCTTATACTTACCTGAGCCCCGATGTGCACGAAAGCCTCGGCCTCCCTGGGGACTCTCCCTCCTTATTGGCTGAGAGAGCAGCGGGAGCTGGAAATCACAGCCAGTGAGCCAATAAGGAGAGAAAGTGGGCATAAGTATAACATGTTCATTATTTAAAAAAAAACGGAGTTACTTACCGGTAACATCCTTTTCCAGGAATCTTTCAGGACAGCACCATAGAGAGACACCGGCTCCTCCCCTCTTAGGAAACACCGCCTTCCAATTCAATATTTAAATCTCATCTTCCCCACGGCCCCTCAGTTCTTCACGAGATTCCTCCGGCCAGCTGGGGAGACACAAGAATACGTCATACAAATCTTTATCTTACCTGACGATCTCATGCGATGAGTTCTCATAGATGATCAATAACCTGGGTGGGTACTAGTGCTGTCCTGAAAGATTCCTGGAAAAGGATGTTACCGGTAAGTAACTCCGTTTTTCCCCATTCATCTTTCAGGACAGCACCATAGAGAGGATAAGCGAGCACCTTACCTTAGGGAGGGACTACTGCCTGCAGCACCTTACGCCCAAAGGCTTGGTCTTTGGCTGACAGCAGGTCCAATCTGTAATGCTTCACAAACGTGGAAAAACTGGACCACGTTGCTGCTCTACAGATCTGCTCCGGAGAAGCACCAGCCCACTCTGCTTGAGAAGTTGCCACTGCCCTGGTGGAATGTGCTTTAATACCCTCCGGGGGCTACAAACCCCCGACTACATATGCCTGGCTAATGGCCAACCTTAACCATCTGGCTATTGATCGTTTAGAGGCTTTGAACCCTTTCCTAGCCCCTGAAAATAATACAAAAAAAGAATCGGATTTCCTAAACTGTTTCGTACTATCTAAGTACTGAAGGACGCACCTTCTAACGTCCAGTTTGTGAAAAATATGCTCCTGTTCCCTCACAGGATTCGAACAGAAGGTAGGTAAAATAATTTCTTGGCCCCTATGAAAACTCGAGGCCACTTTTGGCAAAAAGGCCGGATCCGTTTTAAAAATCAAACGGTCCGGAAAAACCTGAAAAAAAGGCGCCCTAATAGAAAGGGCTTCAAGTTCACTTACTGCTGTGGTGATCGCCACCAAAAACACTGTTTTGAGGGTGATCAACTTCAAGGTACAGGATTCCAATGGCTCAAAAGGATCCCCTGTAAGAGACTGTAAAACTAAGGAAAGATCCCACACTGGGAATGGGGAACTTTTAACAGGCCTCTGTCTGCCTAAAGCTCTAAAAAACCTAGCTACCCAAGGATCTATAGCTAGTGGCTTTTCCAGGAAAACGCTTAGTGCCGATACCTGTCCTTTCAAGGTGCTAAGGGCTAATCCTTTGTCCGCTCCTGCCTGCAGAAACTCTAATAATGCTACAGAACTTTGTACATCGAAGGAGCTTTCTGTGCACCAACTGTTAAAGCGTTTCCACACCTTTAGGTAAATGGCTTGCGTCTCTCTTTTCCTGCAATTTAGGAGAGTTGTTACTAGCCGATCCGAGAAACCTTTGCCCTTCAGCAATTCTTCCTCAGTAGCCACGCTGCGAGGTTCCATCGCTCCACCTGAGGGCAACAGATTGGGCCTTGAGAGAGAAGATCCTCCTGGATAGGTAGAATCCAGGGAGGTTCCACTGTCAGACTCTTCAAGAGAGAGAACCACGGCCTCCTTGGCCAGTGTGGTGCTATCAGAATGAGGGTTGTGTCTTCTGACCGAAATTTTCTCAGAACTGCTGGAA
Source organism: Lithobates septentrionalis (assembly GCA_037952835.1). Taxonomy (NCBI): domain Eukaryota; kingdom Metazoa; phylum Chordata; class Amphibia; order Anura; family Ranidae; genus Lithobates; species Lithobates septentrionalis. Next base: position 955,205 of record JBBDGP010000232.1, on the reverse strand, counting down.
TCATTACGGGAGGGGGGAAGGCATAACACCTTGAGAAACGCCAGCTCTGAGCTAGTGCATCCACCCCGGCTGCTCCGTCCCATCTGTTTAGGGAAAAGAACAGACGAGCTTTTGTATTTGCCTTTGAGGCGAAGAGATCCACAGAGGGAACCCCCCACTTCCGAGTAATCATCTCGAAGATGTCCTGATTCAAGACCCAGTCGCCTTCCTTCAGCATTTTTCTGCTCAGAAAGTCTGCCACTTGGTTCTGCTCCCCCTTCAGATGTATTGCAGAAAGAGAGAGAATGCTCCCTTCGGCCCACCTGAGGATGGATTCTGCCAGACCCCACAAGGATTTGCTCCTGGTTCCCCCTTGCCTGTTGATGTAGGCCACCGCTGATGAGTTGTCCGAACGGACCCTCACATGCTGTCCCAGGAGTTCTTTCTGAAAAGCTCTGAGAGCCAACTCTATTGCTCTCAGTTCCCTCCAGTTCGAGGACTTCTTTGCGTCTTCTTTTTTCCAGGTGCCTTGTATCATCTTGGCATCTAGGTGTGCTCCCCACCCTGTGCCGCTTGCATCGGTCGTAACCGTTCTGGACACTGGAAGAACCCACTCCAGACCCTGTGAGAGATTGGACCCTTTCCTCCACCACCAGAGGGACCTTTTGACCTGGCTTGGCACAGATATAAGAGAGTCCAGAGATGCTGGACTATGGTCCCAGACATTTAGAATAAACAGCTGTAGGGGGCGAAAGTGCAGCCCTGCCCACTGAACCGCCGGAAGCGTGGAAGTCAGTAAGCCCAGCGCTGACATTGCTTTCCTTACTGAGATCTGACTGCTGCCCTGGAGCAGTAATATTGCTCTGTCCACCTTCTGGATTTTTTCTGCTGGAAGGAACACTTTTTGTTTTGTTGAATCCAGTACATAGCCCAGGAATGTGACCTTTTGGGCCGGAACCAAACTGGATTTTTCCAGGTTCAAGAGCCATCCCAGGTTTTCTAGGCTGTCTCTTGCTACCTGAAGATCCTGGTACAACTGCTCCGGGGAAGGAGCAAACAGGAGCAGGTCGTCCAGGTACGCGACTACAGAGATGCCTCTGAGCCGCAAGAAAGCCAGGACCTCCACCATCACTTTGGTGAAGATGCGGGGGGAAGAGGATAGTCCAAAGGGGAGTGCTTTGAACTGTAGATGAAACGTTCCTTCCCCAGTTTTCACCGCCAGTCTGAGAAACCTCTGGTAACTTTCTGCGACTGGAATGTGCAGATAAGCGTCCTTTAGGTCTATTGACGCCATGAAGCAATTTGGGGGAAGAAGTGCTTTCACCGAATAGATAGAATCCATCCGGAATTTCCTGTAGGTGATTGAGACATTCAGAGGCTTCAGATTCATGATAAGTCTGAATTTTCCCGACGGCTTGCGGACCACAAAAATGTGGGAGTAAAAGCCTCTGCCTGTCTCCTCTACAGGCACCCTCACTATCACCTCTTGTTCCTCTAACTCCTGTAGGGAGGATAGAAGAGCTGACACTTTCTCTGCACACTTTGGCAGCTCGGTGACCAGAAGTCTGTGCTGAGGGGGTTCTGAGAACTCTAGCTGGTAACCTCTTCTTATGATCCCTAACACAAACTGGTTGGAGGTGATCATCTCCCATTGTGGGAGGAAGGCCCCCAATCTTCCTCCCACCGTGGTTACCCCGTCATTGGGTCTTCATGGGCTGTTCAGGAGGGCGAAAAATCGCCCCTCCCCGCCCCTTGCCCTTCTGCCCCCAAGCTTTTTTCTGCCGCTCTCCTTTTGGGGCTTCAAATTTTCTTTGAGGGCGAAACTTTCTTTTAGCCTGCTCCCCAAATTTCTTTTTAATGGGAAAGGCCTTTTTCTTATCGGCCGTCCGGTCTAAAACGGTCTCTAAACCTGGGCCAAACAAGAGATCTCCTGTGAGGGGAATTCCACAGAGTTTAACTTTAGACGCGCTGTCTCCTTGCCACGTCTTAAGCCATAGAGCCCTTCGAGCCGAATTAGTGAGGGCTGAAGACCTTGCGGACATGCGCACTGATTCGGCGGAAGCGTCCGCAATATACGCTACACCCTTAAGTAGCATGGGGAAGGAAGCCAAAATAGTCTCTTTTGGCGTTCCTGCCTCAATATGCGCTTTTATCTGCGTAAGCCAATATTCCATATTGCGGGCCACTACTGTGACCGCCATGGCAGGCTTAAGGTTTCCCTGTGATGAATCCCAGGACTTTTTTAAGAGAGAGTCCATCCTTCTGTCCATGGGGTCTACAAGAACCCCCATGTCCTCGAAGGCCAGATCTGTTTGCCTGGAAACCTGAGAAAAAGCAGCATCCAGCCTAGGGGTCTTATTCCAGACTAGAGACTCCCCTTCTGAAAAAGGAAACCTTCGCTTTAAAGCGGTTGTATACCCGCTGTCATTTTTTTTTTTTTTTTTTTACACCTGCAAGGGAAAAGGCATAATGAGCTAGTATGCACCGCATACTAGCTCATTATGAGATACTTACCTTAGAACGAGGCGCCGGCATCTCACCTGGTCCACGCCGAGGGAGCCGACATCTCCCCTCGGCGTGTCTTCCGGGTATCGCGGCTCCGGCGCTGTGAGTGGCCGGAGCCGCGATGTCGTCACTCCCGCGCATGCGCGCGGGAGACTTCTGCCCGGCAAGCTCCGGAGTTTGCCGGGCTGTCAGCCGAGAGTCCCCTGTGCGCATGCGCCGCTGCAGTTAGCGGCTCATTGCGAGGGGAATATCTCCTAAACCTTACAGGTTTAGGAGATATTTTTTTTACCTACAGGTAAGCCTTATTATAGGCTTACCTGTAGGTAAAAGTTACAAATATAGGTATACAACCGCTTTAAAGCCCTTGAAAAGAAAGGTTTTCTCTCAGGATCTTTCCATTCATTCTTTATGGCCTCAACCAATACATCATGGACTGGGAAATCCTTCCTTTTTTGTTCCCCAAGACCTTTGTACATTTGGTCATGGAGCGATAACACTTTCTTTTCTTCCTGAATACCCAAAGTGGTGTGAATAGCTCCCAAGAGCTCCTCCACTTCATCCAGGGAAAGCTTATAGCGAGAGGTTTTTGTGGATTCCCCATCCACTTCCTCCACATCCGATTCCCTTTGAGAATCTGAAGCGGTGCTATCTGGCTCCTCCTCAATATCCACTCTGGAGCCCCCTGGTCTCTCTCCACTAACAGAGGGAGTATCCACTGGGCTAGGTGTAACACTCTGCTGCACTGGTAAAGGACTGCTTTGGGCTTGCGGCAACTGGAAGCTGGAAAAGAGTGCTTTAAAGGACTGAAAGGTGCTAGAAAGCTCCTTGACGGATGCAGCAAGATCTGTACCCTGTTCTGCTGCCTGTTCCCTGACCAATCCATCAATGCACTCCTTGCAAAGTGCCTTGGACCAGGATTCCCCCATACTAGTTCTACAAGAGGGGCATTTTTTCTTTGAACCATGAGGCGACTTGCTTTTCTCTGTGGCTTTCTGAAAAAGAAAGAGAGAGAGAGAGTCGCCATAAATGCCCAATCCCACCAGTGCTTCTACAGAGGTCCACCAGGAGTGCCCCCCCCAGGACCAACCACCACCAGGGTCCCAGACACACTCCCCTTCCCCCCGACCACCAGTGAGGGGAGAACACCCGTGAAGCTATCGGGATTTAGGTAAGGGAACACCACCCCAGGGTTCCACTTACCTTAGCATGGCTGGTGCTACTGTCTCCTGGAGCAGTTCTAGAGACCTCTGTCTCCGACATGTCTGCTGAGGATGGTGGTCGATCGTTTCCCCCGATAGCTGACTCTACAGCAAGGCAAGAGGGTCGCACCAGCCGAACGCTCGGTCCGTTTTCTATCTCCGCGTCCGGAACCGGAAGACGCGGAATCGTCGGAAGTGCCCGCCCTCGCCGGAACTGACGTCACCCGTCATCCGACACGGCCATAGAGCTTCAGACGCTGGCTGCTTGAGCAAGCAGGAGAGACTCAGGCACTTCCCACAGCGCCCCCCTAGGCAGAAGAAATACAGACCCCCTCAGCTGTCTCTTTCTCCAAGAGAGGCTGAGGCGCGCTAATTCAGTTAAAAAACAGGTAAGTATGGCTTCCCCAGCCTTTACCTGACTGAATAAAAAATAATAGAGGGAAGAGCTAGAGAGACCCGACTCCCCTTCTTCCACAGACAGATTGTTTGGCTTCAGTCTCCCTGACTGATCCGCCTTGGTTCCCAAGCAGTGTCTCCCCACCGGAGGAAACACCTGAACTGAGGGGCCGTGGGGAAGATGAGATTTAAATATTGAATTGGAAGGCGGTGTTTCCTAAGAGGGGAGGAGCCGGTGTCTCTCTATGGTGCTGTCCTGAAAGATGAATGGGGAAAAATAAATTACCTAGCTTTGCTTTATTGGCTCTAGTGATCTAAAAGCACATATTGATGACATACAGAAACTGGCGATTGGCTCCATCCATGCTTAATTACTGGCCACTAGTTGTGATGGGCAGCTCACTAATCCACAGAAAGTGGCCCATCCTGTAAACTGTTACAGAAGATAAAGAGCACCTGCAGATAAAGTATAGTCTGCGCAGCCAGGTGCCTGCTAATATCTGGAGGTCAGATTATTGGATTAAATTCACCACACTTTGCAGTGGAGAATACATTTAAAAATGCCAATATTTCAGTAGAGTGCAATGATGACTTCTATTTCAACCTCTGATCTACTGAGTTAGGGCATTTTGTAATAAATCAGAATACTGTGCTTTAATAACATCCTAATGAAAATGTATGACAGAGACAGAAAGAGATAGCAATCCAGCTTACAAAGTTTCCCAAAGAATTATTTTTTATTTTTTTGCATTGGAAAGTAAATGATAGAAGATCTGCTGACAGGTCAGACTTTCTACATAAAAGGCATTTAAAGATATAACATTATCAGTCACTCCTGCGAGTTTTAGTATAATGGAGCACTGATCAGTGCTGCCTGGGAGTTATTAGCAGGAGCATCTATCAGCCAGGTTATGTTTACTTTTGGATGACAGACAATGATCCCTCAATATTATTTGACAATGGGGAAGAGCATAAATGGGAGTATAGATTTGCACCTAATACTAGGGTGAAATCAAATGTGTCCCCTTATCTAACCAGCATAATCCACAAAGATCCATAGTATTAGTAAAGGAAAGCCTCATCCTCTGATGCCACATGCAGAGGAAATACAGCACCACCATAAAGCCCTTGTCAACTGACTGTACCCTACTGGTACCTGAAGAGCGAACGCCAGTTCTGTACTGTTGCTTCTGCTGCTGTCTTAGGTCTATACCCAACACTTCTTGATCAAATACTACCAATAATACATTTCTAAGGTGATTTAGATAAAAAAATACCAATAGATTGGAACTCCAACCAAAATTTTTTGTGGATAGAGTGCGGACGTTTTTGTTTTTTTTGTGTCCTATCAATGAGATGTCTCAATGTATAAGGTTCCAGCAATATAGCAGGGAATGAGAAACTCCATCCCTGTCTCCTGGGGTTGTCGTTAACTTTACATTGACACCCGCAGCGGTTCACAGATCTCAGTGTGATCCACTGTGCTATGCGGGAACTCGCAATGGATTCGCAGGCTTCGTACATCGCACTAGTGTGAACCAGGCCCGACATAAGTTTGAAAGCTTTACCATTCTATACAAAGCTTAAACAAAAGGGTTGGAATCTACTTTCACCAGCCTGCTTATCTATTCCCACGAAAGAGCATTACAAAATGCTGTGTGTCCAAATCATGGTTTTTGGGGGCTTTTGTTCTTCAAACCAGTTGGTGTTGGCAAATTAGCAGGGACTTTCCTAGTCTAATATCAGAAATCGGTTAATGAATGCAGCTGGGACTTTCTATGGATGGTGGCCTTTCACTGAATTATTATCTGAATGCAGAGGTCCAGTGACACTCAGTAAATCAGAGCCATTTCACCTCTGACTAAGCAACAATGCCTAGCACTGTGTGATCTCTGACAGCTTATGGTTACAGCAGTGCTTGAGCTCATATCATTCTTCTTCACACTGATGTGATGTGGGAAACGCACAGGAATCGCTGCATTTCCCGCATTGCATAGCAATCGCACTGTGTTCATATGATCTGCTGTGGGTGTCAATTAAAAGAAAGCAGTATGTTTGCTAGAATCATATTGCATGGGTATGAACACCTATGCGATTCGATTCCAGTGAAGCAAAAAAAAAAAAAAAAAGGAAAGGAAAAAAGGTGCAAAGGTGCCTGCACCTTTTTAGTGCGGATGTGGTCTAAACAAGTCATACCAAGATGCTTGCCAGCTGTTGCTCTAAATCAGCCTTTTTCAACCAGGGTGCCTTCAAGATTCTTCAGGGGTTGCCTTGGCAAAATGATGAAAAAAAATTGCCCAAAAATGCTATTTAAAGTGGTTGTAAACCCTTACAGACCACTTTTTGCTACAGGTAAGCCTGGATTAAGGCTTACCTGTAGGTGCAAGAAATATCTATAACCTACGCGTTTTAGGAGATATTTCCAAAAGATAGGCACTGATGTCTACAGCGCATGCGCCATAGACAACGGCGCGCAGGTGCTGTGAGCATGCCATTTCTAACGGCGATCATGCCGTTAGTGGCGGCACTAGCGCGCATGTGTGGGAGTGACGTCATCGCGGCTCCGGCCAAGCACAGCGCCGTAGCAGCGATACCCAGAAAGAAGATGGACGCTTCGTGGAAGAAGGGGCAGCGGTGACATTGCAGGCTCCTCTGTCAGGTAAGTGACACATAATGGGTTACTATGTGATGCATAGTAGCCCATTATTGTTTTTCCTTTGCAGGGAAATAAAGAGGAAGTAAACCCATCAGGGTTTACATCCTCTTTAAGCCAGTGGGTGGATCAAGTCTGCCTTTTAGTTACACAAAGGTGTTCACTGTTCACCATTACAACCTTCTAGCTGCTGGCATCTTAGCAACCAATCATGGCATTGGTTGATAAGGAGATGGTCAGACGCCTGTGCAGCATCCTTGTTTGCCCCTCTCCATCAGTACTGGGGTCACATTAGCTGAATGAGGAAGAGAAACTGAGGGAGAAAAGAAACATTAGAATACTAGTCAGTACCAGCGTGCAAGGGTGTATTTGCACTGAAAGAATAAATCACCTCTAACGTTGGGTGTCCTATGATATATAATTTTAACGATTTTTTTTTTCACATATTAGAATGGGGTGCCCTAAAGAGGTTGTAAACCTCCGGAAAAAAAAACAAACCCTGCAAGACAAAGGCATATTGAGCTAGTATGCATCGCATACTAGCTCATTATGAAATACTTACCTTAGAATGATGCCCTGAATCGGCGTTGGCACTCCGAGTACACGGTGGACATCATCCACCAAAGTTACTTCCGGGTTCGTGGCTCTGGCGCTGTGATTGGCCCGGAGTTGCGATGACGTCACTTCTGCGCATGTGCACAGGAGCCACCGGTCACAGCATGAATCCTGAAGAAATGGCACCAGCGGCCCGATTCTTCAGTGCGCATGCGCTGATGGCGTTGGCAGCAGCGCATATACTGAATATCTCCTAAACTGTGCAAGTTTAGGAGATATTCATGATACCTACAGATAAGCCTTGTTATAGGCTTACCTGCAGGTAAAAGTGGTGTAACAGAGTTTACAACCACTTTAAGATAATGCATCATTTTAAAGGGTGCCTTGATTGAAAAAAGGTTGAGAAACGCGGCTCTAAAATGATCAAAATTCAGAAAAATGTCTCTAAAAACACGCAGGTTGGAACTGAGCGACAGATGAAGATGGTCATTATTCTGTATGGCAACACCTAGTGAGTGTGCTAGGCTACAAAGGTGCACTGGAGGGACAGGATCCTGAAAACACTGCCCTAGCTCAGTGCAGGCCAGGCAATCTGTTTTATTAAACAGGCATAAAAACAGGAATGGAAATGCATCAAAAAATGGAATGCACCGCAGGCTTATTTTTATGTGTGTTGTAGTGTGAATGGGCCCTAAGATGGCTTCATGTCCTTTGTCAGAAAACTGCTGAGTTCACCGGGTGTGTGCGGCCTTTCTAATGCTGCTGATCCTTTCACTTTCTCTTTTAGTATGTGTTGCAAAAGAAATGAAAGCCTGGCCTGTTTATTGTAAAATGTACCTTATACTTTAAATGTATTTACGATTTGAATTCTGACCAAGGACTAATAATTCTTTTTGACAAGTGACCATGTGATACTTGCACATACAATTTAATAAAAACAGCCCTTTCACACTTTCTTCCCGATGTCCTGTCCCTTCACTGAATGCCTTTGTGTGAAGGAAGCATAACCACCAACAAAGAATACCTGCACAATTATGTACACATTTCTAATGTCATATTATTTACAGACAGAAAATCTTGCAAGATTAACAGGATTCTACGGAAATGAACCATTGCATTTATGTGGGATGGGGATATAAACTGTGGGCCCTGGATGGGAAAGAGCCTGACATGAGCAGTTGTTCGAAATATGTGTTCGGAAAAACACTGTAATACACATACAGGACATAAATAATGTTTATGTACATCAAATTTTGGCATAAGCATTTTTAAAGTGAAGAAAGACAATTTATTCAAAACAGCAATAGCTCCACTGATTACACCAACAGACATGATAATCCATCCTGGTTACAAATATTCAGTAGATATCAGTTCTTCTGCAACTTAAAGTGGTTCTAAAGATATTTTTTTTTTATCCTAATGCATTCTCCGCATTAAAGTGGTTGTAAACCTCAGACATGAAATATGAACAAAGCACATCCCTCTATAGCGTCAATCCAGAGCACTGTCATCTCTGTCCTCTGCTATCAGCATGAGTCACTTTTGACAAAGGATGAGTTTAGGCGTAGTTCGCAACTCCACGTGCCCGCGCCCGCCAGGAAGCTGACACTCCACAGCGCTAATCACAGGCAGTGAGACATTTCCCGATCTGCGGCTGCACAGATCGGGAAATGTCTCACTACCTGTGATTAGCACTGCAGAGTGTCAGCTTCCTGGCGGGCGCGGGCACGTGGATTGGCAAACACACCTGAGCTCATCCTTACTTTTGACAAGTTTTCCTGACACCAAGTGAAAAATGGTGACAGGGGAGGGAACTCCAGCTGATTGACAGCTTCAGCTCTTGTGTGAAGGGGGTGTTGTCCCTTCCCTCCAATCAGCTCTCAGAGCTCTCCTCACTGAACTCTGCACAGTGTGACTTCAGCTCTCCGCCCCCTTTTTTCAGTACTCTGACAGGCTTTAAATATTTAGCAATTTGAATGGATGTAGAGAAGAGTGCAGATAAACAGATACAACTTATGTAGGAGGATTGGTTTGATCTCTGTATCACCTGAGGCCAGTCACTTCACTGAGAGTTTACAATGACTTTAAGATAATAAATGGTTTTGCCACTTGCTGTGCTATAAGCAGCTTGCTATGGGGCAGACACAGAAAAGGAGCTGAGATCGCCGATCTGGGACAGAAGAGGAGGTTCAGGGCCGCTCTGTGCAATACGATTGCACAGAGCACTTGAGCAAAAGGTATTTGGTATTTTAATAAAAAAAAATTGCCTTTATAAACACTTTAATTCAAGAAATGATTTTTTTTGCATAGTAATATTAGTCTAGCTTGGACCAATGTAAGCATGCAAATGCCATAGTGCCAAAGTTTTTCAAAGTGTTCTGTGTCCTGCACAGTAGAGCACAATGCCATGCCATGTGTTGTGGAGCACTGTGGAGTGAAGATGGAAACTTTGATGTTTTTATGTCTGAACTTGAGGTTACAAGTTAAAGAACTCCGCTACCATTATTTTCCCTGGCTCTTTCCTCTCACTTCATAGGGAAACCATGGAATTTTCTGAACCTCATAATTTGTCTGTACAGTATGTGTCCCTACTGGGGATATAGCCTAGCACTTCTGGTCATGACGGAGTGATGGGAATCCTCTCCAATGGGGACACAGACATAAAAACACATTTTAGTACAGTGAGGAAGAGTTAGAAATTCTGGTAATGTTTTTATTGTCGTTATTTGTGCTTTCCCAGTGACAGCTGCACCCCCATTACCTGTATGGGTGTCACTGGGGTAGGAAAAGACGGAAAATCCCCCATTGGGATCATAGAATTAAACACCTGACTCTTCCCAACCCTATCCATAACTAAAAGACAAACAAACTTTGCCTGGAGTAAGAAGTCGCAATACACAGATTAATTCCAGGCTGAACAAGAGAAATCCCTATCCATGCTGGAGGAATCTGCAATGACAGCAATTGTATTCTGACAGTCATTGCTCCCACGGCTGTCTGAATACCTGAACAGCGACTGCATTTCATAGAGCCCACTCACTTGTTTGGCTGATAATTCTCCACCTGGCTTAGACAATTTTTTAATTGATTTTTGGTGAGCAAGGTTGCTCAACATTCTACGATTTAGCATGGATCAGATGACATTGGAGGATTGTAAGCCCAGCTATAGACTTTGATGCAGTCGTTGGAGGAAGATGGCTTTATACATATCTACAGACAGGCAGTCGGTGAGGAAGCCAACCTGTGTGCAGCTTATACAAGGCAAATATTGGCACTGAAAATAAAAGACACCAGCAAGATTTCTAAGGGGAACTAAGCAAAAGCAAGCCCAAGGCAGGCCATTGATGGAGCAAATTTCTTTCTTGCAACCTTGGATTGCAGGAAATAAACTTGCTTGATTCCCCCATCAATACAGACAGTGCTAACAGGGGCATCCCTCTTCCGAGCCATTGTCTTCTCCCAGCGGGGACAGCTTCCCCGCCGGGAGAAGACAGTGATTATTGCTAGCGGCTATACCAGCCGCTAGTGATAATCGCAGGTAAAATCTGGCAGGCTGGTTGTACCCAAGTTGAGCACTCAATTTGGTTCAGTCAGCCTGCCCATACATGGTTTGAATTTAGACCAGTTGCTACTGAAGGCCTCATCCACACAGGCATACAATAGCGTATGCCTTTGCAGGGCCGAGCTTACCACATTGAGATATACAGGTGTTCCATGCATCCCAAAGCAGTCAGCCCCATTGATGTCTATTGGGACACAACGGTTGCACTACACAGCTGCTGTGTCCCAATATATTGTGTGTGTGTGTGTGTGCCCCCAAACTCACACTGTCTGTGTTCAGAGGTCACATCCACATGGATGTCACGTTGGGGCACAGCAGGCTGTGTCTGTGCAACCATTGTGTCCCAATAGACATTAATGGGACTGCTGACATAAGGGTGCCATATATAATTCTGTATCTCCATGCGGGTAAACATGGCCATGTACAGGTGTTCGGTTTTACACACCCTGTGTAAGTGAAGCCTAATAAATAATTGTATATGGACTGACTACCACAGATCATCCCTAGATGTGAACAGAGCAACTCTAAGTTTATTTAGACCTGAAATCACTAAATGGCGGACCACGATCTAGACTCGGACCGAGCGACAGTCCTGTCCGGACCGCGGCCATGCCACCTATTAGTTGGGTGTCCTCTCCTGGGTCTCCCACCTGGTTGCCACTATCATTCTCACAGAAGGGCATGGGCGAAATATGCTGCAGATCTGTACAGAGATCAGGAGTCAGATGTGCTGAAGATCTGTAAAGAGAGTGGAAGTCTTTTCAAGTTACCTAGCGCTTGTTAACATAATAAGTTGGGCAGCTCCCCCCCCCCCCTTCTGTGAGGATGACAGTGGCAGAGAGGCGAGAGACCGAAAAGCAGATACCCAGCTAATAAGTGCCTCTGCCCTGTTTAAAGCGGGGGTTCACCCACACCGTCAAAAAAAAAAAAATATTAAAGGCCAGCAGCTACAAATACTGCAGCTGCTGACTTTTAATACATGGCCACTTACCTGTCCCAGGGTCCAGCGATGTCGGCAGGGGACGCAGAGAACCCGCTCGGTTCTCGGCAGCTGCCGCCGCCATCCTAGGTGAGGGAATCAGGAAGTGAAGCGTTGCGGCTTCACTTCCCGGTTCCCTACTGCGCATGCGCGAGTCATGCTGCGCGTCCCAAGTGGTCCCCGCTCTCTCCTGGGAGCTGTGTGTTTCCCAGGAGACAGCGCGGTGGGGACGGGAAGAGGCATAGACTCCCATGGGAGTCTATGCCGGAAGTGGGTGCAAATACCTGTCTTAGACAGGTATCTGCACCCCCCTCACCCCTGAAAGGTGCCAAATGTGACACCGGAGGGGGGGAGGGTTCCGAAAAGCGGAAGTTCCATTTTTGTGTGGAACTCCGCTTTAAGGAGGACTGTGCAGGGGAGGCTGCCAGTAAAAGGTGGACTGTGATGTAAGGCATGAAAGGGGGGCTATTACTGCAAGCGGGATTGTGATGGGCGCTGTGATTACTAGGGGTACTGTGATGTAAAGGGGGTGTGCGGACACTAATGCACGGGGGGGCTGTGATGTTAAGGGGAGTTGTGACATGAAAGGGGGGGGGGCTAGGGACACTGATGCAATGAGGGGGGTTTGATGTGAAGGGTAGGCCGAAGACACTGATGCACAGGGGGTAATGTAAAGGGGTCGGTGATATGTTATGGAGCAAACATGAGATTCGGACCTCTGAAGGGAAGGACATTTTACTGAATGGACCTCCACAATTTTTAATTCAGGACCCCTGATTTAGGCTGATGGGGCAGTGAGGTGAAATCCTGAGATAGGTAGACCCCCCCCCCCCATCAGTCATAATACCTGTGTATATACAGGAAGTCCCCGAGTTACAAACACAATAGGGACTGTAGGTTTCTTCGTAAGTCGCAACACTGCATTTGTAAGTGTAACTTCTGGTCGGAACACCGTCCGCCTGTGCATGGATGTGGGATGTTCCGGGTGCTTGTTATGTTATCTGGGGCTCTTCTGGCCATGTAGTACTGCAGTATGGGATGTGTCCGGAGGTATCCAGGACCAGCGTGGAGCACAAGTGGCCGGCATTTGAGGCCATTCGTAAGTAGGAGCCGTTCATAACTCGGGGACTGCCTGTATATTAGTATACACACACACAGATGACATAACTTGCTGTCCGTGTCCCCATTGGGCAGATTTTCTCTCTCTATGTGTCCCATTTACCATTATGACTGAGAGTGAAAGTGAAAGAAAATTCCAAAAATGTTGGGTTGCCCCCAGAAGAAGAATATCCCCCAACAGGGACACTAGTTCTGGTGACAACCAATGATTCCCCCTCATTTCCGGTTTTTGTTGTGGGACAGGAAGTTAAGGGGAATCTGCACAATGAGGCACACATAGAAATAACAGGGGTTACTTTATTAAAAATGCGAAAGGTTTTGCCTCCAATTCTACGTTTAATGAAAGCTAGCACATAAAGGGCATGGAGATGGTGTGCCTGCTCCATACATACAGATGAGGTGACATGACTGGGCTCCTCCATGCTTCTGCAGGCCCGCAGTGACACAGCACTAGGGATGTGAGTACCAGAGAGGAGAAGGAGGATGATGTGCTCACTCACCAACTTGGTAGAGCCTCCCTTCAGGAGAGAAGATGGTGATGTGCCGGTCAAACCCCGCGCTAGAGCCCCGAGACATGACTAGACAAAGCTGCTCCGCTTCCCTGTCCTCACTGGATACAACGGCGCCGGCTAGTCACCAGAGACACACCGTCATCAGCCTGAGCCACAAGAGCACCAACCGGAAGCAAGGACGGCCGTCACGTGAGGAGCTAGGTATCACACAGCAGCCATGATTGACTCTGGAAGCTTGCCCTCAGTGACAAGTGCCTGTGCTGTGCTTATTTATGCAGTCTACATATAATATGATAATAATTCTCACAGGATGATGAATGCAGCAGTGTGTAGGGTTGGTTTTGCCTAAACAAAACAACTTTGATCTTAATATATGAACTCTGCAGAAACAAACATGGCCCTCGTTCACCGGATACTTTAAAGGGGTTGTAAAGGTAAACGTTTTTTCACCTTAATGCATTCTATGCATTAAGGTGAAAAAACATCTGACAATACCGCCCCCCCCCCCCCCCCCCAGCCCCCCGTTTCACTTACCTGACCCCTCGAAAGTCCCGCGCTCGCTCCTGACATCCTCTTCGCCGCTCAGCCTGGCCGTTGATTGGCTAGAGTGGATAGATTGAAAGCAGCGCAGCCATTGGCCTGCGCTGCTGTCAATCACATCCAATGACGCAGCGCGGGGGGGGGCGGCGCCGAGTGATACAGTGAGCGGCTATGGCCGCCGGTTGTATCACAGGAGCGCGCCCGCAAGCATTCAACACCATGTGAGGGAGCTCGCTTGAAAGTGTTGTGCCCTTGCGGGGGAGAGCCGAGACAGCCGCCGGGGGACCCCAGAAGACCAGGTTCGGGGCACTCTGTGCAAAATGAGCTGCACAGTGGAGGTAAGTATAACATGTTTGTTATTTAAAAAAAAAAAATAGCTTTAGTGATCCTTTAACCACTTAAGACCCGGACCATTTGGCTGCCTACAGACCAGAGTACTTTTTACAATTTGGCACTGAGTCGCTTTAACTGCTAATTGCGCGGTCATGCAATGTTGTACCCAAACAAAATTTGCATCCTTTTTCCCCACAAATAGAGCTTTCTTTTTATGGTATTTGATTGCCTTTGCGATTTTTATTTTTTGCGATATAAACGGAAAAATACCGAAAATTTTGAAAAAAAAATGTTTTTTTTTAACTTTTTGTTATAAGAAAAATCCAATCAACTCAATTTTAGTCATACATTTAGGCCAAAATGTATTCAGCCACATGTCTTTGGTAAAAAAAAAAATATCAATAAGCGTATATTTATTGGTTTGCACAAAAGTTATAGCGTCTACAAACTAGGGTACATTTTCTGGAATTTACACAGCTTTTAGTTTATGACTGCCTATGTCATTTCTTGAGGTGCTAAAATGGCAGGGCAGTACAACCCCCCCCCCCCCCCCCATTTTGGAAAGTAGACCCCCCCAAGGAATTTGGCAATATGGGGTTGAAAGAGCAAACAAAAGAGGGCCTCTCCAATTAGGTCCTACCTCTTTCCAAAATTGTTTAGGACTATTGCGGTACCAAGGGGACATACACAAGGGTATAATAAAAATTCATAAATTTATTCAAAAATGGGATATTAAAAAGTCCAGCAAAGGACAACATGTAAACCGTGACATAATAACACAATCACAGAAAAATTGTTTACAGCAATGTTAACAAACAAGTTGTATTGGTAGTGCCCACACAAGAGAAAATGAAGGCACATAATATAGTACTTGCAGACGTAACCTCTAAAGTTTCGCGGTCAAGCCGCTTCTTCAGGAGGCGTCTTAGTATATATTCTACAAAGTAAGAAAAGTACAAAATCAACATTACAAAACATATCTACAATGAGAAACATATCTACAGTAAGCAGCGTGTGTAGACATACATATACAATATTTATATTGGAGAAAGTAATCTTAGTTTAAAATTGCACTCACCAACCTAGGCCCACAGGGGGGCTAGAGCGACACTGTGAGACGCCCACAAGGAGGCGTTCCCCCGGGGGCGGACCAGGGGGGCACTTAAGGATGATGCTAATGTAAGAAATAAGGTATAAACAGATATAAGGGCATGGCTCTTTGAACAAGGCACCCACCCATGTGTGTCAGGTCATGGTAGAAAATGGTGAGGGACCAGAAAAGGAGAGGAAGAGAGGAAAAAAGGGGAGGGAAGACAAGGGGGGGGGGGGGGAGAGGAAGGGAGAAGGAAAAAGAGAGAGGAAAAGGAAACAAAAAGGGGGGGGGGGAGAAGGGAAGGGGAAGGGAAGGGGAGCTAGGGAGTGGGGGAGAGGAGGGAAGGAAGGAGATGGGAGAGAAGGTAGCGGGGGAAATGGATAAGAGGGAAAACAGAGGGGGGAGGGGAAAAGGAAAGAGGGGGGAGGAAAGGAAAGAGGAAAGGGGAGGGAGGGAAAGGACAAAGAAAGAAAAGAAAAAAGCAGGGGGGGGGGAGGAGAGGAAAGGGAAAAAAAGGGATAGGGGATGCCTCCCCTATCCCTTTTTTTCCCTTTCCTCTCCTCCCCCCCCCCTTTTTTCTTTTCTTACTTTGTCCTTTCCCTCCCTCCCCTTTCCTCTTTCCTTTCCTCTCCCCTCTTTCCTTCCCCCCCCTCCCCCTCCTCTGTTTTCCCTCTTATCCATGTCCCCCGATACCTTCTCTCCCATCTCCTTCCTTCCCTCCTCTCCCCCACTCCCTAGCTCCCCTTCCCTTCTCCCCCCCCCCCTTTTTGTTTCCTTTTCCTCTCTCTTTTTCCTTCTCCCTTCCTCTTCCCCCCCCCTTGTCTTCCCTCCCCTTTTTTCCCCTTTTCCTCTCCTTTTCTGGTCCCTCACCATTTTCTACCATGACCTGACACACATGGGTGGTTGCCTTGTTCAAAGAACCATGCCCTTATATCTGTTTATACCTTATTTCTTACATTAGCATCATCCTTAAGTGCCCCCCTGGTCCGCCCCCGGGGGAACGCCTCCTTGTGGGCGTCTCACAGTGTCGCTCTAGCCCCCCTGTGGGCCTAGGTTGGTGAGTGCAATTTTAAACTAAGATTACTTTCTCCAATATAAATATTGTATATGTATGTCTACACACGCTGCTTACTGTAGATATGTTTCTCATTGTAGATATGTTTTGTAATGTTGATTTTGTACTTTTCTTACTTTGTAGAATATATACTAAGACGCCTCCTGAAGAAGCGGCTTGACCGCGAAACTTTAGAGGTTACGTCTGCAAGTACTATATTATGTGCCTTCATTTTCTCTTGTGTGGGCACTACCAATACAACTTGTTTGTTAACATTGCTGTAAACAATTTTTCTGTGATTGTGTTATTATGTCACGGTTTACATGTTGTCCTTTGCTGGACTTTTTAATATCCCATTTTTGAATAAATTTATGAATTTTTATTATACCCTTGTGTATGTCCCCTTGGTACCGCAATAGTCCTAAACAATTTTGGAAAGAGGTAGGACCTAATTGGAGAGGCCCGCTTTTGTTTGCTCTTTCAACCCCATATTGCTCTATACATTTAAAGGATGATGGTACCCACAACTGTTATAATACCCCCCTTTTTTTACTGAATTGGTGGCACACTTTTGAATTCCAAGGAATTTGCTGAGAGGCATGTTGAGCCCATTGAATATTACATTTTTTTGTCCCAAGTGATTGAATGATGACCAAAAAAAAAAAAATTTTACAAAAAGTTGTCACTAAATGATATATTGCTAACACATGCCAAGGTTATATGTGGAATTGCACCCCAAAATACATTCTGCTGCTTCTCCTGAGTACGGTTATACCACATGTGTGGGACTTTTTGGGAGCCTAGCCGCGTACGGGACCCCGAAAACCAAGCACCATCCTCAGGCTTTCTAAGGGCGTACATTTTTGATTTCACTCCTCACTACCTATCACAGTTTTGAAGGCCATAAAATGCCCAGATGGCCCAAAACCCCCCCAAATGACCAAATTTTGGAAAGTAGACACCCCAAGCTATTTGCTGAGTGGCATGGTGAGTCCATGGAATATTTTATATTTTGCCACGGAGTTGCGGGAAAATTACAAACTTTTTTTTTTTTGCACAAAGTTGTCACTAAATGATATTTTGCTCAAACAGGCCATGGGCATATGTGGAATTACACCCCAAAATACATTCTGCTGCTTCTCCTGAGTATGGGGATACCACATGTGTGGGACTTTTTAGGAGCCTAGCTGCGCACGGGACCCCGAAAACCAATCGCCGCCTTTAGGCTTTCTAAGGGAGTAAATTTTTGATTTCACTCCTCACTACCTATCCCAGTTTGAAGGCCATAAAATGGCAAGATAGCACAAAACCCCCCCAAATGACCCCATTTTGGAAAGTAGACACCCCAAACTATGCAGCCGGCTTACTGCATTTGCATTGGGAAGTTGGGCCAGAGCACCATCTGGAAACAGATTCTCTTCCTGGAATTTAAGGAAGGATCCAGTCCATCCTGAAGCTCTGTATAGCACATGAGCGTTCAGCAAAGCAAATTGAAATAAGCATACAGACACTTTTTTATACCAGCGTCTGGCCTTACGGGCAATTAGGTACGGCGCCAACAACTGGTCGCTGAGGTCCACCCCTCCCATATTAAGGTTATATTCGTGGACACAGAGGGGTTTTGCCACAACACCAGTCACCGTAGTAATTTGGACAGTCGTGTCTGCGTGAAGGGAGGACAGAACGAAAACATTCTTATTATCCCTCCACTTCACAGCGAGCAAATTATTACACTTCAAGCAGGCTCTCTCCCCCAGCCTAAGACGGGAATCTACAAGCCGCTGGGGTTAGCCCAGGCGATAAGATCACACAGTGCCACATGTGCCAATCTGATGATCAAACAAGTGACTAAAAAGTGGCACGCTTGTGTAATAATTGTCCACATACAAGTGGAACCCCTTTCTGTATAAGGGTGACACCAAGTCCCACGCAATCTTACCAGCATTCCCTATGTAGTCAGGGCAGTTCTCCGGCTCTACGTGACTATCTCTTCCCTCGTAAACCATAAAACTATATGAATAGCCTGTGGCCCTGTCACAGAGCTTATACATCTTGAATCCGTATCTGGCACGCTTCCTGGGAAGATACTGTTTGAATGACAAGCGGCCAGAAAACTTAATCAGGGACTCATCAACGCAGACAACTTGATAGGAGTAAACAAGGCTGCAAAACATTGGTTGAAGTGTTTTAAGAGGGGTCGAATTTTGTAGAGTCGATCAAATTTAGGGTCACCCCGAGGATGACAGAGTTCATTATCGTTGAAATGCATGAACTAGAAGATCTGCTCATATCGTGTCCTTGTCATGGAGGCAGAGAATACGGGTGTATGGTGAATTGGGTCAGTGGACCAATATGACCGCAACTCACTCTTTTTAGTTAGGCCCATGAGGAGGGAAAGGCCCAGGAAGGTCTTAAATTTGGAGACCGTATTTGATCTCCAATCTCTGGCAAGGGTCAGCTGCGGATTAGCGGCGATGAACTGACCAGCGTATAAACTGCTTTGGTCCACAATAGATCTATAGAGATCTTCGGTGAAAAACAGCAAATAAAAATCAAGTGACGTAAAATCAACTGTTTCCACCTGAATTCTGGGTTGGCCAGTGAATGGGGGAAGTACGGGTGCTGCAGAAGTGGTGGGTTCCCAATTAGGATTGGCGGATGCAGCAGGAAGGGCACTATGGGCACGACGGGCCTGTCTTTGTCTTCTTTTTGGGGCAGCGGGACACTACTCGTGCTTGCCACCTCGCCAGCTTGAACTGCACTTATGGGACTCGCCACGTCACCAAGTGTTAAAGCGGTTGTATACCCATATTTGTAACTTTTACCTACAGGTAAGCCTATAATAAGGCTTACCTGTAGGTAAAAAAAATATCTCCTAAACCTGTAAGGTTTAGGAGATATTCCCCTCGCAATGAGCCGCTAACTGCAGTGGCGCATGCGCACAGGGGACTCTCGGCTGACAGCCCGGCAAACTCCGGAGCTTGCCGGGCAGAAGTCTCCCGCGCGCATGCGCGGGAGTGACGACATCGCGGCTCCGGCCACTCACAGCGCCGGAGCCGCGATACCCGGAAGACACGCCGAGGGGAGATGTCGGCTCCCTCGGCGTGGACCAGGTGAGATGCCGGCGCCTCGTTCTAAGGTAAGTATCTCATAATGAGCTAGTATGCGGTGCATACTAGCTCATTATGCCTTTTCCCTTGCAGGTGTAAAAAAAAAAAAAAAATGACAGCGGGTATACAACCGCTTTAATGCAGTGCTGGATGTATAACCAGGATGTGCTAGGCCACAGGTGCTTGCCAGTTCACCAGAAGGAATAGCAGTGCTAGTACTGCTCCATACGAGGGACCTGCGGTTCTTGCACCTCAAAGACAGCAGAAGAAGATTGGGGTCTGGTACGCCTGACCTTGGCAGGGACCACAAGTCCATCATCAGAGCTATCTGTCATGGTGCCGCTGCTGTCTACAGGTTCGTATTCTGAGCCTAAATCTGACAGATGAGTGACTTCCTATTCACTATCTGTCATGCTCAGAAACGTGTAGGCCTCTTCACTAGTGTACCTTCGATTTGACATTTTGATCTCTAAATTTACTGGTACACCAGAGAGACTCACAGGTACAAAAGCTCCTGACTGTTAGCGACTGATTCAAAGGCTACCAAAAAAACTGTTAGCGTTCGCAGGGATCAGGCCTGACTCTGCGAATGCTGCAGTTATGTGTTTAGTGTTTTGTAAGTGACAGGGATCGATCGATACTGCACTTGGGTGGGCTGGGCTTGGCGGAGGGGCTAAACGCAGGTGCTAGCAGGTATCTGGGCTGATCCAGCTAAGACTGCGTTTTTGGGAACCCTAAACTGCTGGGGACGCTAATATAGATCTAATCAGATTAGATATCGATCCGTTCAGACACTATACTACTAAGGGAGGCGTATGGTACGTGTGTGGGTGTTAGCGGTACTGGCACTGATCTGATGCTGACTGGGGCGACACAGACCCTATCTGACGCTAAAACCTAACTTTGATCACCCGCCGGGTGATCAGGGAGTTAAACCTTTATTGGGTAAAATACGGCGGGTGCCCTGACACTATAAAAAAAAATCTAGCTAAATTGCGTCACCTGTAACACTTATACTGTGATCACAGGTGACAGGGGGTAATCAAGGGGTTAAACCTTTATGGTGGGGGGGGGGGTTAGGGAGGTCCCTAGACCTATCTGAGCCTAGGACTAATTACCCTAACACTGATTTTTGTCACTAATGACACTAGTACAGCGATCAAAAAAAAAATCTGATTGCTGTACTGGGTGACACAGTGACAGGTGGTGAGGGGGTTAACTGGGGGGGTGATCGGGGGGTGAATTGTGTGCCTACGTGATCTGGGGTCAGTGTAGTGTTGTGCAACTCACTGTTTGACGCTCTCTCCTCTCGGTCTGGAATGAAAAGACCGACACGAGTAGAAATGACATCACTTCCCCTGTCAGTGTTTACAGTTACACAGACAGGGGAAGGATATCATTTGTCAGGAGCGATCACCAGGTCCAGGCCAGACTTCATTGGCCTGGGCCTGGACCTGGGGCTTGATCGGTCCCTGATCAAATCCGATCGCCGCCGCCAGCAGGGGGGCACGCGCGCCCCTCCGCTGGGCGCACGCCTGATGTATAACTGAGAATAACGGCGATTCGCCTGCCTGTGCCATTCTGCCGCAGTACAACTGCGGCAGATGGTCGGCAAGCGGTTTAAAGATGTCTGAAGGGTGTCCAGAACAACCAAACATATTTCATTTAGTGATTATTAGGTGTGAATTTACACTTAAGGGCTCATTCAAATGTGCTTTGATCTCTGAAGAGCATTCCACATTTGAATCGCTCTTCAGGGAGCATTTGGCAGGCAGTAAGAAGGTGTTGTATTTCATCCTCAACGCCTGCTTTAACCCTTTAAACACTGCACCACAGCTATGCAGTCGCAGGGCGCTTGCTTGCAAGGCAGGCCCATTCTTCCAGCTAAAGGGGAGTGGTTGAGGGGCCATTAAACACCCGGCTCAACTGGGGAGGGGGTTATGTCGCCCCTCAACCACCCCTCTTTAGCTACAGAGGCAGTGGTGGGGGGTGTACACATGCTGCAGTGCTTTGCTTCATGGCCACAGCAGGAATTATTAGAGTAAAAAATACTCTCTGAAGAGTGATCCAAATGCAAAATGTTCTTCAGAGATCAAGCACATGTGAACAATTTGTTTCATGAAATATTGTTTTCATCTACTGTTGCATCTCAGAGCTGCTCATCTCCTGCTGCCTATTTGCAGCCACTTTATCTCTTCATGCAGTCCAGCAATGGCTGCATGGCATTTCTCTGGTCAGGTTTTCTAATACTGACAATTGTGACCCATGTTAAGTATAAAGGGAGATGAGAGGGCAATACCACTTTGTACAGGGGTCTCCAAACTTTATAAACTAGTAAATACAGCTGGATAAAACAAAAACTGTGCCTGTCTTCATTTCAGGCCGCAAAGCAACAAAAATGTTATTATTTTAAAGGGGGGTGATTCTTTTCTATACCCACTGTATGTAAATAGGTATATGGAGGTTAAGTACAGCGCTGCGCTGCGCTAGAAATGACAAACAGCAGCCAACACACCCGTAGACTCAGGATCAAACTAACAGTAAAAAAATTCAAAAGTGTGGCGCTATGAGCTACGTGAAAAAGTGGTAAATAAATGATTCAAATAAATCTTAAATATTCAGTGACTTCAAAGCAAATATGTCGGTATGAACCAAAAAAATGCTACGTGAATAAATGTAATAGTGCATAAAATGGTAACACTTCAAATACATGTATTAGACCAAGTGTGAAAAAAACACAAAATAATATTGAATGCAAAGTCCAAATAGGTGAACAAACAAAAGCAAAGAGTCTGTGATAACAGTGAAAAAATGATGATGGACAGGTATCTCCTGAGCATGCAGGGGGATTGTTCCGAACCGGCAACCTGGTAGATAAATGGAGCGTAGGGAGACCAGAAGTGCACAGAAGATTGAAATCGGTGCCAGGACCATCACCAGAAACCAAGGAGGCTTACCAGAAGTTGTGACCTGAAATGGCGTATGCCATACAGGTCAAAAAGGCTTGATGACCACCAGGTCTAGGTATAATATCTGGTCGGATGTCATCACACAGATGGGGAAAGAAATCAGCACGGCTTCCTCATCAATGGGTACACCATGAGCCAAGCGAATAATTTGTATTACATGTGAGGGATAAAAACACTCACATAGCGTGATAACGTTTGAACTTGGATTTATTTAAAATAAAGAAAAAATAAACTCACATTTTCAGAAGATAGAAATAGCATGTAATCTTGTAGCGGTAGTCATTAGGGGTCCACCCAACATGTTTCAACTAAAAAGTCATCATCTATACCCACTGTATGTGCATGTCAGACACCTAGTATAAATATGCTTGTCCTGAGATTCACCAAGATGTAAAGGAAGGATGACAGCACTGGGGCTTGCATCTACAAAAACAAGCCAGCAAAGACTGTTCCCATAACAGTGACCATGCATGGATCAAAATTTGGCCGGGAGCAGTAGGAAATCAGCTGAACTTTGATCCATGTATAGGCAGGCTGGTTGTACAGAAATCTACTGTTTGACTTCTGTGCAACCACCCTATTGAGTTTTTCTGAATTGATCAGTGCTGCTGGCTATAGCCAGCAGCACTGATCAGTGTGTTCTGACAGCAGGGAAGTCTCCCTGCCATCAGAATACAATAGCTTAGCTAGGAGGATTTCCACATCGAATGTATGGATGAGGGGAATTCAATTAATTTTTTTTTTGTTGAACTTGCTGGTTGAACGAAAATAAATGATTAATGTGTGGCCAACGTAATGATAGCCTGAGAGATATTGGCATACATTATTGTTTAATACGCAAGTGTATATAGAAAGGATGTGGACAGCTGAATGCACATTCTTTGAACAATGCTTTAATAAATTGTTTGTGGTAACCTATTATTCACCAAATTATTATTATTATACAGGATTTAAAGCGCCAACAGTTTGAGCAATGCTTATGGTTCTTATTTCTACAGTATTGAGATAAATGAGTTCCCATTTATACAATCTTCAATCCATCATGCAAGCTTACTGCTTTGATAACAGTAGCATCCAAGTGGTAAGATATGTACTACAGTACCTGTAACAAAATCACTAACACTGTTCTGCAGTGTTTTTATGATTATGAATATTTAGCTAACCATGTAGTGGATGTAATAAATCACTACCTTTGTATAAATGAACCTATACTTCTAAGGGTTGTCCCAAATTTTTTTTTGAAAATCTGGTCTGGATGGCTATCTTCTGTATCTGGGGATATTGATGCATGATCTATATCGTATTGTCACTGGACTACTGGGGTATGTGATATATTATGAGACACTCCTTGTCAGAGGCCGCTCTAGGTTTTGTGAGGCCTTAGGCAAAAACTTAGGGACGAGGCCCCACCTAAACCCATAATGGGAATAATAATTCAAGCGATAACAATGAACTATATAAGGAGGTTACAGCACATGCACATGGGGAGGGTAAGTGGACAGAGTACAGGGGGCAGGAGGGTACAGTACAGGGGGGGAAGCAGGAGGGCCCAGCACAGGGGGAGGGTACGTGGGCACAGCACAGGGGGCATGAGGGTACAGCACAGGAGTAGGGTAAGTGGACACAATATGGAGGGCAGGAGGGTACAGCACAGGGGGAGGGTAAGTGGGCACAGTACAGGGGGCAGGAGGGTACAGCACAGGGGGAGGGTAAGTGGGCACAGTACAAGGGGGAGCAGGAGGACACAGCACAGGGAGTGGGTAAGTGGACACAGTACAGGGGGCAGGAGGGTACAGCACAGGGGGTGGGTAAGTGGACACCGTACAGGGGGAGGGTAAGTGGGCACAGTGCAGGAGGGCACAGCACAGAGGAAGGGTAAGTGGGCACAGTACAGGGGACAGGGGGATACAGTAGAGGGGGGAGCAGGCAGGCACAGCACAGGGGGAGGGTAAGTGGGCACAGTACAGGGGGCAGGGGGTATATCACAGGGGGAGGGTAGGTGGACACAGTACAGGGGGCAAGGGGGTACAGTACAAGGGGAGCAGGAGGGCACAGCAAAGGGGAAGGGGAAGTGGGCACAGTACAGAGGGCAGGACAGTACAGGAGGGTACAGCACAGGGGGAGGGTAAGTGGGCACAGTACAGGGGGCAGGAGGGTACAGTACATGGGGGAGCAGGAGGGCACCCCACAGGGGGTGGGAAAGTTGACACAGTACAGGGGGCAGGACGGTACAGTACAAGGGGAGCAGGAAGGTGTAACGGAACCTCCCACACTCCGCTTGAGTGCTTCCGTCATATACCGCTTCCTCCAGTCTGAATATACAGTTGTGTGAAAAAGTGTTTGCCCCCTTCCTGATTTTTTATTTATTTGCATATTTCTCACACTTAAATGATTCAGATAAACAAACAAATTTTAATATTACACAAAGTTCCCCCGAATAAATCCAAGATGTAGTTTTTAAATTATTATTTCATTTATTAAGGGAAAAAAACTGTTCAAACCTGCCTAGCCCTATGTGAAAAAGTAATTGCCCCCTCCCATGCTGAATCATAAATGAACTGTAATTAACCACAATTTTTTGGAAAGCAGAGTTAAATTTCACTTGCCACACCCAGGCCTGATTACTGCCAGACCTGTTGAATCAATAAATCACATAAATAGAAGCTGTCTGACAAAGTGAAGCACGCTAACAGATCACAAAAAGCCACACATCATGCCACAATCTAAAAAAAATTTAAGAACAGATTAGAAACAAAGTAATGTACATGTATCGGTCTACAAAGGGTTTCAAAGCAATTTCTAAGGCTTTGGAACTCCAGTAAACCACGGAGAGAGCAATTATCCACAAATGGAGATAACTTGGAACAGTAGTGAACCTTCCCAGGAGTGGCTGGCCTATAAAAATTACTCCAAGAGCATGACGACGACCAGAAGGTCATAAAAGAACCCAGAACATAATCTAAAGAACTGCAGGCCTCAGGTAAGATCAATGTTTATGATTCAACAATAAGAAAGAGATTGGGCAAAAATGGCATCCATGGGAGAGTTCTAAGGACAAAGGCACTGCTGAATAAAAAGAACACAAAGGCTCTTCTCACATTTACCAAAAAACATCTTGATTATCCCCAAGACTTTTAGGCAAATATTCTGTGGATTGATGAGACAAAAATGTAACTTTTTGGAAGGTGTATGTCCCGTTACATCTGGCATAAAACAAATACAGCATTTCATAACAAGAACATCATACCAACAGTCAGACATGGTGGTGGTAGTGTGATGGTCTGGGGCTGGTGTTCAGCTTCCTTCAGGACCTGGACGACTTACCATACTTGATGGAACCATAAATTCTGACCTCCATCAGAAAATCCTAAAGGAGAATGTCCAGCCATCAGTTCGTGACCTCAAGCTCAAGTGCACTTGGGTTATGCAGCAGGACAATGATCCGAAACACAACAGCAAGTCCACCACCAAATGGTTCAAACAAAGCAAAATTTAGGTTTTGGAGTGTCCTACTTAGAGCCCTTGCACACTGGGGCGGTTTGCAGGCGCTATTGCGCTAATAATAGCGCCTGCAAACCGCCCCGAAAGTGCCGCTCCTTGCATTCCAGTGTGAAAGCCCCGAGGGCTTGCACACTGGAGCGATGCGCTGGCAGGACGGTAAAAAAAGTCCTGCTAGCCGCATCTTCGGAGCGGTGAAGGAGCGGTGTGTATACCGCTCCTGCCCATTGAAATCAATGGGACGGCGCGGCTATACCGCCGGCAATGCGCCTCTGCAGAGGCGCTTTGCGGTGGTATTTAACCCCTTCTCGGCCGCTAGCGGGGGTAAAACCGCCCCGCTAGCGGCCGCATACCGGCGGTAAAACGCCGCTAATAATAGCGGCGTTTTACCGCCGACGCCGCTCCCGCCCCAGTGTGCAAGGGCTCTTAGTCAAAGCCCGGAGTTAAATCCAATTGAGATGCTATATCATGACCTTACACAGGCCGTTCATGCTGGAAAACCCTCCAATGTGGCTGAATTAAAACAATTCTGCAAATAAGAGTGGGCCAAAATTGCTCCACAGCAATGTAAAAGACTCATTGCCAGTTATTGCAAACGCTTGATTGCAGTTGTTGCCGCCAAGGGTGGCACAACCAGTTATTAGGTTTAGGGGGCAATTAATTTTTCACATAAAGCCAGGCAGGTTTGGACAGCTTTTTTGCCTTAATAAATGAAACCATAATTTAACCACTTCTGGACCGCCCACTGTATATATACGTCCTTTTTTTAAAGATGGATATCTCGGTAACGGCAGCAGCTGCTGCCACAACCGAGGTATCCATCTTTAGGGCCGGCGATTCTGTACACGATAACTGTGGTCTCTGCAGCGGGTTCGCCGCAAGATCACCGTTATCGGCGGCGGGAGAGGTGCCACCCCCCCTCCCGCCGCTCTCCCGCACCCTCCGCCGCTTACCGGAGCAGTCGGTAGCGGCGGAGGCGATCGGGTCCTTTCCCTTCCTCAGTATGGAGACGAGTGAGGCTAAGATGGCCCCCACCCGTCTCCATACCATAGGACGGCCGGAGCGACGTCATTACGTCAGCTCCGCCCACTTCTCTTAAAGGCACAATTTTTTTTGTGTCATTTTTTTTAAACTACTTTCTTTTTTTTTTTGCATTTTAGTCTAAATATGAGATCTGAGGACTTTTTGACCCCAGATCTCATATTTAAGAGGACCTGTCATGCTTTTTTCTATTACAAGGGATGTTTACATTCCTTGTAATAGGAATAAAAGTGATCCAATTTTTTTTTTTTAAACAGTGAAAAAATAAAGTAAAATAAATAATAAAAAAAAAATTTTTTTTTAAAGCGCCCCATCCCGACGAGCTCGCGCGCAGAAGCGAACGCATACGTGAGTAGCGCCCGCATATGAAAACGGTGGTAAAACCACACGTGAGGTATCGCCGCAACCGGTAGAGTGAGAGCAATAATTCTAGCACTAGACCTCCTCTGTAACGCAAAACATGCAATCTGTAGAATTTTTTAAACGTTGCCTATGGAGATTTTTAAGGGTAAAAGTTTGACGCCATTCCACGAGCGGGCGCAATTTTGAAGCGCGACATGATGGGTATCAATTTACTTGGCGTAACATTATATTTCACAATATAAAAAAAAATTGGGCTAACTTTACTGTTGTCTTATTTTTTTAATCATAAAAGTGAATTTTTTCCAAAAAAAGTGCGCTTAGAAGACCGCTGCGCAAATACGGTGCAAAAAAAAGTATTGCAATGACCGTTATTTTATTCTCTAGGTAGGGTGTTAGAAAAAAAAACAATATATAATGTTTGGGGGTTCTAAGTAATTTTCTAGCAAAAAAACCTGTTTTAAACTTGTAAACACCTAAAATCCAAAACGAGGCTGGTCTTAAAGTGGTTTAAAAACTGCATTTTGTATTTACTCGGGTTATCTTTGTGTAATAATAAAATTTGTTTGATGATCTGAGTCATTTAAGTGTGACAAATATGTTAAAAATAAAAAATTAGAAAGGGGGCAAATACTTTTTCACACAACTGTAGATATTAAATGTTATAGCTGCATATTACAACCAAGAACTAGGCAGGACTCGTTTTGGCTGCTGAACTGGAACATGAAATATTTATTTGAACAGAGGCACACAGAGAAATAAACTTAGGGGACAACCCTGCCTTCTTTGCATAATGAAACAGGGCGGGGTAGACTTTACCTCTACCAGTGGCATGACACAGGTGTATTCAAACTTCTCATCAGTAGACTATCTTTGTGAGGGGCTGCTGGAGAGTTCCCCAGCCCCTCTCCCCTCTCACAGCTAATCTACAGAGACATATACATCCCATAATAGGGTTCTCCCAAGGCAGACACAAACAACAGAACAATGGAATACAGCCACACCTCAAACGATCTAGTAAAGAGTCTATAACAGTATATGAGACAATATACAATATATACAGTATCTCACAAAAGTGAGTACACCCCTCACATTTTCGTAAATATTTTATTATATCTTTTCCTGTGACAACACTGAAGAAATGACACTTTGCTACAATGTAAAGTAGTGAGTGTACAGCTTGTATAACAGTGTAAATTTGCGGTTCCCTCAAAATAACTCGACATACAGCTATTAACACTAAACCGCTGGCAGCAAACGTGAGGACACCCCTAAATGAAAATGTCCAAATTGGGCCCAAAGTGTCAATATTTTGTGTGGTCACCATTATTTTCCAGCACTGCCTTAATCCTCTTGGGTATGGAGTTCACCAGAGCTTCACAGGCTGCCACTGGAGTCCTCTTCCACTCCTCCATGACACCACGGAGCTGGTGGATGTTAGAGACCTTGCGCTCCTCCACCTTCCGTTTGAGGATCCCCACAGATGCTCAATAGGGTTTCGGTCTGGAGACATGCTTGGCCAGCCTTTACCCTCAGCTTCTTCAGCAAGGCAGTGGTCGTCTTGGAGGTGTGTTTGGGGTCGTTATGTTGGAATACTGCCCTGCAGCCCAGTCTCTGAAGGGAGGGTATCATGCTCTGCTTCAGTACATGTTGGCATTCATGGTTCACTCAATGAACTGTAGCTCCCCAGTGCCGGCAGCACTCAAGCAGCCCCAGACCATGACACTCCCACGACCATGCTTGACTGTAGGCAAGACACACTTGTCTTTGTACTCCTCACCTGGTCACCATCTGAACCAAATAAGTTTATCTTGGTCTCATCAGACCACAGGACATGGTTCCAGTAATCCATGTCCTTAGTCTGCTTGTCCTCAGCAAACTGTTTGCGGGCTTTCTTATGCATCATCTTTAGAAGAGACGTCCTTCTGGGACGACAGCAATGCAGACCAATTTGAAACAGTGTGTGGCGTATGGTCTGAGCACTGACAGGTTGACCCCCCACCTCTTCAACCTCTGTAGCAATGCTGGCAGCACTCATACGTCTATTTCCCAAAGACAACCTCTGGATATGACGCTACGCACGTGCACCCAACTTCTTTGATCAACCATGGCGAGGCCTGTTCTAAGTGGAAGCGCTCCTGTTAAACCGCTGTATGGTCTTGGCCATCATGCTGCAGCTCAGTTTCAGGGTCTTGGCAATCTTCTTATAGCTTAGGCCAGTGATGGCGAACCTTGGCACCCCAAATGTTTTGGAACTACATTTCCCATGATGCTCAACTACACTACAGAGCATCATGGGAAATGTAGTTCCAAAACATCTGGGGTGCCAAGGTTAGCCATCACTGGCCTAGGCCACCTTTATGTAGAGCAACAATTCTTTTTTTCAGATCCTCAGAGAGTTCTTTGCCATGCTGAACTTCCAGGGATCAGTATGAGAGAGTGAGAGTGATAACACCAAATTTAACACACCTGCTCCCCATTCACACCTGAGACTTTGTAACACCAACGAGTTACATGACACTGGGGAGGGAAAATGGCTAATTGGTCCCAATTTGGACATTTTCACTTAGGTGCGTACTCACTTTTGTTGCCAGCGGTTTAGACATTAAAGTGAATGTAAACCCAATATCATCCTTTCTAAACTACTGCCATAGGGGTTATCTATAAGGATATACATGCCTCTTGCATGTATCTTTACCTGTCAAATGTATCCCCTCTGTCTGTTATGAGACCCAAAAAACTGCATATTCTGTGGGTGAGTCTGTTGTCTGGAGCTTGGTGGGTGGAGTCGTGATGTCAGTAGACTCCCCGCCCACCTCTATACTCCCCTTGTCAATATGCATTTTCTCCTGTGTATTTCTTACACTGAACTTCTGCTATGATCTCTAACATCCAGTGAAAAGACAGGAAAGTAACCACATGATTGGCATGCGGGGATTGGTTTATAGTTGTGCCATTGATTTTGACAGAGAGATCAGGGGGAAGGGAAAGGAGCATATGGGGGAGGAAAAATGAATACGTTCGGCTTTGGATAGAGTGAGTTTGAGGAAGTGGTGTGACATCCAGACTGATATATCTGATAGTAAATTAGTGATACGTGAGGAGACAGAGGGAGTGAGCTGAGGGGTAGCGAAATAGATTTAGGTCTCGTCAGCATAGAGGTGGTATTGGAAGCCATGGGAGGCTATCAGCTGATCCAGGGAGGAGGTGTAGATTGAAAATAGGAGAGGTCCAAGAACAGAACCTTGGGGGACCCCAACAGAGAAAGGAAGAGGAGAGGAGGAAGTAGAGTTGTAAGAAACGCTAAAGGTGCGGTTGGATAAGTAGTTAGAGAACCAGCAAAGAGTACAGTCACGGGGACCAAAGGCGTGGAGTTTTTTGAGGAGGAGGGGATGGTCAACCATATCAAAGGCAGCAGAGAGGTCCAGGAGTAGGAGTAAAGAATAGTGTTGATTGGTTTTGGCCGTTAGTAGATTGTTAATTTTAGGAGAGCAGTTTCCGCGGAGTGTTGAGAACGAAATACAGACTGAAGGGGATCAAGAAGGCTATTATTAGCAAGGTGGATGCTCAGTTGGTTGTAGACCAGACGTTCAAGGAGTTTGGATAAGAAGGGGAGCAAGGAGATGGGGCGTAGGTTGTTAAGATTGGATGGGTCCAGTGAGGGCTTTTGAAGTATGGGTCTGACAAGTGCGTGTTTTAGAGAGTTGGGGAAGATGCCAGAAGAGAGGGAGAGATTGAAGATGTGGGTTAGAGAGTGTAGCATAGAGCCAGAGGGTGAACGTAGCATTTGCAAGGGAACAGGATCCAGAGGGCAGGTGGTAAGGTGGACGTTAGCAACCTCATCTATAGTGGTGGGGTTGAAAGAGGGAAGTAATGATTGTACCTTTAAGCATGAAGTGTAAAGCGTGGAGGGTATCTGAACAGTAGAGTTCTCCTCATGAATTGTATCAATCTTCTGTTTGAAGTGATTGGCGATCTCCTGGGCAGTGAGTGAGTTGGCAGGTGGAGGCAGTGGAGGACGGAGTAGAGAGTTGAAGGTAGAGAAGAGTTGATGGGGACGCGATGATCAAAGGAGGTGGTTAGGCTGAGAAGTTTGGAAGTGGCAGGAGTGTTATTAAATAATAGAGATATTGAAGTCACCCAGAATGATTGTGGAGATTTCAGAAGAAAGAAAGTAGGGTAGCCAGGCAGATAATCACCATCATCAAGAAAGGTTGATATTGGTCCAGGGGGCCTGCAGACCACAGCTAGCCTTAGAGAAATTGGAGTGAAAAGACTAATGCAATGTGCTTCGAAAGAGGAGAGCGACAGAGAGGGAGGTGGTTGAAGTACCTGAAAGGTGCTATGTGGGGCTAGAAGGATTCCGACACCTCCTCCCTTACGTCCACTGGACCTGGGGGAGTGAGTCCAGGGAAGACCACCATGGGATAGGGCAGCAGAAGACGCAGTGTCGGATTCATGAAGCCAGGTTTCGGTAATGGCGAGTAGATTAAATGAGTTAGTGATAAAGAGGTAATGGAGAGAGGCGAGTTTGTTGCAAACAGAGTGGGAATTCCAAAGGGCACAAGAGAAAAGGAGTCTGGTCTTGGTAACAATAAAAATGGGAACTAAATTGTGTTGATTGTGGCTGCTGCCAGAGGGTGCAGGGTGATGGGTGCGTGGGGAACAGTTAAATCATGGAGGCCCAGGGTTTGGGGATATATCTCCAGAGGTGAAGCAGGGGTGAGGGAGGCAATATGGGAGTGAGATTTATATGAAGGGACATGCCCCAGGAGATCCTGGAGATTTTTTGTATGTGTGGCTTTAGAATCAGCAGGTAATATACAAATAATTATTACCATATATACTCGAGTATAAGTCGAGTTTTTCAGCACATTTTTTTGTGCTGAAAGTGCCCCCCTCGACTTATACTCGAGTCAAGCACTTTTCTGCAGCAAAAAATGTCATTTTCCGAACCGACTTTGGGGCCCCGTATCTCAGGGCCACTTGGTGCTAGGAACCCCAAATTTAGTGTGCCACAACATATCCAAAGATGGAGTTCCTAGTACTAAGTGGCCCCGAGATACGGGGCCCCAAAAGCGGTTCGGAAAATGTCATTCTCTGCTGCAGAAAAGTGCTTGACATTTTCTGAACCGATTTTGGGGCCCCGTATCTCAGGGCCACTTGGTGCTAGGAACCCCAAATTTAGTGTGCAAACCCAGTGGAACTGGTACCACAACATATCCAAAGATGGAGTTCCTAGTACTAAGTGGCCCCAAGATACGGGGCCCCAAAAGCGGTTCGGAAAATGTCATTCTCTGCTGCAGAAAAGTGCTTGACATTTTCTGAACCGATTTTGGGGCCCTGTATCTCAGGGCAACTTGGTGCTAGAAACCCCAGCATTAAATATTTTTATGGTGCTAGTTCCACTGGGTTTGCACACTAAATTTGGGGTTCTTAGCACTAAGTGGTCTCAAGATACGGGGCCCCAAATTCGGTCAACTGTGTCCATCTGCAGCAATGTCATTTTGGGACCCTTTAGGTTCAGAGACCCCAAATTTTGGCTACAGCTAGGGGGCATCTAGGAACCCTTAACTACCGAGTTTGAAGTTCGGGGGACCTATGGCTGCAAATGGGCACAGTGAGGCATGCAAATGGGCACAGTGAGGCTGCAAATGGGCATTGTTGACCCTCTTTTCCACTTACAGTAGCTGTGCATTTCTCACCCTCGTCTTATACTCGGGTCAATACGTTTTTCCCATTTTTTTGTGGTAAATTAGGGCCTCGACTTATACTCAGAACAACTTATACTCGAGTATATACGGTATATATTGTTTTTTAAGGTAATTTACTATATTTTTAAAAACTGTACTCAAGCAGGTGGCTTAACAGACATATTAATGAAGTTTAAAGTTATAATTTCAAAGTAAATAGAAAAATAATTTTTTATGTTATAACATATATCATAATAATATATGATTTAGCTTGATTAAAACAGTACCTTTTCAGCAGGCAGCAGATTTTCATTCTCCCTCTTAACTGTGTGAGACAAACATGGGATTATGGGTAAATCTTATACACATAAACCCATGCTTTTTCCTTCTAGTTAAGAGGGCTGGTCTGGTAGGGAGCATGTGTCTTTTAGACAGATGCCCCCTTCTATGACACTGCAGTGAGAGAAGAGCCTCCACTACAGCATTTTTATTGGACAGGTTGTTCCATTGGTGTTTTACCATTGGTCCAAGGCTCCAAGCTGTTCATTAAGCTCAGTGCTTCTTCTCAGTCTGCTGCAAATAGAGTGTGCCAGCTTGTATTTAAACTGGCCGCTCAGTATGTAGCTTGTGACAGGCTACACAAGAAGCCCGTATCTCTGGAACTATAGGTGGCAACAGCCCCAAATTTTGACCAGTGGTGGGGTAAGACCCCAGGTCGCCGAGCCAGGACCCTTGTGGCAGAACACTGTCAGGGAGTGTGGGTGGGGCAGACACAGGAGGAGATGATAGGAGAAGGAGAAGTAGAAGCAGCTCTCTCTTCTCTCCTCTCTTCTGCGAGCAGCAGGGGAAGGGGGAAGTGTCAGCACTGGCTCTGCTGAGTGGCTCTCCCTGGCTGTGATCCAGAGCTGTCAGTGAGCGCCGATCACCTGGTAAACTAGTTCACTCGCAGCCCGCTGTCTCTCTGTGTAGCAGTGAGTGGACTCGGGACTGTGCTGATGGCGGGGATGCTGGCTGCCAGCAGAGGCGGCTCTTTAATTAGGCAAACTAGGGGGCCGCGAGGCCCCTGTGAGTGCGAGGCCTTAGGCGACTGCCTAATTTGCCCAATTAGAGAGCCGCCTCTGCTCCTTGTGGACACAGATTGGAGTTCTTTACTTTTAATTCCAGCAGCGTGGTATAGTTTTTCTTTTGGTTTAGGTTGTTATTACTTTGGTTTTCCCTCTTTATGTAACTGGTCGAATACAGCATTCAGAATCCCTCTTAATGTTTGTACTTTATGTGTAAACTGCACTTGAATATACTATCATGGCCTTTTTCTGATGTATCTCAATGCTTCATTGGATCCTGTTGTGTGCAACGCTGTACTGTTCTGTCCTGTATGATACTTTTTTGAAACTCAATAAAAAAAGTACCCTTTAAAAAAAAAAAACCAGGTAGTGTATGTGGACCAAG
The DNA here is from genome assembly GCA_037952835.1 of Lithobates septentrionalis. Lineage (NCBI taxonomy): Eukaryota > Metazoa > Chordata > Amphibia > Anura > Ranidae > Lithobates > Lithobates septentrionalis. The sequence goes on along the minus strand of JBBDGP010000232.1, from coordinate 920,606 downwards.
AAGACCTTTTGGTGGCCTGCAGCATAGAGGTCACACTATATGGAAAGATTCACTTACATCTGGTGTATGCACACATAAAGACTGTACAACAACAAAAATGGTTTTGCACTTTATTTCAAATAAAGAGCAGTACAAAATATAAGAAGCTGCTGGTAAAGTTTTAACTGAATAAGTGAAATAAAGTACATAGGTATATAACAGGTTATCCTACTCCTCTTTCTTCAGGCATAGCCAGGTCTTTGGTACTTCAAAGCTAGTTCTTGCCACATCTGTTTTGTCATATGGAATATGGTAAGAGGTGTCTGTACTTTGCAATATTGTATCATAGTTAAGAGCAGGCTGTACAGAAAAGAAAAAAAAAGTTAATAGATATTTTCTTTATGCGAAAGCCTCTATTCATAAGCCAATATTAAAGGGCCGATCCTCCAAAACTTTCAGATCTATCAGTTTTTAGTAGATACTAGAATAGGGGTTGGCAACCTTTGGCACTCCAGTTGTTGTGAAAGTAGAAATCTCAAGAGGCACTGCAAGACTGACATCCACAGTAATGACTCTATAAGGTAGACGCATGATGGGATTTGTAATTTCACTACAGCTGGAATGCAGAATGTTGCCTACCCCTGTACTAAAGAATGAAATCTCCTGTCAGTCTCTAGCATCTCTTGAAGACAGATATCTAAGTTTAAAGTGTTTCTAAACCCCAAAATAAAATTTTATGTACTGCAGCTTACATAGTTAGTCAGGTTGAAAAAACACACAAGTCCATCTAGTTCAACCAATAAAAAAAAGAAAATCATACAATCTCATATACACCATCCTATACACTATACTCACAGTTGATCCAGAGGAAGGCAAAAAACCCCAGCAAAGCATGATACAATTTGCTACAGCAGGGGAAAAAATTCCTTCCTGATCCCCCGAAAGGCAAATCGGATATTCCCTGAATCAACTTTACCTATAAATGTTAGTATCCAGTTGTGTTATGTACATTTAGGAAAGAATCCAGGCCTTTCTTAAAGCAATCTACTAAGCTGGCCAGAACTACCTCTGGAGGCAGTCTATTCCACATTTTCACAGCTCTTACTGTGAAGAAACCTTTCCGTATTTGGAGATGAAATCTCTTTTCCTCTAGACGTAAAGAGTTGTCCTCTGTGATGACCTTAAAGTGAATAACTCAACACCAAGTTCACTATATGGACCCCTTATGTATTTGTGCATGTTGATCATATCCCCCCCCTTACCTCCTCTTCTCAGGAGAGAATAAATTCAGTTCCTCTATTCTTTTCTCATAGCCGAGCTCCTCCATGCCTCTTATCAGTTTGGTTGCTTTTCTCTGCACTTTCTCCAGTTCCCCAATATTCTTTTTGTGAACTGGTGCCCAAAACTGAACTGCATATTCCAGATGAGGTCTTACTAACAATTTGCACAGGGGCAAAATGATATCTCTCTCTATGGAGTCCATACCTCTCTTAATACAAGAAAGGACTTTGCTCACTTTGGAAACAGCAGCTTGGCATTGCATACTATTATTAAGCTTATGATCTACCAAAACCCCCAGATCCTTCTCCACCATTATTCCCTCAGTTGCTCTCCCCCTAGTATGTATGATGCATGCATATTCCTAACCTCCAAGTGCATAACTTTACATTTATCAACATTAAACCTCATCTGCCACATAGTCGCCCAATTAAACAGTGCATTGAGGTCGGCTTGTAAATTGGAGACATCCTGCAAGGACGTTAATCCACTGCATAGCTTGGTGTCATCCGCAAACACTGAAATGGTACTTTTAATCCCAGACCCTATATCATTTATAAAGATATTACAAAGTAAGGGTCCCAACACTGAACCTTGGAGTACACCACTGATAAACTTAGACCCAGGGTCGGCAACCCTTCGATCGCGATCTACCAGTCGGCAACGAGTAGGTGACTGGTAGATCTGATGCTTGTCTCTGCCTTGCCGACCGCAACTTGCAGAGTTGTGCAGGAAAGCCGCAAGTACTGGGAACCTGTCAAAAGTCGAGAAAGGCATTCCCCGCCCCCGTAGCATGCCCTCTGCTTACGTGCGGCTGGGGGATGTGGGAAGCCTCTGCCGTCTATGCAGCAAGGTTCGGGCTGCGGGCTGAGGAAAGCCTCTGCCGCTGAAGACACCCGGCGGGCAGAGGGAGGGAGGAAGGAAGGAATCTGCTGCCGATGACAGCGTGTGAGCGGGCGGCAAGCGCAGCTAGGAAAGCATCTGCCGCCAAAGAAAGCGTGTAAGCGGAGCTAGGAAAGCATCTGCGGCCGGGGTCTGGCTCTTTCAAGGGTACCTAAGCTGGAGTGCATTGTGCTGACCCCTCCCTCCTCCTCAGTCCATCCAAGGCGCGTATGGATGAGATCATGTGGGATGGACGAGAGAGGAGGCCTGACTGGGGTCAGCACAAGAATAGTTGGATGTGCCACAGTAGCTGCATCTCTGTATCAGGTAACATTTCTTTTGTCATTCTGAGCCCCCAGTGGTGTGCTCTTCAAACTCCTCAGTAATGTGCCCCCAGATACCCCAGTGGCGTGCCACCCCCCCGAGGCCCCCAGTGGCATGTCCCCCCCCCCCAGGCCTCCAGTGACATGCCCTCCTGACTCCCTCATATCGTGCCCTCCTGACCCCCCTTTTCCATGCCCTCCTGATCTTCCTGTGTCAGGTCCTGTGTCAGGCCATCTTGAGCCCCTCTAACATACCCTCCTGACCTTCTTGCGCCAGGCCATCCTGACCCCCCCATACCATGCCCTCCTGACTTTCCTGTGCCAGGCCATCCTGACCTCTGCACACTGCCCTACCTACTACTGACCTCTGTACACTGCTCCACATACTACTGACCTCTGTACACTGCCCTACATCCTACTGACCCCTGTACAGCGATCTACCTACTACTGACCTCTGTACATGACCAAGATTAGACTGAATGTTTAACTGATATGCATTTAATATATTATCCAAGATTTAGTTTTATTGTTATATGATATTGGATCTGATGGTTTGCTGTTTGGTATTTGTATATCAGTTTTAGATGCCAATTACAAGGATTATTATCCTTGTACTTACTTTTCATTGGGGGCTTGCTTGTTAACTTCTTAACCCAAGGGACCTATGATCCCTTCCTTGTTGTCCAGGTAGATCTCCACCTCTCAAAAGGTTGCCTACCCCTGCCTTAGACCATTCAGAGTACGAATTATTAACCACTGTTCTCTGAATTCTGCCTTTTAGTCAGTTTTCTATCCATTTACAAATGGATCTTTCCAAGCCTGTAGACTTGACCTTACATATTAGCCGTGTGTGGGGAACTGTGTCAAACGCTTTTGCAAAATCCAAGTATACCACGTCCACAGCCACCCCTCTGTCCAAGGTTTTACTTACCTCCTCATAAAAAGAAATCAAATTTGTTTGACAACTTCTGTCTTTGGGGCCAACATCAGCCACTGTCCCCTTGTTCCCACTCCCCTTTGTTTTTGTATAATAATTTGGATGATTGTACGTTTTAAAGACTTGTTATCTTTGACTACATGAGGCTATACTCTAAATCCTTGCAACTTCTGTTTTTCATGAATCCATGCTCTTCGTTGCTTAAATTTTTTTTTTCTAGCAAGAACTCATCTATGTGGTCTTTTATTAAACTCTCCAGTATCTTCCCGACTACAGAAGTTAAAGAAACTGGTCTATAGTTACAGTTAGATACAATGGCTTTGAAATGACAGAGCTCAATTCTTTGAGGATCCGTGGGTGGATGACATCTGGTCCAGGTGCTTTATCCACCTTTATTCTCTCTAAATATTTTTGGACCATATCACTTTTGAACCATTGTGGATCATTTGGGGCTGTGTCAATACCATTTCCATTATGGACATGAGCTTCCCCATGCTCCTTTGTATACACAGAGCTGAAGAAAGTATTTAAAGTGGAGTTCCACCCAAAAGTGGAACTTCCACTCATCAGATTCCTCCCCCCCTCCGGTGACACAGTTGGCACCTTTCAGGGGGGAGGGGGGTACAGATACCTGTATATTACAGGTATCTGTACCCACTTCTGGCATAGATAGCCGCAGAATCTGCGGTTATTTACGCCACTTCCTGCTCCCTCCCCGCTGCCTGCTGGGAAACACACGGATCCCAGAGGCAGCAGGGACCATCCGTATTGCGCTGCGCGACTCGCGCATGCTCAGTAGGGAACCGGGAAGTGAAGCCGCACGGCTTCACTTCCTGATTCCCTTACCGAAGATGGAGGCGGCAGCACCCGAGGACGGAGAGACGGTTCAGCCTCGGGTGCCGACATCGCGGGCGCCCTGGACAGGTAAGTGTCCATGTTTTAAAAGTCAGCAGCTGCAGTATTTGTAGCTGCTGACTTTAAAAAAAAAAAAATTTCGGCGGCACTCCGCTTTAATAAATTTGTAAAGTGAAGGTTGTGCTGCGCTATGAACCTAAATACTGTGCGTAATAAAGTGCAAAGGTACTCAATAAAAGATATAATTGAAAGAGGCAATGTTCAAAGGTCAAAATATATCCAATCCTAGGCAGTATAAAAACGTATCGCATGCCCTGTGATTTCTTAGGATAAAACAATAAAAGTGTATCAATAAGCCAATAAAAGTATATCAAACACTCAAATGATTCTTCATAGAGCAGTGATAGAAAATATATCCATATGGTGTACAAATGAAGTGAAAAAACAGCTCAAAAGAAGGTGCACTAAAATTGCAATAAATCCTGAAGGAATAGGTAAAAATCCTAAACGGCATATAAAAGCATACAAAAAAGTTTCCTTCATATAGGTATATGCTGCAAATGTTCTTATAGGTGAAAACAAAAAAGATAAGTAGTGTCCATATAAGGTGCAAAGTAGGTAAGTGGCTGTATATTTAACAGTGTCAGCATAAAATGACAAAGTGCTGGTGCTGGTGACAATCCTCTGGCATAAAGTGCTGATGATAGGTGACTTCCTGGTTCCTGTGCAGAGTAATCTATAGATGTACCCTTAACTTACCGCTGTAAGGTAACAGCACGTGGGTATACCTCAATGTGTTTCTTGGCAGCCTCCCAGTATGGCTTATCCGGCTCCAATGGTGTGTGTCTCTAGTCTGGAATCAGAGTCTCCCTATTGTCCCTGGTGGGTCCGCATCCAATGAACCTCGCAATGGGGCATGGGGGGATGTAAAGAGGGATGCACGATAGTGTAGTATTTCCAAATGTTTATTGACAAAACAGTAAAAGTAAAATCAAGGTACTCAAAATAAGAAGTATCAAACAGGCATATAACAAACGAGCTGCAAGGTCACCCATGTCACTTCCGGTGCCTCGTGTTCCCGCACATGTTTGTCACTGTCACATGACTTCATCCTCCCCTGATACCCACATGCTGTTACCTTATAATTCCTTCAGAATTTATTGCAATTTTAGTGCACTTTCCTTTAAGCACTGTTTTTTTCACTTCAATTGTACACCAAATGGATATATTTTCTATCACTGCTCTATGAAGAATCATTTGAGTGTTTGTTATACTTTTATTGTCTTATTGAAACAATTTTATTGTTTTATCTGAAGAAATCGCAGGGCATGCAATACGTTTTTATACTGCCTAGGATTGGATATATTTTGACCATTGCCTCTTTCAATTATATGTTTTATTGAGTACCTTTGCACTTTATTATGCACAGTATTTAGGTTCATAGCGCAGCACTACCTTCACTTTATATATTTTCTAGGTTCTGATATTTCCTTCAGTGTTGCAGTATATTGTTAAAAAACGCACACATTTAGTAGCGCGGGAATATCATTGTATTATTTAATAAATTTGCCTTCTCTTTGTCCCCAGTCACCCACTCTAGATTATTTTGTAAAGAGCCTACATGCTCAGACCTGACCTTTTTACTATTAATATATTTAAAGATTTTTTTGGGGGTTTTCCTACTATCTTTTGCAATATGTCATTGGTTTTCAATTTTTGCATCCTTGATTTCCTTTTTACATATTCTGTTATAGTCTTTGTAACATTTAAATGATGATAGTGTTCCTTCATTTTTATATGTTTTCAAAGCTCTTTTCTTATTATTTATAGCTTTTTTTTAACTTTGGCCGTGAGCCACATAGGTTTTATTTTTAACCTTTTAAACGTATTGCCTATGGGAATATACTTTGCAGTTCACATAAAGTCGCTTTGAAGAATTCCCATTTCTGTTCTGTGTTCATCGGTGCCAATATTCCCTCCCAGTCCCAAGTCTTGGAGAGCAGCCCTCATCCTTGGAAAATTTGCTAAATTTGAAAATCATGTTATGGTCACTGCTACCCAGATGTTCCTTTATATGAACACTAATAATAAGCTCTGCATGGTTTGAGATTACTAGGACCAGCAGAGCATCATTCCTATTTGGGGCCTCTATGATTTGTACCATAAAACTGTCCTGTAATAGGTTTATACATTTTTGCCCTTTAACTGTTCCAGCAGTGTCATTACTCCAGTCAATTTCTGGGTAGGTAAAATCCCCAAATATTATCACCGTCCCAGCCCTTTCCATCTGTGCAAGGAGCTGAGTCTCCACCTCCTCATAATCATTGGAGTTTGTTATAGGCCACTCAATGTTAAACTTTGAACTATGCTATATGCAGTTCCACCCATAATGCTTCAGCCACATCACACTCTCCATCAACTAGGTCCTCTTTCATACTCGTTTGAGATCACTTCTCACGTAGAGAGACAGACACCACCACCTTTCCTTTTTACCCTGTATCTCCGAAAGAGTGCATAGCCAGGAATATTAATAGCCCAGTCATGTGAAGAATGAAGCCAAGATTTAGCAATACTGTTTAAATCATAGCTCTCCTGATGCACCAGGGCTTACAACTCACCTATTTTGCTTGGCAGACTTCTGGCATTAGTAAACAAACACTTTAATGCATTATTACATTTTGCTTTGGTGTTTTGCATATCTTTTTTAGTAGTACAAATAGCACTATAACTTCCAATGGTTGTTTACAACATGGAAACTTTCTGGTCACCTGCCACAACCCTCCCCCCATCTACCCCCATTTCACCCACCATTCATGTCTGATCACTAACTGACCTGTCTGCCCGATTAAATTCTAGTTCACCCTACCCCCTCAATCCTAGTTTAAATATTCCTCCAACCTTCCCATAAACCTCTCCCCCAGCACAACAGACCCCTTTCCTTTCAGGTGCAAACCATCTTTAGCATATAGGTTGCACCCCAATGAAAAGTCAGCCCAGTGCTCTAGAAACCCAAACCCTTCCTTCTTACACAAATCCATGGATGTGGTGGCTTCCTTAGTTCTCTGTTTTTAGGCTTTTTTTTTTTTTCTTTATGGTCGCCTTTTGATCTGGCCAGTAATTGAGGGTGTTTCCACTCTGCATGGGAAAGCAACGGAGACACCATTGGACAGCAGCTTTGACTGGAGAGGGTAGTGTTAGATGGACTGTTGGATTTAGTTGGACTTTACATACAGAAAGTGACTAACACATTAACCCCTGGTTCACGCTGCCGCGACTTGTCATGTGACTTGAGAGTTCAAAGTCGCATGCCAAGTCCTGCCCCATTAACTGCAAGGAAACCATTCTAATCGGTGCGACTCAAGTCGCTCCAACTTAGAAAAAGGTTCATGCACTACTTTTGGTGTGACTTCAATACGACTTGCATTGATTTAGTTGTATGCAAGCTGTGATCAAGTCGCACAGGGATGTCGGATTCAAAGTCATGGCAGTGTGAACCCAGGCTAAATCCTAACTGCAAGTAACAAATTTTAAGCAGCTATATCAACAGTTCTGTTTTTCCTTTTGGGATAAAAGTTTTACCTAAATGAATAAAATCTGACCATTGTGAGTAACGCTTTTGTCAAGCTCCTTCTGGGGCGGCTGGTTGGAGGAGATTCTTCCCCCCTCCAAGAATGGTTAGTGCAGTAGATGCCAGTGGGTGACATCACTGCACCACTGAATTACAGAATTCACCCCCCCCCCTTGTCGGCCCTTCACATTACAGGGAGATTGATTTTTTGCGCGGCCTAATTGCATACAAAGAAACGCATTTTCGGATAGGAACTTTTTCCAACCGAAAAATAGACAGCATGCTCTCAATCTTCTGCTGGCTGGAATTCCGCCAGCAAAAGACTGATGGAGAATACACACGGTCGCATTTTCCGACAAAAAGCTCTCATCGGAGTTTTGCTGGCGGCATTTCCGATTGTGTGTATGCGGCATAAGAAACAATAAAAAGCTAAAAAAGGTATTTACAATGCAATTTGTGATAAAAGACATGCAGGGCTATGGCAAGAAAAGGTAAGAATTAAATATTTGTTTGCCTTTCCTGCTACTTTAAGTTCCTGGGTCTGCACACTTGTTGTTGCCATACGGGGGGGTTGGGGTCGACATTATTCCTTTTGGATTTTTTTAATTTAGTCTAACAGCTAGAACATGCAAAGGTGGGTGGGAGCACCTAAAACTTCCAATGTGGAGAGGAACAGAGTTGGGAATCACGGCAGAGAGATCTCACTGTATCCAAGACATTTAAAAATCTGGAGCTGACTCAAATAAAGAAAGTAAAAAGCTAGTTTACGACGCCTCGAGATCTGATTATAAGATATGTGATTCTCTTGACAACTATGGAGCAAAACGTTCATCCTATAATTAAAACTTTACTTTGGGTACACTAAAGCTGGCCATTAAAATCTGGTGGTTCTGCAGGGACTGGACCAATTCCAATTGGTGTGTGGCCATCCCTGTTATGGCTGGTACACACTACAGCTTTTTTGGCAATCAACCAAAAAAACTGACAGCTCTGGTCGAGCCACTGTACTAACCATCCGAAGTTAGTGCAGCAATCACCCCTGCTGAGCTGCTGTGTTCTGACAGGGGATGGCCCCCCCTAGAACACTCCGATCAGCGCTCTCTTCCATTGGCTAAGAGAGCTATTCGAGAATCGGACGGCTGCTGATTTTCCAGCATGCTCGGCCGGCTTCTGTCAGACAGACCGACATACACACGGACCAAACGTCAGACAGTTTTTATTGAACTAGCAGCTGATGTCTCCCGACATTCGGCCCATGTGTGCAGGGCTTTAATCAGAAGTCGATTGTTAGATTGACTTCTGTCAAATTGACAAGTTGGAATACTTTTGTTGATCAGTGACTGAAGCCAATTGGCTGCCGCCACCGATCAGTGTATTCTGACAGCACCGGGCCCTGCTGTCAGAATACAATGTCCCGGTGGGAGGGGATTCCACCAAAAAAAAAAAAAAAAAAAAGTACCTAAGCCAACAATTTTTTCTTTATTAGTACTTAATGATCTGCACAACTGGAAAAGTTCCCTCTGCCTACATACTTTATGCCAAAAGGTGTTCTTGCACACAGACCACCTAGCTGGCGTGTGTTCCTACCAGCATTTTAATGCAGGTGCAGCATCCAGCCCCACTGCCTGCAGCTTGTCAAAGTCTATGGCAGGATGCAGCTGGATGGAGTTAAACGCTGTACCAAGAGGTACTCACGTTTAGGGCCCTAGGTGTTCAGGGACAAATGCCTGTAACTCAGAAAGACCTGTGTTCTCCCGAGACTAGCAGTCAGTGGCAGCAGTGACTTAGGTCTCACATTCCAGATATATAGCTATGAGACTGTAGGAACAGGAGTGCCTTGGCACCCTGACATTTCAGGAGGTGTACTGCTTTTTTTCACTAGGCATTTAAGAACAATGGTACATTCTCCAGGGTACTGCTTTGGAACAGTTAACATTTCTTGAAGTTCTCTATAAACATAGCACATCATCACTCTTTGAGTTCAGGTTGGCTTTAACGGGATTAAGTTTTGCACAGTGTTTTTTAATGATATCTGCTTGAAGCTGGGGGAAGAAAGCTTTCTTCAATTTAGAATGTCATTTTTACCTGCAGGCGAGGATTTCCAGGACCGTAGGAGAGTATTACGAGCTGATGTGCACGCTGCCATTTGAAAAAAAGTTGTTGTGTTTCAGCATCAGGCAGACAAGCCTTGTGGTCCCTTAGGAGGTCTCGGGTCAGAAAACAACAATGGCTGCCAGAGTTTATACATGCATAAAGGAGGAAAGGATCATCTAATGATCTGTGGAAACAGGTGAGAGAGATATACACATAAGGTGGCACTGCAGGTCAGTTCATAGCCTAAATAGTAGCTTATATAAGCACTACTGGTCAGTAGATGCATAAAAATGTACAGTAGCTTATAATAGACACTGCTGAACTAAACTACGCAGAAATGGTAGCTCATCCAGACACTGTTGGTCAATGTATATACATTCGATAGCTCATAAAGACGCTAAGGCATGGATGCTCAACCTGTAGACCTCCAGCTGTTGCGGAACTACAAGTCCCATGAGGCATTGCAAGCCGCTGAGAGTTACAAGCATGACTCCCAAAGGCATAGGCATGATGGGATTTGTAGTTCTGCAACAGCTGGAGGGCCACAGGTTGAGCACCCATGCCCTAAGGGGTCAGTGCATACAGCCAAAATGGTAGCTCATACAGACACTGCTGGGTCCGTGTAAACACTTACATTAGGTCATAAAGACACTGCGAGGACGGTGCATATGAATACAATTGCACATATATACACAATGCTGGGTCAGTGTATATACATACACTAGCTCATACAGACAGTGCCAGATCAGTTCTTAGAGCAGAACCTCGCCGACACTTTAATTCCCTCATACGGCACCATCTTCCCAAGTCCAGCCTGTGCACAGATGCACCACCAGTTTTTGCCAGGCATGTGGAACCTGGCAAAAACCAGCAGAGCAACTGTGCATGCCTACAAATGTCCCCAGTTGCTAGAGTTGGGCACGCAAGTTGCTGGTGGTGGTAGCATTTGTGCGCATGCGTAGAAAACCCACATGCACACATAGACAACACAATGCTTCTTGGGATAGCTGTGATATAGCAATCTCGGGAGCCAGCAGGGCCTGGCCTAGGCAAAAAATCAGGAAGTGCTTTCATGCAGCAAAAAAATACACAAGAAGGTACAAATTACAATTAATCTCTTAAACATTATTGTAACAGCAAGGTGGGAAGACCAAAAAGTGAAAATATGGCCATAAGGAGTTGAAGTGGTTCTAAAGGCAGAAGGTTTTTTTTTTTTTTAATCTTAATGCATTCTATGCATTAAGATAAAAACCTTCAGTGTGCAGCAGTCCTCCTCAGCCCCCCCCCCCCCCCAATACTTATCAGAGCCCCATCTTGATCCAGTGATGTTGCATGAAAGCCTCGCCTGTCCGGGACTCCCCCTCCTGATTGGCTGAAACACAGTAGCGTGCACCATTGGCTCCCGCTGCTGTCAATGAAAGTCAGTGAGCCAATCAGGAGAGAGAGGGAACAGGGGATGAGTCAAGGCTTTGTGTCTGAATGGACACAGGGAGCTGCAGGTCGGCTCGGGTACCCCCATAGCAAGCTGCTTGCTGTGGGGGCACTTGGCAGGAGGGAGGGACCAGGAGTGCCGGCGAGGGACCCAAGAAGAGGAGGATCTGGGCTGCTCTGTGCAAAACCACTGCACAGAGCAGGCAAGTATAACATGTTTGTAATTTTTAAACAAAAAAACAAGACTTTAATATCACTTTAAGGCCTCATGCACACTGGACGTTATACTAACGTTATAAAAACACCTGTAGCTTTGCAGTGAGTTTTTCAATGTTTTTTGAATAGTGTTTTTTTTAAAAAATTTCTTTTTTTCAATGGATCAAAAACGTTAAAAATTTTTGGTGAGCCGCGTTGAGTGTTTATCAGCGTTTTTTGATGTTAGAGCGTTTTTGCAGCTGAAAACTGCCTCTCGGAACCCACTAGTTGTGGGGTTTTTTTTACAGCCAAAAAATGCCCCAGCCAAAAACAGTTGATAACAGCCTGTGTGTGCATGGACACATAAGAAAACATGATGGGGAGTTTATTGACTGTAGAAAAAAACGTCTGAAGCCAAAAACAGCAGCTGTAAAAACGTCAAGTGTGCATAAGGCCTAAGTCTAAAAAGTTATAATGACCGGAATGATACTCACATATTGTCAAGGAAAAAGCAGTCAGCATATCCCTGTAAGCGCTGAATGTCCTGCTTTTGCCACTTCTTAGAGGGCACTAACATGTGTTTCCTCCCCAACACCAGAATACGTTTCCCCCTTGCTGCCAGACTAGAGACCACATCCAAGAGCTGAAACAAGACAAAAAATAAGAATACATGGTGAGAGAATGTGATGTATCTGAGCAATAAAGTTTCTCTTTATGTGCTATTGGGTGTGCTGGTGAGCATATTTGTGATGTCTAGTTGCCCTTCCTCTGGTGGTTAACCTATAAATCTCTCTATTTATTCCAACAAAATATATGGAAGAGCAAGCGCATAAAAAGATAACGCGTATCTAACCCCAAAACAAGAATGGAATCTATTGAAGCTTTATAGTCCATCGCTGCATTCGTTTTCTTTTTTTTTAGGATTAGACCAGTTTCAGCAAGTACAGAAAATATCTGTTGATAATGCCAGATATAGAGTCCCCCTGTCACCTCCTGTGAAATAAACTGGAAACACAAAACAATGTTATCTTATATGTGTAAACTACTAATCCAATCATCCCCCATGTAATGGATCTGAACAAAAGCAGACATATTTGAAGTCTGACCCAGGTGGTAATCGTGGCTGCCTCCACATAAACAGGGGAGAAATAAGTGTAGCCAACCAGGGACAAGAAGTATGTTATTTACAGGATTACCAGGTGAAAAAAAAAGCCTGAAAAAAAGAAAGCTAATGCAAACACCACAGCTAAGGACTGGTAAGCTGCAATACATTACATTTTGTTTTGGGATTTAAATACGCCTTACGTCATATAAAAAATGGATTTAAACACTGCAATAAACGACTTAAAGGAGAAGTATAGCCAAAACTGTTTTGGCTTTACTTCTCCTGGGGATCACAGGAGTGCAGTCCGTTCTGTATTTCTGTGACCCATTTTAGCTAACTGGGCTAAAATCCACCATTGGCTGACGTCACTCAGCCGAGCCAGGCTCGGTAAAGATACTGACTTTACAGTTGGGATCCACCCAGATGCCTGGACCGCCAGCTTGCTTAGCCTCTCAGCGAGAGCCTGAGCCACCTGCTCCCCGCCCCCTCCACAGCCCAGCACTCCAGTGAGCGCTGGAGGGGCAGAGCAGCGAGTTGGTGACTGACAGCTCTCTGCTCACTGAAGGCTGAAGACCAAGCGATCAGTGGTGTTTGATCGCTCAATTCTCAGTCTTAGAGCCGACAGTGCGTATACATTTTTTTTGGTACAAGCCCATACTTATCTTTTAAAGGAAATCTATGGTGCCAGCATACACATTTATTTTTATAACATTAGCATTGTAATGCTACGTCCAGCGATGTTACGCCCCCCCCATATACCCCCCTCTCTCCTTTTTAATATGGATGCAGCATTAGACACGTGCCCTCCAAGCAATACTACATGGTCAGTAATTACTGTTTTTCTCCATATATATATATTGTATACTCTTATCTTAACCATCACCTTTCTTTATACATCTATGTTTATATATATATATATATTGATTACAACATCCTTACAATTGGTTTATAACTGTTTTTTTAATTTATAGACATACCTTTTGTTTGCCGATTCCAATCTGATACCCCTGAGGAAGAGTATATCTCGAAACGCGTCGGGTACTCCCCGCATATGTGTTCCATGTGTATTGGAGTTCTATGATTGTGAATTTTTTGCATCTTGTATTGCTATCTTTTTGTATGTATCACGTATGCTGCATATTTACCCCATGTACCACAGATCCATTTAAAGATCTATACTATTAATAAACACTTTATCATACAATTTTTACATCTTCCATACTCTTTATGACCTGTGAGTAGGTGTTCCCTTTAAAGTCCCGTAAGAGGATCAATTTCCATTTAGCTAGCTTAACTTGGGATGTGGGTTCACCCTACCCCTTAGACCAACCCAGCACCAACCCCTGTTTATTTAGCATTGTAATAAACATACAAACAATAGTTATTTTTGAGAATCCAATATACAGTGCCTTGAAAAAGTATTCCCCCCTCCTTGGCTTTTTACCTATTTTTTTACATTACAGCCTTTAGTTCAATGTTTTTTTAATCTGAATTACCGGTATATGTGATGGATCAGAACACAATAGTCTAAGTTGGTGGAGTAAAATTAGAAAAATATATATACATAAAACTATTTTTCAGAAATAAAAAACTGATCATAGGCATGTGCGTATGTATTCACCCCCTTTGTTATGAAGCCCATAAAAAGCTCTGGTGCAACCAATTACCTGCAGAAGTCACATAATTAGTGAAATGATGTCCACATGTGTGCAATCTAAGTGTCACATGATCTGTCATTTCTTTTTTTTTTTTTTTTCAAATATAGTTTTTATTTCGGCAATGATCTGTCATTTCATATACACACCTTTTTGAAAGGCCCCGGAGGCTGCAACACCTAAGCAAGAGGAACCACTAACCAAACACTGCCATGAAGTCCAAGGAACTCTCCAAACAAGTAAGGGACAATGTTGTTGAGAAGTACAAGTCAGGGTTAGGTTATAAAAAAAATATCCAAATCTTTGATGATCCCTAGGAGCACCATCATGTTGTTAGTGCTGCCTGTCTTCTGGCCATCTCTTTCCACAACTTCCTGTATTCCCTGCATGCTTTGCAGCTTCTCCTCTGCTTATTATTTTCAATTTCTAAGGACTAGATATCCCATAGTACCTTGCTGCCTACAAGTAGTGATTGCTGTGCCGAGTTAGCCATCTGATTTCTGCTGAATCAGATAAAATTTGAGCCACTGACCCTGTCAGCACAATCCAGCAACAGGGCTTATTAGATACAGTCACAGCCACAGCCACTGGTGCTCTCTGTCAGTGTACAGTAGCCAGCAGGGGAGGTTCCTCCAACCATGCAGTTTAGCATGGACAGAGGAATATGGCCATTTTTTCGTGTTCAACACAGGGGGGTTGAACAAGAGAAATTGAAGCGTGTATGGTTAACCTAAAAGTGCATAAATGTGTGCCAATTACTGAACTGGCATGGTTTAGAATGTGGGCAAGTTAAATGTTCATTCAGGTGTCTATTTCAAACTTACAGCAGATCTTCAAAAGTGAAGGTACTGCTCATCCTCCTCACCTTTGTTTACAGGTACCTGCTCCCACTGCCTCAATTCTCACCTAGACGAGAATAATGTCACTCGTCCCGCCCCCCTCATTGCCTGCAGCCCCCCCAGGAACCAGTCTCAGCGATCTCACACATGTGCAGTGAGGAGCCAGCTGCCATTCCTCAAGATGTCACAGCTGGCTCCCAAATCCAAGATGGCCGCTTGGGAGGACCTGCATCAGTGAGAAGAATTGGTTGCAGGAAGACAGCGCTGAACTCCATTAACCAGTAAAGTACCTGGTTGCTACAGTATTTGTAGCTGCTGACTTTTCATTTTTGTTTTAAATAGGTGAAGTCCTAGGCGTCAGATGGCAGATTAAGCTTAAAAAGGATTTTTTTGAAGGTTTAGCAAAACTAGACTAAACAAAAAACATTTTCTGTCTCCATGGGAAACATTCATGGGGTTTCCACAAAAAAATCAAGAGCTGTAAGGTTGCAAAGATCACCTGTCTAAGCCCTTGAGTCTTCATGGTAGAAGGCACACCTACACTCTATAAAGTAGCTGCACATTCTCAGTGGGAACAAAGTGCAAGGTATTGCACTCGTTCTGAAACCATGAATGTAGATACAGTGGGGAATTTTTCAACGTTCATTGCTGAGATGTGACATGAAATGCTTTTAAACTGTTACTGTTAATCTTGTTGAGGACAGCAGCGTTAACTCCGGGAACTTCCACAGGATTTCCTCTTCTTGGTTCTAGAAGGAAGTCGCTCATCTGGCACGGCTCTCACAATAAGTAAATTAAACTAAATATCTCAGCTACACTGTGACATTATACAGAATACAGTTTTAACACTTACATTACACATAAACCACTATGAGGAAATCATAATATATACAAAGATATTTTCAGTTGTTTGAGGAAAAGGCATATGACCACACAAACCACAAAGGGAGAGGTACAGCAAACTAAAAAAACGATGGCACCTCAAATAGATTAGAAACAAATTGCATTTTGAAAGTAAAAGCTTGCACAGCGATCAGTTTAGGGGTGGTTTACACCATAGTGCAAGCGTTATGGCATCTGCGCTAAGGCCTCGTGCACACTGAGTACTAAAAACGCTGCTTTTAGGGACGTCTGGCGTTTTTCTTTTCTGCTTTTACCTTCCATGTAAGCCTATGCGTCCATGCAAACATAGGTGTTTAGAGCAAGGGCATTTAGAGGCAGAAAAAAATAGCTTGACACGTATAAAGTGGCGCGTTAAAGTGGTTGTAAACTCTAAAAAAAAACAAAAATAAAAAAAAAACAACCTGCAAGACAAATGCATAATGAGCTAGTATACATCACATACTATTAGCTCATTATGAAATACTTACCTTAGAACGAAGCTGTTGCAGCAGTCCCGGTACACCGTGGTGATCGGCGACATGTCTCCCGAAGTTATTTTCCGGGGTCACGGGCTCCGGCACTGTGATTGGTCAGAGACGCGATAACGTCACTCTCGCGCATCGGTCGACGGCACAGCTAATGAAGAAACAGCACGAGCGAGCCGTTTCTTCAGTGCACATGTGCCGATGATGCTGCACATGCGAATACAGAGAATATCTCTTAAACGTTAAAGTGCAAGTTTAGGAGATATTCACGGTACCTAAGGGCAGGGGTGTTGCTAGTTCTACAAAAGATCTGGGGCTAGAGCCCATAGCAATGTAGTAAAGAAAGTCATATGCTTGGGCGGGTATACACATGTATATAATATACGTGTGTGTGTATATATCCCCAGAGAGCCCCCCCTTACATCAGGGTCCCCAGAGGGCCCCCCCTACATTAGGATCCCCAGAGAGCCTCCCCCTTGCATCAGGGTTCCCAGAGAGCCTGCCCCTTGCATCAAGGTTCCCAGAGAGCCTGCCCCTTGCATCAAGGTTCCCAGAGAGCCTCCCCCTTAAATCAGGGTCCCCAGAGAGCCTCCGACTTAAATCAGGTTCCCCAGAGAGCCCCCCCTTAAATCAGGGTCCCCAGAGAGCCCCCTTTGCATCAGTGTTCCCAGAGAGCCTCCCCATTGCATCAGGGTTCCCAGAGAGCCTCCCCCTTAAATCAGGGTCCCCAGAGAGCCTCCCCCTTAAATCAGGGTCCCCAGAGAGCCTCCCCCTTAAATCAGGGTCCCCAGAGAGCCCCCCACTCACATCAGGGTCCCCAGAGAGCCTCCCCTCCCCTTGGGGACCCCTGCAGAGACTCGGGGCTATGGGGCTGAGATTCGGGGCTATAGCCTCAAAAGCCACCCCCTAGCGACGCCACTGCCTACAGGTAAGCCTTAATATAGGCTTACCTGTAGATAAAAGTGGTAGTATTAGGTTCACAACCACTTTAAGACTTTAGGTGTTTTGGCCACTTTTTTTTCATTTCAGTGGCCAAAACAAATTCGCTATTCTGGCCAGGGAAATAAGTTAACACCCAATCGTTTCATTTGCCTTAACAGACCTAGATGCAATTACACACATCAAGCGTTTTTTCTGCGAAACGCTGCTGCCAGGAGGAAAGGCGTTTAGGAGAGCTGAGAAACACATCACATGCAGATGCTTTGCGTTGGGAAGCACTTTATAACATTGCTGCAGCGATGCACTGTGTAAAATGATGCATGCATTATTTTATTGCAACATTAGACAGTGCAGTACATGGGTGTAAACAGCACTGATTTAAACTAATGTTATTTCCCTTGCTTTTGCTTTGTGGTTGCATTGGGCAACCAGCACTTAAAGAAGGTATAGAAAAAAATATACATTCATACTCACCTCTATGCTGCAGCTGTCCCACCCCAGCTCTAAGGCCGAGAACTGAGCGATCACATGACAGCTGATTGTTTAGCTGAATACTGGTGGGGGGTGCACTGTACACCTTTGCTGCCATTGTGCTATGTGCTAAGTGCGTCCCTGTACCTTTAACCACTTCCCGCCCGCCCTATAGCGGATTGACGTCCGGGAAGTGGTTCTGTTATCCTGACTGGGCGTCATATGACGTCCTTCAGGATAACATGCCGCAGCGCGCCCCCGGGGGCGCGCATCGTGGCGATCGGTGGAGCGGTGTGTCAGTCTGACACACCGCTCCACCGATCTTGGTAAAGAGCCTCCGGCGGAGGCTCTTTACCACGTGATCAGCCGTGTCCAATCACGGCTGATCACGCTGTCAATGGGAAGAGCTGTTGATCGGCTCTTCCTCACTCGCGTCTGACAGACGCGAGTAGAGGAGAGCAGATCGGCGGCTCTCCTGGCAGGGGGGGTCTGCGCTGATTGTTTATCAGCGCAGCCCCCCCTCAGATTACCACACTGGACCACCAGGGATGCCACTAGGACCACCAGGGAAGGGGCAACGTGGATGGCCAGGTATGTACCCCATGGCCATCCACATGTGCCCAATCTGTGCCAATCAGTGCCCACAAATGGGCACTGATTGGCACTATTATGTCAATGATCTGCCCAGCAATGCCCAGATCTGCCCAGCAATGCTTTATCAGTGCCACCTGTCATTGCCCATCGGTGCCACCTGTCATTGCCCATCGGTGCCACCTGTCAGTGCCCATCTGTGCCCATCTGTGCCCACCTATCAGTGCCCATCAGTGCCACACATCAGTGCCACACATAAGTACCCATCAGTGCCACCCATATATACCAATCAATGCCACCTACGAGTGCCCATCAGTGCCGCCTATGTGTGCCCATCGGTGCCACCTATGAGTGCCCATCAGTGCCGCATACCAGTGCCACCTATTAGTGCCCATCAGTGCCACCTATCAGTGCCCATCATCAGTGCCCGTTAGTGCCACCTCATCAGTGCCACCTCATCGGGGCCCATCAGTGCCGCCGTATCAGTGCCCATAAGTGCAGCCATATCAGTGCCCATTATTGAAGGAGAAAGCGTACTTATTTACAAAAAAATTTAACAGAAACAAAGAAAAACTTGTTTTTTTTCGAATTTTTCGTTCTTCATTGCGCAAAAAATAAAAACCGCAGAGGTGATCAAATACCACCAAAAGAAAGCTCTATTTGTGGGAACAAAATGATAAAAAATTTGTTTGGGTACAGTGTAGCATGACCGCGCAATTGTCATTCAAATTGCAACAGCGCTGAAAGGTGAAAATTGGGCTGGGCGGGAAGGTGTCTAAGTGCCTGGTATTGAAGTGGTTAAGGAGGGGTGGGCAACCTCCAGGTTCACCTGCCCTCTACCTATCCATTATTATGCATGTGCTTCTACTATGGAGACTCTCGAAATTTATAGAGTTAGGACTGCAGATAATACTGGGGTCCTGTGAAGGGGCCCTGCAGCTTATGCATGTATTTGCAAATGTGTGCAAACTAAACCCTGGTTTTTAATGCATACTGTTAGACAGGATAATTAGGTTAGTTGCAGGTTGGTTGGTAAGTTGAGCTGGGAATTTTCTTTTGTTTTGTTTGACATGCGTCCAGCTCACCGTGTGCTCCTTGCTGCGGAGACCAGTTATAGGTGGGGGCACTGCCCATTTGTTTGTACTGTTGGAATACTGGTGAGTGGATGCACTGGATAGCTTTGCCACCATTGTGCTAGGTGCTGGGTGTCCAGTGCACCCCTGTGCCTTTAAGGAGGGGTGGGCTCCTTCCAGGCTCACCTACCCTCTACCTATCCATTATTATGCATGTGCTTCTACTATAGAGGCTCTCAAAATTTATAGAGTTAGGACTGCATATAATACTGGGGTGCCATGAATTGGCTCTGCAGCTTACGTATGTTTTTGCAAATGTGTGCAAACTAAACCCCTGTTTTTAACGCATACCGCTAGACAAGATAATTCAGTTGGTTGCATGCTGGCCAGTAAGTTGAGCTGGGAATTTTCTCTGGCTTTGTTTGACGTTCTTCATATAAACCCTGATTCCAAGCATTACTTTGTTTTGGGGAAGATCCTCTGTCTGCGTCCCACTGGGGAGCTTTCACATCAGTTTGTATTCTGGTGACACCCTTTCTTCCTGGACAGGAAGAGAGTGAAAATCTACTCAATGGGAACACAGACAGCAAACAAAGCAAAACTGCATAGGTTTTATAAACTTTTTAAGGACCAAATTACTATTTTGACTAATTACATAATATCCTTTAGATTGTAAGCTCCATGAGCAAGGCCCTCCTATATTGAACTGTTTTGTAATCGTACTGTCTCCCTCTATATTGTAAAGGACTGAGCAGACTGTTGGTGCTATATAAATCCTGTATAATAATGATGATGTGCTTGTAGCTCTGAAGAAGGGAGACTCCTATAGCCCCTGAACCATGTTGGCATATCTTGTTGATCACAAATACTGTATATTCATTCTGGAAGTCTAGTAGTAAAGTGGTGCCTTTTTTTGTCAACCTTTCTTTGCATTTTCATAAGATCTCCCCTAAAAGGATCAGAAATCTACCTACGTATGGTACCTCCACAAACTATCCATCACAAAGTTTGAAAAAACTGACTGTATAGCGCTCCTTGCCCTTACTACGACAGTAACCAAAACCCAAAGGCCTAATGTTCTAGCCATCTTCTGTGCAAGCATACAGTTCTCATCATTTAAACATGCATTTTTCACTGAAGTCAATCTCTGTCTTCAGTGGGTTAAAAAAGTAAATAGCTAAAACTTTAGAAACAAGATGCTGTTTCCTAGCCTCCTCAAGTATTTAATACTTTGTGGGTGCGCAAATTCCTGCTATCCTCGCAAAATGCAGTGGTTCCTCCCATCAGCTGGTACGTCCCTAAACAGCTTACAGGCCAACAGAAGGAACAACTGCGTTCAATGGGGGAAACAGGTTTTTAACTCATGCGGCCTGTCAAATATTTGCGGTGGCCGAGGAGCAGCATCACGGTGGCTTTTTAACTGCACTTCTTCCCGCAGGTACAGCTATTTGCTCTTTAAATCCTTGCAATTTATTATCCTTAAACTGCAATCTGGCAGTGAGCAAATGTGACTCGAGCAAATAGATTCATTATTATGAGGACTAAGCATAGTTTCAATGCAAAATTTGAGATTGCCAGCAATTGGCTGACATATTGTAGTTAATTTGACTAATACAATGGTGAGCAAACATTTTTTTCGGTGAGATTATTCCACAGGTGCATTGGAATTATTTTAGAAATAGCATGCAACAGTTTTTTTTTCCTTGTCTGGATACCTTACAACAGGGGTCTCAAAGTACCGGCCCGCGGGCCATTTGCGGCCCGCGGACCGGTTAAAAATGGCCCGCAGGCAGGGCTGATAAAGGACTAGAGGTCGACCGATATTTGGCCATTAGGTCGCTATATAGCACTGGCCGCTGCTCTTCCTCCCTTCTCCACACTCAGCGCTTGATGCTTGTGTGAAACTGACATGTAACAGGAGGAGAGAGACAGAGGGATCTGTCAGATTTGAGGTTGATGTCGGGGGTGGGCGGGACCCGGCCAATATCAAAAACAAGCCAATGGGATCTGGGCGGGCAGCTACGTGTATGTGGCCCGCCCCTTTTCTTAAGCAGCCCAATCATTGGCTGGTGTTTGACAGCTGCTGGTCCCGCCCACCTCGGCCAGGTCCCGCCCACCCCGACATAAACCTCAATTCTGACAGATCCCTCTGTCTCTCTCCTCTGTGTTACGTGTCAGCTTCACACAAGCATCAAGCGCTGAGTGTGGACAGCTCCTTGTCAGTTTCACACACTGTTACACTCCGCTCAGTGTGAAACCTGCCAGTGGTACCTGCCTGTGCCAATCAGTGCCATCTGTCAGTGCCATCTGCCAGTGCCACTGCCAATCAGTGCCACCTGCCAGTGCCAACCAGTCTGCCATTGCCACCTGCCACCACCTGCCACCGCCAATCAGTGCCACCGCCAACCAGTGCCTGCCAGTGCCACCGCCAACCAGTGCCCCTGCCAATCAAAGCCACCTGCCAGTGCCACCTTCCGCCACCTGCCAGTGCCACGCCAATCAGTGCCACCTGCCAGTGCCACCTGCCACCACCTGCCAGTGCCACGCCAATCAGTGCCACCTGCCACCACCTGCCAGTGCCACGCCAATCAGTGCCACCTGCCAGTGCCAATAGTGCCACCTGCCAGTTCCAAACCAGTGCCACCTGCCAGTTTCAAACTAGTGCCACCTGCCAATGCCTGCCAGTGCCACCTTCCAGTGCCAACCAGTGCCACTGCCAATAAGTGCCACCTGCCAGTACCATTGCCAATCAGTGCCACCTGCCAGTGCCATCTGTCAGTGCCAATCAGTGCACCCTCCAAACAGTGCAACGTGCCACCTGCCAGTGACAGACAGTGCCACCTGCCAGTGCCACCTGCCTAAGCCAACCAGTGCCACCTACCACAGCCAACCAGTGCCATCTGTACTGAGGACATCAAGTGTGTGGTAGAGTGACAGGAGCAAGCAGTGAGGAGTGGAGTGGGTGAGGTTTTTTTTTTTTCAAATCGGCCTAAAATATCGGCCACAAAAATCGTCATCATATATCGGCCATCGGCCGCCCCGATTTCTAAATATCGGCATCGGCCAGAGAAAAATCCATATCGGTCGACCTCTATCCAGGATGTCTTTTTGAACTGCACCCAGGCACCGCAGAGGGGGAGGCGCCAAAGAGCTTTACCTCCCCATCTCTTCTGTCCTCTCCGCTGCACGCTGCTGCAGCCCAGAGAGAGAACAGAGCCGAGAATAGAGCGGAGGAAGGATCCGCTCATCGATCCACCCACCTAGGCATTGACGATTGACCAGAGCCCCAAACCAGGGTCCTGCTGCCACCTCAGGGCGGGAGATTGTGTTCTCTGGGTCCCCTGTCACTAGGCCTGTATGGAAGCCAGGAGGAGAGGACTCGGGAGGCAGATGATCCTGACTGCCAGGAGAGGTGAGTGAGCATCACACTGAGGCAAAGTCCTTAGTGGGGTGACTGGGGTAGAAATTTGTGCAGTGTGGGGGGTATTTTATGCAGTGTGGAGGGTGATTGTGCAGTGTGGGGGGTAATTTTGTAGTGTGGGGGTAATTATGGAGTGTGTAGGGTATTTTATGGAGTGTGGGGCTATTTGTGCAGTGTGTGGCTATTTGTGCAGTGTGGGAGGGGTAATGCTGGGGGTTAATAATGCGTTTGCTGACACCAATGCTGGGTTAATAATGCGCTTACGGACACCAGTACTGGGTATAATGCGTTTGCTGACACCAGTGCTGGGTATAGTATAGTATATTATTGCTGGTATAGTTTATTGCTTTTGAAGTTTTAAAAGTTTGCATGCGGCCCCTCATGGGATATGAAAACTTGTCATGTGGCCCTCAGGCAATTTGAGTTTGAGACCCCTGCCTTACAACAACACAATTGTAAATTGTATGTGAACTTCAGGATTTAAAAAAAAAACGTTATTTTGGTGGTCTAAACATTTTCCAGCGCTGCCAGCAGTAGAATGTCTTTGACCATTACTGCAGAAGCAAGGGTAAAAATTACACGCTGCGTCTTCTAATAAATACATTAGAATTGGTCAATAAAGAGAAGAAAAAAAGAAAAGGTGTCTAACATTATTGCTGCCTTCTAGCACAAAGCCTGTGGTTGTACAAATGGTCTGCAGATGGGACAGCCCCTCTATAAGACTGCTTCACTATACTACTGTCTGGGTGAAGATACAGACCTTTAGCTGATAGTGGGAAACCACCTAAAAGTTAGGCCTGGTTAAGTGCAGAAGGCGGGAAGACAGAACTAAACAGGTCATGTCTGGTGGGTGACAGGAAACAGCCAGTGTTAGCATAAATCTGTAAGTCTCCAAAGCTGCAATGCTATAAGTCTTCCAGGTAGAGCCCATGGTAGGGTTGCCACCTCATCCCTTTAAACCCGAACACATATTAATTACACAGGTTCTGTGGCTGATTAAGGTGGTAATTAAACTCACTTGATGCCTTATCTGCATTAAACTAGCCTCAGAACCTGTGTAATTGATATGTGTTCGGGTTTAAAGAGATGAGGTGGCAACTCTAGCCCATGGCTGCCAATTAGGAAAGTATGTTCGAAATGCAACTCAATGTAACTCAAGTCAGTACATAGGCCAGTGATGGCGAACCTTGGCACCCTAGATGTTTTGGAACTGCATTTCCCATGATGCTCATGCACTCAGCAGTGTAGTTGAGCATCATGGGAATTGTAGTTCCAAAACATCTGGGGTGCCAAGGTTTGCCATCACTGACATAGACTTTAAACCCTTTATCTTTATTACCAGAGGATATTCGACTAAATTCAGTTAGCCATAATGACTTTAATTTGCCATAATGACTACTATATTCAGCAATGACAGCCAATGAGAACTGCAAACAACAGCCTATAATACCAATAATTTCTGCAGATGACACATGCATTATTACGTCTCGTGATAAGTACTTTTTTACTGCTGAAAATAGGCTTAAAGTGAACCTGTGGCAAGTCCATGGGCATTCAGGTATTTACATAGACTAACTGAGTTTTAAAACTACCCCTCACTAGACTCAGTAAGGCTGAGTTCACACTGGCATTAAGAGAAGGAGTTAGAGAGGCATTAAAAAGGCCCCTCAAACACCTATGCACAAGATACAATAGAAAGCACATAGTGCTGTTCACACTAAGCGTTAGCATTGCTTCAAAACTGAAGCCCCATGTTGAGTCAGGAGGCGTTTGAAGCCCTTCCACGCCTCCCATTTAAGTCTATGGTAACGCATCGCAAATGCTCTGGCAGACAGTTGCGGGGCGTTTAGATTTGTTCATTTACTGTAATGGAATAGGCATTTGTGGAGCAGTTTTAACGCTCGTCATACGCTTCAAAACTGCCCATAGGGCGTTTGGGGAGCATGTTTAACTCCTCATTAATGCTTGTAAAACGCCTGTCTAATGCCCATACTAAAGCTCATTGACGCCTATCTGAGGCCCATACTAATGCTATACAAACGCTATAGGAGAGTTTATTGAGCGTTAGAAATGTAGTAAAGTGTGAACAAGCCCTAACTGCATGCACTGCAGAGCATTTCATCCTTGAAATTCACAACGGAAGCACCGCAGTCACTCGGATTGTTCTCTCAGCAGGTCAGCTCCCCCCTGCACCCCGATCATAGCAGTGACTTAGCCCACCCTGCTCCTCATTCCCCCAAAGTGTCAACTATTCCAGCTCCCTCTCCCAGCTTGCCGTGCTCCCCATCCCAGTAACCACTCTGCAGCCTTCTAACCCCCTAATCTCTAATGTAGACACAGTGAAGGTGCTCTGAAAGTCTAGAGAAGGACAACTTCAGTGCTTCTGCTGCAATGACTGTAGCAACAGAGATCAGTGATGGCCTGTTTTAGGCTGGGTTCACACTGGTGCGACACGACAGCTGTCCTACTTTGGATCCGACTTTGCCCTGCGACTAGAAGCCGACATGCGTCCGACTTTCAATGAACGGGGATCCGACTTGGATCCCCGCCAATACCAGGCACTGTGTTTGGTATGAATCTTGAGGGGGAACTCCGTGCCAAATTTTAAATAAAAAAACGGCATGGGTTCCCCCTCCAAGAGCATACCAGGCCCTTGGGTCTGGTATGGATTGTAAGGGGAACCCCCCTACGCCGAAAAAACCCAGTGACCACACCCCTTATGACGGCACAGTCCCAGCATACACACGGAGTGTGACGTTATAAGGGGGCGGGGTCACCGCCTATATAAGTCATCACGGAGCGCTCACACACCATTCCAGCGGGAGAGAGCATCGTGTCAACATCGGAAGAAGAGAAGTGGGGAGAATACGGCGAAGACGGGGCCACCGCTAGCAAAAGAGCCGGCAAAAGAGCAGAAGATAGCGGAGGAGCCCGGCAGAAGATACCTGAGAGAAGGAGAAGAACCGGAGAGCGCGGAGAAGAGGCCGGAGAGCGCGGAGAAGAGGCCGGAGAGCGCGGAGAAGGAAGAAGACCCCCGAAGTCGGAAGAAGACCCCAGGAGTCGGAAGAAGACCCCCGGAGTCGGAAGAAGACCCCCGGAGCTGCCTAATAAATTAAGAACCGGTCGTGTGTTTTTTATATTGACACTTTTTTCCCCTAGGTGAATGGGTAGGGGTACGACGTACCCCATACTCATTCACATAGGGTGGGGGGCCGGGATCTGGGGGCCCCCTTATTAAAGGGGCTCCCGGATTTCGATAAGCCCCCCGCCCGCAGACCCCGACAACCAACGGCCAGGGTTGTCGGGAAGAGGCCCTTGACCTCATCAACATGGGGACAAGGTGCTTTGGGGTGGGGGGGCCGCAGGGTGCCCCCCTGCCTCAAAGCACCCACCCCCCATGTTGAGGGCATGCGGCCTGGTACGGTTCAGGAGGGGGGGTGCTCGCTTGTCCCCACCCCCTTTCCTGACCGGCTGGGCTGCGTGCTCGAATAAGGGTCTGGTATGGATTCGGGGGGGGGGCCCCATGCCGTTTTTTCGGCGTAGGGGGGTTCCTCTTAAAATACATACATCAAGATCATCTGAGCACAAGTCGCATGCCGAAGTCGGATCATGCAAGACAGCGATCCGACTTCAATGATAGTCAATGGGCTGAAGTAGGATCAAAGTCGGACCAAAGTAGTATGGGGTGCATTTCTATAGTCGGAACGACTTGTGTCGGAACAGTTAGGATGGCTCCCATAGGGAAACATTGAATTTCACACGTCATGCGACATTAGCTCCCAATGTCGGAGCGTGTGTCGGACCAGTGTGAACCCAGCCTTAAAGCTCATTTACTGCTTGTGAGGCCTCATGCACAGTGGACGTTAAAATAATGTTATAAAAACGTCAGTAGTTTTGCAGTGAATTTTTAAACTCTTCTTAACGTTTTTGCAAAAGCGTTTTTTAGCAATTAAAATAGTTTTTCCGCGTTAGCGTTTTTTTTTTCCCAATGGATCAAAAATGTTAAAAAACGCTGGTGAGCAAGTTTTTAAGCGTTTATCAGCGTTAGAGCGTTTTTACAGCTGAAAAACATCTCTCAGAACCCACTAGTTTTGGGGTTTTTTTACTGCTCAAAAACGTTACTGCCCAAAACTGCTGATAACAGCCTATGTGTGCATGGACACATAGGATTACATGATGGAGAGTTTAATGACTGTAGAAAAAAACATCTACAGCCAAAAACAGCTGCTGTAAAAATGTCCAAAAACGTCCAGCAGTGTGCATGAGGCCTTAAGTATTTGTAATTACTTAGGTATAATCTACACAATTCAGATTTTGGGTAGGCATTAGTGAGCTAAATCATCTACCCACTTCCTATATATTTTGGGGACTCGAAGGGTAGAATTTTCTTGCAATAGTTTGTGACTAGGTTAATAACATCCTAATCAGCCACAGACCCTATGTAATTAATATGTGTACGTGTTTAAAGGGATGGAGGTGGCACCCTAGGCTCCACTGCACTTTGATTATGACATGTGACGGCACTGAGTAGCACTGAAAGGAAGTGTTCAGCTCCACTGGGCTCACAAACTGGAAACAGGTCTACTTATGTAATGCTTCAGGAGTTATGTCTTATGACACCACCCTGCCTGACTGCGTAGAGCTGTAGGTGGGATGCGCTGATACATTCAGGGGAATTCAAAATAGTCCTAATGACAATTTTCTGGCGGTAGTTCCCTTAAGAACTACCTTCAACTAATTAAGGCAAGTATTTGCACCAGTGTGGATAGCATCACCAACACGTTTGGCAAATTCAAGTAGTTTCTTTTTTTTTATAAGTGGTGCCTGGTATCAAAGGTATAGTGTCAAGCTGCATTAACATTTAACCACAAGCGCAGATTTTTTTCTTTTAGGCCGGGTTCACACCTATGCGAATTAGATGCGGATTTCCCCGTATCCAATTCGCATAGCAGGAGAATGTGAATGGCTCCCTATGGAGCCGGTTCACATATCTCCGTTGCGGCTGCGAAGTGCACTGCAAAGAAACGCTGTGCGTCTTTGGCTCCGTTTCAGGGCCAAATTCAGGCATAGATTCGGCCCTGATTCGTCCCTGAAACGGGGAACAGGGATCCACAGTGGGTTACATTGTGAACCCGGCCTTAAGTTTTTTAGTTCTTACTACTGCCATTTTAAAAACCTGTCGCTATGGCAATGTCAAATTCTTAAAGAATTATCACCAGTTTGCACTGGTGATAAAGAAAACCAGCTCTGAATTGGCATAGAGACGTATGCCAGTACTCGGTGTAGGGCATGGCTGTACTGGGAAGCTGTCATGATTGTGACAGCTTTCCTCATCTGTACTGTATTCCCCCATCCGATTTAGCTCTCTACTGGGAGATCTATGCAGCTGTTCCCATCATTGATTTGCCTGCATGGAACACCTGTGCATCCTGAATGGGTGAAGACAGCCCCACCCAAGGGTGCATGGATCAGTATACCCACGTGAATGAGACCCTAGGCTGGACATTAGGATCATTTTCATAATCGATTAGTTGGCCGATTACCGTTTCGATTAATCTGATAATAACCTTAAAAAAAGTGTGGTGTATAAAATTTAGTTAATATGTAAAGTCAAATAAAAAAAAAAAAAAGCAATTTATTCTGAAAGCGGAGTTCCACCCAAAAATGGTGGCCCCCTGACATGCCACATTTGGCGTGTCATTTTTTTGGGGGGGGGAGACGGTCCCAGCTCCCACTTCCTCCCGGCGGACTGCGGCACTGGAAGGGAGATCACCTCTCCCCCCTCCCTCCCTCTCGGCAATCATCTGGGACACGTCACAGGTCCCAGATGATTGCCCGGCCAGTTACGGCTCGTGCGTGCGCAGTGGGTGTCCGGCTGTGAAGGCTTCGCTCCCCCACATGGCTGGGACAGGTAAGTGTCCGAATATTCAAAGTCAGCAGCTGCAGTATTTGTAGCTGCTGAGTTTTATTTATTTTTTTTTTTAGCAGAACTCCACTTTAAATATCTATATGCAGTGGTAAATATAAATAACAAACTATATAATTAGGGAACAAAATCTGTAATCCACTCTAAGAATAAACAGACAGAATAGATATACTGTATATACTATTAGAGGTTGAATCTGGTAAATATCATCAGACTCAGATCAACTTTTTATTTAACCACTTGCTTACTGGGCACTTAAACCCCCCTCCTATCCAGACAAATTTTCAGCTTTCAGTGCTGACGCACTTTGAATGACAATTGCGCAGTCATACAACACTGTACCCAAATGAAATTTTTATCATTTTTTCCCCCACAAATAGAGCTTTCTTTTGGTGGTATTTGATCACCTCTGCAGTTTTTATATTTTGTTTAAAAAATGTAAAAATACTGAATTTAAAAAAAAAAAAAAAATTTTATTTTGTTTTGTTATAAAAAATTTAAACCGGTAATTTTTCTCCTTCATTTATGCACGCTGATGAGGCGGTACTGATGGGCACCGATAGGTGGCAGTGATGGGCACTGATGGGTGGCAATAATGGGCACTGATCAGTTACACTGATCGGCAGCACTGCTAGGTACTACTGGTGGGCATTGATAGGTGGCACTTGTGGGCATTGATAGGTGGCATTTGTTGGCACTGTTAGGTGGCAATGGGAGGTGGCACAGATGAGGCAGATGTGCCTCTTCCACTTCGGGACCGATGTCCCTTGCATCTGAGCCGGCGATCGGCTTTTTTTTCTACTCACGCTATCAGCGCGAGTAGAAAAAAGAACCGATTACCGATCTTTTGTTTACATCATGTGATCAGCTGTCATAGGCTGACAGCTGATCACATGGTAAGGGGCCGGGACCGGCCCCTTACTCGAATCGGTGATCACCCGAGTCTCAGTAACTCGGTGATCACAGCGTGCTCGACGCACGCCCTGCAGGGCGCGTGCACAGGGGAGGCCGTCATATGACGGCCTCCCGGAAATTCAGGTCCACGCTGTGGCCGTCATTCGGCTATAGCGCGGATGTCAAGTGGTTATTAAAGAAAAAAAATTAAAGACTGTTTTGACGATTTTCAGACAGAATTGTAATATATTATATGCTGGCCATACAAAAACAATGTCTTCCAAAAAATGTCATTTTAAGAACGTTTGTTGATTTTCAAATCGTTAGTGGGGTCAAATTGACGTTCGTTTTTGACCACAGTGATGGGAAAATTTGAAAAAGCAGAATAGAAAACTTCTTGGTAAAAGGAATTTTCAGACAGTGTATGCGGTTTTAGTTCAGAAATTACATTCATTTTCAAACTGAATGTTAAAAGCAACATTCTTTCATTCAGCAAATGTCCAAAGATTTTTCTTATGAATATTCTCGTCCGTAAATCGATACGTGTGTGGCCAGCATAAGGCTCGGTTCTTACCTATGCAGTTTTCTTTTGATCCGTTTCTACAGTGCTTTTTGCTGTGCGTTTTGCACACGCGATTTCGCTGCGATTTGTGTTTTGCATTTTGTTATGCTTTTTTTTGCCCAATTTGTTGTTGGGCAGATCAAAAAATTGCTCCAAAAACACACTACATGCTTTTCTGCAGCTTCTCCATTGAAGTATATTGAAACAAAAAAAGGACTGTTTTGCATTGGAAAAAAGTCCTTGACCCTTTCCAAATACGCAGTGGCTGAAAAAAGCATAGATGTGAACGTGTCCCATAGGAAACCTTGTTAAATGAACTGTAGTGCGTTTCTGCAAAAAGCACCAAAAAACGCATAGGTGTGAACCAGGCCTAAGACGTTTAGTAGCAGCAGCATGCTTTTTTTTTGGTATCACCAGTCATAATGGGGTTAAAATAAACTAAAATTGTCCCTTTACTGTACAAAAAGAGCAAATAATCGCTACTGTAAGGGGTTCATTTATACTGTGAAAGTAATAATATATATTACTTATATCATTTATTTAATAATAAATACACCCAGAAGTAGGATAAATGGGCATTATAAGGCCTCATGTACACTGCTGCTGGTAAACGGACGTTCAGAGGCAGTTGGCTGCTTTTGTCCGCTGCCCCTGAACTCATCCAATGTTATCTTATCAGTACATGTACACAGGTTCGTTTAATGTCGTTATAAGGCAGTTGAGTTTAGAGGCCTTTTTAGAAAAGCAAAAACATGAGTTCAGACACTGAGTTTAGAGCCATTTCAAGTGCTTAACGCGGCTAAACGTGGTAACT
Organism: Lithobates septentrionalis; assembly: GCA_037952835.1. Lineage (NCBI taxonomy): Eukaryota > Metazoa > Chordata > Amphibia > Anura > Ranidae > Lithobates > Lithobates septentrionalis. Next base: position 889,407 of record JBBDGP010000232.1, on the reverse strand, counting down.
TGCGTTTCGTTTACAGGGGTTTTTCATTTTTGGCTATTTTGAAAAAAAAAAAAACATTTTTTTTTTTTCAAATGCTTCTAAACGCAAACGTGGCTAAACGGACGTTTTAAACATGGGTTACTATCCGTCAAGTTAAATTGTTCAGGAGAGGTTGTAAAAATGTCCCGTGTACATTAAGTCTAACTAGGAGTCAGACATGAAGCTATATAAAGGGTGGAAGGGAGATATACATCTTTTATATTAAAGTAGTACTAAAAGCTGAGACTTTTTTTTTTCATGTATATGATCATTTTAAATGTAATGCACAATACTGGTATAAGTTTACTTTAAATGTAATTGTAATGCCTTCTATTACCTCCAGTCTATCAGCCTTCACCTTCTCTGGGTTCAGATGCTGATCTTCCCTGCACACAGTCTTTAAAGTATTTTTTTTTAAACAACAAACATGTTATACTTACCTGCTCTGTGTAATAGTTTTGCACAGAGCAGCCCTGATTCTCCTTTTCTAGGGTTCCCCACCGATGCTTCTGGCTCCTCCTGCCTTCAGAGTGCCCCAATAGCAAGCTATAAATTATAGTATAGACTAGAGCACCCTATAGCAAGGTAAGAAAACTTCTGTCTTTAGAACCACTCACCCCTGCCCAGGACTACATGTCCCATGAGGCATTGCTCCTCACACATTCACAAGTTCTCAGACACTTGCTGACATGTATAGACGGTGTACTAAGTTGTATGTGTGCTGCACTGTATTTTCTGATATGTAAATAAATAATGCATTCTGTATGCAGGCAAACTAACCGGCTGGCGGATTAATCGATTATGAAAATAGTTGACAACTATTTTCATAATCGATTAGTTGTTTTGGCCCTACATGTCTGCCTTTGTAAACCTCTATTACATGGTAAATTGATGGGACTAGTAGTTTACCAGAAAGAGAGAGATAACATTTTTATGCTGTCTTTTCAGTTCACAGGACAAGCACAATGCATTTCTGGCAAGATCAACAGTTTTTTTTCTATACCTGCTGAAAATGTTCATAGCCTACAGGAAAAAAACTAATGCAGCCACCACATCTAAGGACTGGTAAGGTGAAATACATTTTTTGTTTTGGGGTTTTGATAAAATTTAAATCACTGAATTGTGATGACAGGTTCACTAATCTTCAGTTCTATTTTCTTCAGCGTTGTAGTTTCTTTCACAAGAACCGACTACTTGTCTGTGGTGTCCAGGCGATCATTCTATAATGAAGGCCATATTTATAAAGTCAGCAGAGTCTGATCTAGACTATTTCTGCTGAATACTTTTTCCATGGCATGTGTATTTTCCAATGTATGTGTTCTTTTTTAAATTCACAATTGTGTACTTTTTACTGTTTGGTAAGGTACTGTAAATGCCAAAATGTTATTTTAGGAAAGCACAGAAATTGTCTATGAACGTTTCATAATTCATTTCACATTGACCAACATTTTTGAAACTGAATAGTACATGAAAAAAAATGTGGTAATGAATCAGTCCCATGTCTGTAGGCATGCATATTCAATGCTTACTCATGTTTATATACAGCAGGCGTCATTTACTTAGGAAGTAGAGCATGTTTACTTTGCAATCTGAATTTTCAAACAGCTTAGTAAATTAGGTGAACCCAAGTAAAATTTCATTTTCTAAAGAATACTCAGTGATGTGTAAGGAAAATTGTACATCACGGGACACAGAGAAGGTCATAATTATTACTGTCTGGGTTATGCGCCACCTATAGGTAGATGGACACTGGCAGATCAGTCAAACAGGAAGTCCTCCCCTATATAACCCCTCCTATACAGGAATTACCCCCGTTTTTTCGCAAGTGTCTGTCAGGTGATGATCACTGATGTGCTGCATGCGCTCTTGAAGCATACTTGGAGGTCTGGAACGGTTCATTCAAAAAGCTGTCAGCCAAAATGGATGGTCCCCGAGCCTCGCTGGATAAGGAGAAGAATCCTCAAGGTTCCCCATGTAATGCTACCTTACGGCACTGGACCCTGCGTAAAGGAACCCCGTGCAGTGTTTGTTGTGACAAAGGTGCTTTCCAGCATGGTTCTTTACAGGTCCAGGGGAGTGGACCCCAGATGTAAGAGGGACTGAGTCCTTGAAGGTCTTTTTTGACATAACCCGCCGTGACGGGTGAAGGTTAGATCCACCAGTTCATCATTCATGCCTATGGTTTGAAAGGGCAAAGTCCCACCCTTTCTGGGGAGAGCACTCTACCAGGTTTGTGGAGGCATCTTGGGCTATCTGCTACATGGTCTGTGTCCATGCACACATGGACGTTTTTTAGCTTTAATGAGCAGTGGAGTTTATTAGCTTTTTTCTGAATGCCATAAATTTGCGTTCAAGAGCAGTACTGGAAATGCCAGACACCTGTAAAAAGGTATTAAACGAGGGGTAACGCTGTAAAAAGAGCGTTAAGCCAGGGCTTGACAAATTTGCTTGGAATCTAGGAGCCAGCTAAAAAAGTTAGGAGCCAGGTTTTTTATTTTTTTTTAAACGACCGACAAAGCTTTATTTTCAATATAAAAATTAACCAATCTTAAATTTACACAGAGACAACTAGAACTAATGTGACTGCTTTTATTTCCTGTCATGCAGGTACACAAGACCACCATATTCCCACTAAGGATCCAATCAGGTCCGCCTGAAAAACTGACAGGCGAACCTGATCAGACAGCGCGTGTGAAAGGGGCCAAGCAGGGAGATGACAAATAATAAATTCATTTTAATTAACCACTTCCTTCCCGCAGGACGACTATATACGTCCTGTCTTTGAAGAGAAATACCGTTGTTATGGTAGCAGCTAGCTACCATAACCCCGGTATCTTCTTCAAGAGCCGGCGGTTCTCTTTCAGATAAAAGTGGTCTCTGCAGCAGATTCGCAGCGAGATCACTTTTATCGGCGGCAGGAGAGGGCCCCCCATACCGCCGCTCTCCGGTGCCCTTCACCGCTTACCGCGGCCGTCGGTAACGGCGGAGGCGATCCGGATCTGTCCCTGGCCTGACATGGAGACAAGTGAGAGGAAGATGGCCCCACCCCCGCCCATCTCCAAGTCATTGCAGGGCGGAAGCCACGTCAAATCGTCACTTCCACCCATAGCTCTTGAAGGGACATTTTTTTTTTTTTTTTCAAATGACAATTTTTTTTTTTAATGCATTTTAGTGTAAATATGAGACCTGAGGTCTTTTTGACCCCAGATGTCATATTTAAGAGGACCTGTCATGCTTTTTTTCTATTACAAGGGATTTTTACATTCCTTCTAATAGGAATAAAAGTGACTTTTTTTTTTTTTTTTTTTTTTTTTTAAAAAGAACAGTGTAAAAATAAAAGTTAAAATAAATAAGAAAAAAAAAAATTAAATGTGCCCCATCCCTTGTAATAGAAATAAAATTGACACAATTTTTATTTTTTTTTAAAAAACAGTGTAAAAATAAAAAATAAAAAGTAAAATATATAAGAAAAAATAATAATTTTTTTAAATGCGCCCCGTCCTGCCAAGCTCGCTTGCAGAAGCGAACGCATATGTGAGTAGCACCCGCATATGAAAGCGGTGTTCAAACCACACGTGAGGTATCGCCACGATCGTTGGAGCAGGAGCAATAATTCTAGTCCTAGACCTCCTCTGTAACTTAAAACATGCAACATGTAGAATTTTTTAAACGACACCTATGGAGATTTTAAAGGGTAAAAGTTTGTCGCCATTCCACGAGCGGATGAAATTTTGAAGCGTGACATGTTGGGAATCAATTTACTCGGCGTAACATCATCTTTCAAAATATAAAAAAAATTGGGCTAACTTTACTGTTTTCTTATTTTTTAATTAAAAAAAGTATTTTTTCCCAAAAAAGTGCGCTTGTAAGTCCGCTGCGCAAATACGGTGTGACAGAAAGTATTGCAATGACCGCCATTTTATTCTCTAGGGTGTTAGAATAAAAAATATATGTAATGTTTGGGGGTTCTAAGTAAAGGGAAGGAGATGAGCAGGCAGTGAAAACAGGTAGGGAAAGCTGCTCCATTAGCATTGGTGGATGTCTTGTCATACCAACGGCCACCACCAGAGGGCGCCCGATTGCAGAAGGAACCATAGGACTGCAGTAGGCCGCAAAGCCGGGGCCTCAATTATCGGCGCGGCCCAGCGCGATCGCGGCGGGAGGGGGGGGTGTCGAACGGACACAGGATACCCCAGCTGTGCCGCCCCAGGCGCCAGGTCGCTAATTCTAGTCGCAAATGCGACCTGGCGCCCGGGGTTTGTCGAGCCCTGCGTTAAGCCTTGTTCAGCATTTCTCTGCCTCTATTCAAAATCAGTGGTTCCCTATGGGCGCACATTGATTTGAATAGAAGTCGCACTGCAAGTCGGATCATCATGATCCGAATTGCGGTGCGACTTGTATGCTGAGGATGAAGGGGAACCCCCGCCAAAATGAAAAAAAAAAAGCAAAAATGGTGTGGGGGCCCCCCAAAATCCATACCAAACCCTTATCCGAGCATGCAGCCCGGCCGGTCAGGAAAGGGGATGGGGACGAGCGAGTGCCCCCCCGACCCGTACCAGGCCGCATGCCCTCAACACGGGGGTAAGGGCTTCTTCCCGACAACCCTGGCCGTTGATTGTCGGGCTTTAATAAGGGGGCCCCCAGATCCCAGCCCCCCACCCTATGTGAATGAGTATGGGGTACATTGTACCCCTACCCATTCACCTGGGGAAAAAAGTGTCAAAAATAAAACACACTACACAGGTTTTTAAAGTAGTTTATTAGTCAGCCCTGGGGGTCTTCTTCCGACTTCGGGGGTCTCTTCTTTCTTCTCCGCGCTCTCCGGCCTCTTCTCCCGGGCTCTTCTGCTATCTTCTGCTCTTTTGCTAGCGGCCCAGTCTTCTCCTTCTCTCCGGTCTTCTTCTGATGTTGACACAATGCTCTCTCCCGCTGTAATGCCGGGTGAGCGGTGCGCAACGACTTATATTGGCATAGGGCATGGTAACCGGGTGATATCATCCGGTGACCCTGCCCCCTTAAGACATCACAGTCCAGGTGCATGAAGGGAATGTGACGTCATAAGGGGCGGGGTCACCGGATGACACCACCCCATGCCAATATAAGTCGTCGCGCACTGCTCACCCGGCATTACAGCGGGAGAGAGCGTTGTGTCAACATCGGAAGAAGACGACGGAGAAGACCGGGTCACCGCTATCAAAAGAGCGGCAAAAGAGCAGAAGATAGCGGAGGAGCCCGGCAGAAGAACTGGAAACCAGGAGAAGAGGCCGGAGAGCGCGGAGAAGAAAGAAGAGACCCCCGGAGCTGACTAAGGAACTACTTTAAAAACCTGTGAAGTGTGTTTTATTTTTCACATTTTTTTTCCCCAGGTGAATGGGTAGGGGTACGATGTACCCCATACTCATTTACATAGGGTGGGGGGCCGGGATCTGGGGGCCCCCTTATTAAAGGGCGCTCCCAGATTCCGATAAGCCTCCCGCCCACAGACCCCGACAACCAATGGCCAGGGTTGTCGGGAAGAGGCCCTTGTCCTCATCAACATGGGGACAAGGTGTTTTGGGGTGGGGGGGCAGAGGTTCAGGAGGGGGGGCGCTCGCTAGTCCCCACCCTCTTTCCTGACCGGCCAGGCTGTGTGCTCGGATAAGGGTTTGGTATGGATTTTGGGGGGGCCCCACACAGTTTTTTGGGGGAAGGGGGTTTCCCGTTAAAATCCATACCAGACCGAAGGACCTGGTATTGTCTGAGTGGGGGAACCCTACGCCAATTTTTTTTTCATTTTGGTGATGATCCGACTTGCAGTGCGACTTCTATTCAAATCAATGGGCTCCCATATGGAACCATTGATTTTGAATAGAGGCAGAGAAACGCGGTTAAAAGCTAGTGCCACCAAACGTGCATTGACGGCAGTACAAAACGCTGATAAAATCGTGTTTTTAAAGCAGCGTTTTCCTGCCAGCAATCAGACGTTCAGAACGGCCGTTTATGAGCTCCAGTGTGCATGGAGCCTTGTAGTATAACTTGAGTCTCTGAAGTCTTCTGCAGCATTTTATTCACTTCATATCATATGCTGTTATGTAATGTTTGGGGTGGATACAGGAAGTGGGATGTTTTCACAATGGGAGATAACAAAAATTCCCTAGAGAACTCTCTTGCTAATTAGAACATGCCTAAAAAAGCACTTTTTTGTTGCACACATTTGCAGATACCATGTCACACTGTCGTGTCAAGGCACTTCTGCAAAGTGTGATCAAAAGCAAAGCAATATACACAGAACAATAAAAATGTGAATTGTTCTCTGTATTGCCCTGCCAATGTTCATGGTTACTTTTACTGATTATGAATAGAATGCGATGTTTCCTTTGTTTTCCCAATTGGGGACGCAAGCACTAAAAAATGATGATAAAGGATCGAAGAAAAAAAATAAAAATACGTTTTGCCTGAAGTTTACCCCATGCAGGTCAAAACATAAGATTTACTTTACTTTTTTTCCTTAGTGGAAACTAAAAAGGTTATGGGGGGAGGAGGAAAGTTCAAGTAGAACTATAGGCAAAACTTTTTTTTCATTTTGAATAGAGTAATGGAGGGTTATAACCCCTTTCTGATTTTTTTTTTTCCTCCGCCATCTGTGTCCCATTCCAGAGATTCCATTCACTTCCTGTCCCATAGCCAAAACAGGAAGTCCCTGCAAATTAAGTGAATTACTTGGGGACCCCTAGGTCACCAGAACTAGTGTCCCCATTGGAAGATTTCCCCTCTATTACTTTTCTGGGGACAACCCAAAATTTTGGATTTTCATTCACTTTCAATAATAAATGCTAAAACAGGACAAATAGAGAGGGTGAAGCTCCCGAACGGGGGCAAAACAGCAATAAAACCGGACAGGTGTTCTAACCCCTCTGCGCTCTATCCAAAACAGGAAAAAAGTTTTACCTTTAGTTGTGCTTTAAGTCTATGCAGGCGGTCATTGAAGTGAACCTATGGCATTGCTCTGGATTTTTTTTTTAGTTTTGGATGGAGTGAAGAGAGATCAGAACACCTGTCAGTTTTTATTGCTGTCTGTGCCCCCGATAAGGAGATTCACCCTCTCTGCTTGTCTTATTTACCATTATCATTGAAAGGGAACGTAAAGAAAATTCCACATTTTGGATTGTTCCCAGAAAAGCAATAGAGGGGAAATCTTCCACTAGTTCTGGTGACTTGGGGATCCCCAAGGGATTCCCTTAATTTTCAGGGATTTCTTCTCACTTCCTGTTTTGGCTATGGGACAAGAAGTGAAGAGAAATCACCCCAATGGAACACACATGGCAAAAAAAAATCTGACGGGGTTATAACTCTCTCTTGCTCTATACAAAACGGAAAAAAAGGTTTTGCCTTTAGTTTTACTTTAAATATAACTTCCCATTTGCAGCACTTTACATGTTACATCCTAAATATGGGTGTAACATGATGCTCCCACCCCCACAATGTCCATGTGAAAGTGTGCAGGGATTCTTCTCAGCACAGCCACAGCAACTGTCATTTTCGAAATCAGCAAGGCTGTGCCAGGCTCTGCCACCACAGCAGACAGACTTCTAGTTCTTAACCACTTCAGCCCCGGAAGGATTTACCCCCTTCCTGACCAGAGCACTTTTTACAATTTGGCACTGCGTCGCTTTATCTGCTAATTGCGCGGTCATGCAATGCTGTACCCAAACAAAATTTACGTCCTTTTCTTCCCACAAATGGAGCTTTCTTTTGATGGTATTTGATCACCTCTGCCGGTTTTATTTTTTGCGCTATAAACTAAAAAGACAGAAAATTTGGAAAAAAATGATATTTTCTACTTTTTGTTATAAAAAAAAAATCCAATAAACTCAATTTTAGTCATACATTTAGGCCAAAATGTATTCGGCCACATGTCTTTGGTAAAAAAAAATGTCAATAAGCGTATATTTATTGGTTTGCACAAAAGTTATAGCGTCTACAAACTAGGGTACATTTACTGGAATTTACACAGCTTTTAGTTTATGACTGCCTATCTCATTTCTTGAGGTGCTAAAATGGCAGGGCAGTACAAACACCCCCCCCCCCCAATGACCCCATTTTGGAAAGTAGACACCCCAAGGAAATTGCTGAGATGCATGTTGAGCCCATCGAATATTAATTTTTTTTGTCCCAAGTGATTGAATAATGACAAAAAAAAAAATTACAAAAAGTGGTCACTAAATGATATATTGCTCACACAGGCCATGGGCATATGTGGAATTGCACCCCAAAATACATTTAGCTGCTTCTCCTGAGTGTGGGAATACCACATGTGTGGGACTTTTTGGGAGCCTAGCCGTGTACGGGGCCCCGAAAACCAAGCACCGCCTTCAGGATTCCTAAGGGCGTACATTTTTGATTTCACTCCTCACTACCCATCACAGTTTTGAAGGCCATAAAATGCCCAGATGGCACAACCCCCCCCCAAATGACCCCATTTTGGAAAGTAGACACCCCAAGCTATTTGCTGAGAGGCATGTTGAGTCCATGGAATATTTTATATTTTGACACAAGTTGCGGGAAAGTGAACAATGTTTTTTTTTTGCACAAAGTTGTCACTAAATGATATATTGCTCAAACATGCCATGGGCATATGTGGGATTACACCCCAAAATACACTCTGCTGCTTCTCCTGAGTACGGGGATACCACATGTGTGGGACTTTTTGGGAGCCTAGCTTCATACGGGGCCCCGAAAACCAATCACCGCCTTCAGGATTTCTAAGGGCGTAAATTTTTGATTCACTCCTCACTAACTATCACAGTTTCGAAGGCCATAAAATGCCAAGATAGCACAACCCCTCCCCCCCAAATGACCCCATTTTGGAAAGTGGACACCCCAAGCTATTTGCTGAGAGGCATGGTGAGTATTATGCAGCTCTCATTTGTTTTTGAAAATGAAGAACGACAAGAATTTTTTTTTTTTAATTTTCAAAACTTTGTGAAAAAAAGCGAGGTCTGCAAAATGCTCACTATACCTCTCAGCAAATAGCTTGGGGTGTCTACTTTCCAAAATAGGGTCATTTGGGGGGGGGGGGGTTTGTGCCACCTGGGCATTCCATGGCCTCCGAAACTGTGATAGGCAGTGAAGAGTGAAATCAAAAATTTACGCCCTTAGAAAGCCTGAAGGCGGTGCTTGGTTTTCGGGGTCCCGTACGCGGCTAGGCTCCCAAAAAGTCTCACACATGTGGTATCCCCGTACTCAGGAGAAGCAACAGAATGTATTTTGGGGTGTAATTTCACATATTCCCATGGCATGTTTGAGCAATATATTATTTAGGGACAACTTTGTGCATAAAAAAAAAAAATGTGTCTTTTTCCCCGCAACTTGTGTCACAATATAAAATATACCATGGACTCGACATGCCTCTCAGCAAATAGCTTGGGGTGTCTACTTTCCAAAATGGGGTCATTGGGGGGGGGGGGTTGAACTGTCCTGGCATTTTATGCACAACATTTAGAAGCTTATGTCACACATCACCCACTCTTCTAACCACTTGACACTTTGTTTACATGAAAAAAAAAATTTTTTCTCCAAAAAATTACTTTGAACCCCCAAACATTATATATTTTTTTAAAGCAAATGCCCTACCGATTAAAATGGTGGGTGTTTCATTTTTTTTCACACAGTATTTGTGCAGCGATTTTTCAAACACATTTTTTGGGAAAAAACACACTTTTTAAAATTTTAATGCACTAAAACACACTATATTGCCCAAATGTCTGATGAAATAAAAAAGATGATCTTAGGTTGAGTACATGGATACCAAACATGACATGCTTTAAAATTGTGCACAAACCTGCAGTGACGACAAACTAAATACATTTTTAAAAGCCTTTAAAAGCCTTTACAGGTTACCACTTTAGATTTACAGAGGAGGTCTACTGCTAAAATGACTGCCCTCGATCTGACCTTCGCGGTGATACCTCACATGCATTGTGCAATTGCTGTTTACATTTGACGCCAGACCGACGCTTGCGTTCGCCTTTGCGTGAGAGAGGGGGGGGGGGGGGGCAGGGGTGCTTTTTTTTTTTCTTTTTTCGCTTTTTTATCTTATTTTTAAACTGTTTTGTTCATTTTTTTAAATCATTTTTATTGTTATCTCAGGGAATGTAAATATCCCCTATGATAGGGTAGTGACAGGTACTCTTTTTTGAAAAAATTGGGGTCTATTATAATCTAGATCTCTCCTCTGCCCTCAAAGCATCTGACCACACCAAGATCGGTGTGATAAAATGCTTTCCCAATTTCCCAATGGCGCTGTTTACATCCGGCGAAATCTAAGTCATGAAATGCTCGTAGCTTCCGGTTTCTTAGGCCATAGAGATGATTGGAGCCATTCTGGTCTCTGATCAGCTCTATGGTCAGCTGGCCGAATCACCGGCTGCATTCTCGGGTTCCCTGTTGGGACCGGAGAGCCAGAGAAAAACATGGAAGACGGTGGGGGGGGGGGGGGCATTCCCTCCCACTGCTTGTAAAAGCAATCTAGAGGCTAATTAGCCGCTAGGATTGCTTTTACATGAAAGCCGACCGCTGGCTGAAAAGAATGATACCAAGATGATACCTAAACCTGCAGGCATCATTCTGGTACAACCACTCAAAGTCCAGCAACATATCAGTACGTTGCTGGTCCTTGTTGTGCATATATTGTAAACTTTTTTTTCATGCAGCCTGTGGGCTGAATGAAAAAAAGATATTGATCGGTGGGTATGCCCACCATTAGAATACCTCCCTTCATCCACCCACTTCTAATGATGGGCATGCATGCACCGTTTATATATGCCGAAGCATGGGGGCATCCTCCCACAAAAGATAGGAGCAAATCGCTCCTCCACCCACTGCTGCCCCCACGCTTCGGCATATATGCTGAAGTATGTAACTGTGGTGGTGAAATCACCTCCGACAGCGCTGGAGTCATGGCTTTATATATCGTGCGAGCAAACGCTGTTGCTGTCAAGATAAATAAATCCGCTCTGCAGCTGAATGGCGTACCTGCTAAGCAAATGATGGTTAACAATAAAACAAAGTAACATTACAGTATAACAGTAAGACTTACCATACCTGCAAAGCAAATACAAAAAAAAAAAATAGTAAAAAATAAAACATTTAAACGCAACCTGTGTCTAAAAAATATATATGCCGAAGCATGGGGGCATCCTCCCGCAAAAGGCAGGAGCAAATCGCTCCTCCACCCACTGCTACCCCCACGCTTCGCATATATGCTGAAGTATGTAACTGTGGTGGTGAAATCACCTCCGACAGCGCTGGAGTCACGGCTTTATGTATCGTGGGAGCAAACGCTGTTGCTGTCAAGATAAATAAATCCGCTCTGCAGCTGAATGGCGTACCTGAAAACAAAAAAAAGGCTACCAAACATGATAAAAACATAACAATAAAACATTGCAGAATAGAATACAGTAAAAAAGAGCAGAACAATAGAGAGAGAATAGAGAGAGAGAACAATAAAACGACAACTATTTTTGGTTTTTATTATTTTATATTTTTTTTGTGTTTTTTTTTTTTTATTCCACTTTTTTTTGTAACTTTAACTTTTGTAACTGGTACCAGGTTTGGGTCTCTCAAAATGCGATGGCATCTTGGGAGACCCTGTGAAAGTGTGTCCTAGTCTGTGCAGTGCTGTACCCTATGCTAATACTCAACTAGTGTATGGTAGCGTTCAAAACATTCACCAATGCATAGACCAGGATTGTCAGGACAGAAGGGACAATAATACCGGGTCTCACGCCTAAATCCGCGCTTGCTGCAGACACGACATCTTTTTGGGGGGGCTCGTTGGGTAGGGGTACTCGGGAGGACATAAAGAAAATGCCTCTCATGCAGCCGGCTTACTGCATTTGGTTGGGGATGGTGAGGTGGAGCACCGTCTGGAAACAGAAGGGCTCTGACGATCTCTTCCTGGAATTTAAGGAAGGATCCAGTCCATCCTGAAGCTCTGTATAGCACATAAGCGTTCAGCAAAGCCAATTGAAATAAATAAACAGACACTTTTTTGTACCAGCGTCTGGCCTTAGGGGCAACTAGGTACGGCGCCAACAACTGGTCGTTGAGGTCCACCCCTCCCATATTTTGGTTATATTCGTGGACACAGAGGGGTTTCTCCACAACACCAGTCGCCATAGTAATTTGGACCATAGTGTCTGCATGAAGGGAGGTAAGAACGAAAACATTCTTATTATCCCTCCACTTCATAGCGAGCAAATTATTACTGTAAGCAGGCTCTCTCCCCCAGCCTAAGACGGGAATCAACAAGCCGCTGGGGAAAGCCCCGGCGATTAGGTCGCACGGTGCCACATGCTCCAATCTGATGATCAAAAAGGTGACTAAAAAGTGGCACACTCGTGTAATATTTGTCCACGTACAAGTGGTACCCCTTTCCGAATAAGGGTGACACCAAGTCCCACACTATCTTGCCAGCGCTTCCTATGTAGTCAGGGCAGTTTGTCGGCTCTACGTGACTATCTTTGCCCTCGTAAACCATAAAACTATATGTATAGCCTGTGGCCCTGTCACAGAGCTTATACATCTTGACCCCGTATCTGGCACGATTGCTGGGAAGGTACTGTTTGAATGACACACGGCCAGAAAATTTAATCAGGGATTCATCAACGCAGACAACTTGATGGGGAGTAAACAAGTCTGCAAAACGTTGGCTGAAGTGGTTTACGAGGGGCCGAATTTTGTAGAGCCGATCGTATTCAGGGTCTCCACGAGGATGACAGAGTTCATTGTCATTGAAGTGCATGAACCGCAAAATCTGCTCGTATCGTGCCCTGGTCATGGAGGCAGAGAACAAGGGCATATAGTGAATTGGGTCAGTGGACCAATATGACCGCAACTCACTCTTTTTAGTTATGCCCATGTTGAGGGAAAGGCCCAGAAAGAGCTTAAATTCAGAGACCGAAATTGGTCTCCAATCTCTGGCAAGGGAGGACTGGGGAATAGTGGCGATGTGTTGACCAGCGTATAAATTGCTTTGGTCCACAATAGATCTATAGAGATCTTCGGTGAAAAACAGTGATTAAAAATCAAGTGGTGTAAAATCAACTGTTTCCACCTGAATTCCGGGTTGGCCAGTGAATGGGGGAAGTACGGGTGCTGCAGAAGTGGTGGGTTCCCAATTCGGATTGGCGAATGCAGCGGGAAGGGCACTATGGGCACGACGGGCCTGTGTTCGTCTTCTTGGTGGCAGCGGGACATTACTTGTGCTTGCCACCTCGCCAGCTTGAAATGCACTTATGGGACTCGCCACGTCACCACGTGATACTGCAGTGCTGGATGTACGACCAGGGTGTACTAGGCCGCTGGTGCTTGCCAGTTCACCAGAAGGAATAGCGGCGCTAGTACTGCTCTGCTCCATACGAGAGCCCTGCGGTTCTTGCACTTCAAGGACAGAAGAAGAAGATTGGGGTCTGGTACGCCTGACCTTGGCAGGGACCACAACTCCGTCGTCAGAGCTATCTGTCATGGAGCCGATGTCGTCTACAGGATCGTATTCTGAGCCTGAGCCTGAATCTGAGTGACTTCCTCTTCACTATCTGTCATGCTCAGAAACGTGTAGGCCTCTTCACTAGTGTACCTTCGATTTGCCATTTTGGGCTCTAAATTTAGGGGTACACTAGTGAGACTCACAGGCAAAAAAAGCTCCTAACTGTCAGCAACTGTATCAAAACGCTACCAAAAAACTGTTCGCAGGGATCAGGACTGACTCTGCGAACGCTGCAGTTATGTGTGCTTAGCGTTTTGTAAGTGTCAGTGATCGATTGATACTGCACTTGGGTGGGCTGGGCAGGGCTGGGCCGAGGGGCAAAACGCAGGTGCTAGCAGGTATCTGGGCTGATCCCGCAAACACTGTGTTTTTGGGAACCCTAAACTGCTGGGGACGCTAGTATAGATCTGATCGGATCAGGTATCGATCCGTTCAGATACTATAGCACTAAGGGAGGTGTATGCTGCGTGCGTGGGTGTTAGCGGTACTGGCGCTAAACTGACACTGCCTGGGGCGACGCAGACCTTATCTGACCCTAAAAACGTAACTTATATCACCGCCGGGCAATTAGGGGGTTAAACCTTTATTAGGTAATAAACGGCGGGTGCCCTAAAACTATAATAAACAAACTAACTAACCAGCGTCACCCATAACAGTTATACGGTGATCACTGGTGAAAGGGATAACTAGGGCAATCAGGGGGTTAAAACCTTTAGTAGGTAGTATATGGGGGTCCCTGTCGCTATAAAACGCTGACGGCGAACCTATATACTTACCTCCCTAACTAGCGTCACCTGTGTCACTAATACAGCGATCAGAAAAACTATCGCTTAGTGACACTGGCGACGGGGGGTGATCACAGGGTTAACCTTTATTAGGGGGGGTTAGGGGGGTACCCTAGTCCTAAGGGGGGGTACCCCTAACTGCCCTAACACTTATAACTGTCACAAACTGACACCAATGCAAAAAAAAAAAAAACTGCTATTGGTGTCACTGTGACAGGGGGGTACAAGGGGGTGATCAGGGGGTGATGGGGGATGAAAAATGTGCCTAGTGTGTTCTACTGAAAGTGTAGTGTTGGTGCAACTCACATTGATGTCTTGTCTCCTCGGTGCCGGAACGAAAAGACCGGCTCGAGGAGAGATGACATCACTTCCTCTGCCGCTGTTTACATTACAGCAGCAGAGGAAGAATTTCATTCGTGGGGAGCGATTGTGAGGGGGTGGCCACGAATGAGTGGCCTCCCCCTCAGCCTGTATAGCTTCCCCACTGATGCCGACCGCCTCGGGCACCGGGGGGGGGGCGCGATGCGCCCCCAGCCCGCAGGAGGCTGATCACGTACCAGGTACGGGATTTTGCCTGCCCGTGCCATTCTGCAGCAGTATATCTGCGTTAGGCGGTCGGCAAGTGGTTAATAGAATACAATGGTGGTGATCACCATACTCAAAGTCCATTGACACGTCCTTCAGCTCTCCAACTGAAAGTCCAAACCTCAGTACAGACAGGGAGCTGGAGGAAGAGTCTGCAGCAGGCATTGCACATGCGATCCACTGATCGTGCTTTGCAGGTTTCTGTGAAAAAAAAAATCCACTTTTTTTGCTTCATAGGAATGTGCATTTATTATTTTTGTCAAGGTGAACTTAGGCTTTAGGTTGGCCTGTACCTAAAAATCACCCCAAAGCTACAATTCTGGCAAAACAAGCTTGCTGCATCCCCAGGGACTCTACTGTCAAAATAGAAAACTTTTGATTACATTTGTTTTGCAACTTTTCAACTAAAGAGAAACACATGATGTTGTTCTACAAAGATCCACACAGAGATCGCCCTTTATGACGGAGTGTACTTAGTGTGGGTTCACTGTAAGGACGGACACTGTGAGGGGCAGACCACGGCGAGTCTGTGCAGCTTTCATAATGGTCTGTGTCAGAAGGGGAATTTTCATTGTGTCATGTGTAAATCTTAGAATGTCCAGATTTATTCAGGGGCTTTTTTTAAAATTAATTCCTAATTTACTCTGTACTACAGTGACTTTGTTTACAATAGGTGGCTTCAGTTATTTCTTTTGAAGACTTCTGTAGCAAAGGCAGAATAGGCTTATTTTAAGGTAAAGGGATTTTCATTATCGTTGCATTAAAATGTGCTTGCCATCCAAATCAGATTGCATGGGAGAAACATTCTTGCACCTCACAGAAAAGGCCTTAAGAAAAAATCATGATTAATATTAATCCCCCCCCCCCCCCCCCCCCGGCATCCCTTTAACATGGTTTTTTTTATGCCTGGGGCGGGAAGGACTGGCTAAGCACAAGATCGTCATTGAGATTGGTCCTGCTGGCTCCTGATCATTAGTAGAGACCAGCATCTGTCTTTGATAGGCCGATCTCTGTTCTGGGTCTCTACTATCTCACCACAGAAACCACGTCCATGGACACATATGTGAAGCGTGTGGGCATTAAAATCCCACCCCTTTTGCCACCGCGTATATGCATTATGTGGGTAACAAGAGGTCAATTAAATAGAACCGAGCATTAGATATATTTTATGTACAGTGTTTTCATGTTAATTAATGTGTACCTGTAATTTATTAACCCCGACAAGGACCATAGCACTCACCCTGACAACAGTTCTTCTTTCCCTACCAAAAATTGTGCATGACCTTTGTTCAGACTTCATCCAGGGTCACCATCTTTTTTCTAAAATGCTGGCTCAGGGATGACAGAATCCTGTAAATCTTGGTGTCTTTGCAGTTCTTGGTTGTGTTCAAAAGTGTCTGACTTTAGGCCCCTTTCACACATGTACGACACCACAGTCGTACGACACCACAGTCGTACGACACCACAGTCGTACGACTGTGGATCCGACTTTGCCCTGGGACTTGAAGTCCGAGAGGCGTTCGACTTCAATGAATAGGGATCCGACTTTGATCTCCGACAATACCAGGCACTGTCTGGTATGAATCTTTAGGGGGAACTCCACGCACAATGTAAAAAAACCCCCAAAAAACAGCATGGATTCCCCCTCCATGAGCATACCAGGCCCTTCGGTCCTGTATGGATTTTAAGGGGAACCCACACACTGAAAAAACAGCGTTGGGGTCCCGCTCCAAAATCCATACCAGACCCTTATCTGAGCACACAGCCCGGCAGGTCAGGAAAGGGGGTGGGGACAAGCGAGCGCCCCCCCCCCCCCTCCTGAACCGTACCAGGCCGCAGGCCCTTAACAAGGGGGGGGTGGGTGCTTTGGGGTAGGGGGGCCCTGCACCCCCCACCCCAAAGCACCTTGTCCCCATGTTGATGAGGACAAGGGCCTCTTCCCGACAACCCTGGCCGTTGGTTGTCGGTGTCAGGCTAGAGCATATAACAGGTAACAGTTCAGGTGTTCTGATTATGCAAAGAGTTCAAAGAACAAGAGCACATACCATGAGCAGGTCTGAGCAGAGCAGGTCAGCTGGGACTTGTAGTTCACCGCTGTAGATGTAGGTAGATGTTTGCTGGACCTTGTAGTTCACCGCTGCAGATGACGATAGATGTTGTCTGGTGTTTGTAGTTCACCACTGCAGGTGAGGATAGATGTCTGGTGCTTGTAGTTCACCACTGCAGATGAAGGTACTAGTAGAATCAGGCAAAACGTAGTCTAGGCAAGCTGGGTCATACACAGGAAGATCAGAGTCCAAACGGTACCGAATCAGAAGCAAGCAAACAGGGTCAAACGAGCCGGGTCATACACGAAATACACAGAGCAGATATCAACTGGATCAAACACAAGGTAAACTCTAACACGAGCAATGATTGAATGCTGATGCAAGTTATTTAAAGGTGAGTTGGCCAATCATTGTTGTTTCCCAGGTAAAGGCTGTGTCAGGTGAGTTGTGCTGGGTCCTAAAGGGATCCTAGTACTGACAGTACCCCCCCTTTCTCGAGGGGTTGCTCCTGCACCCCCAGGCTTACTTGGATAACGAAGATGAAACTTCTTCTTAAGTCGGTCAGCATGAAGATCACGAGCTGGGACCCAAGATCGATCCTCTGGGCCGAAACCTTTCCAATGAACGAGATATTGTAAGGAATTGCGCACTCGTCTGGAATCAAGAATAAATGCCACTTCATATTCCTGACTGTCCAACACATCCACAGGTTCTGGTTCATTTACTTGGAGGCTGGAATGAACAGGTTTCAACAATGAAAGAAAAGACATTTGGAATGCGCATGGATGGGGGGAGTTTTATTCTATAGGATACAGGATTAACAATCTCCGAAATTTCATAGGGCCCGATGAATTTTGGGCCAAGTTTTTTAGATGGAACATGCAGGGACAGATTCCTAGATGATAGCCACACTTTGTCACCGACTTTATATCCTGGTGCCTTTGAGCGCCTCTTGTCCGCCATTTTCTTAAAAGCCAGCACAGAGCGAGAAATAGCATGATTAACATCGGACCAGATTTTATAGAAATTTTCAATTGTGGTGTTGGCATCTGGCACATCAGAGGGTGGAAGATCAAAGGAGCACACACGAGGATGCAACCCGTAAACACAGAAGAAAGGAGAGGTCCCTGTAGATGTGCTGGCACAATTATTAAAGGCAAACTCTGTCCATGGCAGGACGTTGACCCACTCCACCTCATCATTGGCCATCAGACAACGTACCATCTTCTCTAGAGTCTGATTAGTCCTTTCTGTTTGGCCGTTTGTCTCAGGATGATATGCTGAAGAATATGATAACTTAATCCCCAGCTGAGAGCAAAGGGCCTTCCAAAACTGGGCTATAAACTGAGAGCCACGGTCTGAGACAATGTTGATTGGTGCCCCATGGAGCCTGAAAACATGTTTAATGAATAAAGATGCCAGTTCTTTAGCAGATGGAAGTTTCGGAAGTGGAACAAAGTGGGCCATTTTACTGAACCTGTCTACCACCACCCAGATCGTGGAACATCCCTGGGACGGAGGCAAATCAGTGATAAAGTCCTAAGATAAATGGGTCCAGTGACAGGTAGGTATTGGTAGAGGACCTAAGAGACCGGGCGGCTTAGAGGTACTGCTCTTGCTTCTGGCACAAACTTCACAGACCTGGACGAAGGCTAACACATCCTGCCTAATCGATGGCCACCAGAGGTTGCGAGAGATAATCTCAAAAGTTTGTCTAAACCCCAGATGTGCTGCAGGTTTTGATGCATGTACCTGCTGCAATACCTGCAAACGAAGAGCCAGGGGCACAAAAAGCATACCGGAGGGAGTGGAGGGAGGGGCTTCAGCCTGTGCAGGTAACAAGGCCTCAGAGATGTCAGTCTGGGTGAAAGCCAAAATCCTATCCTCAGAGATAATGGGTTGTGGAGGAAGCGGAGGAGACTCTGAAAGAAAGCTGCGAGACAAGGCGTCAGCCTTAATGTTTCTTGGTCCTGGTAAATATGAATTGTGAAGTCAAATCTGGAGAAGAACAATGACCACCTGGCTTGACGTGAGTTCAGTCTTTTAGCAGAACAGATGTATTCAAGGTTTTTGTGGTCAGTCAGAACTATGAATGGATAGCGAGCTCCCTCCAGCCAATGTCTCCATTCCTCCAAAGCGAGCTTTATGGCTAGAAGTTCTCTCTTGCCTATATCATAATTGCGCTCTGCTGGGGAATATTTCCGAGACAAGAAGGCACAGGGGTGGATGGCAGCATTTACAGGATCCTTTTGTGACAAAAGCGCCCCTACCCCTACTTCAGATGCATCTACCTCCACAATAAAAGGTAGCTCAGGAACAGGATGGCGTAGGATTGGTGCAGAGGTAAAGGCTTTCTTTAACCACTTGACGACCGCCTCACGCCGATGTACGTCGGCAAAGTGGCACGGACAGGCAAAATCACGTACAGTGTACGTGATTTGCCTTCCGCGGGTGGGGGGTCCGATCGGACCCCCCCCCGGTGCCCGAGGCGGTCGTCCTTTGTGCCCCGGCGATCGGTGGTGAGGGGGAGACCATCCGTTCGTGGCCCCCCCCTCGCGATCGCCGCCGGCCAATCGAATCATTCCTTTGCTGCTGTATGCTAAACAGCAGCAAAGGAAATGATGTCATCTCTCCTCGGCTCGGTAATTTCCGTTCCGGCCCGAGGAGAGAAGACATCAATGTGAGTGCACCAACACACACACACACACACAGTAGAACATGCCAGGCACACAAAACACCCCGATCCCCCCCCCGATCGCCCCCCGATCCCCCCCCAATCACCCCCCCCCCCCCTGTCACAAACTGACACCAGCAGTTTTTTTTTTTTTTTTTTTTTTTTCTGATTACTGCATAGTGTCAGTTTGTGACAGTTAGTGTTGGGACAGTGAGTATTACCCCCCTTTAGGTCTAGGGTACCCCCCTAACCCCCCCTAATAAAGTTTTAACCCCTTGATCACCCCCTGTCACCAGTGTCACTAAGCGATCATTTTTCTGATCGCTGTATTAGTGTCGCTGGTGACGCTAGTTAGGGACATAAATATTTAGGTTCGCCGTCAGCGTTTTATAGCGTCAGGGACCCCCATATACTACCGAATAAATGTTTTAACCCCTTGATTGCCCCCTAGTTAACCCTTTCACCACTGATCACCGTATAACCGTTACGGTTGACGCTGGTTAGTTTGTTTATTTTTTATAGTGTCAGGGCACCCGCCGTTTATTACCGAATAAAGGTTTAGCCCCCTGATCGCCCGGCGGTGATATGCGTCGCCCCAGGCAGCGTCAGATTAGCGCCAGTACCGCTAACACTGACGCACGCAGCATACACCTCCCTTAGTGGTATAGTATCTGAACGCATCAATATCTGATCCGATCAGATCTATACTAGCGTCCCCAGCAGTTTAGGGTTCCCAAAAACGCAGTGTTAGCGGGATCAGCCCAGATACCTGCTAGCACCTGCGTTTTGCCCCTCCGCCCGGCCCAGCCCAGCCCACCCAAGTGCAGTATCGATCGATCACTGTCACTTACAAAAGACTAAACGCATAACTGCAGCGTTCGCAGAGTCAGGCCTGATCCCTGCGATCGCTAACAGTTTTTTTGGTAGTATTTTGGTGAACTGGCAAGCACCAGCCCCAGGCAGGGTCAGGTTAGCGCCAGTACCGCTAACACCCACGCACGCAGCATACGCCTCCCTTAGTGGTATAGTATCTGAACGGATCAATATCTGATCCGATCAGATCTATACTAGTGTCCCCAGCAGTTTAGGGTTCCCAAAAATGCAGTGTTAGCGGAATCAGCCCAGATACCTGCTAGCACCTGCGTTTTGCCCCTCCGCCCGGCCCAGCCCACCCAAGTGCAGTATCGATCGATCACTGACACTTAGAAAAAAACACTAAATGCATAACTGCAGCGTTCACAGAGTCAGGCCTGATCCCTGCGATCGCTAACAGTTTTTTTGGTAGTATTTTGGTGAACTGGCAAGCACCAGCCCCAGGCAGCGTCAGGTTAGCGCCAGTACCGCTAACACCCACGCACGCACCGTACACCACCCTTAGTGGTATAGTATCTGAACGGATCAATATCTGATCCGATCAGATCTATACTAGCATCCCCAGCAGTTTAGGGTTCTCACAAACGCAGTGTTAGCGGGATCAGCCCAGATACCTGCTAGCACCTGCGTTTTGCCCCTCCGCCCGGCCCAGCCCAGCCCACCCAAGTGCAGTATCGATCGATCACTGTCACTTACAAAAGACTAAAACGCATAACTGCAGCGTTCGCAGAGTCAGGCCTGATCCCTGCGATCGCTAACAGATTTTTTGGTAGCGTTTTGGTGAACTGGCAAGCGCCAGCGGCCTAGTACACCCCGGTCGTAGTCAAACCAGCACTGCAGTAACACTTGGTGACGTGGCGAGTCCCATAAGTGCAGTTCAAGCTGGTGAGGTGGCAAGCACAAGTAGTGTCCCGCTGCCACCAGAAAGACAAACACAGGCCCGTCGTGCCCATAGTGCCCTTCCTACTGCATTCGCCAATCCTAATTGGGAACCCACCGCTTCTGCAGCGCCCGTACTTCCCCCATTCACATCCCCAACCAAATGCAGTCGGCTGCATGAGAGGCATTTTCTTTATGTCCTCCCGAGTACCCCTACCCAGCGAACGCCCCCAAAAAAGATATTGTGTCTGCAGCTAGCGCGGATATAGGCGTGACACCCGCTATTATTGTCCCTCCTGTCCTGACAATCCTGGTCTTTGCATTGGTGAATGTTTTGAACGCTACCATTCACTAGTTGAGTATTAGCGTAGGGTACAGCATTGCACAGACTAGGCACACTTTCACAGGGTCTCCCAAGATGCCATCGCATTTTGAGAGACCCGAACCTGGAACCGGTTACAGTTATAAAAGTTAGTTACAAAAAAAGTGTAAAAAAAAAAAATATATATATATATATATATATATATATATAAAATAAAAAAAAATAGTTGTCGTTTTATTGTTCTCTCTCTCTCTATTCTCTCTATTGTTCTGCTCTTTTTTACTGTATTCTATTCTGCAATGTTTTATTGTTATTATGCTTTATCATGTTTGCTTTTCAGGTATGCAATTTTTTATACTTTACCGTTTACTGTGCTTTATTGTTAACCATTTTTTTGTCTTCAGGTACGCCATTCACAACTTTGAGTGGTTATACCAGAATGATGCCTGCAGGTTTAGGTATCATCTTGGTATCATTCTTTTCAGCCAGCGGTCGGCTTTCATGTAAAAGCAATCCTAGCGGCTAATTAGCCTCTAGACTGCTTTTACAAGCCGTGGGAGGGAATGCCCCCCCCCCCCACCGTCTTCCGTGTTTTTCTCTGGCTCTCCTGTCTCAACAGGGAACCTGAGAATGCAGCCGGTGATTCAGCCAGCTGACCATAGAGCTGATCAGAGACCAGAGTGGCTCCAAACATCTCTATGGCCTAAGAAACCGGAAGCTACGAGCATTTTATGACTTAGATTTCGCTGGATGTAAATAGCGCCATTGGGAAATTGGGGAAGCATTTTATCACACCGATCTTGGTGTGGTCAGATGCTTTGAGGGCAGAGGAGAGATCTAGGGTCTAATAGACCCCAATTTTTTCAAAAAAGAGTACCTGTCACTACCTATTGCTATCATAGGGGATATTTACATTCCCCGAGATAACAATAAAAATGATTAAAAAAAAATAAAAATGAAAGGAACAGTTTAAAAATAAGATAAAAAAGCAAAAAAAATAATAAAGAAAAAAAAAAAAAAATAAAAGCACCCCTGTCGCCCCCTGCTCTCGCACTAAGACGAACGCAAGCGGCGGTCTGGCGTCAAATGTAAACAGCAATTGCACCATGCATGTGAGGTATCACCGCGAAGGTTAGATCGAGGTCAGTAATTTTTGCAGTAGACCTCCTCTGTAAATCTAAAGTGGTAACCTGTAAAGGCTTTTAAAGGCTTTTAAAAATGTATTTATTTTGTTGCCACTGCACGTTTGTGCGCAATTGTAAAGCATGTCATGTTTGGTATCCATGTACTCGGCCTAAGATCATCTTTTTTATTTCATCAAACATTTGGGCAATATAGTGTGTTTTAGTGCATTAAAATTTAAAAAAGTGTGTTTTTTCCCCAAAAAATGCGTTTGAAAAATCGCTGCGCAAATACTGTGTGAAAAAAAAAAAATGAAACACCCACCATTTTAATCTGTAGGGCATTTGCTTTAAAAAAATATATAATGTTTGGGGGTTCAAAGTAATTTTCTTGCAAAAAAAAAAAACTTTTTCATGTAAACAATAAGTGTCAGAAAGGGCTTTGTCTTCAAGTGGTTAGAAGAGTGGGTGATGTGTGACATAAGCTTCTAAATGTTGTGCATAAAATGCCAGGACAGTTCAAAACCCCCCCAAATGACCCCATTTTGGAAAGTAGACACCCCAAGCTATTTGCTGAGAGGCATGTCGAGTCCATGGAATATTTTATATTGCGACACAAGTTGCGGGAAAGAGACAATTTTTTTTTTTTTTGCACAAAATTGTCACTAAATGATATATTGCTCAAACATGCTATGGGAATATGTGAAATTATACCCCAAAATACATTCTGCTGCTTCTCCTGAGTACGGGGATACCACATGTGTGAGACTTTTTGGGAGCCTAGCCGCGTACGGAACCCCGAAAACCAAGCACCGCCTTCAGGCTTTCTAAGGGCGTGAATTTTTGATTTCTCTTTTGACTGCTTATCACAGTTTCGGAGACCATGGAATGCCCAGGTGGCACAACCCCCCCCAAATGACCCCATTTTGGAAAGTAGACACCCCAAGCTATTTGATGAGAGGTATAGTGAGTATTTTGCAGACCTCACTTTTTGTCACAAAGTTTTGAAAATTGAAAAAAGAAAAAAAAAAAAGTTTTTTCTTGTCTTTCTTCATTTTCAAAAACAAATGAGAGCTGCAAAATACTCACCATGCCTCTCAGCAAATAGCTTGGGGTGTCTACTTTCCAAAATGGGGTCATTTGGGGGGGTTTTGTGCCACCTGGGCATTCCATGGCCTCTGAAACTGTGATAGGCAGTGAAGAGTGAAATCAAAAATTTTCACCCTTAGAAATCCTGAAGGCGGTGATTGGTTTTCGGGGTCCCGTACACGGCTAGGCTCCCAAAAAGCCCCACACATGTGGTATCCCCGTACTCAGGAGAAGTAGCTAAATGTATTTTGGGGTGCAATTCCACATATGCCCATGGCCTGTGTGAGCAATATATCATTTAGTGACAACTTTGTGCAAAAAAAAAAAAAAAATGTGTCACTTTCCCGCAACTTGTGTCAAAATATAAAATATTCCATGGACTCAATATGCCTCTCTGGAAATAGCTTGGGGTGTCTACTTTCCAAAATGGGGTCATTTGGGGGGGTTTTGTGCCACCTGGGCATTCCATGGCCTCCGAAACTGTGATAGGCAGTAAAGAGTGAAATCATAAATTTACGCCCTTAGAAATCCTGAAGGCGGTGATTGGATTTCGGGGCCCCGTACGCGGCTAGGCTCCCAAAAAGTCCCACACATGTGGTATCCCCATATTCAGGAGAAGCAGCAGAATGTATTTTGGGGTGCAATTCCACATAGGCCCATGGCCTGTGTGAGCAATATATCATTTAGTGACAACTTTTTGTAAATATTTTTTTTTTTTTGTCATTATTCAATCACTTGGGACAAAAAAAATAAATATTCAATGGGTTCAACATGCCTCTCAGCAATTTCCTTGGGGTGTCTACTTTCCACAATGGGGTCATTTGGGGGGGGTTTTGTACTGCCCTGCCATTTTAGCACCTCAAGAAATGACATAGGCAGTCATAAACTAAAAGCTGTGTAAATTACAGAAAATGTACCCTAGTTTGTAGACGCTATAACTTTTGCGCAAACCAATAAATATACGTTTATTGACATTTTTTTTACCAAAAACATGTGGCCGAATACATTTTGGCCTAAATGTATGACTAAAATTGAGTTTATTGGATTTTTTTTATAACAAAAAGTAGAAAATATCATTTTTTTTCAAAATTTTCGGTCTTTTTCCATTTATAGCGCAAAAAATAAAAACCGCAGAGGTGATCAAATACCATCAAAAGAAAGCTCTATTTGTGGGAAGAAAAGGACGCAAATTTCGTTTGGGTACAGCATTGCATGACTGCGCAATTAGCAGTTAAAGCGACGCAGTGCCAAATTGGAAAAAGACCTCTGGTCCTTAGGCAGCATAATGGTCCGGGGCTCAAGTGGTTAACTGAGTGAAGGCTGCCTCGGCTTGAGTAGTCCATTTAAAGGTAGTCGGAGTCTTCCTGGTGAGAGAGGTGATGGGATGTGCAATGGTGGCAAAGTTCTTAATGAATTTTCGATAGAAATTTGCAAAGCCCAGGAAGCGCTGAACTGCCTTCAGGTCTGAAGGTGGTGCCCAGTCTAAAATGGCTTGAATCTTGGCTGGATCCATGGTGAGGCCTGTGTCAGAAATTAGGTAGCCTAGGAAAGGTACTTGTTTAACATGGAATGAACATTTCTCAGGCTTTACAAAAAGGGAGTGAGTCTTTAATCGGGCCAATACTGAGCAGACATGTTTCTGATATGTTTCAAGATTGGGAGAATATATCAAAATGTCGTCTAAATATACAAGCATGAAGCGACCCAACATGTCACGGAAAATGTCATTCATAAAGTTCTGAAAGACAGCTGGTGCATTTCTGAGACCGAAAGGCATGACAAGACATTCGTAATGACCATCCTTGGTGTTAAAGGCTGTCTTCCACTCATCGCCTGCACGTATGCGCACCAGATTATAGGCTCCCCTTAAGTCCAGTTTGGAGAAGATTTTGGCTCCCTGGATTTGAGAGAACAATTCTGTGATGAGAGGAAGAGGATACCGATTGGGAACAGTTATTTTATTTAGACCTCTGTAATCAACACAAAGTCTCAGTCCCCCATCCTTCTTTGGGGCAAAGAAGCATCCTGCTCCTGCGGGAGAAGTGGAGGGACGGATGAAACCCTTAGCTAGGTTTTCCTGGATGTATTCTTGCAAGCCAAGATTCTCTGGCTCAGACAGTGGAAAGACTCTCCCTCGAGGAGGTGTAGTGTCAGGCAAGAGGTCAATGGGACAATCATTGGCATAACAGAAATATACATGTAAATGTCTCTAGAAGGAATTTGGCAATCCCAAAAGTCTATATGTAATAAACCAGAAGGTCCTCTCCCAAGCAGGGGAGTAATGGTATCTTGAAGGGGCTGTGGACACTCGAAAGAAGGCGACCACACAATAACTTAACACTCCAATCTTCAAGAAACAAGGTGGGTACTCTTACCGGATCAGTAGGACGCATCTGCCGTATAGCAGTGCGTCAGTAAGGCAAAAAGGAATGGTCATCCAGGATGTCCAACCAGGTAGTGTCCTCCAGGTCCCGACCACCAATGGAGGGGTGGTATCCTAAGCAAGATGAAGATCTCCAATGTACCCAATCACCGATAATGGAGGCAGATGATTCATAATAGATCCATGGAGGAAGAGAAAAAAGGACTCCGCATAGTGCAAATCAATGCGATTTAATACTCCAAAAGGTTGTACAAAAAGTAAGTGATCACAAACAGATAAAAGGCTTAAAAATGGCAATGTGGGAAGCTGAGATAGCTGGCCCTACGCGTTTCGACCACACAGTCATCAACAGGGGCATAAAACAGCCTCCCCACATTGCACTCGTATATATACTGTATCTAATTTACAAATTCAACAAGCACCGCCCCCGTCATGGCGGAACCGGAAGTAGAAGTGATAAAATGACATTAACCAATCTGATGAATATACTTATTATGAAGATACTATAGCATATAAAGGAAGATTATAACTTAATTCCTGAGGCAAGGAAATAAGGCTGTGAAAGCGCTGTATCACACAAAAAATTGTAGGCATCGGCATCTCCGCTTCCCTGCGTCTCAATATCAGAGTAGCTTGCGTTCCAAGCCTCATAGGAATCACACTATAGAAGGATGACAGACGCCGGCCAATCAGCAACCGTCATCGCCTGAGTCCGGAGCATGCGCTCCACAGCTCCTACAAGTCAGAGGACGCAAACGGCCCCCTGACGTCATCACAGCCGCTGACGGAAAGAAAACCAATCAGCGGCTGGTAACGAAATACCTCGCCACGCGGGAGCTTGCGTTCCAAGCATTCACAACGAGGTGGGCGGAGGACAGCCGGGATCACGGCTCAGTGATTGGCTGCTGGTGTCCGTAGGCAGGACCTACACTCCGTAATGTGCAAGAGTGAAAGCCGTGATATGTAGTGTGCTGAGCTGTCAACGGAGGATAAAACCAATACTTCAAGAGACCTGGGGGGGAGAAACACCCCAGTATACTCTTCAATAATAAAATAAAATAACAGATCACATCCTGTTCCTCTGGTATGGCAAAGTCATACCTGTCCAAACCCCCAAAGGGAAAGTAGGACAAGGCCACAGTGCCACCCAGAAGGGACAAGGGGACCCGAGAAAAACAAATACTCTAAAAGAACAGCTAAAACCAATATTAAACATGTTGGATGAATAAAAACCCCTAACTCACCACACCCCCACCGGGGATGTCTTAATATTCAGTCCATAGTGCCACCCCCATATGGGTCGACAGAGTTAAACGTGCCCCAGCCTCATCAAAGAGTGCTAAGCAACGCCACAACGCCAATCCCACAGGGAAGACACACAGGGGAAGAGATATATATGGACTGGAAAAATTGAAATTAGATGATTAATCAGTAGTCAGATCTCCCAAACAAAGTATGGGATTAGGCCCCTCTACCCAAACCAAGATGTTTTAGAATTTTATAAGAGCAGGGGTGTGCCATGGACAGACGAGGAGGTGTAACTCACGCACGGTTAATGAAACAATTAATGTCCCATTCCACGTTCATACCGTGCGGTGAGTAACACCTCAGCTCGTATATCCAATAGGTTTCAAGCCGTGACACACCCCTTAAGCGGGATTCACCCCTCCAGTGAGGGACAAACTTATCGATAATCAGAAAGGAGGTACCCGTAGGATCCCTATTATGGCATTCTCGATAGTGCCGAGGCACACTGTGTTTGATACAGCCCTTTTTGATTTTTGCAATATGCTCATTGACTCTAGTTGAAAATGCCCTAGTGGTGCGCCCCACATATTGTCTCTTACAAGGGCAAGTAATAAGATATACAACATGTCGGGTAGCGCACGTGGTAAAATGCTTCATCTCGTAATCCCTACAGGTGATCGTAGAACTAAAGGTCACAGTTCTACGTCTCCCACACGTATTATGTAAACATACGTTGCATTTTCTGCAAGGAAAATATCCCTTGCAGTCTTGGAAGAAGGAGACCGACCTGGGGGGATCCACAATGTTAGGAGCAATTTCCCCCCTGATCGAGCGTGCGCCACGGTAAATGACAGCAGCCCGATCAGGTAGGGCTGGACCCAATACACGATCACTCTTCAACACCTTCCAGTGCCTATTAATAATTCGCTTAATGTCTTTATGCTGTACCGAGAAAGAGGTAAAAAAAGACCATTTGAATTGGTTATCTTTTTGTGTTTTGGGGCGATCGGCCAGAAGTGAGTTCCTCTCCACTGTACTGATCTCCGCAATGGTAGTATCCAAAATGGAGGGTCTATATCCTTTCTCGACAAACCTCTCCTTGAGCATATGGGACTGAGACTGAAATTCTGCGATGTTAGAGCAGTTTCGTCTCAGTCGGAGGAACTGTCCCTTAGGGACCGATCTGAGCCATTGTTGGTGGTGGCAGCTGTCTACCGGGATATACCCGTTACGGTCCGTGGATTTAAAAAATGTTTTGAGGGTCAGTTGTTGATTAACTACAGACACCTCTAAATCCAGGAAGTGGATGGTTTCATAACTTGCCTCAAAGCTAAGTGAAATGTTCCTATCATTTGTATTCAGGAACTGCATGTACTCTTCAAGGGACCTGAGGTCACCCTTCCACAGGAGGAGGATGTCGTCAATATACCTAGCCCACAGAACCAACTGGGGGGGTCTGTGGGCATAGACGACATCCTCCTCCCATAGGGCCATGAAAAGATTGGCCAGACTAGGGGCATACTTAGCCCCCATGGCCACGCCCCTAGTCTGAGAGTAATATGTACCATGGAACCAGAAATAGTTGTGTTCTGTAGCGAACCTCAGGAGTTCCATAACATAGTTCCGATGGATCAAAGGCAATCCCGAGTCTCTGCAGAGAAAAAATTCCACTGCAGCTACACCCTGTTCCAAAGGGATAGATGTATACAGGGCAGATACATCTGCAGTGGCAAGTAATAAACCTTCTTGGTATTCCACTCCCTCCAAAAGATTAATGACAGCTCTGGTGTCTTTCAGGTAGGAGGGCATAAGCTTTATAGCTCCCCGAATACCGGTGATATATTATCTCCCCAAGGTTCACAAGAACCCCACCAAACCTCCTGGTCGCCCGATCGTGAGTGGGATCGACTCGGTCACCTCACGGATCGGTCGATACATTGACTTTTACCTCCAGCCTTTGGTTAAGCTTATGCCCTCCTACCTGAAAGACACCAGAGCTGTCATTAATCTTTTGGAGGGAGTGGAATACCAAGAAGGTTTATTACTTGCCACTGCAGATGTATCTGCCCTGTATACATCTATCCCTTTGGAACAGGGTGTAGCTGCAGTGGAATTTTTTCTCTGCAGAGACTCGGGATTGCCTTTGATCCATCGGAACTATGTTATGGAACTCCTGAGGTTCGCTACAGAACACAACTATTTCTGGTTCCATGGTACATATTACTCTCAGACTAGGGGCGTGGCCATGGGGGCTAAGTATGCCCCTAGTCTGGCCAATCTTTTCATGGCCCTATGGGAGGAGGATGTCGTCTATGCCCACAGACCCCCCCAGTTGGTTCTGTGGGCTAGGTATATTGACGACATCCTCCTCCTGTGGAAGGGTGACCTCAGGTCCCTTGAAGAGTATATGCAGTTCCTGAATACAAATGATAGGAACATTTCACTTAGCTTTGAGGCAAGTTATGAAACCATCCACTTCCTGGATTTAGAGGTGTCTGTAGTTAATCAACAACTGACCCTCAAAACATTTTTTAAATCCACGGACCGTAACGGGTATATCCCGGTAGACAGCTGCCACCACCAACAATGGCTCAGATCGGTCCCTAAGGGACAGTTCCTCCGACTGAGACGAAACTGCTCTAACATCGCAGAATTTCAGTCTCAGTCCCATATGCTCAAGGAGAGGTTTGTCGAGAAAGGATATAGACCCTCCATTTTGGATACTACCATTGCGGAGATCAGTACAGTGGAGAGGAACTCACTTCTGGCCGATCGCCCCAAAACACAAA
The DNA here is from genome assembly GCA_037952835.1 of Lithobates septentrionalis. NCBI lineage: Eukaryota > Metazoa > Chordata > Amphibia > Anura > Ranidae > Lithobates > Lithobates septentrionalis. Next base: position 859,065 of record JBBDGP010000232.1, on the reverse strand, counting down.
AAGATAACCAATTCAAATGGTCTTTTTTTACCTCTTTCTCGGTACAGCATAAAGACATTAAGCGAATTATTAATAGGCACTGGAAGATGTTGAAGAGTGATCGTGTATTGGGTCCAGCCCTACCTGATCGGGCTGCTGTCATTTACCGTGGCGCACGCTCGATCAGGGGGGAAATTGCTCCTAACATTGTGGATCCCCCCCAGGTCGGTCTCCTTCTTCCAAGACTGCAAGGGATATTTTCCTTGCAGAAAATGCAACGTATGTTTACATAATACGTGTGGGAGACGTAGAACTGTGACCTTTAGTTCTACGATCACCTGTAGGGATTACGAGATGAAGCATTTTACCACGTGCGCTACCCGACATGTTGTATATCTTATTACTTGCCCTTGTAAGAGACAATATGTGGGGCGCACCACTAGGGCATTTTCAACTAGAGTCAATGAGCATATTGCAAAAATCAAAAAGGGCTGTATCAAACACAGTGTGCCTCGGCACTATCGAGAATGCCATAATAGGGATCCTACGGGTACCTCCTTTCTGATTATCGATAAGTTTGTCCCTCACTGGAGGGGTGAATCCCGCTTAAGGGGTGTGTCACGGCTTGAAACCTATTGGATATACGAGCTGAGGTGTTACTCACCGCACGGTATGAACGTGGAATGGGACATTAATTGTTTCATTAACCGTGCGTGAGTTACACCTCCTCGTCTGTCCATGGCACACCCCTGCTCTTATAAAATTCTAAAACATCTTGGTTTGGGTAGAGGGGCCTAATCCCATACTTTGTTTGGGAGATCTGACTACTGATTAATCATCTAATTTCAATTTTTCCAGTCCATATATATCTCTTCCCCTGTGTGTCTTCCCTGTGGGATTGGCGTTGTGGCGTTGCTTAGCACTCTTTGATGAGGCTGGGGCACGTTTAACTCTGTCGACCCATATGGGGGTGGCACTATGGACTGAATATTAAGACATCCCCGGTGGGGGTGTGGTGAGTTAGGGGTTTTTATTCATCCAACATGTTTAATATTGGTTTTAGCTGTTCTTTTAGAGTATTTGTTTTTCTCGGGTCCCCTTGTCCCTTCTGGGTGGCACTGTGGCCTTGTCCTACTTTCCCTTTGGGGGTTTGGACAGGTATGACTTTGCCATACCAGAGGAACAGGATGTGATCTGTTATTTTATTTTATTATTGAAGAGTATACTGGGGTGTTTCTCCCCCCAGGTCTCTTGAAGTATTGGTTTTATCCTCCGTTGACAGCTCAGCACACTACATATCACGGCTTTCACTCTTGCACATTACGGAGTGTAGGTCCTGCCTACGGACACCAGCAGCCAATCACTGAGCCGTGATCCCGGCTGTCCTCCGCCCACCTCGTTGTGAATGCTTGGAACGCAAGCTCCCGCGTGGCGAGGTATTTCGTTACCAGCCGCTGATTGGTTTTCTTTCCGTCAGCGGCTGTGATGACGTCAGGGGGCCGTTTGCGTCCTCTGACTTGTAGGAGCTGTGGAGCGCATGCTCCGGACTCAGGCGATGACGGTTGCTGATTGGCCGGCGTCTGTCATCCTTCTATAGTGTGATTCCTATGAGGCTTGGAACGCAAGCTACTCTGATATTGAGACGCAGGGAAGCGGAGATGCCGATGCCTACAATTTTTTGTGTGATACAGCGCTTTCACAGCCTTATTTCCTTGCCTCAGGAATTAAGTTATAATCTTCCTTTATATGCTATAGTATCTTCATAATAAGTATATTCATCAGATTGGTTAATGTCATTTTATCACTTCTACTTCCGGTTCCGCCATGACGGGGGCGGTGCTTGTTGAATTTGTAAATTAGATACAGTATATATACGAGTGCAATGTGGGGAGGCTGTTTTATGCCCCTGTTGATGACTGTGTGGTCGAAACGCGTAGGGCCAGCTATCTCAGCTTCCCACATTGCCATTTTTAAGCCTTTTATCTGTTTGTGATCACTTACTTTTTGTACAACCTTTTGGAGTATTAAATCGCATTGATTTGCACTATGCGGAGTCCTTTTTTCTCTTCCTCCATGGATCTATTATGAATCATCTGCCTCCATTATCGGTGATTGGGTACATTGGAGATCTTCATCTTGCTTAGGATACCACCCCTCCATTGGTGGTCGGGACCTGGAGGACACTACCGGGTTGGACATCCTGGATGACCATTCCTTTTTGCCTTACTGACGCACTGCTATACGGCAGATGCGTCCTACTGATCCGGTAAGAGTACCCACCTTGTTTCTTGAAGATTGGAGTGTTAAGTTATTGTGTGGTCGCCTTCTTTCGAGTGTCCACAGCCCCTTCAAGATACCATTACTCCCCTGCTTGGGAGAGGACCTTCTGGTTTATTACATATAGACTTTTGGGATTGCCAAATTCCTTCTAGAGACATTTACATGTATATTTCTGTTATGCCAATTTCTTTTGGTATATCACCTGTTTTGAATTATTCACGTTTAGATTAGCGCTGCATTTCCTTATTTTTACACTGTTTGCGACTTGGTTTGTTGTGTGCCAGCAGCTTTTGTTTTCGGTTTAGTTCACTGGTTAGCGCAGCTTTTTTCACTCTCACCAATGGGACAATCATAACTGCGATGAGGTGGTAAAGTGTCAGCAATCCCTTTAGAAAACACATCCCAAAAGTCCTTATAACAAAGTGGAATCTGTTCCATTCCCACTTGACAGGTAGCCAGTCGAACAGGGTGCTGGATGCAGTTCTTTTTACACTGATTGGACCAAGCCAGAATATTTCCTGTTCGCCAGTCAATTACAGGATTGTGCTTCTGAAGCCAAGGAAGGCCTAGGATCAAAGGAGTGGATGGAGAGTCAATGACAAGACATGAAATCTTCTCCCAATGCAAAGCCCCCAATTGTAACTGGAAAGGCTTGGTGGCTTGGAGCACTAGATCTTGTGAGAGATGACGATTATCCACGGAAATCAGGCGGACTGGGCAATCTAGAGCATGAGTTTCCAAGGACAAAGATGTAATCAGAGTCTTATCAATAAAATTCTCAGCGGCTCCAGAATCTACCAAGGCCAGCAGTTCATGAGCCCCTGTCCCAAAGTGAATGACAGTGGGTAAAAGAATACGATTGTCCCCCTGGGGAGATGAGAGCAGACCTAAGGTAACCTCCCCGCAATTACCTAGGTCCTGGAGTTTCCCGGACGTGTAGGGCACGAACGGAGCATATGACCCTTGAGGCCACAATACAAGCAGAGTCCCATGTTACGCCGGCACGTGTGTTCCTGGGCAGATAACCGGGTGGAGCCTAACTGCATAGGTTCTTCCTCAGATTTGGCACTGGAGGTGGAATAGTCAGGCGGAAAGGGAGGTATATAGTTTGCCACAGCTGTAGTTTGTTCCCGTCTCCTCTCTCGCTGGCGGCGGTCAATTCTAATGCCTAGACTCATAGCCTCCTCCAGTGAGGCTGGGTAGGGGAAGTTGACCAGAGCATCCTTAATTGCATCTGAAAGGCCAATTCTAAACTGGCTGCGGAGTGCTGCATCATTCCAGCCAGATTCCGGGGCCCACCTGCGAAACTCTGAGCAATACATTTCAGCTGTGGTAGTTCGTTGCTTTAAGTTACGCAGGGTTGATTCTGCAGTAGCAGCACGATCTGGATTATCATAAAGCAACCCTAGGGCTTCAAAGAAGGCATCTACTGTTAGCAAGGCTGGATGGTTTGGTTCCAGGTTAAAGGCCCAAGCCTGGGGGTCACCCTGTAGTAGAGAGATAATGATTTGAACCCTCTGAGTTTCAGGGCCAGACGAGGATGGCCTTAACTTGAAATATAATTTGCAGCTGTTTTTAAAGTTGAAAAACCCTTTACGGTCACCAGAAAACCGGTCAGGCAAAGGAATTTTTGGTTCAGATGGAGTTTTTGTAGCAGTGGTAATAGAAGGAGATTGCACCTTGGTGAGCTCTGTGGCCATTTCCTGAACTTGATGGGATAAGCGGCAAAGTTCCTGTGCAAACAACTGAGCCTGCTCAGGATCCATGATAGGTTTCCTTTTTTATGTATGGCTCGTGTTAATGTCAGGCTAGAGCATATAACAGGTAACAGTTCAGGTGTTCTGATTATGCAAAGAGTTCAAAGAACAAGAGCACATACCATGAGCAGGTCTGAGCAGAGCAGGTCAGCTGGGACTTGTAGTTCACCTCTGTAGATGTAGGTAGATGTTTGCTGGACCTTGTAGTTCACCGCTGCAGATGACGATAGATGTTGTCTGGTGTTTGTAGTTCACCACTGCAGGTGAGGATAGATGTCTGGTGCTTGTAGTTCACCGCTGCAGATGAAGGTACTAGTAGAATCAGGCAAAACGTAGTCTAGGCAAGCTGGTCATACACAGGAAGATCAGAGTCCAAACGGTACCGAATCAGAAGCAAGCAAACAGGGTCAAACGAGCCGGGTCATACACGAAATACACAGAGCAGATATAAACTGGATCAAACACAAGGTAAACTCTAACACGAGCAATGATTGAATGCTGATGCAAGTTATTTAAAGGTGAGCTGGCCAATCATTGTTGTTTCCCAGGTAAAGGCTGTGTCAGGTGAGTTGTGCTGGGTCCTAAAGGGATCCTAGTACTGACAGTCGGGGTCTGAGGGTGGGGAGCTTATCAGAATCTGGAAGCCCCCTTCAACGAGGGGGCCCCCAGATTCCGGCCCGCTACCCTATGTGATTGAGTATGGGGTACATTGTACTCCTACCCATTCACCTAAAAAAAAGTGTAAAAAATAAAACACATTACACATGTTTTTAAAGTAATTTATTAAGGCAGCTCCGGCGTCTCTTCCAATCTCTTCTCCCTCTCCGGCTCTTCTGCCTCCTCCACTGATGTCTTCTGCCTCTGGCGGTTCTTCTCCCCTCTCCGAGTCTTCTAGTTCTCTACGGTTCTTCTCCCACTGCCCGCTGTCTTCTGCCTCTGCTGGGTCTTCTCCGCTATCTTCTCGCTCTTTTGCCGGGTCTTCTCCGCTGTCCTCTCCCTCTGTTCTTTTTCCGATGTTGACTCAACGTTTTCTCCCGTTCTCCCGCTTTCTCTGCCACTACTTATATGGGCATGGGGCGGGGTCACCGGGTGATGTCATTCAGAGGCCCTGCCCCGTATGACGTCATCGCCCGGGGAATGATGGGTGGTGATGTCATAAGGGGCGGGCCTCTGGAGAACTCTGGAGAACTCGCCCCATGCCAATATAAGTAGTGGCACATCGTGCACCCAGCATTAGAGTGGGAGAGAGCATTGAGTCAACATTGAAGGAAGAACAGAGGGAGAAGACCCGGCAAAAGAGCGAGAAGACAGCAGAGAAGACACGGCAGAGGCAGAAGACAGCGGACAGAGGGAGAAGAACAGGAGAGGGCTAGAAAACATCAGCGGAGAAGACCTGGGGAGGGGAGAAGAACTGGCAGAGGCAGAAGACATCAGCGGAGGTGGCAGAAGAGGTCGCCAGAAGAAGTCGGAAGAGACGATGGAGCTGCTTAATAAATGACTTTAAAAACCTGTGTACTGTGTTTTATTTTTGAAACTTTTTTTTTAGGTGAATGGGTAGGGGTATAATGTACCCCATACTCATTCACATAGGGTGGGGGCCGAGATACGGGGGCCCCCTTGTTAACCACTTCAGCCCCTGAAGGATTTACCCCCTTCCTGACAGAGCACTTTTTACAATTTGGCACTGCGTTGCTTTAACTGCTAATTGCGCGGTCATGCAATGCTGTACCCAAACGAAATTTACGTCCTTTTGTTCCCACAAATAGAGCTTTCTTTTGATGCCATTTAATCACCTCTGCGTTTTTTATTTTTTGCGCTATAAACGGAAAAAGACTGAAGATTTAAAAAAAAAAAAAGATATTTTCTACTTTTTGTTATAAAAAAAATACAATAAACTCAATTTTAGTCATACATTTAGTCCAAAATGTATTCAGCCACATGTCTTTGGTAAAAAAAAATGTCAATAAGTGTATATTTATTGGTTTGCGCAAAAGTTATAGCGTCTACAAACTAGGGTACATTTTCTGGAATTTACACAGCTTTTAGTTTATGACTGCCTATCTCATTTCTTGAGGTGCTAAAATGGCAGTGCAGTATAAAACTCCCCCAAATGACCTCATTTTGGAAAGTAGACACCCCAAGGAATTTACTGAGAGGCATGTTGAGCCCATTGAATATTAATTTTTTTTGTCCCAAGTGATTGAATAATGACAAAACAAAAAAAATACAAACAGTTGTCACTAAATGATATATTGCTCACACAGGCCATGGGCATATGAGGAATTGCACCCCAAAATACATTTAGCTGCTTCTCCTGAGTACGGGGATACCACGTGTGTGGGACTTTTTGGGAGCCTAGCCGCGTACGGGGCCCCGAAAACCAAGCACCGCCTTCAGGATTTCTAAGGGCGTAAATTTTTGATTTCACTCCTCACTACCTATCACAGTTTTGAAGGCCATAAAATGCCAGGACAGTTCAAACCCCCCCCCCCCCCCAAATGACCCCATTTTGGAAAGTAGACACCCCAAGCTATTTGCTGAGAGGCATGTTGAGTCCATGGAATATTTTATATTTTGCCACAAAAACTTTTTTTTTTTTTTTGCACAAAGTTGTCACTAAATGATATATTGCTCACACAGGCCATGGGCATATGTGGAATTGCACCCCAAAATACATTCTGCTGCTTCTCCTGAGTATGGGGATACCACATGTTTGGGACTTTTCGACAGCCTAGCTGCGTACGGGGCCCCGAAAACCAATCACCACCTTCAGGATTTCTAAGGGCATACATTTTTGATTTCACTCCTCACTACCTATCACAGTTTCGAAGGCCATAAAATGCCAAGATGGCACAAAACCCCCCCCCAAATGACCCCATTTTGGAAAGTAGACACCCCAAGCTATTTGCTGAGAGGCATGGTGAGTATTTTGCAGCTCTCATTTGTTTTTGAAAATGAAGAAAGAAAAGAAAAATGTATTTTTTTTTTCTTTTTTCAATTTTCAAAACTTTGTGACAAAAAGCGAGGTCTGCAAAATACTCACCATACCTCTCAGCAAATAGCTAGGGGTGTCTACTTTCCAAAATGGGGTCATTTGGGGGGGGAAGGGGTTGTGCCATCTGGGCATTCCATGGCCTCCGAAACTGTGATAGGCAGTGAGGAGTGAAATCAAAAATTTACACCCTTAGAAACCCTGAAGGCGGTGCTTGGTTTTTGGGGTCTCGCATGCGGCTAGGCTCCCAAAAAGTCCCAACAATAATAACAATAAAACATTGCAGAATAGAATACAGTAAAAAAGAGCAGAACAATAGAGAGAGAATAGAGAGAGAGAGAGAGAACAATAAAACGACAACTATTTTTGTTTTTTTTTATTTTATATACTTTTTTGTGTTTTTTTTATTTTTTTACACTTTTTTTGTAACTGTAACTTTTATAACTGTAACCAGTTACAGGTTCGGGTCTCTCAAAATGCAAAGGCATCTTGGGAGAACCTGTGAAAGTGTGCCTAGTCTGTGCAATGCTGTACCCTACGCTAATACTCAACTAGTGTATGGTAGCGTTCAAAACATTCACCAATGCAAAGACCAGGATTGTCAGGACAGGAGGGACAATAAATATCACGCCTATATCCACGCTTGCTGCAAACACGGCATCTTTTTTGGGGGGGGGTTCGTTGGGTAGGGGTACTCGGGAGGACATAAAGAAAATGCCTCTCATGCAGCCGACTGCATTTGGTTGGGGATGTGAATGGAGGAAGTACGGGTGCTGCAGAAGTGGTGGGTTCCCAATTAGGATTGGCGAATGCAGCAGGAAGGGCATTATGGGCACAACGGGCCTGTGTTTGTCTTCTTCTTGGTGGCAGCGGGACACTACTTGTGCTTGCCACCTCACCAGCTTGAACTGCACTTATGGGACTTGCCACGTCACCAAGTGTTACTGCAGTGCTGGTTTGACTACGACCGGGGTGTACTAGGCCGCTGGTGCTTGCCAGTTCACCAAAACGCTACCAAAAAAACTGTTTGTGATCGCAGGGATCAGGCCTGACTCTGCGAACGCTGCAGTTATGCGTTTAGTGTTTTGTAAGTGACAGTGATCGATCGATACTGCACTTGGGTGGGCTGGGCTGGGCTGGGCGGAGGGGAAAAACGGTGCTAGCAGGTATCTGGGCTGATCCCGCTAACACTGCGTTTTTGGGAACCCTAAACTGCTGGGAACGCTAGTATAAATCTGATCGGATCAGATATTGATCCGTTCAGACACTATACCACTAAGGGAGGTGAATGGTACGTGCGTGGGTGTTAGCGCTACTGGCACTAACCTGACGCTGCCTGGGGCGACGCAGGCCCTATCTGACCCTAAAACCTAAGTTATATCTCCGCCTGGCGATCAGGGGGCTAAACCTTTATTATTAGGTAATAAACGGCGGGTGCCCTGACACTGTAAAAAAATAAACTAACTAACCAGCGTCACCCGTAACACTTATACGGTGATCACTGGTGAAAGGGTTAACTAGGGGGCAATCAAGGGGTTAAAACCTTTATTAGGTAGTATATGGGGGTCCCTGACGCTATAAAACGCCGACGGCGAACCTATATATTTACCTCCCTAACTAGCGTCACCAGTGACACTAACACAGCGATCAGAAAAATGATCGCTTAGTGACACTGGCAACGGGGGATGATCAAGGGGTTAAAACTTTATTAGGGGGGGTTAGGGCGGTACCCTAGACCTAAAGGGGGCTAACCCTAACTGCCCTACCACACTAACACCAATGCAGTAATCAGAAAAAAAAAACACAAAAAAACTGCTTGGTGTCACTGTGACGGGGGGGGGGGGGGTGATTAGGGGGTGATCAGGGGGTGAAATGTGTGCCTGGTGTGTTTTACTGTGTGTGTAGTGTTGTGCAACTCACTCAGATGTCTTCTCTCCTCGGCGCCGGAACAGAAAATACCGAGCCGAGGAGCGATGACATCACTTCCTCTGCCGCTGTTTACTATACAGCAGCAGAGGAAGAATCTCATTCGTGGGGAGCGATCGCGAGGGGGTGGCCACGAATTAGTGCCCCCCCCCTCAGCCTGTATTGCTTCCCCAATGAAGCCGACTGCCTCGGGCACCGGGGGGGCGCGGTGCGCCCTCAGCCCGCAGGAGGCAGATCACGTACCAGGTACGTGATTTTGCCTGCCCGTGCCATTCTGCCGTAGTATATCTGCGTTAGGCGGTCGGCAAGTGGTTAAAGGGGACTTCCAGATTCCGATAGATCCAAGCCTGCAGACCCCAGCAACCAACGGCCAGGGTTGTCGGGAAGAGGCAGATAGAAAAATTGGTATATATTGTGCTGACATGCAAAACGTACAACAAATAGCAGCCAGCACAACAATGATGCCGCATACACATGGTCGGAATTTCCGACAACAAATGTTCGATGTGAGCTTGTTGTCAGACATTCCGACTGTGTGTAGGCTCCATCGGACATTTGTTGTCGGAATTTCCGACAGCAAAAATTTGAGAGCTGGTTCTCAAATTTTCCGACAACAAAATCCGTTGTCGGAAATTCCGACTGTGTGTACACAATTCCAACGCACAAAATTCCACGCATGCTGGGAATCAAGCAGAAGACCCGCACTGGCTATTTAACTTCATTTTTCTCGGCTTGTCGTATGTGTTGTACGTCACCGCGTTCTTGACGTTCGGAATTTCCGACAACATTTGTGCGACCATGTGTATGCAAGACAAGTTTGAGCCAACATCCGTCGGAAATAAATCCAGGATTTTGTTGTCGGAATGTCCGATCGTGTATATGCGGCATAAGACAAGTGTAAACCAAGAAATATGTGAAAAGTAAAATTTTGTGCAGCGCTCAAACATTCATATATGTACAATCTAATATATAATGTGAACAAAAGAAAAAATAAAACAATAAAAAAGTGATGTGAAATTCACACCCAAACTAAAGTCTGTGTGCCATCATATAAAGGTTTTTAAACCATGAATACAACAGTCCAGTGAGAAAAACTATATAGCCAGAAAGGGGGTTCCACGTGCCATCAGTGTTGAGGTGAAGACACAGACAATAAAACCACCACCGGTTAGTAAGGAAGCTTACTGGAGTAAGGAGACTGAAATGGGCATATGCTCAATGAGTCAACAAGGCATGTAGTGTAAACACCAATATATGGGAACCCCGCATCTAGGATCCAGATCAGGATGGAAGATGGTCCAATTGGTCAGAAGATATCACAGAGAAGCAGTCCTCAGAAGCGGCCAACTTGTCAGACCAAATCCTCTTAAGTGTTCGTAGTAGCATGACCAAAAAAGAAAATACTCCACATAGTGTGAATCCGAATAAACATAAAAATGTATTAAAAATTGGAAACACTCACACTGAGGCGCTTTGCATGCGCTATAGCGCTAAAAATAGCGCCTGCAAAGCGCCCTGAAACAGCGGCTCTATTCACTCCATTGTGAAAGCCTGAAAAGCCTTGCAGAGCTGTGTTGTGAATTGACCAGCTCTTTGCTAAACTATTCATAGCACCCGCCCTGACACAAATTTCAGACTGGTTTTGATCACAGTTGACAGATCTTGTCAGAAGTTATGATGCTAATAACACAAGAACCGAGTAGGAGAAAGCCACAGGACTTAGTGGTTTGAAGAGAGATAGGAAAACACTGCAGATATGTGCCCAACTCAAATTTCATGAATCGAGCTTACATCCAGTTTAAAGACCGCTTTCACACTGAGGCAGTTTTCAGGCGCTTTAGCGCTAAAAATAGCGCCTGCAAAGCACCTGAAAACTGCCTCTCAAGCCACCCGGTGTGTGAAAGCCCGAGTGCTTTCACACTGGGGCGGTGCGCTTGCAGGACAGGAAAAAAGTCCTGCAAGCAGCATCTTTGGGGCGGTGTGGAAGCGGTGTATACACCACTCCAACACCACCCCAACACCACCCCTGCCCATTGGAATGAATGGGCGCTACTTCCGACGTGCCTGAAGGCGCTTTTAACCCCTTCTTGGGGGATTAAAGCCCCTCACTACCGCCCGAAAAGCTGCGGCAAAGCGCCGCTATAACAGCGTTAAAGCACCGGTAAAATACGCTTTACTGCTAGCGCCGGCACCGCCCCAGTGTGAAAGTACCCTAAGGGAATCTCTTGGGGACCCCCAGGTCACCAAAACTAGAGTCCACATTGGAAGATTTCCCCTTGATTATTTTTCTGGGGACAACCCAAAATTTGGGATTTTCTTTTACTTTCACTTTCAATGATAATAATAAACAGGACAAATAGAGAGGGTGAATTTCCTCAACAGGGGCACAGACCACAATAATAACTGGCAGGTGTTCTAGTCCATCTCCCCTCTATCCAAGACTAAAGGCTTTAGAACCACTGTAATATATCCCTTAATGAAAATTTCCCTTCACTTCCTGTCTGGCTAACACCAGTCTACCACACAGGACATGTGGAAAAATCTCCCCAACAGGGACAACAGTAAATCAAAAAAGTTCCACAAATCTAAAATGTGCCTAGATTGTGTTTTTAATTTTGACCTGACTAATTATAAAGTTGAAGTCAAGACAACTTTAGCCCACAAACCAGTGAAAGGGAGCTGTAGCAACAGTCAACTGGTTTGTGTGTAGAATGACACAACAGTGTTGCTTAATAAACTAGTTGTGTGCCAGGTGAGCCAGCGTAGGTAAAGAAAGCGTGTAATCATCAGTATTACAGGAAACACTTGGCAAAATCACCATCTGCTCCTTGTGCGTGGGATCGGTGTACAATGACGCAGCTAAAACCTCATTGTGTACACTACCATAATTGCATAATATTAAAGTGTACATGTCATCCATACAATGCATTCTTTATCCATCACACACCCAGGGAATATAATAGTTTATTCCAATTAAAAAAAATGTATGTCCCCATGGATTAGTTTGGCTTTCACTTCACTCAATGTGTGTGCTGTGTGATAACAAGTGTAGTGCCCCGAACACACGGTCGGATTTTCCGACACACAAAGTTTGAGAGCAGGATATAAAATTTTCCGACAACAAAATCCGTTGTCGGAAATTCCGATCGTGTGTACACAAATCCCACAGACAAAGTGCCACGCATGCTCAGAATAAATAAAGAGATGAAAGCTATTGGCCACTGCCCCGTTTATAGTCCCGACGTACGTGGTTTACGTCACCGCGTTCCGTTCAGAATGATCGGATTTTCCGAAAACTTTGTGTGACCGTGTGTATGCAAGACAAGTTTGAGCCAACATCCGTCGGAAAAAAATCCTAGGATTTTGTTGTCGGAATGTCCGAACAAAGTCCGACCGTGTGTACGGGGCATAGGAGTAATTGTCAAGGATTGCAGAATTTAACTTTTTCTGTTCTAAGAAGTTAAGTTTTCCTTCCCATGTCTGTTCCAAAACTTCTAAATTGGAGGAGCTGCCTTCATAAATAATGATGAGCTCAGGAGTGTTCGCAACTCCACGTGCCCGCGCCCACCAGGAAGCTGACACTGCGCAGCGCTAATTACAGGCAGTGAGACATTTCCCGATCCGTGGCTGCAAAGATCGGGAAATGCTTTACTACCAGCGATTAGCGCTGCGCAGTGTCAGCTTCCTGGCGGGCACATGGAGTTTGCGAACACACCTGAGCCCATCCTTAATAAAAAAAAAAACACTCACCTGCAGTAAGACAAGGCGCTGTGTTTTGTGTAAAAATGGAGAAGGTCTGCATTTTTATTCAATGCACCCCAACCCACCTGAATGCAGCATTATGGTGGGAACACAGGAAATAGAAAACTATTGTTTTCTCTGTGTCCTTGCGTTGAGCCTGCATGGATCAACAGCTGTGGTATGAATATCCTCCGATAAGAAAAGAAGACGCATCTGCATCCATTTAGCTGACAACATTAGAAAGCATCTCAGAAAAAAAAATGAAACTCCATTTGCAAGAGATGCCTCTAACTGAACTTCCAGCTCTGTGCAGCTGTGGGATAATCACACATGGAAGGAAATGTATTTTTCTGGAAGTGTTCTGTGTACAAACCGTATACAGAACACCCCGGTCTGCCATACTGCAAGAATGTGACACATGAATACAGAGTTTACAATACAAAGCATCCACAACACTTTGGGGTGTGATGCAGAAAATGGTACCATTATACAACAAAATGCATTTTGTGTGTGTGAAAGGGACACAAACAGGCTATTGCATCCAATGCATTTCAAGTCAACTGCCCTTCCCCATGTCACCTAACTAGAGACTTAAGCCGATCCATGTATGGGCAGGCTGATTGTACCCTAGTTGGACCATCGATCGACTTGGGTAAAACCAGCCTGTCAAATGTTTCTGAAGTTTCAAATGTGATTACTGCCAATGGCTTTGGCCGCTAGCAGTAATCATTGTATTCAGCATGACAGGAAAGGTACCCACGCTGCGAGAGGCATGTCCTCCATCAAGACTGATTGTGTTGATGGAGGAATTAAGCATTTTTTTTTCCTTCCACTCATAGTGGAATGAAAGAAAATCGATGAATCTATGGCTTGCCTTACACATGTGCAGCATTTAGTGCAGGTACTTCCGGAGCTCACAATTAGGTCCTGTTCACACACACAATGACCTGGGTGTTACCCCACTGGATGAACGCATGTCACTACTAAGACAGTCATGTCCTACACAGTGCAACGCACCCCAGAGGTGTGGTGCTGTGAGCTGCAATAAAATGCAGACATGCTGATTTTTATTGCAGCGTACAAGACAAGCCGCATGTCACTGTACAGCAGAGCAACGCACTGCTGCAAAGTGACATAATTGAATTGTCCCTTTTGTGCACTTCAAATAAAGATTGTTGCGCTGAATCAAGCGTCACACTGCCCCCTACTGCTGGCTCTCTGCAGCTGGAACAGACAGCTGACACTTTGTAAACCGCTGCAGTTTAATGTGCAGCAGTTCTCCAGGGCAGTGTGAATGGGTCCTTATAATAAATTGCAAGTGCACAAGCCGAGCTGTGGCTTTTATTTTGATAGGGGATCTCCTTTAATCTATCATAACCTGACCTTTTGGTATGTGCTTCTCTATATGTTTTAGGGTATTGGTCATTTAAGAGGATCTCAGAGTTGACAGATACCCTGATGATGGACTATTAATTTCAACAAAAATCTCCCCATAGCAATATATGTACTTACATTTTATACATGTTATTCACCTGGATTCTTTCCTAAATGTACATAATATAACTGGATACTAACATTTATAGGTAAAGTTGATCCAAGGAATGTCAGATTGCCTCTCGGGGGATCGGGAAGGAAATTTCTCCCTTCTAGGGCAAATTGGTTCAGGATTTGCTGGGTTTTTCACCTTCATCTGGATCAACTGTGGTTATAGGATTGTGTAGATGGGATTGTATGATTTTTTTTCCCCTTTTAAGGCCTCTCGCACACTGCAGCTTGAAAAAGCTTAGTACAGATTTTTTTTTTTTTTTTTTTTACTGAGCTAAAATTCATTGTATTGTGCCGCAGGGCCGTTTTTAAGGCAGGGCAAAAGGGGTAGCTGCCCTGGGCCCTGTCATTGTTGTGGGACCCAAAGCAGCTGCCTCATACTTGCCAACTATTCCAGTTTAAATTCCCTTGCCACTTGAAGTTTTAGTCCCGTGCTGTGTCCTGATATCTCAGTGTGAAGTGCTGCTACTCATGCTGCCTAGCTCTGCCCTATTGTTTTGTATAAATGACTCACCTGCAGACCCTCTGTTTACATGTAAATAACCGGTATCGATATGTAAATAGCAGCGACATTCATATGTAAATAGCTGCATCCAACGGCATAGATATGTAAATAAAGGCGGCATTCATATGTATATCCCTACAGTGAGGAGAAGATGTATTTCCCTACAGTGAGGAGAAGATGTGCTGTAACCTCTAGCAACCAATCAGTGAGCAGTATTACTGTACAGTAATCTCTAGCAACCGATCAACAAGCAGAAATCATGTGCTGTAACATCTAGCAACTAATCAATGAGCCGTAATGTGTGCTGTAACCTCTAGGAACCAGTCAGTAAGCGGTAATGATACACTGTAACCTCTGGCAACCAATCGCAATCGCTGCCTGATCCGATACAGTAAACTGATTTTAAGTCAAGCTGCTATTTATTGCATGTCTCAGAGCAGGTGGAAAGCGGAAGTGTATGGGATGGGGGCAAGAAAACGTTTGCCCAGGGTCCAAGCTATATTAAAGACGGCCCTGATGTGCCTATGCACACAGGCGCGTAAACAAACGCCGTGCATTCTTCAGTAAAAAATAATAATAGAGAAAGCAGCTTTTCTGGTCAGTAATTTACGCCTCATGCACGCAAATACACACACATGGCCATTTACATATTGTGAAGAACGAAAACGCGAGAATACGTTTTTGCAAAATTGCGCAAGCGCATATAGGCAAAATTGCACGCAAATACGTAAAAAAAAAAAAAAAAAACATGTCTGAAAAAGTAGATGCTCAAACAGGAGTATCATGTGCAAGAGGCCTTATTGGTTGAGCTAGATGGACTTGTGCCCTTTTCAATCAGACTAACTATGTAACTGCAAGTAATACATTTCTGTGCTTTTACCTGCAATTGTTTAGCCGGTGACAGGGACTATTTAAAGACTGTACATTAGAGGCTAGAGGAACTACACTTTCAGTACATTAGAGGCTTCGTAGATAATTTGTTGGGTAGTGATCTACATTTTCCCCCCCCATTTTTTTCTCCACTTTAGAAACCGAAATAGATAGCAAGGACTTAAATATAATGCAACTTGGTAGGGTTTCAATGTAATCAGTTACAGTTTAAGATAACTTCAAACTGTGAGTGTTCCAATTGTGGAAATTCCCTGATAGGAAAGGCTGTATGTCCTGTACGGTTGTCATGGTGTGTACACACTTAACTTTATAAGGTTAACCAAGGGCGTGTTGCAAAATTGCACAAAAACCATTCCAAACTCCACCCTGATAGATCCAGAACTGTGAATCACAATGACACTGAATAACATAATGGTAACCGACAGAAAATGTAACTAGGGACTACAGCTGTCTAAAATTATTTAAAATTATAATTATTATATATAATATATAAACATAGTCATGTGATTACCGGAGCAAAGTAGAGATATTTCATGTCATTCTTTTCATGTTAGAGATCTGAGTGACATTTTGTCACCTAGTTAAAAAGATTATACAGAGAAAATGTCTTTAAGGGCTCCTTTATACATGGGGGGCAGGCAATAAAATCAGGGGGGCTAAGCCATGGTTTTATGGTCTCTCTCTCTCTCCCCCTTCCCTTAATCACTTGTCTACTGGGGCAATTTTTTCATTTTTTACAGACATGGTAAATTTGCATTTCTTACTAGAACTTAACTTTCCAAAAAGTATATATTTTCTGAAAGCAGAGACTATGGAGAATAAAATGGTGGTGGTTGCAATTGATGTCGCACATTTGCGCAGCTATTTATCAAATGCATATCTTCAGGAAGAAAGGCAGCAAAATGAATTTTAGTGCAAACACAGAATTGTTCCCAATTTTTGATAAGATATAAAAGATGGGGTTGTGTTGAGTAAATAGATACCAAATATGTCAAGTCTTAAAAATTTCACACGCCTGAGGAATCACAAAAAAAACCCAAAAAAACGAAGGTACCCAAAATTCTCTATAGGCGATGCTTTACAAACCATCAGTTTGGAGTTAACCCTGAATTATGGTCCAAGAATTACTGCTCTTACTCCAATATTCGCAGCGATAACTCACATGTGTGGAGCAACTAATGTTTACGTATGTGCCCACCTTATGCTGCACTTTTTATATGGGCTGTGTGCGGTGGTAATGGGGGTACTTGAAATTTACTTTTTTTTTTTAATCTTTATTGCTATCACAAGAAGGCTAACAAGCCCCCTATGCAATAGCACGGGCAAAGGACAGATACTCCTTATGGAGGCACTGGGATCTTTTAGACCTCTAATGTTTCCTCTACCCTCCAATGCAACTATTCAAACACAGATTGTGTTTGAACAGCTACATTCTTGACTAATGACAGATGTGACTTCTGGGGTGATTAGTCACAGGAGTTCCCCGAGGATTAGTCACTGGTGTTCCCCCGAGTTCCTCCGGGGAAGCAGTTTCCTGGGTGGAACGGGAGAGCCTGGGAACCACTGCAGATGGGGGAAGGGCCCCCTTTGAGAACCCTGTAAAAGTGATCAGGTGGCTCTAGAGCTTTCCATTCACTTTTAAATTGGAAAGCCCCCTCCCCCTATCATGTTCAAGTCAGTGTGGCTGTGCTGTAACTACCCTGGCAGCCAAAGCAATGATTACGGGTGGCATGCGGTTGTACAGCATTTACAGGGTTAAAACAGGCACTGAGAGGGTGGCATATCATCTCCTCACTGCATGTCAAACGCCTCTGAAAAGTGCTTCCTCCGGATTGCACGCACTGCAAGCATGTGTAAACCTTGCCTTACATTCGGAGGTTAAAGCAGACCAGTCCCCCAACAACCAAATAGAATAAGATTAACCCTTTCCACCCGCACCCCAGCATCCCTTTAAAAGATTCTGAATGGCTGAGGGCAGGAAGGATCAGCGATCATTTGGTCCACTGTGATTGGCTGTCACAGTGGTCACATAATCGGAGTCAGTCCCACCAGCTACCAATCATTAGTGGGACCAAGAGCCATCTTTGCCAGCTTAGTCTCTGTACTGGGAGCACTCTCTCGGCACAGAAATATTGGCCGCCCAGTGACGGATATGTGCAGCGCGTGGGCTTTAAAGCCCACCCTTCTGCCGCTGCACATGTGTTACGCAGGCGGAAACAGGTTAAAAAATGTCTTTATAAAGATTTGACAAAAGAAAAATGCAAAAAAATACCTCAACCTGGATCCTAACTTCCAGGAGGCACTGGTATTGGAACTGTACCTTAATGCTGCTTTCTGAGTGCTCAATATCTCTCAAGAATGAGCTCCTGCAATACGCCGAAGGGCATTCTCGGTGGATTGTGAGGCACAATGACCCCCATCCGTGTATCCTGGAAGGGGCCAAGGTATCATTTTTACCCATTTATTATGCAATGCTTTATTTTCAGTTTTTTTTTTTTTTTTTGGTGGGGGAGAATGGCAGGAAACCAAACCTTCCATTTTTCTTAAAAAGGACACTTTTTAAGGCAAACCTTTCCATTTCACATACATGTAACATTTCCTTCCTAATCCACTCCACCAGTGCATTTCCAGTATAATCCACCCCACCAGTGCATTTCCAATATAATCCACTCCACCAGTGCATTTCCAGTATAATCCACCCCACCAGTGCATTTCCAGTATAATCCACCCCACCAGTGCATTTCCAGTATAATCCACTCCACCAGTGCATTTCCAGTATAATCCACTCCACCAGTGCATTTCCAGTATAATCCACCCCACCAGTGCATTTCCAGTATAATCCACCCCACCAGTGCATTTCCAGTATAATCCACCCCACCAGTGCATTTCCAATATAATCCACTCCACCAGTGCATTTCCAATATAATCCACTCCACCAGTGCATTTCCAGTATAATCCACCCCACCAGTGCATTTCCAGTATAATCCACTCCACCAGTTCATTTCCAGTATAATCCACCCCACCAGTGCATTTCCAATATAATCCACTCCACCAGTGCATTTCCAATATAATCCACTCCACCAGTGCATTTCCAGTATAATCCACCCCACCAGTGCATTTCCAGTATAATCCACCCCACCAGTGCATTTCCAGTATAATCCACCCCACCAGTGCATTTCCAGTATAATCCACTCCACCAGTGCATTTCCAGTATAATCCACTCCACCAGTGCATTTCCAGTATAATCCACTCCACCAGTGCATTTCCAATATAATCCACCCCACCAGTGCATTTCCAGTGTAATCCAGTCCACCAGTGCATTTACTTTCTAATTAGGGGTGCAACGGATCAAAAAACTCACGGTTCGGATCGTTCCTCGGATCAGGAGTCACGGTTCGGGTCATTTTCGGATCAACAAAAAAAAAATCTCCCCCCACTGTAATATCCACAATCTCCCTATTGGCAGGGTGTGGCAGAGTATTGCAGGGTATTGGTGGGTATGTTGGCAGGGTATTGGCGGGTATATTGGCAGAGTATTGGCCGAGTATTGGCAGACTATTGGCAGGGTATGGCAGACTATTGTCAGGGTATGGCAGGGTATGACAGAGTATTGGCAGGGTATGGGAGAGTATGGCAGGGTTTGGCAGAGTATTGGCAGGGTATGGCAGAGTATGGAAGAGTATTGGCAGGGCATTGCAGAGTATTGGCAGGGCATTGCAGAGCATTGGCAGGGCATTGCAGAGCATTGGCAGGGCATTGCAGCAGGGTATTGCAGAGTATTGGCAGGGTTTTGCAGCAGGGCATTGCAGAGTATTGGCAGGGCATTGCAGCAGAGCATTGCAGAGTATTGGCAGGGCATTGCAGAGTATTGGCACTGCTGCCATCCGATCTCTCCCCTCCACTGTACAGATCAGTACACAGAGGAGAGAGAGGAACCGGCGTCATGACATGACGCCGGTTTGTTACAAGTGATCGCTCCGTCATTTGACGGAGCGATCACGTGCTAAATGGCCGCCGGGTGTACCAAGATGGCCGCCGCTCCGGAGCTAGTCCGAAGCCACGGCCTTTCCTATGGCCGAGGCCACAGAGCGCTCCGCGGATCGCGGGTGTCCCGTACGGATCAGGCTCCGCGGATCGGATCACGGATCGATGACGATCCGTTGCACCCCTATTTCTAATCCACTCCACCAGTGCATTTCCAGTATAATCTACTCCACCAGTGCATTTACTTTCTAATCCACTCCACCAGTGCATTTCCAGTATAATCTACTCCACCAGTGCATTTACTTTCTAATCCACTCCACCAGTGCATTTCCAGTATAATCCATTCCACCAGTGCATTTCCAGTATAATCCATTCCACCAGTGCATTTCTCATTGCGCAGAATGTGACATCTAAGCAAGCAAACCAATGCAGATTTCTATTTTGGGCAACAGTGAAGCAAAAATTTCCACTTCTACCAAAGGGCGTATGAAGGAAGCTGTGGCACATGACAGAGGTGTCTGATGTGCGGTCTGACTTTGCATTCTCTGCGAGGAGTGAGATTGTGGTGCCCAGTGAGGAGGATAGCTGGTTCTCAGGGGACAAACTGGAGGCTGGAGCGGGGCTTTTCTACACTGATTGGCTGTATAAACCCAATACTCCATATTTGGCAGCTGTTTCTGTGAACATTGGAAAAGGAAAGGGTTGTTTTAAGTACTGAATTATTAGCCATACATTGTGATACCCCTCCTTCTTAAACCTGTATGGGTAGATGAGTATAAAGAGAAGCCTAAGGGGACTGTTCACGTGTGGCAAACATAGCTGCTCCTCTAAAAGTGACCTACTGCGGGCATTTGACAGGTAGTGAGGAGGCGATATGTTGCCTCCTCGCCATCCGTTTTAACTCTCAAAATACCACACCACTGTGACACGACCACATGCATTGCAGGCAGTTGTGATGCAGCCCCATTCACTTGGATGGGTCTCTTTGGCAGAGGTGCCTGCCAAATGTTTCGTGCCATGTAATACGTCATTCCAGGAATGTACCCATGCCAAAGTATGGGTACATGCCTGTGTCATGGGTACATCCCTGAGCAGCTGCATTGCTTTGTTTGGGTTGGCAGTAAAACTGCAGCTCAACGGTCTGCTTTTACCACCCCCTGTCCACCTGTGTAAACAAGCTGCAAAACAGGCATCTGAGATTATGTAAACTAAGGTGTGAAGCTAGAGGGGAAAAAAAGGAAATACAGTAAACTAGAAATAAAGGAAATACGAATAAAAAAGAAATACAGAAAACTAGAAATACTACAATATTTCGGGAAATAATAATGATTTACAGCATACACATCCAGCACTTGATGGGAACCCACTTTAGAACTCGTATTCAGTTATACACATTAGGTATTCACAAACACACACACACATTATTCTAGATACAAACTTTTAGTTTATAGGTCTAGTCACACTGGGGGCATATTTATATAGTATAAATCTGACATTCACTGCAGGTGAATCTTCCAAGTACATGTGTTTTATATGACTGATTCATTCACCATCAATGAATATTTGATGAAAGTCACATTTGCTGCTTATTTACTTTGAGGCTCCATTCACACTTGTGCGATTTTTCATGCGATTTTGGACATCAAAGTCGCACGACACGTTGCACCCCATTCTTTTTAATGGTACCTGTTTAAATCGCAACACCTTTAAAAAGGTGCCTGCACTACTTTGGTGTGACTTGTCATGCGACTTTGATCCACAGAATGTAAAGTCGGATCAAAATCATACCAAAAGTCGCATCAAAGTTGCACTGGAAACCGTGCAACTTTAAAGATGCACTAATGTGAACGGAGCCCTAAATATATATACTCATAAAAATGCAGATAAAAAGCACAGAAAAATAATCAAGTTTTTTAATGCTTAGTTGCAAATAAGTTTGTATGTAATTATACGATAAACAAACGATATCTTAAATATTATATCATAGAGTCATTCATATATATTGTTTTTAGTCGCAAACACCTATAGTCGTTACAAGTCGCGTGTTATCGCAGAGGGTATGTTGCCTGTCTATGTGAATGGCACAGCAACGTGCTAACTGACTATGCTGTCTGGTAGAGGTTTATGGGTCACAAAAGTGGAGGTGTACTTCAGCTGTACGTACAATAGTTTCCCCAAAGCTCAGCGTTATACCGCGTACACACGGTCGGAATTTCCGAAACAAATGTTCGATGTGAACTTGTTGTCGGAAATTCCGACCGTGTGTAGGCTCCATCGGACATTTGTTGTCGGAATTTCCGACAACAAAAATTTGAGAGCTGGTTCTCAAATTTTCCGACAACAGAATCCATTGTCGGAAATTCCGATCGTGTGTACACAATTCCGATGCACAAAATTCCACGCATGCTCGGAATCCAGCAGAAGAGCCGCACTGGCTATTGAACTTCATTTTTCTCGGCTCGTCGTACGTATTGTACGTCACCACGTTCTTGACGTTTGGAATTTCCGACAACATTTGTGTGACCGTGTGTATTCAAGACAAGTTTGAGCCAACATACGTTGGAAAAAATCCAGGATTTTGTTGTCGGAATGTCCGATCGTGTGTACGCGGCATTACAGTGATACTACCTATCACTGTATACTGACATACACTCACCGGCCTCTTTATTAGGTACACCTGTTTAATTGCTTGGTAACACAAATTCCTAATCAGCCAATCACATCGCAGCAACTCAGTGCATTTAGGCATCTAGATGTGGTGAAGACGACTTGCTGAAGTTCAAACCAAGCATCAGAATGGGGAAAAGAAAGGGGATTTAAAGCGGAGTTCCACCCAAAAATGGAACTTGCGCTTTAAGTGATGGTGACCCCCTGACATTCCACATTTGGCAAGTGATTTTTTTTTTTGAGGGGGGGGAGCGGGTAGCCAGTTTTTAAGGGCACCAAGCTCCCACTTTCTCCTCTGGCTCTGTGGCACCGGAAGGAAGTTCTCCTCTTCCCCCTCCCTGCAATCTTCTGGGATACGTCACAGGTCCCAGAAGACTGCTCGGCCATTCACAGCACGGCTTGCGCATGCATAGTGCGTGCCCGGCTGCAAAGCCACAGCCGGGCGCCCACAGTTAGAATGCTGACACCTTGGAGAGGAGAGGGAGAGAAGCGAAGCTTCATGCGCCCACATCGCAGGACCATGGGACAGGTGAGTGTCTGATTATTAAAAGTCAGCAGCTACACTTTTTGTAGCTGCTGACTTTTAAATGGGTGGAACTCTTTAAGTGGCTTTGAACGTGGCATGGTTGTTGGTGCCACACGGGCTGGTCTGAGTATTTCAAAAACTGCTGATCTACTGGGATTTTCATGCACACCTATCTCTGGGGTTTACAGAGAATGGTCCGAAAAAGAGAAAGTATCCAGTGAGCGTCAGTTGTGTGGACAAAAATGCCTTGTTGATGTCAGGAGGACATCTGTCCATTGAGGAGAATGGGCAGACTGGTATGAGATGATAGAAAGGCAACAGTGACTCAAATAACCACAACAATGAGATCACTGTACTCCGATGTCCTCCACAGTCACCAGATCTCATCCAATAGAGCACCTTTGTGATGTGGTGGAACGGGAGATTCGCATCATGGATGTGCAGCCAACAAATCTGCAGCAACTGTTTGATGTTATCATGTCAATATGCAAAATCTCTGAGGGATGTTTCCAACACCTTGTTGAATCTATGCCACAAAGAATTAAGGCAAAAGGGGGTCCAACCCGGTACTAGCAAGGTGTACCTAATAAAGTGGCCGGTGAGTGTAGATATTGTTATACCCCCCCCCCCCACCGCCACCACCCTTTTGTATATTTTTCGTTTCCAACTACACTACTTGCAATCCTCTGGTTTAAAACTCCTATTTGTCTTCTTTCTTTGATACACAATTATAAAAATTTCCAAAAGGAAAATTGTTTATAGCAACAAAAAAAAGCCCAAAGCCCAGCTGGTGCCTTGTTTAACTATATCAATCATGTCCTTGATGTGTATTATCATACTATGAGATATAATCGAACAATCCCTGAAAGTAAACATCCAAGATTTGTTCAAATTTATTAAAACAGATTGCATAATACTGAAACGATGATCAAATGATTGTGTGTGGGGATTCCCTTCACCAATTGTACATTACAGCACGGCTGATCTCTTCTGTACAGGTATTGTCTTGGTTCTGACGTCTGACACAAGTCACGCATCATCCATGTAAAGAGACCGGGACTTGACACGCACGCGATGGAATGCTGCAGAACCACCGCCTGTTACTACAGTAACTGGACATTTTCACAACAATTAATCATGGAATCTGATCATCGAATGGCATGTTGTGTTAGCTCTGCAGTGTTACATTAATGGGATGCAAAGTCAGGTGTGATTAGTAAAAAAGATCTTAGAAGTTCTACTATTTCACAAGTTCGGAAAATAAAAGGTTACAGTGAAACTCTATAGTTAGGTTGAGAAAACAAAACTCCTCCAGGCAATTTTTGCAGAGATGTTAGAAAATCTTATTTCAAATTCTTTATTGGTTCTTTTTTTTGGGGGGGGGGGGGGGGGGGGGACATTCTTCCAATGTCCTTTTATCAAAGTGACTGCTTAGTAGAAGGGTCTGCCTTCAACAACATCACCTTATCAATCCTATATTGCTAATCAGAAAAGCTGTATCCTTTCTAACAAAGCCGTGTAGCTGCGGCACTTTAAGCTGGCTATAGATGGATCGAATCTCGGCCTGTTCAGCAGGGACTGGCCAAGATTCAATCTATCTATGGGCAGGCTGATTGTACCCAAGTCGATCCATTAATCGACTTGGGTACAAACATCAAATTGGATTTTTAGCATTTGATCATTGCCAGTAGCTATAGCCACTAGCTTTAATAAGTGTTCTATAACGGTGTTTAATAACGGTATAGCCCCCCGCGTCCCCCAGCCGGGAGAACACAATAGCTGCGCATGGTGGGATTCCCTCATCAACACTGTAGGAGGGATCCCCCCATTCCTGCTCTCTTTTCCTTTTTCTCCTCTTACTATAGATTACTTCTGCTCTTTTGAGCCGGCTTCCGCTCCAAATTTCCATAGAGGAAAATGGGATAAAATTCCCCCCAAAAAACTGGACCGCAATTACTATTTTTGCCAGTATTATCAATACTTATTTATTTACCTCTCCAATTGCCCTTGCTAGCGCTCCATCCCACCCTCTATTCCCCTATCAACACTGTAGGAGGGATTCCCCCATCAACACTGTAGGAGGGATTCCCCCATCAACACTGTAGGAGGGATTCCCCCATCAACACTGTAGGAGGGATTCCCCCATCAACACTGTAGGAGGGATTCCCCCATCAACACTGTAGGAGGGATTCCCCCATCAACACTGTAGGAGGGATTCCCCCATCAACACTGACTATGTTGATGGGGGAGTCAAGCGATTTTCTTTCCTGCAATCTGTGGTTGTAGGAAAGAAAATCGCATAATCTATGGCCAGCTTTAAGCCGGCCATAGATGGAGTGATTTTCTTTCCTGCAACCCGCAAAAATTGCTTGTATCCCCCATCAACACAGTGATGATGGGGGAATTCCTGCCGCAGAGCCATTTTGTTCTCCCTGCGGGGGTGGGGTGGGATGGTGGCAAGGGGACCCGTCCCTAACAGGAGAACACAGTGATTAATGCTAGCGGCTATAATAGCCGCTAGCAATAATCGCATGTAAAATACAAAAGGCTGGTTGTACCCAAGTTGACCGATCGATCAACTTGGGTACAATCAGCCAGCCCATACATGGTTTGAATCTTTGCCGGTCGCTGCTGAACTGGCCGAGATTCAAACCTTCTATGGCCAGCCTTAGGCATGGAAGGGTCTCTCTCACAAAGTATCTCAGCAAAAGTGAAACTCTTGTTGCCAACGATGCTTGTAATTAATTTCCTCTAAAAAAAGTGAGCAAATAATGCCCTGTACACACGGTCGGAATTTCCGACAGAAAAAGTCCGATGGGAGCTTTTGGTCAGATATTCCAACCGTGTGTATGCCCTATCGGACTTTTTCTGTTGACATTTCCAACGGACTTAGATAGAGAACATGTTCTAAGTTTTTTCGTCGGAAATGCCGACGGAGGTTATCCCGTTGGCAAATCCGACAGTGTGTACGCGGCATTACTGTAGCAGAAAAGGAGACTTCTGGAGGAAATCTGTACATGAACAGTATATGGAAGGTTTCCAGGCTACCAAACTGCAGCTGATGAAAATTTATAATTTTTGCTTTGCTTTAGCCAAAGTGGAGTTTTACTTTGATAAATGTGGGGTTAGTATAGAATTATTGGAAAATTCATCAATACTTTATATGTTTTTTCCTAAAAGGCTGTAGAAATTACTTTTAAAGTAGTAACTGGTGGTTTTGTGGAGGTCATTATGTAAAGTCCCTGAAAGCTACCAGCAGCCAAAACAAATATTATATATATATATATGGTAAAGCACTGCTTAAACTGTTGGCGCTATATAAATCCCATGACTAAGTCTTTATGACGAAACATGTCGGGGCGTGGCTACACGGCAATCGTTTCCAAGTGACGTAGGACGCTGTGACAGGGAGCGCCATACGAGGAGAGGTGGAAGCCGGTCACATTTACACCAGGGATCGGGTGAGACGGGTATTTGGAGAAACGCAGTACGTGGGTACCTGGGTCCGCCGTGACCACTACACACTGGTTTACTGACTTCATGTTTGATGCTGTGACAACTTGCTGTGCTGTGTTACTGTTGAGCCTGCAGTGATTTTTAAGGATGTGAGTGCAATGGTGAAGGGGCGTTTTGATTTTTAATAAATTTTATTACGTTATTGCACCATTGGTTGATTTTTCTTTTTCATGTGGAGAGAGCTCTTGGGCATTACACTTTGGAGAGGTAAAGGTGTACAGACCTTCCACTGAAGATCGTTCTTATCCCCTGTGAGTGTGGGATAAAAGCTTGTTGGCCCTGACACGAGAGTGTGGGCTAAAGGAGCTGGTGAGTGTATTCGCCTAAGGGGAGTGGATTCACAGTCACAGAGGTGCGGTGGAAGATATATTTAAGTAGAAGATTTTACACCACAACACGTCACGGATTTTTTTATTTTATAATTTTTTTGGACTATTTTTCGTTTGGATTATTTGTGGACACTATTTGTAGATATATAATAATTTTTTGCGAGTTGATTCACATTGGCTCTCACTTAGGTGTTATTTTCACTTTTATATATTTGCGTATGCACAGATATGTCATGTATTTAATTGGTTTATATGCACCATTTTTTGTTTGATTTTTTGAGCATATCATTGTATGCACACTAATGATGAGGGGTGAGGATATGATGTAATCATTACACAGGTTGATTCATCAGTACATCACCCTTCACTACATTTTATTACATTATTTTATTATTTTAGGGATTGCCTTTAGCGCTGCTATTTTGAGTTCACTGGGAGCAAGTTTGTGGTGGATCAATTTTTTATTATATAAATCCTGTATAATAATAATTAAAATATTATTGAGTTAGGTTTGAGTTAACCCCAGCAGGAAATGGGCAGAGATTATTTCCTATTTAAACAGCTAGAGCAAGACCTTCTACTGTGAGATGACTCTGAAACATTATCTGGAGTGCAGGAGATGATGTGAATGTAGTATGAAGAAGAGCAGCAGGAGATGATGTGAATGTAGTATGAAGAAGAGCAGCAGGAGATGATGTGAATGTAGTATGAAGAAGGGCAGCAGGAGATGATGTGAATGTAGTATAAAGAAGAGCAGCAGGAGATGATGTGAATGTAGTATGAAGAAGAGCAGCAGGAGATGATGTGAATGTAGTATGAAGAAGAGCAGCAGGAGATGATGTGAATGTAGTATGAAGAAGAGCGGCAGGAGATGATGTGAATGTAGTATGAAGAAGAGCAGCAGGAGATGATGTGAATGTAGTATGAAGAAGGGCAGCAGGAGATGATGTGAATGTAGTATGAAGAAGAGCAGCAGGAGATGATGTGAATGTAGTATGAAGAAGGGCAGCAGGAGATGAAGTGAATGTAGTATGAAGAAGAGCAGCAGGAGATGATGTGAATGTAGTATGAAGAAGAGCAGCAGGAGATGATGTGAATGTAGTATGAAGAAGAGCAGCAGGAGATGGTGTAAATGTAGTATGAAGAAGGGCAGCAGGAGATGATGTGAATGTAGTATGAAGAAGAGCAGCAGGAGATGATGTGAATGTAGTATGAAGAAGAGCAGCAGGAGATGATGTGAATGTAGTATGAAGAAGAGCAGCAGGAGATGGTGTAAATGTAGTATGAAGAAGGGCAGCAGATGATGTGAATGTAGTATGAAGAAGGGCAGCAGGAGATGATGTGAATGTAGTATGAAGAAGAGCGGCAGGAGGTGATGTGGATGTAGTATGAAGCAGAGCAGCAGGAGATGATGTGAATGTAGTATGAAGGGCAGCAGGAGATGAAGTGAATGTAGTATGAAGAAGAGCAGCAGGAGATGATGTGAATGTAGTATGAAGAAGGGCAGCAGGAGATGATGTGAATGTAGTATGAAGAAGAGCAGCAGGAGATGATGTGAATGTAGTATGAAGAAGGGCAGCAGGAGATGAAGTGAATGTAGTATGAAGAAGGGCAGCAGGAGATGATGTGCATGTAGTATGAAGAAGAGCAGCAGGAGATGATGTGAATGTAGTATGAAGAAGAGCAGCAGGAGATGATGTGAATGTAGTATGAAGAAGAGCAGCAGGAGATGATGTGAATGTAGTATGAAGAAGAGCGGCAGGAGATGATGTGAATGTAGTATGAAGAAGAGCAGCAGGAGATGATGTGAATGTAGTATGAAGAAGGGCAGCAAGAGATGATGTGAATGTAGTATGAAGAAGAGCAGCAGGAGATGATGTGAATGTAGTATGAAGAAGGGCAGCAGGAGATGATGTGAATGTAATATGAAGAAGAACAGCAGGAGATGATATGAATTTAGTATGAAGAAGAGCAGCAGGAGATGATGTGAATGTAGTATGAAGAAGAGCAGCAGGAGATGATGTGAATGTAGTATGAGGAAGGGCAGCAGGAGATGATGTGAATGTAGTATGAAGAAGAGCGGCAGGAGGTGATGTGAATGTAGTATGAAGCAGAGCAGCAGGAGATGATGTGAATGTAGTATGAAGAAGAGCAGCAGGAGATGATGTGAATGTAGTATGAAGAAGAGCAGCAGGAGATGATGTGAATGTAATATGAAGAAGGGCAGCAGGAGATGATGTGAATGTAGTATAAAGAAGAGCAGCAGGAGATGATGTGAATGTAGTATGAAGAAGAGCAGCAGGAGATGATGTGAATGTAGTATGAAGAAGAGCAGCAGGAGATGATGTGAATGTAGTATGAAGAAGAGCGGCAGGAGGTGATGTGAATGTAGTATGAAGAAGAGCGGCAGGAGGTGATGTGAATGTAGTATGAAGAAGAGCAGCAGGAGATGATGTGAATGTAGTATGAAGAAGAGCAGCAGGAGATGATGTGAATGTAGTATGAAGAAGAGCGGCAGGAGGTGATGTGAATGTAGTATGAAGAAGAGCAGCAGGAGATGATGTGAATGTAGTATGAAGAAGAGCAGCAGGAGATGATGTGAATGTAGTATGAAGAAGAGCAGCAGGAGATGATGTGAATGTAGTATGAAGAAGAGCAGCAGGAGATGGTGTAAATGTAGTATGAAGAAGGGCAGCAGGAGATGATGTGAATGTAGTATGAAGAAGAGCAGCAGGAGATGATGTGAATGTAGTATGAAGAAGAGCAGCAGGAGATGATGTGAATGTAGTATGAAGAAGAGCAGCAGGAGATGGTGTAAATGTAGTATGAAGAAGGGCAGCAGATGATGTGAATGTAGTATGAAGAAGGGCAGCAGGAGATGATGTGAATGTAGTATGAAGAAGAGCAGCAGGAGATGATGTGAATGTAGTATGAAGAAGGGCAGCAGGAGATGATGTGAATGTAGTATGAAGAAGAGCGGCAGGAGGTGATGTGGATGTAGTATGAAGCAGAGCAGCAGGAGATGATGTGAATGTAGTATGAAGGGCAGCAGGAGATGAAGTGAATGTAGTATGAAGAAGAGCAGCAGGAGATGATGTGAATTTAGTATGAAGAAGAGCAGCAGGAGATGATGTGAATGTAGTATGAAGAAGGGCAGCAGGAGATGATGTGAATGTAGTATGAAGAAGAGCAGCAGGAGATGATGTGAATGTAGTATGAAGAAGGGCAGCAGGAGATGAAGTGAATGTAGTATGAAGAAGGGCAGCAGGAGATGATGTGCATGTAGTATGAAGAAGAGCAGCAGGAGATGATGTGAATGTAGTATGAAGAAGAGCAGCAGGAGATGATGTGGATGTAGTATGAAGAAGAGCAGCAGGAGATGATGTGGATGTAGTATGAAGAAGGGCAGCAGGAGATGGTGTGAATGTAGTATGAAGAAGGGCAGCAGGAGATGATGTGAATGTAGTATGAAGAAGAGCAGCAGGAGATGATGTGAATGTAGTATGAAGAAGGGCAGCAGGAGATGATGTGAATGTAGTATGAAGAAGGGCAGCAGGAGATGGTGTAAATGTAGTATGAAGAAGGGCAGCAGGAGATGATGTGAATGTAGTATGAAGGGCAGCAGGAGATGATGTGAATGTAGTATGAAGAAGGGCAGCAGGAGATGGTGTAAATGTAGTATGAAGAAGGGCAGCAGGAGATGATGTGAATGTAGTATGAAGGGCAGCAGGAGATGAAGTGAATGTAGTATGAAGAAGAGCAGCAGGAGATGATGTGAATTTAATATGAAGAAGAGCAGCAGGAGATGATGTGAATGTAGTATGAAGAAGGGCAGCAGGAGATGATGTGAATGTAGTATGAAGAAGGGCAGCAGGAGATGATGTGAATGTAGTATGAAGAAGAGCAGCAGGAGATGATGTGAATGTAGTATGAAGAAGAGCAGCAGGAGATGATGTGAATGTAGTATGAAGAAGGGCAGCAGGAGATGATGTGAATGTAGTATAAAGAAGAGCAGCAGGAGATGATGTGAATGTAGTATGAAGAAGAGCAGCAGGAGATGATGTGAATGTAGTATGAAGAAGAGCAGCAGGAGATGATGTGAATGTAGTATGAAGAAGAGCAGCAGGAGATGATGTGAATGTAGTATGAAGAAGGGCAGCAGCAGGAATTTTCAAACTGCTTTAGCAAGTTCTCAATGAATCTAATTCGGATCTGATAGGGGATGCACATCTGAATGCGTCACACACTTATCTGCAAGTGCTGACTTTGTCAAATACAAAGCAATGGCATCAGCACATTAGAACATTGAGAAACATAAAACATTGCTTGTGTGTAAAACTTTACTTATGTCATAAGTGCAGACATTCATATACCGTAGTTCGCTCTGCATACAAGTTGGCACAATTTGCATACAAAAGAGACATTTTATATGTGGTTTCTTTGTGAAAAACATATAAAAACCACATTTACCTTTCCCACGTTCTGTATATATACAGCTGACACACAGTCAATGGTTGCAGGTAAGTCAAACCACAAACTGGAAATTTTTACAGCATTAGCCGAAATGTACACCGCCTTTAGTGTTTTTTTTTAAACATTTTCCTTGGATTGGTTACCTGCTTTAAATGGTCAGCATACTACTAGACTACTAGTGAGTACATATTTGGAGTTAGTAGTGTTGAGCTTACCTAAAAGTAATTCCAGATCTTTACATGCTTGAGTTTCCTTATTTTTTTTATTATATTAAATATAGAAATTAGCAGGTGTACCACTAGAGGGAGCATTGCAAATGAGTCAGTTTCACTAAGGCTTTACGTACACTACAACTCCTAAACTTAAGTTTAGGAGCTTTTGGCATTTTTTTTTGCCTAAGCTCAACTCCATAAAAGCCCATATGCCCATGCACAGATAGGTTTTCACTAGAGTTTAAGAGCTGCTGCGATTAGGGGAGCTTTAACCTCTCTCTCCTGAACATGGAAGAATCGCGTTCAGGATAGGAATGTTTTGACCGCTGGCCGCAAAAGCACGGTAAAATCGCAGCAGGATTTTGGCGCGTTTTGTGTTTTCCCACGGCCAAAGTAGGCTTTGTGTACATGAAGCCTTAAAGTGTTATTAAACCCATAACAGTAAAATCAGTCTGTATATGTAGTAAAGCATGCTTGTTATATTCACCGTGGAACCTAAGGGTCTTTTCTGATCCTCCCCTTCTTCCTTCACATTCCCCAATTCATCTCCTAATAGTACAGAACCTTGGGGGCACTCTGCACATGCTCAGTTTGGTGTGCTAGAGGTTTTTTTTACTTTGGGGAGGCTGCATGTGATCAGCACAGGGCCAATCAGCACTGTGCAGACAGAGGGTCAGGGGTCATACAGCTTCATAGGACAGTCAGAGTAGAATAAGAACTACTCCTACAAGCTTTAACCAGTGCTCGGCCGGTCACTGATAGAAGTCACAAGACTGCTATATACTGCTGATGAGAAAAGCTATTTAGCCGTTTATATTTACTAAAAGAACTGCATTTCCATGTTCTGCGTACTGTGGGAGACCAGATATAGTGAATGCAGGGTCCTGGGTTTAGTAAAACTTTAAAGTGATTGTAAAGTCTTGTTTAAAATACATAAATAAACAAACATGTTATACTTACCTGCTCTGTGCAGTAGATTTGCACAGGGCAGCCCCGATCCTCCTCTTCTCGGGTCCCTCTTCGCTGCTCCTGGCCCCTCTCTCCTGCTGAGTGCCCCCACAGCAAACAGCTTGCTATGAGGGCACCTGAGCTGCAGCTCTGTATGTCCATTCAGACACAGAGCTGCGGTTCGACCCGGCCCCCTTTCTTCTGATTGGCTGACTTCGATTGACAGCAGCAGGAGGCAATGGCGCCACTGCTGTGTCCCAGCCAATCAGGAGGGAGAGTCCCGGATGGCCAAGGGACTCGTGGACATCGTTGGATAGAGATGGGGCTCCGGTAAGTATTAGGGGGGCTGCTACACACAGAAGGCTTTTTATTTTAATGCATAGAATGCATTAAGATAATAAACCTTCTGCCTTTACAACCCCTTTAACCTCTCTCTGCCTAAAGATTATCTACCCTCCGGATGCTGTGCCCACACCTTGGAAGCAGAGAGACTAGTCCCCTGTATTGTCTGTGCTCTCCTGCAGCTGATCTTTCCGCCACTACTGACTTGCTATGCTCTGTTCTGTACTGTGTCTCTGTATAGAAGTGGAAGATGAGTGAGATTTTGCTTCCTCATATCTGAGCTGTCCCCTATGATAACTGGTGATGTAATGTCATAGACACAGCCAGACAAACAGCATTTTCAGAAGGAGAATAGCAATGGCAGCCTATATATTTAGATTCTTACAGATACAGATACAGATACTTGAAACTCAAACCAACTTTGGATAGAGTAGGAGAAGGTTATGACCCCTGTTAGTTTATTTTGCCATCCATGTCCCATTGGGGAATTTTCTCTTTACTTCCTGTCCCATAGCCACAAGAGGAAGTGAGAGGAAATCCCTTCAAAGTGATGGAAACCTTTTGTTGTCATTAGAACTAGTATCCCCATCGGAAAATTTACCCTCTATTCCTGTTTGCGTGACGACTCAAAATTTGGGATTTTCTTTCACGCTCACTCTCGGTGATAATAGTCATCAGGACAAGTAGAGAAGGTGAATCTCTCTAATGGGCCACAGACAGCAATAAAAACTGCCTGGTGTTCTAATCCCTCTCCAATATGTCCAACAATTAGAAAAAAAAAAGTTTGGGATTTTTGTTTTTTTCATTTGACATATATGCATTGTGGTAAAGTGCAAATTTTAACACATGCATACAAAGCACATACTGAAATGCGGTATGGCAACCCAACACTTTATACCAGTGGATACTTGGTGCACCTGTGTTCTACTGCCCCACAACAAGGTAACGCGCTACCCTGATGTTGGAAAAAATGGTTCAGGTTCTATTTCTGGTTCATTTTGGAGCATTGGCGGCATATTCAAATAAAAGGGCAGCCTCAACACATTGTACATTAATGCATGGCATGATGTGCCTTCATGCATCCCTTCTGATCGCACAGGTATGCGGGGGGGGGGGGGGGGGCTTAAAATAGCATTTTCTACTGATGTGTATAAATGGCAAATATTCTATAATGTTTAAAGAAACACCACTTTTGTTGAGAAAAAAAAACATTCTCTTCTGGGTGATCTTTGTGCAAGGATTTTAACAAACCTTGTTGCAGAGTCCTACCTTTTGTTACTCTGAGAAAATAGCTGTTTGTTAGTCTGTGTCCATGTGCTGAATGTGTATGGGAGTGGTTTTATATTTTATCAATCAGCTGCTGCACTTGCAGAGTTCTAATGAGGAAAGTTGCAGGGTCTGCATCCCATCTTTTGGAGTATCTTACCAAAAATGACATTTTTTGTTGCAGGGGATGTTAAAAATCTGACTTGTATCTTAGTGCGGACTTCTGGGAAAACGAGTAAGCCAATAAAACAAGCAAGAAATGCAAGAAATGAAATTTTCAGGGGGGGGGTTCTGTACATCATTTATACACAGAACGCCTCCAGGTAGCCATCTTGCATTGCATTTTACAGAATATTACAGCACTGCAGATTGAAAAGGAAAGGCGATTTTTAATGATGTTCAATTACAATAGGACTTGAGTTGCAATTATATACGCTATATTGATTTTTCTTCTTTTTTTTTTACTATTTTTTCCCACAAAAGTGGCGTTACCCTTTAAGTCTACACAAATAAATAACTCACTGATCATCATGATTATAGCCATTTATTACTTACAGCCTGGGAATAAATGACTTTTTTGGAATGGTATGCCACATTCAGCCCATCTACCACAATGTCGTACGGGGACCGGGAATTCACATACTGAAGAAATGCCTTCAATTCCTAGAATAAAAAAGAAAAAACAGACATTATATAACACAAATAGAATTTATCATGTGCTCTGAGCAAGGGGGAGGGGGGGTTGTTTATATGTCACCAAACAAAGCTGTAAATTCAATCTCCCCACTTTAGCATGCCTTTCTAAAAAAAAATCTCTTAAAAACAATTTAGAAAAAAAAAAAAAAAAAAAAAAACACTTACCCCAGCCTGGCCTCAGAAGAATCCAAGAGGCATTGGCAGTGTGCCTCCTTGCTGCCTCCAGGGAAAGCTGGGAAATCCCACTAAAATTCAGTCCTGTAATTGTTATGTAAAATGTGTTGACATGCGTTTTAAGCTATTTATGCTTTGGAGGGTGGGGGCTGCCAGTCAAGCAGACTTTCTATTGTATTGGAAGGTCCATTTTTAAGATTCCATTCGAACCTGTGCATTTTTCCGCACAATACTGAAGTGTGAGAAATGGGAGACCATACATGCGACTGGCGGTGGTGTTTTGCAGTGCTATTTGTCCGCAGACCACAACGCACGTGTGTTTCAGCACCCCACAGTGCAGAAATGTGAATCATCTGTGTGTTGTCGTGCACTTAATTGAAAAAAAAAATGATGCAGGTCCATTAAAACCCGTGTTGTAGTGTGTTGGCATCTTATTTAAAACGAATGGGCTGCGTTATTGCAGTTAATTCACTAAATGCCATATGTTACCGAGAGCATAGGACTGCACAGCACGCAGTCCAAATGGGTCCAAAGAAAACCCATCATAAGAAAAATCAGGAAGCAGCCTTTGCTGATCTAAACATATAAGTCCTCATGCACACGGACATTTTTACAGCTGCTTTTTTGAGCTTTTTTTGCAGCTTAAAAAGGCCTGTCTATGTTAGTCTATGGCTTCATGCCCACCTAGGCGTTTTTGAGCTGCAAGTGGCATAGGCGTTTTTAAGCTGTAAAAAAAACCCAGGACCAGTGGGTTCTGAGAGACGTTTTTCAGCTGTAAAAAACGCTCAAAAACGTTTAAAAAACGTCATTCACCAACATTTAACGTTTTTGATCCATTAAAAATAAAAAAAAAATTTGAAAAAAAAAACAAACGCTAACACGGAAAAACGCTCAAAAATGCTATTGCAAAAACGCTGAAAAAAGTTTAAAAAAATCACTGCAAAGATACTGCCGTTTTCATAACGTTATTTTACCAGCCTGTGTGCATGAGGCCTAATTGTCTAGCTGTCATACTGATTCTTTGGTTTCCATACTGAGCCACTGATGAAGAGCAAATAGTCAGGAAGTAAAGTCAGCACTCCCGACTTCCATAATTGAGACCAATAATTGCATAAAATCTGTTGTGTTCTTAAAAACAAAAACAAACAAAAAATTGCCCCATCCTGCACTAGTGTATGAAACATGATAACATTTGAGCTGCTGGTATTATATCTGTCAGTCACTCCTACTCTGCCCCTTGTTTCGAATATTAGCAGCCCATGTTGCCACTGTCAGGTTGATTTTAAATTGAAGCTGGTGTGCAGAAGATGTTGGCATTTTAACCACTTAAGGACCGAGCCTCTTTTTGAGATTTGTTGTTTACAAGTTAAAAACTGTTTTTTTTTTTTTTGCTAGAAAATTACTTAGAGCCCCAAACATTATACATTTTTTTTCTAACACCCTAGAGAATAAAATGGCGGTTGTTGCAATACTTTCTGTCACACCGTATTTGCGCAGCGGTCTTACAAGTGCACTTTTTTTGGAAAGAATACACTTTTTTGAATTAAGAAATAAGACAGCAGTAAAGTTAGCCCAATTTTTTTTTATATTGTGAAAGATAATGTTACACCGAGTAAATTGATACCCAACATGTCATGCTTCAAAATTGCGCCCGCTCGTGGAATGGCGACAAACTTTTACCCTTAAAAAATCTCCATAGGTGAAGTTTAAAAAATTCTACAGGTTGCATGTTTTAAGTTACAGAGGAGATCTGTGTCCTACAATGCGATCAGAGGTTTCTTCCTACAGCACTTCATACTGTAGCGTCAGTCATCCGTGGGGGAAAAAATAGTTACTGGGAAAAATTTTCCAACCTGTCCAATTGATGTTCACCCCAGCTCTTGGCCATTAGACCACCAAGCTACCACAATCAGGGCTGCGTCAGAAATTATGGGGACCCATACATCCTTCCTGATGGGGCCCCCCAACCCCGCCTTCAACCCCCCCCCCACACACACGAGCAGACTTTACGGCAGACTTTGTCCTGCGGACTTTTCGACGGACTTTCCGAATGAACAGACTTGCCTACACACGACCAACCAAAGTCCGTCGGATTCGTACGTGATGACGTACGACCGGACTAAAACAAGGAAGTTCATAGCCAGTATCTGTCCTAGCGTCGGTTTTTGTCCATCGGACTAGCATACAGACGAGCGGACTTTTCGACCGGACTCGAGTCCATCGAAAAGATTTGAAACATGTTTCATTTCTAGGTCCGTCGAACTTTTGGGGAAAAAAGTCCACTGGAGCCCACACACGATTGAATTGTCCGACGGACTCTGTTCCGCCAAACCAAGTATGCCGTAAAGTCCGGTCGTGTGTACGCGGCATTAATCAAATAGAATAGAAGAATCAATCAAATATAGTAGAGTATTGTGCTGTGTCATCCATCAATGAATCCACAGACTTTGGAGTTGTAGTTATACCCTTTATTGTCTGATTTAAGTTAATTAAAATGCAAGCTTTTGAGATAACTTAGATTCTTACTTCAGGGGAATTGTATAAACCTATAGAAGTGAGGCAAGTTATCCTAAAAGCTTTAAAGAAGTCTGGCCAAAGTTTTTTTGGCCATACTTCTCCTGTGGGTCACAGGAGTGCATTTACTTGTACTCTCTTGTGATGCAGAATCAACCAACAGTAGGCTAAAGTTTGCCGTTGGCTGATGGCACAGAGACGCTCCAAGCTGTGGAAGGATCCTGACCATATTCCCGGTATCCACCCAGATGCCTGATGGGAAGTTGGTTCCAGCCTTTCAGCTGCGTGCCAGCAGCTCTCACCCATTCCCCAGCCTGGCGCTCCAGTAAGCACTGGAGGGACAGAGCAGAGAGTGGTGATTGACAATCGTTTATGATACGCAGTGCTTAAGCAAACCAAGTGTCATCCATTAGGGTTTAGCTCTACTTTAAAGCGGTGTTCCGCCCCCAAAAAATAAAATAAATCCAGCAGCTACACATACTGCAGCTGCTGGCTTCGAACAATAAGACACTTACCTGTCCTGGAATCTAGCGATGTTGGCACCGCAGCTGTTTCCATCGGCTGTCAGGTGCTGCTGCCGCCGTCATTGTGGGTGCCCTACTGCACACGCGTGAGGCTCCACTCCTCTCTCCTACTGGCCCGGCGACAGGGAGAGGAGGAGGGAGCCCCGCAGTGATGTCCCGCGGCCTGGACTCCCAGAAATGGGACAGGATACCTGTCAAAGACAGGTATTCGGTCGCCCCTCCCCCCAAAAGGTGCCAATTGTGGCATCGGAGGAGGAGAGAAGACAAATGAGCGGAAGTTCCACTTTTGGGTGTAACTCCGCTTTAAGGATAACCTGGAATGGTGCCAAACTCTTTGTTATTAGTCTTCAGAGTAAAGCATTGCAATAGCCAACCTGTTATATGGAGAGGCATACATAGTTAGTCTGGTTGAAAAAAATACACAAGTTCTAGACCAAGCAACAAAAAAAGAAGGGGGGGGGGGGGGATCATACAATCCCAAATACACATTCCTATACCCACAGTTGATCCAGAGGAAGGCAAAAAACTCCAGCAAAGCAATTTTCTCCAGCAGGGGAAAGAATTACTTCCTGATCCCCAGAGAGGCAATCGGATATTCCCTGAATCAACTTTACCTATAAATGTTACTATCAAGCTATATTATTTACATTTAGAAAATAATCCAGGCCTTTTTTTTTAAGCAATCTACTGAGCTTGCCAGAGGGAGTTAACATTTTCACAGCTCTTACTGTGAAGAGGCCTTTCCGTATTTGGAGAAAAAAATCTCTTTTCCTCTAGACATAAAGAGTGCCCCCTTGTCCTCTGTGATGATCTTAAAGTGAATAACTCAACACCAAGTTCACTATATGGACCACTTATGTATTTTCACATGTTGATCATATCCCCCCTTAATCTCCTCTTCTCAAGAAAGAATAAATTAAGTTCCTCTAATCTTTCCTCATAGCTAAGCTCCTCTATGCCTCTTATCAGTTGCCCTTGTCTGCACTTTCTCCAGTTCCCTGATATCCTTTTTGTGAACTGGTGCCCAAAACTGAACTGCATATTCTGAGGTGAGGTCTTACTAATGATGATTTGTACAGGGACAAAATTATATCTCTCTCTCTCTGGAGTCCATACCTCTCGTAATACAAGAAAGGACTTTACTTGCTTTGGAAACCACAGCTTGGTATTGCATAGTATTATTAAAGGAGAAGTATGGAAATGCAAAAATAGGTAGTACATGCTACCCTCATACCTGCATTGCATTCCTTTCTTTCCCCAGTCCTTTAGTTTTTGCAGAATAGTCTTTTGAAGTATCCAGAATCAGCCTCTAACGGTTCTTTTTCAGTTCAAAAGTTTCCAGGGGGTGGATACGGCTTTTCAATCCAGCCACTCCTTCACTCCCTCCCTCTGGAGGACATGTGGGTGTGCCTGGTGAAGAGGTGTACACCCAGGCTGCTATCTAGAATGAGCACGTTCTTCACATGCCTCTGATTCCATGGCAGCGTGTCCCCAGCTAAAACCCAGAAGCAGAGAGACTGTGTGACAAGCAGTGGAGTCCTCCCCTTTCTCTGGCTGTTATCTGCAAGCTCTCCTCTGCGAGACTCCAACACCTCTCCCATGGGCTTTGATGTTCCTGTGTCCTCCGAATCCCCCCCCCCATCCCCTCACTCATTCAAAGTTAATGTGAGGGTCTTGTCCAACCGATGGGCGGAGGGGAGAGAGTCACTGAAAACTTCTCATGTTCAAAAATGAACACTGGTGAGCTCTCTACACATAGCACTGTGTTATATCAGAAGAGGAGACATGGTAAGGAGCATAGTGACCTGTGCCCTGTGTCTGTTCTCTGAAATGTACATACAGTGCTATGTGTAAAGAGCATACCTGTGTACAGTACATAAAAGACTGACAACTCCCCCACATCTAAAGTTACCCCGATATGTCCACAGAGTCTCCTTTATTGTACATACAAATCATCCCTCTGTCACTGATCCCATCCCCCCCACCACCATCCCTCTGTCACTGATGTCATCCCTATCCCCCATCCCCTGTACTCCTATACAGTCCCATCATCCCCTTCCCCTGTACTCCTATACAGTCCCATCATCTCCATCCCCTGTACTCCTATACAGTCCCATCATCCCCTTCCCCTGTACTCCTATACAGTCCCATCATCCCCATCTCCTGTACTCCTATACAGTCCCAATATCCCCATCCCCTGTACTCCTATACAGTCCCATCATCCCCATCCCCAGTACTCCTATACAATCCCATCATCCCCATCCCCTGTACTCCTATACAATATACAATCCCATCATTCCCATCTCCTGTACTCCTATACAATCCCATCCTCCCCATCCCCATATTCCTATACAGTCCCACCCTCCCCTGTACTCCTATACAGCCCTGTCATCCCCATCTCCTGTACACCAATACAATCCCATCATCCCCATCCCCTGTACTCCTATACAATCCCATCCTCCCCATCCCCTGTACTCCTATACAGTCCCATTCTCCCCATCCCCTGTATTCCTATACAGTCCCATTCTCCCCATCCCCTGTACTCCTATACATTCCCATCATCCCCATCCCCTGTACTCCTATACAATTCCATCATCCCCATCCCCGTACGGCATGTGATGGCACTGTACGGCATGCGATGGCACTGTACGGCATGCAATGAATCTGTAAGGCATTCGATGAATCTGTAAGGCATGCGAGGACTCTTTATCGGCATGTAATCATGTAATACTATGTATGATGCATGCATATTCTTAGCCGCCAAGTGCATAACTTTACATTTATCAACATTAAACCTCATTTGCCACTTAGTTGCCCAGTTTAACAGTGCATTGAGGTCGGCTTGTAAACTGGAGACATCCTGTAAGGACGTTATTCCACTGCATAGCTTGGTGTCATATTGCAAACACTGAAATGTCAGCGCTTCACAGTGCAGATGGACAATGACCCGAAGCATACTGCAAAAGCAGCCAAAGAGTTTTTTTTAAGGGAAAGAAGTGGAATGTTATGCAATGGCAAAGTCAATCACCTGATCTGAATCCGATTGAACATGCATTTCAATTGCTGAAGACAACTGAAGGGAAAATGCCCCAAGAACAAGCAGGAACTGAAGACAGTAGCAGTAGAGGCCTGGCAGAGCATCACTAGGAATGAAACCCAGCGTCTGGTGATGTCTATTCGTTCCAGACTTCAGGCTGTAATTGACTGCATAGGATTTGCAACCAAGTATTAAAAAGTGAAAGTTTGATGGATGATTGTTAATCTGTCCCATTATTTTTGGTCCCTTAAAAAAGTGTGAGGCACATATACAAACTGTTGTAATTTCTACACCGTTCACCTGATTTGGATGTAAATACCCTCAAATTAAAGCTGAAAGTCTGCAGTTAAAGCACGTCTTGTTTGTTTCATTTCAAATCCATTGTGGTGGTGTATAGAGCCAAAAAGATTAGAATTGTGTCGATGTCCCAATATTTATGGACCTGACTGTATATCACAGGTGCATCAGCTGAGGATTTCTCAGTTGATCCCTGACAAGCAAAGCCTGTGCATCTCCTAATTTTTTGAGGTAAGAATAAATGGCAGTAGAAGGTTATTCAATATAGCTATTGCTATACATAAATGTTTTATTAATTCGTTTTTAAATACCTTGCATGCTTTTTCTTATTTAGAGTCTTCAATCATTTGTATCTTACAAAAATTAGTGGACCTTACGCCTCATATTCTATAGGCTACAGTGTCTTAACAAACTATTATATAATAATCAGGTACTTAGTAAGGTTGTTATTGCACTTATTTAATATTCACACGCACTTTGATTTCTTTCAAGGCACACTCTTCACTTACGGTTTTATTCTCCCTTCATCACACTTTCATCACTGGCACTTAAATGTTACTATATTATCACTTAGATTCCCATCGATTATTTATTTTCAGTCCCTTGTCTTCTTCACACTTTTTTACACTTTTGCATAATTCTCACACATATTTTTTCCAATTCACTATTTTTTTGCTAATCCATGTTTAATTATATTACCCCATCAATTTTTTATTCTCATCAACACAGTCTATCAACTACCAATTAATAGACACCTAATATTAAGTAATTCCCCATATTGAATATAAATATTTATACCTGTGCACCATCCATAATCCATCACACACCAAGAACATGTTGTTCACCACAGCATATATGGTAATTTAGTGACCCTATAAGAACACGTTCACTTAACACTACCCTAGGGAATATTATCCCCCTTTTCCAATATATAGATCACGCTGTGGTTTAAGTTTTCTTTTTAGCAACTATCCTTTTTTCTCAAGCTTAACTATCATATCCACATAAACCTAAAAAACTATATACTAATTACATTAATTATGACAGATCTCCAGGTATTGCCCGATTCCCAGCCGCCTCTCCCTTTGGGATGCCCAATTATTTGTGACCACTTGTAAGCCCTATGGCCGGGGGCGGCCCCCTTTGGGGTAGAGGTGAGCACGACTTCTCAGCACTTTCCAGGATCACCAATGGGGAAATCAACTGCAATCTTTATGTGTGTTTTTTAACATGAAGTCTCTGGTTAAGCGAGCCTATTTGGCGGAGAGGGTAAATATGAAGTGACTACCATTCCTTTACATTTATGATAGATGTATAAATAACTATGATTGTACACTATATTATAGATGATTTAAATCTCTCTTTTATGTACTTATAGAAATATGAGAACCCCCTGAGGAAGACCACAAAACATTTAGGTCGAAATGCATTGGGGTTTTTTTTCTCCTGCACATTGGACAGTACAACAATAATTCTATCATTACAAGCTAACTATTCAGAATTTTTACTCTTTTGGTTTTGTCTACCCTTTTTTCCCCCTTTTTCCCAATCCAGTAGTCTCGCACAGTGAAAACCAGAGCTCATGTTTTAACTTTTGTATAGTATTGTCTAATTGTCTTTTGATAATAAAAGTAATCATTTTTTATATTATTTTTTGTGGCTCTCAATTGCTGCTTTAAAACCCCACGGGGAACTTATTTCTTTTTTCAAGTAAAGAAGAAAAACCCCACATGCTACTGCAGTTTCCTTCCTGCTTCAACAAGGAAAAAGATCAAAATTTAAAATATTTCATGCTTGTGCTTGTGTGTACCCTTACTTTTAAGTCTTGTATGGGTAACAGAACCCAAGGATAAAATGTAATGATGGATTATGTCTCTTTAATCAGTAAATTAGTACAGCAGCACTGTGAATCTGGCATAATAGTGGGACTGCAAGGATTCAACATTAATAGATTTGGCATTTGAACTTAAAGTGGAGTTTCACCCAAAAATGGAACTTCCGCTTTAAGTGCTGGTGACTCCCTGACATGCCACATTTGGCATGTCATTTTTTTTTTGGGGGGGGGGGGGGGGCGGGGCGGTTCCTTTACAGGCACCCAGCTCCTACTGCTGCAAGGAAGATAACCTCTCCCCCCTCCCTCCCTGTAATCTTCTGGGACACGTCACAGGTCCCAGAAGATTGCCCGGCCATTCAAAGCGTGCAGCGCTGTTTGCGCATGCGCAGTGTGCGTCTGGCTGTGAAGCCACAGCTGGGCGCCCAGAGTTAGAATATCGGTGCTGCGGAGAGGAGGGGAGAGGAGCGGGGCTTCGTACACCCGCATCGCTGGACCATGGGGCAGGTGAGTGTCCGATTATTAAAAGTCAGCAGCTACACTTTTTGCTTGAGAGGAGCATGCTGTACTAATTATGCAATGTTAGTACAATGATCTCTCTGTTGAACATGGGGACTGCTCCCCCTGCCAGAACACATACCAGTCAGCGCTGGCAGCCAATGCCGATCGGATGCTGGTTTTCCAGGATGCTAATTCGATAAAAGCCAGTAGTTAGACACGTGTGTACCAGGCTTTACTTTTTTAATTAGCCACAATGGACCCACAACAAATACCACCAGAGACCGTCTCTTTGTCTTGGAAGCATAATGTACAAGTAAATAAGCTGGTAATAAAAAAAAATGTATTATGCTAAAAGTAATAAGAAATTTTACAAGTCTAAAAAAAATTGTTTAACAGACAAGATATACAGGTTCAGCTTGTACATGAACACATCTGACCTCTCCCGAAATATTTACAGAATGTTTAGCAAGAACACAGACTACAATGTCGTTGTTGTGACAAGTGTAGTTTGCGGCATAAAAATATCCTTCATCACCTTCATTTTACCACTAGAAACTGATTGAATAGAAGCATATTTGATGAAATTCTTAAAGCTGGCCAACGCCTTTGAGAAATATTATAGCTCTCTTTATAATTTGCAGCAGGACGGACCTGAACATCCCGCAACCCACTGATAAGCTCATCAACGAATTTCTTAACTCGATTATTCTCCCCTCTTTAGACCCACAAGCCTTGACACACTTGAATGCACCCATTACGGATAAGGAAATAGCGATTCAGTCACTACCCCCCACATAAATCCCTGGGAGCTTACGGTTTCTCCACTGAAAACTAGAAGGCTTTTAGGGGGGCTTTAATCTCTTATTTTAACAAGGTCTTTAACTGTGCCGCATCTTCCACCTCTTTTCCTGAGGACATGTTACAGGCTACCATTTAACTCTGCCCAAACCAGGGAAGAAGCTGACTAACCCACAAAACTTCAAGCCCATATCGCTTCCAAATAAGTATTTAAAAATATATGCAAAGATATTAGCCAATAGAATAGCTAAAGTCACCCCTGTTTTAATCAAATCTGACCAGGTTGGATTTGTCAAAGGCAGACAGGCTCCTGACGGTACCCATCATATGTTTACTTTCTCAGAATAGTGAAATCCTGCAGATCGTCAACAGTGTTTCTCACTCTAGATGCTGAAAAAGCATTTGATTGAGTGCATTGGGGATATCTGC
This sequence comes from Lithobates septentrionalis, assembly GCA_037952835.1. Classification (NCBI taxonomy): domain Eukaryota; kingdom Metazoa; phylum Chordata; class Amphibia; order Anura; family Ranidae; genus Lithobates; species Lithobates septentrionalis. The sequence continues at coordinate 814,385 of JBBDGP010000232.1, read as the reverse complement.
GGGCAACCCTTTTCAAATTAGTTTTTTTTTATATATTTTCAGCTATTTCAGCCCTATACACCAAACCCACTGCTTCGGTATTCACTTCCAATGCAATGTCTGACAAATTTTATATAACGAAAGTAACCAGTCAAGGCTGTCCCCTGTCATCTCTTATATTTTCCCTTACAGTGGTGAAAATTATTATTTGATCCTCTGCAGATTTTGTAAGTTTGCCCACTTACAAAGAAATGAAGGGTCTACAATTGTTATCATAGGTCTATTTTAAATGATAAACAGAATATCAACCAAAAATCCAGAAAAAACACGATACAAATGTTATAAATTGAGTTCCAGTTCAGTGAGTAAAATAAGTATTTGATCTCCTACCAACCAACAATAATTCTGACACCCACAGATTGGCTACAGTAGGTGCTCATGTGGTACACAGATTAGTCCTGTCAATTTAAGAAGGTGCTCCTAACGACAACTCGTTATGTGTATAAAATACACCTATCCACAGAATCTCTTTCTTCCATTCAAACTTTACCATCATGGGCAAGACCAAAGAGCTGTCAAAGGACATCATGGACAAGATTGTAGACCAGCACAAGGCTAGAATGGGCTACAAGACCATTAGCAAGAAACTTGGTGAGAAGGAGACAACTGTTGGAGTGATCATTCGCAAATGGAAGAAATACAAAATAACCATCAGTCACCCTCGGCCTGGAGCTTTATTGTGAATGGTCTCAAGGCAGTTAGGACCACAGTTACCAAGCAAACCATTGGTAGCACAATAAGCCACCATGAATTGAAATCCTGCAGCGCCCGTAAGGTCCCCCTCCTTAAGGAGGCACATGTACAGGCCTGTCAGAAGTTTGACAATGAACATCTAAATGATTCAGAAAAGGATTGGGAAGTCTCGTGGTCAGATGAGACCAAAATTGAGCTCTTTGGCATGAACTCAACTTGCCATGTTTGGAGGAAGAAAAATGCTGACTATGACCCTAAGAACACCATCCTTACAGTCAAGCACGGAGATGGAAACATCATGCTTTGGGGCCGTTTCTCTGCTAAAGGTATGACAATGACCCAAAACATACCTCCAAGGTAACAAAGGAGTGGCTCCAGAAGAAGCACATTAAAATCATGGAATGGCCTAGCCAGTCTCCAGACCTTAATCTTATAGAAAATGTCTGGAGGGAGCTGAAACTTCGAGTTGCCAAGCGACAGCCAAGAAACCTTAAGGAATTAGAGAAGATCTATGAAGAAGAGTGGACCTAAATTCCTCCAGAGATGTGGGCAAACCTGACTATAAGAAATGTCTTACCTCTGTGCTTGCCAACAAGGATTTCTCCACCAAGTATTAAGTCATATTTTTCTTGGGGATCAAATACTTATTTTACTCACTGAACTGCAACTCAATTTATAACATCTGTATCATGTGTTTTTTTCTGGATTTATGGTTGATATTCGGTCTCTATCATTAAAAATATACCTATGATAAAAAAAATATAGACCTTCAATACTTTGTAAGTGGGCAAACTTACAAAATCTGCAGGGGATCAAATAATTATTTTCCCCACTGCATAATGGAACCGTTCACTGAAAGGACAAAAAATCAAGGTAGCAGAGTATACCCATAAAATTGGTTTATTCGCCGATGATGTAATTCTCACCTTAACTGACCCGGCTTCTTCCCTGGTTAGAGTACAAGTGTTAGAACAATTTGGGTGCGTCTTATATTATAAACTCAGTGTAACCAAAATCGGTAATATTGCCAATGTGGATTTCTGCTCGCGTTCTGAGGAATTTACAACTACTATTCCCTTATCAATGGGCAACTAAGAGTTAGCAATATTTAGGGATAGCTTTGGCATTTTCTATTTCAGGCACCTTTGAGGCCAACTACCCTAAACTCCTCTCCTTAATTGGAAGGGATATCACTCATATAGCTAAATATGAACTGCCAAAAGGTAATTATTACTTCAGAACCGTACCAATCTCCATAAATTTAGCTTTTTGGCCACAACCATAAACGCTACATTTGGAGAGTAGTCAACAAGGTCTATGATGAAAGGTACAGAGGTTAATCGCTGATGTTTTGGAGATGTGTGAGCTACAAAGGCGCAGGAAATTTGGTTAACCACTTGACGACCGCCTCACGCCGATGTACGTCGGCAAAGTGGCACGGACAGGCAAAATCACGTACATGGTACGTGATTTGCCTTCCGCGGGTGGGGGGTCCGATTGGACCCCCCCCGGTGCCCGAGGCGGTCGTCTTTTGTCCAGCGGCGATCAGAGGTGAGGGGGAGACCATCCGTTCGTGGCCCCCCCCTCGCGATCGCCGCCGGCCAATCGAATCATTCCTTTGCTGCTGTATGCTAAACAGCAGCAAAGGAAATGATGTCATCTCTCCTCGGCTCGGTAATTTCTGTTCCAGCCCGAGGAGAGAAGACATCACTGTGAGTGCACAACACACTACACACACAGTAGAACATGCCAGGCACACTAAACACCCCGATCCCTCCCCGATCGCCCCCCGATCCCCCCCCCCCGATCACCCCCCCCCCCCCCCCCCCCGTCACAAACTGACACCAGCAGTTTTTTTTTTTTTCTGATTACTGCATAGTGTCAGTTTGTGACAGTTACAGTGTTGGGACAGTTACTGTTACCCCCCTTTAGGTCTAGGGTACCCCCCTAATAAAGTTTTAACCCCTTGATCACCCCGTCACCAGTGTCACTAAGCGATCATTTTTCTGATCGCTGTATTAGTGTCGCTGGTGACGCTAGTTAGGGAGGTAAATATTTAGGTTCGCCGTCAGCGTTTTATAGCGTCAGGGACCCCCATATACTACCTAATAAATGTTTTAACCCCTTGATGGCCCCCTAGTTAACCCTTTCACCACTGATCACCATATAACTGTTACGGGTGACGCTGGTTAGTTCGTTTATTTTTTATAGTGTCAGGGCACCCGCCGTTTATTACCGAATAAAGGTTTAGCCCCCTGATCGCCCGGCGGTGATATGCGTCGCCCCAGGCAGCGTCAGGTTAGCGCCAGTACCGCTAACACCCACGCACGCAGAATACGCCTCCCTTAGTGGTATAGTATCTGAACGCATCAATATCTAATCCGATCAGATCTATACTAGTGTCCCCAGCAGTTTAGGGTTCCCAAAAACGCGGTGTTAGCGGAATCAGCCCAGATACCTGCTAGCCCCTGCGTTTTGCCCCTCCGCCCAGCCCACCCAAGTGCAGTATCGATCGATCACTGACACTTACAAAACACTAAATGCATAACTGCAGCGTTCGCAGAGTAAGGCCTGATCCCTGCGATCGCTAACAGTTTTTTTGGTAGTATTTTGGTGAACTGGCAAGCACCAGCCCCAGGCAGCGTCAGGTTAGCGCCAGTACCGCTAACACCCACGCACGCACTGTACACCACCCTTAGTGGTATAGTATCTGAACGGATCAATATCTGATCCGATCAGATCTATACTAGCGTCCCCAGCAGTTTAGGGTTCCCACAAACGCAGTGTTAGCAGGATCAGCCCAGATACCTGCTAGCACCTGCGTTTTGCCCCTCCGCCCGGCCCAGCCCAGCCCACCCAAGTGCAGTATCGATCGATCACTGTCACTTACAAAAGACTAAAACGCATAACTGCAGCGTTCGCAGAGTCAGGCCTGATCCCTGCGATCGCCAACAGATTTTTTTGTAGCGTTTTGGTGAACTGGCAAGCGCCAGCGGCCTAGTACACCCCGGTCGTAGTCAAACCAGCACTGCAGTAACACTTGGTGACGTGGCGAGTCCCATAAGTGCAGTTCAAGCTGGTGAGGTGGCAAGCACAAGTAGTGTCCCGCTGCCACCAAAAAGACAAACACAGGCCCGTCGTGCCCATAATGCCCTTCCTACTGCATTCGCCAATCCTAATTGGGAACCCACCGCTTCTGCAGCGCCCGTACTTCCCCCATTCACATCCCCAACCAAATGCAGTCGGCTGCATGAGAGGCATTTTCTTTATGTCCTCCCAAGTACCCCTACCCAACGAACCCCCCCAAAAAAGATATTGTGTCTGCAGCAAGCGCGGATATAGGCGTGACACCCGCTATTATTGTCCCTCCTGTCCTGACAATCCTGGTCTTTGCATTGGTGAATGTTTTGAACGCTACTATGCACTAGTTGAGTATTAGCGTAGGATACAGCATTCCACAGACTAGGCACACTTTCACAGGGTCTCCCAAGATGCCATCGCATTTTGAGAGACCCGAACCTGGAACCGGTTACAGTTATAAAAGTTAGTTACAAAAAAAGTGTAAAAAAAAAAATATGTATAAAATAAAAAAAAATAGTTGTCGTTTTATTGTTCTCTCTCTCTCTATTCTCTCTATTGTTCTGCTCTTTTTTACTGTATTCTATTCTGCAATGTTTTATTGTTATTATGTTTTATCATGTTTGCTTTTCAGGTATGCAATTTTTTGTACTTTACCGTTTACTGTGCTTTATTGTTAACCATTTTTTTGTCTTCAGGTACGCGATTCACAACTTTGAGTGGTTATACCAGAATGATGCCTGCAGGTTTAGGTATCATCTTGGTATCATTCTTTTCAGCCAGCGGTCGGCTTTCATGTAAAAGCAATCCTAGCGGCTAATTAGCCTCTAGACTGCTTTTACAAGCCGTGGGAGGGAATGCCCCCCCCCCCACCGTCTTCCGTGTTTTTCTCTGGCTCTCAACAGGGAACCTGAAAATGCAGCCGGTGATTCAGCCAGCTGACCATAGAGCTGATCAGAGACCAGAGTGGCTCCAAACATCTCTATGGCCTAAGAAACCGGAAGCTACGAGCATTTTATGACTTAGATTTCGCCGGATGTAAATAGCGCCATTGGGAAATTGGGGAAGCATTTTATCACACCGATCTTGGTGTGGTCAGATGCTTTGAGGGCAGAGGAGAGATCTAGGGTCTAATAGACCCCAATTTTTTCAAAAAAAGAGTACCTGTCACTACCTATTGCTATCATAGGGGATATTTACATTCCCCGAGATAACAATAAAAATGATTAAAAAAAAAATAAAAATGAAAGGAACAGTTTAAAAATAAGATAAAAAAGCAAAAAAAAAATAAAGAAAAAAAAAAAAAAAAAAAAAAAAAAAAGCACCCCTGTCGCCCCCTGCTCTCGCGCTAAGGCGAACGCAAGCGGCGGTCTGTCGTCAAACGTAAACAGCAATTGCACCATGCATGTGAGGTATCACCGCGAAGGTTAGATCGAGGGCAGTAATTTTTGCAGTAGACCTCCTCTGTAAATCTAAAGTGGTAACCTGTAAAGGCTTTTAAAAGCTTTTAAAAATGTATTTATTTTGTTGCCACTGCACGTTTGTGCGCAATTGTAAAGCATGTCATGTTTGGTATCCATGTACTCGGCCTAAGATCATCTTTTTTATTTCATCAAACATTTGGGCAATATAGTGTGTTTTAGTGCATTAAAATTTAAAAAAGTGTGTTTTTTCCCCAAAAAATGCGTTTGAAAAATCGCTGCGCAAATACTGTGTGAAAAAAAAAATGAAACACCCACCATTTTAATCTGTAGGGCATTTGCTTTAAAAAAATATATAATGTTTGGGGGTTCAAAGTAATTTTCTTGCAAAAAAAAAAAAACTTTTTCATGTAAACAATAAGTGTCAGAAAGGGCTTTGTCTTCAAGTGGTTAGAAGAGTGGGTGATGTGTGACATAAGCTTCTAAATGTTGTGCATAAAATGCCAGGACAGTTCAAAACCCCCCCAAATGACCCCATTTTGGAAAGTAGACACCCCAAGCAATTTGCTGAGAGGCATGTCGAGTCCATGGAATATTTTATATTGCGACACAAGTTGCGGGAAAGAGACAAATTTTTTTTTTTTTTGCACAAAATTGTCACTAAATGATATATTGCTCAAACATGCCATGGGAATATGTGAAATTACACCCCAAAATACATTCTGCTGCTTCTCCTGAGTACGGGGATACCACATGTGTGAGACTTTTTGGGAGCCTAGCCGCGTACGGAACCCCGAAATCCAAGCACCGCCTTCAGGCTTTCTAAGGGCGTGAATTTTTGATTTCACTCTTCACTGCCTATCACAGTTTCGGAGACCATGGAATGCCCAGGTGGCACAAAACCCCCCCAAATGACCCCATTTTGGAAAGTAGACACCCCAAGCTATTTGATGAGAGGTATAGTGAGTATTTTGCAGACCTCACTTTTTGTCACAAAGTTTTGAAAATTGAAAAAAGAAAAAAAAAAAAAAGTTTTTTCTTGTCTTTCTTCATTTTCAAAAACAAATGAGAGCTGCAAAATACTCACCATGCCTCTCAGCAAATAGCTTGGGGTGTCTACTTTCCAAAATGGGGTCATTTGGGGGTGTTTTGTGCCACCTGGGCATTCCATGGCCTCCGAAACTGTGATAGGCAGTGAAGAGTGAAATCAAAAATTTTCACCCTTAGAAATCCTGAAGGCGGTGATTGGTTTTCGGGGTCCCGTGCACGGCTAGGCTCCCAAAAAGTCCCACACATGTGGTATTCCCGTACTCAGGAGAAGTAGCTAAATGTATTTTGGGGTGCAATTCCACATATGCCCATGGCCTGCGTGAGCAATATATCATTTAGTGACAACTTTGTGCAAAAAAAAAAAAAAGTGTCACTTTCCCGCAACTTGTGTCAAAATATAAAATATTCCATGGACTCAATATGCCTCTCTGGAAATAGCTTGGGGTGTCTACTTTCCAAAATGGGGTCATTTGGGGGGGTTTTGTGCCACCTGGGCATTCCATGGCCTCCGAAACTGTGATAGGCAGTAAAGAGTGAAATCATAAAATTTACACCCTTAGAAATCCTGAAGGCGGTGATTGGATTTCGGGGCCCCGTACGCGGCTAGGCTCCCAAAAAGTCCCACACATGTGGTATCCCCATATTCAGGAGAAGCAGCAGAATGTATTTTGGGGTGCAATTCCACATAGGCCCATGGCCTGTGTGAGCAATATATCATTTAGTGACAACTTTTTGTAAATATTTTTTTTTTTTTTTTGTCATTATTCAATCACTTGGGACAAAAAAAATAAATATTCAATGGGTTCAACATGCCTCTCAGCAATTTCCTTGGTGTGTCTACTTTCCAAAATGGGGTCATTTGGGGGGGGTTTGTACTGCCCTGCCATTTTAGCACCTCAAGAAATGACATAGGCAGTCATAAACTAAAAGCTGTGTAAATTACAGAAAATGAACCCTAGTTTGTAGACGCTATTACTTTTGCGCAAACCAATAAATATACGCTTATTGACATTTTTTTTACCAAAGACATGTGGCCGAATACATTTTGGCCTAAATGTATGACTAAAATTGAGTTTATTGGATTTTTTTTATAACAAAAAGTAGAAAATATCATTTTTTTTCAAAATTTTCGGTCTTTTTCCATTTATAGCGCAAAAAATAAAAACCGCAGAGGTGATCAAATACCATCAAAAGAAAGCTCTATTTGTGGGAAGAAAAGGACGCAAATTTCGTTTGGGTACAGCATTGCATGACCGCGCAATTAGCAGTTAAAGCGACGCAGTGCCAAATTGGAAAAAGACCTCTGGTCCTTAGGCAGCATAATGGTCCGGGGCTCAAGTGGTTAAAATTGTTGGCAAGATGAATGCAGTATATTATCAAAAAATACTGGAGGAACATTTGCATTCATCAGCCAGGAAACTGCGCATGGGACGTACTTGGACATTCCAACATGACAATGATCAAAAGCACATGGCCAAGTCGACCTGCCATTGGCTACAGCAGAATAAAGTGAAGGTTCTGGAGTGGCCATCTCAGTCTTCTGACCTCAATATCATTGAGCCACTCTGGGGAGATCTCAAACATGAAGTTCACGCAAGACAGCCCAAGAATTTACAGGAACTGGAGGCTTTTTGCCAAGAGGAATGGGCAGCTTTACCATCTGAGAAGATAAAGAGCCTCATCCACAAATACTACAAAAGACTTCAAGCTGTCATTGCTGTTAAAGTGGGAAAAAGACGGTATTAAGAAATTGGGTATGTAAACTTTTGATCAGGGTCATTTGGGTAGTTTCTGTTGTCATTATGATTTAAAAAGAGTAAACACAGTTGATTTATAATAAACACTAACCGAAAGAAAAGTTTTTGTGTTATCATTCATATTCTCTGAAAACTGGCCAAGAAATCATAAATCCTGCCAGGGTATGTAAACTTATGAGCACAAGTGTATATCTTCAGCCACAGGCAACATTATCTCCCTTTCCTTGATTAGCTATCCTTAACCTTACGATCAATAACCACCCAATGCAATCGAACTATAATCACCTGTATCTTGATTGCTGCCCATCTTACAATTACACACAATTGGGGAAAAAAAAGTACGGCCCCGGGCCTTTCAGATGTCATGCACAAAGCACGAACGCAACAGGAGTATGAACAGTTCTTTGCATATACGTCCCAAACCTGGTCTAGCTTCCAGACAAAATGGAATCTGTGGCTCTCAGCGTTTCCTGAAACAACTCCTGGACAGGGGTGGGGGCCTACCCCAGGTACAATGGAGTATGGTTGGTGCCTTTTCTTCTTATGTTTTTGTTACTGTTATCATTTCCATTGTACAAAATACTTTGTGTTATTCTTGTGCAAAGTCTAAACCTTCTGTTGGGTTGCTATTATTCTACGCAGATAGATGTCAATTTCCAATAAATCAAGGTTGGAAAATTGCTTTAGTTTCACAACTAATTTGTAAATGCTGAAGAGTATGCTGATTTGTGTCTTTTTGCTTAACTAAATAAAAACTATTTGAAAAATTTTTTTTAAAGCTGAACTCAGGAATTATATGGATCGCAAACTTCATTGGTCCAAACTATTGAATACCTTAGTGGTCGCTGGGAAAGCTAATAATCAATATTGCAGTCGGCACTTCTACAGAGATAGCTGCGATCTTTCAGATCCTGCCTGGGTTCTCTGCGAGCGGATTCCCCTCTGCATTCTGACCACATGGGGTTGCTCACTCTGCACCACCTTGTATTTTTTTCAGTGAATACAAAGCGCTCTCTGATTGGATCAAGGGGAAAGGAGGGGGTATGTCTCAATCTCTATCATCCAATTAGAGAATGCCTAGTGCAAAAATACAAAGTGTTCAACAAATGGTAGCGGTGCTGAGCGCCCCCCCCCCTTTACCCTTCCTTGTGGTCAGTAAGCCTCCTGAAAGAAATTGAGCAGGTTCAGGAGGATTGCGTTATCACTGTAGTAGCGCTGGCTGCTAAAGCAAAACGGGCCAGTATGAGGTGATCTAACAGGACTTCATTTTCTGACTAAAGACCACTTTAAGGTAGAAAGTTCCAGCGCATGGGAGAGGCTCTGGAGAAGTCCTGGAGATAAAAATAAGAGAAGACAAGGGAGCTAGAGGGTAGGAGGTCTTGGGAAGAGCAGATAGAACGGTTTGGGTGACATATTGAGACAATATTGGTGATGTAGCTTGGGGGCAGAGTTGTAAATGGCTTTGTATGTTATTGTTAGTTATTTGAATTTTATTTGTTGGGCAATCAGAAGAAAATGGAGGGATTGGCAGAGGGATGGCAGTTAGACTGAAGGGGGGCGATAGCAGGGCAAGAGGGAGTACTGGATATTGAAAGATTTATGTGGAGCACCAATCTTTCCACTTTATATTGGACAATGATATATATTAGATTTATGGTTGGACAAAATCATATATAAAATGTGTATAGTGCTTACCTTTCTTTATTGGTTTGTAATGCACTAAAGTGTTGCGGGAAAGCTTTTTTAAGGGGGCAGTTGACACTATACATTTGGGGAAATTGAGGGAGCACAAGGTATATTGTAAAGTTAAATTTACAAAAAAAATTAAACCTACTCAGTCTAGAAAAGCTACACATATGTTACTCTTTCCTGTAGTTCACATTTCCTTATAAGTTCTTTACAAGGAAAAACCTATAAGGAAGAAAAATAACGAATATTCAAATAAAGAGGTATTCAAACAATTTGGACATATCTGACAGAGCACCAAGTACAAAGGTTATGATAGAGTACAACTGCCTGAGGTGGTACAGGTACAGGAGAGAAAATTTCTGGTGTTCACAGGGAAGAGTGTGGGGATTCCCCAGTCTTTGCGTTCATAGATAAGTGCTCACTATGGCAGGGTGGGGACGCATAAGGAACTAGCTCGGTATTTCTTTTTCTTCAATTCCCCCAGCTGCCTGACAACCAGGATAATAAACAAGCTTCTAATAAAACTGCTACGGGGAAAATAGAGTACACGATCAAGGACATACTTTACAACACCAGCAATTTATCTCCGAACAATAAAAAAGCTCATAAGAAATATCTTTGCTGCTTTGCTATACATTGCTCATTTGACTGCTCTTCGCAAAAGGGCAAGGCTGTATTTAGCATGAAGCACTCATGTGCCATGTCCTGGGGCAGATTCAAGACTCAAAATGTAGAAATTGCAATAACTCTCCCCTTTTTCCCCACATGTGGATATCTGCGGATAAATTAAGCTAGGTACCTGTATGGATAATGGGGTATTGGGGATGTGAGAGCCAAATTTTGCCAATGTATGGCCAGCTTTACAATAAAGGGGGGGATCGTCTAGTGATCATGTTTCATTGTTCAGTACTTGAATAATAAAGCAACCCACAGTATATTATCACCTGCAAATGGTCACAAATAACGCTCCCAACCAACAATGAAAGCAGTCCTCTTCCAAGTCCGGGAAATAGTGCTAGTTCCAAGCACAATTTCAGTGTCCCAGCACAGTGACCGAGCTGTCAAAGACAGTTCTTCATCCATACCAATGATAGGGAGTCGGGTGGACCAACTGCCGGTCATGTGACCACTGTGGCAGCCAATTACAGTGGTCATGTGATCAGCTGATCCATCCCCCTGGACATACAGACCCTGTTAAAGGGATGGTGTCAGCTTATCCAATTTAAATTTTTACATCGCATATACCTTACTCCAGACAGATTGGCTAGAATGTTCCCTACCCAGTCGCCCTGTTGCTGGTGGTGCACTTCATCCACCGCAGATTTCTTACATGTATTCTGGAATTGTGTGGCTATCCAAGATTTTTGGCGGGGGGTTCACTGAGTGTATAGAGGAGGTTACCGCTATTCATATACAGCCAACGATGGAGGTGTGTCTCTTAGGACTAGTTGACACCCTAGCTTCGAGAAGAGTGACACGTACTTCTACTTTACCATGGTAGGAAACTAATAGTACTTTCATGGAAAAAGTCTGCCCCTCCGTCTGTTTCAGCATGGAAGGCTCTTGCCAATAAGGCCGCCCCCCTATACAAGGCTACTTACATTAGCAGAGGTATACCACAGACGTTCGATAAGGTGTGGGGTAGTTGGATGAATAGTGCATCCACGGTGTTTGATTAAGTGACTATTCTTGTGATGAATATATATCGTAACCTATAATATGTGTGGATAATGACCTGGGGATATGGGTAATTTGCCCGTTTTACCATTGACGTGACAGTGGGCTCATGCATCAACATACATGTCAATGGTATTGATATATTGCAAGAAGGGGGTACATACTGGTTGGGCCAAAGAGGTATTTTGTACATGGGGGTCTTTACTCTTGTTCCTTTATTCATAGATATGGGTCTTGGGGTTATACAATGAGCCAAATGCTGAAGAAGTGTATGTTGTAATATTGTGTGTGGCCCGTTCATTGCTAAAGGGTAACTCCACTTTCATGGAAAAAAAATAGCAAATAAAGAAAAAATAATATAGCGCATATAATTGCGACATTAGTCATACTGTAATTTAATGTTCTTAAAAATGACCTTTCCTTTTCAATCTGCAGCTCTGTAAGTTTCTGAGAATGCATTGCAATATGACTACCTGCAGTTGCTCTGTACACAGAGTGTGTACTGTCCACTCCCCAGAAACATAATTTCCTGCTTGACTGATTGGTTTACCAATCTTGCCAGAAATCTGCACTAAGATACAAGTCAGATTTCAGGCATCCCATGCAACAAAACTGACATTTTTGGAGATACTTTCAATAAGACCGCTTTCACACTGGGTCGTTTTGCAGGCGCTATTGCGCTAAAAATAGCACCTGCAAACCAACCTGAAACAGCTGCTGCTGTCTCTCCAATATGAAAGTCCGAGGGCTTTCACACTGGAGTGGTGCGCTAGCAGGATGCTGAAAAAAGTCCTGCTAGCAGCATCTTTGGAGCAGTGAAGGAGCGGTGTATACACCACTCCTGCAGCGCGGCTATACTGCCAGCATAGCGATGCTGCAGCGGCGATTTGCAGGCTGTTTTAACCCTTTTTTGGCCGAATATCGCCACTAAAACTACGCTAAAGCTCCGCTAAAAATAGCGGCGTTTTACCGCCGGTGCACCCACCGCCCCAGTGTAAAACCGGCCTATGAACCCGTCCAAAGGGATGCAGGCCCAGCAGATTTTCTCATTAGTGCCCCGTTGCTGCCACACCTGACAATTAATTATGACACCACTCCCATTAGACCCACTCAGTACAGAGGCAGAAACAAACACACAGGGATTTCTTCAGAATAACAAAAGGTAGGAATCTGCAACAAAGTTTGTTATACTCCTTGCAATGTACATAGATCACCTAGAGGGGAATGTTTTTTTCTTAACAAAACTGGAGTTACACTTTAGGGCTCTTTCACACGGGGCAGATCAGTGATGATCCGCCCCGTGAACATCCGCTTGCTTAGCGGGGATCGTTCCGCCGATCCCCGCTGAGCAGGAAGATGACAGGTGCATCGCTGCACACTGTGCAGCGACGGACCTGTCAGAGCGCTGCTCTCCCCTATGGGGAGATCGGATGATGATGGACCGTAGTGTCCGTCGTCACCCGATCCGATCCGAAAACGGATGGAAAAGTAGGTTTTTCCTCCGTTACACTTTTGGGATCGGAGCGGGTCAGATGTCAGTCTGTTTACTAAAGGCAAATAGACTGTGCACTTTGCAAAGTGTAGTTGCACTCTGCAAGTGCAGTTGCTCCAGAGCTTAGTAAATGAGGTAAAGTTTCACTTTGCAAAACTTACCCAATCACGTGCAAGGAAAACAAAAAAATGCATTTCTGCTTGCACATGATTGGATGATAGAAGTCAGCAGAGCTTTTGTCATTTTCTAAGCTCTGGAGCAACTATATTTGCCATTAGTAAATCAACCCAATTGTGTCATATTTTTGACCGACTATTTCATGTATGGTATGACAAAACAGAATGGGGTCTATTCATTTAAATAAAAATAAAAAAATTGCATAGCTGTGTCTAGCGAAACTGCATGTACATTAGCCAAATACAATGGCCAAAGAACATTCCACCAGTGGAGAAAGTACCCTAAGAACATTTAATTTTGCCCCATTCTCACAACAGCTGGGTAATTTATACAGAATGAATGTTCATGCAGTTTCAATAGATTAATAGTTTTGAACTTTTTTTTTATAAAAAGTCTCTGAAAAATGAAAGTACAACAATGGGGTGGGTGGAAGTAATTATTTCAAGTATGGTCAGATGCTGCAGTCTATAAGTAGTCTTGTTGACTATGATGGCATAGTCAAACCCATGTTGTTGATTTTTCAGTTACATGCTATCCATTTGTTTTATGTTGTTTTTTACATTTTTGTGAATGTGACTGTACATAACGGAAGGTACATTTTTGCCCAGGCAGGGAACCCAGCTATTTCCAGGCCAGTCAGGCAATATTTTTCACCCAGGTTCTAGGTCTGCTCTGGCTTCTCCTCCAAAATGGACCTAGCTAGTACATTCCAAGGGGCATCTGCAGAAGAAAATCAAACCACCACAACCTTCTGTGATTTCAAGGTGCACTGGTTCTATTCTGAGATGTCCTACCACTCCAATTCTGTTATTACGTGAACTCCAGGAAAACAGTGATATACACAGGTGGAATACATATATAGGGACTGCCAAAAAAAAAAATAGTTAAAATGTTCAGTCTGTCGTGTGAGCCATGCACCCTTTGCCCAACAGCACAGTTAGGTTCCTGGCCCTCTCTTCAGCAACAATACATCTTCGTTAAAAACACAGATCAAAAAAATGATCCGCAACCTGCTGAGTAGCCAATAAAAGGAAGCAGAAGCACACAGGTGAGGTCATCCCTGTATTCACTCTGCTCTTTCATCCTATCAGCATGCCTCCTGTGCACTGAAGCAGAGCCTGACCTAGCTCTTAGTGCTATATCAGGCATTTACAATGTAGCTTATAAGCGGTCATGCTGGCACTCATCAGGCATATTCCTAACCAATGATGTACAGACAATGCTGCACTGCATGCATGTAGACAGGAAGGAGGAGGAGATAAGCAACACTGAGATATAAAAAGGGTGAAAACAGAATGTTGTTTTGATTATGATATACAGTCCTTTAGCAAAGTAAATGTTATCCCGTAATGATTTACATCTACTTGCATTTTGTGCATTAAATGAATATATTTGTCAAAACAGGCTTGGGTCTTCATACATATACAGGACAGAGTGTCAGCCAGACAGTGCAAAATCTAGAATTCTAGAGAAACAAGAATTGTCCATGTTAGATGCTTTCCTTTATTTTCCATCTTGTACAGTGGTCTCCAAACTTCCCACTACAAGGGCCACATTGTGTATTTTAGAAATATGCAAGCTGAAAAAAAAACAAAAAAAACCTCAGAGTCCCTCTTAAATCTGAGTTTGCATCAGAGTCCCTCATTACAGGAGGGACCCCATCTGAATCTTCCCTTACATCAAAGTCACTCCTTACATCAGGGTCCCCATCAGAATCAGCTCTTTCATCAGACTCTTCCTTATGTCAAAAGTCCACATCAGACTCCCCCCTTACATCAGGGTCCCCAGCAGAATCAACCTTTAATTAGAAGTCTCTGTTAAAGTGATACTAAACACACACTGTATGTCAGGAAAGACGTTGGCATTCCCGTATGCACAGTAACCAGAGAACTGCCCGTGTAGTTGGTTGGCCCGTCTGCTCCCCTGAATTATCTGCCTTGCTGTTACCAACCCTGGCCTGGTTCCTGACTATCCAGTTGCCTGCTGTCTGTGTCTTTATCTTCTCAAATGTTGCCAACCTGGACTGTCTGACCTTGTCTTGGCCTGCATACCTGCATCTGCTGACCCGTGCCCATCTCCAGCCTGATCCTGCCACCTGTGTGCTTCTCACCAACCTCCTCTGCACGTCACAACACACATCTGCACCTGCTGGCAGAAGACTTTACAACCACTCTGTGCTTCGGCAATTCCCTTTTACCTTACCAGGCCTGTAAGAGAGGTCTACCTATGCACTGCAGACTTTATCTCCAGGTACGTTACACTGTTTAATTCACATTGTGCATTCTATTTTTGTATATGGATGATGGCACTGTAATAAAAAAATAAAAGTACCTTTTTTCTAATTGATATACAGCTGTGACCCAGCCTATCTTCAGGGAAACGTAAGCAGGAGGAGCTTCTAGTCCTCTGCTGCTGGTCACATGCTCAAAATAAAAAATATACAGCATAAATTAATTAATATCAATAAACTGTTTTAAAGTGCCATAAAAATATATATTTGAAATCAAATCTTTATTTTTTTTTTTGGCAAAAACGTGGAGTCGGTAGATTTCTGCCAGTCACAGGCTGTGTCACGCCCCTCCAGCCTGTGTCTAGAATAAGAGGGAGGTGAAGCCTCCACCAATCTACATGCAATATCCCACCCGCCCCTATATTGTGTATAGCTGGTTAGTAGCATGGAGAAGGAGGGAGGGAGTGGGCTGTCATTTACCACTGTGTATACACCCACATGTGTAATTCTATAGTCACATGGGCTGCTCAGATGTGATAGGGAGAAAATGCTCAGCATAGAAACTCACTGAAAACTGAGCATGTGCAGAGCTGCCACCACAGCTGAAAAATCCCTAGCTGAATTGGGGACTTGGACAAAAGGGGGAGATAGAGAACAGCAGGATCAACTAGGTTTTTTGAAGAATACAGAAAACAAATCTCATAGTGATTGAGTGAGTATGAACAGCATGTAATACACCATTTATTGGTACAGTAGTTTTTTATTATGTGGGTTTAGTGACACTAAGTCAGGGTCCCCATCAGAGGGGAGACTGTGCACATCAGCTGGGCTGGATAAAATCTAATAGCAGGCCGCATTTGGTTAATTGGCCATAGTTTGGAGACCCCTGGTCTACCCATAGACGTATGACAGCTGTAATGTAATAGGATGGTAATGGCAATGCAGACAGTTTACACTTCCTTCATTTTGAGAAATCTCCCATATACCTATTCTTGGCAACCTGTAACAAAGTCCTACCTACTACCTACCTAATGTTGATGCCAACATTATTTCACTAAGCTGCAAACACACAGGATTCTAAAATGTGACTCAGAACTTTGGTACTAAAGAACAAATAACCTTTGGGATCCCATGATCCCTGTGTACTCAATATCTTTTTATTAATTCTAAGAAGAAGAAAAGACATAAAGAATTAAAATAGGAACACAGAGTGCAGAACACAGAAGGGGAAACCCAAGAAAACTTGCAAAACAAGAGAATAAAAAGAGGCCAGCCTCCCTGGCTCAGATCTCAGAGGTACACGTGACATGGCAGGACGTGCAGGCTATTGCACTAAGGAAGCACGCTCAGGAAATACGAGCTGTGAATCAATTTTAACTCAGAACATCTGACTATGAATGCAATTTCCAGCACAGTTCACTACATATTTCCAGCATATTTCACTGTAGATTCCCCTTGAATTTTATAACTTCTGCATTACAAAAAACATTCTTAAAAAAAGAATGAGACTATCGCAGATCTGAGACAAGTCAGGATCCCTTCTTCTTCTTCCTAAAGTTGTAACAAACCCCAAAATAGAATGTAATATATTACAGCTTACCAACCCTTATACCGTATACGGTGGCTGCATTCGCTTTTTTTCCCTTTATTTGCCTCTGTTGATCCAGACAGTATCAGGCTTCCTGTCTTATGGTGTCTCCACTCCACTGGAGGAGCAACAGAGACACCTTTGCACAGCAGCATTGTCAGTCAGGTAATGATGGATGCACTAGCAGATTTAGATGGATTTGAGGGACAAATTTTCAATCTGAACCCTGGCTAATACTTATTAAGCAGATGCGGCAACATTTTTATTTCCATAAATGAAAGAAAGCTGGCCATTGCAAGCACCCCTGCCTGTTACATGGTTCATCTTAACCTTCTAACTGCCACTTTTGTTTGATAACTTGGGCAGCTAAAGGAAGTTGAAAAACAACAGACTTACCGGCTGGATCACTAGGCGAAATAAAAGGGGGGGGGGGGGGAAACTATTAAAAAAATAAAGCATTCACCAAATCTTTGTAAGCTGTAATATAATACATTTTTTGTTTTGGTGTTTATGGTCACTTAAATTGATTGTAAAGGAAAAAGTTTTATTTAAAAAAAAAAAATAACAAACATGTCATACTTACCGGCTCTGTGCAGTGCTTTGCACAGAGCAGCCCCAAACCTCCTCTTTTCAGGGCCCCCGCCGGCACTCTGGGCCCCTCCCCCTTGCCAAGTGCCCCCATAGCAAGCTGTTTCATTCCAGCTCTCTGCGTCCATAAGACACAGATAGCATGGCTCAGTCCCACCCCCGCTCCCAACTCTCTGGCTGTTATTGACAGCCTGCTACTGCATCTCAGCCAATGAGGAGGGGGAGACCCAGGAGAGCCTCGGGTCTTGTGCACACCGCTGGATCAAAATTGGGGTTGATAAGGGCCCTTTCACACTGGGGCGTTTTGCAGGCGTTATTCCGCTAATAATAGCGCCTGCAAACCGACCCGAAAGTGCCGCTGCTTTGTCTCCAGTGTGAAAGCCCAGAAGGCTTTCACACTGGAGCGGTGCGCTAGCAGGACGGGAAAAAAAGTCCTGCTAGCAGCATCTTTGGAGCGGTGAAGGAGCGGAGTGTATACCTTCCTTCACCGCTCCTGCCCATTGAAATCAATGGGACAGCGTGGCTATACCGCCGGCAAAAGCTTTGCGGTGGTTTTTAACCCTTTCTCGGCCGCTAGCGGGGGGGGGGGTAAAACCGTCCCGCTAGTGGCCGAATACCGACTGTAAAGCGGCGCTAACAATAGCGGCGCTTTACCACCGACGCCGCCCCCGCCCCATTGTGAAAGGGCCCTAAGTATTAGTTTTACCTTCATGCATAGAATGTGGGATGGCCCCTTCCTGTTCCAATATGACTGTGCACCAGTGCACAAACAAGGTCCATAAAGACATGGATGAGCGAGTTTGGGGTGGAGAAACTTGACTGGCCTGACCTCAACCCGATAGAACACCTTTGAGATGAAATAGAGTGGAGACTGCGAGCCAGGCCTTCTTGTCCAACATCAGTGAATTTACCGAACACAGACATTTCAGGTTCACGAAATACATGGTATGCACATGCATGGGTAAATGCTGATGCATTTGCAAATCTGCATTTACAAGATTAAATAATAACTAGAGTTGTACCGATATGGATACCAGTATCAGTGCCGATACAAAGCATTTGCATGAGGAACAAAGGTAAGATACAGAGCTGTGTTCAGAAATAGGCAAGCTGTGTGCTGGAGCTCTCCTCCCCGTCACAAACGTATCTCATGTGTTGGGAAAACTTCTCAGAAGAGACTAATGCTGCTATCAGAGGAAAGAAGCACCAGAGAGAAACCACACCTAGAGCTATGGAGACAGACAGGTAAATGCTACAGATATATGTGCTTTGTTCAGATTTCATGACTGAGGTTTACAACTACTTTAAGTTTGCTTTGACTGGTTTGGTAAATGTGATAGCTGTACTAGTACAGGTGGTACCAGTTAAAACAGAAGAATGGCCTAAGCTTTTTTGGCCATACATCTCTTGTGGGTCACAGGAGTACACTTACTTTTGCTCTCCTGTGACCCATAGTGAGCTGAGTGGCTCTTGCCCGCTCTCAGCTGAGGTGGCCAAGCCACTCCAGGCTGTGGAAAGATCCCAACACAATTGTTGGGACCCACCCAGCTCCTTTATTGACAGCTGGCTCTGCCTCTTAGTGTGTGGCTGAGAGTTGGAGCCAGCTGCTCCTGCCCCCCCCCCCCCCCCAGCCTGGCGCTGCAGTGAGCACTGGAGGAGCAGAGAGGAGGGAGGTGACTGATCACCAGTCACCATTCTCCGCTCATAGCAGACTGAGAACTGAGTGATCAGCGATCATCGCTCAGTTCCTGGTCTTAGAGCCGACGTAGGATAAATTTGTACAGTGGGTTTAAAAAAGGTCTACACACCCATTAAAATGTCAGGTTTCTGTGATGTAAAAAAATGAGACAAATATAAATAATTTCAGAACTTTTTCCACCTTTTAATGTGACCTATAAACTGTACAACTCAACGGAAAAACAAACTGAAATCTTTTAGGGGGGGGGGGGTAAAAATAAAATAATGTGTGCATAAGTGTGCACATCCTCTTATAACTGGGGATGTAGTTGTGTTCAGAATTAAGAAATCACATTCAATCTCATGTTAAATAGGAGTCAGTACACACCTGCCATCATTTAAAGTTCCTCTGATTAACCCCAAAATAAAGTTCAGCTGTTCTAGTAGGTCTTTCTTGACATTTTCATAGTCGCATCCTACAGCAAAAGCCATGGTCCGCAGGGAGCTTCCAAAGCATCAGTGGAATCTCATTGGTAAAAGGTATCAGTCAGGAGAAGGGTACAAAAGAATTTCCAAAGCATTAGATACATATATACATATATATATATATATATATATATATATATATATATATATATGGAGCACAGTGTAGACAGTCATCATCAAGTGGGGAAAATATGGCACCACAGTGACATTACCAAGAGGCCTACAGCAACATTAAAGGAGCTGCAGCGATATCCGGCAAGTACAGGTTGTGTGGTATATTTGACAACAATCTCCCATATTCTTCAGATGTCTGGGCTATGGGGTAGAGTGGCAAAACGGAAGCCCTTTCCTACGTAGAAAAACATCCAAGCCCGGCTAAATTTTGCAAAAACACATCTGAAGTTTCCCAAAAGCATGTAGGAAAATGTGTTATGGTCTGATGAAACCAAGGTTGAACTTTTTGGCCATAATTCCAAAAGATATGTTTGGCGCAAAAACAACACTGCACATAGCCAAAAGAACACCATACCCACAGTGAAGCATGGTGATGACACCATCATGCTTTGGGGCCGTTTTTCTTCAGCTGGAACAGGGGCCTTAGTCAAGGTAGAGGGAATTATGAACAGTTCCATATACTAGTCAATATTAGCACAAAACCTTCAGGCTTTTGCTAGAAAGCTGAACATGAAGAGGAATTTCATCTTTCAGGTTGACAACGACCCAAAGCATACATCCAAATCAACAAAGGAATGGCTTCACCAGAAAAATATTAAAGTTTTTGAATGGCCCAGCCAGAGCCCAGACCTGAATCTGTGGGGTGATCTGAAGAGGGCTGTGCAGAGGAGATGTCTTTGCAATCTGACAGATTTGGAGAGTTTTTGCAAAGAGTGGGCAAATATTGACAAGTCAAGATGTGCCATGCTGATAGACTCATACCCAAAAAGACTGAGTGCTGTAATAAAATCAAAAAGGTGCTTCAACAAAGTACCATATTTTTTGCTCCATAAGACGCACCTGACCATAAGACTCACCTAGGTTTTAGAGGAGGAAAACAAGAAAAAAAAAAATTCTGAACCAAATGGTGTACTAAAATATTTACCAGTGCCCATGAAATGCAGCCTGACCTGTCCCAAAAAAATGCAGCCTGACGATTGCCATTTATGCAGCCTGAACATTCCCATTAATGCAGCCTGACCTGTGCCATTGCGCGGACTGCTCTGTCTTCTATCTCAGCAGGTGTCAGGCCCAGCCAGGAGATCGCCCGGCGCTCGCGCAGGCCTGGGAAATGTCTGTCTTCCAGTACTAACATGGCGACGGCGGCGCCTGTCGTATATTCGCACCATAAGACGCAGAGACATTTTCCCCCATATTTTTTGGGGAAAAAAGTGCGTCTTATGGTCCAAAAAATACGGTATTAGTTTAAGGGTGTGCACACTTATGCAAGCATATTATTTTAGTTTTTTATTTTTACTTCCCTCCACCTAAAAGATTTCAGTTTGTTGTTCAATTGGGTTGTACAGTTTATAGGTCACATCAAAGGTGGAAAACATTCTGAAATTATTTATCTTTGTCTCATTTTTTTACATCACAGAAACTTGACATTTTAACCACTTGCCGACCAGCTGCCGCATTTGTACTGCGGCAGAATGGCGCGGCTGGGCGAAACAATGTTATGTAACGTCGCTTCGCCCTGTGGCCACTAGGCGCACGCGCCCCCGAGCTGATGCAAGTGCCCGGCGGTCAAGATCACCGCTGACACACGGAGAACCGGGATCTGTGTGTGTAAACACAGTTTCCGGTTCTCTGAGGGGAGAAGAGACAGATCGTCTGTTCATACAGAGTATGAACAGCGATCTGTCATCTCCCCTACACAGTCCCCTCCCCCCTTCAGTTAGAACACACACTAGGGAACACATTAACCCCTTCACTGCCCCCTAGTGTTAACCTCTTCACTGCCAATGACATTTTTACAGTAATCAATGCATTTTTATAGCATTGATCGCTGTATTAATGCCAATGGTCCCAAAAATGTGTCAAAATTGTCCGATGTGTCCGCTATAATGTCGCAGTCCTGATAAAAATCGCCGCCATTACTAGTAAAAAAAAAAATTAATAATAAAAATGCCATAAAACTATCCCCTATGTTGTAGACGCTATAACTTTTGCGCAAACCAATCAATATACGCTTATTGCGATTTTTTTTTTTTACCAAAAATATCTAGAATACACATTGGCCTAAACTGAGGGAAAAAAACGTTTTTTTTATATATTTTTGGGGGATATTTATTATAGCAAAAAGTAAAAAATAACGCGTTTTTCTCAAAAATGTCGCTCTTTTTTGTTTATAACGCAAAAAATAAAAAACCGCAGAGGTGATCAAACACCACCAAAAGAAAGCTCTATTTGTGGGGAAAAAAGGACGTCAATTTTGTTTGGGTGTAACGTCGCACGACCGCGCAATTGTCAGTTAAAGCGAAACAGTGCCGAATCGCAAAAACTGCTCTGGTCAGGAAGGGGGTAAAATCTTCCGGGGCTGAAGCGGTTAACAGGGGTGTGTAGACTTTTTAAATCCACTGTATGTGTTTTTTTTTTTTTTTTTTACAAACTCTTACTTCTCTTTTAAGATGGTTAAGGTGGTATGTGACTGACCAAAACCAAAAAACACTGCTTCACACCTTCTGAATTGTAAGCTTTTCAGTACAGGAGCTTCAATTGTTCTTGCTATGACACAGACATGCCTTTTGTCTAAAGCCCCTTTCACGCTGCTGCAACTTGAAAGTTGTGCGATTTTGCTGCGATTTTATCGCGATTTCAGGGAATGCCTGTGTAAACTTGAGGTCTATGGACCTCAACTCGCATGAATTTCGGACCAAAGTAGTACAGGGACTACTTTGAAGTTGGCACAACTTGAAGTCGCACATATATGAATGGTTATCATTGGAAATCATGGGGAATGACTTGTCATGCGACTTTGCACTCCCAAGTCGCAGGACAAGTCGCACAAGTGTGAAAGGGGCCTTA
Organism: Lithobates septentrionalis; assembly: GCA_037952835.1. Taxonomy (NCBI): domain Eukaryota; kingdom Metazoa; phylum Chordata; class Amphibia; order Anura; family Ranidae; genus Lithobates; species Lithobates septentrionalis. The sequence goes on along the minus strand of JBBDGP010000232.1, from coordinate 791,722 downwards.
CACGTTTTCTTAACGGTAAAATATTATAAGGAGATGGACTACTCTGTCTCTACAGACTGTTATCAGTTCGTTATTACTATCTACATGGATTCCATTAACAGGTCATGATGATATACAGAAGAGATATAGCTTGGTTAGAAATGCAGTCTGCCCCATGACTTGCCACCAGACTCTTACCATCTACACACTTATCTGATACTGCCTGCGTGCATTTCTAGTTTATTTTTTTCTTTTCTTGTAAAAATTTTGCAAAATTTCTTTCTGCTGCAGGAAATATTTTGGTAGAACACATCGTGAGTCAGAGGCAAGTTCTAGTAAAGCAAAAATCCAAACGACATAGCAGACACTGAAAACGTTTTCTATATTTCTCCATGCAGAATTCTCAAGTTTTTTTTTTTGTAGTTTCCTATTTCCTTTTTCTGCCAAGTGAAAGGTTAGAATTTTTTTTTAATTAGGTTACAAATGTATCTGCCAATGCCTCAGAGAAGACCTGTAATATTGAGGAAGTGGCAAGCAAACGTTTTATTTATTTAAAAAAAAAAAAAAAAGAAAGCCTTTATGAAAGTCAGAACTGGATTCCCAAAAAGTTTAAAGTAGAATTTCCATTTGCAAAGAGTAAAGGGTTATAACACCTGTCAGGGTTTTTTATTTTTTATCATCTGTTCCCCATTGGGTAGATTTCCCTTCACTTCCTGTCTCATAGCCACAACAGCCTCCAAAGTGAGGGGACCCTCTGGTTGTCACCAGGGTCAGTAGAATTAGTGTCCCTAGTGAAAGATTCCCCCTCTATTCCTTTTCTGGTTTCTTTCACTCTTGATTATAATGGTCATCAGGAACGGGTGACTCTCCATAGCAGGAACACAGCAATAAAAGCCTGACAGATGTTCTAATCCCATTGGGCTTCACCTAAAAAAGACTTTTGCATTTAGTTATACTTTAAAATAGTAAAACTAGCAGAGTTATAAAGGAGTAAAAGGACATGTGGCCCAAAAAAATATAAGTTTAACTTGGAACTTGGCAGAACCAATGCCATGAAGAAAAAATAAATCTTAGCCCAAATCTCAGTTATGGACACTATATTGCCAAAAGTATTGTGACGCCTGCCTTTACATGCACAGCTTTAATGGCATCCCAGTCTAAAGCTGGCCATACACCATACAATTTTCTTATTCAATTTTCTTTAGATTTACCTTCAACTATGTAGTGCAAGGGTCTGCCTGATTGCATACACATTGAAAGGGTTTAGGTTTCACCTCATATTATATGGTTTTGGTAAATCTAAAGGAAAGTTGAACAGGAAAATTGAATAGTGTATGGCCAGCCTTAGTCTGTAGGATTCAATATTGAATTGGCACACCCTTTGCAGCTTTAACAGCTTCAACTCATCTGGGAAGGCTGTCCACAAGGTTTAGGAGTGTGTCTATGGGAATGTTTAACCATTCTTCCAGAAGCACATTGGTGAGGTCAGGCACTGATGTGGACGAGAAGTCCTGGTTCACAGTTTCCGCTCTAATTCATCCCAAAGGTGTTCTATAGGGTTGAGGTCAGAACTCTGTGCAGGCCAGTCAAGTTCTTCCACCCTAAACTCACTCATCCGTGTCTTTAAGGACCTTGCTTTGTGCACTGGTCCAAATAATTTGGTGGAGGGGGGATTATGGTGTGGCGGTTGTTTTTCAGGGGTTGGGCTTGGCCCCTTAGTTCCTGTGAAGGGGACTTTTAAGGCGTCAGCTTACCAAGACATTTTGGATAATTTCATGCTTCTAACTTTGTAGGAACTTTGGGGATGGCCCCTTCCTATTCCAACATGATGGCACACCAGTGCACAAAGCAAGATCAGTAAAAACGTGGATGAGTGAGTTTGGGGTGGAGGAACTTGACTGGCTTGCACCTCAACTTGATAGAATTTGGATGAATTAAGAGTGGAGACTGCGAGCCAGGCCTTCTTGTACAACATCAGTGTATTCTCCGAACGCAGACATTTCAGGTTCACGAAATACATGGTATGCATGGTTAAATGCTGATGCATTTGCAAATCTGCATTTACAAGACTAAGGCTATGGACAGCCATTCACTTGTATGGCAGGCTGTACATGGCATGTGATGCATACCGGGCACAGGAAAACGCCTGGAATTTTGTCTTTCATTGTCTGTGTGCATGAGGTCATAAATATTAACTAGAGTTGTACCAATATCGATACCAGTATCAGTGCCAATATGAAGCATTTGCCCAAGTACTGGTACTTGCGCAAATGCTCCAATACCTGAAACCGATACAAAATGAATGGGCTCAAATTGCACTCCAAAGAATCGCATGCAGTTCCTGTCCGAATCACATACGGTTTCCCCCACCGCTCCTGTGAGATCCCATGCTTGTCATAGTGACTTCAGCCTGGGTTCACATAGGAGCGGTGCAGGAAACCGCATTCCTGTTCAAATTGCATGCAATTCTTCGCAGTGCAATTTGAGCCTATTCATTTTGTATGGGCTCAAATTGCACCACAAAGGTATCGGTAATCAGTATCGGCGAGTACTCGAGCACAAATATCAGGACTCCTCGATAAAAAAAAATAAAAAAAACTGTATCGGTACAACCCTTACCTCAGTTCATTGGAAGCACTCAAAATACTCATAGATTTTCTATAAAGCTGAAAATGTGTAAGCCACATCCATCCCTTGGCCATGATGGGAGAATAATGGCAGCAGATCCTAGAAGCACATCCGAAAACAGGCAGACGACACACCACCTTTCAATCTTTGTGACAACCTTGCCCACCTATGGCCTGCAAAGACCAACCAGAGAAGGGAACATCTTATGCAAGAAACAAAGGTTGACTCAAGTACTGTTTTTTCTTGCAAATATACTTACAGTGAGTTCACCTAAAACAGTTCTGCTTTTTTTTTCTGCAAAGGAACAGTGAAGGAAATCTTTGAGAAAGCATTTGGACCCTACTGTTCTGTCTTATCTACATTGACAAATTCTTCAGCAGACACTCTCTACTATATGCAAAAGATCTGCAGAGGATTGTAACAAAATACATCGCCTTGCCTGCAGGTCTACCCAATACTACAAGGTGGAGTTTTTGAGACATATTCAAAATTTCAAATTTCAATATTCAAAAACCATAAGTTTACTGAAAACGGTCAGCACATACATGAAAAGTTCTCTTGCCCTATGATATGGGCCCCTTAACTGTAAGGGCTCATTTAGATGGGTGATTAAGTTGGTCCTCCGTGCAGAGCCACTGGCAGATGTGTGTGCATCAATCTTGGAGCTGTGTGCAGGCAGCCCATAGAAGTGGATGAAAATATTGTAAAAAAACATGCGCCAACAAAGTGAAAAAAGAAAAATAGAAATAAAAATAACTAATAGAGCTGCTCCCCTTAAAGTATATACATGCTAACTTGAATAGTAATAAACAGAAGTGAGGGGGCACTAGTGATATAGTGATGTGAACACAATTAATTCAACAATAACTTATAGTAGACAATTAATCAATTTCATATACAATAGTAAATTGTAACATGCTCAATATTATTATTATGACTGAATAATAAAGCAGTCCTTTGTGGAGTCAATAAGTTGTTCAGTGATACCTCCAGTTTTATCCCAACCACGGCAGTGGAACACACGCCAACCCACGAGCACGAGGCAGGCGGTGATGGTTCCTGCCTAGTGATACATGCGAGGCTATCCTCAGTGCCGGGAGAAGGCCCATATGAATGTAAGCAGGCATTCTGGTACTTGTTTTTACTAATATATTAAAACAATTTTACGCTATGGTTCCTTCCTTCTCTTATTTTTGATGAGCATCATGGAGGAGAGGTGGATATAAAACTTAAAGTTTCCTGGTATCTCTATTGATGTTCAAGCAAGTTTAAAGACCCTACCCACTAAAGAACTGTTTGACCTTCTTTTTAATTAAAGAGGTCCTATTCGTCTGGGGAGTAGGAAATCTTTATCAAGCACATCGGGTGTATTCTGCAGATATACTGCCATATGGTGAAGGTGTCATCATTTTTTTATGTCACTTAAAGTGGAGAGCCACCCAAAAAAAAAAATGTCATTAATGTGCATGAAATAAATTTTAAAAAAACATTTGGAGAAATTTTTTTTTTTTACTCACCTCTTAATGCTTGTTGCTAGGGGGTCACTCGTAATCTGCCTCCTCGGCTCCTTACGTCACTTCCCTCGGCGCTGGAAGGGAGATCAGCTCTGCCCCCTCCCTCTAGGCAATCATCTGGGACACGTCACAGGTCCCAGACGATTGCGCGGCCAGTCACACACGCGCAGTGGGTGCCCGGCTGTGAAGCCACAGCCGGGCACCCACAGTTACAATTCCGGTGCCGCCGAGCAGAGGGGGAGACGAGTGGGGCTTCAATCCTCCGCATCGCTGGACCCTGGGACAGGTAAGTGTCCAAATATTAAAAGTCAGCAGCTGCAGTATTTGTAGCTGCTGACTTTTATTTTATTTTTTTAAGCGGAACTCCGCTTTAACAACTTATGGACTCCACAAAAGGACTGGTTTATTATTCAATCATAATAATATTGAGCACGTTGCACTTTACTATTGTACATGAAATTGATTCATTGTCTACTATAAGTTATTGTTGAATTAATTGTGTTCACATAACTATATCATGAACGCCCCCTCACTTCTGTGTATTACCATAGAAGTGGATGCCTACGCAGGGACGGCACAGAACCTCAGCGTTCGGATCTGTGCAATGTAATTATGCAGTTGTGTACATGATGCAGGCACTGCGTGTGCATCCACTTCTATGTGCTGCCTGCACGCAGCTCTGAGATGGATAAACATATATCTGCTAGCGGCTCTGCGTGGAGGATGGGTTTAGTCGCCCATCTGAATGAGCCCTAAAGATGAAGTTTAATCTGCCTATATTTTGCCTTCCCTGGTCCCTCCTTTATGCATCGACAAGCTAGTGACGTTTTTAAAGCTGAAATTTAGGTATGTTTTTTTTTTTTCTGTACAGTTACAGTATCTACTGTATGTGTAATACTTGGCCGATCCCTGAGGCAGATGAAAACCACTGTAGTAGGCACTGCTACTAGCTACTGGGTCTTGCCACACAGTGCATATACATAGGAAGTGGTTATAAAGAGGCTACAGAAAATCATCAGCACAGAGAAGTGGTTATAAAGCTTTGGGTTTTTTTTTTTTGTAATAAAAATAACAAAACATGCCTATACTTATCTTCTCTGTGCAAGCAGCCCCGATTCCTTTCTTCTGGGGTCTCCTGCCAGCACTCCAGCCCCTCCTCTTCATCAGGTGCCCCCAGGGAAAGTCACTTTCCCTGGGGGCACCCGTGCTCGCTCGCTCTCGTTGCTGTGTCCATTGAGACAGACAGCAGGACTCGACCCACCCCCTGCTCCTGGGTCAAGGGATCTGATTGACAGCAGCGAGAGCCAATCGCTCCTGCTGCTATCAATCTGCCCAATGAGGATAAAGAGAGCGGCAGGAGCTGCTGCGCATGTGCACATCGCTGGATCGGATGGGCTCAGGTAAGGAAAGGGGGGGGTGCTGCAGCACAGAAGGTTTTTCACCCTAATGCATTAGGGTGAAAAACTTTAAGAGCCCTTTCACACTGCCAGTGTGGGGGGGTCGGCACTAGTTTTAGCAGCACTTTACCATAATTTTTGCAGCGCTTTTAACCCCCGCTAGCAGCCGGATAAATTGTTAAAAGCACTAGGGGCGCTTTAGGAGTGGTGTATACACCGCTCCTAAAGCGCCTCAAAGAAGCTGCTTGCCAGGGCCGATCCTGGCCGGGGTACACGGAGTGCAGTGCACCCAGGCGCCACAGAGGTGAGGGCACTGAAGCGCTAGAGTGCTCCCCTTCCTCCTCCTCCTCCTCTTGTCCGTAGGCGGCTCTCTCCGCCAGTCACCGCCACTGCCGTGCCCACCCCCCCTCCCTCCTCCTGTTATAGGAGGAGAGCGAAACAGCCGGAGACCGGAGCGGCTGTCTCTGTGTGCAGAGAGAGACCAGCTGCGGCCGCGCAGTGACATCGGGGGGGGGGGGGCGGTCTGAGCCCGAGCCCGAGGTGTTCTACTTCTCCTCCTGTGTGTAACTCCCGCCTGCTGCCCAAGCCTGACACGCTCTGTTCTCCACCTGGGCGCCGTGGCTGCACACCGTCCTCTCCTCTCCAGCTGCCGCCTGGGTGTTTTTAATTAGCCTAATAGAGGGGGGGTCTGTACTAATGTAGGGGGGTGGTTTCTCCTGGGAGGTCTGTATTAATGTAGGGAGGGTGATTTGTCCTGGGGGGGTCTGTACTAATGTAGGGGGTGTGGTTTGTCCTGGGGGGGTCTGTACTAATGTAGAGGGGGTGATTTGTCCTGGGGGGGTCTGTACTAATGTAGGGGGGGTGGTTTGTCCTGGGGGTCTATACTAATGTAGGGGGGGGTGATTTGTACTGGGGGTCTGTACTAATGTGGGGGGGGGGTTTGTCCTGGGGGTCTATACTAAATGTAGGGGGGATGATTTGTCCTGGGGGGTCTAAACTAATGTAGGGGGAGGTGATTTGTCCTGGGGGTCTGTACTAATGTAGGGGGAGGTGATTTGTCCTGGGGGGTCTGTACTAATGTAGGGGGGTGATTTGTCCTGGGGGTCTGTACTAATGTAGGGGGGGTGATTTGTCCTGGGGGTCTATACTAATGTAGGGGGGGTGATTTGTCCTGGGGGGTCTGTATTAATGTGGGGGGGGGGTGATTTGTCCTGGGGGTCTGTACTAATGTGGGGGGTGATTTGTCCTGGGGGTCTGTACTAATGTGGGGGGTGATTTGTCCTGGGGGTCTGTACTAAAGTGGGGGGGGGTGATTTGTCCTGGGGGTCTGTACTAATGTAGGTGGGTGGTTTGTTCTGGGGGGGTCTGTACTAATGTAGGGGGGTGATTTGTACTGGGGGTCTGTACTAATGTAGGGGGGTGGTTTGTTCTGGGGGGTCTATACTAATGTAGGGGGGATGATTTGTCCTGGGGGTCTAAACTAATGTAGGGGGGTGATTTGTCCTGGGGTGTCTGTACTAATGTGGGGGGGGGTGATTTGTCCTGGGGGGTCTGTACTATTGTAGGGGGTGGTTTGTTCTGGGGGGTCTATACTAATGTAGGGGGGTGATTTGTACTGGGGGTCTGTACTAATGTAGGGGGGGTGGTTTGTCCTGGGGGGTCTATACTAATGTAGGGGGGATGATTTGTCCTGGGGGTCTAAACTAATGTAGGGGGGTGATTTGTCCTGGGGTGTCTGTATTAATGTGGGGGGGGTGATTTGTCCTGGGGGGTCTGTACTAATGTAGGGGGGTGGTTTGTCCTGGGGGGGTTTATACTAATGTACAGGGGGTGGTTTGTCCTGGGGGGGTCTGAACTAATGGAGGGGGGGTGATTTGTCCTGGGGGTCTAAACTAATGGAGGGGGGGGGGTTTGTCCTGGGGGTCTGTACTAATGGAGGGGGGGTGGTTTGTCCTGGGGGGGTCTTTACTAATGGAGGGGGGTGGTTTGTCCTGGGGGGGGGTCTGTACAAATGTAGGGGGGTGGTTTGTCTGGGGGGGTCTGTACTAATGGAGGGGGGTGGTTTGTCTGGGGGGGTCTGTACTAATGGAGGGGGGTGGTTTGTCCTGAGGGGGGTTTGTACTAATGTAGGGGGTAGTTTGTCCTGAGGGGGGGTCTGTACTAATGTAGGGGGGGTGGTTTGTCCTGGGGGAGTCTGTACTAATGGAGGGGGTGGTTTGTCCTGAGGGGGAGTTGTACTAATGTAGGGGGGTGGTTTGTTCTGGGGGGGTCTGCACTAATGGAGGGGGTGGTTTGTCCTGGGGGGGTCTGTACTAATGGAGGGGGTGGTTTGTCCTGGGGGGGTCGGTACTAATGGAGGGGGTGGTTTGTCCTGAGGGGAGTCTGTACTAATGGAGGGGGGTGGTTTCTTCTGGGGGGGTCTGTACTAATGTAGGGGGGTGGTTTGTTCTGGGGGTCTGTACTAATGGAGGGGGGTGGTTTGTTCTGGGGGTCTGTACTAATGGAGGGGGGGTGGTTTGTTCTGGGGGGTTCTGTACTAATGGAGGGGGGTGGTTCTGTACTAATGGAGGGGGTGGTTTGTCCTGAGGGGGGTCTGTACTAATGGAGGGGGGGTGGTTTGTCCTGAGGGGGGTCTATTCTGATAAAGGGGGGTGTTTTGTCTTGGGGGGGTCTATACTGAGGGAGGGGTCTGCACTGACGAAGGGGGGTCTATACTTAGTGGAGGGGGGGTCTGTACTGAGGGGCGACTATAGTTGGTGGAGGGGGCGGTACCATGTTTTACCGCACTGGGTGACACCAACCCTAGTGACGCCACTGCAGCCGCGGGCTCTTGTTTCCCCTCTCCCTCTCCTCCTCGTGTGCACTACTGTGCTAGTGAGCGGCGCACTGTTTCTTCCCCCGACCTTCTTATCGGCCAGGGAAGAAAAAAAAAAGGAGCAAAGAAGAGGATTGTGGGACATGTAGTCCCAAGGACTAGCAGCCCCACTGCAACACAGAAACTGCAGCCCACACAGCATGCTCAGCTGAATGGGAGAGAGAGAGCCAGGAGCCCGGGAAAGCTCTCAGGGAAGTACACCCAGGACTCCAGACGGAGAGGACATCTGAGGGAACATCATCAGAGAGAGAACCCCGCTGCCCTGCGCCTCATGAGGGAAAGCCACACAGCCTAGCGCCATCCCTGGTGGAGAAAGGAATGGAGTCATTGCCAGAATACAGATCTGGGCTCTACCCAGCGGAGTCACCACGGGCAATTCAGAGTGAGCTGACTCCTGATCAGAGGAACCGTTGTTGCTGTATCGCTGGGTCAGGTGAGAGGGCCGATAGGCCATTATTTACTAACGTCCATAGAAACTGCAGTCTCTGACCATCTCTTGTAACATGTCTGCAGTCTGTGAACATCTCCTGTACCATGTCTGCAGTCTCTGACCATCTCCTGTATCATGTCTGCAGTCTCTGATCATCTCCTGTATCATGTCTGCAGTCTCTGACCATCTCCTGTACTATGTCTGCAGTCTCTGATCATCTCCTGTACTATGTCTGCAGTCTCTGATCATCTCCTGTATTATGTCTGCAGTCTCTGACCATCTCCTGTACTATGTCTGGGGGCTCTTTCTAACAGATTCTCTAACAGAAGCCCTCTCTGTGTGCATTAGGCTCCTTTCACACTTATACGACTTCAAAGTCGCACGATTTTACCGCGATTTCGCGGCCGCGATTTTACCGCGATTTGGGAGCAGTACTACTTTGCCACGTTTTTGGCATTAACAAATGAAAACATACAGTAGTTGGTATGAATCATAAGGGGGAACTCCACGCCAAGTTTTAAATAAAAAAAACTGGCGTGGGTCCCCCCCCAGGGGCATACCAGGCCCTTAGGTCTGGTATGGATTGTAAGGGGAACCCCCTACGCCGAAAAATCGGCGTGGGGGTCCCCCCAAAATCCATACCAGACCCTTATCCGAGCACGCAGCCCGGCCGGTCAGGAATGGGGGTGGGGACGAGCTAGCGCCCCCCCCTCCTGGACCGTACCAGGCCGCATACCCTCAACATGGGGGGTGGGTGCTTTGGGGCATGGGGGGGCGCCCTGCGGCCCCCCCCACCCCAAAGCACCTTGTCCCCATGTTGATGAGGACAAGGGCCTCTTCCCGACAACCCTGGCCGTTGGTTGTCGGGGTCTGCGGGCGGGGGGCTTATCGGAATCTGGGAGCCCCCTTTAATAAGGGGGCCCCCAGATCCCGGCCCCCCACCCTATGTGAATAAGTATGGGGTACATGGTACCCCTACACATTCACCTAGGGAAAAAAGCGTCAATAAAAAACACAGTACACAGGTATTTAAAATAATTTATTAGGCAGCTCCGGCATCTTCTTCCGACTTCGGGGGTCCTCTTCCGACTTCGGGGGTCTCTCCGGCGTCTTCTCCCGGTGTCCGCATCTTCTGCCGGCTCCACCGCTATCTTCTGGCGCTCTTTTGCCAGCGGTGGTCCGGACCTCTGGATCGTCTTCTTCCCTCTTCTCTTCCAGAGATGTTGACACGACGCTCTCTCCAGCCAGAATGGTCTCTGTGCGCTCCGCACCGGACTTATATAGGCGGTGACCCCGCCCCCTTATGCCGTCACAGTCCCTGGGCATGCTGGGACTGTGACGTTTTAGGAGGCGTGGTCACCGGGTGATGACCACGCCCCCTTATGACGGCACAGTCCCAGCATGCCCCGGGACAGTGACCTCATAGGGGGGCGGGGTCACCGCCTATATAAGTCTGTTGCGGAGCGTTCAGAGACCATTCCAGCTGGAGAGAGCGTCGTGTCAACATCTCTGGAAGAAAAGAAGAAGGCAGAAGGCAGAAGTCCGGACCACCGCTAGCAATTGAGCTGCAGAAGATAGCGGAGGAGCCGGCAGAAGATGCGGACACCGGGAGGAGACGGCGGAGAGACCCCCGAAGTCGGAAGATGACCCCCGAAGTCGGAAGAAGATCCCGGAGCTGCCTAATAAATTATTTTAAAAATCTGTGTACTGTGTTTTTTATTGACGCTTTTTTCTCTAGGTGAATGGGTAAGGGTACCATGTACCCCATACTCATTCACATAGGGTGGGGGGCCGGGATCTGGGGGCTCCCTTATTAAAGGGGGCTCCCGGATTCCGATAAGCCCCCCGCCCGCAGACCCCGACAACCAACGGCCAGGGTTGTCGGGAAGAGGCCCTTGTCCTCATCAACATGGGGACAAGGTGCTTTGGGGTGGGGGGGCCGGCAGGGTGCCCCCCATGCCCTAAAGCACCCACCCCCCCATGTTGAGGGCATGCGGCCTGGTACGGTCCAGGAGGGGGGGGGCACTCGCTCGTTCCCACCCCCATTCCTGACCGGCCGGGCTGCATGCTCGGATAAGGGTCTGGTATGGATTTTGGGGGGGACCCCACGCCGATTTTTCGGCGTAGGGGGTTCCCCTTAGATCCATACCAGACCTAAGGGCCTGGTATGCCCCTGGGGGGAACCCACGCCGTTTTTTTCATTTAAAACTTGGCGTGGAGTTCCCCCTCTGGATTCATACCAGACAGCTGTCAGCACTGCCTGTCGCTCATCGGGAAAGGAAAAAAAAGTTTTCCTTTCCCGATCAGGGAGCCAGGCTTGTGCTTACAAAGTCGTGCTGAAGTCGTGTCTATATATTTTTCAGGCACGACTTGCATGCTACTTCAGGGTTTAACATTGAGGTCTATGGAGTACAACTCGCATAGAAGTTGGACCAAAGTAGTGCAGGGACTACTTTCAAGTCGGCACGACTTAAAGTCGTGCCAATATGAATGGTAGTCATTGAAAATCATGGAGAATGACTTGTCATACGATTTTGCAGTACAAAATCGTGGGACAAGTCGTATAAGTGTGAAAGGGGCCTTAGAGAGACTCCCCTCTAGGTCTCATTAGTGTACACTCTTCCTGTATTTTCTTTATTGTTAAAAGATCATGGGAGGATCCCAGGGTAACAAAGACTTCTTAGGGGAACATCTCTGTGTTTGAGTCGTTGCCATAGAAACATTTGTAAAGGGGAGGAGTTGGTAAGATGACCACGCCCACGTGGGGGCGCCAGAAATATTTCTGCACCCAGGCGTCTGTGACCCTAGGATCGGCCCTGCTGCTTGCAGGACTTTTTTTGACGTCCTGCCAGCGCAGTGCCCCAGTGTAAAAGTACTCGGGCTTTCACACTGGGATTGCAGATGAGGCTTTTTTCAGGCGCTTTACATACGCTATTTTTAGCACTAAAGCGCTTGAAAAACGCCTCCAGTGTGAAAGGGGTCTTATGCCCCGTGCACACGGTCAGACTTTGTTCGGACATTCCGACAACAAAATCCTAGGATTTTTTCCGACGGATGTTGGCTCAAACTTGTCTTGCATACACACGGTCACACAAAGTTGTCGGAAAATCCGATTGTTCTAAACGCGGTGACGTAAAACACGTACGTCGGGACTATAAACGGGGCAGTGGCCAATAGCTTTCATCTCTTTATTCTGAGCATGCGTGGCACTTTGTCCGTCGGATTTGTGTACACACGATCGGAATTTCCGACAACGGATTTTGTTGTCGGAAAATTTTATATCCTGCTCTCAAACTTTGTGTGTCGGAAAATCCGATGGAAAATGTGTGATGGAGCCTACACACAGTCGGAATTTCCGACGACAAGGTCCTATCACACAAAATCTGACTGTGTGTACGGGGCATGAGGCTTTAGAACTACTTTAATGTTTACATCTACTTTAAATGGAAATGACCCCATATTCCTTGTATTTATTCCTTGTAGTGTCAGTTTTGTTACAAGCACATTTTACCTTTTTGAATAGTCCATCTCAAAAGCACAAAAGTCTATATATAACAATTTGTGTAGCAGAAATAATAATCATTAAAGTAACATTTTTGGAATAAAGGAAGCATTCCTCTTCACGGCTATACACACATATACACACGTTTGCTCTCACCATTATGAAAGATGTCTATATGTCTATATGTCTATAGGAGACATTAAAGCCTATCTCTGCAGATAGCAATAACAACAGCGCCATCTCCTGGCAATCTGCAGTCTAACCATATGTAGAACTACCATAGACAAACCACAGTTCTACTGTTGGCAATTCTGCTGACCAATGGGATGACATCATCATTCAGATATTTTTTTTTTTAGCTCGATATATGTGATTCTTTGCAGAAAAGAGGTATAAATGCCAGTTCACTGCTACAAACTGAATAAAGAAGAGAGAAGGGGGTACATATAACATCAAAACTACAACTGTCAATATTTCAGCGTAGACTATGATTGCTTATTCCAGATTTAAGGGCAGGCACACACTTGTGCAGAGACGCCTTTTTATGCAGAAAAAAAAAAAAAAGAAAATCTTGCACCGCCCCAGAGCATTTTTTCGCCCCACACAAGTTTATGCATCGCAGCAACAAACTGTATGACGTGCAGCAGTCAGGACTATGCATGCAATACAGCATACAGTATGCAGAGTGCAGTGGCCAACAATATATAACTTACAACATAATGTATAGGGTGCAGCAATCAGAACTGTGTAACTTAAAACAGTGTATGGAGTGAAGCAATCAGAACTACAAAATATACAGCCTTATGTATGGAGTGCAGCAATCAGGACTGTGCAGTGTACAATATTGTGTACAGAGTGCAGCAATCAGGACTGTGCAGTGTACAATATTGTGTACAGAGTGCAGCAATCAGGACTGTGCAGTGTACAATATTGTGTACAGAGTGCAGCAATCAGGACTGTGCAGTGTACAATATTGTGTACAGAGTGTGGCAATCAGAAATGAGTAAGATACAATATAGTGTATAGAATGTGAAGTAGTAAGGATCATGTAACGCACAACACAGTATATAGTGTCCAGTGGTCAGGACTGTGTAACTTACAAGAAATTGCATAGGTTGTAGCACTCAGGACTGTATCAGTGTGTCCCCTTATACTGGTTGTCAACATGTGCCCCCCCCACCCCTTACACTGGTAGCCAGCGTTCCCCCCTCATTGGTGGTAATTGGTCATTGTCTGCCTTTCATTGGTATTTATACACCTTGGAGAGGCTACAGAAGTCCCACGCAGCTTCATCCTGATTCTTCTGATAAGTGACATCTGGCCGCAACTATGCAAGCATTGTGGAGCTGAATATCTGTCCTTCTGGCACTGCATACAACAGAGCAAGTCATTCTGACAGTCACAGTGCCTTGCTCTGTGGGATGTCACCAGATCCATGCATAGGGCAGGAGATGCAATCACATGCTCTCTGTTAAGGGCCTAATACCATAATAAAAACACTCCAATTAGAGGTTCTTTTTTTAAATTTAAAATGTATTTCTAGGAAAAACATTTTTGCCCTTTGAGTAGAAAACAGTAAGAACCCTTGACAGATTTGAGCAGAATCTTGCCACATTCAGTTGCTGGTAAGTAAAGCCTAGTACACACATGCCTGAATGTTGGGGGGCCATCGGCCGGTTCAATAAAAACTGGCCGACATTTGGCCTATATGTATGGCAGACGGTCCACCGTTTGGCTGTCTTCTGTCGGACGTGCATGCTGGAAAACCAGCGGCCGACCAGCTCCCAATCAGCACTCTCAGCCAATGGCTGAGAGCACTGACCGGAGTGTTTTGGCGGAAGGGCCATCCCCCTGTCAGAACACGATAGCTCGGAGGGGGAGATTGCTGTACTAACATCAGATTGTTAGTACAACGGCTCTGACTCGAGCTGTCAGTTTAATGGTGTACACTAGGCTTTAAACATGCAAATTTGGGAATTATCGCTGGCAGGTCTCCCTGCTGGAGAATCCAAGTCATGTAAGAAGCCAAGGGCTGATTCAGCTCACTAGACTCTACTGGTGACTTTTGGATGGACAGATCCTTCAAGTATAGTAGCCAGTAGTGATGTTAGAAAGTTGGTTTCTAAACTGTTCTTGCCTAAATAGGTTTCAGATTATTTTTTTACTACCCAGCAACAATGCTCATTACTTGGCTGCCATATTAATCAAAAGAGCATCAATAGCTTCTGAGTCGGGAGCTCTTACTATCCTCTGGCCTTCACGTGAGCATGCTTGTTCAAGGTCAGTATCAGCCATGAAACTAGTATTTTCAGTTCATGTCATGCAACCATATTGCTAGGATCCACCCAGCTGCCTGACTGACAGCTGGATGTGCCCGCTCCCCTCTCCTGCCAGGCGTTTCAGTGAACGCTAAGGGGGGGCACCACTCTCCATTCCAAAAATCAGTGGTCATGTGATCGCTCAGTTCTCAAGCTTATAGCCAGTGGGGGACAACTGCAGCATTAGGGGAGAATACATTTTTTTTTTAATACACCCCAAACTTCTCCTTTATACAAAATCGTTAAGGAAAATACAGATATTGATCAATTGATTGCATGCTGCAGCACAATGGGGCTGATTGGCCACCATTACCAATGCAGTCACAATGCAAAAAAAAGGCAATTTGCCTTAAGTCCTACTGTTTCAGTTCACACCAATGTGCTGCGTTGGTGTGCTGAGGAGAAAAAAAAAAAAAAGTAGGACAGGTTGCATTTTTTCGTAGTGCGTTCCGATGAACTACACTGCATCTGCAATGTGCTGTGGTACATTAGAGTTAAATGAAATGTAATAATTTTGTGACAATTCTTAATAAAATGAAAAAAGGGTAAACAGTGTGATGCATTGTAAGAACACACAGCACTGTACACACCAGCCAGCATGCATTCTACAGAGCTGGTGTGAATGGGCCCTAAGACGGATTGCTAAAACTCCTTGTCATCAAACATTTCATCACGTAAACATGCTACAAAACCAGTCTATCTCCATTTTGGTAGGCTCAGCCGTGGAAATCCCCTGGCAGGTCTAGATTTAGCCACGCAGTGATAGAACCTCAACCACACTCCCAAATGCCAGCAATTCTAAATCCTGGTGGGTTTGCCACATACCAAAATAAACTAGGGGATTGGAGGCATTTTATTCATCAAATAAAAAAGTGGAAAGTTTAAAAAAGTACCTATCCACAGAGATAAAAATAAAGCAAAGGGATTTTCTGTAGGGATTTTTTGCTTTAAACCACAATCATGCCCTGTCTATTTCTGGTTCTCTTTTTAGACAGCACGCAATGCACTGAGCAGAATAGCCACTTAGCAATAGTCAGCTTATTGAGAGGATGTTATCAGGTAGCTAAATGTTGTCAATATTTCTCTCCTTTGTGGAAAAGTTCCTATAAGTGGGAAATGCATTACAAAAAGTGTGAATGCGGAAGCATGGACTCCATTTTGTTCACCATTTAGGAAAGCATTCACCTTAAAAGTTCACCTTTTGGAACATGTTACATGTTCCACCGGTATTTAGGGTGGAACATGTAACACATTCCAGCAGCTGCAGCCTCTCCCCTTCAAACTGTGACAGTGAATAGGGGATCTTCTCCCCACACCCGCTGTCACTATTTGAAAATAATGCGGGCATGTGGGGCTCTGCCCACATGGAGCATCATTCATTTACAGTTCCCTGTGAATGCAGGAACTACAACTACTGTCAGCCATTGTTGCTGACGGCTTGTAGTTCTAAATGGACTGCGAGGTCGCTGATGAGCGTCCTTGTAGTTCATTCACAAGTAATCAAAATATGAAAAATGGGAGTCCCTACCTAATGAAAAAGTAGTGCTTACCCTATGCATAAGGGGGATGTAATCAAAAAAGGATATTAACAAAAGAAAAAAAACCCAGAAGACTATACACAACCCAACTGAGTAAACTATAAATTTATTGCATGACGCAATACAAAAAGCACTAACACGAACCCCCTAAAATTCCCGTAATCCCCCAGAAACCCCACCTAAACTCACCCAAGTACCCCGCCCTGCATACTGGAACAAAAATACACAACCCCTTGTATGTGAAGCGAGGGGTGGAGGATGCAGTCCCAACAGGGAGCTGAGCCCACCCTCCCCAAAAAGGCCCCCCCCCTCCAAAAAACAAGTCTTCCATTTTTTCTTTAAAGTTCATTCACAAGTCCTGAAGCCTGTAAATAGTCAGCCCACATGGAGGTATGGACTAAACAGGACTTGTCTGCAGGAGTCTGGCATTGCACCTCTGATTCACTGATCATGGCCGCAATGCTTTCAGGCTCCTTAGGGAAAAAATAATAAATGCATGTTTTCTTTTTCCTGCAAAAATATGTGCAATTATTATTTTCGCCCCAAAAGGTGAACTTATTTTTTGAGCCTGGCACACAAGCAGGAACTGGCTGACTTTCAGTCCATGTGTACAGCTGTCTTTTTCAACAGAAGCTGGTCAAATGACCACCGTCTGATGGACGATCCTGCTGGAAAACCAGCATTTGATCAGCGCTTGCAGCCAATGGCTGCGAGCGTTGATCAGTGTATTCTGGCGGGAGGGGGGCAGGGGAGGGGTTTAGTCTTCCTGTCAGATTACAATGTCTTAGTGGGAGAAATCCCTGCTTCAACATTGCTTGTGTTGAAGCAGAAATCTGTCAGTTTTTTTTGTATAAACTCGCTGGTTGAATAAAAGAGAAAACTATATGTATGTATCCAGCTTTAGGGCTGATTTACTCCACAGTTCAGCACGTTTCAACACTTAATATTGTTGTGCATTGGCGCATGTTGCGGCACTCTGCATTAAAAAAACCCATTCAAAATGAAAGTACCATATATACTCGAGTATAAGTCGAGTTTTTCAGCACATTTTTTTGTGCTGAAAGTGCCCCCCTCGACCTATACTCGAGTCAAGCACTTTTCTGCAGCAAAAAATTTCATTTTCTGAACCGAATTTGGGGCCCCGTATCTTAGGTCCACTTTGTGCTAGGAACCCCAAATTTGGTGTGCAAACCCAGTGGAACGGGTACCATAACATATTCAAAGCTGGGGTTCCTAGCACCAAGTGGCCCCAAGATACGGGCCCCAAAACCGGTTCGGAAAATGTCATTCTTTGCTGCAGAAAAGTGCTTGACATTTTCTGAACCGATTTTTGGGGCCCTGTATCTCGGGGCCACTTGGTGCTAGAAAAGCCAGCTTTGGATATTTTATAGTGCTAGTTCCACTGGGTTTGCACACAAATTGGAGTTCCTAGCTCTAAGTGGCCCCGAGATACGGGGCCCCAAAGTCGGTCAACTTTGTCCATCTGCAGCAATGTCATTTCAGGACCCTTTGGGTTCAGAGACCCCACATTTTGGCTGCAGCTAGGGGGCATCTAGGAACCCTTTACTACCGAGTTTGAAGTTCAGGGGACCTATGGCTGCAAATGGGCACAGTGAGGCATGCAAATGGGCACAGTGAGGCTGCAAATGGGCACAGTGAGGCTGCAAATGGGCATTGTTGACCCTCTTTTCCACTTACAGTAGCTGTGCATTTCTCACCCTCGTCTTATACTCGGGTCAATAAGTTTTTCCCATTTTTTTTGTGGTAAATTAGGGCCTCGACTTATACTCGGATCCACTTATACTCGAGTATATACGGTATATGTACACCTTCACCATTTTTTTTGGCATTCTTTATTTAAGAAAGGGCACATCACATACACTGCACAAAGATGTACTACAAATCATAGTCAGCAGGAAGAACAAATCATTAAATCGATTGAGTCAGAAAACCACTATAGGTGGACTAAATTACTACAAGACGATAACAACCTTGTTAAAAAAAAAAAAAGTTTTGGGGAAATTCCAAATAAGGAAATAAAGAAAAACATGCTTCAGGTATTGTGATGCCACCCAACTTTTTCCAATCAAAAAAAGGGAATTCAACTGAGGAAGGTTCCCCATAGTAACAGAAACAGTAGGTGACAAATGGGAGGGATAGGTCTGCAAGGAGAGCATGGCCCGTTGCTCGGGGGGGTTGTTGGGCCACTGATGTACACAACCCATTCAGTTTTAAATAGAAATGAAAAGCAAAACTTTTGTGTATAGATTCAAAAAAAAAAAAAACACCTTTTTTCCCCCCTTTTTTATAAGTGATCACATACCCTCTGATCTCAGCTGGATAAGAGCTAGGGGAGGAGAATAAGCAGCACTCTGACCTTCTCAGTAAATTGCTGTGCAGGGGGTGTGTGTCAAGACAAGTCTGAACACTAGAGAAGAGCAGGCTGAGTTCCCAGCACACCTAGAGAACTGAGCACTTTGCTCTCATGCCTAGTGTGGTCAGTTTTTAATAGGAAAGCAGACGGACTGGCAGGAACACCAGGGATTTCACACAAAGGAAGCAATACAAGGAGAATAGAATACTTTTTCATACAAGTACATGGTACAGCAGGGCACATAATCAGGAATATGAAATGTTGGGTTTACATATTCTTAAATGGGCTGAACCGAGCCACATGCGGATTGTAGCTGGCTGCATTTTTTTTATATTAGCACAGCACAAAGCATAGGACACCTTTTGTTGCACTTCACTGCAGTGTGTTGCAGCACATGTGTCTGAATGGTATCCCTTGCACAACAATGTATGTAGCATGCATTATAGCCAGCATTCATTGTGGTGTGAATGGGTTGATAGAGTGTCCTCTGTTTCTGTGGTCATTATTGCAATTTTAATATACATTTCTGTAAACAGACTTGTGAAATGATAGTTAAAGCAGAACTCCAGCCACAGTAATCTTTCTGCTGCTACTTGTCCTCAGCCTCATGACCAGCATCATTCAACCATTTCATCTGAGCCCAGGTCAGAGCAATACAGCGCTGAGCTAATTTCTCTGCCACTCTACTTTTTCCACCTATCAGCATGTGTCTTGTTAGCAAATGAACTAATTGGCTGCCTGTGCTGCTTCTTCTTGTCACACTTCTACTCTGCTGTACAGGGACTGCAAAAGGCTGATATCAGGTCAAATTTCTGTACTTACACTGCAGGCATTTAAAAATAAATGGAAATGATTTATTAATTATTACAAAGCTGCATTAAAGCTAAATTCCAGGTATGGCTTTTATGGCATAGTTTTACTCCAAAGTAAGTATGCATATGCCATACCTGTGGGATCCCTGCAGAATAAGAAGGCTGCTCGCTCAGCATGGGCACCACTCAGAGAACGCCTTGTATTTTTGCAATGAATGAAAAGCATTTTCTGATTGGATGAGTTGGAGATTGTGATGTCCCCACTCCGCCTTTTTGTCTTTTCCTATCAGAGAACACCTTGCATCCATTGAGAAAAATGCAAGACATTCTATGACTGGTGCCTGTGCCAAGTATGAGACCAGATAGAATGAGGATATCACCGTAGTAGTGAAGACTACTACAATGAATATCAGTAGTAACAGCAATCCTACAGGTATGGAATATGCATACTTACAATGGTCCAAGCTGCTTAAGCTTTTATTTTATTAAGGAACATCGTCTAAGCTTGTCACACTCTTGAAATTATTAACTCATTATGTTTAACCCTTCCATGACCAGAGGTCATATACAGCGGCTGATCTTGCTTTATGATTGGGAGTCAGTGGGATGGGCTACTAATCGCGTGAAACTAATCAGAAGGATGGATGGATGCACCAGAAGGAACAATAAACTTTCATACAAGGCTTTTACAATTGAGAGTGGCTTCCTTTGTTTGAATGCCATAGTTATGGAGTATGGTCTTTCCTCACTGTGACAGCAAATCACAGTAATCACTAATCAGAAAGTCTGTCCTGCCACCTGGCATTATGAACCAGTTAACGGGTCACAGTGAGAGATTAATAAGCAGTTAATAAGCCACCCCTGACCAATATAGCTGTGTTTCATGTGAAGTTGTGAAGTTTTTAATTCTCAAAGATCCTAAAAGATCACAAGAAAGACTGGTTAGCAGTGGTGGCTGGTGCTCCATTGGTCGGGGGGGTGGGGGGGGGGGGTCACCAAACAAACCTGCAAACCTGAGAATTCTACTCAGACCCCCCCCCCCCCCCCCCCCCCGCTGATACACTTACTGATTGGCTGGGGACGAAACAGGAAGACATTAGCGAATATTAATTCGCTAATGTCACACAACTGGGTAGGCTCAGGCCCAACCCGAGCCCATCCTTTTTTTAAGCCAATTAGAGCCTCGGGCTCTAATCATGTGCTTCAAAAAAAACAAAACATTCAAATCCATGTGTCCGGTGCCCTGCTGGTTAGTTCGTTTCTAAGGCTCCTTTTCTGATCAGGTCTGCCTGTCAGTTTTTCAAAAAAATAAAATATTCAACATGCTCAACATGCCTCTCAGCAAATTTCTTGGGGTGTCTACTTTCCAAAATAATTTGGGGGGGGGGGGGGGGGTTGTTTGTACTGCCCTTCCATTATAGCACCTCAAGAAATGAGACAGGCAGTCATAAACGAAAAGCTGCATAAATTCCAGAAAACGTACCCTATTTTGTAGACGCTATAACTTTTGCGCAAACCAATAAATATACACTTATTTAATTTTTTTTACCTGAGATATGTGGCTGAATGCATTTCGGCCTAAATGTATGACTAAAATTATGTTCACTGTATTTTTTTTTTTTTTAAAACAAAAAGTAGAAAATATCATTTTTTTTCTAAATTTTCAGTCTTTTTTAGTTTATATCGCAAAAAATAAAAACTGCAGAAGTGATCAAATACCACCAAAAGAAATCTCTACTTGTGGGGGAAAAAAAAAAGGACGCAAATTTTGTTTGGGTACAGCATTGCATGACCACGCAATTACCAGTTAAAGCAGCGCAGTGCCAAATTGTAAGGGGGCAAATCCTTCCGGGGCTGAGGTGGTTAAAGGGGTTGCAAACCCCCCGTGTTTTTTCAACTTATCACATCCTATGCATTAAAGTGAAAAAACTTCTGTCACTGACCGGCCCCCCAGCCCCCCATTTTACTCACCTGAGCCAGTTCGTTCCCCCGGCGGAGACGCGCTGTACCTCTCTGCCTGGGGTTCTCAGCTCTTGATTGGATAGATTGATAGCAGCGCAGCCATTGGCTCCCACTGCTGTCAATCAAATCCAATGATGCAGGCGCCGGGGCCGAGTCCGGCATTCTGTGTCTATGGATGGAGCGTGCCCGCAAGGTAACCCCCAGGGAGAGCACTTCCTCCAGGGAGTTTACCGATGCGAGAAGGAGCCGCGAGCACCGCCAGGGGACCCAAGAAGACGAGGTTCAGGGCCACACTGTGCAAAACGAACTGCACAGCGGAGGTAAGTATGATATGTTTTGTTTTTTGTTTTGTTTTTAAATAACAAACAACAAGGGTTTACAACCCCTCTAAGCAGCTCCAGCTCCTGTGTGAGGGAGGGTTCGACAACAGCTGTGAATTCCCAAAGCTGTGACGTCCCCCTTAAGCTCTCATGGTTTGGCTGTTGTTGGCACTCTCTCCTCTCCCCTGCAGCAGCCACTCTCTGACACAGGGGAGCCAGAGCTGCTGGATCATGCAACCTAACTGGACCAGAAAAAAATTAGGTAAGCACACACATCATTTTTATACAGGGTATGCAGGATAGGAAGGAGAAGGGAATGTTTTTAAAGAGGAGCTTCAGTCTCCTCCCAAAAAAATGTATATAAAGGACACTTACCTGTCCAGGGTTCCAGCTCTGTCCTCACCCGAGGTGATTCTTCTAAAGGGCTTTGGGTCCAGGCGCTGGCATCTTAACTAAGGGAAACCTTAGAGCTGCACTGCGCTGCGCTTTGTGAATGGTCCCGCAGTCTTCTGGGAACTCTGATGTATCCCAGAAGGCTGTGGGCGAAGAGGAGGTGAACTTAGGCGATCCTGGCAGAAGTGGGAGCGGGTACTTCTCAAAACCAGGTACCCGCTCTCCCCCAACAAAACAAAATTAGTGCCAAATGTTAAGGGGGGGGGGGGGTAAACAAGTGGAACCTCTGCTTTAAGATTAGTTAGATTTAGCCTTTTCTTCCACTTTAATTGTCTTATATTAGCTTTCCACAACACATACTGACATCCATCTGGTCAGTATGTGACATATATGCTCAGACATAGGGCACCTGCAATTTTGTAGCAACTCTGAATTAAAGGAGTTATAAAGGCAGAAGGTTTTTTTATCTTATAGCATTTCATGTAATAAGATAAAAAGCCTTATGTATGTAGCAGCCTCCACAGCACCTCCTAATACTTACCTGAGCCCCATCTCTGTCCAGCGAAGTTCATGAGTCACTCGGCCCTCTGGGACTCTACTTCCCAATTGGCTGAGACACAGCAGCAGCGCCACTGGCTCCTGCGGCTGTCAAAGTAAGTTAGCCAATATAAGGAGAGAGAGGGGGCTAGATCAAACGGCAGATCCGTGTCTGAATGGACACAGGGAGCTGCGGCTTGGCTCGCGTGTCCCCATAGCAAGTTACTTGCTGTGGGGTACTCAACAGGAGGGAGGGGCCAGGAGCAGTGAAGAGGGACCCAAGAAGAGGAGGATCCGGGCTGCCCTTTGCAAAACCACTGCACAGAGGAGGCAAGTATAACATGTTTGTTAGTTTTTTAAAACGAGACTTTACAATCACTTTAATCAGTATGCAACATCTATATCATATAGAAGCAGACAGCAAAACAACATCAAACAGAAATGTTTCCAACGCCCACATTTCATATGAAACTATGAAAGCCGCCAGATGCCCAGACTTTACTGAAGCAATCTAAAAATGAGAAATCGTCTCTGGCCCTAGCAGAATCCTTTCTCTAGTTTCTATGGTAAAGTTGTTTAGATCACTAAAATAATCAGTTGCCAATGATAGCTTAACAGGTAACAGGGCTACAATAATGCAAATTAGACACCAAAATGAGTCAACGTCTGTGTCTGCCCTTGTTTAAAGTAACTGGGAGTCAATGGAAGCCATGATGTGTCAGTGTCAATCCCAAACACTGCATCATCACAGCTGCCACATTGAAGGGGTAGACATTCTATAGCTTCATAGGAGGAAAGCATTTTTTTTTTTTTCTTTAAAAAAATAAATCCTGCTATTACACCTTTGGAAAAAGGGGTTTAACCTTTCTTTCAAAGCTGAACCCTAGCTATGGTTTTTAAAGCATGGTTACATTGGTCTAAGGTGGACTAATGTAATAATTCATTCTGCATACCTGTGGGATCACTGTGAAAGCAGAAAACTGCTGTAGTATTTGCCACTACTAAAGTAATCGCTGACATCTTCTGGGTCAGACCTTCTTGACTATTACAAGCTTGGGAGAAGAGTTTGACCTTCTTTTTCAAAGCTGAACTGCACATCTGTTTTTTAACGCGTAGTTACATTGGTCCACCTTAGACCAATGTAATAATTCATTCTGCATACCCGTGGGATCGCTGCTGTAGTAGTTGCCACTACTACAGTGATTGCTGCCGTCTTCTGGGTCCCATGCTTCCATTCACAGAATGACTCACATTTTTGTCAATAAATGCAGTGTTCTTGTCATCCTGGGACTGGAACTGTGTTACTGGCAGGATCACCAGGTGAAAATAAAAGGGAAAAAAGCCTGCACAATAGAAAACTATTACAGCCACCACATCTAAAGTCTAGTAAACTGCAATATATTACATTTTTGTTTCTAGATTTAGATACACTTTACCTACAATACCTAAGTAAACAGTCTGTTGTAGATGAAGACTAAACATTTCTGTGCAGCATATGAAACAGAGTAGCCCCCGCACTTCGTTTCACAATGCATTGATTAGTCATATGAAGCAGCTAGCAGAAACAAAGACTGCCTGAATAACACTGTCCTAATTTCCACCTACAAATGTACCATAACAAGGAGGGAAATTACACTGAAAATGCACTTATTCTGTCTGAGTCCCCAAAAAGTCCATAAGACACATTTTATTTTTAGTTACTATTTAGCTATGTAACAACTCCAAAATACCTTGGTTTGTTCTGGAAATATAAATTAGGTGGAAAATATCTAAATGTCATCTAAAATGATTAGATGTAACATTAAGAGCAGCAGAATGTTGTACTATGTTAGCCATTGACAACAGTAGAAGTTTGGATTTAGGGTGATACCATTTATTGGCTAACTAAATAGACTGATGTGCAAGCTTTTGAAGCATACTGGTCTCTTCCACAGTGTGCTTCGAAAGCTTGCATTAAAATGAATTTAGTTAGCCAATAAATGGTATCACTCTAAGTCCAAACTTCTACAAGTAACATTAACATAAATCACTGGTTGGACATAAAGGAGACCCATGCTGACTCTCTTGCTTATGGATCTGCATGCTTGTTACAGGCCAGTGACATGGAAATTGAGGCCATATTGTCAGTAGTAACAACTACACAGGTATGTTGGAAAAAAAAAAAAAGGATTGCCAGCTCCTTTACGCCTCTCATAATGAGTTTACTTTACGGCTGAACTCCAGGCAAACAGGTAAATACATAGATAAGATACATATATGGGAGCTATTTAACCTGCCAAAGGGTGTTTCTGTTCATCCAGTTCTGAGTCTACTCTCTGCTCTGCCACATCATACCTCCCTATGTGGTTGGGGGACCTATTTTTTTTTTCTAAAGTTATGTGACACTTACAACATCTTGTCCCTTTCCCCCCTTCCCCATCCTGTAACTGGACAGGTATAAGAAAAGCTGGAGTCTAATGAGCCAAGACAAAGGGGACGGTCCAAGCATCACAGATGGATTTTCCATTTATATCTAAGCAGAAGTCGTGATATACCATCCTACATTTCTCACACAAAGCCAACAATTGCTAAAGCCAACTTCCTTCCATCCCAAACTGACAGAGTGCCTGCAAAGTGCCATATAATTTACTATGTCCACCTATAAATAACTCTCTCCTAGGTCATTTAAACTCATTGCAAAGGTTTATGATGCTTAAGTTGTCTCCTTATTTGGCCAGCTTCTTATGCCCTGTACACACGGTCGGATTTTCCAACAACAAATGTTCGATGGGGGCTTGTTGTCGGAAATTTCGACCGTGTATAGGTTCCATCGGACATTTTCCGTCGGAATTTCCGACAAACAAAATTTGAGATCTGGATCTCAAATTTTCCAACAACAAAATCCTTTCTGGTAAATTCCGACGCACAAAGTTCCACGCATGCTCTGAATCAATTACGAGACAGAAGCGTTCGGTCTGGTAAAACTATCGTTCGTTTTTTTTTATCCAGATCTCCTAATTTTTTATTTGTTTTTTTTGTTTTTTTATAGTGATCTCCATAATTTTTTCTTGAGTTTTGTGTCATTATCTTGTATTTTTTAACCTCAAGGAGGTTGGTGTGCCTTGTTAATTTGACATTGTATTGTTGAAATGTACCTGCCTACTCACAAACAAACTGGCCTTTTTGAAGTTAAACACATAGGCAAGTATTTGTGAAAAATAAATAGCCATTTATTATGGGTCATAACAAAATAAAGAGGAAGGCAACGCTGGAGAAATTGGTGAAATTTGCTAAGCCTTTGTACCCCAGGGCACACATCAATTATTTTACAGTCAAAATTGGTGGCCTGAGTAGTCCTTATAATAGTGCGCACAATCCGGTCCAGGACTCCAAGTGATCGTCGAGAACAGCAGCAGATGACATATGTCCCCAGGCTGTGGTCTTACCCCAGCCTGCGTCTTTTGTCAAACCACACCAAACCCAGGCCATCACTCTCTTGTCTTCCCTACATGCCTGCTTCTAGGCTGTGGCTCTGGTGATGTAGTTGTGGCAGGAGGTGAAGGAGGAGGATGACCATGGTTGAACTCACAAACGTGGCTTTGGCTTGTGAGTTCGCCCCTTCACCCCTTATTTAGGACTTGTACTATAACTTCCTCACATAAGAGGCGATGGCCCTCCTCCATTTCCTGCATTTTGCAGGCTGCTATGTAGGCATAGTCCTCTTGATTATTGGGGGGCTTTCTGAGGGCCACAGTAGCCTTCCGAAATAGGCCAACTGCTGCCTCCTCCAGGTTACTCCTCTTCCTGGGACTTTTTTGTGGAAGGCGGAGGGGAGGGACCTGGGATTCAGGCAGGCTACTGGGCCCAGCCACCTCCTGGCTGACACTTCCACGGCCTCCTCCTGGCTGCCACTTTCCTGTGTATGAAAAAGGGACATAGTTTTAGTTTTTGGTTCATCAATCACACACCATTGTTAGCTCATGGTGTTTGCAAATTGAATGTTAATAAATAGAAAAGACTATCATTCTGACCCCAGCATTTTTCATTCTTGTCCCAATCACTTGTGGCTACTACTGTCTATTGATATGTAAAACACTTTGTAAAATCAGAAATTACTGATCAATAATAACATCTAGTTAACATCATTAATTATTTGACTAGAAATATGTTGAACAATGCTATACCTGGCTCAAGCTGGGCTCCTCCACTTCTTCCTGGCTGGAAGGCCCAGGTTGGACGTCGGAAGCCTCAGCTGAGGTAGAAGGAAGGAAGATTGGAGAGTGCTGGCCTGGGTTCAGTCTGGCCAGCCAGAAAATGCAGTCTGTCATAGTACCACAGCCTGGGTACATAAATGTCATCTGCTGCAGCTCCTGATCTCTGGGAATCCCGGGACCTTCTTGCGTTCCCTATTATAATTGCTCCTCATGCCACCAATTAGGGCCTTCAAATAGGGGATGTCTGCCGTGGGGGATCACC
This sequence comes from Lithobates septentrionalis, assembly GCA_037952835.1. Taxonomy (NCBI): domain Eukaryota; kingdom Metazoa; phylum Chordata; class Amphibia; order Anura; family Ranidae; genus Lithobates; species Lithobates septentrionalis. The sequence continues at coordinate 764,688 of JBBDGP010000232.1, read as the reverse complement.
GGCTTCACAAATTCCAGCAATTGATCCAGCGCTGCCTTCCTCTTTGGTTTATTGTTATAAAAGGGGTGGTTTACCTGCCACAGACAGGGCAGCTCCCTGTACATATCAGTGAATATGGGGATAAAGTCCTCATCATTGAATAGATCCATTTTCTCTGCAAGACACAACACAAGGCAAACCCTAATTGTCAGGCTAAACTCTCCTAATCTTGTCACAATATAGGCCTCAATCTAGCAGTATAGGCCACTGATGAACCAAGTTAAAATTGTACCTTTGTAAGAACGATTGGCGCTTCCGCTACTCCTTCCTCCACTCACAGATCATAAGTACGACACACGCGTGTTGCGCTTTATATACACTGCACATGCGAGAAACTTCGCCCGCCCCAGATGTTCTTTCTAGTATATTCCCCGCCCTTTGTCTTTCGGCGCAGTGGGAGAGCACATGGCGGAGAGACAAAAGGTGCATGAAGACAGCAGCAGCAACGACAAAGCCCGGAGCCACGAACGTCCCGATTCCGGAGGATATTTATGGCCTCAAATATGGGCTTTATAGAGATGGTGGAGACGGTGGACATCTTCAAGAAGGCCGACTATGACAGGAAGCATGGACTGTACCCAAACTCAAATGTGAGAAAGGCCAAGATCATGACTAAAGTTGTGAAAAGTCTGCCAAAGAATTTTGAGGTACGGCGATCCAAGGATAAAGTGAGGAAACGATGGTCAGACCTCAAATTGAGGGAGCAGGATCAGTACAGAAGAATCAAGAGAGTGCTGCAAAAAAGTATTTTGTCGTGTGCTCCTATTCTTCTTATATTCGTGCTGCTCCATGTGCTTTTCTTTACTGTTGTACAGTTTAAAATGGCAAGTTTCAGGTTCGTGGGCACAGTAATCGTTCATAGTAAACATTGTTCGTTCGCCCACTAATAAGATGTTTTTTGCAGATGCAGGTTAACTACATTTGGTCATGCCTATTTGTCTTAAAAGAAGTTTAGTAAATTGTTGTCTAGATGGGTTTGTAACTAGAATGAAATGCAAACTTGATTCAGTGTAAGGGGAGGACACTCAGCAGCTGTTTACACATCTGGACTCAGGAGCACTAGTGTGGAACACCAGAACAAACTTTTTAGGGTGTCCCACACAGGTGCTCCAGTGGATACTAGGGGTCTCTACATGTGTGATACTTTAACAAAAAAAGTAAGTATTCCAGCTTTGTAAAGGGAAAAAATCATGTGTTTAGCTTTGAACACTGCCAAAACAGACAATTGTACGACACTTCCAAGCAATGCTTCATATTCCTATTTCTTGCCTCAAATATCTGTGTGCTCAGTATACCTTTATTTTATTTGCATAGGGGAGAAAAGACTCGGGACGTCTAAGGTCACCAGGGACCCCCAACCTCCTAAAGAAGGGGAAATCCAAAAACAACAACCATAGGATGTGGAGGAAGGAGAGGTTTACGAAGTGGGCGAAATAGTGACCACAACAGGTGAGTGTCTGAGACCACAGCTTCAGGTAAAAGATGGATGCCTGCATATTTAGGTGATGTGGATGTTGTTGAAGAAGAAACACATTTCACAAGTGCACACGTCCTCATCGGGGAGATCATGGTGTGCAATCGGGATTTACAGAAGATCAAGGAAGACATCAATAAAGTGGAAAAAAGACTCAAACATCATCGATGTTTTAGGCAGAATCGAAAACACACCAACATTTATCAAATTCTTTCTATTTTTCTAACTTTTAAAATTTTGAAAGCCAAATTTTGAAGATGCACACAGTGTGTCAACATGTGCTATCTGCCATCACGGGATATCAAGGTACGCGTTTTGGGGGTGCAACCCCTTCCTTGCAACTAAAGTAGATGAGAAGAAGGGGTTGCACCCCCGAAACATATCCATTGATCCCCCATGATGGGAGCTAGCACATGTTGACATTAGGCATGGGATCAGGAGGGAAATCCCCATTTTGACTGTCAATTTGTGTGCATCTTCAAAATTTGGCTTTCACAGGGGGTGACATCACCTCATCTGATGAAGGCAATATCAACACCGTTTGGACATACTAATGTCTGATATTGCCTTCACTTTGTCAAAGTTGAACTTTGTAAGTTCCTGATTAGTGTATTGTTTTATGGTTTTAAACATGCCTGTTTTAAACACAAAAAAGGCTATTTGTACTGTCCAAAAAAAAAAAAAAAAAAATGTTATTACTAAAATATGTTGGTTTGTTCAAAAACTCTTTTCTAATGCACATGTAAATGTGCACAGAGTAAAAAGTTTTCTACTCAACAATGTGTGGCTTCTTCTTTCAAGGCTCAATATCATTTTTTGGACTAAGTTGGTGTTTACACTGAAATGGGGGTTATTTACTAAAGGCAAATCCACTTTGCACTACAAGTGCAGTTTCATGTGCACTTTTGCAGTGCACTTGAAGTGCAAAATGGATTTTCCTTTAGTAAATAACTCCCACAGTGCTTTATAATTTGCCACAATCATGCCATTTTCATGACTCACCAAAATTAATTAATGGTGCTGAAAATGATGTATATTTTTATCAGTAATGTATTACATACATTAACAACAAAAACAAGGTGTGTGTAGCAGACCCACAACATAATAATAGTTCACCGAAGAAGAGATTGTCACCTCATGTATCAAATAAATTAACTTTGCACTATTGAAGAAAATGGCCAAAAAGAAAACTCCCATTGGAGAACCTAAGGAGACAGCTAAAATAAACACAAGCAGTAAATCTAAGTAAATCTTATTTCAGTTTAACTAAAAAATTTATTTTGAAAATGCTTCTTAAAAACATTTTCTGGCATAATCAATGGCCCCTCTACCCGCAAAGTACTTGACATACTTCTGTGTTACTTCGCGGGCGCTTTGGGGGGGGGGGGCAAGCCAGGACGGCCAGCTTCAAGGGCCGTCAGGGTTTCTTCTTGAAGTCCAGCCTCCGGCCCCACTGAGGCAACATAGTTCATTGAATTTCTCCTTAAAGGGTTGTGGAGAATGCAGCTTGCAAGAATTATATGGTTAAGTTTATATTCCGCTATGTTGATTGCCGTAAGGAATAGGCGGAACCAGCTGGCCATTATGCCGAAAGCGTTCTCCACTACTCCGGTAGTTAAAAACCCTCTGGTCAGGGGTGAGGGTCCTCATGACTTCAAAACGGTCAGCTGGTCAGAACAAACTAACAGAAAGTACTGAAAAACAGAAAGGCCCGAGAAGAGCGAGCTGAAAATCAGAAACGAGTGGAGAACGCATTGCAAGATCAAATACGTACTACAAAATACGCACTGGAAAACAAATGCGAAATGACTACACGCACTAAAAACCAGATACAAACCCACAAACACAAACTGAAGAGCAGTAACAATCGGAAAAGCACGAGGCTGGAAAACGCGAATCGTCTCTCACCAAACTTCTACTAACGCGAGATTAGCAGAAGGAGCCCAAAGGGTGGCGCACTTGGTATTGAACTTCCCTTTTCTAGTGCCGTTGTACGTGTTGTACGTCACCGCGTTCTTGACGTTCGGAATTTCCGTCAAGATTTGTATGACCGTGTGTATGCAAGACAAGTTTGAGCCAACATCCGTCGGAAAAAATCCATGGATTTTGTTGTCGAAATGTCCGATCATGTGTACGCGGCATTATACAAATGCAGAAGGTGGCTCCTTATTTGCCCAGCTTCTTATTCAGATTGGATCTTTATTCCCAAAGGTGATCATTTACAAAACAATCATCTACAAGGTTTATAATAAAATCCTGAACTTTAACAACAATTCTGTCTCCCTAACTGCCATGTATTTAAAGGGGTAATTCTGAATAAATCACGTTTTTTATATGAGAACCATCTTGGCTCACCCAGATGTGACTTGTTTTCATACAATTTGGCATCCTTCTATTAGTTAAATCTCAATTTGGCCTGAGCCAAGTGATATAAATCATACAATATGGCAACGATAAAAAAGAAAGAAAGGGAGCACCAGCCATCTCTGCATACAATATGGCACCCTGACAGCCATGCATTTCAATGGGAAATTCCAAATAAGAAGCCAAGCTATTCCTATATGAAAATCATCTTGACTCACCCAAATTCCACTTTCTTTATACCCATTGGGCATCCTACTATATTGGAAAGTTAAATTTGGCCCGAGCCAATTGATATAAATCATAAAATATGGCACCAAACTTGTCACCCTGACAGCCATGCATTTCAATGGGAAATTTTGAATAAGAAGCCAAGCTATTCATATATGAAAACCATTTTGGCTCACCCAAATTCCACTTTCTTTATACTCATTGGGCATCCTTCTATATAGAAAAGTTCAATGTGGCCCGAGTCAAGAGATATACAGTATCTCACAAAAGTGAGCACACCCCTCACATTTTTGTAAATATTTCATTATATCTTTTCATGTGACAACACTGAAGAAATGACACTTTGCTACAATGTAAAGTAGTGATTGTACAGCTTGTATAACAGTGTACATTTGCTGTCCCCTCAAAATAACTCAACACACAGCCATTGATGTGTAAACCGCTGGCAACAAAAGTGAGTACACCCCTAAGTGAAAATGTCCAAATTGGGCCCAATTAGCCATTTTCCCTCCCCTGTGTCATGTGACTCATTAGTGTTACAAGGTCTCAGGTGTGAATGGGGAGCAGGTGTGTTAAATTTGGTGTTATCGCTCTCACTCTTTTATACTGGTCACTGGAAGTTCAACATGGCACCTCATGGCAAAGAACTCTCTGAGGATCTGAAAAAAAGAATTGTTGTTCTACATAAAGATGGCCTAGGCCAGTGATAGCGAACCTTGGCACCCCAGATGTTTTGGAACTAAATTTCCCATGATGCTCTTGCACTCTACAGTGTAGTTGAGCATCATGGGAAATGTAGTTCCAAAACATCTGGAGTGCCAAGGTTCGCCATCACTGGCCTAGGCTAAAAGAGGATTCTCAATACCCTGAAACTGAGCTGCAGCACGATGGCCAAGACCATACAGCGGTTTAACAGGGCAGGTTCCACTCAGAACAGGCCTCGCCATGGTCGACCAAAGAGGTTAAGTGCACGTGCTCAGCGTCATATCAAGAGGTTGTCTTTGGGAAATAGACATATGAGTGCTGCCAGCATTGCTGCAGAGGTTGAAGGTGTGGGGGGTGACATGGATTACTGGAACCATGTCCTGTGGTCTGATGAGACCAAGATAAACTTATTTGGTTCAGATGGTGTCAAGCGTGTGTGGCGGGAATCAAGTGAGGAGTACAAAGACAAGTTTGTCTTGCCTACAGTGAAGCATAGTGGTGGGAGTGTCATGGTCTGGGGCTGCATGAGTGCTGCCAACACTGGGGAGTACAAAGACAAGTGTGTCTTGCCTACAGTCCAGCATGGTGGTGGGGAGTGTCATGGTCTAGAGCTGAGGGTGTACTCACTTTTGTTGCCAGCAGTTTAGACATTATTGGCTGTGTCACCTGTGTGTTGAGTTATTTTGAGGGGACAGCAAATGTACACTGTTATGCAAGCTGTACACTCACTACTTTACAATGTAGCAAAATGTCATTTCTTCAGTGTTGTCACATGAAAAGATGTAATAAAATATTTACAAAAATGTGAGGTGTGTACTTTGATACTGTAAATCATAAAAATTGTCACCCTGACAGCCATAGTTTTCAATGGGAAATTCTGAATAAGAAGCCAAGCTATTCCTATATGAAAACCATCTTGGCTCACCCAAATTCCACTTGTTTTATACTCATTGGGCATCCTACTTTATAGGAAAGTTCAATTTGGCCCGAGCCAAGTGATATAAATCATAAAATATGGCACCAAACGTGGCACCAGGACAGCCATGCAATTCAATGGGGAATTTTGAATAAGAAGCCAAGCTATTCCTTTATGAAAACCATCTTGGCTCACCCAAATTCCACTTGTTTTATACTCATTGGGCATCCTACTATATAGAAAAATTCAATTTGGCCCGAGCCAAGTGATATAAATCATAAAAATGGTCACCCTGACAGCCATAGATTTCAATGGGAAATTCCAAATTAGAAGCCTAGCTATTCCTATATGAAAACCATCTTGGCTCACCCAAATTCTACTTGTTTTATACTCATTGGGCATTCTACTATATAGAAAATTTCAATTTGGCCCGAGCCAAGGGATATAAAATCATAAAAATTGTCACCCTGACAGCCATAGAAAGGCACATTTCATTAACACTAGATTACCAAAAGTTCTGTATAGGAATTATATATGTTATATTCGTTTTAACAAAAAATAGATTTAAGTAAAGCTATAGGCAAAACTTTTTTTTTTATTTAAGATAGAGTAAGGAAGGGTTATAACCCCTGGAAGAATTATTTTGCCATCTTTGTCCCATTGGAGAGATTTACCTTCACTTCCTATCCCATAGCCAAAATAGGAAGTAAGAGGTAATACCTCTGCAAATTCAGGGAATTTCTTGGAGACCCCCAGGTCACCAGAACTAGTGTCCCCATTGGAAGATTTCCCCTATATTACTTTGCTGGGGACAATCCAAAAGCTTGGATTTTATTTTACTTTTTTACTTTCACTTTCAATGATAATTGGTAAACAGAGAGGGTGAATCTCCCTAATGGGGACACAGAGAGCAATAAAAACTGACAGGGGTTCTAATCCATCTTCCCTCTATCCAAAACGAAAAAAAAAGTTTTGCCTTTAGTTATACTTTAGCATTCAAAACTGAACCAATGCAACAAGTTTATTTCAGAGAAAAAATCCAGACTTAATAAATATTCTTTAAATACAAGAGGCATGTATAATTGTCTTCCTGTACAGTAATCCAATATGTAACAATTCCAGTCATTTGCAACAAAACGGGAGTTTTCCATAAGAAAGACCGGTCACTGCTGCTCTCTCCTTATGCAGGGAGACTGGTTTTGTACTTGCATGCATACTTATACAGTGGCTTGCGAAAGTATTCAGCCCCCTTGAACTTTTGAAACTTTTGCCACATTTCAGGCTTCAAACATAAAGATATAAAATTTAAATTTTTTGTGAAGAATCACCAACAAGTGGGACACAATTGTGAAGTGGAACGAAATCTATTGGATTTTTGAAACTTTTTCAACTAATAAAAAAATGAAAAGTGGGGCGTGCAAAATTATTCGGCCCCCTTGCGTTAATACTTTGTAGAGCCACCTTTTGCTGCGATTACAGCTGCAAGTCGCTTGGGGTATGTCTCTATCAGTTTTGCACATCGAGAGACTGAAATTCTTGCCCATTCTTCCTTGCAAAACAGCTCGAGCTCAGTGAGGTTGGATGGAGAGCGTTTGTGAACAGCAGTTTTCAGCTCTTTCCACAGATTTTCGATTGGATTCAGGTCTGGACTTTGACATGGCCATTGTAACACCTGGATACGTTTATTTGTGAACCATTCCTTTGTAGATTTTGCTGTATGTTTGGGATCATTGTCTTGTTGGAAGATAAATCTCCGTCCCAGTTTCAGGTCTTTTGCAGACTCCAACAGGTTTTCATCCAGAATGGTCCTGTATTTGGCTGCATCCATCTTCCCCTCAATTTTAACCATCTTCCCTGTCCCTGCTGAAGAAAAGCAGGCCCAAGCCATGATGCTGCCACCACCATGTTTCACGGTGGGGATGGTGTGTTGAGTGTGATGAGCTGTGTTGCTTTTACGCCAAACATATCGTTTTGCATTGTGGCCAAAAAGTTCGATTTTGGTTCCATCGGACCAGAGCACCTTCTTCCACATGTTTGGTGTGTCTCCCAGGTGGCTTGTGGCAAACTTTAGAGGAGACTTTTTATGGATATCTTTGATAAATGGCTTTCTTCTTGCCACTCTTCCATAAAGGCCAGATTTGTGCAGTGTACGACTGATTGTTGTCCTATGGACAGACTCTCCCACCTCAGCTGTAGTTCTCTGCAGTTTATCCAGAGTGATCATGGGCCTCTTGGCTGCATCTCTGATCAGTCTTCTCCTTGTCTGAGCTGAAAGTTTAGAGGGACAGCCAGGTCTTGGTAGATTTGCAGTGGTCCGATACTCCTTCCATTTCAAAATGATCGCTTGCACAGTGCTCCTTGGGATGTTTAAAGCTTGGGAAATCTTTTTGTATCCAAATCCGGCTTTAAACTTCTCCACAACAGTATTACGGACCTGCCTGGTGTGTTCCTTGGTCTTCATGATGCTCTCTGCGCTTTCAACAGAACCCTGAGACTATCACAGAGCAGGTGCATTTATACAGAGACTTGATTACACACAGGTGGATTCTATTTATCACCATCAGTCATTTAGGACAACATTGGATCATTCAGAGATCCTCGCTGAACTTCTGGAGTGAGTTTTCTGCACTAAAAGTAAAGGGGCCGAATAATTTTGCACGCACCACTTTTCAGTTTTTTAATTGCTAAAAAAGTTTAAAATATCCAATAGATTTCGTTCCACTTCACAATTGTGTCCCACTTGTTGGTGATTCTTCACAAAAAATTAACATTTTATATCTTTATGTTTGAAGCCTGAAATGTGGCAAAAGGTTGAAAAGTTCAAGGGGGCCGAATACTTTCGCAAGCCACTGTATGTAGTTAGTTTTCTGCAGGTAACCTATAGTGGGAGAACTACTGGGTCCCACCACTAGCTCTGCTCTCTGCAGGCTCTGTGCAGGGCAAAGATGTCATTGCTAATTTTACAAAAGGAATTTAGTGCACACAAAGTGGATTTTTATATAAGTTTTGTACACAGAGTTTAGCTTTGATCCCAGCTCCACAGTTGTTCGTACTTACCTTTCTTTTGCTCCCCTACCACTCTGTGCCCCCAAGAAAAAAAAAAGTGACATACCCAGTACAATCCAGGTATGGTGGACCCTGTGACTCACTTCCACGCTTTTCACATGGCATTGTTGGCGCTTGATGATTGGCCGCTCAGGCGCCCAGTCAGATGGAGATATGGAGATAGTCCTCAGCCCCATGCAAGCTGAAGTTCATTTTCACTTTACTCCTGGGGCTAATGGAGCAGCCAAGGAGCCAGCATTGAAAGAAAATTTTAGCTTTGCTTCCCTTCACTTTAAAGGGTTTTTAATATAAATAGACATCGCTGGACCCTGGGACAGGTAAGTGGCCATGTATTAAAAGTCAGCAGCTGCAGTCTTTGTAGCTGCTGGCTTTTAATATTTATTTTTTTTGGCGGTGTGGGTGCACCCCCGCTTTAATGTGGTTCCTTTCCCAATTGCTAGAGATGCAGTCTTACTAGAACTAGAATATACAATTACGAAATCACCTGCACCATCATCTTCTTTAGCACCTAATGGACTTCGATATGAAAATGCATATAGTGCAACTTTTGGACCGAATTCCATTCTGAATACCAGTATTCCAGGCAAAATGCCCTACTGGGGAGACATAACAGGTTAGTGGGAATGCAATAAGAACAAATTCTTATCTTGGCTGCTCACGTGCACTAAGCTGTTTGGCTCAAAACACTTGGCCCATTATTTAGAGGGGCACTAATTGAGCACATAGATCAGGGATATGCAATTAGCGGACCTCCAGCTGTTGCAGAACTGCAAGTCCCATGAGGCATAGCAAGACTCTGACAGCCACAAGCATGACACCCAGAGACAGAGGCATGATGGGACTTGTAGTTTTGCAACAGCTGGAGGTCCGCTAATTGGATATCCCTGACATAGAATGTGGACTGACACAAAAACTACCTTTTAAACCAATTTGTCGTAAAATTAGGTTACTAATTTTTACAGCAGCTATTGCAAAACTCAGAAGAAATGCTCAGTGCTGTGTGAGACCTTATAGGTATATGGATTACAGGAGAGAAGCCAATGGAAATGTGTATATTTGACTCACTTGTGGAGTGGTCTTGCGAAAAGTATCTTCCCCTTGAATGATACTGTTAATGACCGCTTTCTTCAGAACACTGTATTCTGCCGGCGTCAAATTAATGGACTCAATCTGCTGTTGACATGTCTGACAGTGACCACTGGAAGAAGCATGGAAGAGTAGTATATGTTAATAAAGGAACTCTGGACAAAAACAGGCAACCTACCACTGCAGTCCAAAAATCACAATTATAATACATATTCTAAGGCCTCTTCAACTATATACAATTTATACTCTGTTGTTTAACTAATCCAAAAAAGGAACAGAAGCGCTAGGCAAGTCCTAGTGCAGCATTATTTTATTTGCTTAATATACAAATTGTTGACTGTATAGGGTACACTTACATAGGGCTAGTGAGGGTAGGTGCTTTCCAGATCCAGCATCACAGAAGAGCCGCCAGGTTGTCCCTGTGTGTTTGTTTTTATTAATGTTTAACTAATCCAGCCTATCATTTTATTTCAAATGCTCTTCATTGTTGAATGAGAATCTACCATTGAAAAGGAACTTAAGTATAACAAAAGAATACAGGTTCCTGAAATCATTAATAAATAAAAATTAAGCAATCTTTTTTCCTTAGGAAAGGGAAGATGAGCGAATATGCAATGTAGTGGTGAACACATGAAATAGTCTCTGTAACTTCTCCTCCGCTACACTAGGGGGGAGATTTACTAAAATTGGAGCATTCAGAATCTGGTGCAGCTGTGCATGGTAGCCAATCAGCTTCTAACGTCAGCTTGTTCAATTAAGCTTTGACAATAAAACCTGAAAGTCGATTGGTTTCTATACAGAACCGCACCAGATTTTGCACTCTCTATTTTCAGAAGATCTCCCCCTTTGCGTATTCAGTGCAGTAATAAAACAGGCAGGATATTTGATATTTCTGCATATGAATGTGGTAATTAGATGTGTGGATATTCCATACCATCCACATTACTTCACAAATAAGCTGTGCATTTGTAATCTATAATACAGCAATTTGCATGGTTATTTTAGATGCAAATGGTACTTTTCTTCAACGTACAGCTCTTTGTGCCGGGGAATCTGATTACTATGTAAAAGAAGAACCCGAGCCAAAAAGTTCCAAACACATAGCTGAAGTAAATACATGTACAGTAAAAACCTTGGATTGAGAGCATAATTTGTTCCAGAAACATGCTTGTAATCCAAAGCACTTATATATCAAAGCGAATTTCCCCATAAGAAATAATGGAAAATGAAATGATTCGTCCCACAACCATTTATTCATAAGTCCTTCAGTTTATAGTCCATATAAAAAGATTATAGCAATGTGATAGGTTGTATAACCATAAAATGTCCATCCACAAATGGAAGCCTCTACAAGGGGAATATAAGCAAAATCCAGCAGGAGCTACAGAGTATAAAAGAGAAGAGAGGAACCTCAAAGTGTAGCAATATGGTTACATTTAATGAAGGTACAACATTTAGCAACTCACATGGATGAGGATTAAAAGAGGCACATCTAAGTATGCAGGCATCCGGAGTAAAGCTGTCTGCAATTGTGACCGGGAAGACTACCCTGCAGTAGAGCGATCTGAAAGCGAGGCTTAAACCGCTCATGGAGCGCAGCGTTAAAGGGACGGCGCAAGTGGCAGTGAGGAGGATAGTCTATGTGGATATCTTTACCCCGGATGCCTGCATACTTGGATGTGCCCGTTTTAATCATCAACCATGTGAGTTGCTAAAATGTTGTACCTTCAATAAATGTAACCATATTGCTACACTTAGAGGCGCCTCTCTTCTCTTTTCTACTCAGTTGTGATATGACGCTACTTGTATATCAAGTCAAGATTTATAAAAAAAATTTGCTTGTCTTGCAAAACGCTCTCAAACCAAGGTTTTACTGTACACAGTTTTATCTATAAAAAAAAAGTATTTGTAAATCTAACTCTAACATATGTTTCGCCGTATTGGTGTCTTCAAGAAGACGCCAATACGGAGAAACATATGTCAGAGCAGAGGAGCAGCCATTCCAGGTCCTCATCCCACATCCAATCTAGGCTTTGCCCACGCTATCCTTCTAGGACTAGCCGGCTTGCATATGCTGATTACACCTGGTGCCCAGTACGGCACTGTTACATGTGAATGTAATCGCCATTTGTTGTTGTCATATTTTTATCCATTAAAATTACTACACTATGAGACCTTTCTCTAAGTCTCTTGTGGAGTCATTTTTCCTATCCTAGTTTCATCTTGGGGGCCAGTGGAGCGGAACTGTGCTGTTAGTGGAATCTGTTGTTATTCCAGAAGCGCTGTGTGACCTTCATGTAAAAGGGGGGTCAAATTTTTCTGGTGAGTGGCCACCCATTTATTGAGCACTGGTGGTGAAGAACTAGAAAACTAATTTGAGCATCACTACTTGGTGTTGGGATTCATCATTATGGACTTTTAGCTTGCTATTTATTTTGAATTAATTTGATTCACTGGACATTAATAACGCCTCACCCTTTAATATATTTTGGCAGCATTTGGTGATTCGTTCACTTTTATGTTCTCACAGGGTGCCATTCACTGTTTTATATATTTTTTACTCTCTAAAGAATAGTGGGAGAAAGTGGGAGATCAATCCTGCCATCAGTCTCTCCAAGCTGAAAGAGTTTCCAGGAAGGAAGTTAAAAACACAACATTTTTTTAACCTCTTCAGCCCCGGAAGGTTTACCCCCCTTCATGACCAGGTCATTTTTTGCAATATGGTACTGCGTTACTTTAACTAACAATTGCACAGTCATGCAACTCTGTACTAAAAATAAAATTTATTTGTCATTAATCAATTTAGGCAAATATGTATTCTGCTACATATTTTTGGTAAAATAAAATCCCAATAAGCGTATATAGATTGGTTTGCGCAAAAGTTATGGCATCTACAAAGTATGGGATATATTTATGGAAGTTACATTTTTTAATTGTTTTTACTACGAATGGTGGCGATCAGCGATTTTTAGCAGGACTGTGACATTGCTGCGGACAAATCTGACACTAAGTGATACTTTTTGGGGACCAGTGACACCAATACAGTGATCAGTGCTTAAAAAAAATGCACTGGCACTGGCAGGGAATGGGTTAACATCAGGGGCGATGTTTCTAACTGTGAAGGGGTTGTTTTGACTGGAGGGAAGACAGATCCATGTTCCTGCTTAGCAGAAACACAAGATCTCCATCTTCCCCCTCACAGAAGTGCGGTCTGCCTTTTTTGCAAACTGCCATTCTGCCTCTCCCGAGAACAATCTCGAGGGGCCGGACCCGCTGATTGACTCCCGCTGTGTCCAATCATTAAGGAAGCGGGTCGCTGGCAGAGCGCACACGTGCCCCAGACCCAGTGCACGAAATCATGTACAGGTATGTGATTTGGCGCAGGAGGGCCACCCTGTCGCAGTATATCTGCGTGGGGTGGTCCAGAAGGGGTTAATACATGCCAAATACAATATATCTTTTTGCAAAGATCGTTCTCAAATTGGATATACCAAAGTAAATATTTACTTTTTCTACTTTAAAACTCAATTGAACCTTCAGTTTAAATCAGCTAAATACATTAAAAGTTCATTAAAACAAAGATTTGCAAAGTTTCAGTTTAATTTCTCTAGAGAGCAGCCACGTCATGAACAGAAAAGCCTGTCCCCTGATGGCATGCTGCAGAGTAGGACCCTTCCTCTCTGTTAGGAGGCAGTAATCTCTCTGCAGAGAGAGGGGGGTGGTGCTGCGCTAACCAGAGGTGTCTCTGCTTATAGGAATAGATATTATATCCTGATATCCATAGATCACGAAAATTTAAATAGTGAAAAACGTCAGAAAATCGCATAGGTTGAAATAAAGAATATGCATAGATGTAGTGATTCAAGATTAAATATGTAGATCCAATCAATGCTTATAGTTATAAAAATAAATACTGGTGTATAAGTTAATTAAAAAAGTAATAACAACCAATTATACATATATTAAAGATGTGTAAAAATTCAATATAGCCAATAGTGCTCGTGCTCTTGTGCCTAAAAACTCAAAGTTAAACTCATACATATGTTAAAGTGCAACAATGGGATAATGGATGAAGACAAACAGTCATAAATCAAGTGAAAAATGAAAACCAAGTGAGGTAAACAAAGAAAACGGAATGGTCGCTTGATCCTTGTATTGCGACCCTGTGCGACAGTGCGACTATATTGTGAATGATCACATAGTCATAGTATGAGTTTAACTTTGAGTTTTTAGGCACAAGAGCACGAGCACTATTGGCTATATTGAATTTTTACACATCTTTAATATATGTATAATTGGTTGTTATTACTTTTTTAATTAACTTATACACCAGTATTTATTTTTATAACTATAAGCATTGATTGGATCTACATATTTAATCACTACATCTATGCATATTCTTTATTTCAACCTATGCGATTTTCTGACGTTTTTCACTATTTAAATTTTCGTGATCTATGGATATCAGGATATAATATCTATTCCTATAAGCAGAGACACCTCTGGTTAGCGCAGCACCACCCCCCTCTCTCTTGTACCATTTTGTTTTGGGCTGGTGTTTGAGCCCTTGTTTTCGGTGCATGCAGCTTTCCAATAAGAGAAGTTGCATATAGTCTCAAATAATTGATTAGTAGACCGACTTTCCCAACTGGTAGCGCAGGAATAACCCCCGTTTTTTACTAATCTCTCTGCAGAGGCTTTGCACGTCGTTCTGCTGAGTCAGATCTATATCTCTCTAATCAGCACAGTGGTTCAGTGGTTAGCACTTCCGTCTAGCAGCACTAGGGTCATCGGTTCAGATGCCAACCACTGCACTACCTGCCTGAAGTTTGCATGTTCTCCCTGTGCCTGTGTGGGTACTCCGGTTTCCTCCCACACTCCAAAAACATGCTGGTAGGTTAATTGGCTCCTGTCTAAATTGGCCCTAGTATGTGTACTGTATGTATAAATGTGAATTCGGGACCCTGAATTGTAAGCTCTTTGAGGACAGAGACTGATGTGAATGTACAATATATATGTAAATTGATGGCGTAAATAAAATCAGGCAGGGGGTATGAGGTTTGCTGGTTTAACAGTTCTAGCTGTGGTTCAGCAGTTAGACTGTCAGGCCTTTACAGAGAGAGACCTCTTCTTCCACACAGAGAGCAAGAGTTCTTCTCTGCAGCATGTCTGCTTTCTAAAGAAATACAATTCTAAGACTGCACAACTTTTGCTTTGATGCATCTGACATGTCCAGTATCTCACAAAAGTGAGTACACCCCTCACATTTTTGTAAATATTATATTATACCTTTTTATTTGACAACACTGAAGAAATGACACTTTGCTACAATGTAAAGTAGTGAGTGTACAGCTTGTATAACAGGGTAAATTTGCTGTCCCCTCAAATTAACTCAACACACATCCATTATTGTCTAAACCGCTGGTAACAAAAGTGAGTACACCCCTAAGTGAAAATGTCAAAATTGGGCTCAATTAGTCATTTTCCCTCCCCAGTGTCATTTGACTCGTTAGTGTTACAAGGTTTCAGTTGTGAATGGGGAGCAGGTGTGTTAAATTTGGTGTTATCGCTCTCACTCTCTCATACTGGTCACTGGAAGTTCAACATGGCACCTCATGGCAAAGAACTCTGAGGATATGAAAAAAAGAATTGTTGCTCTACATAAAGATGGCCTAGGCTATAAAGAAGATTACCAAGACCCTGAAACTGAGCTGTAGCACAGTGGCCAAGACCATACAGCGGTTTAACAGGACAGGTTACACTCAGAACAGGCCTCGCCATGGTCGACCAAAGAAGTTGAGTGCACGTGCTCAGCGTCATATCCAGAGGTTGTCTTTGGTAAATAGACATATGAGTGCTGCCAGTATTGCTGCAGAAGTTGAAGGGGTGGGGGGTCAGCCTGTCAGTGCTCAGACCATACGCCACACACTGCATCAAATTGGTCTGCATGGCTGTCATCTCAGAAGGAAACCTCTTCTAAAGATGATGCACAAGAAAGCCTGCAAACAGTTTGCTAAAGACAAGCAGACTAAGGACATGGATTACTGGAACCATGTCCTGTGGTCTGATGAAACCAAGATAAACTTATTTGGTTCAGATGGTGTCAAGCGTGTGTGGTGGCAAACAGGTGAGGAGTACAAAGACAAGTGTGCCTTGCCCACAGTCAAGCATGGTGGTGGGAGTGTCATGGTCTGGAGCTGCATGAGTGCTGCCAGCACTGGGGAGCTACAGTTTATTGAGGGAATCATGAATGCCAACATGTACTGTGACATACTGAAGCAGAACATGATCCCCTCCCTTCGGAGACTGGGCCACAGGGCAGTATTCCAACATGATAATGATCCCAAACAAACCTCCAGGACGACCACTGCCTTGCTAAAGAAGCTGAAGGTAAAGATCATGGACTGGCCAAGCATGTCTCCAGACCTAAACCCTATTGAGCATCTGTGGGGCATCCTCAAAACGGAAGGTGGAGGAGCGCAAGGTCTCTAACATCCACCAGCTCTGTGATTTCTTCATGGAGGAGTGGAAGAGGGCTCCAGTGGCAACCTGTGAAGCTCTGGTGGACTCCATGCCCAGGAGGGTTAAGACAGTGCTGGAAAATAATGGTGGACACACAAAACATTGACACTTTGGGCCCAATTTGGACATTTTCACTTAGGGGTGTACTCACTTTTGTTACCAGCGATTTAGCCATTAATGGCTGTGTGGTGAGCTATTTTGAGGGGACAGCAAATTTACACTGTTATACAAGCTGTACACTCACTAATTTACATTGTAGCAAAGTGTCATTTATTCAGTGTTGTCACATGAAAAGATATAATAAAATATTTACAAAAATGTGAGGGGTGTACTCATTTTGTGAGATACTGTATGTAACGGATTTAAACTGAAAGTTCGATTGGGCTTTAAAGCGAAATTATACTCCTCTCTGGCGATATCCACAAGCTCCATCGCTGGTGCCAACACCTTCGCCTGGTCTTCCTCTGGGTTCAGGATCTTTAGCCACCTTGAATAGCTCTGCCAGGATGACATAATTCCTGGGCATTTATTGTTTTATTGTCACTCTGATGTACCAATAAACAACACTTCAAGGATTACAGTTTTGCTGGCTCTCCTTATTACTATAATTCCCGGGCATGCATGGGAGTTTATTCATCCCGAAAGATGCCGGAATTGTACAACAAGATGTGCATGCCAATGTACAGGTTCAAAAAGATTGCAAACATGCGGGTAAGAATCCTTTATTACAGAACATTTTAATGTAAAGTTCCGTATTAGGAAAATTTCAAAATACGGGAAAGCCCCTCTTTGTCCAGGATGCTATTATGTAGTAGCACAGGAGGAAGCCTCTACTTTCTGCCTCTCAAAGTGAAGAATGCTGCATATACAAAATTCCCTTTAGGTACTGCAGCAAAAACGACAATATTCCTTTATGCCATTACTTCCCTATCGAGAATCTGCAGTACAGAACCCTCTTCGATATAAACACACTTACCTATTAGTGACTTTGGTGAGTT
Organism: Lithobates septentrionalis; assembly: GCA_037952835.1. Classification (NCBI taxonomy): domain Eukaryota; kingdom Metazoa; phylum Chordata; class Amphibia; order Anura; family Ranidae; genus Lithobates; species Lithobates septentrionalis. The sequence goes on along the minus strand of JBBDGP010000232.1, from coordinate 747,290 downwards.
TCCCCCTCCAGGATTCACTGGGAATACTAAAATACATAAAAAAGACTTTTCAAAATACAACTATTTACATTTACAATAACTTGAAATTAATATAAAAATACTGCGCTATACACATAAACAAACAATAGCAGCCAGCACTACAATCTTAACAAAAATTGCGTGAATTAATAAAGTGAAAACAGTGCAGCGCTAGGAATCAAATGTTGAGTATTGATAGATCAACATACCGTGATATACAAAATAAATTGTGATTAGCATGTACAAAAAACACTAATGCCCCGTACACACGGTCGGACATTGATCGGACATTCCGACAACAAAATCCTAGGATTTTTTCCAACGGATGTTGGCTCAAACTTGTCTTGCATACACACGGTCACACAAAGTTGTCGGAAAATCCGATCATTCTGAACGCGGTGGCGTAAAACACGTACGTCGGGACTATAAATGGGGCAGTGGCCAATAGCTTTCATCTCTTTATTTATTCTGAGCATGCGTGGCACTTTGTCCGTCGGATTTGTGTACACACGATCGAAATTTCCGACAACGGATTTTGTTGTCGGAAAATTTTATAGCAAGCTCTCAAACTTTGTGTGTCGGAAAATCCGATGGAAAATGTGTGATGGAGCCTACACACGGTCGGAATTTCCGACAACAAGGTCCTATCACACATTTTCCGTCGGAAAATCCGACCGTGTGTACGGGGCATAACACCATCATCTAATTGATAGTGTCTCTAAATAAAGTGCACTGTGCAAATTGTAAATCAACATTGATAGTATAGCCCCATTGGTGATTAAAACATTAAATTCATGTATATATTGATGGGAAGGAATCCAGGAGTGTAGGACTAAAAGGAGTCACCGCCGTGTGTACATCCACCACCCAGGGGAGAAGATTAACCGCTTAAAGGGGTTGCAAACCTACGTGTTTTTTTACCTTAATGCATCCTATGCATTAAGGTGAAAAAAACACCTGGCAGTGATCGGCTCCCCAGCTGTTGATTGGATAGATTGATAGTACCGCAGCCATTGGCTCCCGCTGCTGTCAATCAAATCCAATGACAGGGGCGCCGGGAGGCAGGGCCGAGTCCTGCATTCGGCCTCTATGGACGCCGAATGCTGGACTCCGGAGCGCGCCTGCAAGGTAACCCCCCGGGAGAGCGCTTCTCCTAGGGGTTTATCTGATGTGGGAGGAGCCACGAGAGGCGCTGAGGGACCCCAGAAGAGCAGGTTCGGGGCCACTCTGTGCAAAACGAGCTGCACAGTGGAGGAAAGATATGTTTGTTATTTTTTTTTATTTTTTTTTAAATGAACCCTTGCAATCACTTTAAAGACAGGAAGGATTTGCCCCCTTAATGGCCAGGCCATTTTTTGCGATACGGCACTGCGTTGCTTTAACTGACAATTGCGCGGTCGTGCAACGCTGTACCCAAACAAAATTTATGTCCTTTTTTTCCCACAAATAGAGCTTTATTTTGGTGGTAATTGATCACCTCTGCAGTTTGTTTGTTTTTTGCGCTATAAACAAAAACAATATTTTTTACTTTTTGCTATAATAAATATCCCCCAAAAAAATGTAAAAAACTAATTTCTTCATTAGTTTAGGCAGATATGTATTTTTCTACATATACATACATATAAAAAAAATATATCGCATTAAGCGTATATTGATTGGTTTGCGCAAAAGTTATAACGCCTACAAAATAGGGGATAGATTTAGGGCATTGTTATTATTTTTTTTTACTGGTAATGGCGGTGATCAGCGATTTTTAGCTGGACTGCGACATTGCGGCAGACAGATCGGACACTTTTTTGGGACCAGTGACATTTATACAGTGATCAGTACTAAAAATAGCCACTGATTACTGTATAAATGTCACTGGCAGGGAAGGGGTTAACACTAGGGGGCGATCAAGGGATTAAGTGTTCTCTAGGGAGGTGTTTCTAACTGTGAGGGGAGTGTAGTGACTGGAGCAGGAAACATATCGCTGTGTCTAATCACTAGGAACAGCAGATCTGTCTATCCTCCCCTGACAGAACGGGCATCTGTCTGTTTAGATTGACAGATCCCCGTTCTGTCTCTCTCAGAAGCGATCGCGGGTGGCCAGCGAACATCGTGGCCGCCGACCACACGCTCTGGCATCGCGCCGAGGGCCCCCTAGTGGTCTTAAAGAGGCCAACGTACAAAGACGGCGATTCGCCAAGGGAAGCCAACCTGCCGCAGTACAACTGCGGCGGCTGGTCTTTAAATGTTTTTTTTTTTTTAACAAAAACAGTGGTGCTTTATTATTGTAATAGGTAATCAGAGTTACAGAATACCATTCAACAGAGTAGAATACATTACATACGTAGATTACATATTTGAGGATAGGGAAATTAATATGCAAAACCCACAAACAATACATAAGGTTAATAGTACCATTCTCAACAAGTACCGTCCACCCTCCACCCACCAAAACCCTTCCCTATTGGGATAAACAAACGTAGTGAACTGAATGTTTCTCTACGAGGCCATCCACGGAGCCCAAACTTTTTCAAATTTCCACGGACAGCCACGGTTTATATATGTCATTTTATACATGGGGATTACTGCCTCAATCTGTGCCTCCCAGGCTGAAAAGGATGGAGGGGAAGAATCTATCCATTTCATAAGTATTTCTTTTTTGGCATAGAAAAGAAGGAAGGAAATCAGTAATTTAAGATGATATGGCCTCTGCTCATCATCATGTATCCCCAACAACGCCATGGCCGGCAAGAGCGGAATAGAGGTCTGCAATCTGGAGTTGATTTCACCTACAATCTTAGTCCAAAATAGTGCAACAACTGGGCACTCCCAGAACATATGTATAAATGTGCCTATATGGACTTTGCATTTAGGACACATGGGGTCTCTCTCAGGAAATATACGATGGAGTCTCTGCGGGGTATAGTAGACCCTGTGTATAAATTTAACTTGAATCAATTTGTCCTTGGATGCTATCACTAATTTCGGGCCATACTCTAGACAGTCCTCCCATCCCTCCCTATCCAGTGACGGGATATCAGCCCGCCATCTTTCCCATAAATCATTAATCTTAGGGGAATCTCTTCCCAGCAACGCATTATATATTGAGGATAGGGGTTTAGACAAGTCTCCAGGGGATAGGAGATCTTCGATGGGGTCCGTCTGTAACAGGGGAGTTTGCGGGAATTGAGCCCTGGCCGCATGTCTCAGCTGTAGGTACCGGAACCCCATCCATCGGGGCAGTCCAAATTTAGCCATAAGCTCACGCAGGGAGAGCAGTTGACCCCCAGACATTACGTGTTCCAACAAGGTTACACCATATCTAGCCCACACCTGTGGGTCCGGTATCATACGGAAGTGTTTAAGTCATGGGTTCCCCCATAGGGGATGAGCTGGAGACAATTGGCCAGGCCTCAAGTATCTGCGCCTAGCCGCTTCCCATACTCTCCAAGTTGCTCTAGTAGGCCCAGGGATCTCACAATATGCCTTGGGTCCTCTATAGGGAAAATTCCGAAGGTCCGTCAGGGAACCCAGAATATTCGCCTCGAGACAGGTTGCCACATTGGATCTAGAACCCTGGAACCACCAGTGTACCGTCACCAACATGGCTGCCCAGAAATATAACTGGAAATCTGGGAGGGCAAGTCCGCCCAAATCTGCAGGTAAGCATAACGTAGTACGTGCCAACCTAGGGTTTCTCCCCGACCAAATAAAGGAACCCACTATACGGTCAATCTCCCTAAAAAACGAGGCGGGGACCCAGACCGGGCAATTCCTAAACAGATAGTTAAATTTGGGCAGTATCATCATTTTAAGGAGACTAATGCGACCCAGAAGATTCAGAGGAAGATTCTCCCAGGCAGCACATTTTGAACGTAGGGTGTTCAGGACAGGGGTCAGGTTTTTTACAATAAAATCAGAGAGATTCCTAGTGATCACAACTCCAAGATATTTAAATACCCCAACCCTTTGTAGTGGGGAGGAGAGGGGTCCAGAGTTAACCTCATCATCTATAAAAAATAGGACTGATTTGGTCCAATTTATCTTAACTCCCGAGAGTCCACCAAAACTGTCAAAAATACGCAGGGCAGCCTGAAGAGAGGGTCCAGCATCATTAAGGTACAATAATGCGTTGTCGGCATAGAGGGAGAGGCGCTCTTCCATCATACCCACCCGCAGGCCCAGAACGTCCGGAGCACTCCTAATGGCAATTGCCAGAGGCTCCAGCGCCAGGGCGAACAGGCTGGGGGAGAGCGGGCATCCCTGCCTCGTACCGCGAAACAGATCAAAGGAGTCTGAGACCCAATTGTTGGTGCGAACCCGTGCCCGGGGGGATCGGTACAGCAATCGTACTCCGTGAATAAATTTAGGACCGAATCCGAATCTACGCAAGGTTTCCCATAAAAACTTCCACTCAACAGAGTCGAAAGCCTTCTCGGCATCTAAAGAGGCAATAACCCTGGACCCCGTGTTGTCATGCGATGTTGCTAAGTTAAGGAATAGGCGCCTAATATTAATATCTGTGCCCTTGCCTGGCATAAATCCCGTCTGGTCTATACCCACTAGGTCTTCTATTACATTGGATAGTCGGGTGGCCAAGACCTTAGCAAAGATCTTGGCATCAACATTTAGCAACGAGATGGGCCTGTACGATGCACAATCAAGAGGGTCTTTTCCTGGTTTAGGAACCAGTACAATAACCGCCTCGTTCATTGAGTCAGGTAGGGCTGGCATATTTGCAAATTTAGAAAGCAGTGAAGTCAACTTAGGGGCCAGTAGTTCAGAAAAATTGGAGTAAAATTCAGATGGTAACCCATCTGCACCTGGGGCCTTCCCTCCCTTGAGATGTCCCATGGCAACCTGTATCTCCTCAAGTGTGATGTCAGCCTCCAGCCCCTCCCTTGCTTCCTCAGACAACACAGGGATAGTCAGGGAGTCAAAAAAAGAGGACATGGATGAGTCCGATGCAGCATCTCTAGAGGAGTAAACCTCCTGAAAGTATTCTCGGAAACGGTTATTAATATTAGCAGGGGCAGTAAGGATCTGGTCAGTATTGTCTCTAATGGAGCCTATGGGGGTTGAAGGTATGTTTCCCTTAGCCAGCCACGCAAGAAGCTTCCCATTTTTACCACCATGCTCGAACACGCGTTGAGCGGAGTATAACAAAGCCTTGTCTGTCTGGGCCATCCTAGTGGTGGATAGGTCACGCAGGGCCTTTTTCCACGCCCTATACCGGTCCTCCCCAGGAGCAGAAACGTATTCAGCCTCCAACCTGCCTGCCAGTGCCTCCAGCTCATCTATGGAGCGAGTAGAGTCACGCTTGAGCCGAGTAATACTATGCCCATACTCCCCTCGTATCCAAGCTTTAAATGAGTCCCATATAACAGGAGGGGCAGCTGATTCAGCATTGTCCGTCCAGAAGTTGCAGATAGAGGCCGTTAGGGGTTCCAACAGTCTCTCATCATTAGCCCAAAACCTGGATAAACGCCACAGGCGAGTCCCTGGTGGAACAGACAGCGTCAGTGTCAAGCACAATGGTGCGTGATCTGAAATTCCCCTGGGAAGCACAGATAGGTCATGTACATATTGTAATGCAGGGCCTGAAGCATAGACAAGATCAATTCTAGATAGCGTTTTGTGTGAGGCTGAATGGCAAGTGAAAACTTTCAGTGTCGGGTACAAGTGCCTCCAGACGTCAGTGAGGGCAAAAGTTTCCGCCCACTGCCTGAGGTCCGGGGTGTCCCGAGCCGAGGATTGCAGCCGATCAAGTTCCACCAGAGGAACCATGTTAAAGTCCCCCATGAGGTATACCAATGCGGTATCAAATTGCACCGCTATTTGCATGATCTCGTGAAGGACCCTGCCAGATGCTGGCGGAGGAACATAAAGCCCAACTAGTACCACATTCTTATCAAATATATTAGCATGTATAACAACAAATCTCCCTTCTTTATCTGTTTTAACCTCAATCAGCCTAAACGGTAGTGTCTTGTGGACCAGGATGCTAACCCCTCGGGCATAGGTGGAAAAGGTGGAATGATAATTAAGGCCCACCCAGGCTTTCCTAAGGCATACCGTTTTGTTTTGCGGCAGATGTGTCTCCTGGAGAATACAGATCTGCGGGTTGTGGGAGCGAAGGAAACGAAACACCAGGGAACGCTTAACAGCAGTATTAAGCCCTCGAACGTTCCATGAAATTACCTTTATCTCAGCCATGGAGTATGAGGTATAGTGGAAATGCAGTTATGTAACATACCAGATAGGTAGCATCCCAGTCCAGCCACACATATATTGTTCTACATAGCACTGTGTAAATGGTTCTGTTCAAACATGCGTCATATCTAAAGCACCTGAAACAATAAAATAGTGTTAACAAAAACAAACCCAGCATTAAACCCCGCCCCCCACCCCGCATCCCCCACCTCAACCTAGGAATGCCTTGTTCCCCTAACATCAAAAAAAATAAATAAATAAATAAAACCCCAAGTTCAGGGAGCGTGAACCAGTGGGTGTAGACCCTTAGTGGAGAGGATTGTCCACGTAAGGTGACGAGAGACTCCGCCGCCATTAGGAATCAGGAGAAAAATAGCGTTCCAACCAACAGAGGTTATTTCGGACCGTCTCATTTCGGACCACTGTGGGTGAGTAGATGTGTGGATTAAACTAGCAACACATGAAGAATAGAAAAAATAAAAAATAGAAGATAAAATAAAGTATGTTCTCTGCTTAGGATAAATGAGGAGGATCATCCTGTAGCTCGGAAGACAGGGTGTGCCATACTCTAGGCAATCAATCTGGCAAAAGTGCTTTTCTCCCTGTAATGCAGTTAGCAACTGATTGTCTCCCAGAGTGGAATTACAGCCTAGGCAGTCATAATGAAAGGTGTATATCACTTGCAAGTGAAAGTAAAGGGAGAAGTGAACCTGCAATACATGTAATGGTCACTAGAGTCCGTCAGTGACCCTCCTTCAGGAATTACTGAAATCTGAGCTTCCAAGAGAGCCAAACAAGTCATTGCTGCAGCATGTCAGTAAACATAGGTAACCTCCATCTCTAAAAAACCCAACATCTCAGGAACATCTTGCAAAGGACAAAAAAGGTTATCCCACAGTAGATTCAAACAGTGGCAAGCTTGAGAGTAGATATCACCTGGCATAGCCAGGGGCACAACACTTAAAGCGGTTGTATACCCGCGTTTTTTTTTTTTTTTTTCCTATACCTGCAAGGGAAAAGGCATAATGAGCTAGTATGCACCGCATACTAGCTCATTATGATATACTTACCTTAGAACGAGGCGCCGGCATCTCATCCTGTCCACGCCGAGGGAGCTGACATCTCCCCTCGGCGTGTCTTCCGGGTATCGCGGCTCCGGCACTGTGAGTGGCCGGAGCCGCGATGTCGTCACTCCCGCGCATGCGCGCAGGAGACTTCTGCCCGGCAAGCTCCGGAGTTTGCCGGGCTGTCAGCCGAGAATCCCCTGTGCGCATGCGCCGCTGGAGTCAGCGGCTCATTGCGAGGGGAATATCTCCTAAACCGTATAGGTTTAGGAGATATTTTTTTTACCTACAGGTAAGCCTTATTATAGGCTTACCTGTAGGTAAAAGTTAACAAAAAGGGTATACAACCACTTTAAACTGTATACTGACAGGGAATACAAAAGGCACAACGGGTGCAAGATTAAATCCCCTATTGAAATTTGAACAATCAGCGGCCAATATTCAGAGCAGAAGTACAGAAGAGCATGTTGCAGCGTTTAACGGTTGGGGGGCAATGATTCCAGCCATGCGTTAGCATCCCTGGGGGAGGTAAAAAATCTGGTAGTTTCCCCGTCTTGAACCCTCAATCGCGCTGGAAACAGAACACTGTATCGAATGCCCTTAAGACGCATGGCTGCCTTCACCTGGTCAAAGGAGCGTCTGAGCTTTTGAGTTTCGACAGAGTAATCAGGGAAGATAAGTAGCTTGTTATTTTGATGGCGTATTTCTCCCTGTACTCTAGCAGCCCGAAGCACTTCATCCCTGTCACGGAAGTTCAGAAACTTTAGGATAAATGTGCGTGGCGGTGCTCCAGGGGGGCCCGGCTTGGGAGGGATCCGGTGAGCCCGCTCCACCGCATAGAAAGGCGAAAATTGAGCCCCTGGTAGGAGGGAACGTAGCAGGCCTTCAATAAACTCCGTCGGACATTTCCCCTCAGCTCCTTCCGCCAGACCTACAATACGGAGGTTGTTCCTCCTATTACGGTTTTCCGCATCTTCGGATTTGTATTCCAGTGCTCTAATTTTAGTTTGCAGGGCCCTTAAGTCTGTTCCATGAGACTCTACAGTGTCCTCCACTTGCCCCAGCCGCTGTTCGGCAACAGAAAGTCTGCCCCTTATTTTGTCCATGTCCAGCCTTATTAGACCAACATCTAATTGCACAGCATCTACCTTGGAGGTAAGGGTAGTAAGGGAGGCTTGGCAATTTCCTATAGCAGCCAGGACATCAGCCAGGCCTGGCTGTGTAGAGGGGGACTGCTCTGGCTGCTCTGTCTGGGACGCCATGTTGTTACTAGCTCGCCTCCCGGGCTCCACGCGGCCTACACAGGCCGCCTCTGTCTCCACCGGTTCGGGGGGAAATTTCAACTTCTTACCCCTTCCTCTGGCTGGCCGGGATGATCGGCGGTGCATGTGAAGAAGTCCGTCGGCTTAAAGACCCGCTGCTGATGCTGCTTTAAGAATCTTCCACAAGTGAGTTACAGGGCGGAGGTGATCCTGGGTGCAGCAAGATGGCCGCTGCTCCAGAGACCAGGTCGGGGCCCCAGATCCTCCAACCCGCTACCACAGGGTGTAGGAATGCTGTGCCGGTGCCCACAGGTAATCCGTTGGCCAGGGCAGGTAGCCAGGGGTCTCTGGGGAGCAAGATGTGGCAGGGAAATGTTCAGGAGCTGCCGCCGGGTGTAGCAAGATGGCCGCCGCTCCAGGCAGCAGGTCGGGCCTCAGACCCTCCAGCCAGCTGCTACAGGGCTCAAAATTGCTGTGGTAGCGTCCACAGGTGGTCCGGTGGCCAGGGCAGCTAATCAGGGGTCTCTGGGGAGCAGGATGCGGCCAGAAATCGTGATGGAGCCGCCGCCGGGTGCAGCAAGATGGCCGCCGCTCCACGGACTAGGCCGAAGCCGCGGTCTGTCCTACAGGCAGTCCCCGGGCGGGGAGATCCGACGATCGCGGCCGCGGATGGCGCTCCAAAGGGCTGGATTAGGTCGATGGCCAGGCCGGGAACAAAGCAGGCTTGCTGATCACTGCAGAGAGGTTAGGATCGCCTGGATTATAGCAGGATTGTGTTGTAGGAGTATTGGCAAGCGGAGCTCTCACTAAACACGTCCTACCCCATCACTCTCCAGGCCACGCCCTGGTCTTTAAATGGTTAAATACGCTTACCAGAAGGTAGCATCAATCAGGCATGTGATATCAAAGCTCTGGATAGTGAGTGGTGCAATTCCTCCTCCTCAGCTTAGCCACCTCAGACAACCTCGACCCGGCATGTGGGAATATGGATCAGGATGGCAATGTCCAAGATGGTAAAAACTGCCTTCCACCACAGAAACGTTTGTAGGTTTATGGTTAACAGCATCCATGAAAAAACAACAGAAAACCACCACAAAAATGTATGGTTACAGGTTTATTTAGGATAAAAAGACTTTACATAGATTCCAAGATGTATTGCAAAGTATATGTGCGCTGCACTGTTTTCGCATTTACAATAACCACAAAGTGTAAGTGCTGACAAAAACATTTTTGCGTGATGTCCAAACCACACACATACACACACATATATAAACATATACTGCATACATAGACAGTGAGCTCAACAAACAAAATAAAACATCAGGCAAGCAGATAAATATATGGTGGAAATACAGCTATATTTACTGTTTAACCTTCCTACTTGGTAACTCAGAATTCTATAAAAAACAGACAAAGTTGCTAACCCTTCTCCACTATATCCAAAAAGAAAAAAGTTTCCGCTTTAGATAATCTTCAAAGTGGTTCTAAAGGCTCAAGGTTTTTTTTTTTTGTTTTTGTTTTTTTTTTAACCTTAATGCAGGCGAGCTGTTCTCTGTGTGTAAATGGTCACACAGAGCGCAGATTGGGAGCCTGCTCGAGTGCCCCCATAGCAAAAGACTTGCTATAGGGGGCACTCAGCAGGGACGAGGAGCAAGAACCACAGGCGGGGGACCCAAAAAGAAGATTATTGGGGCTGCTCTGTGTAAAACCATTGCACAAAGCATCGCTCAGCTCTCTGTCTTCACTCTGCAGAGAGACAATGATTGACAGTCACCAGCTGAGCGATCAGTTGTGTTTAAACGCTCAGTTCCCGGTCTGGAGCCAGTGGGGGGACGGATGCAGCATCCACCTAGGCGAGTATAATTTTTTTTTTTTCATGAATCCCAAACTTCTCTTTTAAGTATGCAAATCTCTAAATGACACTTGGTAAAGACCTATGGCATCAAGTCAATTTGCATTGCAGGGTCAGATAACCCTTCCAGGGTCCCAGACATTGGAGAACTTTGTGAAGGATCAAACCCCCATGGAAGTTCTCCAAAACTTGAATAGTATATACAGTAGTACCCTGGATTACGAGCATAATCCGTTCCAGAAGCAAGCTTGTAATCCAAAGCACTCGTATATGAAAGCGAGTTTCCCCATAGGAATCAATGGAAACTCAGATAATTGGTTTCACAGTCACTGCAGGTGTATGCAGTACCGCATTTGGACAGAGGTGCGGCGCACTCGGAGACGGAGTGTTTCCAAGCGTCTCCCAGCGTCACCGGCGCCCCTGCACCCCTGGCCAAATGCGGTACTGCACACCCAGCGGCTTGAATCCTGCTTGTCTTGTGATACAACGCTCGCAAACCAAGTCTGGATTTAAAAATAGCTCGTATAGCGAAACGCTCGTATATCGCAATACAAGGTTTCACTGTATATTTGATGGCCTCTCCTCCCTGGTAATGAAAATAAGAAGTTTGCTAAATCTTTAAAGTAGGGACAGAGACAGTAATAAAATAGGAATATTGACTTACCTGTAAAAAATCTTCATCTTGGGGTACAGAACAGGACACAGGACTTGTATTCATAGACCATGGGTTATATATGCAGGCTAGCTTCAGGTGACTGGACACTGAAAAAAACCTTCTAGGGCTGCTCCTAGTATAGGGGACTCTGTCTTGTACTTAATATTTTACAAGAATTTACAAGAAAACCAAAATTTTCATTATTATTATCATACAATACAGGACTTTTATAGTTATAGATAATGGGACATCCAGAAGGCTGGGCTTCAAATTGTCTATCAACAAAATCCTTAAAAGAAGGAACATCATCAATAGGAACTTAGAGGGCAAGACCCACTACTGGAGTAGCCCATTTCTTCTTAAAGCGGGGAACCCACCCACACCGCCAAAAAAAAAAAAAATATTAAAAGCCAGCAGCTACAAATACTGCAGCTGCTGACTTTTAATACATGGCCACTTACCTGTCCCAGGGTCCAGCGATGTCGGCAGGCGACGCCGAGAACCCGCTCGGTTCTCAGCAGCTGCCGCCGCCATCCTAGGTGAGGGAATCAGGAAGTGAAGCGTTGCGGCTTCACTTCCCGGTTCCCTACTGCGCATGCGCGAGTCGCGCTGAGTGTCCCAAGTGGTCCCCGCTCTCTCCTGGGGGCTGTGTGTTCCCAGGAGACAGCGCGAAGGGACGGGAAGAGGCATAGACTCCCATGGGAGTCTATGCCGGAAGTGGGTGCAAATACCTGTCTTAGACAGGTATCTGCACCCCCCTCCCCCCTGAAAGGTGCCAAATGTGACACCGGATGGGGGGGAGGGTTCCGAAAAGTGGAAGTTCCATTTTTGTGTGGAACTCCGCTTTAAAATCATTTTCCATCGAATAAGTCTCAGCTTAGGAGTGAAAACTCTCTAAGGGTTGAACCAGTCCTCATAAAGTGTAAAATCAATCTGTGTAAGTTCAGGAAAAGTCTTTTCTTCTCTCTGTAGAGAGTTCAGTGCATTGCTTCAATTAAAGCAGAGCTCCACCCAAAAGAGGAAGTTTCACTTTAAGCATCCCCTCCTCCTATGCCACATTTGGCATGTTATTTTTTTGGGGGGGGTGGGGGGGAGCAGGTACCTAGTTTTGACAGGTACCCACTTCCACTTCCGCTCAGGCTACTTAGACGATCCAAGCGGAAGTTCTCCTCTCCCCCTCCCTCCCTGCAATCTTCTGAGACAGGTCACTGGTCCCACAAGATTGCCCAACCATTGAGGAGGCGCAGCACGACTCCCACATGCAGAGTGCGCACATGGCTGTGAAGACGCAAGCGGTCACACCTGGGTGCCCACACCCGTAATGCCAGCGCCGGGGAGAGGAGACGGAGAGAACCGAGGGTTTGGGCAGCCACCTCGCTCTATCGTGGGATAGGCGACTGTGTGTTTATTAAAAGTCAGCAATAACCCAGTCGCTGACCATGTTTCTGTGGCTGTGTTTCTGTAGAAAATGGGCAGAAAAGGCAGCTGGGAATGCATTATCCAAGAGGCATTACATAACTACCTCATCTTCCTGAGACTAAGCCTAGATAGGAGCAGAAAAGAAAAAAAAAAGACAAACTTTACATTGCTTGTGTTAAAAAACAAACTAACATTATAAACAAAATGGCAGGGGGTACCACAATAAAGTAAATATACTATATTACCAAAAGTAATAGGACGCCTGCCTTTACACGCACATGAACATTAATAGCATCCCAGTCTTAGTCCGTAGGGTTCAATATTGAGTTGGCCCACCCTTTGCAGCTATAACAGCTTCAACTCTTCTGGGAAGGCTGTCCACAAGGTTCAGGAGTGTGTCTATGGGAATGTTTGACCATTCTTCCAGAAGTGCATTTGTGAGGTCAGGCACTGATGTGGACGAGAAGACCTGGCTCACAGTCTCCACTCTAATAAATCCCAAAGGTGTTCTATCGGGTTGAGGTCAGGACTCTGTGCAGGCCAGTCCAGTTCCCTCACTCATGCATGCCTTTATGGACCTTGTTTTGTGCACTGGTCCAAATAATATGGTGGAGGGGGGATTATGGGGTGGGGTTGTTTTTAGTTCCAGTGAAGGGATCTCTTAGGCTTCATGTACACGGGACGTTTTTACAACCTTTTTACAACCTCTCCTGAACGATTTAACTTGACAGCTAGTAACCCACGTTTAAAACTTACGTGTTGCCATGTTTACATGCTGCGTTTAGTGGCATTTTGCCGCGTTTGCGTTTAAAAGCGTTTCTAAAAAAAATTTTAAAAAAATGTTTTTTTTAAATGAGCAAAAACAAAAAACGCCTATAAACGAAACGCGGCTAAACGCGGGTTACCACGTTTAACGTCAGAACTTCAAAAAAAGGCTTATAAAACGCAACTGCCTAAAAATGACAGTAAACGAACCTGTGTACATGTACACATAAGATAACATTGAATGAGTTCAGGGGCAGCTGAAAAAAAGTGTCTAACTGCCTCTGAACGTCCGTTTAGCAGCAGCAGTGTACATGGGGCCTTAAGGCATCAGTATACCAAGACATTTTGGACAATTTCATGCTCCCAACTTTGTGGGAACAGCTTGGGGATGTTTCAACATAACTGCGCACCAGTGCACAAAGCAAGGTGCATAAAGACATGGATGAGTGAGTTTGGGGTGGAGGAACTTGACTGGCCGGCACAGAGTCCTGCCCTCAACCCGATAGAACACCTTTGGGATGAATTAGAGCGGAGACTGCGAGCCAGGCCTTTCCATTAAGGATGAGTTCCGGCGTATTTGCACACTCCATGTGCAGAGCCTGCCAGGAAGTCGGCACTGTGCTAATCACAGGCAGTGAGACATTTTCCCGATGCGCGGCTGCAGAGATCGGGAAATGTTTCACTGATTAGCGCAGTGCCGACTTCCTGGCGGGCTCTGCACATGGAGTGTGCAAACACGCCGGAGCTCATCGTTAATTCTCATCCACATCAGTGCCTGACCTCACAAATGCACTTCTGGAAGAATGGTCAAATATTCCCATAGACACTCTCCTAAACCTTGTGGACAGACTTCCCAGGTGAGTTGAAGCTGTTATAGGTGCAAAGGGTGGGCCAACTCAATATTGAACCCTACAGACTAAGACTGGGATGCCATTAAAGTTCACGTGCGGGTAAAGGCAGGTGTCCCAATACTTTTGGTAATATAGTGCATCTCCAAAACCCTCTGCCTGTAAAATTGCATAGTGTGTTACACACTGCAAATTCTGTTTTTAAAAGCCGAGAACCAGTGCCAACATACAAGACTCTGTCATACCTTATACACAACCCTGGGCCAGCTACTAGAGGTCCAGGTTTTTTTCATCAGAGTGGGCATACCACAAAGGGGTTTTCACGGTTTGGGGACTGTAAAAATGGGCCAAAGCCCATGAGCTGTATAGCACCCTGCAGCTAATTACACGTTGCATATTATGCTAAGGTGCTGGGCGCTTAATGCAGGATCCAGTGCCCACATCCAACATTAAAGGCAGACCCCACATAAGTCTGAGGTACAGTCCCCAACGTACACACCAAGAATCACCGATCTGGAAACTGCTAGTTATCCCAGGGCAATAAGCAGTCAGATCATGATAGAAGGAATGACACTGAATGGTTTTAAAGAAAAATACTTCATTAGAAGAGAACAGGTCTATCACATAAGGACACTAGCAAAAAATGGACGTCTTATGGAGTGGGCAGAGTTATAGTAGTGTGCACTAGGAGAGGCCCTAACTCGTTTTAGCCAGTGTCTAATCACCTGAAAGGAGCCCTAATATAACCCATGGGCATGGAATGCAAGTCCTCTGTCCTATACTGTTCGAATAAATTAGAATTATATCCTAAACATAACTAGCCCTAAAAATGTTCCCTTCTCTCTCCTAACACCTTTGCTGACTAACCTGTGTAAAAAAGATGCATATACTTGCCTATTTTCGGCCCGGTTAAGTGATCTAGCTCCTGTATCAACCAGTGGTGGCTGGGATGGATCGCCAACAAAAACTGGGCCATGGGAGCCTATGGGTGATATCACGATTCCCAGAATTTTCAGTCGTTGTTGAGCCCTCTCTCCTCTCCCCTGCAGCCACCTCTAGCTGACACAGCTGATCACAAGACCAGATCAGAAAGGGCTAAAAATAGGTAATGCACATCTTTTTTTACACAGGTTAGTCAGCAAAAGGTGTAATAAAGAGACATTTTTAAGGTCCCTTTTACATGAAGGGTTCGATCATGTCCGCCTGTCAGTTTTTCAGGCAGACCTGATCGGACGGTCCATTCACCCCTATGGACCTGCTGGTGTAAATAGACTTGTGTGTTTACACCTGCCTGCCTCCTGAAAAAAAAAAAAGGAGGTGATTTGTCCTCCATCTAGGCAGATCAGAGGTAAGGATGAGCTCCGGCGTGTTCGCACACTTCACGTGCAGAGCCCGCCAGGAAGTCGGCACGGCGCTGCGCTAATCACAGGCAGTGAGACATTTTCCCGATGTGTGGCTGCAGAGATCGGGAAATGTCTCACTGCCTGTGATTAGCGCAGCGCCGTGCCGACTTCCTGGCGGGCTCTGCACATGGAGTGTGCGAACACGCCAGAGCGCATCCTTAATCAGGGGGCAGTCAGGTGTAAACTGACAGTGGAGTCCGTTTACTCCCAACTGCCTAAAGAGCAAAACGGACTCTGTCCATGTCCACTTTGCATAAGGTGAGTGGACATGGATGTGTCATCTGCCCGCTCTCCTGTGATCAGCAGACAGATCACTTGTTGATCTCAATGGTATCCATCCCGTGTGAAAGGAGCCTATGACTAGTTAGGTTTAGGCTGGAATACTACTTTAAGATATTCTTAGAAGAGTGGGTAAGAACCTATTTCAGGGTTCTATTGTCATCTGTGTGTCCATTGTGAAGATCTTCTTACTTCTAGTCTGAGGTCAACAGATCAGGAAATAAGGTGAAATCTCCCCTACATAGATACAAGCGGTAATAAAAATGTGATAGTGTTTAAAAACCTTCCCTAGTCTAACCAAAAATGTGTTTTTTGATGGAGAAGTGCATTAAATTTGAATTTCGCTTTAGCAAGTGGCCTTACCTTTCAAACCAGGATTTTATACTTTTCATCAATACTTCTCCAGGATAGATTTGGTTTTGCCTAAAATAACTCAAAATGGAGATCAGCCGTTTTCTGTGATCATCATCCTGCACATCTTGAGGGGCATCAAAAAGACTCTGAATTGCATCCTCGGGCACCAGCAAATTTTTCTGTATCATTTCATCGTACAGCGTCCAAGCAAGTGCACCTTCTTGGTTTTCAATGGCAGCCTTAACACAATCTGCATAGTTCCGGGCAGAAACAGGCCCTACCTTCTTCATAGTCTCTAGAATAACTATTGACTCCCTCCAGCGATCTGTTTTGCCCAAACCCCTAATAATCAAACTATTGGCTCCAGTATCGAAAGACTGAAATTTCATTTTCATGATATCATACACATCACAAACCTCGTCTACCTGATTCTGCTGCACACACAACAGCAAATACTTCGAAAGTAACTGATAGCTGATGTCGCCATTTTCTTTTGCCACAAAAGACAAAAGAGATTTGGCGATGTTGAGATCAGTGCCCATTTTAATCATCTGTTCAAACACGCGAACTTCATAGTTGTTTGGGAAGGTAGATTCTTCTTTCAGCTTCCTCCAGCCATCAGATCCTAGGGGCTCAGTGGGTAAAGGAAAGCGCATTCTATTTAAAGGGGTACGATCCTGCGTTGTTAAAGGTGGTTCTTCATCTTTATTCCTGACAGCCCTTCTTTTGGATGAACCAGCAGAAAATATTGATGTCCCCGTCCCAGGCTCATTGCTTCTAGTCTGTTTTAAGCCTTTTGCATAGAAGACATCTTCATCTATATGAGCATTCACACTACATGATGTACTTATATTATGTGAAGGGCTGTGCAATCTGGTCAGGTCAGGAACAAAAACAGCAGCAGCAGCAGCACCAGCCTGGCACATGGAGCCTCTGCTTACACCAACCTGTCTGAGCACAGCCCTGCAAAACACATGTAATGACAACATGGTGCGGCACTGATCAGCCTCTCTGCTTCCCTACTGACTACTAGCAGCCACAATGCTTCTTCTAGTTGCTGGGACACGTGTTAAACAAAAGATGACACCCCCCACCCATACATTCATCTCATTTCAATAACTCATACCCAATACTAATAAGTAACTATGCTCTAGTTCGTCTTCTTCAAATCACATGGAGCTGTCAGACACCATTCACTACCGCCTCAAAGGCGAAAAGCGGAATAGAAATATATTCTTGTCTCCAGGAGCGGCGCCATGTTCCTGTAGTATGAACCTAGCTTTCTATATCTTGGTCTACTGAAAAATGGCTACCTGGCCGAATCATAAAGCGCACAGAAATGAAGACATAGTCGTACAGCGGTGATTTCTTGTAAGTGTAAGTTAAACTTCTGTTTAGAGAGGAAGTGACGTTTTGTATTGAACTGTTGGAAAGGACTGGTTGTGTTGTTTCATAGTAACCTGGTTTGTACGGAGTATGAGGCAGCGGGAGGACATTGAGAGGTGACGGAACGTGTGCTGTGGTCTGCCAATGGAGAGCTGACAGGGGGAGAAGTATACTGTGTACCAGAGAACAAGGGGGCTCCAAATTATGGAGATAACACCAGTGTGTGTTTAAAGGCCTCATTATTAGGAAGAAAAAGAGAGAGTGAGTATTTATAATTTCATCTGCATTCATGGTTAATGTTTACCTTTGTTGTTATGCTTCATAGCAGTATATCTACAACATGAGACGAGGGCACTACTAGTCCCAGGGGATTGGTGATATGAGAGAATAGGTGCTGGACTCAAATCTTCTCCCAACCCTGTCCCTGCCTCCCCCCTCACCTCTGTGCTCTCCCCCCCTGCCCCTCGACTCGCCCCTGCGCTCTCCCCTCGACTCGCCCCTGCGCTCTCCCCTCGACTCGCCCCTGCGCTCTCCCCTCGACTCGCCCCTGCGCTCTCCCCTCGACTCGCCCCTGCGCTCTCCCCTCGACTCGCCCCTGCGCTCTCCCCTCGACTCGCCCCTGCGCTCTCCCCTCGACTCGCCCCTGCGCTCTCCCCCAGTTCCTCGACTCGCCCCTGCGCTCTCCCCCAGTTCCTCGACTCGCCCCTGCGCTCTCCCCCAGTTCCTCGACTCGCCCCTGCGCTCTCCCCCAGTTCCTCGACTCGCCCCTGCGCTCTCCCCCAGTTCCTCGACTCGCCCCTGCGCTCTCCCCCAGTTCCTCGACTCGCCCCTGCGCTCTCCCCCTGTCCCTCGACTCGCCCCTGCGCTCTCCCCCTGTCCCTCGACTCGCCCCTGCGCTCTCCCCCTGTCCCTCGACTCGCCCCTGCGCTCTCCCCCTGTCCCTCGACTCGCCCCTGCGCTCTCCCCCTGTCCCTCGACTCGCCCCTGCGCTCTCCCCCTGTCCCTCGACTCGCCCCTGCGCTCTCCCCCTGTCCCTCGACTCGCCCCTGTCCCTCGACTCGCCCCTGCGCTCTCGCCCCTGTCCCTCGACTCGCCCCTGCGCTCTCGCCCCTGTCCCTCGACTCGCCCCTGCGCTCTCGCCCCTGTCCCTCGACTCGCCCCTGCGCTCTCGCCCCTGTCCCTCGACTCGCCCCTGCGCTCTCGCCCCTGCTGTCCCTCGACTCGCCCCTGCGCTCTCGCCCCTGCTGTCCCTCGACTCGCCCCTGCGCTCTCGCCCCTGCTGTCCCTCGACTCGCCCCTGCGCTCTCGCCCCTGCTGTCCCTCGACTCGCCCCTGCGCTCTCGCCCCTGCTGTCCCTCGACTCGCCCCTGCGCTCTCGCCCCTGCTGTCCCTCGACTCGCCCCTGCGCTCTCGCCCCTGCTGTCCCTCGACTCGCCCCTGCGCTCTCGCCCCTGCTGTCCCTCGACTCGCCCCTGCGCTCTCGCCCCTGCTGTCCCTCGACTCGCCCCTGCGCTCTCGCCCCTGCTGTCCCTCGACTCGCCCCTGCGCTCTCGCCCCTGCTGTCCCTCGACTCGCCCCTGCGCTCTCGCCCCTGCTGTCCCTCGACTCGCCCCTGCGCTCTCGCCCCTGCTGTCCCTCGACTCGCCCCTGCGCTCTCGCCCCTGCTGTCCCTCGACTCGCCCCTGCGCTCTCGCCCCTGTCCCTCGACTCGCCCCTGCTCTCTCGCCCCTGTCCCTCGACTCGCCCCTGCGCTCTCGCCCCTGTCCCTCGACTCGCCCCTGCCTCCCCCTCTCCAAAGATCACATCTGCACCCTAGAGCTGCACGATTGTGGCTAACATAAGAATCACAATTTTTTCACGATTCTCGCAGTGTAACATCTTTCACATTATACAAAAAAATTGGGATAAGTTTACTGTTTATTTTTTATTTTTTTTTTATTTTTTTTTTTCTAATTCATTAAAGTGTATTAAAAAAAAAATTCCTTTTAAAAAACCGCTGCGCAAATATGGAGTGACATAAAATATTGCAACAACCACCATTTTATTCTATAGGGTCTCTGCTAAAAAAAAAAAAATCATGTTTGGGTGTTCCAAGTAATTTTCTAGCAGAAAATAATGATTTTTACTTGTGAACAACAAATGTCAGAAAATGTTTATTCTTTAAATGGTTAAACTTCCTTCATTTACACGCTGGAGTTCTTTCCTTTGATAAAAGAATGAAAAGATACTTTGTTTCTACTTATTTGCTGTTGTGATTAAATTTGGCAGGCTATATAAATGGAAAATGAATCAGCGCGAAATGGTGAATAACAGATGCAGCAGCTGAACACCAGGGTCAAAATTCAAATCCCTCAATATACATATAAAACAGAAGGTGCAGCGCTA
This sequence comes from Lithobates septentrionalis, assembly GCA_037952835.1. NCBI lineage: Eukaryota > Metazoa > Chordata > Amphibia > Anura > Ranidae > Lithobates > Lithobates septentrionalis. The sequence goes on along the minus strand of JBBDGP010000232.1, from coordinate 727,399 downwards.
ATAAAATAAATGTAAAAAATATGGGCTAAAAGACAGGATAAAGCACAATAAAATCCACCACAGTGTGCAAACAATCAGTCCATGAATCCAGTCCACATGAATCTTCAGAAAGTAGGAGACTGCATGCTAACACAGACGGTGATTCCAAGAGCCCACCACCACGGTAACAAATGGCCTCTCACCTGATGTAATGGACCCTTTGGTTATAGAGGGTCACAAAACGCCTTTTTCACATATGAATAGGTATGCAGCATGTCAATCAAGGACCGGGTGTAGGACATTCCAAAGCGGCCATATGAAATGAAAAGTGGCAAGAGAATAGTGCTCTCCGTATAACAAACTTTTAATTCAATAATTAAAAAGGTGACACTCACATAGGAAATACTTGGTAAAAGCAGAAACGAAAATGAAGATCCTCCGATCTTCCGAACAGTGTAACAGATGCGCAGTGGCCGCGGGTGACGTCACAACGTTCCTCGTTCTGGACGCATTGCGTCCCAGTGGGCGGGGACTTCATCAGCAGATGAGGGACGTCGCGGGCACCCGCGCTATAAGCCAGGTAAGTAACCATGGCAACAATACACTAAGCGTAATCAACCTCAGGCACATCCGGAAGCCTGCCCGGATGTGACCCCTTGTATAGGAAAAGTAAATAAACGGAAATGTCGCTCGCAAACAGCAACAAAAAATGCATCAATCCTAAAAAAGGGGACAAGTGCACTAATCCCAAATAGGGAATAAAGACAATCCTAAGAGAAGCATGATACTCATAAAAAATTAATAAAAAATTTTTTATATAAAAAAGCATAATAGTAAAATTCTATGTGTGGTGTATGAACAATTTCACAATATTTAAAATCATGAGTCATCCGCGGCCACTGTCATCTAATAACATATATAATCAAATAAAGAACGATTAACGGTCAGATATAAAACAATTTGTGTCAATCCACGTTTAACCCTTCAGGGGTAAGAACCTTGGTTTCAAAGATCCAATATGATTCCCTCTTGCTCAGTTGCCTTATGAAATTCCCTCCCCTCCAGTGTCTCGTGACCCTCTCTATACCCCAAAATCTTAAACTTTTAGAATTTTGATGGTGATGGAGTTTGAAGTGTCTAGAAACATTGTGGGTTTTCAGGCCTTTTTTAATATTGTTAACATGCTCAGCGAGCCTCACGTGTAGGGGTCTGTATGTTCTCCCGATATATACTGGAGCCCACAACCGCACTCCAGCATATACACGACCCCTACCGTGTCACAGGTAATCAATTGTTTGATTTCATATTCCTTACCCGTAACAGAGGCTAGAAATTTTTTTTCTTTTCTTTATGTTCCCCTTAGCATGTTTACAGGGAATACATTTACCGCATGCGTAGAAACCACCCAAAAAAGAAAATAACCTATCAGAAGATGGAACAGGGGGGTTCAGAACACTAGGGGCCAATCGGTCCCTTAATGATGGAGCCTTCTTATAAATAAACTGTGGACGGTCAGGGAGCACGGGGCCTAGGACTTTGTCCTGTTTCAAGATGGGCCAGTTTTTAAGTACTATTTTCTCGAATGTGCGATATTGCACGTTGTAATCAAGCACCATCTTAAAGTTAAAATTATCTCCACCATCCTCCCTAACAGTATCGGAGACCAAAGTCCCTCTGTCAAGACCCTTAACCCTAATGACCTCCTCCTCTAACTTGGAACGATCGTATCCCTTTTGTTCAAACCTGGTAGTCAAAATATGTGATTGTGCTATAAAATCCTCATCAGAGGTACAGTTTCTACGCAACCTAATGTACTGACCCCTGGGGATGTTGCACAACCACGAGTGGTGGTGGCAACTCCCCAGGGGAATGTACGAGTTGCGGTCGGTGGGTTTGAAGTAATTGGTCATAGAAAAACGGTTTTGTATAATGTTGATGGTCAAATCCAAGAAAACAACCTTTTCTTGGTCGATCGTCCAGGTTAGGACAATGTTTTTATGCTTACTGTTAAGAGTGTCAATGAACATGTCAAGTTTATCCCTATCACCTCTCCATATCCGGATAAGATCGTCAATAAAACAACGGTAACAAATGAGCTCAGGGGGTCTATTAGCAAATACTGCCTCTTCCTCCCAGTGGGCCATAAAGAGGTTGGTCACACTGGGAGCAAAACGGGCCCCCATAGCTACTCCCCTTGTCTGCAAATAAAAATCCCTATTGTACCAAAAATAGTTTTTGGTTAAACAGAAGTTCAAGCAACTCAATAGGAATTCCTGATGTCTCCCAGACAATGAGGAAGAAGCCAGAGCCCATTCAACAGACGCCATAGCATCTCTGTGACCAATAATGGTATACAGAGAGCTAACGTCTGCTGTAACCAAAAAGGTGGGTGATGAGCACTCAAGACCTTCCAAAATCTGTATGACATGCTTAGTGTCTTTGAGGTATGCAGAGGGGTTTTAGTCACTAATGGTTGCAAAAAAAGGTCAATGTATTGCCCAAGACGTGCTGACACTGAGTCGATCCCATTCGCAATGGGTCGACCTGGGGGATTGGTAATGTCCTTATGTATTTTGGGCAGAAAATAAATCACAGGGGTTCTACAAAACAAAGGATCCAAATACATTGCTTCCTTCTTTGTGAGGATTTTTTGATCCCTGCCATCCTCTATAATTGCATGCAGTTCATCCTTATATATTAACATAGGGTCTTTACTGAGGATCCTATAGGTATCATGGTCAGAAAGCAGGCGACCCATCTCCAACTGGTAATAGTCCCTACTCAAAATGACCAGACCCCCCCCCCCTTTGTCGGCGGGGCGGATAACTATGTATTTTCGCTCAGCAAGCGATTGTATTCCTCACTTGATATATAAAGGATCGACGATTTTCTTAACCTTTAACTGGTTCAGATCATGAGCAACCATATTTTTAAACACTTCAAGATGCTTATTATCAGTATTCTGCGGGTTGAACGTGGATTTATTCCGTAAAGATGAGTGTTGGGAACTAGACGATTTAATCCCCTGATGCGGTAGGGCCAAAACATATTTTTTCATGTTGAGGGCCCTGACATATTTCTGGATATTAACATATGTGTCAAATTTATTAAGGTTTTTAATGGGGGCAAATTTTAAACCACGATCCAAAACCTTAATCTCATCATCACTGAGAGTAATTTGACTCGAATTGTATATACCCTTTCCTACCGTGGTTTGGACCTTTTGTACTCTCCTGCCCCCTCTCCTTCCTCTCTTTCTTTTCGCTTGCGAGGGTCGGCGTTTGATGGAGTGTAAGCTATCGGTTGTTTCCATGGCTCTCTTTGTTGAGGTTGGTAGGGCTGGGGGGGGTATCTCTGTTCCCCCCGTTGGCCTAAAAAAACATTCTCATTGTAAGGGGTATGGACAGCTAATGGAGTAAAACGGTTAGAAGTGGGAATAGGTTTGTTATAGGGGGGATCATAGCCTCCTCTTTCGAAACGTTCCCTACTTTCTTCGTACGCTGGATAACCATTCTGACGAGAAGGTGTCTCATAATGGTTATAGGGCCTATTGTTGCCTCTGCCCTTTCCCCTCGCATTACCTTTTTTTATTATTATTTTTTCTCTTGTAACCATAGGTGTTGGGGGGAGGGGCCTGTTTATTATAATGCGAGTAATCATATTCATAAACGGGATCGTTCCCGGGGGCATGACTACTAGTCCCTCCTGTAGCTACCTGAGCGTTAGCCAAAATTGGGGCAGGATCTTCCATGGCTGGGGAATTCTGCCATTTGAAGATAATCCCCCCATTGAAATCCTCAAAATCTCTGATAAATTTCTTACGTTTCTTATTTTGTGTTTCCACATCCCATTTAGTGAGTTTGTTTTTGAGTTCTCCAGATAATCTGATAAACTCCTCACTATCTTTATAGGTTTCGACATTCTTGGTAATCTCTCCTATCTGCGAATCAAGAGTGGCCATCCTCTCTTTCTTTTACGGATCAGGAGAAACTCCAACAACTCGAAACCTCTTTTGATGAAGAAATCACTCCATTCTGACATAGATTGAACATCAGTTAAGCCATCATTGGGAGGTAAATCCCAACGTAGGCGTCTAGGTATGAGTCTGGCAGCAAGGTACTGCTCAAAAAGATGTAATATCCCACCAGGTCTTAATCTTTTTTTCATAAATATAACCCAATTTTCTAAAAGTTTGAGGTAAATCATTCGTGGGTTCTAGGGTGGGATTCCTAGAAAATACCTCATTAATCTTTATATCTCGCTTGTCAAAATAATCGAACACTTCCATAACGCAGCTAGATTGCTGAAAATTGCACAGATAATATAAATGGAAAATGAATCAGCGCAAAATGGTGAATAACAGATGCAGCAGCTGAACACCAGGGTCAAAATTCAAATCCCTCAATATACATATAAAACAGAAGCTTTTTAATTATTGAATTAAAAGTTTGTTATACGGAGAGCACTATTCTCTTGCCACTTTTCGTTTCATATGGCCGCTTTGGAATGTCCTACACCCGGTCCTTGATTGACATGCTGCATACCTATTCATATGTGAAAAAGGCGTTTTGTGACCCTCTATAACCAAAGGGTCCATTACATCAGGTGAGAGGCCATTTGTTACCGTGGTGGTGGGCTCTTGGAATCACCGTCTGTGTTAGCATGCAGTCTCCTACTTTCTGAAGATTCATGTGGACTGGATTCATGGACTGATTGTTTGCACACTGTGGTGGATTTTATTGTGCTTTATCCTGTCTTTTAGCCCATATTTTTTTACATTTATTTTGTTAGCGCTGCACCTTCTGTTTTATATGTATATTGAGGGATTTGAATTTTGACCCTGGTGTTCAGCTGCTGCATCTGTTATTCACCATTTCGCGCTGATTCATTTTCCATTTATATTATCTGTGCAATTTTCAGCAATCTAGCTGCGTTATGGAAGTGTTCGATTATTTTGACAAGCGAGATATAAAGATTAATGAGGTATTTTCTAGGAATCCCACCCTAGAACCCACGAATGATTTACCTCAAACTTTTAGAAAATTGGGTTATATTTATGAAAAAAAGATTAAGACCTGGTGGGATATTACATCTTTTTGAGCAGTACCTTGCTGCCAGACTCATACCTAGACGCCTACGTTGGGATTTACCTCCCAATGATGGCTTAACTGATGTTCAATCTATGTCAGAATGGAGTGATTTCTTCATCAAAAGAGGTTTCGAGTTGTTGGAGTTTCTCCTGATCCGTAAAAGAAAGAGAGGATGGCCACTCTTGATTCGCAGATAGGAGAGATTACCAAGAATGTCGAAACCTATAAAGATAGTGAGGAGTTTATCAGATTATCTGGAGAACTCAAAAACAAACTCACTAAATGGGATGTGGAAACACAAAATAAGAAACGTAAGAAATTTATCAGAGATTTTGAGGATTTCAATGGGGGGATTATCTTCAAATGGCAGAATTCCCCAGCCATGGAAGATCCTGCCCCAATTTTGGCTAACGCTCAGGTAGCTACAGGAGGGACTAGTAGTCATGCCCCCGGGAACGATCCCGTTTATGAATATGATTACTCGCATTATAATAAACGGGCCCCTCCCCCCAACACCTATGGTTACAAGAGAAAAAATAATAATAAAAAAGGTAATGCGAGGGGAAAGGGCAGAGGCAACAATAGGCCCTATAACCATTATGAGACACCTTCTCGTCAGAATGGTTATCCAGCGTACGAAGAAAGTAGGGAACGTTTCGAAAGAGGAGGCTATGATCCCCCCTATAACAAACCTATTCCCACTTCTAACCGTTTTACTCCATTAGCTGTCCATACCCCTTACAATGAGAATGGTTTTTTTAGGCCAACGGGGGGAACAAAGATACCCCCCCCAGCCCTACCAACCTCAACAAAGAGAGCCATGGAAACAACCGATAGCTTACACTCCATCAAACGCCGGCCCTCGCAAGCGAAAAGAGAGGAAGGAGAGGGGGCAGGAGAGTACAAAAGGTCCAAACCACGGTAGGAAAGGGTATATACAATTCGAGTCAAATTACTCTCAGTGATGATGAGATTAAGGTTTTGAATCGTGGTTTAAAATTTGCCCTCATTAAAAACCTTAATAAATTTGACACATATGTTAATTTCCAGAAATATGTCAGGGCCCTCAACATGAAAAAATATTTTTTGGCCCTACCGCATCAGGGGATTAAATCGTCTAGTTCCCAACACTCATCTTTACGGAATAAATCCACGTTCAACCCGCAGAATACTGATAATAAGCATCTTGAAGTGTTTAAAAATATGGTTGCTCATGATCTGAACCAGTTAAAGGTTAAGAAAATCGTCGATCCTTTATATATCAAGCGAGGGATACAATCGCTTGCTGAGCGAAAAGACATAGTTATCCGCCCCGCCGACAAAGGGGGGGGGTCTGGTCATTTTGAGTAGGGACTATTACCAGTTGGAGATGGGTCGCCTGCTTTCTGACCATGATACCTATAGGATCCTCAGTAAAGACCCTATGTTAATATATAGGGATGAACTGCATGCAATTATAGAGGATGGCAGGGATCAAAAAATCCTCACAAAGAAGGAAGCAATGTATTTGGATCCTTTGTTTTGTAGAACCCCTGTGATTTATTTTCTGCCCAAAATACATAAGGACATTACCAATCCCCCAGGTCGACCCATTGTGAATGGGATCGACTCAGTGTCAGCACGTCTTGGGCAATACATTGATGTTTTTTTGCAACCATTAGTGACTAAAACCCCTGCATACCTCAAAGACACTAAGCATGTCATACAGATTTTGGAAGGTCTTGAGTGCTCATCACCCACCTTTTTGGTTACAGCAGACGTTAGCTCTCTGTATACCATTATTGGTCACAGAGATGCTATGGCGTCTGTTGAATGGGCTCTGGCTTCTTCCTCATTGTCTGGGAGACATCAGGAATTCCTATTGAGTTGCTTGAACTTCTGTTTAACCAAAAACTATTTTTGGTACAATAGGGATTTTTATTTGCAGACAAGGGGAGTAGCTATGGGGGCCCGTTTTGCTCCCAGTGTGACCAACCTCTTTATGGCCCACTGGGAGGAAGAGGCAGTATTTGCTAATAGACCCCCTGAGCTCATTTGTTACCGTTGTTTTATTGACGATCTTATCCGGATATGGAGAGGTGATAGGGATAAACTTGACATGTTCATTGACACTCTTAACAGTAAGCATAAAAACATTGTCCTAACCTGGACGATCGACCAAGAAAAGGTTGTTTTCTTGGATTTGACCATCAACATTATACAAAACCGTTTTTCTATGACCAATTACTTCAAACCCACCGACCGCAACTCGTACATTCCCCTGGGGAGTTGCCACCACCACTCGTGGTTGTGCAACATCCCCAGGGGTCAGTACATTAGGTTGCGTAGAAACTGTACCTCTGATGAGGATTTTATAGCACAATCACATATTTTGACTACCAGGTTTGAACAAAAGGGATACGATCGTTCCAAGTTAGAGGAGGAGGTCATTAGGGTTAAGGGTCTTGACAGAGGGACTTTGGTCTCCGATACTGTTAGGGAGGATGGTGGAGATAATTTTAACTTTAAGATGGTGCTTGATTACAACGTGCAATATCGCACATTCGAGAAAATAGTACTTAAAAACTGGCCCATCTTGAAACAGGACAAAGTCCTAGGCCCCGTGCTCCCTGACCGTCCACAGTTTATTTATAAGAAGGCTCCATCATTAACCACTTCCCGCCCGGCCTATAGCGGATTGACGGCCGGGCGGTGGTTCAGTTATTCTGACTGGGCGTCATATGACGTCCTTCAGGATAACATGCCACAGCGCGCCCCCCGGGCGCGCATCGCGGCGATCGGTGGACCGGTGTGTCAGTCTGACACACCGCTACACCGATCTTGGTAAAGAGCCTCCGGCGGAGGCTCTTTACCACGTGATCAGCCGTGTCCAATCACGGCTGATCACGCTGTCAATAGGAAGAGCCGTTGATCGGCTCTTCCTCACTCGCGTCTGACAGACGCGAGTAGAGGAGAGCCGATCGGCGGCTCTCCTGGCAGGGGGGGTCTGCGCTGATTGTTTATCAGCGCAGCCCCCCCGCAGATCACCACACTGGACCACCAGGGATCGCCACTAGGACCACCAGGGAAGGGAAACATGTGGATGGCCAGGTATGTACCCCATGGCCATCCACATGTGCCCAGTCAGTGCCAAATCTGTGCCAATCAGTGCCCACAAATGGGCACTGATTGGCACAATTATGTTGCAGTGATGCCCAGCAATGCCACACTTAGGGGCATCACTGCCATCAATTAGTATCATCAGTGCCACCCATCAGTGTCCATCGGTGCCACCTGTCAGTGCCCATCTGTGCCCACCTATCAGTGCCCATCCGTGCCTATCTGTGCCAACTATCAGTGCCACCCATAACTACCCATCAATGCCACCTACGAGTGCCCATCAATGCCACCTACGAGTGCCCAACAGTGCCGCCTATCAGTGCCCATTGTGCCACCTATCAGTGCCCATCAGTGCCACCTATCAGTGCCCATTAGTGCCACCTATCAGTGCCGCCTATCAGTGCCACCTCATTGGTGCCACCTCATCGGTGCCCATCAGTGCCGCCGTATCAGTGCCCGTCAGTGCAGCCATATCAGTGCCCGTCATTGAAGAAGAAAACGTACTCATTTACAAAAATTTTTAACAGAAACAAAGAAAAACGTGTTTTTTTTTCAAAATTTTCGGTCTTTTTTTATTTGTTGCGCAAAAAATAAAAACCCCAGAGGTGATCAAATACCACCAAAAGAAAGCTCTATTTGTGGGAACAAAATGATAAAAAATTTGTTTGGGTATAGTGTAGCATGACCGCGCAATTGTCATTCAAATTGTGACAGCGCTGAAAGCTGAAAATTGGGCTGGGCGGGAAGGTGTCTAAGTGCCTGGTATTGAAGTGGTTAAGGGACCGATTGGCCCCTAGTGTTCTGAACCCCCCTGTTCCATCTTCTGATAGGTTATTTTCTTTTTTGGGTGGTTTCTACGCATGCGGTAAATGTATTCCCTGTAAACATGCTAAGGGGAACATAAAGAAAAGAAAAAAATTTCTAGCCTCTGTTACGGGTAAGGAATATGAAATCAAACAATTGATTACCTGTGACACGGTAGGGGTCGTGTATATGCTGGAGTGCGGTTGTGGGCTCCAGTATATCGGGAGAACATCCAGACCCCTACACGTGAGGCTCGCTGAGCATGTTAACAATTATTAAAAAAGGCCTGAAAACCCACAATGTCTCTAGACACTTCAAACTCCATCACCATCAAAATCCTAAAAGTTTAAGATTTTGGGGTATAGAGAGGGTCACGAGACACTGGAGGGGAGGGAATTTCATAAGGCAACTGAGCAAGAGGGAATCATATTGGATCTTTGAAACCAAGGTTCTTACCCCTGAAGGGTTAAACGTGGATTTCGACACAAATTGTTTTATATCTGACCGTTAATCGTTCTTTATTTGATTATATATGTTATTAGATGACAGTGGCCACGGATGACTCATGATTTTAAATATTGTGAAATTGTTCATACACCACACATAGAATTTTACTATTATGCTTTTTTATATAAAAAAATTTTTTATTAATTTTTTATGAGTATCATGCTTCTCTTAGGATTGTCTTTATTCCCTATTGGGGATTAGTGCACTTGTCCCCTTTTTTAGGATTGATGCATTTTTTGTTGCTGTTTGCGAGCGACATTTCCGTTTATTTACTTTTCCTATACAAGGGGTCACATCCGGGCAGGCTTCCGGATGTGCCTGAGGTTGATTACGCTTGGTGTATTGTTGCCATGGTTACTTACCTGGCTTATAGCGCGGGTGCCCGCGACGTCCCTCATCTGCTGATGAAGTCCCCGCCCACTGGGACGCAACGCGTCCAGAACGAGGAACGTTGTGACGTCACCCGCGGCCACTGCGCATCTGTTACACTGTTCGGAAGATCGGAGGATCTTCATTTTCGTTTCTGCTTTTACCAAGTATTTCCTATGTGAGTGTCACCTTTTTAATTATTGAATTAAAAGTTTGTTATACGGAGAGCACTATTCTCTTGCCACTTTTCATTTCATATGGCCGCTTTGGAATGTCCTACACCCGGTCCTTGATTGACATGCTGCATACCTATTCATATGTGAAAAAGGCGTTTTGTGACCCTCTATAACCAAAGGGTCCATTACATCAGGTGAGAGGCCATTTGTTACCGTGGTGGTGGGCTCTTGGAATCACCGTCTGTGTTAGCATGCAGTCTCCTACTTTCTGAAGATTCATGTGGACTGGATTCATGGACTGATTGTTTGCACACTGTGGTGGATTTTATTGTGCTTTATCCTGTCTTTTAGCCCATATTTTTTACATTTATTTTATTAGCGCTGCACCTTCTGTTTTATAAATTTGGCAGGCTACCTGGATTTTTTTTTTCCCAGCTGCGAGAACTCTCTGCACTTGTTAAAAGAATAGCTGTTTTGAAGATCGGGAAGAGAAAAATATTGCAATTTCGTTTCTTAACGATTAATCGTGCAGCTCTGCTGCACCCCCCTGTACACAACTTGCCTGTGCATCCCTGGCCATAGCTAACCCCCTTCCATAGCTCACCTCCACACCTTTCTTCCACAGCTTATCTTTGCACTCATGCACCTCCTTGCCCCAACAGCCAAGCATTGCATCCAAATCCCTTACTTTACACTCCTGCCCCCACAGCCTTCACCTCGTCAGCTGGTAATATCTCCATAAAGGTAGACTTTTGCCAAACGCATGCCTATGTTGTACAACGTCCTCAGTACATTAACATTTAGTGTTCCATTTAGTAAATATATTAAAGCAGTTCTTCAGCCTTGTTCAAAAAAATTAAGTCAGCAGTCATAGTATTTTAAAACACTATGGCTGCTGACTTTTAATAAAAGGGCACTCGCCTATCCAGGGGTCCAGCGTCACCCTCACCCGATCTGCTTCTTCGTTCGTCTTTAGGGTCCGGGCGCCTGCAATGCATGTTTACCTCAGTGGGGGGAGGGGAAGAGATGTAAACTTCCAGTGGATCGCTGCAGCAGTCTGACAGAAGTGGGGTATTTATCAAAACCAGGCTTCACCAATACATGCATCCCTTTTCATCGCTATATAAACTGTGTGTAGCATTAGCTACATACAATATACAGCTTTGTGATAAGGCAGTAGTATAGGAACGTCTGTTCTCTTCCAGGAACAAAATCATTGAGTCTAGCTGAGTGCTGACGTTGCCGTACCTGGCCAGAACACACCCCTGTATATTGTATGGTTTGAGCCAGACAAACTATTTAAAGTGGATGTAAACCCTCACATATACCCAGTGAAGTGAACAGCCTCAGATGATGCACAGAGATTAAACAAATCTCCCTATATAAGTTTTACATGTATATCTGCTGTCTTCAGCTTTATGTATTCTTTAGAAAGTTCATATCCTGTTAAAGATTTTCTGTTCCTGTTCAGCACTGAGTGTGAAGTTTGGGCATACAGCCAAGACAGCTGATTGGAGGAAAGGCGCAGCCCCCCCCCCCTATAGGCAGAGTTTAGCTCTCTGCTAATCTATTTATAGCAACCTCCCTGACACAAAATTCAGCCTGGTTTTATCTCCTGTGACAGGAATTTGTGTCAGGGCTGGGCTCAGCCCCTCCTTCTCTGAGCTGGCCGCTCAGCTGTTGGCTAATTGCCAGCTCCTAGCTCTCCACAGTTAGGCTCCTTTCACACTGAAAGAGCCGCTCAATGCAATCCAATGTGAAAGCCCTGAGGGCTTTCATACTGGAGCGGTGCGCTTGCAGGGCGGTCTAAAAAGTCCTGCAAGCCGCATCTTTGTAGCGCTGTAGGAGCGGTGTATATACCGCTCCTAAAGCGCCCCTTCCCATTGAAAACAATGGGGGAGCGCTCCAAACCCGCCTGCAAAGCGCCGCTGTGGTTTTAACCCTTTAACCCCTTTTTCGGCCGCTAGCGGGGGTAAAACCCCCGCTAAAATGACGGTAAAGCGGCGCTATATTTAGCGCTGCTGCACCGCCAGCGCCCGCACGCCCCAGTGTGAAAGTAGCCTAATAATATCCTTACTTACCTGTTGATGATATCCTGCTCGTCAGTCCTGCCTACTTAAGCCGTCCAGCCCAGAGGATCTCTGCCTTCGCCTTAGTCAACATCACAGACGCTTTCCTGTATTCCTAACAAAAAGAAAACCAGAAAGCAATCTGTAAAGCAGTTCTTCAACGAGGACCCATTAACATATTGGTTATAAATCTTTATTAGTTATCAAAAAGTCAAACAATTATAAAAAAGACAAACTGTGTTCCAGATAACTCCTCCACATCAGATAACAACTACTATTAACATATAGTTAAAATAAGACTGACGTCTTAGGGGACTTGGGTGGCCACCATACCTATTATACACCTCTCACATTCACATCAGCCATACACATGCAGACAAAAATTCCCGAGACCCGTATGCGATCTGTTTTTTAAACAGAAAATGGGACATCTCTTCGCTCAAGTCTCATATTGAGCATAAAATCATACCCAGGGGGCTTCGTGAAAAAGTTATCCCGGCAGGCCACCTCCATACACCTCGATTTCTTGAAATGTGGAAAAAGAGCTGTCTGGACCGTGGTCTTGCAATTTTACAAATGATTGTGGATGAGGAGCAAACACAATTAGATGAAATTAAACAAGAAATTGATATGAGCGTGCAGCTGCTTGAACCCTATAAAACTGATCCTGAATTCATTAAGAGTAATGACTTACTTAAAAGAGAAGTTGAAAGAACGCAAAAAATGCTAAAATCAACCAAGCAGGAAAAGTTTAAGCAGAACCTTCTAGACTGGGAGAATGGGGAGATGTTTGATCCCACCATTCCTAGGGGGAGGAGTAGATCACGAAGAGGGAGGAGAGGTAGGTCTAATACCAAACAGGGGAGGCATTCCTCCACTGATAGTGATTTAGAAAGACAAGACAAATCAGTGACTTTTTTAGATCAGGAAGGGGACGATACAGATACACAAGTCCCCAGGAAAGACAGATTAAAAGACACTACAACAACCAGGAAATATACAAAAAGCAACAGGAGCAGTCAGGAAAAAGAAAAGGAAACAAAGACAAACTCACGGGAACTCAGGTCAGGGTCGCGGAAACACTAAGACATGTATCTGATGATCTGCCCATACACACGATGGCTGAGCCATCATTAGATCTCAAAGTGGTAAATCTATCCGACTTCCCATTAAATCAACATCATGTTTCTCTACTGCAGAAGGGACTATCATTCTCACCCACTGCCACGATGAGTGAGTTTGAGGTCTTTAAAGATCTAAATCTGTTTCTGCGGAAGGTAATTTTTAGATACTGGCACTCAGACAGAGGTAATCAGTCTATGAAGGGAGATGAACAAAATAAGGAAGAACTTGAAGCATTGGAGGCCTTAGTCGCCCTCCTTGAAGAAAATCAGGACTCTGATTCTGAAACAGAAGGACAAGATAACCTACAAGTAGGCCCACGTCCATCTAAATTACAGATTAGATCCTTGAAAATGCCATCTCTGTCCAAACACAAACCTATCCAGTTTTTTCTGGAACAGGTGAAGAGGGATATGTCTAGGATCAACTGGGAACATAAGGGACAGGATAATCTCACCAAGGAAGAAAGAAAGGCCCTAAGGAAGCTGGAGAAAGCCACTGATGTTGTAATAAAGGGGAGTGATAAAGGTGGGAATACTGTATTAATACCCCATGCAATGTATGAGGAACAGACTATGCGCCTTTTACGCGATGTAACCACCTATCAGAGGCTTCCTACAAATCCCTTTGCGCAAATAGTGTGTGATCTTAATTTTAAACTCCATATGGCCCATGAAGAGTCCCTGATCTCACGTAAAGAACATCAATATTTGAGCGTCCATGAATTTAATATCCCTACGTTCTACACTATCCCCAAACTCCATAAATCTATGACAAACCCCCCGGGGAGACCCATAGTATCTGCTATACAGGGCCCACTGGAAAGGGTGGGCAAATATGTAGATGCATTAATCAAGGAGCTAGTTTGGGAACTCCCCTCATATGTCCAAGACACAAGAGATGTCCTTCAAAAACTGGATGGGAAGGGGGTACCACAGGACGTTCTACTTGTGGGAATTGATGTAGAGTCGCTCTATACATCAATCCCACACTCATGGGGCCTTAAAGCAACACACTATTTCTTGGACAACAAATTTCCACTGCAGGCCACTCAAAATGAGTTCATTATTGATTTATTGCATTTCATGTTAGAGAACAACTGTTTTCAATTCCTAGGAGTCCACTACAGACAAATCAGAGGCACCTCGATGGGAGCACCATGGGCGCCCTCATATGCATGCCTGCATTTGGGCATGTGGGAACAGGAATGTGTATATCCCTCGTCGATGTACCTTGGCCACTGTTTACTGTGGCTAAGGTACATCGACGACGTGATTATGCTTTGGAGAGGTACACCTGAGGAACTCACTACCTTTATGGATGAATTAAACAGTAATGATAGAAATATCAGACTTACATATACATGTGACCCGAAGGTTCTGCCCTTCCTGGACCTCACCATCAAGGTCGATGATGGTGGGCTCCAGACTAAGACATTTAGAAAAGAAACAGCGGCTAACACACTACTATTGGCCTCTAGTCACCATCCAAAGCCTCTTATACGAGGCATCCCAGTGGGTCAGTTCCTCAGAGCCAGGAGGAACTGCTCACGGGAAGACGATCTCCACACTGAGTTACATGACCTTTATGGGAGGTTTAGGGATCGAGGATACTCCCACAAAACTATCAGAAAAGCTAAGAAGAGAGCCCTCCTTACTGATAGACAGTCTCTTATTAGTAGTCAAACTGAGAATAGATTAGGAAATGAGAGTCAGGCTCCCATCAGGATTATTACTAGATATGGAGCACAGTGGGAAGAAATAAGGAGGGTCCTGGGTCGCCACTGGCATATTCTGTCTGAAGCCCCCATTTTGGGAAAGATTGTCGGGGATAGGCCACTTCTCACAGCTAGAAGAGCAAGGAACCTCAAAGATTATCTAGTACACTCTGAGTATAATAGACCCAAAACACGGAACTGGCTTACCAGTCTCCCCCCCCTCAGGGGCATGTACCCATGTGGGAGATGTCACATCTGTAAATACGTCGATAAGACTGACATGTTCACCAACTCTGATGGCAATAAACAATTCAAAATCAACAGCTTTATTAATTGCACAACTACACGTGTAATATACATGCTGACCTGTCCCTGTGGACTAAACTATGTTGGCAAGACCAAGAGACAGTTGAAGGTTAGAGTTGGTGAACATGTCCAGAGCATTTTCAATAAAGATGATGACAGCCCTATAGCTCTGCACTTCCTGCGGGAACATGGTGGAGACCCCAGAGGCATGAAGTGTAAAGGCATATATAAACTGAATCTACCATCTAGGAGGGGGGATTTTGACAGGGTCCTGTACCAAAAGGGAAAAAATGTGGATTTTCTATTTGAACAGTATGCAGCCCTCTGGTTTAAATAATGAATGTAATCTTTCGGTATTCTTGGAACGCTAACAGAATGTATAAATAAATAAACATGAGAATGAGCGGTGATTCTGTATAACTACAGGATGACCCACAACATATTGTATGTTCAGTCAACAACTAACTTATATTTCAATTTTGTCAACTATCATCTTCTCTTAGCTCCCTGTTCTTTTAATAAAATACTAGTTAGGTACTAACATAACTTTCCATCTCAGTGAATACAGGGATCTGAACAGCCTGTAACTTGGAGTTGCCCTTTATTCACTGCTGATGGCAGCCCTCTATCCTCCCCCTTAGGAACGCACATGTCTTATAATTAGGAGTTGCACTTATGGTGAATGACGTTTTGATTGGTGATCAGGTGTGTTGGTTCTTAATTGAAGATTGTTTTTATTAGCTTAGCTATTTAAAGCACGGACCCTGACCTATTACGCATGCTCTGAGGAAGCCTGTGACCAGGCGAAACGCGTAAGCATCGTACCACCGTGTTTGTGGTGATAGGGACCTCTGGCTGTACACATACACCTAGAACCCTCTCCATTAAAATTGTGCACTGCGTAATTGCCGGCAGCCGCACAGCATGAAGCATCTGTTGAAAGGACTTTCCCCACTTACTAATCACCCTTGAACCTGGATACTGCTCTCCACAGCATGCTCCGTATTAGCTCCTGAACACTGCCTGGTCGATGGATGTGATCTCTGCTGCTCACCGTAGGCTGTGAGGCTGAACTAAACAACTCAGACGCGAGCGCAGTGTTTTCCAGTGAGCAAGGAGATCGTGAAACGGACGGTAGTCTGCAACAGGAGAGAAAATCTACTATCCTGGGATCTTCTATGGGTGAGCTTCAAACATCTTTCATCCTTTTTGGGGGAATGAATACATTGTAGCCAGTGTTGTTTACACCACACCGGGGACATACAGAAGCTTAGACGAATATTTGCTGTTTGGCTATAAAGTTTGGCACCGCACTGCAATCAAACCCAGCCGGGAATTTTACTTGCAAATGGACTACTGATTCATTCCCATAAAACTAATCCATGCAGGCAAATGACTCCACTATGCATACCCAATTGATGCCGTAACAATGTTTTAACTGGAGTTTTTCTGGACTATTGAAAAAACAGATCGCATACGGGTCTCGGGAATTTTTGTCTGCATGTGTATGGCTGATGTGAATGTGAGAGGTGTATAATAGGTATGGTGGCCACCCAAGTCCCCTAAGACGTCAGTCTTATTTTAACTATATGTTAATAGTAGTTGTTATCTGATGTGGAGGAGTTATCTGGAACACAGTTTGTCTTTTTTATAATTGTTTGACTTTTTGATAACTAATAAAGATTTATAACCAATATGTTAATGGGTCCTCGTTGAAGAACTGCTTTACAGATTGCTTTCTGGTTTTCTTTTTGTTATGTTTGATTGAGTTCAGAGGACAATCTCCCCATGTTCGGAGCTATTTTCTCCGTTCATTACTGGGGTTGATAAAACACACAGGTGTTTAAACTTGAGTGGGCAGCGGGTAAGCCCTTGTTAAACTCATATTCACCTTTAGCTAACAAGGCTTGGTCTTTGATCCTTTCCCCCTTTTTCTGTTATGCTTTCCTGTATTCCTGTTTAAAGACTTGCTTGGCTGACATCCCTTCTGGCTCCAGATTCTGCTTGCTGTTTTACTACTCTCATCTCCAGCTCCCTGAAGTTTGGCTTGTCTGACTATCCGTTTCGGTTCCTGAACTCCGGCTATGTTTTGACTACGTTTGTTCTATTATTAAACAAGTGTGATTTAACTGTACTTCTGTCTCGGTCTGATTTAATGGTTTCTGACAACTTGTCAGAAGTTATCAGGCTGATGACAGAACGGAGCAGGAGAAAGCCACGGGACTTGGTGCTTTGAAGAAAGAAAGGAAAACACTGCAGATGTGCCCAGCTCAAATTTCATGAATTGGGTTTACATCCGCTTCCTAATGTTAAATGAAACTTTCATGAGTCATGCTTTAAAATGTAAACACTCTTTTACTAAACCTAGCACTGCATGTTACTGTACTGAGGACGCTGTAATGCATAGACATGTTTTTGGCAAAAGTCATTAAAGGTGACTTAACTCTTTAATAGAGGGGAGGATGGCAAGAAAGGTATCTATCTTATTGTCAGGAAGAGCTTTACATGGCAAGTTTAGTTTGGGGACACAGTCAATTAAAGTGAGTAGTTGTTGTAGGCATCCAAACTGAACACACCTTGCACTGCTATGCATTCAACAGAATGCTGATTGGTTGCCATTTATATCTGCATGTAAGAGTAGGATCTGTATTTAAGATAAGGTTATAGGTTTAGTTACACAGAGATTAGACATTTTGAAGTTGATTTACTTAAAGTGGAGAGTGCAAAATCTGGTGCAGCTGTGCATAGTAGCCAATCAGCTTCTAACTTTAGCTTGTTCAATTAAGCTTTGATAAAGAAAATAAAAAAATACTGGAAGATGATTGGTTTCTCTCCAGAGCTGCACTGGATTTTGCACTCCAATTTTAATACCCCCCCCCCCTTTTGTATTTGATTGTATTTGAATGACAAATGTTTCTTCAGATTTTCTTACAATGTTTTGGGGTCTATCACAATAAAATGTGAACACCAAACTTCTTGATTTGTATAATTCTATATTTATTTCCTGTCTGTAGAAAATAACCACATCTACAATGGATTGGAAGAAAAGTCTAAAAGAAAAACTGGAACGGGATAACAAAGGTATTACTAAAGTACAAATAGTCATTTGTTATACATTGTGGCAAGACATTTTGTATTATAGCCATAAACATTTTACTGAGCTCCATATAAACAATTACACACAATGTGCATAAATACTACAACTGAACATCTGGCAAATGGCTAAATACATAGTGGACACATATACAAACTGTTTTATATGCCAAAGGGATTGTAATTGTGTGTCCATTCTTATGATCCATAGCCAGGTTAGGGACTTCCCTTTTCTGTACTATAGAGCAGTGGTTCTCTCCCCATTGATTCCGCAGGGATCTGTCAGTCGCAGGCAGCTGACAGGAGGATCGCATAGACACAGGCAGAGATAGGCAGGGAAGCGGCTGGCACCCTATAGGCTGTAGCGCGCTGTTCCCTGCAGGCCCCTCCTCCCCTCTTGTCCTTCCCAAGTGGTTGTATGTGCCATCATCTGGGGTGGACAGGATAGGAGGAGGAGGAGGGGCAGAGGGGGAACAGCGCGCCACTGGAGGAGATATGAAATGAGTTCTGTAGCCAGGAGAAGAAAGCCGGTACTGAAGTGTGCCCAGTTATGTCCCCCGCACAATGTGCCCAACAGTCTGTCCCATGTCATGTGGCCTGCCCCATGTAATGTGCTCTGCCCCATGTAATGTCCCCTGTAATGTACCCTGTCCCATGTAATGTGCCCTGTCCCATGTAATGCCCCCTGTCGTGTGCCCTGTCCCATGTAATGCCCCCTGTCGTGTGCCCTGTCCCATGTAATGCCCCCTGTCGTGTGCCCTGTCCCATGTAATGCCCCCTGTCGTGTGCCCTGTCCCATGTAATGCCCCCTGTCGTGTGCCCTGCCCCATGTAATGTCCCCTGTCCCATGTAATGCCCCCTGTCGTGTGCCCTGTCCTATGTAATGTGTCCTGCCCCATGTAATGTGCCCTGCCCCATGTAATGTTCCCTGTTGTGTCCCCTGTCCCATGTAATGTGCTCTGCCCCATGTAATGTGCTCTGCCCCATGTAATGTGCCCTGTCCCATGTCATGTCCCCCCTGCCCAATGTCATGTGCTCTGCCCCATGTCATGTGCTCTGCCCCATGTCATGTGCTCTGCCCCATGTCATGTGCTCTGCCCCATGTCATGTGCTCTGCCCCATGTCATGTGCTCTGCCCCATGTCATGTCCCCTGTCCCATGTCATGTCCCCTGTCATATCCCCTGTCCTATGTAATGTGCCCCGCCCCATGTAATGTCCCATGTACCCTGTCCCATGTATGTGCTTTGCCCCATGTAATGTGTCCTGCCCCATGTAATGTCCCCTGCCCCATGTAATGTCCCCTGAATGGATCGGCTATGCAGGAAAAGAAAGCAAAAGTTTCACATTAAATAGGTACATTTTAATATTTATTATTTTATTTAATGCTATTTCTACAAATAATTTTTGTTATCAACAGCTCGCTGATCATACCAATGTTCCGTGAGCTGTAGATGTGAACATTATTTCAGGGGTTCCTCGAGATCTCAAACTTTTTGCCAGGGGTTCCTCCAAGGTAAAAAGATTGAGAAACACTGCTATAGAGAAACAACACAGAAAGGTCATTAACCGGCTGAACTCCTGGCAAACGGCTAAGCCAACTGTTTTACAGGCCAATGGATTTTTTTCAGCCAGGCCTATCATCTAGTCTTCTCTGCCAGACAGCATACACAGGTCGTCAACCTGCTCCCATTGTATGACTGGACAATGATGGAGATGTAGCACACTGATAAGGATTATGGGTCTCTTCTCTTTTAGGCACGATCACACTGTGAACTGACATCCTGCGCAAAGCAAAATAGCCTTAATTGTCTCACAATGCCGACCCTCCTTTCTTTTTCAATGTGGGGGTTAATATTGATACAGATTCTGTGTAAAATATATTTTATTGATATTTAATTTGAAGTATGCATTGATTCAATTGTGTTTTTTACATCTACATGAAGTTTGAGTGTTAAATAAAACTCTGTTAAGAACAATTTTTTTTTCATCTAAATTCATAACATAATGTGTTTCCAGTGTAGTGTAAGTAAAGAAACAACCCTTTGGGTAAAACAAAAACCATCATAGAAATGGGAGATAATTTACATATTGCAACTTGGGTTATATTTAGAGACCTAAACATGTATTCATTACCAAAGTATAAAAGGTTTTTTTTTTACCAGAGCTCTTGCTTAAAAATGTGTGCAGGCCATCCCCTTCACCACTTTTTACTTTGTTTTTTCCCCTCTCTGTGACACCTACACCCTTTGTTGTTCTCCCATAAAGCACACGTGCTCATTTTCCCTATAGGAATCCTCCCTTCACCCATAACTTGTATAAATGTGACATGAATAGGGGCTGCAAAGAGGCATATCTTCAACTCTGCATCTGGTCCTAGAGTAACAGCTTATCTCCAGTCCATTTTTACACATTTAAAGAGGTCCCGAAAGTTCTTGTTTAGTGGTAGTAGTTGTTTGTTTTTTCCTCTTCTCTTTTTTTTATTGTCCATTTTTGGGCAAATTAGTAGATCCCTCCCCAACTGATTGCTAGCTTAAAGAAAATAAAATATCCTTGCTATCTATTTAAAGCAGCGGCCACATGATGCTCCAGTCTTCTCTTTCCTATTTGTTTACATTGTAAATGAGGTGGGACCATCTTGGGTGTGCAATTCAATGCTGTGTGATGTGGACACTTCTGTCCAATGACGGGTTCTCTCAGGATCCCATGGAAAGCTGCTTTCCGTGGGGGCAACTGTGCGGGCGTGCTCCTGAGTCCTGCTGTTGCGTCTATTGACACAGACAGCTGGACCCGGCCCCGCCCCCCCCGCTCCCGTGTCACTGGATTTGATTGACACCAGCGGGAGCCAATGGTTCCTGCTGCTATCAATCTGTCCAATGAGGAGAGAGACATTGCTGGACCGGATCAGGTTGGGATAAGTAAAAGGGGGGGCTGGGGGCAGCTGCCGCGAAGGTTTTTCACCGTATTGCATAGAATGCATTAAAGTGAAAAACCTAGAGACTTTACAATTACTTTTAAGTACAAAACATGGTCATCTGGGCATACCCTGGCCAGAGGTACAACAAGGTAAACAACTACACCACTCAGTGGTGGAACATAGTAAAGTTTAGCACACTCAAGGTCAAAGAAATAATCAAAATCTTAATGAATTATATTCAAAATTAACATCTTATATGAATGGATATGTAAAAGGCAATCTCTCTCCTTCCCATCCAGTCACTGCAAGAAGAGGCACTAACAATCCTTCCCCTTCCAATATGGAGACCACTTTTTTTAATTGTTTAAAGCAGAACTCCGGGATTTTCAAAAAAATCCCCCATTAGTACACACACACACACACACACACACACACACACACAAAACACTAAACAGTTATTACATTTTGTGAAATTTCTTACCATTTAAGAGATACAGTATATGACTGATTGAATTTTCATGAAGTCAGTTTTGTGATTCAAACAATGCAGCCTGTATTCTGACAAGGAGGAGGTGTTAGAATAGTGATTGCATCATATCCTCTTCTCTTTCTCTAACTGTAATAAGCCTACATTTCCCATGAATACTTGGGATGGGAGTGAATGTGGGAGGTACACTAGTCTTGTACATGTAAATGTGAACTCGCCCACTTCAACATAATTCTCACTCCTCATTCTGCAGCCAGCAAGCCAATCATAAAACACAGTATGATAGGTTACAGCTTTATAAATGCAAAGCAGTGCAACGTGTCAAGGACCACCAGAGCCGAATGTCAGGGACCACCAGGGCCAAATGTCAGTCCCACCAATGCAGAGCCGGGATTATTATCAGTATAGCTACCCTTTAAATCTACTAAATACATTTTAGGAGCACCGCCCCACAATTGGCACAGTGTGCAGCCAATCCTAACGGCTGGAGGCAGGACATCAGCGCTCTGTGTTCTGATATGTTATACCTAACACAGTGGGAGATCCCCGCTGTGTCAAACAACTGATTACTGATAATAATCCCCGCTCTGCACGGAGGGGGGACGGGACAAAGTGGAGGGGCGGACAACCAGGCAGGGAGGAGGAGGAGGAGGGAGGAGAGAGAAGGACACCTCCTCCATGGGCGGCACAGACCGGGGGCTGGGAGAACCCCTCTGCCCACTACAGGAAATAGAACTCCCTGCTTGGCTTTCAGAGGACTACAAGGGGGTGTGCCAGACCTCTGGTTGAGCTTAGGAGAGGGATAGCAGCCAGCGGTCTTACAAACAGGATGTCAGCAGCCAATAACGGTTTTTCAGCAAGTTCAGCAGCCTATTACAGAGGAACTACAGAGCTCAGAAGAACATGGATGGCAAAGTTGGTGAATGTAGGAGATCAGCAACAAGGACATGGAAAAATACATTTTGGCCGGAGTCCTGCTTTAAATATTCATCATCAGCATGCAGTGGTGTCACAAGCTCTTTTTATCTTGAAATCTTTGCTGAGCTGGGTGGTACTGACAGGGCCACCAATGGTTTGATTTTTGGCTAATTCCTGCTGAATTTGTGAAATTTGAGCCATGTATAGTCCGCTTCAATAGGGTCTCCCAGTAGGTGCCCTAAGACAAACAGTCAGCACTTGGCCTTTTCACACAACAGTAGGCTCCCACATCAGAGAGAGAGCCCTGAGCATCCATCAGCTCTAATTTATTAAGGAAAGCCTGTGGCAGGTAATACTAATAATAAAGTTTGGCTACCAGTTAAGATATGGACCTAGGAATGAAAGCTTACCACCCAAAGCTCTACAAAGTCTCTGAGTTCCATAACCCAAAGCAAAATTTCTTAAGATTCTGGAAAAACAAACATTCGTTTTTTACACATCAGACAAAAACCCTGGAGCACCTCATAATATATATATGAGAACCCTAGGCCATACAGGCAAGCTGTCCACAACCCTGCCAACCAGTACCTCACAATATATAAATATATATATATTTTTTATGGTGACAGCTTATTTGCAGGTCTTGATCTCTGATGATCATCTTATATCTGATTAGGTCTCTGTAATTGAAATCCATTACTGTTTGCAGTCCGGAATGATACCAACAATGCACCTGGTAGCCAGAGACCATGTCATGTTTGCCTAAACTGTATGTGACCTGATGGAACTCAGTATTTATTATTTAAAGCATGGAAGAAGCAGATTTTTATTTTAAATAATTTATGTCATCTGGTAACATTGTATTCTTCTGGTTCATATGTAGACCTACATTACATTTAGTGACAATTTGTTTTTTTCTTTGTTTAACAAGAAGTTTTTCTTTTTGTCAGCTAGAAGAAGTGAGGCGGAGATGAAGGATGAAGAAATGGCCCTGTTTACTAAATTTTATTCTGAGTGGAAAGGATGCCAGAATGGGTCAAATTCCCAGAATATCCCTCGATTCTACTACAGGGTGAGCAAATGTACCTGCCAGCATGGAAGAATAAAAAACACGTTGCCTAAATTGAAAATTTGGGCATTTTGTACGTATTAATGTACCATCAAAACATTTTCTTTTCTCGTACATCACGGGACACAGAGCCACAGTAATTACTGATGGGTTATAGGGTATCACTAGGTATTGGACACTGGTCACACCCTAATCAGGAAGTTCAACCCCCTATATAACCCCTCCCCTTCCAGGGATACCTCAGTTTTTACGCCAGTGTCTTAGGTGTTGGACGTGCAAAGATGTCCTGTGCTGAAGCTCCAAAAGGAATATCCTAAGATCCTATACTGGGGCAAGCCAGGCGACCGGATCCATTCAAAGTGTCTTTTCATGGCCGAATTGGATGGTACCCGGGCCTCGTGTCCGAAGAAACGAGGTTTTACCTGTAACGCTTCTCTTTTTAGAGAGCTGGACCCGCGGATCAGAAAATGGCTTTAAACTTCCTAATTTCTGGCGAGGTGCTTTACAGGCCCAGAACTGAAGGATCCCCCTACTGATGGGGGCCCCAGTCTCTGACGGTTTTTCACAAACGGAGCCCACCGTGAGAGGCGAAGGTTGGGTCTGTGTAAACTGAACCCTGCGGCTGGATAAGGTAAGAGGAGATTCCACAGAATTTTAATTCTAGTGGCTTTTCTCCTTTAAGGTAAATGCATGCTGTGCCTATTGTGACCACCGGGGGCTGCCAAGAGCACAAACCTTCTCATGCTTGATTCTGTCTCAGCGTCCGCTGCACAGGCTCTTCCTCTGGCTCCAAAGGTAAGATGGTGGGGGGTTTTCTCTGCTGGGATGGTCCCCCCAGGCTAGGGAAAGTCTCAGGTATGCTGGAAGGCGGGTGAGACCGCACTGTCACAGCCGCTGCCGCCACCGAAGCCGCATTGCAATGCAGGGCCCATCACTGCCGGCCTCCTCCTTATTCCCCCACCCCCAGCCTTCCTTCAGGCTTGTCAGGAAGGGTCGGCTCGCGCGGGAAGCGCTCGTTTTTCAAAAACGGGAGGGGGGGCGGGGCGTCAGCACAGCGTCAGCGTGCTCAGACGCCCACAGTGCCACAAAGCATGGCTATTTAAAGCACACTGTACAGGTGCTCTGAGCCTTGGAGGGACACAAAGCTGACAGTCGCATGTAAGGTGGGACACAGGCATTCCCCTGGGCTGCATTTACTAAAGAACACCGGATTGGGCATTTGGTAGCAAGGCTTTTAGCCAGACTACATCGCTCAGCAGTCAGTGTTCGTTTGATACCTCACACCTTGTTGCTTTGCACTATGGGTAGAAGAGGTTCAGGTACCCCAAGAACCAGAGGCACTAGGGGGTCTCGTTCAGGTTCTGAGGACCCCCTGTCTGCTACACCATCCCCTCCTGAGGGACCAGGGGCAGCTGAACAGGGAGAGCCATTGGGGTCAGGGGCTACACTTGCTGCCGGCACTTCAGCCCCTGTGTACATTACACAAGAAGTTTTTTCCTCAACCATTACTGGATTAGAGAAAAGACTAATGGCCGTGATTACATCTTCACTTAGTGGAAGAAAACGCACAAGGCCTTCCTCTGCTCCCCAAGACCCTCAGACAGAGGAGCTCTGGGATAAAGGAGATGAATCCCTTTCAGAGGATCGGGATGGGACGGATGATTCCTCTTCGGAGGATTCAGGTGGAGAGGGGCCCTCTGCGACTTCCCAAGAGGAGAAGGTCTTAGTGCAGATCCTCACTGGTTTGGTCCGCTCCACATTTAAGTTGCCCATACCTGAAACTACTACAGAAACCTCTTCTGCTTTGGGGACACTGAAACCTTTCCAAGCAGCACAGGCTTTTCCTGTTCATAATTGACTTGAAAAGCTGCTTTATTCTGAGTGGGAACACCCAGATAAGCGATTTCTTCCGCCGAAAAAGTTTTCTACACTTTATCCTATGGAAGAAAAATTTATTAAGAGGTGGGGAATACCGGCCATTGATGCGGCCATTTCCTCTGTAAATAGTAGTCTGACTTGTCCTGTAGACAACGCTCAGATGCTCAAAGATCCTGTGGATAAAAAGATGGACTTCTTATTGAAAGATGTTTTTTCCTTAGCAGGATCAGTGGCCCAACCTGCAGTAGCAGCGATTGGAGTCTGTCAATACTTAAGAGACCATGTTAAGCAGGTCATCAAAGTATTACCTGAACAGCAGGCCCAGGGGTTTGCTAACCTTCCTGCGGCTTTATGTTATGTTGTTGACGCCAACAGAGATTCTATCGTGCAGACCTCTCGCCTCTCGCTTGGGTTGGTGCATATACGTAGAATCTTATGGTTAAAGAACTGGTCAGCCGAAGCACCATGTAAGAAGCTCCTGGCTGGGTTTCCCTTTCGTGGTGAAAGGTTGTTTGGAGAGGACTTGGATAATTATATCAAGAGGATCTCCTGTGGGAAAAGCACTCTCTTACCTGATAAGAAGAAGAGTAAGCGTCCCTCTTTTAAACGGACTCTTTCCCCAGTGCCAGGGGCATCAGCCTCCAGGCAGTCACGGCGGTCTCCTCCGTCTGGGGCAAGAAACAAGAGTCAACCCCAGGGACACAAGAGATCCTGGGGGAAGAAGTCTTCTAGACAAGACACTAAGGCCTCTTCATGAAGGGGCGCCCCGCTCGCTCGAGTGGGGGGAAAGACTGCTGCAGCTCTCAGGGCCCTGGCAGAAGGACTTCCGGGACAGATGGGTAATCTCCACGGTAACCTTAGGGTACAGTCTGGAGTTCCAAGAATTTCCCTCTCCTCGTGTCCTCAGATCCGGTGTTCCCAGAGAAGCAGTCGCTCCTTCTAGCGATAGAGCGACTTTTGTCGCAAGAGGTCATTGGGGTTCCCACAAAGGATCAAGGATTGAGTCTCTACTCCAATCTTTTTATGGTCCAAAAACCAAATGGGGACGTCAGACCCATTTTGGATTTAAGAGATCTGAATTGATTCCCGAGGATGCAGTCCTTCCGTTTGGAATCAATTCGGACAGTAGTCTCCATCCTGCAGGGAGGAGAATTTCTGACATCAATAGACATCAGAGATACAGGCCTACCTGTGCCCATTTTTCCTGCTCAACTGAAGTGTCTGCAGGCAAAGATCACTGCTCTAAGGGAGCTGATTTTGACAGTCAGGACCAAGAAGGGTCCTTCTGTCCGCCTTTGTATAAGGCTGCTGGGGAAGATGGTGGCTTCATTCGAAGCAGTTCCCTATGCGCAGTTCCAGGCAGGACTGTTGCAACACAATATTCTGTCGGCCTGGAACAAGGAGGTGCAGGCATTAGACTTTCCAATGCACCTGTCGCATGCGATGCGTCAGAGCCTCAGTTGATGGCTCATACCCGAAAACCTGCAGAAGGGGAATTCCTTCCTACCGGTTGCCTGGGATCCTCTTGCAGGCAAGACGGATGCGTTGGTGATCCCGTGGCAGCGGCTCTCACTGATGTATGCATTCCCTCCTATTCTGCTACTGCCGCAGCTCCTTCGCAGGCTCAGGCAAGAAGTGAAGTCGGCACTTCTGGTGGCCCCCATGTGGCCCAGAAGAACTTGATAAGCAGAGATAGCAGGGATGACGGTGGGTTCCCGGTGGACCCTACCGGTACGCCCAGACCTGTTATCTCAAGGTCTAGTATTCCAGCCTGCCTTACAAACGCTAGATTTGACGGGTGGGCTATTGAGACCCACGTTCTGAAAAGTCGTGGGCTTTCAGGTCCTGTCATATCTACCTTGATCAATGCAAGGAAGCCAGCTTCCAGAATTATTTATCATAGAGTCTGGAAAGCTTATGTATCCTGGTGTGAATCCAGGGGTTGGCATCCCAGGAAATATGTCATAGGTAGAATTCTTGATTTTCTACAATTAGGATTAGAGATGAAGCTGGCCTTGAGTACCATCAAGGGCCAGGTCTCGGCCTTATCAGTGTTGTTTCAACGGCCGCTTGCTTCGCATTCTCTGGTCTGAAACTTCATGCAGGGGGTGATGCGTCTTAATCCTCCGGTTAAGGCGCCCCTAAACCCCTGGGACTTGAACTTGGTTCTATCGGTGTTACAGAAACAACCTTTTGAACCAATACGTCAGATTCCTTTAGTCTTGCTGACGAGGAAACTAATATTTCTGGTAGCCATCTCTTCTGCTAGAAGAGTGTCAGAAATAGCAGCTCTTTCCTGTAAAGAGCCTTACTTGATTATACACAAGGATAGAGTGGTACTGCGCCCTCATCCTAGTTTTCTACCGAAGGTGGTTTCAGAGTTTCATCTAAACCAAGACATTGTTCTGCCTTCCTTTTTTCCAGATCCCTGTTCTTCGGAAGAAAGGTCACTACATTCTTTGGATGTAGTAAGAGCAGTCAAGACCTATCTGGAGGCAACCGCTCAGATTCGCAAGACGGATGTCTTGTTCGTGCTGCCAGAGGGTCCCAATAGAGGACAGGCAGCGTCAAAAGCGACCATTTCTAAATGGATTCGACAGTTGATTATTCAAGCTTACGGTTTGAAACGGAAGGTTCCCCCGTTTCAGATCAGGGCACATTCCACAAGGGCTATTGGTGCTTCTTGGGCAGTGCATCACCGGGCCTCTATGGCTCAGATCTGCAAGGCCGCAACCTGGTCTTCAGTTCATACATTCACCAGATTCTATCAGGTGGATGTGAGAAGGCATGAGGATATCGCCTTTGGGCGTAGTGTGCTGCAGACAGCGGTACAAGGTCCTCAGGTCTGATAGCACCCTACCGGGTTGTGATTCCCCCCCCCCCCTCAGTTGGCATTGCTTTGGGACATCCCATCAGTAATTACTGTGGCTCTGTGTCCCGTGATGTCCGAGAAAAGAAAATAGGATTTTTTATTACAGCTTACCTGTAAAATCCTTTTCTTTCGACGGACATCACGGGACACAGAGGTCCCGCCCCTCTTCTAATACACCTATATTGCTTTGCTACAAAACTGAGGTATCCCTGGAAGGGGAGGGGTTATATAGGGGGTTGAACTTCCTGATTAGGGTGTGACCAGTGTCCAATACCTAGTGATACCCTATAACCCATCAGTAATTACTGTGGCTCTGTGTCCCGTGATGTCCGTCGAAAGAAAAGGATTTTACAGGTAAGCTGTAATAAAAAATCCTATTTTTGAAGCCTGAGCAAAATATTTTTGAGTTGGATGACCATACAGTATATAGTATGAATAAATGCGTGCAGGGCCGCTGTTAGAAATCATGGGGCTTCGTGCGGCCTTCCTGACTGCTACAAGCTTGGCACAGCTATTTTTGGTCAGTTTCTCTCATTCTTCTTTGCAGGACCTCTCAATCTCCATCAGGTTGGATGGGGAGCGTCGGTGCACGGCCATTTTCAGATCTCTCCAGAGATGTTCAAGTCTGGGCTCTGGCTGAACCAGTCAAGGACATTTACAGAGTTGTCCCTTAGCCAAGCCTTAGTTTTTTTGGCTGTATGTTTAGGGTCGTTGTCCTGTTGGAAGATGAACCTTCCCCCCCAGTCTGAGGTCCAGAGCGCTTTGGAGCAGGTTTTCATCAAGGATGTCTCTATACATTGCTTACTCATTTTTCCCTCAATCCTGACTAGTCTCCCAGTTCCTGCCTCGTCTCCCAGTTCCTGCCTCTGAAAAACGTCCCCACAGCATAATGCTGCCACCACCATGCTTCACTGTAGGGATGGTATTGACCAGGTGATGAGCACTGCCTGGTTTCCTTCAGACATGACGCTTGCCATTCAGGCCAAAGAGTTCAATCTTTGTTTTCTCAGATCAGATAATTTTGTTTCTCATGGTCTGTGAGTCCTTCGGGTACCTTTTGGAAAACTCCAGGCGGGCTGTCATGTGCCTTTTACGGGGGAGTGGCTTCTTTCTGGCCACTCTACCATACAGGCCTAATTGGTGGAGTGCTGCAGAGATGGTTGTTTTTCTGGAAGGTTCTCCTCTCTCCACAGAGAAACGCTGGAGCTCTGTCAGTGACCATTGGCTTCTTGGTCACCTCCCTGACTAAGGTCCTTTTCCCGCGATCGCTCATTTTGGCCGGGCGGCCCGCTCTAGGAGGAATGCTGGTAGTTCCAAACTTCTTCCATTTACAGATGATGGAGGCCACTGTGCATATTGGGAACTTCAATGGTGCAGAAATGTTTTTTGTACCCTTCCCCAGATCTGTGCCTCGATACAATCCTGTCTGGGAGGTCTGCAGACAATTCCTTGGAATTCATGGCTTAGTTTGTGCTCCGACATGCACTGTTAACTGTGGGACCTTATATAGACAGGCGTGTGCCTTTCAAAATCACGTCCAATCAACTGAATTTACCACAGGTGGACTCCAATCAAGTTGTAGAAACATCTCTGGCATGATCAGTGGAAACAGGATTCACCTGAGCTCTATTTTGAGTGTCATGGAAAAACCTGTGAATACTTGCGATTTTTTTGTTTTATTTTTTTTTTTAAATTTGCAAAGGTTTCAAACAAACTTCTTTCACTTTGTCATAATGGGGTAGTGTTGAAATAAGGCTGTAATACACCGGTCCTGTTTTATTAATCACTCCACATGTGCCTGGCTGCTAAAAGAATGAGAACCCCATTTATAATGTTTTCTCCAAGCGTCTTCCAGGACAGCCCATGAGACCTTGGGCTCCTCCTACCAGGACAGGAAACACGTCACCCCCACCAGATAAAAGGGCGGTCCTCCAGGCCCATGTCAGTTATTTGTGTTTCCTCCGGACGGGGGGTAACATGTTCATGGAACCTGCTCCCATAGGCCTTATAAGCAGGGGCTTTGTATGGCTTTTTTCTGGGGCATATCACTTACCTCTTCCTCTGCCAGAAGCAGCACACCGCTGGGGAGGTTGGCTGTGTTGCTGTTCTCTGTCCTCAGTGCCTGGAGAGGGCCAGGACCGGTGTGAGGTCGTGCCCCTAGCGCAGTGCATTGCACTCTAGCTCAGCTGAGCTTCGGTTGCCCTTCCCTGCCGACAGCCTGGCTGATCTGAGCAAGGAATGGAGGAAGCTGCAGCGTTCGAGGGGGCGGAGCTATTGCGCTCCAAGCTGGCCCACAGGAAGTGCCTGGAGAGGGTTACTTCCGGGGCATATGACATCATCATCGGGCGCCGGAGACGAGGTTCCAGTCTTCATAAACGGCGCGAACAGAGAACGCTGGCTGCTGGTGTTTCTTGGTGTTAAGCAGCCAGGCTGTGGATGACCAAGAGGGGCAGAATGGATCCTCCTGCAGTACCTGCACAGGCAGCGGATGCAGTTCCCAACACCAGCACCTCACAGGTAAGCCTGGGGTGTTCTGTCACCACCTTGCTATCCCTGCGAGTGTTCCCTCCCCCTCCCCCCTCTGTAGTAGTGGGTGTAAGGGGACACATTTCCTCCCTCCTGCACGTGGTGTTACGGAGTGATTGTGTGGCTTTAATTACATTGTGGGTCATTTATTTTGTCTTGCAGACCAAGACTCAGGACAAGGCCCAAGCGCAGCCACTTAAAAGGAAATGTGCGGTTTGCGCAAACAAATTGAGCTCCTCCATGGAGCAAAGCAGTTTGTCGCACCTGTATAGAAGGCCTAGTAAAGGATGACCCGGTTGCCTCTTGCCAGAAGATGCTTACTTCTGTTAGGGATGAGCTTGCGTCCACCTTCAGTTCCTTTAGAACGCTTATTGACAAGCTCCAGACTCCAGCAGAGAGTCCATCTTCACTGAAGGCGTCAGTAAGCACTCCGCAGCAGGCAGAGAGTGAAGACTCTGAGGCTGAGGTCAGATCTACCCGTTCTTCTCTGGAAGAATCAGGGTCAGATACAGAGCCCAGAGATAGAGAATCCACTCGAGGCTCAAGATTTAAGTTATCCGTTGAGGATGTAGATGACTTATTAAAGGCTATCTATACTACCCTTGAATTAAAAGAGGAAGAGGTTCAGTTATCCAAACATGATCTTATGTATAAAGGATTACATAAGAGAAAATCAAGAGTGTTTCCAGTTCATAGTTCTTTGGTTGATACTATTAAACTGGAATGGGATAATCCTGAGAGAAAACCATTCTTCTCTAGTAACCTAAAAAGGAGGTTTCCTTTTGATGAGAACACTGCGCAGCCATGGAATAAGAATCCCAAGTTAGACGCACCTCTTTCAAAAGTTTCAAAAAACTCGGACCTGGCGTTTGATGATATGGGTACGCTTAAGGATCCGATGGACAAGAGGGGGGATATCCTTCTCCACAGAGCCTGGGACTCAGCAGTTGGAAACATGAAACCAGCTTTGGCTTCCACTTGTGTGGCCAGAAATCTGGAGGTTTGGTTGACTCAGATTCAGTCACATCTGACAGCAGGTACCTCCAGAGAGCAAATTTTAAAGTCTTTTCCTCTCCTATTTCAGGCAGTGGGTTTTTTTGGCAGATTCTTCCGCTGAGTCGGTAAGAATGTCAGCCAGGACTTCGGCTCTAGTGAACTCGGCCAGAAGAAGCCTTTGGCTTAAGACCTGGTCAGGGGACTCGGCCTCCAAGTTGCGCCTTTGTGGCCTTCCTTTAACTGGCGATCATTTATTTGGCCCAGGTCTACAAGAGGCACTGGAACGCACGGCTGATAAGAAAAAGGCGTTTCCAGAGAAAAAAAGAGTTCAGACAGCCAGAAAATTTTTTCGTGGCCAAAACAGGCAACGGAGTCCTAGAGAAAAGGACAGCAGGCCGAAAAAGCATTGGACTGGGCACAAAGGCAGAGGCAAAGGGGGAGTGCTATTTAACCCTCCTCAACAGCCCGCCAAGCCGCAGTGACTTGTGTTCCCCGGTGGGAGGGAGATTGAGGGCCTTCATCCCACGGTGGGCAGCAGTCACTCTGAGCCCCTTCGTCCTGGACCTAGTGACTAACGGGTACAGGCTGGAGTTTGTTCACCAACCACCAGAACGTTTGTTGGTCACATTTCCTCCACAAGATCGGGAAAAAGCGAGGGCTCTGGGTCTCTAGATCGGAGACTTATTAGATCAAAAAGTCCTGATTCCTGTTCCTCGATCGGAGCGGGGCAAGGGATTCTATTCCCATGTATTTGTGGTCAGAAAGCCGGCAGGAAAGTTTCGACTTATCCTGAATCTCCGGACCTTAAACAAGTCCATCAGATACAAGCATTTCCGTATGGAGACGGTTTTTACAATCAAAAACCTACTATACCCAAACTGCTTTATGGCCACGTTGGACTTAAGGGATGCTTATCTTCACATCCCTATCCATCCAGCCTTCCAAAAGTTTTTGAGATTGGCAGTGAAGACGGGTATGGGGACCCGACATTTTCAATTTCAGGCCCTCCCCTTCGGTCTTTCCTCAGCCCCACGCATCTTTACGAAGGTGTTGGGGGAAGTGCTGGCTCCTCTAAGATTAAAGGCAATAACGGTTATCCCTTACTTAGACGACCTCCTGATAGTGGCAAAATCATACCAAAGGCTGTTGGAAGATCTCCAGGCTGTACAGGACTTCTTACAGTCCCTAGGCTGGCTAATAAACAAAGAAAAATCGTCCTTGATTCCGGCCCAGAAAGTAACTTATCTGGGTTACGATTTTTGCTCCGTGAACCAAAGAGTTTTTCTTCCTCAGGAGATGATTACCAAAGTGTTCCAGACTATGTCAACATTGCAGACCAACCAGTCGGTCTCTCTGAGACAGGTGTCGAGGGCAGAGGGTCTTATGACCTCATGTTTTCCCGCAGTACCATGGGCGAGACTCCGTCAGCGTCCGTTACAAAGGTTTCTTTTAAGAAACTGGGACGGGGACGTAAGGTCCCTGGAGTCAAGGATCTGGCTTCCCGACAGGATAAAAAGAAGCCTGTGGTGGTGGAGAGCTGGTCAGCACCTAGCAGGAGGTCTCCCATGGTCCTTTCCCATTTCCCGAAGGATTACCACGGATGCGAGTTCCTGGGGATGGGGTGCCCACCTCAGCAATGCAGTAGCACAAGGAGAGTGGTCCCCAGAGGAGGCAAGGGCCTCATCCAATCAAAGAGAGCTGCTTGCAGTCCAGAGAGCCCTCCAGTCTTTTCAGATGGAGATCAGGGGTCACAACCTCCAAATCCTGTCAGACAATATAGCGACAGTCGCGTATATCAACAAGCAGGGAGGCACGAGAAGCCGGAGGCTTCAGTCCATTGCACAG
The DNA here is from genome assembly GCA_037952835.1 of Lithobates septentrionalis. Classification (NCBI taxonomy): domain Eukaryota; kingdom Metazoa; phylum Chordata; class Amphibia; order Anura; family Ranidae; genus Lithobates; species Lithobates septentrionalis. The sequence goes on along the minus strand of JBBDGP010000232.1, from coordinate 693,562 downwards.
GAGATCCTTTCATGGGCAGAGGGGAATCTAGCCTCCATTTCTGCTGTACACCTGAAGGGGAAAAACAATTGCCTGGCAGATTATCTCAGCCGTCACAGGATAGACCGAGACAACTGGTCCCTTCATCCCGAAGTCTTTGCAGACCTCACCAAGAGATGGGGTTATCCGGTAGCGGATTTGTTCGCAAACCGAAACAACTGCAAGACGGAGATATTCTTTTCCATGAACCCGGCAGACCAAGCCTTGGGGATCGATGCTCTGGCGAACCCGTGGCCTCCAGGCCTATGTTATGCCTTTCCGCCAATCAGGCTGATTCCAGAAGTCCTCCGGAAGTTTCGGCTGGAAGAGACAGATCTGATTCTAATTGCCCCGTTTTGGCCCAAGAGGCCATGGTTTTCCCTGCTACAGTCTCTGGTTTCAGAGCCTCCGTGGAGTCTTCCGAAAAGGGAAGACCTTTTATTGCAGGGTCCAGTATCACACCCTCAGGTGGTTTCCTTAAACTTGACGGCCTGGTATCTGAAGAAAAGATACTGAGCGCCCAAGGGTTCTCTGACAAAGTAGTCAGGACTCTCGTTAATTGCAGGAAGCCAGTTACTAGAGCCATATATTCCAAAGTTTGGAAAAGGTTTAACTCATGGTTATCTGAAAATGATAGATTAACTCATGATATTCCGTCTATTTTGGAATTTTTCCAAGAGGGTGTCGACAAAGGTCTTTCTGTTAGTACCTTAAAGGTACAGGCGGCAGCTATTAGTGTGTTCCTCCAGTTGTCTCTCCTGGAAAATCCCACTATAGCCAGATTTTTCAAATCTATCTCTAGGGCCAGACCAGTAGTAGTGAGAAGTTGTCCAACGTGGGATCTGTCCCTAGTACTTCAAACTCTGGTAGAATTTCCGTTTGAACCTCTGGAAAGTATGTCAGTTAAGTTACTTACATTAAAAACTGTGTTCCTTATAGCTGTTACCTCAGCTCGTAGGGTAAGTGAGTTGCAGGCCCTATCAGTTAGGGAGCCCTTCCTCACGATTTTTGAGGATCGAGTTGTGTTACAAACCGATCCAGGTTTTTTGCCCAAGGTGGCAAGTACATTCCACCGATCTCAGAACATTGTATTGCCAACCTTTTGTAGTTCGCCACAGGGCGACTTAGAAAGAAAATTTAGTTTTCTAGATGTAAGAAGGATTCTCTTGGTCTATCTTGAGGTCACGAAGACCTTTAGGAAAACCGATGCCTTGTTTGTCCTCTTTTCTGGAGTTCACAAGGGGAATAGTGCATCTAAAGCCACATTGGCTAGATGGATAAAGCAAGCCATCTTGGAAGCTTACAAAATTAGGGAGGTCCCTACACCTTTTGTTACTGCGCACTCAACTAGAGTCTTGTCTACGTCTTGGGCTGAGAGGGCTGGTGCCTCACCGGAACAAATTTGCAGGGCTGCCACTTGGTCCAGTTACTCGACCTTCATTAAACATTATCGCCTGGATCTCCTATCAGCTCAGGAGCAGGCGTTTGGTCATAAGGTCCTTCAGGCAGTTGTCCCTCCCTAGACTGGTAAGTTCTGGCTCATCGTCTCATGGGCTGTCCTGGAAGACGCTTGGAGAAAAGCTGAGTTAGACTTACCGGTAACTCCTTTTCTGAGAGTCTTCCAGGACAGCCGGATTTCCACCCGGTATTGTCTGAAGTTATGTGTATTATGCATATGTTTTGCAGGGTCCTACGGTTCTTGAGAATACTGACATGGGCCTGGAGGACCGCCCTTTTATCTGGTGGGGGTGACGTGTTTCCTGTCCTGGTAGGAGGAGCCCAAGGTCTCATGGGCTGTCCTGGAAGACTCTCAGAAAAGGAGTTACCGGTAAGTCTAACTCAGCTTTTTTTACAGAGCTTGTGTATTGAGCTCTTTGCCAGTAGTTCTATTTTTAAAAGTAATAACTATTTAGTACAGTTCTTGATCCGCCACTGTTTTGCCCTGCAGTTACCAGCAGAAGATGAGGTGTTACAACAGAAGCTACGAGAAGAGTCACGAGCTGTATTTCTGCAGAGGAAGAGTCGAGAATTGCTAGATAATGAGGAGCTACAGGTGAGAAGTGTTGTCAAGGGTTTTTGCATCTTTACAGTGAACTTGTCACCTTGGTATCTGCTAGAATCTGCACTTGCCTTAGGCTTTATGCAAGGGTTTCATTTTAACCAAATTATGATTAAACCCTGAACCCTGGCACTAATCCCAACTCCTGTCGGTCTGGTCACAAACGTTCAGGCATTTTCTAGCCAATTTGACTTGCATGAATTTGGACATTTTACAAAAGAATAGAGATTACTGTGAGATGGTATTTCTCATACAGAATGGCTGTGTCAACTGTACTGTATCCAATATTAATCTACCAATACTCTAATTGTAAAGTGTATATGTTATACTGTAAATGTTGATTTATGCCTCTTGCAATTGCTACAAAATGCTAGGATCCTCTGACCCTATAAAGATCTATACTTCTCATGTTACTACTCATAAGTGAAGAATTGAGAGCGGGGTAGATGAGCACAGGGGCATCAGCAAGTCAAATCTATCCTATGTAGAATTATTCTGATTTGTCACCCGCATACTTGGTTATATACAATATTTCCACTGTACAACATTGAAAGATGGATATTAACGCCTGAAGGCAACACAAACCTTAAAGCCTAACTCCACATTTATTGTCGCTTTAAATAGCTTGAGCCAAGCTGGCACAAATGGACTATTTACTGCACTAACAGCACTTGCTGCACTACTTAGCCATTCACTGTAAGTTCTGTATTCTATGGATGAAAACAAAGCTTCCTCTGACTGAGTTGGATAGGGTGGGCTAATGATGCTACAATCTGCCTCAACCAATCAGAGGAAACTTTGTATTCATTCATAGAATACAGAGCTTCCCATGAATGGCTGAGCAGCACTCGACCTACATTCTATTGTGTTCCAGGAGCTTATTGGGGAGTCCTCATCTCACTGCCGAAACACAGCGCTGTGTACTATATGTAGCTGAGGCTACATACATTTTATTATAGCGCACGCAGCAAGCGCACCTGTTAGTGCATTGAATAGTCCATTTGGGCCAATACCGGTGTTCTTATATGCAGCATCAGAAGAAAAGTCCATCTCCTTGTCATCTGATATATGTGCTATGCCATTAGCTAGAGGTTAAGATCAACTGAACTGAAATGCTTTTTATTTTTTCTGTTTCTAATACTGTGACACTGTAGGTTATTTGGTAATTACATTTTTGTAATTTTTATTTTTTTTTTTTTTTATTTATTTTTTTTTTTGGAAATGCCTATATATATTTTCTCTTCTTTTTGAGCATCCAGCTACCTTTTTCCCCACTCCAATGCTTTATGCCTGTGCTGGCAAAGCTGAGTAACAGCTGCACTCCTCATTGCGCAGGAGGAAAGGGTGTGTCTTTAAATGTCTGTCAGATTCAAAAAGGCAATCCTGGTCAAGCGTGCACTCTAGAAGTGGCGCAGCATGAGCCAAATTCAAGTACAATTTTTTGAAAGGTATTTGAATTTGGCGCATTCTTCACCAACTTTAGAATTCGAGAGACACTTTCGCAAAATCTGCCTGTGCCAGCCTTTATGAATTACAGGGAATGTATTGCTTGTTCACTCTTTTTTTTTTTTTTTTTTTTTTTTTTTTTCTTTACTAAGAATCTGTGGTTTCTTTTGGACAAGCATCAGTCACCTCCTATGATTGGTGATGAAGCCATGATTAACTATACCAACTTCCAGACTGTAGGGGAAAAGGCTGGACAAAAATGCAGGTGAGTACCATGTTTGATAAACTTTTTCCTTCTATTTTATTTCTTCTCTTAACTTGTGCTTGCACACTATATTTTCTCTGCGATTATTCAATTATATTTTTGAACATTCTTTATATCAACATATCCTTCCTTTTCTCATAGACCATTTTTTACTGCAAAAGTATTCAGCAAACTTGTGCACAATGATCCATATGGAAGAATATCCATTATGCAGTTTTTCAACTATGTAATGAGAAAAGGTAAGTTTGAGGATTTATGGAGGGATGCTGGTCTAATAGGGGAATTAATATTGTATTAAAATGTAAAGTGGAACTTACCCCCACCCACGAATTCCCCCATTCACACAATCAAGGTGGATGAAGGAAGGCTGCGCTATTGTATTCTGACAGCAGGACTGCTCTGATGTCAGAATACACTGATCAGCACTGCAGTGCTGATCGACTGAAAGCTTTCCAACATTCCTGTTCAAGAGAAGCTGATCATTAGATTAAATTCTCTCTAGCTGTAACGGCTATAGATGGATCGAAATTTGACTGGTCTCTGCTGAACAAGCCAAATCCCAATCCATCTTTGGCCAGCATAATACAGGTCATACCTGGGTTGAATTACGAACAATTTTGTTGATCATAAATTTGTGCGTTTTTTAATCTGATGGTGCCACAATTGATTTAGAAATTAGACCAACCAAACCTTCAATTTCACCAATTGGTTAAGCTAGATGGACTTGTGTCTCCTTCTTCTTTTTTTTTTTTTTTTTTAACCAGACTAACTATGCAACCGGAAAAGAACATTTGTGGCTGGGATTCTCCCATCATTGATTAGAAATTCATTTGTTTTTCAAAAAAATTCCAACATGCCTGATCACTCAAATTCGAAGGCTGCACGAAAATCGGCTGTTGTTCCTGCCCCACTGATGGTCGAAAATTGAACGATTATTCAAAGGTGTATGGCCGGCATGAGCCTTTCTTTCATCTGCAGTTTCCATGCTGCTGCACATATAATCAGTAATGACACCAGCCATTTAATGGCTTGGTAGTTGGGTTAAAACCCGCCTATCACATTACAGACTTTACAAGGCTGTTGTTTTCAAAGACAAGGGAGGAACATACCCTGGGACTTTGGATCTGTGGACTTGATCACAAGCTGATAAGTATACCTCTCACTTTTTGGAAAGGACTATCACCTTTTGGAAATATTTACCTCTTCACATGGCTGTTTGAGAGCGAGTCTCAAAGGGACTCTGATTGGTACAGTGAGAGGGAGGTTAAGGAGGACTGCGTTCACCTATTTATGGTTCCAGCGAGCCACAATCATCTTACTGCACATTCAAACGCATATACCACCCCACTTGTATACCTCCTCTTGACCACTGTTACCCAGCAAGGGCCTCCCCCTTTTTTATTTTTCATCAATAATTTTTTTACTTCAACATACAATCATCCACAGTTTCCCAATACAGATCAGTAGAACTATTGATATTCTTTAGCTCCAGCCTTGTGGTTTGACTTCATACATCCTCTCCCTATGATTACTAGTTCAACCTTGATTTAACACCAGGGTCACTCTTCATAGGTCATCGGACCTGGGGATACTATCCAAGCTGTATCACAGCATTAACAACCTTTGAAACCTGGGTGGAATTACACCACCTATCCAGAGATGGTCCTTTTTGTTATAGCTTCAATGCTATGTATGCATGTTGTTTTTAATGTCATTTTCTTAACTTTTTGACATTAATAAATTTGTTTTGCTAATCATGCTTGTATGGTGAGTGACGTTCCATAGATATGTACTATCATAGGGTTAGTTGAACTATTACAGGTTTTATTTCTAAGTTTGTCAGTTGGGTTAAAAGCAAAAGACCTGTGACAGTTATGCCCCGTACACACGGTCGGACTTTGTTCGGACATTCCGACAACAAAATCCTAGGATTTTTTCCGACGGATGTTGGCTCAAACTTGTCTTGCATACACACGGTCACACAAAGTTGTCGGAAAATCCGATCGTTCTAAACGCGGTGATGTAAAACACGTACGTCGGGACTATAAACGGGGCAGTGGCCAATAGCTTTCATCTCTTTATTTGTTCTGAGCATGCGTGGCACTTTGTCCGTCGGATTTGTGTACACACGATCGGAATTTCCGACAACGGATTTTATTGTCGGAAAATTTTATATCCTGCTCTCAAACTTTGTGTGTCGGAAAATCCGATGGAAAATGTCCGATGGAGCCCACACACGGTCGGAATTTCCGACAACACGCTCCAATCGGACATTTTCCATCGGAAAATCCGACCGTGTGTACGGGGCAGTACAGTGAGGGCAAAAGTATTTGATCCCCTGCTGATTTTATACGTTTACCCACTGACAAAGAAATCCTCATTCTATAATTTTAATGGTAGGTTTATTTTGACAGTGAGAGACCGAATAACAACAAAAATATCCAGAAAAACGCATTTCAAAAAGTTATAAATTGATTTGCATTTTAATGAGTGAAATTAGTATTTGACCCCCCTATCAATCAGCAAGATTTCTGGCTCCCAGGTGTCTTCTATATAGGTAACAAGCTGAGATTAGGGGCACTCTCTTAAAGGGAGTACTCCTAATCTCAGCTTGTTACCTGTATAAAAGACACCTGTCAACAAAAGCAATCAGATTCCAATCTCTCCACCATGGCCAAGACGAAAGAGCTGTCCAAAGATGTCGGGGACAAGATTGTAGACCTTCACAAGGCTGGAATGAGCTACAGGACCATCGCCAAGCAGCTTGGTGAGAGTGTGACAACAGTTGGTGTGATTATTCGCAAATGGGCGAAACCCAAAATAACTATCAATCTCCCTAGGTCTGGGGCTTCATGCAAGATCTCACCTTGTGGAGTTTCAATGATCATGAGAACGGTGAGGAATCAGCCCAGAACTACGGTATACGGGAGAATCTTGTCAATGATCTCAAGGCAGCTGGGACCATAGTCACCAAGAAAACAATTGGTAACGCGCTATGCTGTGAAGGACTGAAATCCTGCAGTGCCCGAAAGGTCCCCCTGCTCAAGAAAGCACATGTACAGGCCAGACTGAAGTTTGCTAATGAACATCTGAATGATTCAGAGGAGAACTGGGTGAAAGTGTTGTGGTCAGATGAGACCAAAATCGAAACTCTAATGCCGCGTACACACGGTCGGACTTTTCGTCTACAAAAGTCAGACAGCCTGTCCGACAGACTTCCGGCAGACTTTCGGCGGACTTGCGGCGGACTTGCGGCATACTTTCTAACGAACGGACTTGCCTACACACGACCACACAAAAGTCCGACGGATTCGTACGTGATGACGTACACCGGACTAAAATAAGGAAGTTCATAGCCGGTAGCCAATAGGTGCCCTAGCGTGGCTTTTTGTCCGTCGGACTAGCACACAGACGAGCGGATTTCGGGGTCCGTCGTAGTTACGACGTAAAGATTTGAAGCATGTTTCAAATCTAAAGTACGTCGGATTTGAGGCTAAAAAAGTACGTTGAAAGTCCGGAGAAGCCCACACACGATCGGATTACCAGCCAGCTTTAGTCCGTCAGCGTCCGTTGGACTTTTGTAGACGAAAAGTCCGACCGTGTGTACGCGGCATTAGGCATCAACACAACTTGCTGTGTTTGTAGGAGGAGGAATGCTGGCTATGACCCCAAGAACACCATCCCCACAGTCACACATGGAGGTGGAAACATTCTGCTTTGGGGGGTTGCTTTTCTGCTAAGGGGACAGGACAACTTCACTGCATCAAGGGGACAGATGGGGCCATGTACCATCAAATCTTGGGTGAGAACCTCCTTCCCTCAGCCAGAGCATTGAAAATGGGTCGTGGATGGGTATTCCAGCATGACAATGACCCAAAACACACGGCCAAGGCAACAAAGGAGTGGCTCAAGAAGAGGCACATTAGGGTCCTGGAGTGGCCTAGCCAGTCTCCAGACCTTAATCCCATAAAAAAATATGTGGAGGGAGCTGAAGGTTCGAGTTGCCAAACATCGGGCTCAAAACCTTAATGACTTGGAGAGGATCTGCAAAGAGGAGTGGGACAAAATCCCTCCTGAGATGTGTGCAAACCTGGTGGCCAACTACAAGAAACGTCTGACCTCCTGATTGCCAACAAGGGTTTTGCCACTAAGTTATGTCTTGCGAAGGGGTCAAATACTTATTTCACTCATTAAAATGCAAATCAATTTATAACTTTTTTTGAAATGTGTTTTTCTGGATTTTTTTCTTATTCTGTCTCCCACTGTTAAAATAAACCTACCATTTAAAATTATAGACCGATCATTTCTTTGTCAGTGGGCAAACATACAAAATTAGCACGGGATCAAATAATTTTTTCCCTCACTGTATCATTCACGGCATGCCTTGAATGTAAGGCCCGTTCACACCTGAGCGATTTTCTGCTTGAAGCTTGTAGCTCTAAAACGATAAACAAGCCAAATCCCATTAATTTCAATGGCCCCTGTTCACATATGAGCAGCCTGAAGTGAAAATGCCTGTCGCTCAAAAAAGTACTTGAGCTTCTTTTTGGCAGATTAGAGGCGTTTTTGGTCCCATAGACTTCAATAGAAACGCCTGACTTGAGCGTTTTTACAAGCATTTTGTTGCTCTTTTTCTGACTAAACAGCAGCTCTCCACTCCAACTTTCCTCTCCCTCTCCTCCCCCTAGTGCTTTCTATTGGCTAAACAAAAATACCTGAAGCTGTAAAACGCTTGTAAAAAGCTGTAAAAACATTTTAAAAAAAAACGCCAGTAAAACGCTCAGGTGTGAATAAAGCCTAATGCCGTGTACACACGAGCAGACTTTTCGACAGCAAAGGTCCGACGGAACGAATCCGCCGGACAATTCGATCGTGTGTGGGCTTCATCGGACCTTTGCTGTCGAAAAATCAGACGTACTTTAGAAATAGAACATGTTTCAAATCTTTCCGACGGACTCGAGTCCGGTCGAAAAATCCGTTCGTCTGTTTGCTATTCCGACGGACAAAAAGGGACGCAAGGGCAGCTATTGGCTACTGGCTATGAACTTCCTTATTCTAGTTCGGCCGTACGTCATAACGTTTGAATCAGTCGGACTTTGATGTGATCGTGTGTAGGCAAGTCCATTGCGTCAGAACTTCGTCGAAAGTCCATCAAAAAGTCCTTCGGAGTTCAGTCTGTCGAAAGTCCGCTCGTGTGTACATGGCATAACTGTTTAAGAAATTGTTGAATCGATTGGTTTGGTTCCGCTATAAGCTGTTCATAAAACTCTTAAGTGGTTCTGTAGATTTACTCTTAATTGTCAGGAGGTCTGGTGTCTGTTTCTGGTCATCTGATTGAGCACTCCTCTTATTGTAGACTGCAGAGGCTGCTGTGAAGGACACTGCTGGCTCCACATCATGATCTATCATGATCTGCATTTTATGAATTAAAGTACAACTGTACCTTTTTACAGGCATAACAAAATAGCATACCACAGTCCAGATCCAGACTGAATGACAGTTATTTCCGGACAGCCAGTCCCCAGAGCAGGTCCCTATCCTCGAGGTCCCCCCCCCCCCCCCCCCACCCACACACACTACCCCCATGTCCCCTGCCCATGATTGCTTAGCTGGTAAGTGTGCTGGGGAAACCTATGTTTTGTTTGTGTTGTGCAAAGCCCTTTCATGTGCACCTTACCCTAAAAGCTTTTTATAAATTGGGGTGGTAGCCATTACTGGTAGGTTATTACTTGCACATAGGCCTGGGAGATTTTCTTGAAAAAAAAAATCTTTGATTCTCTTAAAAAAAACTCGATTAACGATTCAAATCGTTTTTTGTTTTTTTTTTTCTTTGGAAACCGCGCCGGTCCTGAGGCGCTGCGGGCATGAGCTTTTAGGCGAGGCCGCGGCTTCGGCCTAGTCCGCGGCGTCCGGCCTCGCGGACTAGGTCGAAGCTGCGGCCTCACCTAAAAACTCTTTGCCCGCAGCTCTTAAGGCCCGGCGCGGTGTCAGCGCCGGTCTGGAGGCGCTGCGGGCATGAGTTTTTAGGCGAGGCCGCGGCTTCGGCCTATTCCGCGGTGTCCGGCCGTAGCCGCGGACTAGGCCGAAGCCGCGGCCTCGCCTAAAAACTCATGCCGCAGCGCCTCGGGACCGGCGCGCTGAAAAAAAAAAATCTAAAAAAATCTATTTGCTTAAATTTCGAATCGATTTGACCTCTCAACTCGATTCAAGATTTAAATAGATTTTTTTCCCAGCCCTACTTGCACATTGCGTTTTGCAATCTGAACTCATTTTTTGGTGGATGACCGCACACTCGATAATAAAAATCAAATAAGTAAAAATCTTGACAACGGCGCACAACACACAGCATACACGGTTGACGCAATTCATGTCTTAAAGCGTTTCTTCGGCCTAGAAATAATGAAAAGTTAGCATCTACATTTTTTAAATTTAGCAGTTGACTTTTAATAATAGGACACTTGCCTGTCCAGGGATCCAGTGCAGTCCCTACCTGAGCTGGCTCTTAAGCCATCTTTTTGGGCCCAGGCGCCAGCAGGTTTACTTTCGGAAGCCGACTGTGACTGCTTGCAGCTTTACAGCCAGCTTCCCACTGTGCATGCTTGAGCTGTGCTGCGCTTTGTAAATAGTCCTGCAGCTTTCTAGGACCTGCGAAATGTCCCAGAAGGCTTGGGGGTGGGGGGCGGTTAACTGCTGCTCAGATTGCTACAGCGATCCGACCAGAGGTGGGCACAGGTACCTTTTTAAAAAACAGGCACCAGCTCCACTCCCAAAAAAATCAAGTGCAAAAAAAGGAGGAGGCTTCAGGTGAAGTTCCACTTTAATCATGTTGATTAAGTCTCTGTAACATGAAACGCATCGACTGCGTTCCCTGTGTGTTATGCTATGTGCTGCTGTCAAGATTTTAACTTGTTGAAATAAGGAAATTGGATTTTTATTATTGGGTGTTCGGTCCTTTACCTCCTATTTTCTTCAGTGTTCTCAGGAAGAACCGGACCTGCACCCTATGTTCTCAGGGCACTATATTACTGTATATAGTAATGTGCAATATCTTTTCTCACAGTGTGGCTACACCAGACAAGGATAGGTTTAAGCTTGTATGACGTGGCTGGACAAGGCTATCTCCGAGAGTCAGTAAGTAGCTGCCTGTATATTATATGTTTTTCTGTACTTTTAGTGTCATTGGAAGACTTTGTGAGTGAAAACACCACATTTTGTGTTTTGTTCTGTTACCAGTGATGTGGTTATCAATGATTTGTAAAGTGATTTGTTTGTCATTCTCTGGCAGGACTTGGAGAATTACATCCTTGAGCTTATTCCAACTCTGCCTCAGTTGGACGGTTTGGAGAAATCGTTTTATTCTTTCTATGTTTGTACAGCTGTCCGAAAGTTCTTTTTCTTTCTTGATCCTCTGAGGACAGGTAGTAGAAACTATACAAATGTTCTTTTTTTTTTTTTTTTTTTTAATGTTCCAGCACAATGTATATATACTCATAATAACCCATGCCGCAGATATTCTGTTTTAACCTGAATACATTAGACAGAAATAAGATTCTTCTTCTATACAGTAATAGTGTGTTTATTGCTGTACTCCTAGGATATGATGCAGAGGCTATTATGTACAGTAACTATATATAGCAGGAATGCTGGCCAGATTGTTAATAATCTTGATGAATACTAAAATGGGTTGTTTACAAGAATGTCATTCTTGCTTTTGATTATCTATATCTGAAGAAATTAAACATGTTACATACTAATCAATAAGCTTTTTTTCGTTTTCTGTATTTTTTTTTTCCAGGAAAGATAAAAATACAAGATATATTAGCCTGTAGCTTTTTGGATGATTTACTTGAGGTATGTACTCATATCTTAATAATTGTCTGCAGTACATTATGTACGTGAGCTGGTAATCTAAGCAATCAAATCATTTGGTGCAAGAGCCACATTGTTTTGACAATTTAGGTTCTCAAACGTTTCCTGCCTGCAGGGAAAAGTCAGAGCTTTGACTGTGGGAGAAAGTAAAAGAGGGGAATATATTACCCCATCTGGGATTCCAAATATTGAATGCTGTAGTTGGCTTACTCTACCATTCCTACAGGGAAGTAATAGAACAAAGTAAATGGCCTAAGTGCCTTGTCACACTACTGATTCTGCTGCTGGTGAGCTATCTCCAAACGCACCACTGTAATTTTTTAGATATCAGCACACATCCCCAGGGATTGCTTCTGTTGCTGCACTGCTCACCTGATGCTTTTATGGTAATGTTCACTCAGATTTTTCTATTCGGATGCAAAAGTAATCACCGACTTACCAGTGGCCAGTTGTTACTTCTGTATTCTGAACATAAAAGTTTGACTGAACAGTGCTACAGTTAGGCCCTTTTCACACTGGGGCGAGAGGAGTGTTGGCGGTAAAGCGCCGCTATTGTTAGCAGTGCTTTACCGTCGTTTTAGCGGCGGAATTCGGCTGCTAGCGGGTGGTAGTTTTACCCCCCCGCTAGCGGCCGAGAAAGGGTTTAAAACCACCACAAAGCACCTCTGCAGAGGCGCTTTGCCGGCGGTATAGCCACGCTGCCCCAATGATTTCAATGGGCAGGCGCGGGGAAGGAGTGGTGTATACACCGCTCCTTCACCGCTCTGAAGATGCTGCTAGCAGGACTTTTTTTCCTGTCCTGCTAGCGCACCGCTCCAGTGTGAAAACCCTCGGGCTTTCATATTGGAGACACAGCAGCGGCTGTTTCAGGTCGGTTTGCAGGCGCTATTTTTAGCGCAATAGCGCCTGCAAACCGCCCTACTGTGAAAGGGGTCTTACAGTTGTTTTTGTGTGGATATAGGTATCTCCAACTGGCAGAATCACAAAGCTGCAACTGATACCTTTCAAATGGGCGTTGTTTGCCAAAATACTGCAAAACTATGCTTGTTGGGGAGTAAAAATACAGTGACATTAGGCTATAGAAAAAAATTGAGTGGTATCATAGTGATCCTAGTGTGATGTTACCTAAATCTAGTGCAGTATCAAGCAGGATGTATGGTTCATGGGTCAGGATGAAGTCTAGTTGCTAAATTTTTGTTACACTTTTTTTATAGCTGCGGGATGAAGAACTTTCTAAAGAAACTCAGGAGTCCAATTGGTTTTCTGCTCCTTCTGCATTAAGAGTCTATGGTAAGTTCATTTCAGTTTCTCTCTTATCTTCAGTGGATCCGTACTGATAACTGACCTGCCTAAAGCTGGGTACGTACTAGAAGTATTTTCTGTTCAACCCAGCGGGCTGAATGGAAGAAGAAAAAAAAACGGACAGATCGCTGTACTAACACAAGCAATGTTAGTTTGGCAATCTCCCCCTCTCTGGTATTGTATTCTGACAGATGGACTGCCCCCACCCAGAGCACACTGATCAACGCTGATCAGATGCTGGCTTTCCAGCATGCCCGTTCGACAGAAGCTGGCTGTGAGATCGGCTTCTGTAGAACAGAGAGCTGTACACACGGGCTGAAAGTCGGCCAGTTCCTGGTGAACCAACCTATTTCTGGCGATTTTCGGCCCATGTGTACAAGGCTTAAGCAGGTTGGTTACTTCACTTTCACTCTGAATATATGCAAATGTTATTGAATTACCCCTTCACATCATTGCCGTACAGTTTATCTTCATCATCCAAATATTCATATCTGTATATGTACTTAAATCATATCTAAAGCCAATAATAATTTCTTATAATGTAATATATTAATGCTTCCTGTCCTTAGATATGTTGGCTGTGTTAAAGAGAAAAGGAGGGTTGGGACTTTAAATGAGGTGTGCGGCAGGCACCTGGCAAATACTCAAAAGTAAAATGGCATGTTATAGATTCATATACTTGAACATTAGTGGACTCGTAACACAACACAATGTAGACCATAATAATAATAATATTGCTGAGAGCAATTATTAAAAATGCCTCATCAACAAGATTAAATTCATGATGATAATAATGGTGATGACAGTTCATACAAAAAAATAGAACATGATTGTCAGTAGTACAGTGGCATATGGGTATTGATTTAAGAGCTGATTGTATCAAAAGATGTATTGATGATAACTCATTAACACATTCATATATTCAACGTGTGTGTGTATATGTATGTATATATATTGAGCTCCACGAAACGCATTGAGCATAAAAATGCAATTTTTTAGTATTATCATGCGTTTACATGTTGAATATAATATATATATATATATAATATATATTAGGGTTGTACCGATACTAGTATCGGTATCGGCACCGATACCGAGCATTTGCCCAAGTACTTGTACTCGGGCAAATGCTCCCGATGCTTCCCCCGATACCTAGAGGACAGCTGTGATCGGCGCGTGGGGGATTTACAAGATTCTCCCCCAGCGGCTTTCACAGCTTTAGTGACATACAGCGGTGATCGGTCACAACTGACTGTCACTGCATCCTCCTCCATGCCCCCTCCTTTCCTCTGTGCCTCTCCGCTGTCCCCTGCATTCCTCTCTCCTTATCTGTCCCCCTCCGTTCTCCCCCTCCGTTCCTCTCTCCTTATCTGTCCCCTCCGTTCTCCCCCTCAGTTCCTCCGTCCTCCCCCTCCTTCTTTTGTGTATGGATAGAGTCAGCTGACGCTGCAGAGAAAGGGACTGGGGAATCTCTATCCTCGGTCTCTTTCTCTGTCTTAAGGGGGAGATATTAGAGGTCTGTTAAGACCCCTGATATCTCACCAAAGCCCCCCAAAAGGGCTGATTAAAAAAAACAAAAAAAAACAAAACAATAAAGAATAAAAAAATATTATTGTAAAAAATAAAAATTGTAAAAAAAACAAAAAAAAACACACACACATACAACGTTCACCCCCCCCAAAAAAATAGCAAAAAAAAAACTGTCACGTGACATTAAAAAAAAAGTATCGGTAATCGGTATTGGCGAGTACTTGAAAAAAAGTATTGGTACTTGTACTCGGTCCTAAAAAAGTGGTATCGGGACAACCCTTATATAAATATATATATATAAATATAAATATATATATATATATATATATATATATATATATATATTCAACATGTAAACGCATGATAATACTAAAAAATTGCATTCTTGTGCTCAATGCGTTTAGTGGAGCTTAATCCACTTCCATAGGAGCAAGATGCTTGACAGAAATAGAGAGGACCCCCCAAAAAAAGGGAGATTACCTTTCCTATTATACTTAGAAATCAGCCCATGGTTCAATACATATTGGCTGTGTTATTTTCCTTTTTTCGGGCATTCTTTTATCCTTTATTTTCACATGGTGATCCTGCCAGTAACACGCTTCCTGCCCTGGGGTGAAGGCACTTACGTTTTTTGTTTTTTTTAACAAAAAGTTTTTATTTTTCATTAAAAAAAGAAAACAAGTAAAGACATTGGGCAGTGGTCATATTCACATCATACATAGATAACAATGTAAATGGTACATGTTTGTCGACATTTCCTTCAGATAGCGAAAAAAGGGGGTGAGGGGGGAAGGTAGATACGATGGTTTACAGCAATTATTACAGTTTCATCTTATACCTGGGATCATCTTTAATTCCATTCATAAAGGCTCAGAAATATGTATAGTACCATAAGCAGGGAGCTACGGGTAGTGGGCATAAAGGGTTCATTATTTGCCCACATGGGGGCCAGTAGGTAGTAAATACAGGGGTGTTGAAGGCACTTACTTTAGTGTATTTATGGAGGAGCAGCATTGTCATCCTAGGCTGTTTGCTCCTGATTTAGACTGCGAACATTTTGCCCTTTCCTTATTTCCATTAAAAATGGGGAGGTGCTCTGTAGTTCACAGAAGGCTGGGAAGGCTGATAACTACATTGTTTGAGATTTCAGTTCAGTGAAAAGGAAGTTACAAACACACTAGATTTTTTAGCAGGTATTTATCTGTACTTGCAGCGTATGTATTTAGCCTGAAAAAGGAAATCTATGCAGTCACTACATTTTTAGGATTGATGATCCCCAATATATCATATTTTTGTTCTTCTTGTTTTTTGGTTATACTTTAACTGAGCTCAACCACTGAGTGATGAAAACCAATAAAATATAAATAATGTTGGTCTCCATATGTGTGCAATGTTTAAGAATTATTATTGTCAGAAGTATGACGACAGGATGTGAGTCTTGTAGCTGATTTTCACTGACTTGTGTTTACTACTTAGGTCAGTATCTTAATCTTGATAAAGATCATAATGGGATGCTAAGCAAGGAGGAACTGTCCCGTTATGGTACCGGAACCTTGACCAGTGTATTCTTAGATCGAGTCTTTCAGGAATGTCTGACATATGATGGGGAGATGGTAAGACTTATACATCATAATGTGTTGCCTAATCAAGTCTTCTTTCGACTATGTTAACATTGTAAGAATTAAAATCTGAATACTATAAATCAGAGTTTGTTATTCAATAGTGCTGTACTTGGTACATTAACTTCACGCCGAGTTGTTCCCTGTAGTGCCTATAAAGTATTGTGACATATTCATTGTCCCCACTGGAAATATTAAGATTATGAAGAATGTGTACTTTGGGGTTCCTTGATTTTTGTTCAGGACAACTGCATCTTAGAATAAGTGTTTGGGTGTATCTACAAATGGGTAAATACATAAATTCTAATTGCAAATAAGGAAATGAAAGATGGGATAAGGTGGAAAGGACAGAGAGGGGGTCTTCTCTATGCCTGATCTATCATTCATACTGAATGATTTATAGAAGGACTTTTTGTCCAGTCTTGGAACACTGCCATTAAGTGGATCCCAGCAAATCACATTATTGATGAGGACTTGTCCATCAGGGCATGCAATAGCTCTTCATTGCCCTTTTGTGAACTCGGAGCTCCAAAGGTGGTAGACCTTTTTTGTGCAGATGACTACACTGAATAAAAGTATGACCATAATATGTTTGCCCCCAGTAAGTGTGTTGTAGTAATGAAAAGGTGTGGGCAGTCAATACCACCAGTGCTCCTACTGGTCAGTGTGCTTATGACCAGATGCATTCATCCATCATTCAATGTTACTGTTAGCAGGTCCTTTTGTTGGTGCATTAACAGGAAGCAATTGGTAATCTGCTTTTTCAGTAGGCACAATTTAGTTTGTACTAAGTTGTAGACATTTGCATCTGTTAAATATTTTGCTGATGTCTTCAAACCCTTCTGCATTCTTTAAAGTGGTGTTCCGGCCGAAATGATACTTTTTAAATAAAAATACCCCTATAATACACAAGCTTAATGTATTCTAGTAAAGTTAGTCTGTAACCTAAGGTCTGTTTTGTTAGTTTATAGCAGTAGTTTGTTATTTTATAAACTTACAGCAGGACGTGGCCATCTTAAGTGTGGGCATCTGAAGCCAGGCTGTATTTCTTCCTGGATCTCATCCTTGCAGATCTCGCACATGCTCAGTGCAGCACAAGCAGTGTAATAGGTTTCCATAGCAATGGCAGTTTCAGAGGAAGTTGCCGCCCCTTCCCAGAAGGCATTGCAAACAGGAAATGATGCGATGGGCCGCGGCCAGGGAGGAGGAAGTGAAAAATTAATACAGCAGATATACAGTAGGTGCTGAGAAAAAAATATTTAAAATATCCAATTCGTTTACAGTGCGCAGTTTAGTGAGGGATGCTGAAGAGTTGTAAAAGTGGGTGGAACTCCACTTTAAATCTAAAGTTCTCTAGATTATTGTGTACATGAATCCATGCTCAGGCAGAACTGCCAAGTAACTTGGAGGATTATGGTTGGAGCACATGGTTGAAGTGTTCAAAATTGTTTATGGTAGGAAACCTAAACTTATATGAGCATAAGCATCCTTCCAAGCATGCCAACCCAAATACATCCGATATGTACCATTTTTTACAAAGCCACTATACTTGTTCCTCTAGTCTCCTGAGAGCAGTCTTAGAGGAAGATGTCTATTATATTTTTACCTAGGTGAGTTGTGTTTGGATGACATGAGTAAAATTGGAAGCCAGGAAATTCTCTGTGCTTTTAACAGTAGGGATAATCAAAAGCTGTCAACAGGTGTTCATATTTCCATCAGAATCAGAGATTTTATCATTTTACAATACCAATCCTAAAATGAAACACCGCATTGATGAGTAATGATTCTCAACTTTTACCTCTGCTGCCTATCAGCCCGGAAATCCAAAATTCAGTTACAAAGCGTTGGGCTCAATCCCTTAAAATTCAGCTTAGCATCAAGTTTTATTGGAAAAATTGTATCAAATTCTGAACTAAAATCAATAAAAGCATGCAAGCATATTAGCTATTCTTGTTTTCCAAAGGAAACAACACAGAATGCAATGCCAATGCAATGGCATCCTCAATAGATCTATTTTCCCTGAATGCAAACTGGTAGCTAGCTATCTAACCCCAAGAGAATATGCTGTTTTATATGTTTTTAATATGAGGTTCTCAAAGCATTGCATTACAGTGGGAGTCAGGGCCACATGGCGATAATCTTTAGAACAGGGAATACTGGAATTCTTTGGGATCGGAACAATTAATGATTTTAAGCAAGAAGGCCCCACCTCCTGCTTCTAAAAAATAATTGAAGTCCACAAAGACATTTTCCAATTGAAAGGCACATTTCACCCTCACCCCCCTATCTACCCAAGGTTACTTACTTTGGGGCCCCATATCTCAGGGCCACTTGGTGCTAGGAACCCCAGCTTTGGACATGTTATGGTACCAGTTCCACTGGGTTTGCACACCAAATTTGGGGTTCCTAGCACCAAGTGGCCCTGAGATACGGGGCCCGAAATTCGGTTCAGAAAATGTCAAGCACTTTTCTGCAGCAGAGAATGACATTTTCTGAACCTACTTTGGGACCCCATATCTCGGGGCCACTTGGTGCTAGGAACCCCAGCTTTGGACATGTTATGGTACCAGTTCCACTGGGTTTGCACACCAAATTTGGGGTTCCTAGCACCAAGTGGCCCTGAGATACGGGGCCCGAAATTCGGTTCAGAAAATGTCAAGCACTTTTCTGCAGCAGAGAATGACATTTTTCGAACCGATTTTGGGGCCCCGTATCTCGGGGCCACTTGGTGCTAGGATTTTGGATATGTTGTGGTACCTGTTCCACTGGGTTTGCACACCAAATTTGGGGTTCCTAGCACCAAGTGGCCCTGAGATATAGGGCTCCAAAATCGGTTTGGAAAAGGAAATTTTTTGCTGCAGAAAAGTGCTTGAGTCAAGTCCAGGGGGGCACTTTCAGCACAAAAAAAGTGCTGAAAAACTCGACTTGTACTCGAGTATATACGGTAATTACAGAATCATAAACCAACGGCATGGCAATTTTACAATTTGCGTCAAGTGGAATATATACTGCAGAATTAATAACTGCGGCAAGTTCTCTCTCTCTCTCGAGAGAGAGAGAGAGAGAGAGAGAGAGAGAGAAGGGATGACATTTTTACCCACTAGCTGACCGGGCCATAGCCGAATGATGGCTACAGCGCGGTCAGCTAGTTCTGGGAGGGCGTCCTGGGGCACGCACCCAGAAGTGTCTGTGATCCCTGGGTACTCCAGACTCGGCGCATCGGGGTAAAGGGCCGATAATCACTGTCAACAAACCGGCGCGTGTATGGTGGAGCTCTCTCTCCTCTTCTCTGATCGGTATAGCATGTGTGGAGAGGAGGGAGCCGGTGCAGCAGCGCTGTGGGCAGGATCTGAAGTGCCCACTCATGCCTCATCAGTGCCTCATCAGTACTCATCCTGACAGTGCCCTCTGCATGTTGGGTGTCTGTATGTGGCCAGGCTGTGTAAAAGTCTCACATTGCGTATCGCCATACTCAGTAGCAGAATGTATTTTGGGGTAGAATTTTTGGTATGCACATGCCATGTGTTAGAAACATCTTATAAATTAACCACCTATAACTTTCATACAGACCAAATAATATTATTCTATTTTTACCAAAGACATGTAGCAGTATAAGTTTGGGCCAAAATTTATGAAGAAAAATTACTAATTTGCTAAATTTTATAACCGAAACAAAGAAAAATGCTTTTTTTTTTCCAAAATTTTCGGTCTTTCTTCATTTATATCGCAAAAAAATAAAAACCCGGTGGTGATTAAATACCACCAAAAGTAAGCTCTATTTGTGTGAAAAAAAGGGACAAACATTTCATATGGGTACAGTGTTGCATTACTAATTGTCATTCAAAATGTGAGCGCACTGAAAGCTGAAAATTGGTCTGGTTAAGAAGGGGCATAAGTGCCCAGTGGGCAGGTGGTTAATCAACAGGAACTCCCCATCTGTTGTAAACTGCGAATCTACCTTGACTACATTCTGACATGCATGATTCACATAAACACCCCCCCCCCCTTTCTTCTTATGTGATGCCTGCATCCTATCAGATCTAAAAAAAAAAAAAAAAAAAAAAAACCCTTCCAGGGAAACAGCCTCATCAGGTGACACCTGGTCTCTGTGCAAATTGGCACAACATTCCCAAATCTCTCTGCTGAGTAATGAAAATTTGCAGCTGCTCCATCCTTCTCTCCAGGAGTCGCAAATTTGCAAGAAACAAACTGGCGAGTGGTGTGAGTTTAGGTCCAGGGTTTCTAAGCCTTTCTCTAAGACCTGCTCTCTTCCTGGGTCTCTGGCCTGTCTTCCTCGGCTTCCACCCCTCTTTCCCCTGATGTGATGTAAAGATGATAGGTTTGTGCTATTTTTAAAGTGCATATAAACCCAAAACTAACAATGTAATTGCAGCTCACCAGTCCTTAGATGTTAAAGCTGCATTAGTTTGGTTTTTTTCATGGCGTTTTTTTTTCCTTTGCATTCACCTGGTATTTCTCCAAGTAACACACCTACTGTCCTAGCGTGGCAATGCTTGCTCACTTCCATGTATCTATGGACAAAGCCTTTGCTTTCAACCTAGGCTGGACTTAAAACATGTCTTCTTGTCTTCATCTCCATTACAAAGGTGGTGGGGTGGGGATTTAGCAATTTACAAAAGAAAACTAGAAACTAAGAGGGTGGACTTTAAAGGCACACAGGTAGACCGTCTAAAAATAATTGGCTTGATTTATTAACCACTTGACCACTGCGCAGACCAATTTTCAGCTTTCGGTGCTCTCACATTTTGAATGACAATTACTCAGTCATGCAACACTGTTCCTATATGAAATTTTTGTCCTTTTTTTCACACAAATAGAGCTTTCTTTTGGTGGTATTTAATCACCGCTGGGTTCTTTTATTTTTTGCGCTATAAAAGAAAAAAAGACCGAAAATTCTGTAAAAAAAAAATGCATTTTTCTTCGTTTCTGTTATAAAATTTTGCAAATTAGTAATTTTTCTTCATATATTTTGGCCAAGATTTATACTGTTACATATCTTTGGTGGATATTATTTGGTCTTTGTGAAAGTTATAGAGTCCAAAAGCTATGGTGCCACTATCTGAAAATTGATCACAGCTGAAGTACTGATGGCCTATCTAATTTCTTGAGACCCTAACATGCCAGAAAAGTACAAATACCCCCCAAATGACCCCTTTTTGGAAAGAAGACATTCCAAGGTATTTAGAAAGATGCGTGATGAGTTTTTTGAAGTTGTCATTTTTTTCCCACAATTCTTTGCAAAATCAAGATTTTTTTTTTCACAAAATTGTCATATTAGCAGGTTATTTCTCACACACCACATATGCATACCACAAATTACACCCCAAAACACATTCTGCTATTACTCCCGAGTACGGCGATACCATGTGTGAGACTTTTACACAGCGTGGCCACATACAGAGGTCCAACATGCACGGAGCACCTTCAGGCGTCCTGGAGCACCCAGGCCAATTCTGACATTTCTCTCCTACATGTAAAAATCATAATTTATTTGCTAGAAAATTACATAGAACCCCAAAACATTATATATGTTTTTTTTTTTTTTAGCAAAGACCCTAGAGAATACAATGGCGGTCATTGAAACTTTTTTTATCTTGCGCGGTATTTGCGCAGCAACTTTTTGAACGCTTTTTTTTTTTTTTTTTTTTTTTAAAACAGTTTTATGCTTTAAAAAAAAAAAACAGTAAAGTTATCCCACTGTTTTTGCATAATGTGAAAGATGAAGTTATGCCGAGTAAATAGATACCTAACATGTCACCCTTCAAAATTGCACACGCTCGTGGAATGGCACCAAACTTCGCTACTTAAAAATCCCCATAGGAGACGCTTTAAATTTTTTTACTGGTTACGTGTTTTGAGTTACAGAGGAGGTCTAAGGCCAAAATTATTGCTCTTGCTCTACCGATCGCAGCGATACCTCACGTGTGGTTTGAACACCGTTTTAATATGTGGGCGGGACTCACGTATGCGTTCGCTTCGGCATGCGAGGACACGGGGGGGAAAAACAATTTTTTTTTTTTTTTTTTTTATTGTTCATTTTACTTTATTTATATTAGTTTGACGCTTTTGTCCAAAAAATACATTTTTTGATCACTTTTTTTCCTATTACAAGGAATGTAAACATCCTTGTAATAGGAATGTGGCATAACAGGTCCTCTTTACAGTGAGATATGGGGTCAATAAGACCCCACATCTCACCTCTGGGCTGGGAAGCCTGAAATAAAAAAATAAAAAAAAACGATCCTGGCTTCGATCGTAGCGGTGAGTCGGTAGAAGCCTCGGAGGGCGGCAGGAGGTGGGGGCATCCCCTCTCGCCTCCCATAAGAACGATCAGGCAGTGGAACAGCCGCTATGATCATTCTTATGATGTAGGGAATCGCCGGCTGAAAAAGCTGATATCTGAATGATGTCTGTAGCTGCACCCATCATTCAGATATCCCCGCACAAAGTCAAGGACGTCGTATGATGGCCGGCAGGCAGGAAGTGGTTAAAACGCATTTTTTTTTTTTCTTTTAACACAAAGTTGTCCATTTATACAATATTTCTAACACATAGCATGTACATACCAAAAATGACACCCCGAAATAGATTCTCCTACTCCTCCTGAGTACGGCAATACCACATGTGTGAGACTTCCACAGCCTGGCCACATACAGAGGCCGAGTATGGCTAGGTATGGCTAAGCATGGCTCGGTATGGCAAAGTATGGCTGGGTATCACAGAGTATGGCTGGCTATGGCAGATTATTGCGGGGTATTGCAGAGTATTGCGGGGTATTGCACAGGGAATTGCAGAGTATTGCACAGGGAATTGCAGAGTAGTGCAGGGTAATGCTGAGCATGGAGGGATGGCTGAGCATGGATGGATTGATCCATGGCTGTGACTGCACATGTCAGCCCACAGTGCTGCTGCCATCCGATCCCTCCCCCTCTGCACCGATCGGTACAGAGAGGGGAGAGAGGAACCGGCGTCATAACATGATGCCGGTTTTTTTACATGTAATCGCTCCGTAACGATCACATGGTAAACGGCCGCGACCAGCGGCCATATACCGTGATGTTCCTGTGTGCGCGCCTTTCTGGGATCACATCATAGTACGTGATCCCAGAGTTATCCAACCGCCGTGCAGCCGTCATTTGGCTATGGGCCGGTTGGTAACTGGTTAAATACAAAATTGATTGAACACAGTTATTACATATAACATGTGTATAAAAATTCATGAACTTTTCTATTCAATCAATTTTGTATTTAATAAATCAAGCCAATTATTTTTAGACGGTCTACCTGTGTGCCTTTAAAGTCCACCCTCTTTGTTTCTAGTTTTCATATGCCCATTATTGGGACGCTGGCACACTGCTACCTGTGTACCCACTGTGTCACCCTGTGTATAGTACACAAGTTTTGGAATTTCTTTTTCAATTTACAAAAGAAAGATAACATTGTTTGTGCTTTCAGCTGAGCTCTCAGGAAGTAACAGGGACACTGCATTTCTGGCAAGATCAACAGCTCCTTCCTGTTCTTGCTGAAAATGCCATCCTGAAATACAAAACTAATGAAGCTACCACATCTAAAACTGGTAATCTGCAATATATTATGCACCTAGATGTTTGTTCTTGAGCCTAGATATCCTTTAACAAAGAATGCATTGTTGGGCATTTGCAGTCAATAAGTGTATTACATGCTTACTTTTTACTTTCAGGATTACAAGACATACTTAGACTTTGTCTTGGCATTGGAGAACAGGAAGGAGCCGGCAGCCCTGCAATACATATTCAAACTTCTTGACATCGAGAACAGAGGCTACCTGAATGTCTTTTCTCTTAACTACTTCTTCAGAGTATGTTCTGGTTAGGTTGTAATCACCATGAAGAATCCCTTCCTCTGAACACATTTGGCTGTTTTTTGTGCAGATAAACCATTGGTGTTGTCTGCAGCAAGCAGACTGTAATTTTTATGTTTCTGCTGCAGATCAATGTGCCTTCGTACAGTGTTCCCCAAAATATATATTACTGTTCTGATATTTTTCCGTTGCTTTCAGAATCTAATTATGGGTATTTGGAGTTCCCTTTTAAAGTATATGTAAACTCAATCACCATAACTCTCTTATGAGGTTTACCATGTTAATTATATTTCAAATGAATATTTTTAAATCTGCAGCTCTTATTAAAACAATGCCTGGTGATCCTGCCATGAAGGTGCTTGTGCTGGCACTTTCAATGACAAGGTTATATCATTGTCTAGCAAGTGTGCTTTTTTTTGTTGCCGCCCTGTCACATGGGCTCCCAGTAAAGAAGTTACCATTAAACCATACTCTACACAAGCATGGCTGTCTTCATCAGGAAGGCTGCCATGAGAAATGCCATGCAACCATCACTGGAGTGCATATAGGAAGTGGCTAGAAAGGCTGCAGGAGATCAGCAGCACTGAGATGTAACAAAGTATGAAAAAAAGTTGGAAACAAGTATGTCTTGTTTTGGAGACACATTGTCGGTCTCAGCTGATACCAGAGGCGTAACTAGAACCTTCATGGCCCCCGACCGGGACCCCTCTCACTGATCCCAGGGCCCTTTACTCCCATTGTGGGACCTTTTATTACGGTCCTGCAGCGGGCCACCTTCCTTCCTGCCGTCTTGGGGTCCCCCCACAGTGACGAAACGCCCAGTTGAAAGTGTGACCTTTGTGCTCCTGGTAGTTCTGCCACTGGTGTAAGTAATTTTTTTTATTTTTGTTGTTTTTATTTTTTTACCATTTTTATTTTATTTACAATTTTATTTTTTACATATTTTTAGGACCCCCATTTGGGGGGCTTTGGTGAAATATTAGACCCCTGATGTCTCACTTTTGAGACCGAGAAAGGGACTCAGGACAGATATATCAGTCCCTTTCTCTGCAGCCTCAGCTGCAAGGAATAAATTAATGGGAATAGGTCTGTACAAAGCTTCCCGTTCATTCATAATCTGTAGCATAGTAAACACAGTTCACTATGTCTCAGTTATGAATGAATAAAAAAAAGTCGGTGCAGTCGGGGCAGGGAAGCACACGGGCCCAGGGCAGCAGGACAGGGGCAGTGAGAGCAGCATGTAGAGGAACCGATGCACTCCATTTTCCTCCTGCAGCCGCTGAATGTCTGCAAGAGAGAGAGGAGGAGAGTGGGCATTCAGCGGCTACATGGAGGGATCGGTTCCTTTACATGCCCCCGCCGTCCTTTCCAGGTGTACAGGGGGGGCAAAGGCCCCCTGGCGCATGGCGCTGGGTCGCACTGGCAAACCCTGTATGTACGCCCCTGGCTGATACGTAAACCTTTTGGATGAGATACATATTTATAGCACAATTCCTCTGCAGATCTACTGCAGGAAGCAAAGTCCATGTATGGAGAGAGATAAACGGTTTCATTACATTCATTACGTTTTACAATTATGCATCTTAGTGAAATTTGTTCATTTTCTGCTGTTGTCTTTGAATCAGGCAATTCAAGAACAAATGAAGATCCATGGCCAGGATCCAGTAACTTTTCAGGATGTAAAGGTAAAATTCCTAGTATATGTTCATATATTTCATTAATTGGAACCCTTTAATAACATGATGCACGAGCAGTGAGGTATCATAAACTGTAACATCTTATCCAGTGTTGGCTTAACCTTAAAGGA
Organism: Lithobates septentrionalis; assembly: GCA_037952835.1. NCBI lineage: Eukaryota > Metazoa > Chordata > Amphibia > Anura > Ranidae > Lithobates > Lithobates septentrionalis. The sequence continues at coordinate 667,786 of JBBDGP010000232.1, read as the reverse complement.
TAGGTTCACTTTTTGGAACTTATTGTAAGATGTTCCAGGATCTGCAGCCATTCCCCCTCCCAAGTGACAGTAGGTGGGCATCAGATGCCCCCTGTCACTGTTTGAAAAATAATGTAGCTGAGTGGGGCTCCATCCGCCTGACCACATCCTTCATTCACAGTCCCTTGTGAATGGGAAACTGCAAGTCTTGGCAGCCTTTGCGGCTGTCGCCTTTTAGTTTCAATTAACTATCATGGCGCTGTTGAGTGCTGTGGTAGTTAAATCATTCTTCCTGTCAGTGTGTATCTGCCTTGCCCATACGCAGTACGAGCAGACAGATACACAGAGTAGTCTGCAGCAGCCCTGCATGGCACTCGCTATCTGCTGATCATGGGTGCAATGCTTTCCAGGCTTCAAGTAAAAAAAAAAAATCAAAACACATTTTTTTTACCTGCAAAAAGGTGTGCATTTATTATTTTTTTTTTTTTTAAATGTGAACTTCTCCTTTAAAACAAATCTGAGATGAAACTGCCACTTGCAACATATAGAGGGCACCACCCTCAGCTTGGATACATTTTCCTATTCAGCACATGGATGCATCAGATCCTGGGAAGCTCTGGTATACAAACACCAGCCAGCATTTCTGTTCAAGAGGCAACCTGGCCCACCCCTTCCGCTTCTAAATTTCACTATTGGCTCAAACTTTCAAAGCTGGATCAGTTGAGAGGTGTGTGAGAGTGGCCGGGTTAGGCTAGCGATGCTAGCAGGGGGTTTAAATACTTTTTTTCACTTCCGTTTTCTTTTAAAAAGCTTTTTAAAAATTATGAACTCATTAAGGGCCTGTGTCAGTGGGCTTTTGGCATGTGTCTGTGGCATCAGCTTGAGATGCCTCTGAGATAATTCAGAACGTATTGACAGATTTATCTGACCTGCAGTTGAATGCCTTCTGACCTGCAGTTGGAGGTTTGACAAAGGAGCGCACACCTCCAAAATGCATAGCCACGCCCATTTACATCACCTATGTCAGGGATATTACTACAAGTCCCAAGTGGCATAGCAAGACTCTTGACAGCCACAAGCATGACACCCAGAGGCATGATGGGACTTGTAGTTTTGCAACAGCTGGAGGTCCGCTAATTGCATATCCCTGGCCTATGTCATCATGGCTGTCTGGTCAGCCTGTAACACTGCCTTGCAGAAGGCTGCCATCTGCTGGAGACTTATGGATATGCATTGTATGACGTTTTACATGTGAATATTTTATTGTTTTTCATTCCATTGAATAGCGATAATAGTAGTGGTTTTCTTCTCTTTTTTAATTTTTTTATTTTTATTGTTCACTTATACATGACCTACAGTTTACCTGCTTTAAGCAGATCTTCTATTCTCATAGTCTTGTATGGTAGTGCAAAATCTGTTGACAAGGGCCCAAAGTATAGGCCCCCTCTAGCACAATGTGCTGGCATTGAAAACATAAATGTGCTTATGGTACCGCTTTATCAGCCTAATGTGCTTATGGTACCGCTTTATCAGCCTTGAAAAAACCATGCCCATTTTCCAGCCATTCAGGTGTTTACTTCATACTTTGATATTTGTTAAAATGTATCTATAATATATGTGTGCGCATAGGGTTTGTCTGATGTGCCTGGGCACACCCTAATCACCCCGTGCGTCAGGGCCACTGATACGGCAGTACAGCAAGCCCTCTTGTACTGGGCCTATTGACCCAAAAAGGGGGGGGGGGGGGGGCTGGGCACCTGCTGAGGAGGACCAGCTGTACTGTCTTATTGCAGACACCAATCCTCTTGTTCCATCCCTTTCAACACTGCTGGCTTCTCCCCCACTCCCTCCGGCTACGCTAAAGGATCAATCCTAGCATCTGCGCCCCTATCCCCCTGCTATCCAGGCCCTCTGTGTGCCCCTTTCCCCCGCAGCACTGCCAGCTTCCCTCCTCTCCAGCTAGCAGCTGCTTGTGGGCACATGGGGATGTTTCAGGATGGAGAGCGGGGGAAGGGGCCAGTAAATATATAATTTGCCAGTTCCCTTCCTTTTCTGAATCAACGCAGCGGTTGGTACAAATACAAACTGTTTACTATGCTTCAGTTTGTGAATTAAAAGGAAGCCTGTGAGTGCCTTCTGTTCATCTCTGCAGCTGAGTCTATAGAAAAAGGGATGGATACATTTTTGTCCTCAGTCCTAAATGTGAGACATCAGGGGGTCTGTTTTAGACCCCTAATATTTCACCAAAACACAACAGGGCAATTTAAAAAATAAATAATTAAAGAAATTGTTAAAAAAAAAAAAAAAAAAAAAATGAAGGACTTGTTCACATGTGCTTTGCTCTCTATAATTTCTGCCATGGCTGCAAAGCCACTGTCTCTGTTGCTCTGTGTTTGAGCTTTGGGGTGCACACCCTAATGCAATAGGCTGCACACACCAGTGATTTATAACAAAGAAGCACAAGATCTACTACAGCTGTAAGAGTCTACTTCCAAGAGATACAGAAATAAAAGATCCAATCTTTATTTGCTGCAATGTATATGCATCAAATGAGACACAGCACTTCAAGTGATTGTAAAGTCTTGTTGTGTTTTTTTTTTTTCTCTAAAAATAACAATCTCATACTTACCTGTTCTAAACAGTGGTTTTGCACAGAGCAGCCCTGATCCTCCTCTTCTCTGGTCCCTCTTTGGCTCTCCTGATCCCACCCTCCTGTTGAGTGCCCCCACAGCAAACAGTTTGCTATGGAGGCACCTGAGCCAAGTCACAGCTCCCTGTGCCTCTGCAGACACAGTTCCCCAAATTCGGCCCGTCCCCTTTATTTCCTGAGGCATCGTTTTAAGATAAGACCCCTTTCACACTAGAGGTGTTTTTTTAGGCGCTTTAGCGCTAAAAATAGCGCCTGTAAAGGGCCTCATTTGCAATCCCAGTGTGAAAGCTTGAGTGCTTTCACACTCAAAGTCCTGCAAGCAGCTTCTTTGGGGCGCTTTAGGAGCGGTGTATGCACCACTCCTAAAGCGCACCTGCCCATAAAAATCAATGGACAGCGGCGCTTTTAACCCTTTTTTTGGCCGCTAGCGGGGGTTAAAAGCGCCGCAAAAATGATGGTAAAGCGTTGCTAAAACTAGCGGCGCTTTACCACCGACGCCTAGGCGCTGGCAGTGTGAAAGGGCTCTAAGTTTCACATAATGTGCTAGTATGCGATGCATACTAGCACGTTATAACTGCACTGCAGGAGGAAAATATTTTTCTTTACAGAGTTTACTACCGCTTGAAGAGCTTTCAGTGCACATTAGTGACGTGAAGAATATCACTGTAATATCTTTTGTGTTCCTTTTTAGGATGAAATCTTTGACATGGTTAAACCAAAGGATCCTTTACGTATTACTCTTCAGGATCTCATCCAGAGCAGCCAAGGAGATACCGTGTGTAGTATTCTCATTGATCTGAATGGCTTCTGGACCTATGAAAATCGTGAGGTGTTGGTAGCTGCTGACGGAGAGAGCCCTGCAGACATTGATGATACATAATAAACTATTGAAGGGCTATTTCTGTGACTTGATTCACAGGTAACCTCTCTTGTCCTCATTGTCATATGGATGGAATGGTTTTAATGAACTTATGGACTGGAAACATAGAATGCAATTAAAGAATGGCATCAGCAATGTAATATTTCTTATATGAATCTATAGGGGACTTGTCAATTCACTGCTTATTGCTTGCAGCTGCAGTCATTTTGACTACCAGGATGAGTACTAGTTCCAGGATAAGCACATGACTGTTTAAAGTAAGGTCATCATCAGAAAAATACAAAGGGCTTCCTTTGATAACCTCTTGAAAATGCTAGTTGTCTGGTTGTGATGCTGGCTCTCTGGCTTCACTACTTTGGGGGGGGAACCATGTGCACAGACTCACACCTGTAAAATGCAGATCTCTGCAAGGGCACATAGAAAAACTGTGCCACTTTCACACCACAAAGCTGTTGTGATATGGAGTGTGGAGAATTGTAGACATGCTGCATTTTTCCACAATGCATTGGATGGCACCAGAGGTTACCACAGAGCACTGGGCTGCTGTCTGGAGACCTGAATAGGAGTTTACATTTTCAATAAAGTTTAAAAAAAAATGTAAATGGTACATCACACCACTCCTGCTGCCAACAAAACTGGCAGTAGCCCTCATGCTAAAACCGTGTTTTGATGTGTGGGCAATGTGAACTTGAGACCCCAACATGGAACAAACATGCATATCAGGAGAGTCCTAGTAAAGTTGGAAGTTCTTATCTGTATACTTCTGGGTCAAAGTAATGAAACAGGAGGGTCCACATCACAGCCAGCCAACTAGCATTATCATGAGAGGTCTGTAATGACAGTCTATTTATTCTGATAACAGGTAAATGGATAGGTGCACATTACTAGTGCTGGACCGGATTCCAACCTGACACAGGTTTTCCATGTTTACAGATCTGCTTTAATGAGGTTTTGCAGGGAAAAGTTAATTTAATTTCACTCAGAAATGGGCTCCGCCAATTACTTTCAATTGGGAGAACAAGAGACCTAAAGGTTGCCATAGGTTGGAGCTCATATCTAAGTACTGCTTGGACCAAGAAGAAAGGGGGTTGACCCCATAATGATTGTTCTGACAAGTTAACTGTTTTTAAAAAAAAAAATCACTGACTGTACTCAACTGTGTTGTTGCAAGTGCTCAAATATGGCTACAATCACCATAAGCCCTTATCTGAAGCCCGCAGTGCTGAGGCAGGATGGCATCTACAGTAGCAACCAAACTATTCCATCTCAGACTCCATGATGACAGATAAGGGCCCAGCTGTGGGCTCCTTTTCCAAAAGAGTTGACTTATATAGTTGCTTAGTTTGGGCATTTTGTAAATGCTGTACGTTTTTATTATTTATAGTTTTTTGGGTTTTTTTACTTATTATTATACTTGTTTTAATTTATATCCTTGTCATGTCATTTCACTTGCCTCCGCTTACCTGCAAGAAATAGGATTTTCCTGACATCAGAATTGGTCAGCAATAAGTATAGGCAGATAAGGACACTTATTTTTGTTTATTAAAAATACAGTTTTGCTTTAATGCCTATATTTAATGTTTGACATTACAAACAATGGATGATTTGCTGTGTGTAATGCATCTTTTCCAATTAAAAAGTCAACCATGAAATTGTAAGTGCACTATTCACCAAAGGCTTTACTAAATAAAAAGTGTTCAGTGTCTGTTTTCTACAGCTATAGACTCTTGGAGTGTACAGCTTTGTGAAATTGTATGCACAGAAAACATTTAAATTGTATTTTCACTTTTGCACTCAACTTGAGATAACATTTTATATTTGTTCCATGTTTCCATTCACACAGTGTAACATAAAAAATAGCTGCTAAGTAATGTAAGGAGGGGGCTGTGGAGTTAACCACTTTCATAACAGGCCAATTCTGGCATTCCTCTCCTAAATGTAAAAATTACTCAGACCCACCGAACATTATAATTTTTAGCAGAGACCTTATGTCACACGGTATTTGCACAGCAATTTAAAAAAAAAAAACACTATTTACACCAATTTTTTTTGTATATAGATACCTAACATGTCACACTTTTAAAATTGCTCACACTCGTAGAATGTGGCAAACGTTGGTACTTAAAAATTGTGCTAGAAGTATTGCTCTCGCTGTAACGTGGTACCTCACATGTGTGGTTTGAACGCCATTTTTTTTATACTTTCCGCTTAAAGAGGAGTTCCACCCAGGGGGGGCCGTCAAAAAAAAAAAAAAAAAAAAAATACTGCAGCTGCTGACTTTTAATTGGACACTCACCTGTCCCTGGGTCCAGCGATGCGGGGGATCGAAGCCCCCCCCCCCCTCCACTCGTCGGCGCCAGCATTTCAACTGTGGGCGCCGGGCTGTGGCTTCACAGCCTGGCACCCACTGCGCATGCGCGAGCGGCGCCGGGCGCCGTGATTGGCCGCTCAATCACCTGGGACCTGTAATGGGTCCCAGATGATTGACAGGAGGGAGGGAGCAGAGCGGAGCCCTTCCTGTGCCGAGGAGGAAGTGATGTCACCAGCCCAGGCAGACTACGAGGGACCACCTAGCAACAGGCATTTAGAGGTAAGTGAAAAAAAAAATATCCAAATGTTTTTTTGTTTTTAGAATTTTTCCAGGTAGTTTCGTTTTTTGGGTGGAACCCCACTTTAAGTTTTTATTTTTTGATCATTTTTGTTTCTATTACAAGGAATGTAAACATCCTTTGTAATAGGAATAGGGCATGACAGGTCCTCTTTACGGAGTGATCTGGGGTCTATAAGTCCCCACATCTCTCCTCTATGCTGAAAAGCATGATATCAAAAAAAATTAATCGATCTCAGGCTTTCCAACCCAAAAAATAAAAAAAAAAAAAAAGCAGTGTTCACATCTGCCGAAAGTGACATCATGACGTTGCTTCCTGCCTCTGAGGGTCATAGATCTCGCTGGGGACCATCTGGCCCATGGCCAGCTCTATGGTAAACCACCGACAGATTCATGCTCCGGCTTCCTGATCGCACAAGCGAGCCCGGAGAAGCACCAGAGAGCAAAAAGATGTGCATTTATTTTTTTTCATAAAAAGGTGAACTTAGCCTTAAATTTACCATAAGTAACCCTGTTTAAACCTCATAATAAAGAACTGCCAGCACAGTACAAACTAAATTTCAAGCACTGTCTGTCCTAATAATGAGTGAAAGATCAAGGCTTGGATTCTGCATTGTATGTTAATGAGGGGAACTCGGTCTGTCCCTACTTTTGTCCCTCTGAAATTGTTCAAAACAACTTGTCTTCCTGTGTGTAGCCCTGCTCTAAAGAAACAAACTAGAAATGTAAGAAACAGTTTTTTTTTTTTTATCTTTTTAAGATTATTTTGTGTTCCCATTTGCACAGCATACTTAAATAAACATATATGGGGAGGGGAGGGGGTTCAAATATGGCTGCAAAACATTCTTTTCATTTTGGAAGGGACCCCTGTTGATTTCTTTTTTTTTTATTTTTTGCCACCTGTGCCCCATTGGGAAGTTTTCCCTTCACTTCCTGTTCCATAGCCAAAACAAAAAGTGAGAGGAAATCCCTACAAAATTAAGAGAATTCCGTGGGGGGCCCCAGGTCACCAGAACTAGTGTCCCCATTGGAAGATTTTCTCTGTTACTTTTCTAGGGACAACCCAAAATTTTGGATTTACTTTTAATGGTAAACAGGACTAACAGAGGGTGAATCACCATAACGGGCACAAACAGTAATAAAAACTGACACTCCTCTCCACTCCATCCAAAGCTAAAGAAAAAAGTATACTTTAAATCATATATAGTAAAAAGGAGAACTCCAGTCAGAACAAAATTACAGTAAACGTATATAATAGTGTTTAGTCTTAGATTAGATCAGTTTCTTGCAGTATTTAGTATATCCCACAATTCATAAAACCAGCTTGCATACTTCCCCAGTTTGTTGAATAAATGTAAACCCAATCACTAAAATCTCATATATAATCAACAGGTTAATAAAATTTCAAAATTAATTTTCAGTCTTTTAACCACTTCTCTACCGCCCCCATTATATTTATTACACGTGTGGCATCACAGCGAATGTCAGAGCGAAAGCATAATACTAGCACCAGACTTCCTGTGTAAATCTAAACTGGTAACCTGCAAAGGCTTTTAAAGCGTCGCCTATGGATAATTTATAATACCGTAGTTTGTGGCCATTCCATGACATTGCATAATTCTAAAGTGTGACAATGTTTGTTATCTATTTATACAATACTTCGTTGTGTATTTTTTCTCCAAAAAATTGCGTTTAAAAAACCTCTGCGCAAATACTGTGTGAAATAAAACATTGCCACACCCACCATTTTATTCTCTGGGGCCTTTGCTTAAAAAAAAAAAAATAATAATAATAATAATAATGTTTGGAGGTTCTAAGTAATTTTCTATAAAAAAAAAAAGTAGATTTTTACATGTATGTTAGAATTGGCCCGCTATTGAAGTGGCTAAATCTGTAGCTTTCAGTAAAATAATACCTGCCGATAGGGTAGGTGGTTGTTAAAGCTGAACTGCAGGGAAAGGAAAAATGTTTCTTTGAAGTGGGGCTTGCCCAGCACTGCACGGGTTAAAAGCTCAATTAGGTCTAGGGGGGAGGCTGATCCTTGGATCACTCAAGATTGATCCCTACAGCTTCTTTGACCCGATGCCAGTGATGCCAGAGTGCCCAAACTGAAAAGATAAGTTGGTTTTGTGCTGCAAAGTGCCAACATGGCAATTAGTGAGAGAGGGGTTGTGTGAGAGAGAGGGGGATGCGAGAGATGCTGAGAGAAAGGGGAGACAGAGAGAGAGTGGGGCAATAAGAGAGGGGTGTGAGAGAGATGCTGAGAGAGGGGACAGAGAAAGGGGTATGAGAGGGAAGGGGACACAGAGAAAGAGGGGGGGCAGAGAGAGAGAGGGGGGACAGATGCTGAGAGAGAAGGCGGACAGAGAGAGAGGGAATGGGACAAAGAGGGGGGGGACAGAGAGAGGGGAGCTGAGAGGGAGAGACCTCTACCTCTGTCCTATTCTGCAGTCCCTGCTCTGCCTGCCTGCATGTAGTCAGTGTATAATTGTGCCCGATACCTGTCTCCGTCCTTGATCCGAGAGAGCTCTCTGCTCTGTTCCATCCAGCGGCTCCGACCTGTCCTCATTTTTTTCCAGGCCCACAGTCAACCTGTTCTCCGGACCTCACTGTTGAAGAGGAGGTTTGATTAGTGCAGGCTCCGGAAAGCGCCAGGGATGCTGCGCCCGCTGCCCCCCCCCCTTTGGCCGTCACGTAAGCGGTGAAGCTCTTCTCTCCCGCCCGTGCTGTCACGCCTGTAGCCTTACGTGTGGAGGCTGCGGGGTCGCCCACTCACTCGTGCAGTTTCCTGCACATTGCTCCCGCAATCTCTCCACCGCAAACCTGGACCCTCTCGCATGCCCAAAGAGATGGCTCTGCGTGCCAGCTGTGGCACGCATGCCATAGGTTCACTGCCCTATGTTCTGGTGTCTTGCTGGTCTTTCCACATAGCCCTGCATTGGATGTGAGGATGCTGAAGGACAGCATTGCTAAAGCGTAGGAGAGAAGAGGAGGACCAGATAGGTAAAATTGCTAGTCCTGGTCCCATAAACCTAAATAAGCATGTAATCCTTGCAGTGCAGGGGCAGCCCTGCTGTAACGGAGGACTTTTCCTTTCCCCAGAGATGGGCTTCAAGTCACTTTCTGTTATAGGATGACAGCGCTCTGTCTCCCATTGCTCTGCTGCACTGTTACATGCACTTATGGTAGAAATTCGATGTGGCCATTCCAAGGATCGGTGCATAAGCATGTCCGGTTGTCTCCATAAAAGAACTGAAAGCCTGAGCAATGAAATACAGCCACTGCTGAAGTAAACACATCTAGACAGGAACTGGCTGCAGGAGATCAGCAGCACTAAAATAAAAAAAACACACACCATTCTTTTGTTACAATGTTTTAGCAACTAAAAATGTTATCCAGTTGGGGTTTACATTTTCTTAAAAATAAAGAAAAAATATTGTCCTGGATTATTCTTCCATTAAAGAGTCTTTATTTTGAAATAAGTTTTACATGTTTACTGTACATGGAAAAAAAAAACAGTTCTCTTTACAGCAAAATATAATCCCAAAAAAGGAGTTTCTCTTTAGTTTGTAGTTAATATATAAATGATAAGGGAAATTGAAGACATGCCAATCAGAATTTGCTTCTCATCTCTTTCTAGTGCTGCTTAGAAAAATCCAGGCAAATATCTGATTAGCAAATACAGGACAGACTAATAACATTGAATTAGGTTTATTAACATGAAGAATTGCGTGATTAGCATCAGAAAAGGTTGGTCAAATTGTATTTATGGCCTCATGCATGTCATATCTGAAGCGGAGCTCCAGTCCAATCATCCTTTTTTTTTAAATAAATATTTGGATAGATTGGGTAAAGGTAAGAACTCTTTTCAGGTTGTTGTTTTGTACTTTCTGGTTCACCATGGAAGAGATTTTTCCACACTTCCTGTTCTAATAGTGGAAATAGCAGCTTTGACAGGTGTCCTCCCTGAGACATTTTCCCTGGACTCTTGCTCTAATAACTGTGAAAATGTAGTATTTGCAAGAGTCACTAAGAGAGAAAGTAAGAGTACACATCCCCAACAGGGACACAGATGGTGAAAAAAAAATTAAAAAAAAAAAAAAAAAAAATCTAGAAGGGTTTTTAACCCCTCCAATTTTTTGTCAGGAGTCTGATCTTCAAGTGCCAATAAGACAATCGGCCTATAGCAGACAAACTGTCAACTTTTATTTTGATACAGAGGAAATACATCCCCTCTACAGTTTAGCATCCCATTAACCACTTTCTGCCCATAGGATGTATCCGTACATCTTTGGATAGGAAGGGTGATATCTCGGTCTTTGCTGCAGCAATGATCCGAGGTATGTATATATATATATATATATATATATATATAATTTTTTTTTTATTTTTTTTTTTAGGGCTGATGATACTGCATAAAGTAAAAGTAATCCAAGCAGGCAGCAGAAGGGGGCTCTCCTGTCTGATCAGGGAGCCCAGTAAGGCGGCACGCAGCAGAATCTGCTACCTGGGACACAGTGAGAGGAACTGATGTTGTTCTTCCCACTGTGTGACGTAAGAAAACCAGGATTTCATCACTTCCGGTTTCTGTCTCAAGTAAACAAGCCGTTATCGGCTTGTGAAAGCATCTGATCAAACCAATCTCAGTTTAAATCAGATGTTTTGGAGGCCAGAGGAGAGATATGGGGTCTAATAAACCCCAGATCTCTACATAAAAAAACCTGTCGTGGCTCGTGCTATCACATGGGATGGTGATGAAAGAGAAAAAATAAATAGAATAAATGTAATAGTGAAAAAAAGGTATATATTTTAAAGCACCCAGTGCTCATGCGCAAGTGTGACTGTGCGTATCTGTCCGGAACGCACATGTTAAAGGGTGATCACACTACAGGTGAAGTATCACCACAAGAGCGATACCTCTAGCACCAGACCTCCTGTGTAACTCTAAACTTGTAACCTGTAAAGGCTTTTAAAGGGTCACCATTCCACGGGCGACATGTTTGGTATCCATTTACTTGGCATAACATCATCTGTTATATTTCTACCAAACAATATTGTGTTTTTGTGCATTAAAATTCTTTAAAGTGCGCTTTTGAAAAACTGCCGCACAAATATCGTGGGACATAAAAATATGCAACACCCACAATTTTATTCTCTAGGGCCTTTACTTAAAACCCCCAAACATTATATATTTAAGCAGTTTTCTAGCAACAAAAAAAATATATATATAGATTTTTACATGTAAAATTCAGAATTGGCCCAAACTGGAACTGGTTAAATAGAACAAAACTAAAATGTTCAAAGAGAAGTATGGGTTTGGGTTTTTTTTTTCCCCCATTATACTTACCTAGGTGGATGCAGCATTGGTCCCCCGATGCCTCTACACTGAGAATCGAGCGATCGAACATCGCCAATGGCTCGGTTCTCACAGCTCCCCGAGCAGAGAGCTGCTGACTGTCAATCAGCAGCTCTCCGCTCTACTCCTCCACGCTCACTGGAGCGCTAAGCTGTGGAGGGGCAGGGAGCGGCCATCTCAGGCTCTCAGCGGCTCGCTGAGACGGGTGTCGGTCCAGGCACCTGGCGGATCCAGACTTTATTGTAGCAATGACGCGTTGCCTGGACTTATATCGGTGACGTGGTCACAGGAGTGCAAAACCAATTGCACTCCTGTGACCCATAGGAGAAGCTCAGCCAAATGAGCTTTGGCTGGACTTCTCCTTTAAAGTACAGCTAAAGCCAATACTTTTATATCCATTTTGGAGTAAGGGAGGGTTAGAACCCTATTTTTTTTTTTTCCCCCCATCTGTGTCTCTTCAGGGATATTTCCATTCACTTCCTGTCCTGTAGACTCAACAGGAAATGAGATGTCTTGCCAATGTAGGGGAAATTCCCTCTTAGATGTCATGGGAACAAGTGTCTCCATTGAGTTTTTCCCATCTATTCCTGTTCTGATGGCAAAATTTATTTTTTATTTACCTTAATTTTCCTTCCTGGTGATCAGAACAAACAGAAAAGGTGACTCTCCAATAACGTACAGATAGGAATTAAAACCAGAGTGGTTCTAATCCCTGACCACTCTTTCTGAATTGTCATTAATTATACCTTAACAATCGCACACAATGACAATAAAGCAAAAGATGTCCCAATATATAAACCCCTTATAATAGTGCAAAGAGCAACAGCGCGTTAAGTGTAGTCTAACTACGAAATTCATTTTTTTGGTTTCAGCAAATCACTGCCTCTTACACCATGCTGACACATACTCTTAAGTGCGTTTCTTCATACATGAATTTGTATGGGGCTGTGTGTGTACATATAACTTTTATACAAATATTACATATTTATAAACCCTGATCATAGTACAGTTTACTAAAATATACAAGAAATATGTTAATATAATATTTCCTTAACTTATGAAGAGACAACAAGTTTGGTAAACTTCAGACACAAAAGTCACATATACATGCAGGTACTTCAGGGACTACAAATATAGGGAGGTGACATTACAGCTTCAGCCCAAATGTGAGACACCAGAGGAAGTTACAATTCTACCAAACATGTGAACACGAGTCTCCCTGGGTACTCAGAGTTAAGAGGTTATTAAATGTGAAGAAAATTTGTAGTTTGAGCATTTAATGACATGCAGCAGACATTTTCAAATAATATTACAACAATCAAAATAAGCCTTTCAATTTCCAAAGATTGCATCATTAAAAAGGAGAAAGTATGGGGTTAATAAAAAAAATACATAGTCCCCTCCATGCCCCAGCATGCAAGTGACAATGCAGCTGGCCATACACTAGTGAGCGTCATTTAAAAGTACTTCAAAATGTAATTTGCTATTAACATTTGATTTTGAAATGAATGAATATTCCCAAATAAAAAACACATTGCCATCCTGCTCCATTTTATTTTTTTTTTTACTCACAGCAGTCAAAAGTCAATGTCGTTTTCACCCCGCTAATAATTAGAAAATTGCATTTTTTTGTTTTAAGAACATCAGTTTAAGAACAACGAAATTCTACTACTGTATGGTCAGCTCAAGACGTAGATCTGAGCATTCACCCGACCGCTGATCAGTCAGTTCTTGATCTGCTCGCAGTGGAGAACAGTGATCATCAGTCATTCTCCCCCCACCCTACTGTGGTTGTGACCCATAAAGATGTATAGCCAAAATAAAGCTTTGACCATACTTTTTTGTAACCATCTATTTACAACAAATGGTGTTCAGTATACTATTAACGTTAATATCTACATAAAAACTATTTATGCCATGTCTATCAATGTGTTTCTTGCAACACAAAGTCCACTTCTCAAGGATGCATATGCAGATTGGAAAAGTATCTCCTCACATAGATCAATTCCATATATCCATATGCAAACCATCATAGAGAATTATAGCATGCTGGGGCTGAGTGGTGGTTACTGCAGGTATTCCCATGTGTAGGGCATTACCTACACCTCTGGATGTCCTTCCCGATGTCCTATGTTCTCCAGTTTGGTGCAACATCTGAAATACGGGGGTCTTTCATTTATGTGCTTTTATGATTCACTGTAATGGTTCACAGTATGTATATATCGAATTGATCCATGTAAGGAGATATTTTTTCCAATCTGCATTAAGCCTTAAGAAGGGAGGACTTTTTTCTAGAAAATATGTTTGGATGGACAGAGCATTAAAACTGCATATGTAGATACCATATTGTGAATCTATGCATAATGAGTTTATCTTTACAAGTTGAGAGGCTTCTAATTTTTATCAATGATTAAATAAAGCAATAATAGATTTTCAAAGTTCTGCTGTCTGTAATTACTGGATGCCACTAAATGCCCAAGTGATGACATGCAGTAACATATGAACTTTCCTTGATCCCCATTTATCCCTTTTCTGCTAGTGAATTTAATGTTTTTACACAGTACTGTGGTACAAAATGGGACTCAAGTCATATTAGAAAGGCACCATGATGATTTTGGTAGGTGAAGCTTTCCTGTTAGTGATCCCAGTTTCTATCCCCTTCCTATTAAGTAGGGACAGCAGACAGTTCCTGCTTCTGTGCAAGATTCACCGAGTCCTCTCCTTCCATCACAAAACTAATGTTCACAAAAGAGGCGGCAGCCTCTGGCTGCTGTGTCTGAGCGTTGTTTTCACTCGGCTGCTGGCTGCGCTGCTCTTGGAACTGTTTCTCAGCCCGCTCTGACATTTCGTTGTCTTCCTCCTCCTCTTCCACCTACACACAAGAGAAAGAAAAAAAAAGAGTCCATTATTGGAAAGTTAGCCACATTATTACTATGTTCAGTGTTTCGCCATTTCCTAAAGCCCAACTCCTGCTTAAGACTGTTTGGAATTTAACCGGTTAGTGACCGCCCACCGTAGATATACTGTGGCAGGCCGGCCGCTCTGTGCCAGATCACATACCTAGTACGTGATCTAACACTTCCAGATCTCGAGCACACACACACCGCTGGTGACCCGCTTCGATTGGACACAGCAGGAGCCAATCAGCAGGTCCTCATCCTGTGTTCCTGCTAAGCAACACAGATCTTTACATTCCTCCAGTCAAAGCACACCCAGGGAACACAGTTAACCCTTTGATTGTCCTAGATGTTAACCCCTTCCCTGGCAAAGTCATTAGCACAGTAACAGTGCATATTTTTTTTAGCACCGACCACTGTCACTGGTCCCCCAAAAGTGTCAGGTGTCCGATTTTTTCCCCCGCAATATCTCTATCTGTCTACACATCCCTGTTAAAATGTCAGGTTTCTGTGATGTAAAAAAAAAATATGAGACAAAGATAAATAATTTCAGAATGTTTTCCACCTTTAATGTGACCTATAAACTGTACACCTCAATAAGAAGTAAAAATAAAAAACTAAAATAATGTGGTTGCATAAGTGTGCACACCCTCTTATAACTGGGGATGTAGCTGTGTTTAGAATTAAGCAATCACATTCAAACGCATGTTAAATAGGAGTCAGTACACACCTGTCGTCATTTAAAGTGCCTCTTATAGCAAAAGCCATGGTCCACAGAGAGCTTCCAAAGCATATGAGGGATCTTATTGTTAAAGGGTAGAAAAGAATTTCCAAGGCATTAGATATACCATGGAACACAGTGAAGACAGTCATCATCAAGTGGAGAAAATATGGCACAACAGTGACATTACCAAGAACTGGATGTCCCTCCAAAATTGATGAAAAGATGAGAAGAAAACTGGTCAGGGAGGCTGACAGCAACATTAAGGCCCCTTTCACACTTATACGGCTTCAAAGTCGCGCGATTTTACCGCGATTTGGGAGCAGTACGACTTTGCCACGTTTTTGTCATTAACAAATGAAAACATACAGTAGTTGGTATGAATCATAAGGGGGAACTCCACGCCAAGTTTTAAATAAAAAAACTGGTGTGGGTTCCCCCCCAGGGGCATACCAGGCCCTTAGGTCTGGTATGGATTGTAAGGGGAACCCCCTACGCCGAAAAATCGGCGTGGGGGTCCCCCCAAAATCCATACCAGACCCTTATCCGAGCACGCAGCCCGGCCGGTCAGGAATGGGGGTGGGGACGAGCTAGTGCCCCCCCTCCTGGACCGTACCAGACCGCATGCCCTCAACATGGGGGGTGAGTGCTTTGGGGCACCCCACCCCAAAGCACCTTGTCCCCATGTTGATGAGGACAAGGGCCTCTTCCCGACAACCCTGGCCGTTGGTTGTCGGGGTCTGCGGGCGGGGGGCTTATCGGAATCTGGGAGCCCCCTTTAATAAAGGGGGCCCCCAGATCCCGGCCCCCCACCCTATGTGAATGAGTATGGGGTACATGGTACCCCTACCCATTCACCTAGGGAAAAAAGCGTAAATAAAAAACACAGTACACAGGTTTTAAAGTAATTTATTAGGCAGCTCCGGGGTCTTCTTCTGACGTCGGGGGTCCTCTTCCGACTTCGGGGGTCTCTCCGGCGTCTTCTCCCGGTGTCCGCATCTTCTGCCGGCTCCACCGCTACCTTCTGCCGCTCTTTTGCCAGCGGTGGTCCGGACTTTTGGATCGTCTTCTTCACTCTTCTCTTCCAGAGATGTTGACACGACGCTCTCTCCAGCTGCAACGCTCCGCAACGGACTTATATAGGCGGTGACCCCGCCCCCTTATGCTGTCACAGTCCCTGGGCATGCTGGGACTGTGACGTTTTAGGAGGCGTGGTCACCGGGTGATGACCACGCCCCCTTATGACGGCACAGTCCCAGCATGCCCCGGGACAGTGACCTCATAAGGGGGCGAGGTCACCGCCTATATAAGTCTGTTGCGGAGCGTTCAGAGACCATTCCAGCTGGAGAGCGTCGTGTCAACATCTCTGGAAGAAAAGAAGAAGGCAGAAGTCCGGACCACCGCTAGCAATTGAGCTGCAGAAGATAGCGGAGGAGCCGGCAGAAGATCAGGACACCGGGAGGAGACGCCGGAGAGACCTCCGAAGTCGGAAGAGGACCCCCGAAGTCGGAAGAAGATCCCGGAGCTGCCTAATAAATTATTTTAAAAACCTGTGTACTGTGTTTTTTATTGACGCTTTTTTCCCTAGGTGAATGGGTAGGGGTACCATGTACCCCATACTCATTCACATAGGGTGGGGGGCCAGGATCTGGGGGCTCCTTTATTAAAGGGGGCTCCCGGATTCCGATAAGCCCCCCGCCTGCAGACCCCGACAACCAACGGCCAGGGTTGTCGTTGGTTGTCGGGAAGAGGCCCTTGTCCTCATCAACATGGGGACAAGGTGCTTTGGGGGTGGGGGGGGCCCGGCAGGGTGCCCCCCATACCCTAAAGCACCCACCCCCCCCATGTTGAGGGCATGCGGCCTGGTACGGTCCAGGAGGGGGGGGGGGCGCTCGCTCGTCCCCACCCCCAATCCTGACCGGCCGGGCTGCGTGCTCTGATAAGGGTCTGGTATGGATTTTGGGGGGGACCCCACGCCGATTTTTCGGCGTAGGGGGTTCCCATTAGATCCATACCAGACCTAAGAGCCTGGTATGCCCCTGGGGGGGGAACCCACACCGGTTTTTTCATTTAAAACTTGGCGCGGCGTTCCCCCTCTGGATTCATACCAGACAGCTGTCAGCACTGCCTGTCGCTCATCGGGAAAGGAAAAAAAAGTTTTCCTTTCCCGAACAGAGAGCCAGGCTTGTGCTTACAAAGTCGTACTGAAGTCGTGTCTATATTATTCAGGCACGATTTGCATGCTACTTCAGGGTTTAACATTGAGGTCTATGGAGTACAACTCGCATAGAAGTTGGACCAAAGTAGCGCAGGGACTACTTTCAAGTCGGCACGACTTAGTCGTGCAATATGAATGGTAGTCATTGCAAATCATGGAGAATGACTTGTCATACGATTTTGCAGTACAAAATCGTGGGACAAGTCGTATATGTGTGAAAGGGGCCTAAAGGAGCTGCAGAAATATCTGGCAAGTACTGGCTGTGTGGTACATGTGACAACAATCTCCCGTATTCTTCATATGTCTGGGCTATGGGGTGTAGGCCTTTTCTTAGGAAGAAAAACATCCAGGCCCGGCTAAATTTTGCAAAAACACATTGAAGTCTCCCAAAAACGTGAAAAAATGTGTTATGGTCTGATGAAACCTAGGTTGAACTTTTTGGCGATAGTTCCAAAAGATGTTTGGCTCAAAAACAACACTGCACATCACCAAAAAAACACCATACCCACAGTGAAGCATGGTGGTGGCAGCATCATGCTTTGGGGCTGTTTTTCTTCAGCTGGAACAGGGGCCTTAGTCAAGGTAGAGGGAATTCTGAACAGTTCCAAATACCAGTCAATATTGGCACAAAATCTTCAGGCTTCTAGCAGAAGCCTGAACATTAACATCTTTCAGCATGACAAGAACCCAAAGCATACATCCAAATCAAAGAAATGGCTTCACCAGAAGAAGATTAAAGTTTTGGAATGGCCCAGCCAGAGCCCAGACCTGAATCCAATTGAAAATCTGTGGGGTGATCTGACAAGGGCTGTGCACAGGATATGCCCTCGCAATCTGACAGATTTGGACTGCTTCTGCAAAGAAGAGTGGGCAAATATTGCCAATTCAACATGTGCCATGCTGATAGACTCATACCCAAAAAGACAGTGCTGTAATAAAATGGTGCTTCAAAGTATTAGTTTTTTTTTAACACGAAAACAAAGTATTAGTTTAAGGGTGTGCACACTTATGCAACCATAATATTTTAGTTTTTTATTTTTACTACCCTCCACCTAAAAGATTTCAGTTTGCTGTTCAACTGAGTTGTACAGTTTATAGGTCACATTAAAAAGGTGGAAAAAGTTCTGTAATTTAATCACACATACACACACACACACAGTAGATTGTAGACACTACAACTTTTGTGCAAAAAAATCAATATACACGTATTGTTTTTTGTTTTGTTTTTTACCAAAAATAGCAGAATACACATTGGCCTAAAATTGATAAAGAGGTTTAATTCTTTACATTTTTTTTTATTGCTAATGTTTTATAGTAGTAAGTAAAAAAATATTGTTGTTTTTTTTTTAAAAAAAATTGTCAGTCTTCTTTTGTTTATAGCACAAAAAATAAAAACCACAGAGGTGATCAAATACCACCAAAAGAAAGCTTTATAAGTTTTATTTGGGTACAGTGTCGCACGACAGTGCAATTGTCAGTTAAAGTAACGCAGTGCCACATCGAAAAAAATGGCCCGGTCATAAAGGGGGTTAAACCTTCCAGAGCTGAAGTGGTTAATTGACTGACTCCACTACAGATTTCTTTACACTCTACACCCATGTGACACCAAGACAAGGTCTTAGGGGGACAGGTGTCACCATAGAAGTAGACACATCATCAAAACATCAGTTTCTACCATTTCTCTACTACAAAGATATTTTGCTGCAGTCTCTGTAACTGGATATTTCTCCACACTTCCTATTCCTGTAACAAACACACTGCAATAGGAAAATACAGC
The DNA here is from genome assembly GCA_037952835.1 of Lithobates septentrionalis. Lineage (NCBI taxonomy): Eukaryota > Metazoa > Chordata > Amphibia > Anura > Ranidae > Lithobates > Lithobates septentrionalis. The sequence goes on along the minus strand of JBBDGP010000232.1, from coordinate 648,700 downwards.
TCTAACCTACTTTGTTTAACAACTATAGCTGTGCTTCAGCAGTTAGGCTGTCAGACCTCTTTTTCCACAGAGAGCAAGAGTTCTTCTCTGCAGCATGTCTGCTTTCTAAAGAAATACAATTCTAAGACTGCACACCTTTTGCTTTGATGCATCTGACATGTCCAGTATCTCACAAAAGTGAGTACACCCCTCACATTTTTGTCAATATTTTATTCTATCTTTTCATGTGACAACACTGAAGAAATGACACTTTGCTACAATGTAAAGTAGTGAGTGTACAGCTTGTATAACAGTGTAAATTTGCTGTCCACTCAAAATAACTCAACACCCGGCCATTAATGTCTAAACCGCTGGCAACAAAAGTGAGTACACCCCTAAGTGAAAATGTCCAAATTGGGCCCAATTAGCCATTTTCCCTCCCCGGTGTCATGTGACTTGTTAGTGTTACAAGGTCTCAGGTTTGAATGGGGGGCAGGTGTGTTAAATTTGGTGTTATCGCTCTCACTCTCTCATACTGGTCACTGGAAGTTCAACATGGCACCTCATGGCAAAAAACTCTGAGGATCTAAAAAAAAGAATTGTTGCTCTACATAAAGATGGCCTAGGCTATAAGAAGATTGCCAAGACCCTGAAACAGAGCTGCAGCACGGTAGCCAAGACCATAGAGCGGTTTAACAGGACAGGTTCCACTCAGAACAGGCCTTGCAATAGTCGACCAAAGAAGTTGAGTGCACATGCTCAGCCTCATATCCAGAGGTCGTCTTTGGGAAATAGACGTATAAGTGCTGCCAGCATTGCTGCAGAGGTTGAAGGGGTGGGGGGGGGGTCAGCCTGTCAGTGCTCAGACCATACGCCGCACACTGCATCAAATTGGTCTGCATGGCTGTCGTCCCAGAAGGAAGCCTCTTCTAAAGATGATGCACAAGAAAACAGTTTGCTGAAGTTGAACCATGTCATGTGGTCTGATGAGACCAAAATAAACCTATTTGCTTCAGATGGTGTCAAGCGTGTGTGGAAGCAGCCAGGTGAGAAGTACAAAGACAAGTGTGTCTTGCCTACAGTCAAGCATGGTGGTAGAGGTGTCATGGTCTGGGGTTGCACGAGTGCTGCCGGCACTGGGGATCTACAGTTCATTCAGGGAACCACAATTGCCAACATGTACTGTGACATACTGAAGAAGAGCATGATCCCCTCCCTTCAGAGACTGGGCCGCAGGGCAGTATTCCTACATGAGAACGACCCCAAACACACCTCCAAGATTACCACTGCCTTGCTAAAGAAGCTGAGGGTAAAAGGTAATTGACTGGCCAAGCATGTCTCCAGACCTAAACCCTATTGAGCATCTGTGGGGCTTCCTCAAAACAGAAGGTGGAGGAGCGCAAGGTCTCTAACATCCACCCGCTTTGTGATGTTATCATGGAGGAGTGGAAGAGGACTCCAGTGGCAACCTGTGAAGCTCTGGTGAACTCCATGCCCAAGAGGGTTAAGGCACTGCTGGAAAATAATGGTGGCCACACAAAATATTGACACTTTGGGCCAAATTTGGACATTTTCACTTAGGGGTGTACTCACTTTTGTTGCCAGATGTTTAGACATTAATGGCTGTGTGTTGAGTTATTTTGAGGGGACAGCAAGCTGTACACTCACTACTTTACATTGTAGCAAAGTGTCATTTCTTCAGTGTTGTCACATGAAAAGATATAATAAAATATTTACAAAAATGTGAGGGGTGTAACTCACTTTTTTTTGTGATATATATATCAGCGTATAACACTTTTTTCCCCTTAAAATCAGGGGAAAATCGTGGGTGCGTGTTATACGCCGACCCCCGCTGATTGTGAGCGGAGAGGAGCGAGTGCCACCGATGTACACATAGCCGAGTGTACTCGGCTAGGCTCGGCTCCGCTCACAGTCACGCCCAGTCCCGCCATTGGACCTCTGGTATGTCCATCATAGGGGCGGGACTGGGCAGGACTGCGAGAGGAGCCGAGCCTAGCCAAGTACACTCAGGTTTGTGTATGTCAGTGGCGCTCGCTCCTCTCTGCTCACATTCAGCGGAGATCAGCGCCAATTTTAAATAATCAGTCTGCAATGAGGCTGGGCAAGGCTGCAAAAGGACACTGATAAGGCTGCATTGATGGGCATTTAAATGTAAGTTTTTTTTTTTCCCTTAAACTTCCCTCCCATAATTATATATATATACATACACACACACACACACACACACACACACACACACACACACCGAATATCTGACTCTAGAGCTACATACTTGAGGCGCTGGGAACTTTTAAACTTGCAGGTGCCTCAGCTGAAGGAAGACTCCAGAAGAGCTCAATAGTTATGGTGAGGTGGTTTCCCTTAATGGGAACCCAGCTCAAACCCCAGAAATACAGAAAAGGAGTGTCAGACAAAAATTAGATAAGGATCAAAGATCTTTTTAATTGCTGATTGCAAAAAAAAAAAAAAAAAAGAAAAAAAAAAAAAACACACAACAAAAAAACAGCCAAGGTGCGTTAGAGCAACACCACCAACTGTCTGCCATGGATAGCTCTGCTTTCCTTTAGCTTTTATAAAGTCATGTACTATTTGTGCAATATTTGACTCTGTTCTGGTTGTGTAGGAGATAGCTATGCCATATTGCAACTCACTGTGTCAGCACGCCTCTAACTTTGTGTTTCCTTGGGAGAACATCTACACAGTGGCTTTGGGTGAACCACATAGCTGATAATATGCTGCTGACCACTGGGACCAGGTTTACAGGATAAGAATTGCTAAGCAATCTAAGAAACTACCGACCCATGTCCCATTTCCAGGCTAATTCAGCTCCTGCCAAGTTGATAGTCATGCCATTATTTACCACCAGGATAAAACTACTTAACCCTTTTATACAAGGTGCGCTTCCATTCTTGCTTTAAGGAAGTATACAAAACAGAAACAGCACACATATTCAGTACCTGGAATTACTGTAGATGTTAAGAGACTGCCATGGCAAGCATGTAAAAGGGGCTACATGTCCCACTTCAGACAAATGCTAAGGACTACTGATTTACAACTAGGTAGTGAGAACATAAACGCATACATACCTCTTTCTGCATTCTGTAGTATTCATCAATTGCATACTGGTACTTGGGTGTACTGACTCCTAACACTGAGGCAATTTTCTCTCCTAGAAAGTCGCAAACTGAGGGGAAAGAAAATTGAAATTTCATATGTACCAATGTCTAGAAAATATAAAAGATTGTATACTTATCAATGTCTATAAAGATACAGAATCTGCATTAATGTACATACATTAGAACAAAGTGTTACATTATTCTAGTTCTGTCCTGGATTGACCCATTAATGTCCTCTAGGCTCAAGCAAATTTTACATAAAGCTTCTACCTCTTTATAGGATCAGGTGCCATTAGACATATCTATACATTATATGATCTATCCATGTTCAGCTTTGCACTTCTTACACTGGAAGAACTAAGCAAACCATTTTTAAAAGTCTTTTTGTCAATGTTAATACAGACTGCTTTCCTGCTTCACATACTGTTGCTTCTAAGACAATAGGCACTGGTCACATTATTGCAGTCAAAAGAGCGGAGAAATGGAAAACAGAGGCAGTACTGGTTAATCACATCAGCTCCACCTGAATACTGACTGTCCCATTTGTATGAGATGATTTAATGCTCCAGCATTTGGATACATGACTAACACTGGAGGGGGCAGAGGCTTCTCCAGGAAAGGTAGATAGTGGACAGCATCTGCTGCAGTGTAGGTAAAATGATGAAGTGTTATGCCCCGTACACACGGTCCGATTTTCCGGTGGACAATGTCCGATCGGAGCGTGTTGTCGGAAATTCCGACCGTGTGTGGGCGCCATCGGACATTTTCCATCGGATTTTCCGACACACAAAGTTGGACAGCAGGGGATAAAATTTTCCGACAACAAAATCCGATCGCGTCAATTCCGACCGTGTGTGGCCTGTTCCGACGCACAAAGTGCCACGCATGCTCAGAAGACAGGGACAGCTCGTTCTGGTAAACTTAGCGTTCGCAATGGATACAGCACTTTCGTCACGCTGCAATGTTCAAAATGGTTTAATACAGCGCACTCTCTTCTTCTTTATAATGTGAGAAGAATGAAGTAGTTTTGATGCTCATATTCACACACACTTCTCACAAACTTCTTTCGTTACTATTTATCGGGATTCCCTCAATATATTTTGATTTCTCACATCTGACAACATATTTTTTTATTTTTTTTTTTACTTTAATGTAGATTATTTTTTTGTGTTTCTCTTTTTTAATTTTTTTTTTTGGTGATTTTGATTTGTACTCCCGAAAATGTTTGTGTGTTTTTTGTGACAAGTTCCCACAACACCATTATATGTTGTTGTATTTAATCTGTAGGAGATTGTTTGGTGTTGTTGTCCCTTGTTATTTTCACATTTTATGTTTTTAGAAATGTACCTGAATCGTCACCAACAAACTGTCTTTTTTGGATGAAAACACACACAGGAGAGTAGAATTTACCGAAAAAACTTTTATTAAGGGGTCACAACTATAAAAAAAACAAAGAGGGAGGCAACGCTGGAGAAACTGCAGAGATTGGCGAAGCCTTGGACCCCCAGGGCAGACATCAATTATTTAAAAGCAAAATTGGTGGCCTGAGGAGTCCATATCTTAGGGAGGGCAGTCTGGTCCAGAAGTCCCAGAGATCCGGAAAGCAGCAGATGACATCTGTGTCCCCAGGCTGTGGTCATACGAGAGACTGCATCTTCTGTCAGACCAGACTGAACCCAGGGCAATCACTCTCAGGTCTTCCTTCCACGCTTCCTTCCAGGCTTTGGCTGTGGTGGTGGAGTTGTGGCAGCAGGAGGAGGAGGAGGATCGTCCCTCTCCATGACATCCGTCTTGGGTGTCAGTTCCCCACTCTCCCCCTTACGAAGGACTTTATAAATCAGGTCCTCAGAGAGCCTGCGTTGGCCCTCCTGCATACCCTGCAATTTTGTGGCAGCCATGCAGGCAAAGGCCTCTTCAGGACTGGGGAAGGCTCTGAGGGACGCCGAAGCCTCCTGGATCAGCCTGTACGCTGAATCCTGCACGGGACTGGGAGTCATCTTCCTGGCTCGTTTATGTGGCAGGCGGAGGGGAGGAACCTGAGACTCAGTCAGGCTGCGACTGGTCCCAGGCTTCTCTTGGCTGACACTTAGCCCCGCCTCCTCCTGGCTGCCACTAATCCCCGCCTCCTCCTGACTGCCACATTCCACAGCCTCCTCCTGGCTGAGGTCTTCCTGTGTATGAAAAAGGGACATAGTTTTAGTATTTTTTACATCAATCACACACACAATTTTCACCTCCTGACTGCTGCAAATTGAATGTTAACAAATATAACAGACTATCCTTCTGAGCCCAGCAGTTTTCATTCTTGTCCCAATTTTGGGTGCCCACTACTGTCTATTGATATGTAAAACACTTTCAAGCAGCAATTAGTGATCAATAATAACATCTAATAAACATAATTTATTTATTGACCAGAAATCTGTAGAACAATGCTATACCTGACTCCAGCTGGGCTCCTCCACTTCTTCCTGGCTGGAAGGCCCAGGTTGGACATCAGAAGCCTCAGCTGGGATGGAAGGAAGCGTGGAAGGAAGAGTGGAGAGGGATTCCCTGACTTCAGTGTGGTCTGACAGAAATCGCAGTCTCTCATAGTACCACAGTCTGGGGACATAAACGTCATCTGCTGCAGCTCCGGACCTCTGGGAATCTGTGACCTTCTTGCGCTCCCTAAGATAAGTGCTCCTCAGGCCACCAATTTTAGCTTTCAAATAAGGGATGGTTGCTGTGGGGACCACCGGCTTCACCAACTCCAGCAGTTTCTCCAGCGCTGCCTGCCTCTTCTGTTTATGGTTGTAATGGGGGGTGACTGACCTGCCACAGACAGGGCAGCTCCCTGTACTGGTCTATGAACCGGGGCAGGAAATTGTGGTCATTGAAGCCATCCATTTTCTCTGCAAGACACAACACAAGACAAACCCTAATGTCAGGCCAAACTCCCCTAATCTTGTTACAATATAGGCTTCCATTTCAAAGCAGTATAGGCCCAAGTTTAGATCCTACCTTCGTTAGCACGATCGGCGTCTCCGATGCTCCTTCCTCCACTCACAGATCGTACGTAAGACGCGCGCGTTACGCTTTATACACACTGCGCACGCGTATAACTCCGCCCGCCCCTGACGTTCTTTCTAGTCTATTCCCCGCCCCTTTTCGTTCGGCGCAGTGGGTGAAGAGCACATGGCGGATAGACAGCAGGTGCGTGCTAATTGTAGCAACGAGGAGGAGGAGGAGGAGGAAAGGCTGGAGCCTGAAACGTCCTGATCCAGAAGGAGATTAAAGGACTCAAATATGTCCTTTGGGGAGATGTTGGAGATGGTGGGCATCCTGAAGAGGGCCGCCTATGAGGGAAAAGTATGGGCCTTACCCCAACCCCAATGTCAGAAAGGCCAAGATCATGGCGAAAGTGGTCAGGAGTCTGCACCGGAATTTCGGGGTACGACGATCGAAAGATCAGCTCAGGAAGCGGTAGTCGGACCTGAAATTACGAGAACATGAGCAGTACAGAAAGATCCGGAGAGTGCTGCAAAAAAGTAAGTAGTTGTGCTGTGTTCCTATTTTTTTGGTGTTTATTACGTTCGTGCTGCTCCATGTGCTTTTAGGAACTGTTGTACAGTTTAAAATGGCAACTTTCATGTTCATGGGCACATTATTCGTTCGGATCACACATTTTTCTTTCGGACGATAAAATACCATTGTTTAGGCCATATGCATTTGGCCACCATTTTGACGCCCTATACTTGTCTTCAAAGAATTGGGTTGTGTAGATGGCTTTGTTACTAGAATGAAATGCAAACTAGATTTTGTGTAAGGAGAGGACACTCACCAGCTGTTTTCACATCTGGACACTGGAGCACTAGTGTGGGACACAAGAACACCATTTTTATTAGGGGGCCCACACAGGTGCTCCAGTGTATACTATAGGGGGGTCTCCATCTGTGAAGCTTGTACCAAACAGGTAAAGTATTGGAGGTTGACAAAGGACACCAAAAAAGCTACATCTTGGAACTCGGCTAAAACAGACAATTGTACCCCACTTCCAAGCAATGTTTCATCTTTATAGTTCTGCCATCAAATATCTGTGTGCTAATTATACCATTTTTGTTTTACATAGGGGATAAAAGACTCGGAGGACACCCCTCATCCGAGGAGACCAGAGCCCCCCCCCCCCCTCTGGAAGAAGGGGAAATCCCCCCAACACAAGAAGAGCAGGAGGATGAAGACGTGGTGGAAATAGTCACCACAACAGGTGAGTGTCTGCGACCACAGGCTCAGATAAGAGATGGATGGCGGCATTTTTTGGCAAACCTAATTTATTTTGGGGTTCCTCTCTTTTTAGGTGATCGCGAGCGTGTGGATGAAGATCCTTTCACATCCGAAAGTGCCCAGATCCTGATCGGGGAGATCATGGGGTGTAATTTACAATTGGAAAACATCAAGCAAAACATCAATGATGTTATTCCAAAATATAAAAACATCATTGATGTTTTGGGGCGAGTTTAAAGCCCCTCCAAATCACTTTCTTCTTTTGTGTGCTACAATGTGCTAAATCTTTTTGTGATTTTTCCCTAAGCCAAATTTGGAGGATGCACACAGTGTGCCAACATGTGCTATCTGCCATCACGGGAGATCAATGGACGCGTTTAGGGGGTGCAACCCCTTCCTCAATAATAAAGTAGCGGTGAGGAAGGGCTTTCTCCCCCAAAACACGTCCCTTGATCCCCCGTGATGGCAGATAGCACATGTTGACATTGTGAAATTTGTGTGCATCTTCCAAATTTGGCTTTTCCAGGGGTGATTTCCCCCCATCTGAACGCAATATCAAACACAGTTCCTAAATACTCATGTCTGATATTGCCTTCAAGTTCTACCAAATGTGAACTTTGTAAGATCAAGATTTGTGTCTTTTCTTGTTGGTTTTACACAGGCCTGTTTTCTATAAAATGGACATTTTGATTTTGGATAATGACACCACAAAAATTGTTATACAACAAACATGTCGGTTTGTCAGAAAAACCTTTGGTAAATGCACATGTTATTGTGCAGGTATTAAAAAGATTGTTCATCAAGAATGTGTGGATTATTGTCTCAACGCTACAACACTTTTGGGGTGATGTAATTGTTTTTTTATGAGAAAATGGGGGTAATTTCCTAAGGGCAAATCCACTTTGCACTGCAAGTGCAGTTTCAGTGTAGTAGTGCAAAGTGTCTTTGCATTTAGTAAATAACAGCCAACAGTGCTTTGTAAGGTTACACAATCACGACATTTTCTGGACTCCACACATTTCTGTCAGGGTCAGCTCAAACAAACACAAGCAGTAAATGTCCACAAAGAAGAGCCTGGGGGGAGATGCCTGTCGAGAACTTTAAGTCCTGCAGGCTTCTCCCTGTGGCCAAATACCGCAGGGTAGCGACCAACCTCTGCTCCGGAGTGATGGCTTGCCTCATGCAGGTATCCTGCCTGCTAATATAGGGGGTCAGCAAAGCCAACAGACAGTGAAACACGGGGTCCGTCATCCTGAGAAAGTTCCTGAAATCATCAGGATTATTCTCACGGATCTCACGGAGCAAAGGCATATGAGAGAACTGGTCACGCTGAAGCAACCAATTCTTGGTCCATGAACTCCTCCCCACCCTGTTCATGGACTGGACTTGTGTCAAGGTCAGGACCCCAACACCAAGCCCCCGCACAGCACGAACTCTACGAGGAGTACGCATACGAAACATGGCTAGAAAACGGTCGGCTGCTCAGAACGAAGTAACAGAACGCACTGAAGAACAGCAAGGCCTGTGACGAGCGACCTGAAAAACAGCAACGAGCAGGCAAGATCACACAGAAAACTCTGATACGAACTGACTGCACGCACTGAAGAGCAGATACAAACCCACAAGCACAAACTGAACAGCAGAAAACGATCTGAAAGCCACATGTCTGAAAAAGCGCGAATCGTCTCTCACCAAACTTTTACTAACACGAGATTAGCAAAAGGAGCCCAAAGGGTGCCGCGCTTGGTTCTGAACCGGTCTTTTCTAGTCTCGTCGTACGTGGTGTACGTGACCGCGTGGTTGTCGATCGGAAATTCCGACAACTTTGTGCGACCGTGTGTAGGCAAAACAAGTTTGAGCCAACATCCGTCGGAAAAAATCCTAGGATTTTGTTGTCGGAATGTCCGACCGTGTGTACGCCCTATAAGGGTGTTAGAATTCAGGCAAGCTCTTAATACACAGATAAGTAGATTTATAAGAATATATACTTTAACCACTTAACTACTTGCTTACTGGGCACTTAAACCCCCCTCCTGTCTAGACCAATTTTCAGCTTTTAGCGCTGTCGCACTTTGGATGACAATTGCGCGGTCATACAACACTGTACACAAATGAAATTTTTATCATTTTTGTCCTACAAATAGAGCTTTCTTTTGATGGTATTTGATCACCTCTGCGGTTTTTAGTTTTTGTTAAAAAAAATTAAAAAGACAGAATTTAAAAAAAAAAATAAATACATTTTTATATTTTGTTATAAAATTTTGCAAACAGGTAATTTTTCTCCTTCGTTGATGTACGCTGATGAGGCGGCACTGATGGGTACTGATGTTTGGCGGTGATGGGCACTGATGGGTGGCGGTGATGGGCACTGATGGGTGGCGGTGATGGGCACTGATTGATGGCAGCACTGCTAGGTGGCACTGATTGGCACCACTGGAGGGCATTGATAGGTGGCACTTGTGGGCATTGACAGGTGGCACTTGTGGGCATTGACAGGTGGCACTTGTGGGCACTGGCAGGTGGCAATAATAGATGGCACCTGTTGGCACAGATGAGGCATATGTGCCTGCTTTCTCTTTGGGACCGATGTCCCTTTGACATAAGCCGGTGATCGGCTTGTTTTTCCTCCTCACGCTGTCAGCGTGAGGAGAAAACGAAACCGATCACCGAGGTTTTGTTTATATCATGTGATCAGCTGTCATTGGCTGACAGCTGATCACATGGTAAGGGGCTGGGACCGGCCCCTTACTCGGATCTGTGATCATCCGAGTCTCCGTGACTCGGTGATCACAGCGCGCACACCGCGTGCCCTGCAGGGTGCGCGCGGTGCGTGTGCACAGGGGAGGACGTCCTATGACGGCCTCCCGGAAATTGAGGTCCGCGCTGTAGCCGTCATTCAGCTATGGCCCGGACCTCAAGTGGTTAAGGACCAGGCCTCCTTTTTAGATGGAATGGCGACAAACTTGTACCCTTAAAAATCTCCATAGGCGACGTTTAAAAAAAAAATTCTACAGGTTTACGTTTTGAGTTACAGAGGAGGTCTAGGACCATAATTATTGCTCTAGCTCTACCGATCACGGCAATACCTCACATGTGTGGTTTGAACACCGTTTTCATATGTGGGCAGTAATCACGTATGCGTTCGCTTCTGCAAGCGAGCTCGGCAGAACGGGGCCCAATCTTTTTTTTTTTTTTTTTTTAGGTAATTGAGACACTTTGCTAATCCCAAAATAATACTCACAGTTTGGGTGTAATATTTCCGCCTCTGTCTGTTTTCGTACTGAAGAATAACTTAAAAAATGTGATGCGATGGCTGTTTCCATCTTGCTTGTGGGCATGTGAAGCTCACAAGCATTGATTTCCTGGATGCGGTGAATACTGTTCATTCACAGCTTGTTCACGTGCATGATCATTGTTTCCGCACTGAATCTTGGGAAGCCTGACACTAAGCTCCCAGGAGACAGTGCGGTGCCGGTGAAAGGCAATAAACACGCCTACTCCCATGGGAGGAGAGACAGGAAGTGCCACAATAAAGTACAATATAAAAGGCAATTACAGCGATAAAAAAAATTTCGTGTGGCATTTCAACATCTATGCAATTAAGTGAAGGGGGTAAGATTAAGTTAAAAATTTGAGTGGAACTCCGCTTTAACCACTTAAGCCCCGCTCACTGTATATATACGTCATTTTTTTGAAGATGGATATCTCGGTAACGGCAGCAGCTGCTGCCACAACCGAGATATCCATCTTTACAGTGAGCGATTCTGTACACGATAACGGTGGTCTCTGCGGCGGGTTCGCCGCGAGATCACCGTTATCGGCGGCGGGAGAGGTGCCACCCCCCCTCCCGCCGCTCTCCCGCGCCTTCCGCCGCTTACCGGAGCCGTCGGTAACGGCGGAGGCGATCGGGTCCTTTCCCTGCTGAGGTATGGAGACAAGTGAGGCCAAGATGGCCCCCACCCGTCTCCATACCATGTGACGGCCGGAGCGACGTCATTCGACGGCTCCGCCCACTCTCTTAAAGGCACAAATTTTTTTAATGTCATTTTTTTAAACGACTTTTTTTTTTTTTTTTTTTTTTTTTGCATTTTAGTGTAAATATGAGATCTGAGGACTTTTTGACCCCAGATCTCATATTTAAGAGGACCTGTCATGCTTTTTTCTATTACAAGGGATGTTTACATTCCTTGTAATAGGAATAAAAGTGATCCAAATTTTTTTTTTTTAAAAAACAGTGAAAAAATAAATAAAATAAAATAAATAATAAAAAAAAAAAAAAAATTTTTTTAAAGCGCCCTGTCCCGACGAGCTCGCACGCAGAAGCGAACGCATACGTGAGTAGCGCCCGCATATGAAAACAGTGGTCAAACCACACATGTGAGGTATCGCCGCGACCGGTAGAGTGAGAGCAATAATTCTAGCCCTAGACCTCCTCTGTAACGCAAAACATGCAATCTGTAGAATTTTTTAAACGTCGCCTATGGAGATTTTTAAGGGTAAAAGTTTGACGCTATTCCACGAGCGGGCGCAATTTTGAAGCGTGACATGTTGGGTATCAATTTACTTGGCGTAACATTATATTTCACAATATAAAAAAAAATTGGGCTAACTTTACTGTTGTCTTATTTTTTTTTTTCAAAAAAGTGAATTTTTTCCAAAAAAAGTGCGCTTAGAAGACCGCTGCGCAAATACGGTGCAAAAAAAAGTATTGCAATGACCGCTATTGTATTCTCTAGGATGTTAGAAAAAAAACAATATATAATGTTTGGGGGTTCTAAGTAATTTTCTAGCAAAAAAACCTGTTTTAAACTTGTAAACACCTAAAATCCAAAACGAGGCTGGTCTTTAAGTGGTTAAATACGAGATCTGTGCAGCAGCCCCCCTAGTCCCCAGGGACTCTCCCTCTTCATCGCAGTCAGTGAGCCAATGAGGAAAGAGGGGGCCGGGCCGAGCGGCAGCCCTGTGTGTGAATGAACACTCAGAGCAGCGGCTTGGAAACAAACAGCTTGCTCTGTGGGCACTTGGCAGGAACATTTAAAATGAGAAGTATGGGTCCCCCCCATTATACTTACCTAGGTGGATGCAGCATCTGTCCCCCACCACCTCTGCACTGAGAACTGAGCGATCGAACACCACCGATGGCTCAGTTCTCTCAGCTCCCCAAGCAGAGAGCTGCTGCCCGTCAGTCAGCAGCTCTCCGCTCTGCCCCCCCTCCCACTGGAGTGCTGAGCTGTGGAGGGGCGGGGAGCGGCTGTCTCAGGCTCTCAGCAGCTCGCTGAGAGGCTGAGACGGGTATCAGTCCAGGTACCTGGTGGATCCAGACTTTGTCACGATGATGCCGTGCCTGGACAGATTCCTGTGACCTCAACAGAGAGCAGACTTCAGTCCTCTCTCTGCTGAAAACGGGTCATGGGAGTGCAAAATGAATTGCACTCCTGTGACCCATAGTAGAAGCCCAGCCAAATGAGCTCAAGCTGGACTTCTGCTTTAACTTTTTTATTCAAACTCCACAAAATAATTATGTACAGCAGTCCCCCTGCACATAAATTAGATTGGCAATTGCTATGTGTTAGAGCTAGATCATGTACGAGTCAGAACCTACTTAGGAATGATTACATCATATCTATGAACATTAACCAGTGTATGTGAAGAACATTATTCTGATAAATATCAAAATCTAATTGGCTGTAACAGCAAATGCATTTATACGAGTGTCTGTTTACAAGCTCATTTTCTATATTTACCCACATGACCTCTAGCATGAATCTCTAACTCAGGAAGTGAAGACAAAGATCTTTCTGATCTGGCAATAGCTACAGTATCTCACAAAAGTGAGTACACCCCTCACATTTTTGTAAATATTTTATTATATCTTTTCATGTGACAACACTGAAGAAATGACACTTTGCTACAATGTAAAGTAGTGAGTGTACAGATTGTATAACAGTGTAAATTAGCTGTCCCCTCAAAATAACTCAACACACAGCCGCTGGCAACAAATGCAAGCACACCCCTAAGTGAAAATGTCCAAATTGGGCACAATTAGCCATTTTCCCTCCCCGGTGTCATGTGACTCGTTAGTGTTACAAGGTCTCATGTGTGAATGGGGGGCAGGTGTGTTAAATTTGGTGTTATCGCTCTCACTCTCTCATACTGGTCACTGGAAGTTCAACATGGCACCTCATGGCAAAGAACTCTTTGAGGATCTGAGAAAAATAATTGTTGCTCTACATAAAGATGGCCTAGGCTATAAGAAGATTGCCAAGACCCTGAAACTGAGCTGTAGCACAGTGGCCAAGACCATACAGCGGTTTAACAGGACAGGTTCTACACAGAACAGGCCTAGCCATGGTGCCCACGCTCAGCATCATATCCAGAAGTTGTCTTTGGGAAATAGACGTATGAGTGCTGCCAGCATTGCTGCAGAGGTTGAGGGGGGGGGGGGCTCAGCCTGTCAGTGCTCAAACCATACGCCACACACTGCATCAAATGGGTCTGCATGGCTGTCTTCCCAGAAGGAAGCCTCTTCTAAAGATGATACACAAGAAAGCCCGCAAACAGTTTGCTGAAGACAAGCAGACTAAGAACATCGATTACTAGAAACATGTCCTGTGGTCTGATGAGACCAAGATAAACTTTTTTGGTTCAGAAGGTGTCAAGCGTGTGTGGCGGCAACCAGCTGAGGAGTACAAAGACAAGTGTGTCTTGCCCATAGTCAAGCATGGTGGTGGGAGAGTCATTGTCTGGGGCTGCATGTGTGCTGCCAGCACTGGGGAGTTATAGTTCATTGAGGGACCATGAATGCCAACATGTACTGTGACATAATGATGCAGAGCATGATCCCCACTGGGCTGCCAGGCAGTATTCCAACATAACGACCCCAAACATACCTCCAAGACGACCACAGCCTTGCTAAAGAAGCTAAAGAGAAAAGGTGATGGACTGGCCAAGCATGTCTCCAGACCTAAACCCTATTGAGCATCTGTGGGGCATCCTCAAACGGAAGGTGGAGGAGCGCAAGGTCTCTAACATCCACCAGCTCTGTGATGTCATCATGGAGGAGTGGAAGAGGACTCCAGTGGCAACCTGTGAAGCTCTGGTGAACTCCATACCCAATAGGGTTAAGGCAGTGCTGGAAAATAATGGTGGCCACACAAAATATTGACACTTTGGGCCCAATTTGGAAATTTTCACTTAGGGGTGTACTCACTTTTGTTGCCAGCGGTTTAGACATTAATGGCTGTGTGTTGAGTTATTTTGAGGGGACAGAAAATTTACACTGTTATACAAGCTATACACATTGTAGCAAAGTGTAATTTCTTCAGTGTTGTCACATGAAAAGATACACAGTCATGCAGTTTAGGTCATACAAGGATCCATATTCATATCCATATCCACAAGAATCCATATATTCCAATCAGCCAAATAAGGAAATCACTAAGGATTAAAAAACAAAATTTCGATTTACCAACCTGCCGTTTTTAACAGGATCCAGGCAAAGTAGTTTTGTCTGTTGTTTAAACAGGTTTACCTAATGACCAAAACAAAGCACAACAATACCTGAAAGCGTTGATGTTGCTACTCTCAGCATGTAAAACCAAAGATACGGACCCCAGGTTAACTTTGACTGGAGGGGGAAAAAAAAACAAATAAATGAAAAACTTATTACAATCATGATCAGGTCTTCTATGGCACAATGTAACTGAACAAAATACATGCATCTTACTTATTAAAAAGATAAAATATTAGAGAGCATACTTGTAAACATTCACTAGAACATTTGCTGGTGAATAGTTCATAGCAGATTTGTCACTATTATATTTAACAATTTTTCTAATACCAAATATGGGCTTAAGGCCCCTTTCACACCAGCTGGCCGATCAAAGTCCACCTGTCTGTTTTTCAGGAATTCCCCATCGGACCACTCATTGCTCTATATGGATCGGCGAATGCCAGGAGACATGTGTCTGCTGCCACCTGCCTCCATCCGACCCGGTAAAAATAGACAGATGGCTTTATGTTTAAAAAAAAAACCAGATCTGTTACCCATCCGTCCAGCGGATCGGAGTGGATGACAGTCAGGTGGGTGGAAAACGGACAAGCAGTCAGTTTCCATCTGACCAACCTATAGAGAAGAGCAGGCTGTGTCCATGTCCGCTCTGCATAGAAGCCGATATGTATTCTTCTACATATTTTTGGTAAAAAAAAAAAAAATTGCAATAAGCGTATATTGATTGGTTTGCACAAATGTTAATGCGCCTATAAAATAGGGGATAGATTTATGGCATTTTTATTATTTTTTTTTTTTTTTTAAACTAGTAATGGCAGCGATTTGCGATTTTTATCGTGACTGACGGCAGACATATTGGACACTTTTGACACTATTTGGGACCATTCACATTTACACAGCGATCAGCGCTATAAAAAATTACTGATTACTGTATAAATGTCACTGGCAGGGAAGGAGTTAACACTAGGGGGGCAATCAAGGGGTTAAATGTGTTACCTAGGGAATGATTCTAACCGTGGGGGGAGGGGACTGACTAGGGGAGGAGGCCGATCGGTGTTCATACTTAGTATGAACACACGATCTGTCTCCTCTCCCCTGACCGGACGTGGATCTGTGGGTTTATACACCCATGGTCCTGCTCTGTAACGAGTGATCGCGATGTAGATTTTCTACATTTTTTTTTTTTTTAAACTCACTTTGCTATGCCTTCCGAGTGCGCTCCCATCTTCAGTGTGGGCATCTGAAGCCCACAGGTATCTCCTTCTGGGATAAGGCGCTGCTGGTTACCCAGCATGCACCTCCAGATCTTGTGCATGCACATAAACTATAAAGCGTGGCACACTCATTGTGTTTCCCATTGACTCCATTGATTGATGAAACTCATATCCAAGGTGCCAATGTGCGGCCAGGAATGATGTACCCTGCCCTGGCGAGGTACACCAGAAGGGGAGCATTCCCCTGTGCTAATTAGGTAAATAAACTACCGAGGGGGGAAAAAAAAAAAAAAGGGTCCAATATGGAATTGTAAAGTGATAAGGAACAAGGTTCAAAATGTGGGTAGAACTCTGCTTTAGCAGTTACAGAAACCCCTTTTTTCTTTTTGGAATAAAGGTTTTAACTGAATAACAGCTGACCATTGTAGACACCTCTGTCAGTGTTAAATGGTTGGTCTTAACCCTCTAACTGACACTTTTGCTGGACAGCCTGGTCTGTTAATTTAAAGGAAATTGAACAGCAACTGCGGGATAGGTATGCCTTCTACATTTTAGCATTTAATAATACAAGTAAAAGCTGGGGCCTACTGAGGCCGTTTTAGATGGCATAACTCTGTCTATAGTATTGTTATTGAAATCTGTGTCATTGTAACCGTCTCTATTATGTAGCAGCATTGCATCATGTTGTTTGGCATCTAAACACCTCTGGATACAGTATTTCATTTAAAACATTGTAATGTCACTCTTCTTACATAACAAACATCATATAGCCCTATAACCCAAACTGCCTATAAACATCAGAGGGCGGTCTGATTTACAGATGTGATCTGACCACTAAAGGATCATAAAAATAAATAGGTGAATTTATAAACCTACATACTCAGATTGCACTGGCCTTTCTTGGAGGAAATAGTGCACTGGCCAGGTGAAGGCCTCCATTGAATGGTTGTCTGGGGAAGTCTGCAGGTACAGACAAACATATACAGTGCCTTGAAAAAGTATTCATACCCCTTAAAATTTTCCACATTTTGTCATGTTACAACCAAAAAAAACTTAAATGTATTTTATTGGGATTTTATGTGATAGACCAAGTGGCACATAATTGTGAAGAGGAAGGAAATGATAAATGGTTTTCAAAATGTTTTACAAATAAATATCTGAAAAGTGTGGTGTGCATTTGTATTCAGCCACCTTTACTCTGATACCCCTAACTAAAATCTAGTGGAACCAATTGCCTTCAGAAGTCATCTAATTAGTAAATAGAGTCCACCTGTGTGTAATTTAATCTCAGTATAAATACAGCTGTTCTGTCACTGTGAAGCCCTCAGAGGTTTGTTAGAGAACCTTTGTGAACAAACAGCATCATGAAGGCCAAGGAACACACCAGACAGGTCAGGGATAAAGTTGTGACAAAGTTTAAAGCAGGGTTAGGTTATAAAAACATATCCCAAGCTTTTAACATCTCATGGAGCACTCTTCTATCCATCATCCGCAGATGGAAAGAGTACGGCACAACTGTAAACCTACCAAGACATGGCCGTCCACCTAAATTGACAGACTGGACATGGAAAGCATTAATTAGAGAAGCAGCCCATGGTAACACTGGAGGAGCTGCAGAGATCCACAGCTCAGGTGTGAGAATCTGTCCACAGGACAACCATAATGCCCCGTACACACGGTCGGATTTTCCGATGGAAAATGTCCGATCGGAGCGTGTTGTCGGAAATTCTGACCGTGTGTGGGCTCCATCAGACATTTTCCATCGGATTTTCCGACACAAAGTTTGAGAGCAGGCTATAAAATTTTCCGACAACAAAATCTGTTGTCGGAAATTCCGATCGTGTGTACACAAATCCGACAGACAAAGTGCCACGCATGCTCAGAATAAATAAAGAGATGAAAGCTATTGGCTAGGGCTGCAACTAACGATTATTTTCATAATCGATTAGTTGGTCGATTATTGTTTCGATTAATCGGTTAATAACCTTACAAAAAAAGTGTGGTATATAATTTAGTTAATATGTAAAGTTTAAAAAAAAAGCAATTTATTCTTAAATATCTTTATGCAGTGGTAAATATAAACAACCAACTATATGGTTAGGGAGCAAAATATTGAATCTAATCTGAGAATATAAGACAGAAGAGATATACTGTATATACACTATTAGAGGAGATATACTGTATACACTATTAGAAGAGAAATACCGTTTTTTGGCCAATTTGTTGTTGGGCAGATTAAAAAATACAAATTGCTGCAAAAATGCATTACATGCTTTTCTGCAGCTTCTCCATTGAAGTATATTGAACCAAAAAAGCACTGTTTGGCGTTAAAAAAAAAAAAAAAAAAAAAAAAATTGACCCTTTCCAAATACGCAGCCAGCGGCTGAAAAAAAAGCATAGATGTGTAAACGTGTCCCATAGAAAACCATGTTAAACGAACTGTAGTGCGTTTCTGCAAAAATCACCAAAACACACAAAGATGTGAACCAGGTCTAAGACATTTTTTAATGGGGTTAAAAAAAAAAAAAAACTAAAATGAGCCCTTTATAGTACAAAAAAAGCAAATAATCACTACTGTAAGGGGTTCATTTTTTTTACTGTAGAACAGTGAAAGTAATATTTACAGTAGTGATTATTTGCTCTTTTTGTACTATAAAGGGCTAATTTTATTATTTTTAACCCCATTAAGTTACTGGCCGATTAATCGATTACTATTTTCATAATCGATTAATTTCATAATCAATTAGTTGTCGATTAATCGATTAGTTGTTTCAGCCCTACTATTGGCTACTGCCCCGTGTATAGTCCCGACTTTGTGTGACCGTGTGTATGCAAGACAAGTTTGAGCCAACATCCGTCGGAAAAAATCCTAGGATTTTGTTGTCGGAATGTCTGATCAATGTCCGACTGTGTGTACGGGACATTAGTTGTACACTCCACAAATCTGGTCTTTATGGAAGAGCGACAAGAAGAAAGCCATAAGAAGTCACATTTGCAGTTTGCGAGAAGCCATGTGGGGGACACAGCAAACATGTGGAAGAAGGTGCTCTGGTCAGATGAGACCAAAATTAAATTTTTGGGCCTAAAAGCAAAAATGCTATGTGTGGTGGAAAACTAACACTGCACATCACCCTGAACACACCATCCCCATTTTGAAACATGGTGGTGGCAGCATCATGTTGTGGAGATGCTTATCTTCAGCAGGGACAGGGCAGCTGGTCAGAGTTGATGGGAAGATGGATGGAGCCAAATACAGGGTAATCTTAGAAGAAAACCTGTTAGAGTCTGCAAAAGACTTGTGACTGGGGCGGAGCTTCACCTTCCAGCAGGACAACGACCATAAACATACAGCCAGAGCTACAATGGAATGGTTTGGATCAAAGCATATTCATGTGTTAGAATGGCCCAGTCAAAGTCCAGACTTAAATCCAATTGAGAATCTGTGGCAAGACTTGAAAATTGCTGTTCACAAATTTGCTCTCCATCCAATCTGACAGAGCTTGAGCTATTTTGCAAAGAAGAATGAGCAAACATTTCACTCTCTAGATGTACAAAGCTGGTAAAGACATCCCCAAAAAGACTTGCAGCTTTAATTGCAGTGAAAGGAGGTTCTACAAAAGTATTGACTCACGGGGCTGAATACAAATGCACGCCACACTTATCACAGATTTATTTGTAAAAAAATGTTGAAAACCATTTATCATTTTCCTTCAACTTCACCATTATGTGCCACTTTGTGTTGGTCTATCACATAAAATCCCAATAATATATATATATATATTTTTTTGGTTGTAACATGACAAAATGTAGAAAATTTCAAGGGGTATGAATACTTGTTCAAGGCACTGTAGATCCTCATTTGGACTTGCTAAGAATGGCTGGGTCCAGCAATAATCATGGAATATCTGCAGACACCTAAACAGATTTATTTACTTAGCTCTAACTGATACACCAAAACAACTGCTCAAAGAACATTCACATCTAGCATTACCCCTCCTTTCTACAGATTCAGTTACAATCTTGCACTGTCACCACAATAACGTCTATGAAAATTCTTAGCAAAACTAAAATGAGCTGTTAAATAATTAAGACTGATTAGGTCATTCTATCTAGTTCTAGTGTTTTTCCTCTAAACTCAGAGTTGGCTGCAACTAAAATCTTAAGGCTGAACTCTAAGTTTGTCTAAATACAAGAGGCATGTGTATTCTTACTTGAATCTTCTTCCCCTTTATGTATTTCTTCCAGATCTGTGCAGTAATCCAATGTAATCAATTCTGTAATAAAGACCGATCACTGCTGCTCCGTCTTCTTGTGCAAGGTAAACGGTCTTTTGGAACATGTTACCTGTTCCACCCATATTCAGGATGGAGCATGTAATATGTTACAGCTCATGCCCCCTCTCCCCCTTGCCCTGTCACAGCAGGCAGGGAGGGGTTCTTCTCCCCACACCTGCTGTCGTTTTTCGAAATGAGTCAGGGCTCCGCCCACACAACCAGGTCATTCATTTGCAGTCTTCTGTGAATGAGTAAACAAGTACCGTCTTCCGCTGTGGCAGATGGCTTGCAGTTGTGAATGAACTACAAGGACACTGATGAGCGCCCTTGTAGTTCATTCATGAGCCCTACAGCTTTTAAACTGTCCATATGGAGGTACGGGCTGAAAGCTGTAGGGTTTGTCTGCAGAAGCCGAACATTGCACCTGGGATTTACTGGTTTTAGGTCTTAATGCTTTCCGGATTTCTGCAGGAAAAAATAATGAATGCTTTTTTTTTTCCTGCAAAAATAGGAGCATTTATTATTTTTTCTATGAAGGTGAACTTATCCATTAAAATGGACTTGCTTCCACAGCCCTGATCTCTGCACAAATATATGTGCAGCACAGTGATAATGTCACCATTACTTTACATGTAATATCTGAGTTTGAAAAGTGACTTGGTGCACACCTTTGTGGTCATTGGGACATATATGCAAATTAAAGTGTTTGTGTTTAGCTTTAGACTAGGGTCACACTTGTGCGGCTCTGCGAGCTGCATTAAACATGGAAACGGCAGCCCATTAATTTCAATGGGCTGCTGTGCTTCTGAAAATGCAGGGAAAAGGTTCATTTTTGAAAACATGGCCCTCAGAGAAACTACAAGTGCGGTGCAGTTCCCAGTTGGGGTAAACTGCGCTGCATTTTCCAGTACATGTGGGTGCCATTAGGTTTAATGATACCCCCATGCATCTTCCGTTTTTCTGTGCGGGTGGTTGCGGCTGCAGAAACAGGTGCAGACCCGCAGCAGAAACCACCGACACAAGTGTGAACCTAGCCTTAAAGCCTAACTCCATGTTATTTGTCACTTTAAATAGTTGGTTTTGACCAAGCTGGTCCAAATGAACTATTTGCTTCACTAACAGATGAAGCAGCTGCGAGTGCTGTATACAGTATACAGTGCTGTGTTCCAGAAGCAGGATGGGAATTGCCCATCCTGTTCCCACAAAAAAAATTGGGTTGAGTTGAGCACTGTTCAGTTATTCACAAGCTTTCTCTGGTTCTCTGGCTGAGATGAAGATCAAGACATCAACCACCTCCTAGTTTATCCCTTTCATGACTAATGCCGCGTACACACGGTCGGACTTTTCGTCTACAAAAGTCCGACAGACTTTCGACGGACTTTTGGCGGACTTGCGGCAGACTTTCTAACGAGCGGACTTGCCTACATACGATCACACAAAAGTCCGACGGATTCGTACGCGATGACGTACACCGGACTAAAATAAGGAAGTTGATAGTCAGTAGCCAATAGCTGACCTAGCGTGGGTTTTTGTCCGTCGGACTAGCATACAGACGAGCAGATTTCTGGGTCCGGCGTAGTTACGACGTAAAGATTTGAAGCATGTTTCAAATTTAAAGTCTGTCAGATTTGCGGCTGGAAAAGTCCGCTGAAAGTCCGGGGAAGCCCACACACGATCGGATTGTCAGCCGTGTTTTGTCTGTCGGCGTCCGTTGGACTTTTGTAGACGAAAAGTCCGACCGTGTGTACGCGGCATAAGCCAATTTCTGACATTACTGTATCTTGCACACTCAATACTCTAGCCTCCTGGCTTACATTCTTGCCATACAGCTGATTCAGGCCTTTAGCCCAGGCCTTAGGTCTGCTCCTCAGACCCAAAAGAGTTTCCCAGAGTTAAGCTCTCTCCTAGCTTACTCCTGATCAGTACCTTGCTGCTCTGTCACCAAGTACATCTGCCTCCTGCAGACATGCATGCTCTGGCTGCCCCCTGCAGCCTCTGACTCCTCTCAGAGGAATGGGAGTCCACCTGACTCCCATGCACAGACTTCCTGTCTGTTGGGTAGAACCCTGAGCCATAGCCAGGTCACTAAATAGCCCAGCACACAGCTGTGCAATCAACGTGCCTTTCTCTCCAAAATCTGGCGTAAACCAGCAATCCTCCAGGTAGCACAGGGTCCTACTGCTGCGCTATTTATATATATTTATTATATAAATTTCTAGCAGAGAATTAAGTGCCGATCATTGCAAAATAATGTCACACTGTATTTGCGCAGTGGTCTTTCAAACGCAATTTTTTAGGAAAAAATACACTTTCATGAATTAAAAAAAAAACAGTAAATGTAAAGTTAGCCCAATTTTTTGTATACTGTGAAACATGATGTTACGCCGAGTAAATAGATAACAAACATGTCATGCTTTGAAATTGCGCACATTCGTGGAATGGCGACAGACTACCGTGCCTTTAAAAAAAAATTAACGGTTACCAGGTTAGAGTTACAGAGGAGGTCTAGTGCTAGAATTATTGCTCTCGCTCTGACGATCATGGCAATACCTCACGTGTGATTTGAACACAGTTCAAGTAGCCCCATCTCTGCAAGCTCATGGGGACAGGGGGCGCTTTAAAAAATGTTTTTTTTTTTTTTTCTTTTTTCGTTTTTTTTTACATTGTCACTTTAAAAAAAAATTAAAATGTGATGACTTTTATTGCCGTCACAAGGAATGTAAACATCCCTTGTGACAGTAATAGGTGGCGACAGGTACTCTTTATGGAGGGATCAGGGGGGTCTAAAAGACCCCAAAGCCCTCCTTTGCACATCATAGTATTCAGATGGCCAAAATCGGCGATTCTGAATACTGTAATTTATTATTTTTTTTAAACAGCACCATTTGCAGCTGAATAAACCGGAAGTGACGTGACATCACTTCTGTGTTTACACAAAGGGGACTGGAAGGAAGCCATTTTCGGCTTCCTTCCAGTCTTACTCTAGCTGGCGGAAGTGCCGGATCGTGTCTCACGGTGGGACGGAAGGCCCGGGAAGAGCGGCGGGAGGGGGAACGTCCCCTCTCGCTCCTCCGGGATTCTCAACCACTGCTTCTTTCAAAAAAAGATTCCCTTTTTGTCATCCTAGATGGTCTCATGGAAAGGTACAACAGCTTCTTGTTCCATCATTTCAAGGTGGCTCAGGCAGACAGATCATCATTCAAGCTTAGGGTCTCAAGGAGCAGGTTTCAAACTTTCCTGTCAAGGCACACTCTTCTAGATCTGTGAATGCTTCCTCTGCATCAAGTGTTTATTTCCCAGATTGACAAGACTGCCATTTGGTCTTCTGTACACACGCTCTGTAGGTTGTACTAAGTGGATGTTATCTAATGCCGGTTTTAGGCATAAAAGGTCCCTCAGAGAGACATTTAAGCTGCAGGTAGTCTCCAATTATCTGTTGTTTTCTTGGGCCTGTTAGCATGTGCTGCATTTCCAAGCCCTCAGTTGGGCTCAAAGAATGAGAAAGAAAATAGGATTGTAGTGCTCACTGTAAAATCCTGGAGCCCATTGTGGGACACAAGTCCCACCCCTCTGTCTTTACAATTATGTTCTCAGTACTGCTTTGCTACTAAAATTGAGGCATGCTGATAGTAAGGGGGGTTATCCTTGGCTAACTTACAGTTTGTTTGCCAGTATCCAATTTGGTAGGCGAAGGTTTACCTGAAGGTGAAAAACTTCCTGTGTCCCTCAATGGAGAAAAGGAGTCTACAGCGAGTACAAAAAATCCTATTTCCCTTGTCTCCTGTACAACTCCGATAAGCCATGTACCCCTTTCAGTAAATATTGCCTACAAGCTACTTTCCATCTCCCATGTGCAACTCTCACAAGCCAAGTTCTACTTATCTTTGTGCAGTTCCTACAAGCTACTTTTCAGGTCTTCATGTTCCTTTATGCTTTTACAATAATTACAAGCTTCCCCGCCCCTCCAATCCTTTGTACAACTGTTTTCTTGTTAGTCACCAAGAAATGTGCAGGTTTCCTTGTATCTGTTTCGCAAGCCCTTTCTTTTGTTTGTATACTTCCTGCTGGGGCTATATTCTGTACAGCCGTGACATCATTCTCTGTTGCTTTCATAGCAAAGTTCACCTGCAGTCCTTAAAACTGTTTAAGAAGCAGATGGTAAGGTGAGGAGAGAGTGCTGTACAATAGTTCGGTAACCCCATCCGACCTGTTCCAATCCCATTTTAGGTCAGAGTAAACTGGTTTTCAACAATTGAGATTTTACAGTATATACTAAAGCAGTGCATGGGGAATTACAGTCACATATAATAGTCATGTAAACTTGTACTGCAAGCAAAAGAGGATGTTGCAAGACTGCCTGTTAAGAGATTTGACGGACAGGAAATTCTCAGACAAATTCTGTTCATTTTTAGTGATAGCACAGTGCTGAACCAGGTATTATTGTCTCACACAAAGAAACATCAAGATAGTAAATGTGTGTGTCAGATGATTGGGGAATATTGGGGTGTGTTGACTATTCAGTATCAAATCCTCAGATTCCCAGTGTAAGGTGTAAGTGTTTTTTATTCCAGGTGTAAGGTCAGCTTTGCGAGAAAACTAAATAAAAATGGATGTACCCCTTACTACTACTGCTGCCTCATTAAAGTGTCCAAAATGGGAAAAAAAAAAAAAGATTTTTTCGCCTAAAGTTTTAAAGTAAGGTAGGGTATAAAACCCCTGTAAGGTTTATTTTTGCAATCTTTGTCCCACTGGGGAGATTTACCCTCACTTCCTGTCCCATAGCCAAAACAAGAAGTGAAAGGAAATCCCTGCTAATTACAGAAATCTCTTGGGAACCAAAATTTGGGATGTTCTTTTACTTTCAATGATACTGGTAAACAGGGCAAATAGAGAGGGTAAATCTCCCCAAGACCCCTTTCACACTGGGGAGCTTTTCAGGTGTTTTAGCGCTAAAAATAGCGCCTCTCATGCCTCCCTACTGTGAAAGCCTAAGTCAGGGGTGTCCAAACTTTTTTCAAAGAGGGCCAGATTTGATTAAGTGAATGTGTGTGAGGGCCGACCATGTTCCCTCACATTCTTTGAACCAATAAAATTTGGTCTGTGTGTTAGTTCGAGCACTAAAACATTGCCCAACAAGAATTCTCTTGTCTTTCTGGCTGTGTGTGAGTAAAGAGATGATCTCGGGCGTGTTATTTGGATATACTGTATTTATTGGCATATAACACGCACCTTCAATTTAAGAGGGAAGTTTCAGGAAAAAAAATTACATTTTAAATAAAGAATTATGAAGCAAAGTCAGGGTCAGTGCCCATCTGCAGCCCCACCATTGCTATGAACGCTCTCTCTCTCTCTCGATCTCTATCCCTCTCGATCTCTCTATCCCTCTCGATCTCTCTATCCCTCTCGATCTCTCTATCCCTCTCGATCTCTCTATCCCTCTCGATCTCTCTATCCCTCTCGATCTCTCTATCCCTCTCGATCTCTCTATCCCTCTCGATCCCTCTCGATCTCTCGACTTTGGACATGCCTGGCCTAAGTGCTTTCACACTGGAGCGGTGCGCTTGTAGGACGGGGAAAAAAAGTCCTGTAAGCAGCATCTTTGGGGAGGCGGGGGAGTGCGTTAACACCGCTCCTCCACCTCCCCTGCCATTGAAATCAATGGGCAGCGCTGCCAAATGAATACAAGTGCTGCACTGATATCTAAAAAATAAATAAATAAATAAAAAAACAAACAATGTGCATCAAGTGATAGTGAACAACAATAAAAATTAGTAATTCGATAAATTGCAAAAGAAAGTGAACAGCGTCCCGCTGTGACAAACACAGTGTTAAAACAATATCGATTGCTCACGCAGATACTGCTGATCAGTAAGGCAAGCCAAAGATGACATTTTTCGCTCAAATCTCCCATAAACACAGTCAGTCAGTGCTGAAAAGGGAATCCTTCCTGCGGCGCTATTGTGTTCTGCCAGTGGGGGGCCTTCCCTGTCGGCAGAACATAATGATCACTGCTTGCCGCTATAGCCACTGGCAGTGCTCACATGCAAAAAATCTGACAGGCTGGTTGTACTGAAGTCGATTGATGGATCTACTTCCGTACAACCAGCCTGCCCATAGATGGATCGAACTTCAGCCAGTCCCTGCTGAACCAGCCAAGATTTGATCCAGCAGTTAGCTTCCCTACACATATTCACACAGGAAAGCTCTACTTTGAGTCCATTCAAAGGTCTTATTTTAGCTGAAGCACCCAGTACAGGTGCATGGGGTAAGTCTGCTGGAACCCAAGATTTAGTTCAAATCCATAGACAATCCTGCGAAAACAAGATCAGTTGGGAGGTGTGTGGTCCGCAGAGGGGAATTGTGAGAAGTGTGGGAACCCCAGGTCCATACAAGCAGTATTATTGTTAGATCTAACAAGCACAGTTTGACCACTCAAACTGGGGGTCATGCACTTCCAGTAAGCCTTCATGTTTGGCACATGTGTGAAGTGGGATTGTGTAGTCAAGTGGATCACATGGAAGATTCTCCCCTGTGAGGAATGGAGTCACGAGAACTTTTCCTGATTGTTTAAGGCCCCTTTCACACGATCGGACCGTTCAGGTCCGCCTGTCAGTTTTGACGGCGGACCTGAACGGGCGATCCATGTTAGCCTATGGAGCGTCAGATGTCAACGGAGACATGTCCGCTGACATCCGACCCCGTCCGATCCACTAAAAGCAGACGAATGGCCCTACGTCCAGGTCCGTCGCTGGCGGATCGGATCCGGTGAGATCTGACGAAAACGGACATGCTGTCCGTTTTCGTCCAATCCCTCCATAGGCGGCAGCAGCGCCTGACAAGCCCCTCCCCGCTCAGTGAGCAGAGAGGGACCTGTCATCCGCTGGCTCAGCGGAGATCAACGGACTGATCTCCCGCTGAGCCAGCGGCCTGAGGCGGGCTCCGTAGAAACAGAGTCCGCCTCGTGTGAAAGGAGGCTAACACTGTGTTTGTCACAGAAGGGGTTATTTACTAAAAGCTGGAGAGTGCAAAATCAGGTTCACTTCAGCTTCTAACCTCAACTTGTTCAATTTGGCAAAAGCACCTGGAAGCTGACTTGTTTCTATGCAGAAGTGAACCTGGCAACTGTATTGTTGTTTTTGTTAATTTGTCTAAAGTTCAGCTTTAAAGCGTCATTTCCTGCTAGATTACTATGTAACTAACAACAAAACCTTGGCTTGTTGGCAACGATGGCTGAAAATGTATGCAAAGTGCATGCAAAACGATATACTAACATAACAAGGAAATAAGAAATACGAGGACAATTCAACCTTACAGAAGGACATCTTTCAATTACGAAACTTTGGAATCCATGCTTTAATTTTTTCATTTGTTTGTAAAGAGCCATGCCACTCTTTTCAGATAAAGCTCATGCCTCCTGCTGACTGAAGAGCTCTACTTCTGACTTAGCAGGGAGCAAGTCGGACCTCTACGAAGACTAGAGGTTTCACATTGGGAGCATGGGTCCTTCTCTACACTATACTGGAAGGGACAGGCTAGTCTACTCTGGGTATAAGGCTGGGCTGTGTCTGCTTTCTAAATAAATTGAAACTGTCAAACTTTTGATGCATCTGAAATATATTTAGCAGATTTAAAATGGAGACTCAACAGGGCTTTAATGTGATTGTTATTTTTATAGAAAACAAAAAGAGCCTTTACAAATAGGTTATACTTACCTGCTCTGTTGCAGTGGATTTTCACAGAGCAGCCTGGATCCTCCTCTTCTTGGGTCCCTCTTCTGTGATCCTGGCCCCTCCCTCCTGTTCAGTGCCCCCACAGTAAGCAGCTTGCTGTGGGGGCAACCGAGTTGAGTCACAGCTCCCTTTGTCCATTCAGACAGAGCCCCACCCCCTCCCCTGATTGGCTAGCTGACTTTGAGAGTAGCGGGGGCAAATGGCACCTCTGCGGTGTCTCAGCCAATCGGGAAGGAGAATCTCGGAGGGCTGAGACATTCATGGACATCAGGTTAGTATTAGGGGGGCTGCTGTATACAGAAGGCTTTTTATCGTAATGCATAGAACGCATTAAGATAAAAAAAACCTTCTGCCTTTACAACCCCTTTAAACTTAAAAACAGTTGGGGATAAAATGGTGCCTCATCTTAGAAAATGGAAGGACAAGTTTTTTTATTTTTGCTTTTGCCAATTGTGCTGAGCATATCTTCCATCTTCACACACAAAGCCCTTCCAATGCACAGAACTATTCAAAAGACTGGAAATTGCTATATTGTGATTAGAAAAAAAACATAACAGGTAGCACATAATCACTTTGATCTTTACCTGTCTACTGGGTGGCACATAGCAATAATGTCTAATGAATATACAGGCACATACCTGTAAGACTATTCATTCAACCTACTTTACTGGCTTCACTTGGGTCATTTACACTTGCACTATGAACAATGATTCGTAATGTTTAAAACGTGGACAGAAAAAAGGTGCAAATTAATGCAGAATTTAGGTACCTGTAAGTCCAATCTACTGCCATTATGTATTTTCATGGCTTGTTCACACCACAGCGTAAGCAGAGACATACATGTATGTGCATCTACAAACATGCAACCTGCTCTAATTCTTTTCATAGCACACCAATGCAGTGCACATTATAAAAGGTGCCACTTCCGGTTGTTGCATATCATTGCCGGATATTTTCAGACAGCAAGTACAGATTGCTGATTATCTAGTGAGAGCAGTATACACAAAGAATCCACTATAAAAATCTTATGTGCATATTGTGCATGTTTACCATTTAGATAAGTCATATTTTTTAAACACATGTATGTATTGTGCTCAAGAGTAAGATATGATCAGGTGCAGAGTAATTCAAGTCCTATAATTGACCTGCACAGGGAAGTGCATGTTAATCATTTAATGTAAATCCTTCAATGAAGGGAAACACACAATAAACAAAACACCCCAGGGTAAACTAATCAATGTATATAAAAAGGAACAGCATAGAAAATATTACCTGAATAATAACACTCATATATATATATATATATATATATATATATATATCACAAATAAGTCATATTTACCTGCTCTGTTGCAGTGGTTTCGCACAGGGCAGCCCGGATCCTCCTCTTCTGAGGTCCCTCTTGGGCTCTCCTGGCCCCTCCCTGTCAAGTGCCCCCACGGCAAGCAGCTCGCTATGGGGGCACCCGAGCAGAGTCACAGCTCCCTGTGACCATTAACCACTTAAAGACCAGCCTCGTTTTGGATTTTAGGTGTTTACAAGTTTAAAACAGGTTTTTTTGCTAGAAAATTACTTAGAACCCCCAAACATTATATATTGTTTTTTTCTAACATCCTAGAGAATACAATAGCGGTCATTGCAATACTTTTTTTTGCACCGTATTTGCGCAGCGGTCTTCTAAGCGCACTTTTTTTGGAAAAAATTCACTTTTTTGAAAAAAAAAATAAGACAACAGTAAAGTTAGCCCAATTTTTTTTTATATTGTGAAATATAATGTTACGCCAAGTAAATTGATACCCAACATGTCACGCTTCAAAATTGCGCCCGCTCGTGGAATAGCGTCAAACTTTTACCCTTAAAAATCTCCATAGGCGACGTTTAAAAAATTCTACAGATTGCATGTTTTGCGTTACAGAGGAGGTCTAGGGCTAGAATTATTGCTCTCACTCTACCGGTCGCGGCGATACCTCACATGTGTGGTTTGACCACCGTTTTCATATGCGGGCGCTACTCACGTATGCGTTCGCTTCTGCGTGCGAGCTCGTCGGGACAGGGCGCTTTAAAAAAAATTTTTTTTTTTTTTTATTATTTATTTTATTTTATTTATTTTTTCACTGTTTTAAAAAAAAAAAAATTTGGATCACTTTTATTCCTATTACAAGGAATGTAAACATCCCTTGTAATAGAAAAAAGCATGACAGGTCCTCTTAAATATGAGATCTGGGGTCAAAAAGTCCTCAGATCTCATATATATATTTATACATTTTTTTTTTTTTTTGATTATAGCACTTCTGTTATGCACCACCTAGCGATATCTGTTTGTGATTATAACCTAAATTAGATATAATCACAAACAGATATCGCTAGGTGGTGCATAACAGAAGTGCTATAATCAAAAAAAAAAAAAATGTATAAAAAAGGTAAAGGAATGAAGGTATATACCAGCAAGCAATGTACAAGTGTATGTAAATCTGCTTCAAAAGGTGCATAAATCCAAAGTATATCAAATATCACGAAAATATATCAAAATGAAATGACTTGAGACGTGTATATATATATATATATATATGTGCTAATATTATGGTCAACTGATGACATAAATACACAAGTGAATAGTTATTAACAATAAGAAAGAAAACAAAAAATGTGAATAAAAAATATAAAATTAATTATAAGTGTCCATTAAATAGTCCCAGTGGTTGATGTTGGTGACACGCCAACACTTGGCGAAAAAAAAATATGTAATCCAAAAAGAGAAAAAAAATAAAGTGACAACAGTCCCAACACCAAATGTGACACTCCTAGATGCAGATAAGGTACTGATGGTGGACCAGGGGGGGAGTGTACTACCAAATGGGGGCACCTCCGTGTTCCCAGGCCCCTTACCTTACAGCTGTAAGGTATACAGCCTATGTAGTGGAGGTCCATCAAATGGGGAAATCCAAAAGGTACAGCAGATGGCGTTGATTGGTGATGCAGTATATCATATGCAGAGACAAAAAACGAGCGGCATATAGTATAATTCCATTTGATGTGAAGGACACAGGTGGGGGGGTTGCACTCACTTTAAGGCAATGAGCGCACGCCTCAACCCACGAGCGCCGAGCTCGTATAATCCCAGGCTCTGGATCTTCTAAAAAACTCTCTCCCCGCTTCCTGTTCCTCACCGCCCGTTATGCAGAGTTATGGTGTGCGGTATAAAAAACAGAAACCGCACATAGCGTAATCCCGTATACCATAAACTTTATTAGAAGAGTAACGAAATATCATGCACTTACATTTAAAAAAGAGCTGGGGGGTAAAACATCCACGAGCGCCGAGCTCGTCACATCCAGCTAGTGTGTGGCAGCGTCCCGTGCTCCTAACGCGTATCGTCACGTGACTTCTTCAGAGGATAGCACGAGATAGAAAGCCAATGCTTATAAATGGTCCCCGTGTGATAGACACACGGCGGCCATTTTCCCGAAGGGCGCTAGTGTAAGGGATAGGACAGGCAGCTGGCGGCCATTTTCCCAGAGCTTATCTCTATGTATAATGTCAGATGGAGCGATGTGTCCAGCTATTGAAACGCAGCCAATTGTGAAGTAACAATCATGCCGGATAGTCAGCCCAGGGCTGCGGAGAAGGAAGGGGGGGGGGCGCAGGAGTTTTTTTCACGCAAATGGTTCCTAGTGCTGCCCTTTCCTCTTTTGTACAAGAGGGGATTAGAAGAGGCTGATTAAACACATTAAAGCGGAGTTCCGGCCACATTTTCTTTTTTAATTTTTTTTAATTTATTTTTTATTGATCCGAGCATAATACATTATTAAATAAAAAAAACGATTATACAAGGTTAATAGTGGATGTTGCTAAAATATAAAATGTAATGCTCACAAGTTTGTCCCTCCTGTTGTGGTCGTTGCCATCATGATTTTGGGCATGTGAAGCTCAATCGATAACTCTTCCGGGATAAGCGTTGGAGAGGTACATGCTGGATAACCCGCATGCACCTCTCGATCTTGCGCATGCGCGATTCACCGGTAGCCATAGTGATTTTTCATCACAGTACGTCCCACAGACGCCTGGGAAATGATGCACAGGCGAGGGAGGAAGTGACGAGGAGCTCCATGGACCAGGAAGTGGCAGATTAGGAGGACTACAGAGCAACAGGGCGTTTCTGGTAAGTATAAAACATTTTTTCCTCCAAATGTTTCTTTATAGGATTAAAGGAGTCTGATTATGGAAAAAAAAAATTTCAGGGTGGAACTCCACTTTATGGGAATATTAAAAAAAAAAAAAAAAAAAAAAAAAAAGGGAGAAATAGTACTCACCTTGCTGGCTGCAGCAACAAACCCAGCTGCAGCTGTCCCCCACCACCTCTGAGAGCAAGAACTGAGCAATCAAAAGACCACTGATCACTCAGTTCTCATTCTTTAGACTGTAAAGAGCGGGTGACTGTCAGTCACTGGCTCTCTGCTTTGCCCCTCCAGCTCTTACTGGAGCGCTGGACTGTGGAGGGGGCGGGAGCGGATAGTTAAGTCTCTCAGCGGCTCGCTGATGCTGAGCCAGCTGCCGGTCCACGCATCCGAGTGGGTGCTGACTGCAACGTCGGGATCTTTCCTAAGCCTGGTCCAGCTGGGTGACGTCAGCCGACATTGGGCTTTAGCCCACTGTTTGCTGAAAAAGGGTCACAGGAGTGAAAAACAAACTGCACTCCTGTGATTCATAGGAGAAGCATAGCCAAAATAGCTTTGACTGGGGCAGATGTGCATGGCAACCAGTGGAATTCTAGCTTTCATTTTAAAGCTTAACAGAACAAGCTGAAGTTAGAAGATTATTGGTTGCCATGCACAGCTGCTCCAGTTTTAGTAAATTCACACAATGTCCATATGACAGCTGTATGTAACATATAAAAAAAAGAGATCTAATGATCACATTAACCACTTGACATCCGGAGGCCGTCATATGACGGCCTCCACTTTCAGGGCTTATATCTGAATGATGTCTGAGGCTACAGACATCATTCAGATACCGGCATTTTCAGCCGGCGATTCCGTACACCATAAGAACGATCATAGCGGCTGTTCCGCCGCTTGATCGTTCTTACGGGCGGCGGGAGGGGACACCCCCCCCCTCCCGCCGCCCTCCGGTGCTACTACCGACTCACCTCAGCGATCGGTGAGTCGGATAGCGGATCCGCCGGCGCCGGATGTTCACCATAGAGATTTCCGGCGGACCAGATGGTCGCCGGAGTCTCTATGATCGTTCGGAGGCCGGGCGCGATGTTATGACGTCACGCCCGGCCTCTGCATTCAAAAAAACGGCGCCGCTTCGGT
Source organism: Lithobates septentrionalis (assembly GCA_037952835.1). Taxonomy (NCBI): domain Eukaryota; kingdom Metazoa; phylum Chordata; class Amphibia; order Anura; family Ranidae; genus Lithobates; species Lithobates septentrionalis. The sequence continues at coordinate 615,281 of JBBDGP010000232.1, read as the reverse complement.
TGTGAAGCGGCGATCGTTTTATTTTTTTTTTTTATTTTAGGCTTCCCAGCCTAGAGGTGAGATGTGGGGTCTTATTGACCCCATATCTCACTGTAAAGAGGACTGATCGTGTCATATTCCTATTACAAGGGATGTTTACATTCCTTGTAATAGAAATAAAAGTGATCAAAAAAAAAAATATTTTTTTAAAGTGTCAAAATAAAAAATTTTAAAGTAAAATTAACAATAAAAAAAAAAAAAAAAATTTTTAAAGCGCCCCTGTCCCCGTGAGCTCGCACGCAGAAGCGAACGCATACGTAAGTCCCGCCCACATATGAAAACAGTGTTCAAACCACACATGTGAGGTATCGCCGCGAACGTTAGAGCGAGAGCAATAATTTTGGCCCTAGACCTCCTCTGTAACTCAAAACATGTAACCAGTAAAAAATTTTAAAGCGTCGCCTATGGGCATTTTTAAGTACCAAAGTTTGGCGCCATTCCACGAGCGTGTGCAATTTTGAAGCGTGACATGTTAGGTATCTATTTACTCGGCGTAACTTCATCTTTCACACAATGCAAAAAAATTTGGCTAACTTTGCTGTTTTGTTTTTTTTTTAAGCATGAAACTGTTTTTTATCCAAAAAAAACGCGTTTGAAAAATTGCTGCGCAAATACAGTGCAAGATAAAAAGTTGCAATGACCGCCATTGTATTCTGTAGGGTCTCTGCTAAAAAAACATATATAATGTTTGGGGGTTCTATGTAATTTTATAGCAAAAAAATGATGATTTTTGACATGTAGGAGCGAAGTGTCAGAAATGGCCCGGATATGAAGTGGTTAATAGGTTAAATGGTATTTCTTTCAGATCTGTCTGGAGCTCATCTTTAAAAATAATCAACATGCCTTCACAGATGTTTTATTTTTGTTGCGCACAAATCATTATGGCTTCTTTTGTGAAATCCCTGCTGTAAAACTGAACATTAGCATCACTGTCCATGCTGCCAGTGACAAGAGGCATAGTAATCAGTTAGGCCCCATATTTACAGCTGGCTGTCCAATACATACCACTTGTTTGATACACACGACACTTCACTCTCCGATTTAGCTTTGGCTACTATTTTATTTTACTAGGTGAAGCATCTCAAAGTTTATTGTAAAATGTTTAACACTTACTGGATCACGGGTTGGTAAAAGATCCTTCTTCTCTTGTAACTCTTCTTCCTCATCCGTACTGTACTCTTCCATGGTTTCCCCACTGGCAAAGTGGATAATTCTACGCGGAATTTTCTTCTTCTTCCTTACATCTCCTAGCTCAACACTCTCAAACTCTCGGTCCCCACTGGACATGACCTGGACACATAAAACACATAAAAAAATTAAAAAAAAACTTACCCCACCTAAAAGTAATGTTTAAGTCACAAGTAAGGATGAGCTCCGGCGTGTTCGCATGCTGAACGTGCCGAGCCCGCCAGGAAGTCGGCACGGCGCAGCGCTAATCACAGGTAGGGAGACATTTCCCGATCTCTGCAGCCGCACATCGGGAAATGTCTCACTGATTGTGATTAGCGCTTCGCTGTACCGGCTTCCTGGCGGGCTCGGCACGTTCAGCATGCGAACACGCCGGAGCTCATCCTTAGTCACAAGTGTAGTCTGGTAAAGAGTGAACCCGTCACTTCCTTAATGGCCACTGTGGGTTTTTTTATTACTATATAAGTAATATAAATAACAAAAAAAAATGGGTTTGCTTACATTAACCTTTCATTTTTTTACCCTTAAAAAAAAAAAAAAAAAAAACACTCCTACAATTGATGGGCATTGGCACTTTAAGCCCCCACCCACCTTTGATCATCTTTTCTGCTGTTTGCATTCTGAGCTCCCATTCCTCTGTTCTGAATGTTTCTCAACTCTACTAGTGGCTACACTCATGATGGTCACAATATTGGGATTAGTTCACAGCGGCGATCACAAGGTACAGAGTCACTCTGATTAGCTCTGTACATCCTGACTGTGAATTGAGATGTCCAAAGACAGATGGATGCGAGCCATTCACAGGCTCACTGGCAGCCCGAGTGTGTTTTCTGAAGCACCCTTTATAAGCAGCACCCCAGAAATACACATCCACCTTCCATAAGTTCTTACAATACAGGGGTATATCGATAGTTAGACAGTTACACCCATGGGTTTAACACTGGTCATACACTATACAATATGATTGTAAAATCTCTGTAACATCCCTTTTCAGCCTGGTACACACGATAGGATTTTCCGACAACAAATGTTCAATGGGAGCTTGTTATTGGAAATTCCGACCGTGTGTAGGCTCCATTGGACATTTTCCGACGGAATTTCCGACAAACAAAATTTGAGATCTGGATCTCAAATTTTCCGTCAACAAAATCCGTTGTCAGAAATTCCGATCGTGTGTACACAATTCCGACGCACAAAAGTTTCACGCATGCTCGGAATCAAGCAGAAGAGCCGCACTGGCTATTGAACATTTTTCTCAGCTCGTCGTACGTGTTGTACATCACTGCGTTCTTGACGTTCGGAATTTCCGACAACATTTGTGTGACTGTGTGTATGCAAGACAAGTTTGAGCCAACATCCATCGGAAATAAAGCCAGGATTTTGTTGTCAGAAAATCTTATCGTGTGTACAGGGCATATTAGTTTCAGCTCCCAGCAGGCTGAACGGAAAAAAACCCCAAAAAACTGGCAGCTCCAGTCGGAGCCACTGTTCTCACTGTGTGAAGTATTTATTATCTGTTAGGATGAGCCTGGGTTTGGACCAAACCTGTCAGGAAGCCGTCACTGCCACCCAATCAACTAACTGTGGCTGGAAAATTCCCCACCCTGCTGCCATATGTACACAGGGGGAAGGGTGGGGGGCAAAGATACTAATGACATCATTGCTCTAATCAGATCAATGATGTCATGAGTTTGGATGGGGATGTGAACCCACATGTGTGCAAGCCTGCCAGGAAGCTGTCACCTGTACTGGCCAATCATCTGCAGTCGGGCATTCCCCAATTCCCCACCATGCAGCTGCATGTATACCAGCATCCATCCCCCTCTTTGTATACATACAGCTGTGGCAGGGAATGCCCTGGCAGCATTCGATTGAGCAGAAAGTGACAGGTTCTCTTTGAAGCCAAGTTCAGACAGGAGACAGGTGTACACAATCCCACCTCTCTGAATGGTGGAAGGAGGAAATGAATAGATTGGAATCCCCAGACTAAGAACACGTGATATCAGGGCATGCTGGGAGTTGTAGTCCTACGGCAGCTGTGTGCCCACAAGCCAGGTCCTCTTCTCCCAGTCTGTGGCAGAGTGAAGGGAGCTCTATGGCTGGCTGTAGACACACTCCCTATATACATCCCCACACTGAGCTCTGCTGACATATGACAGCCGGTCACAGCACATGTCACCGCCCCGCTCACCTCCCCGGTGGCCATACTTCAGCACCCCAACACCGGCTGCCTGGCAACGACACCGAGCCCCGCTCCTCCCTGTGCTTCAAACAGGCACTCCGTACTCTCCAGGCCTCGATGAGTACACGCACAGCAGACGCTCCCTCACTTGCATTCCCATTGGACGGCGCTCCCTCACTTGCATTCCTATTGGACGGCGCTCCCTCCTTTGCATTCCAATTGGACGGCCGCTCTTATGGTAAATCAGGTGAAGAGGCTACAACCTCTAGGTGGCGCTGCTGTCTGAAAATCTGCAGACCGACATTTGCAAACTAAGCAGCAGATGACGCTGCTGAGCAGTCTGACATCAGATTCTCTTCAATGGGAGCAGCAGCTGTATCTAGCTGGGTGCAGTGTGTGTGTGTGTGTGTGTGTGAGGGTGGAGCCTTACTGGGGAGCCTGAGAGAGCTGCTCTGCCTGTACAAAGCTTTATTGATATTTGTTAAATCGCAAAAAAATAAATAAATAAAATAAAAATTAAAGTGGATGTAAACCCTCACATATACCCAGTGATGTGAACAGTCTCAGATGATACACAGAGTTTAAACAAATCTCCCTAATTACGCTTTATTTGTATATCTGCTGTCTTCATCTTTCTAGACTAGAAAAGTGAACATCGTGTTCGAAATTTTAATTCTCGTTTCAGCAGTGGGTGTGGACTCTGTTCTTACACTGTGTGACAGCTGATTGAATGAAAAGGCACACACACCCCCTCCTCATAGGCAGAGGAATGAAGAAACATGCAGAGCTGTACTGTGAATAGGCAAGCTCTCTGTCTCTGTCTCTAAGTTACACCCCCCCCCCCCAACACAAATTTCCAGCTGCTTTTATTTTGTGTGTGGAAGAACATGTCAGAAGTTATCATGCTGATGACAGAGGAACGGAGCAGCAGAAAGACACAGGACTTATGGCTTTGGAGAGAGATAAGTAAACACTACAGATATACAGCTAGAAATGCTGATTAAAATGGTCAAAAAGAGCCGACCGGCTTGCAAACACCCGCCCACTGTGTTACAGCGAGATGACGTCAGCACGTAAAACCTCCCGACGCACGTTTCGTCACAATCTGACATCGTCTCGGGGAACCATCGATGGTGGCTGCCTGCCTTCTGGGAACCTGTGGATAATGACAAATTTATAAGTAGGAAGAAGACTTACACACACAGCAGTAACCTAATTATATTGTACAACTTACAAGAATCATGGGGGTGCTTTTTTGGAAAAAATTGCCAAGGAGGCTGAAGCTCCACTTTAAAGGCATAGTTCACCTTTACCAAAAAACTTCCTATGCTGATAAGGGGTCACGCTAGATTAAAAAAAAAACTGTGGAGATTTGACCAAAGTTGAATAATTCCCCAAAAAATGAAAATAGTACCACTTAAATGCCCCCCAAACCTGTATCCGTCGGATCAGCATGTGAATAGATTAGTGCAAGACAGATAGGATCGGCTTGTCAGGTTCTAGTAGACTTTAACAAAATCAATTAAGCCCTGAAAGGGCAAAACGTGTCTGAGGAATTTTCTACAGGAGCTGAAGCCATCTTTTATTCATTTTATTCACATTCATGCAACACGGAGTTGGCGTCTGTGTGCATGCGGCTGCCACTTTGTTGATGAATAATTTCCTTGCTATAGATGTAGTCCATATACATACCCCCTGAAGCCTGACTGGAAAACTCCCAGAGCTTGCCTCATCCCATCCTGTTTTGTTGCTAGGACATTGCTCATACACTCCCAGCTTTTACTGTTTACCGCCACCATCACAGGAGCAAGCTCAAAGCTTCTGTGTCAGAGGAGAGAAAGCACATGTGGGATGGTTTCTATCAGAGAAGGAACTGGCTCTTGTGATGTTGGGGGTGAACTGTAAGAGCTAGGAGTCTCTTAGCAGGATCCTGACAATAAGGCAGGGCAGGATGGTGTGATCTCGGGGAGTTTTCCAGTCAGGCTTTGGGAGGCTTCAGGCTTCATAATGGCCTACACTTATAGCAAGGGTATTATGTAACTTTGGTCAAAACCGCACAGTTTGTTTTTATCTACAGTTGCCCCTTACCTGCATAGGCAGTTCTTTGGTAAAGGTGAACTATGCCTTTAAATTTCAACTTTCCTGCATTAAAGCAGACCTACCCCCCTCTCCCTCATCTGATAATACCTCCCCCCATTATTTTATAGTATATTTAGATACAAAAAACATTTAAAGCTCAAACCTTGCCTCTTTTGCTGTATCCCTCACACGCACGACTAATAGTTGTCCTGTAGACAGATTCTCCCACCTGAGCTGTTGATCTCTGCAGCTCCTCCAGAGTTACCATGGGCCTCTTGGCTGCTTCTCTGATGAATACTCTCCTTGCCCAGCCTGTCAGTTTAGGTGGACGGCCATGTCTTGGTAGGTTTGCAGTTGTGCCATATTCTTTCCATTTTCGATGATGGATTAAAAAGTGTTCCGTGAGATGTTCAAAGCTTGGGATATTTTTTTTATAACCTAACCCTGTTCTTCACAACTTCATCCCTGACCTGTCTGGTGTGTTCCTTGGCCTTCATGATGCTGTTTGTTCAATAAGGTTCTCTAACAAACCTTCGAAGGGCTTCAAAGAACAGCTGTATTTATAATGAGATTAAATTGCACACAAATGGACTCTATTTACTAAGTAGGTGACTTCGGAAGGCAATTGGTTTAGCTAGATTTTAGTTAGGGGTTTCAGAGTAAAGGGGGCTGAATACACATGAACGCCACACTTTTTAGATATTTATTTGTAAAACATGTGGAAAACCATTTATCATTTTCCTTCCACATCACAATTATGTGCCACTTTGTGTTGGTCTATCACATAACATCCCAATAAAATACTTTTTTTTTTGTAATTCTTTTATTTCTTTCAAAGACATCACATGTTAATCAACAGATACAGATGTAACAAATGACAGCATATACAGAGATGATTAAGTCATAGGCATGTCACATAAAGGGTTATAGACCGAATCAGAAGTGGCAATCAAACAGACCCCTTAATTATATGTTCAGTGTAGCGTATGGAGGGTTATAACCTTATGGTGGGGTAGTCTGAAAACCCAGCCTGAGATAAACAAAAAGAAACGGAAATTTCTCAAGTATCAACTTAATAACCCGTTCGAATCTACATAGCAACCAAGACTGACTAGTGATAATAAGATTAAAAATTTCCCAGCTGGCCGGGAGGGATACCTCCCAAGTGACCAGCTGAGTCCAGTCGTGGGAGCACAGATAGGCAATGTGTATCAAGATATTCTCATTATCTGACTAAACTTTCCCCACAACTGGAGGGGATTGAGAGGGAGACAGAGGGGAGGGGTAGAAAAGGGGAAGAGAGGGGGAAAGAAGGAAAAGGAAGAGATTACAGCGGCGGTGGCGCCCCCCGGCCAGGCAGGCGGCCCAGTCCCCGGAATCATTCAGCCTGAGCCATCTCCTGGAGGTATGGGTCAGAGTAAATAAAGTGTTGCCAAGGTCTCCAAGTCTCCCGAAAGGCCTCCTCCCTGTCGTACAGCGTGGCAGTTAGATCCTCCATATCTCGAAGTTCGTTCACTTTAGCATACCACTGCGTTTTTGTAGGTGGGGACTCCGATCTCCAACATAAGGGTATACATGCCTTGGCTGCATTCAATAATTGAATGGTTAGAGAGGCTTTGTATTTCTTGATCGGACGTTTAGAGAGATGCAGCAAACAGGCCCCAGGGTCCCCCTCCAAAGCAACACCAGTCAGGTGTTCAACTGTGCGTGCCACCTCCAACCAGTAAGGTTTGATTTTGGGACAATCCCAGAAAACGTGAAGCATCGTTCCCTCTCCCTCCCCACATCGCCAACATGAGCTAGAGACCTGTGGGAAAAAACGGTGCAGAGTAGAAGGTACTCTGTACCATCTAGTCACAACCTTATAGCACGTCTCTTGAACCCTGGTGGCCAGGGATGATTTCTGGGCAAAATGTAGGATCTTTTCTCTTTGAGATTCAGTGAATTGTACGCCTAGTTCTTCTTCCCACTTAGAGAGAAAGGGGGGTACGAATCCTTCTGCTGGTGATATCAGTGAGGAGTAAATCAGTGATAGACAATGGCGGGTCGGTTCTTTACGATGACAGATTTGTTCCAGCTCTGTAAGCTGGCGCGATATACCCGGAGTCCGTGCACAACGGCGTAGGAAATTGCGAAGTTGGAGGCCGCTCAGAAAGTCTAATGGAGGGTCAGAACCTGCCAACCCGGCGTCCGCCGTAAGCTGGCCAGTCGGGCCTAGAAAGTCGTGGAGGTGCGGCCAACTGCCCTCCCTCGTCAAGTGACGGAATACAGGACCCCCGCAACCGGGTGGAAAATCAGGGTTGCCCGGGATTGGCACCATAGGTGAGGGTATAGGGGATATCAAGGAATGCCTGAAGGCATCTCTCGCCACCTGAATCGTGCTTCCTAGAGTGGGGTGGGCAGCGATGGCCTTCGGTAAGGGAGTGGTGGTCCAAGGCCAGCTCTTGGCCGTGCCTTCGGAGTCCTCGAACTCCATCGTCACCCACTGCTTTGCCTCCGCATGACAATACCAATCCACTACCCTGGTGAGGTGAGTTGCCCTATAGTACGCTTTCACATCAGGGAGACCGATCCCACCTCTGTGTTTTGCCATGTGGAGAAGTTGCAGTTTAATACGTGGCTTTCGGTGTGACCAGATAAAGTCTCGGAACAATGAATGGATCCGTTTGAAGAAGGGGGGAGGGAGACGAATGGGGAGGGCCTGTAGCAGATAGAGCACCCTTGGCATGGCTGTCATCTTGATGGCATTACATCGACCAAACCACGTCAGGGTCAGGGAATGCCAGTGGAGCAAGTCCGTCTTGAGACGAAGGAGTAGAGGAGCAAAATTCGCCTGATATAAATTGGCAGGGTCGGGGGTAATGTCAACTCCCAGATATGGGATAGTATCGGTTGCCCAATGTAACTGGTACTCTGCGCGCAGACGGCGTACTATGTCTGTGCCCACCGTGATATTAAGTAAGGAGGATTTTGTTAAATTAATTCTGAACTGGGAGAGATCTCCATAGATTCGGAGGGAGTGAAGTAAAGTAGGGAGTGAGGCCAGTGGGTCCGTCAGGAAAAAGATAAGGTCGTCAGCGAAAGCGGCTACCTTATGTGACCCAGAGGATTTGTGGTAACCGATGATGCCCGAGTTCGCCCTTATCCTGCAAAGGAAGGGCTCCAACGTGAGTATAAAGATTAGCGGAGACAGAGGCCAACCCTGTCGGGTGCCATTGCGTATGGTAAAGTAGCTCGACCTTGTTTCGTTTACCTTAACTGCTGCTGTAGGATGAGAGTAGAGGGATAGTATCCAGCTGAGCATTGATGAGCGGAGACCGATATGCTCCAGGGTGGTCTGTATGAAGGACCAATCTACACGGTCGAAAGCCTTCTCCGCGTCCGTAGACAGCAGGAGAAGGGGTCGCCGTGATGTACTGGCTGCGTGAATCAAATTGATTACCCTGATGGTGTTATCGCGGGGTTCTCGCAGTGGCACAAAACCTGCCTGGTCCTTATGGATCAAGCTTGGCATATGCAAAATTAGCCTATTGGCCAGTATCTTGGCAAACAATTTCAGATCAGTGTTCAGGAGAGCTATCGGCCGGTAGCTTCCACACCGCAAGGGATCCTTCCCCTCTTTAGGGATAAGGGAAATATAGGCTCTTAAGGTGTCAATGGGAAAAGAGTTGCCCTCAGTGATCGAGTTGAGTGCAGATATCAGGGGTTTAGAAAGCGTCTCAAAGAATGTCTTATAGTACGCTGGAGTAAACCCGTCTGGGCCTGGGGCTTTCTTAGGCTTTGAGTTCGCTAATGCCACAATCAATTCTTCTAAGGTGATGGGTTCCTCTAATTCTTCCTGGACCGCAGTCGGGAGTGAGGGCATACCCGACATGGTGATGTAAGACCGGGGGGTAAATCCCCCAGCGGAGTTAGGGTCCTCCGACGGTCGCCCGTCAAGGTTGTAAAGGCCTTCATAGAAGGACTGAAACTCCGCTGCGATATCAGAGGATGTAGTCATCTTCCGACCAGAGGATGACAGGATGTGTGAAATATAGGTTTTGGTACGTGGGCCACGTAGTGCTCTGGCTAGGAGCGAGCCAGGTTTATTGGAGTACTCGTACATCGTTCGGCGCACCCACGCTAATTTTTGTTTCGTTTTATGGAACAAGAGTGCACGAAGCTCCTCGCGGGCTTTAAGGAGGTCATGGTGGGTGGAACGGGCAAGACTGGCCTTATGGGCACCCTCCAGAGTACGGTTCTGGGCGAATAGTTCATCAATGCGGCGTGTTCTGTCTCGCTTAAGGCGAGCCCCTATACTAATTAAAGTGCCCCTAACAACTGTCCTGTGAGCCTCCCAAACCGTTAACGGGTTGGGAACTGAGGCTTCGTTGATAGCGAAGTATTCCCGCAACTTGGCCTGTATTTCTGAACAAATCTCTTCTGATTGCAACAAGGCTTCATTAAGCCTCCAGGAGGGTGGAGTCCGGATCATTGGCCCCAGCTGAAGTGTCATATGAATCGGTGCATGGTCCGAGAAGGAAATTACATCTATGGAGGTATTCACCACCCTAGCTAGATCTTTATGTGTGATCAGCAAATAGTCCAGTCTCGAGTAAGAGTGGTGGACTGAAGAGAAATATGTATAGTCCCTATCTTGAGGACGCGACAGACGCCAGGGATCTATTAAGCGTAGAGCATGGAGGTCTGCTTTTAATCGCTTGAGGCGTGCATAAGAAAGATGGGATGAGCCGCGTGAGGCATCTAGCAAGGGATCCATTGTAAAGTTAAGATCCCCCCAAAGACAAGCACCCCCTCCGAAAACTCCAGTAACTGCGGTAGCAGCTTCCGCAGGAATTGTGGGTGGTCTATATTGGGGAAGTAAACATTGGCGAAGGTAACCTGCACATCAGACACCCTTCCCTTTAGGAGGAGAAAACGACCCTGGGGATCCACCCGCTGCGCCTCGAAGACCCATGGAACTGATTTTGCTACAAGGATGCTGACCCCCTTAGATTTGGAGATGGGCGATATGCTGTGGTATGCCGTCGGGAACGTTCCATTAGTCAATTTAGGAATACGATCACCATGGAAGTGTGTTTCCTGTAAGAAAGCAATTTGGGTTTTGCCTTTACGCAGATCAGTTAGTAACTGGGAGCGTTTTTCTGGTATATTGAGACCACGTACATTAAGGGAGGTGACCTTTAGGAGACCCATAACGTCAGTTATCAAGGACAGTAATGTGATGTAGGTAATCTTCTCCAGTTTCAGTCCCCACCCAACCAGGGGGCAACACCACCGACAGAAAGAAAAGGGGAACTAAGGAGGGGGGGAAAGGGGGGGGAGCAAGCAGAGGGGTTAGAGGAGGGGATAGCAGGCAAGAAAAGGAGGGGGGAAGGGGGGAGACGGGGGGGTAGGGGAAAAAACAATCTAATAAGACAGTTACTCTCTGGTCCTCCGATTAGCACTAAGAAGTCCAATCGGGTGACCGCCCTAAATGGGGGTGGACAGGGCAGTGAGGATTATTTGGTCAGAGAATTCAATGACCAAGAATTAAACAAAAACGGGAGTCATTGAATTAGGAGATGCACTAGGTAGGGGCTATGAGAACCAATAAAGACAAATAGAATGTTAGAACCAACTTAACATCGGGTATGGTCAAGCGAACATGAAGTAAACATACCATAAATAGATACCAGTCCGTTGTAACCACAAGGTGTTGCTGCATCGGGAGGAGGGCTCTGTGGTTCAGGGATCCGACTTAGGTCATGGATGTCAATAGGTGGAACCTGTCGGAGTTTTCTACGTCCCTTCCCCCGGTGCCTCAAGACCGGGACACCATTTTCCTGGAGAGTAAACATCTGCAGCAATTGAATGTAAGAAATAAGGTTAGGTGGGCTATAAAAAAAGAGAGATAACATTGGCAGCAAAAATGCTGCAACAACCTGAAGAGCATCTCAACTATCTGGAACCCATCATAGTCTGCTGCAAATAAAATACTCAGGTCAACTCTTAGTGCAATCTAGCTATCTGAGATGCACAACATTCCCCCCCTCCCCACCAAGGTAGTCCCCAAATATAAAAAAGAAGAGTAAAAATAAAAGAAAAAATAGGCACTCAAGGTGAATGCAAAAAAGGTGGAGAGACGTCCTCTTCTGTTGCGGTTTTAGTTAACCAGCTATTTTCAAACCTTGTCCATGGGACAACAAAAAAAAAAGAAAATGATAAGTGTCTTCTCTTAGGTTTGACAGGGGTCTTGGTGGTTGACGGGGCAGTTTCAAAGGAAGTCATAAAAGCAGTACCGCTAATAGTAGAAACTGCTGGGAGGGAATACTGCACAACCTTACCAGACTGTGCGGAAGAAGAGGCGGTCAATCTTCGGATGTCGTTGGATGTGGTCTGTAAGCGTCTCGATTGGGTGGACGGGAACGTGGTCGTCTGATCCTCTGTTGCCTGGGCAATGCTGGACTTGGGGTGTCCTGAGACAGCAGGTAGTCGAACCAGTTAGGTACACTGACAGCTGGTTTGGCAATGAATTGGAAGAGGTCTGGTAGCTGATCTGGCGTGCGGAGGTGAAACTCTGAGCCTTGCTTCCGGACAATCAGGTGAAAAGGATGACCCCAGCGGTATGTGGCTTCGGCTTCCCGTATCACCTCCAGCAATGGTCGCAGCAGGCCTCTCATAACACGGGTCTGTCTGGATATATCAGGGAAGATCCGTACGGGCGCCCCATCGAAGTCAATCGTGCCCTTCTCCCATGCTAGGCGCAGGATCTCTTCCTTAATTGTAAAAAAGTGCACCCTGCACAGAACATCACGGGGGAGCTCTTGGTCTGCTGGGGCCCGCTGCGCTGTGGGGGGGGCCCAGGTATACGGTGAACCCTATCCAGCTCCAGGTCTGCAGTAGGTGGCTTACCTAGAACCTGGTTCAGGATCGCCACGACAGTAGAGCGGAGATCTGGGCCCATGGTAGCCTCCGGGATACCTCTGAGGCGTAAATTGTTCCGCCTGCTCCTGTTTTCGCCATCATCGATCCGCAGGTGGACATCCACAAGATGGCGGTGGTAAACTTTATGTTCCTGCTCTAGGGAGGTGATGCGTGCGTCTGTGGTTGTCTGCAAGGGCTCCAGCACAGTCACCCTTTCCTCTACCGTATCCACCTGCTGTTTTAAGTCATGCAGTTCGTTTGTAAGTGCATTAACTATGGAGGTTGCCATAGCATTGAGATCCTGCTTTGTAGGCAGGCCTGAGACTATGTCTTTCAGGGATTCCTCCAGGAGGCTGCTCATTCCCCCTATGCTCTCAGAACGCAATTGTGAGTTCAAAAAGGGGTTGGCAGGGGACTGTATGGGAGAGTGAGACCTAGGGGGGAGAGGGGGGAAATCTTCCTCCGCTGCTGCAGCGTCCGTCTGTCCCCCCTTCTTACTTGCTGACACAGCGGTGCCTCCCGGCGGGACTCGTGGCGGCGCCATCTTGCCTCGTGCGGCCGGTGAAGAAAGCTGGTGTTGCCGCAGGAAATAGTGAGAAATCTCGGGTCCCCTCCGTTCCTCACTGGCCGGCGGGTGTTTACGATCCCCTGGCATGAGAAGCTGGCTCGTCTGAGCGGTTATATGGTAGATTCTCGGCCCGTTCTAGTGCAGAGCTCCGGTCTGAGCGTCCTCACGCTTCCATGGTTTAGCCACGCCCCCCCCCCCCCCCAATAAAATACTTTTACGTTTTTGGTAATAACATGACAAAATGTGGAAAATTTCAAGGGGTATGAATACTTTTTCAAGGCACTGTAAGTACAGAACATGCATCTGCCACATCCCTGATCACGCTGATCATATAAGTAGGTTGAAAAAGACATATGTCCATGGAGTTTAACCACTTTCCGCCCGCCATATAGCAATATGACGTCGGCCAAGTGGTTGCGATATCCTGACCGGACGTCATATGATGTTGCCAGAATATCAAGCCGCTGCGCGCACCCGGGGGCACACATCGCGGCAATCGTTGTTGCGTTGTGTCAGTCTGACACACAGCAACTCCGATCTAGGTAAAGAGTCTCTGGCAGAGACTCTTTACCATGTGATCAGCCGTGTCCAATCACGATGCAAACAGGAAGAGCCTGATAGACGCGAGTAGAGGAGAGCCGATCGGCTGCTCTCCTGACAGGGGGGTCTGTGCTGATTGTTTATCAGCACAGCCCCCCTCGGATCCCGCCCAGGACCACAAGGATGCCGCCACTACCACCAGGGATGGCCACAACACTGGACCACCAGGTATGCCAAACTAAACCACCAGGGAAATGTCAATCTGTGCCCAGGCAGCTGTCAATCAGTGCCAAAGTAAAATGCCTGCTAGTGCCAGTGCCACCAGTGATGCCTATCAGTTAAATCTATCAGTGCCAGCCATCAGTGCCCATCAATGCCCATCGGTGCCACCTTTCAGTGCCCATCAGTGCCAACTATCAGTGCCCATCAGTGCCCAGCAGTGCCATCTATCAGTGCCACCCATAAGTACCCATCAGTGCAGCCTGTCAGTGCCCATCAGTGTCGACTATCAGTGCCAATCAGTGCCCAGCACTGCCACCTATGAGTGCCCATCAGTGCCGCCTATCAATGCCCATCAGTGCCACATATCAGTGCCACCTATCAGTGCCCATCAGTGCCACCTATTAGTGCCCATTGTCAGTGCCCATCAGTTTCACCTCATCAGTGCCACCTCATCGGTGCCGCCTTATCAGTGCCCATCAGTGCAGCTTATCAGTGCCCATCAGTTAAGGAGAAAACTTACTTATTTACAAAATTTTATAACAAAAACAAAGAAAAACTTTTTTTTTCAAAATTTTCGGTCTTTTTTTATTAGTTTAGCAAAAAATAAAAAACCGCCGAGGTGATCAAATACCACCAAAAGAGAGCTCTATTTGTGGGAACAATTTGATAAAAATTTAGTTTGGGTACAGTGTAGCATGACTGCGCAATTGTCATTTAAAAAGTTACAGCGTTGAAAGCTGAAAATTGGCCTGGGCAGGAAGGTGCGAAAGTAGAAAAATAAACTAAAATCCTGCATCCTCCGGACCCTAAACGCACAGTTGATCCAGAGGAAGGCAAAACACAAATAGGCAATTAAGCAATGTTTACTGCGACCCTAAAACTGCAAAAGCAGCCGGATGGGGTTGCACAAATAATACAACCACGATGCTTGGCGCAGCAAAAATGACCCCCTGTCACATTCAGTGGCTAATACCATCGCTGTACATTACCCATTCAAGTGAATGGGGCTGCTCTATAACTGTGCACCAGATGCTAGACTCATGGTTGTACCCAGTATTCCTATTCAAAAAGCCCATTTGGGTGTCAAAAATATATATAAAAAGAAAACAGGCATTCAGTAGGACACAGTATTGACTTCTGAATGCTTGTCAGCCTTGTATGCATAGGCGTGCGCACAGGGTGTGCCAGGTGTGCCCTGGGCACACCCTAATTGCCTTGTGTGCTGCATATTCCCCCCTGTTTTGACCACTGATATTTCATCCCCCCCAAAAAAATGTTACACAAGCCCAAAAATTTGGGGAAAAGAAAATTAACTAAATTACACTGTCGACTGCCCTACTGACACCATCAGTACATATACACATGCATATGTATTTAAGCTTTGGGGTGCACACCCTAATGCAAGAGGCCTCGCACACCTATGCTTGTATGTGCCACTTTGTGTAAAGCAATTCACTGTGGATTGCTCTTCAAAGAATGATGCAGGTGTAATCAAGCTCTTGTACAGTATGGTCCAATATGCTTCAACAGGGGAAAACTCCTTCCTGGTCCCCACAGGCGATTCTCCTTAATCCTGCCCATGGGGTCAAATCACAAAATATGCTGTACGCAGGTACAGTATACGAGTGTAAACCCTAGTACTTGCGTTAACAGGCACATGTGCAGGGGTGGATTTTTCCAAATGCTCAAGTTTCTCATTTCACGCTCATATGAGCCTGTAAACACAAGTACCAGGGTTTACAGCCGTATACCTGTGTACAGTATATTTTGTAGGTTATTCCTACAGGTGGAATTCTGCAGAAGCTGGAGCACCCGGACGCAGCAAATACAGGCATATTTTATGCCGTATGACCATACACCTGCAAATACATCTGTGTACATGAGCCCTTTACATGTATGTAAAGCATACACCTTGCCATGTTCCTAATTACATGGACAATATATAGTAGATGAGATTAGATAAGACGCATGTCCATGGAGTTCAACTAAAAAACAAAAATAAATGAATTAATTAAAATCCAGGATCCTCAGAAACCTATACAGTTAAACCTTGGATTGAGAGCATAATTCGTTCCAGAAACATGCTTGTAATCCAAAGCATTTGTATATCAAAGCAAATTTCCCCATAAGAAATAATGGAAACTTGAATGATTCATTCCACAACCATTTATTCATAGGTCCTTTGGTTTATAGTCCATATAAAAAGATTATAGCAATGTGATAGGTTGTGTAACCATAAAATGTCCATCCACAATCGGCAGCCTCCACAAGGGGATTAGAAGCAAAATCCAGCAGGAGCTACAGAGTATAAAAGAGAAGAGAGGAGCCTCTAAGTGTAGCAATATGTTGCTAAATGTTGTACCTTCATTAAATGTAACCATATTGCTACACTTAGAGGCACCTCTCTTCTCTTTAATACTCAATTGTGACATGACGCTACTTGTATATCAAAACATCGTTCATATAGCAAGTCAAAATTTACAAAATGTTGCTTGTCTTGCAAAACGTTCTCAAACCAAGTTACTCTCAAACCAAGGTGTTACTGTCCTTGCAGTTAATACAAAGGAAGGCAAAATAACTTCATTAAAGATAGTTAAATATTTCTCAAACAGGAAAAAGATTTCTTCCTGATCCCCAAATGCAATAGAATACTTCTTGGATCAATTATGGTATTGTTTCTTATAAATATTAATAGTCTGTTATCTGTGCATATATTTTGTGAATCGCAAATTAAAATGCTGTAATGGTCACGTAAACTCATTGGGGCTTCTCTTATGACATTTTTGTGTATACGAATACCCATACATCTCAACTTTCTGAGTTGATATAGAGGGACACCTTTCATTTTTTTGGCTTAGAGATTGCCTTTAAAATTACCCTGTCACCCTTACAATAAAACACCACCTGCTAAAAAAAGAGGGACAATATTTCTCTCTACTGATGCCCATGTCTTGAAATGCACACACTTCAGGTATTTCACCAGTCAGATTGGTCATATGCCAGCCCCACCTGCCACATACTATGGTTCCTCCTGCTGACTACCTGCTACGCCTGTAGTGGAGTACAAGCCAGCTAGAGGAACTACTTCCTGGAGCAGGGGGAGGAGGAGTTAACACATCCGGTGGTGAAAAATACCCATGACAGTCAGTATTGAAGTGGCAGCATTTCCAGACACAAGCTACCTCTTCTTTTACACAACTAGGATTTTTTGTCAGTGACTCTGTGATGTCAGGGTCACTTTAAAATGAACATGTATTTGCCATTTAGTTATAGTGAAATAAAACCACTGATCTACATTTTAGTTCCAGTATTGTACTCAGAATGGCACAGTCAGGCAACTAGCATCTTCAAAGCAACAAGAAGATAGTCGTGTGGGATCCTCATTAGTATTATAAAATACATTTATTGAACAATAAAAATAGTACAGTGAGAGATGGGGGTGTTAACGCGTTTCAGAGGTTCAATCCTCCTTCAGGCCCCCAATCTCTCGTTAGCACGTAGGGGGTTCCATGAGACACAGTGTAGTATGCAGGATGACAGGCATTGGTAGCTTCTCTGACAGCTGTCAGAATCAGTTCTTTTCCTTGCCAGCTAGAGGTTATACACTGCTGACACACACTGACAGCTCTGCAGTGGTTTTGTTTACTACCTATGCTGGATATCAAGATTTTAACATGTAAGTGTACTATTTTTATTGCCGAATAAATGTATTTCATAATACTAATAAGGATCCCGCGCCGCTATCTTCTTGTTGTTTGAGCTTCTTGGATCTCCCTGGATCTACTTGGCAAGCTGCAGGACCCTTGTTATGTGGAATTGGCCCTTGTCCATAACATTTTTGCCACTATTTGATTACTTGAGAAAGCTGGACCTTGTAATGCGCTCTACCGGTTTTTGTATTTTTAGCATTTTCCAAAGGAGAGGGTTAGCAATTTTAACCAAAGTATTTCTTTTAGCACATTTTTTTAAGAATAATGTACATTGGTTTAGTTTATATGTTGTTGTTTTTTTCATTATGGTAGGATTAACCCCTTCCCACTGTTACTGTAGCTGCCTCTTTCCACTGCCCGTGCCACCACAGTCCTCCTTACTGGCTCTACACCCATCCCAGACTGCTTGCAGTCCACTCAGGTGTGCCTCCCAGTCCTCTTGACTGTGTGTCACTCATCAGCCCTCTTGGCTGCACCTTGTTGTTCCTTCTGGAGACTTGCCTGGCAGTGTTCTCCTGCTGTTCTCTTCTTGCTCCTGTGCCTCCTGTCCAGGACATCTCCATGTGTCTTAAGAGGGTCCTGTCCACACCTGAGCCCAGGTCCAAGGTCACCCCCCAGGGAGCTCCCTCCAGGGCCACGAGAGCCTAACAATTCATGTCCAGCTTCCACCTGAACAACTCCTCCCCACCTGGGCTGACCCTGAGTATTTGAGGGGACCTGCCCCCTGCCAATCCAAGTTAGGGATTGGTCAGGTCCCTTAGAATACTTCAAGCAGCTCCACCTTACCTCCCCCTTATCCTTTCCAGAAGATTCTAGTGCATTCTAGAAAGAGGGGGGGAGTCTCATTGATGCTACCCGTGAGTCATCCAGCTCTCCCTGGATTTCTGCCAACCCAGGAAATAATCCATAAATTTACCTTTGATAAAAACAAAATCCTATTTCTACTTCTAGTACTAGAGGGTGCTGCAAATGTAATATATTGGATATTAAAAGGGCTGGTTCCATAAAAAAATCCTGTATGCATGTTATACAGCACAGTGCTTGTGCTGTGTAATTTGGCCCCCTGTAACACCTGAAATACCTGGCTAATCCTGCCTGGTTTTGCCCTCCCCTCTGTAAACTGACCACGGTTTATCATGGCTGCTAAGCCCTGACACCGTGGTCAGTTTACGTGCTTCCGTCTCACCTTTGTCCTCTCTTCCCTCCCTCCCTGCCTGTCTGCTCTGTGTCAAGTGCCCGCCCCCTCCCCTCCTGCTGCTGAAATAACATTTAAAATCTCATATAATCATGTGTGTTTATTAATGCTGTGTGCTCCTGTCTTTGAGATTTAAAAAAAAAATTCAGTATGCACCGGATTTCAGAACGCTGCTCAGCGATCACATGACCGGCCGCCTCTCTCCTCTTCTCGTCCCAACTAACGTCAGCGCGGAGAATCTCGACCCCGCCCACTGCAGCTATCAGACGAGCAGAGAAGAGAGCTGGCCAGTCACATGAGCGTCGGGAGGCGCTCTGAAATGCGGTATATACTGCATTTTTTTTAAACCACAGAGACAGGAGCACACAGCATTAGCAAACACACACGACTATATGAAGTTAAATGAGTAGGTTGACAACCACTTTAATGTCTTGTTGTCTCCTTTTTATTTTTTGCTCTGTATATTTATGTGATGTAGAAAACATGTTATTTACAAAGTTAGGGAACTGATTTATCTTTCATCAGACAGCTTAGTCCAAATTTTAATGCGACACCCTGAAAGAGTGCTATGTTAGTCATGTGAGTTTATATATAGTTAAAGCGGGGGTTCACCCACACCGCCAAAAAAAAAAAATATTAAAAGCCAGCAGCTACAAATACTGCAGCTGCTGACTTTTAATACATTGCCACTTACCTGTCCCGGGGTCCAGCGATGCAGGCAGGGGACGCCGAGAACCCGCTCGGTTCTCGGCAGCTGCCGCCGCCATCCTAGGTGAGGGAATCAGGAAGTGAAGCGTTGCGGCTTCACTTTCCGGTTCCCTACTGCGCATGCGCGAGTCGCGCTGCGCGTCCCTAGTGGTCCCCGCTCTCTCCTGGGAGCTGTGTGTTCCCAGCAGACAGCGCGGTCGGGACGGGAAGAGGCATAGACTCCCATGGGAGTCTATGCCGGAAGTGGGTGCAAATACCTGTCTTTGACAGGTATCTGCACCCCCCTCCCCCCTGAAAGGTGCCAAATGTGACACCGGAGGGAGGGAGGGTTCCGAAAAGCGGAAGTTCCATTTTTGTGTGGAACTCCGCTTTAAGTTAGCTATTAAGCCATGAAGGAATGATTTGCATGGCTCCACCAAGTGTCCTGAAAGGAGGAACAATCTTCTTATATATGGGATATGTTAAATAGTTACATAGTAGGTGAAGTTGAAAAAAGACACAAGTCCATCAAGTCCAACCTATGTGTGTGATTATATGTCAGTATTACATTGTATATCCCTGTATGTTGCGGTCTTGCAGGTGCTTATCTAATAGTTTTTTGAAACTATCAATGCCCCCCGCTGAAACCACTGCCTGTGGAAGGGAATTCCACATCTTTGCCGCTCTTACAGTAAAGAAATCTCTACACAGTTTAAGGTTAAACCTCTTTTCTTCTAATTTTAATGAGTGGCCATGTGTCTTATTAAACTCCCTTCCGCTGAAAAGTTTTATCCCTATTGTGGGGTCACCAGTATAGTATTTGTAAATTGAAATCATATCCCCTCTCAAGCGTCTCTTCTCCAGAGAGAATAAGTTCAGTGCTCGTAACCTTTCTTCATAACTAATATTCTCCAGACTCTTTATTAGCTTTGTTGCCCTTCTTTGTACTCGCTCCATTTCCAGTACATCCTTCCTGAGGACTGGTGCCCAGAACTGGACAGCATACTCCAGGTGCGGCTGGACCAGAGTCTTGTAGAGTGGGAGAATTATCACTTTATCCCTGGAGTTGATGCCCTTTTTAATGCATGCCAATATTCTGTTTGCTTTGTTAGCAGCAGCTTGGCATTGGATGCCATTGCTGAGCCTATCATCCACTAGGACCCCCAGGTCCTTTTCCATTCTAGATTCCCCCAGAGGTCCCCCCCCAGTGATTGCATTCATATTTTTACCACCCAAATGCATTATTTTACATTTTCTACATTAAACCTCATTTGCCATGTAGTTGCCCACCCCATTAATTTGTTCAGATCTTCTTGCAAGGTTTCCATATGCTGCAGAGAAATTATTGCCCTGCTTAGCTTAGTGATGTCCGCAAATACAGAGATTGAACTGTTTACCCCATCCTCCAGGTCTTTATGAACAAATTAAACAGGATTGGTCCCAGCACAGAACCCTGGGGGACCCCACTACCCACCCCTGACTATTCCGAGTACTCCCCATTTATCACCACCCTCTGAACTCGCCCTTGTAGCCAGTTTTCAATCCATGTACTCACCCTATGGTCCATGCCAACAGACCTTACTTTGTACAGTGAATGTTTATAGGGAACTGTGTCAAATGCTTTTGCAAAATCCAGATACACCACATCTATGGACCTTCCTTTATCTAGATGGCAACTCACCTCCTCATAGAAGGTTAATACAGTGTTTCTCAACTCCAGTCCTCAAGGCGCCCCAACAGGTCATGTTTTCAGGCTTACCATTATTTTGCACAAGTGATTTGATCAGTTTCACTGCCTTAGTAATTACCACAGCTGTTTCATCTGAGGGAAATCCTGAAAACACGACCTGTTGGTGCGCCTTGAGGACTGGAGTTGAGAAACACTGGGTTAATAGATAGATATGTGATAGAATGTGTTATAACTTCTGTTCTAAGAGGACTCTACTGTGCGCCACACTGATTTGGTTGGAAGACTTTTTGATTTCTTTAGTCACTTCTGACCATAACCTTTATATATATATAAATATATATATATATAACCTTATATATATATATATATATATATATATATATATATATATATATATATATATATATATATATACACACACACACACACCATCCTATTATTCTACCACACTACACCCTGCGTTAGATCAGTGTCAACTTATTTTTGCACTGATTGGTAGAAAGTAGGGGATAGGTCACATGATCCTCCATACCTAGAAGTACTGTAGCAGGTATTTCACACTGCACCAATTGGTGATTACCGGGAACGTATCAGCGGGAAAGGGGTGGGCTATGAGGTGAACCAGTTACTTCACCCTCAATGGTCTGACCAGGTACACACTGCACACTAATCTCAATACCAATCTCTGGCTCAAGTGTTGAAATTAAGTACAGCATAGAAATTCACTTTACAGACAACATGTCAGATATCAGGGAATTGTGATTGGTTGATATAGTTTCCTCCCTGCTGTCATCGCTGCTGTCTACATTATCTACTACACAATCTAATTGCAGCAAGTAATCTGAAACATTTTCATTAGGCCTTGAGTTAGAACATTTGAATCTTGATGATGCGTAAGTGCAGTTAAGGCCTAGTTCACACCAGAGTGATTTCAGGTGCGACTTGTGTTGCACAGAATCACCTGACAATAGAAATCATATTATTCTCAAACAGCTGTATTATAAATTAATGTTTTGAGAAGGTCTGTTTAGCTATTAAAGGCACAGATACAACTTTACAGATAATGCAACACCAAGACATCATACTTCATAGACACCTTTAATAAGAAACACAAGAGCTGGAGCATTGTCCCAGACATCACACTAATACGACATGCATCAGCTTAAGTTAAACATGTAGATCACATATCACAACACAATATACAGATCAGACTGTTATGAATCCCATCTTCATTGCAGCGCTGGTCACTTGCAGCATTTGCAGGTCTCACTTCCACTAGCACATTGACAGCCCTCACTGCATTTACCGCACTTGTCTGGACAGCAGGTGCAGCAGCCTGTGGATAGAGACAGTCATCAGATGATAGAATAATGTGCTTAGACCAAGGCCAAAAGTTCCAATACCTTTTACTGTCATCAATAAAAAAATAAAATAAAAGTGAAAAAAAAAAAAAATATATATATATATATATATATATATATATATAAAAGAAGCCTATACCTAAAAAAACATGATAAAAAAAGTGCTATGCAAACTGTTGGCGCTATATAAATCCTGTATAATAATAATAATAATTATCGATGTCATTGGTTTATCAGAAGATAATCACACCATTAGCTACGTAGAACAGCCGTGCAACTAGCAATTTCAAAAGGGGAGGTTAGCTATAGCAGCCTTTATATTTTCTCAGTACAGGTTTCCTGTTTCAAGTTTACTTGAACATGCTGTATATGACAAATCAAACAGGTCTAAAAGTCAGGTAACAAAAGAAACTCATCTTGATCCAGCGATGTGCATGAGAGAGGCGTCTCTCTCGAGTCTCTCTCTCCTCGTTGGCTCACACAGCAGCAGTGGCTGTCAATCACAGCCAGTGAGCCAACGAGGAGAGGGG
Organism: Lithobates septentrionalis; assembly: GCA_037952835.1. NCBI lineage: Eukaryota > Metazoa > Chordata > Amphibia > Anura > Ranidae > Lithobates > Lithobates septentrionalis. Next base: position 592,384 of record JBBDGP010000232.1, on the reverse strand, counting down.
CCAAACCACGCTCTGTGTGTGAATGGACAATATCCATTCACAAGAGCGCAGCACGGGAGCGAGCCTGCTCAAGTGCCCTCCATCGCAAGAGGCTTGCAATTTTGGTGCACTAGGCAGTTGGGAGGATCAGAACTGCCAGCAGGGGACCCAAAAAGCAGGGCTGCTTTGTGCAAACCACTGTACAAAGCAGGTAAGTATAATATTTTTTTAATATAATTAATACCTTTAGAATCACTTTAATGCATTCTTTGCATTTAGGTAAAAAAAACTTCCAATATCAGTTTCACCCTTAAGCCCCATACACACTATCAGATTTTCTGCTGATTTTTGTCTTCAGATTTACCAAAACCATGTAGTGCAAGAGCCTGCCTGATTGCATACAAATTGAAACTCCTAAGGTTTGACCTCATATTAAATGGTTTTGGTAAATCTGAAGGAAAAAATCAGCAGAAAATCTGATAGTGTGTATGGGGCTTAACTGTTGCTGCCATTCCAAATGAGGAGCAAGAGAAGGCAGGCCTTACCGGTGCTGTGTGTCTATGGACAGCATGCTATGGGGTGCATGCAGAAGAGGTGGAGTTAAAACTCGGTGGGGGACTCCAGAAGGGCAGGTAATCACACAGAGCTCTGAAACAGATTTGAATATCTCGGTGGCAACTGTAACAAATTCCTGCCTCCTATTATACAGGTGACACTGATTCAATGGATCAGTGTTCCGTCTGTCTTGGAGGCAGGACTTTGCCATCACATCTGACTGTCACTAAGCCACATCGGAAGATAACTGGTTCCTATGCGCAACACAGACAGTTTATGTTTCAGACACTTTCACCTCCCAGACACACACTGTGCACATAATACCACCCAGAGCAACAATGACCCCCATTACACTGAGAACCCTTCCTCTCATCTATTCCTTTTACCTACCTCTTCCCCCCAACATTGGGATGGATAGCATCCCCGGTCCAGCCTGCAGACCCCGCCAAGCCTCTGTCCCTCACTTCACACAGCCACCATACTTCTGGCAACACCCACCCACGGACACCTGTGAGCGCCAGAGTAGCCCGAGCGGCCACCGCAGCCATACTCCATTCGGCCGCTCTATGGTCTAGAGTGACAGCTGTCTTAGTCAATGAGAGGCTGTAGAGTGATTGGTGGGGATAGTCCTTGAATGACACAACAACAGCTAGTGAGAGGAGCGGAGAATAATCTCTCTTCTGTCTGTGGCTGAGTGACAGGACCAGCTAGGAGATCGTCTGGCGCTCCTGGGTGTCCGTGAGCCCGCAACCAAATGCGGGAGACTCCCACGACTCGCAGGAGACTTGGGATGTCTGCACTTTAACTTGCACTTGGGATTGTGAGAGGTGCTAAATCAATAGGATCAGCATATTAGACAAAAGTTTGTACCACCACAAGGCTACAAATGTCCTCTTATAATTTTCCAGTAGAATTAATACTGTGTGATGGTGCTCCAAAAAAATTCATAATGATTTCAAACTCATGCTCCCCTCTGTGTGATTCAACTCACCTCAGGGTACGTGACCACACAATTAAGTTTGGGCTAATGCACAGTTGAACCACCTCTGGGTTAGATGGGCTTTTCCTAGATGGTTCAATGATGCTGTCCTCAGTACATGCATGAAAACATAGGCTGGATAGTGTTTTATCGTTTAAACAAATTATTAATTAAAAAACATAATCTCCAGGGTACTTACACTTTGTGGGTGCTTCCAGCGCACCACTCTATAGCAGGCAAATTAAAAAAAGATTCCTATAAGGCTGTAAATCTGGTTTGTCCACAGATGCTCAGATGAGCATCTGAGCTGCCTCCTACACCATCCTGTCCCCTACCCAACGCTGGTGGACACAGGGATATGCCGTCTCTTCCTCAGGGGGATTCTGATAAACCCTTGGTAGCTCGCAAGGTTTTCTTTATTCTATAAGGGGGAGGGCTATAGTCAGGAAAGCCTATGGAGCCTATGCATAATGCTGAGGATCATGAGAACTGAAGGACAGCAGTCATAGAATGGGACTCATGGACCCTTACTCTACAGTTCCCAGAGAACCCTGAGGAAGAGGCTGAGGGGGAGTGTTGATATAGTTTTTTTTCAGAACTTCTCTAAGAACTTCTTCCTCTTGTTGCCGCGGAAGTCCATGTGAGCACATCTGCCTGTGTGCTCACTTATCGATAGAAGGCCAAGTCAGCGGGGACCAGGCCCTGAGGCCGGAGGGCTCACCCTCCTCTCTTGCACTTCTGACCACCGGAAACATCTGTGTAAAGACAAGGGGCCCCTTTTCTAAAGCAGGAACTTTACAGTCACATCACAAGAACCAGTGAGAGAGCAGGATGCCCATGAATTGCATATTAACTAGCAGGGACTGAGTTGCTGGAAGCAGAAAACTTAATACCTAGTACCTATACTGCACCTAGAATGCATCTATACTGCATGCTGGTTTATCAAGACTGTTGTGCACCAAGAGGCCCAACTATGGACGGCAGAAGGACACAATAATAGACTATTCCCTATAAAGCCCTTTTACAAGCCCCCTTATTTCTACTACTTCTATAACGTATACCCCCATCCAGTTAGTCTAGGCCTAGCACAGTCATCATTAATGCATCTTGGCAGTATAGTCACTTGAACGCAGTAGATTAAAGGAGAAGTAAGGCCAAAGCTCTTTTGGTCCTACATCTACTGTGGGTCACAAGAGTGCAGGAGTGTCAGCTGATGTCAGCTGGTCCAGGCTCAGGCGAGATCCTGACTTTAATGTCGAGATCCACCTAGATGCCAGAGTGGCAGCCTCAGACTCTCAGAGCACCCCTAAGAGCCTGAGCCAGCCGCTCCTGTGCCTTCCACACCCCGGTGCTCCAGTGAGCGCTGGAGTGGCAGAGCAGAGAGCTGGTGACTGACATTGTCTGGTTTTCCGCTCACAGAAAACCGAGAACTGAGCGATCAGTGGCTGTTCTCAGTCTTAGAGGTGTGCGGGGGACAGATGCAGCATCAAACTGATGCTTAATCCACCTAGGTGAGTATGATTGTGTAGTGATGGTGGACTACAGTTATAATATTGTGCAATTTTCCCGTCATTCTTCATCTATAGTTATATCTCTCTATTGCTGGGTGCCAGTGTCTGTCATCATATCTGTGAGCACAACCAAAGGGATTGTGGGACTAGTAGTCTTTCAGACTGGCGATTCCATTGTGTGACATTACATCAGGACTACACAACCCAGGGATCCTTGCTACAACCCGAGGAGCCTTCTGGGAGGAACTATAAAAGAGGCAGGAGATCCACCCCGCACTCTCTTCTTCCTGGGCCTTGCCCAGTGCACATCTCTCTGTGGTGGAGAGAGAGGCTGCTAGCCTACCACGCGGTAATCGAGTGATTCCAACCCAGGAGGGCCTAACTCTGCTTGATGTTCGTCAGACATCTACGTGGCATCAACCCAGCAGATTAAGGATGAGCCGAACACCCCCCCGATTAAGTTCGCACCAGAACATCTGAACAGGCAAAAAATTCGGAAGAACACACGAACACCGTTAAAGTCTATGGGACACGAACATGAAAAATCAAAAGTGCTCATTTTAAAGGCTTATATGCAAGTTATTGTCATATAAAAGTGTTTGGGGACCCAGGTCCTGTCCCAGGGGACATGTATCAATGCAAAAATGTTTTTTAAAAATGGACATTTTTTCGGAAGCAGGGATTTTTTTTTAATGTGAAACAATAAAAATGAAATATTACTTTAAATATCATGCCTGGGTTGTGTCTATAGTATGCCTGTAAGGTGGCACATTTTTCCCATGTTTAGAACAGTACCACAGCAAAATGACATTTTTTAAAGGAAAAAAGTCATTTAAAACTGATCGCGGCTGTAATGAATTGGTTCCCCCCCCCCCAGTCCATTACCAGGCCCTTTGGGTCTGGTATGAATATTAAGGGGAACTTTGAACCAAAATTTTTTAAAGAAATGTATGGGGGTCTCCCCAAACTCCATACCAGGCCCTTCAGGTCTGATATAGAAATTAAGGGGAACCCTGCGCCAAATTTTAAAAAAATGGCGTAGGGGTCCCCCCCAAAATCCATACCAGACCCTTATCCGAGCACGCAACCTGGAAGGCCACAGGAAAAGAGAGGGGGACGAGAGAGCGCCCACCCCCTCCTGAACCGTACCAGGCCACATGCCCTCAACATGGCGAGGGTGCTTTGGGGTCTGACCCAAAAGCACCTTGTCCCCATGTTGATAGGGACAAGGGCCTCATCCCCACAACTCTTGCCCAGTGGTTGTGGGGGTATGCGGGCGGGGGGCTTATCGGAATCTGGAAGACCCCTTTAACAAGGAGACCCCCAGATTTGCATTGATCCATGTCCCCTGGGGCAGGACCCAGGTCCCCAAACACTTTTTATGACAATAAATTGCATATAAGCCTTTAAAATGAGCTGCGCAAATACTGTATGAAAAAATAATTGCAACACCCACCATTTTAATCTGTAGGGCCTTTGCTTTAAAAAAATATATGTTTGGGGGTTCAAAGTAATTTTCTTGCAAAAAATGGTGATTTCACTTCCTCACTACCTATCACAGTTTCGGAGGCCCTGAAATGTCAAGATAGCACAAAACCCCCACAAATGACCCCATTTTGGAAAGTAGACACTTCAAGCTTTTTGCTGAGAGGCATGTTGTGTCCACTGAATATTTGATATTTTGCCACAAATTTCGGGAAAATTACAATTTCATTTTTTTTTTTTTTTACACAAAGTTGTCACTAAATATATATTGTTCAAATATGGCATGGTTATATGTGGAATTACACCCCAAAATACATTCTGCTGCTTCTCCTGTGTACAGGGATACCACATGTGAGATTTTTTGGGAGCCTAGCCGCCTACAGGACCCCAAAATCCAATCACCGCCTTCTGGCTTTCTAAAGGCGTAAGAATGTAATTTTACTCCTCACTACCTATCACAGTTAAGGAGGCCCTGAAATGTCCAGATAGCACAACCCCCCCCAAATGACCCCATTTTGGAAAGTAGACACCCCAAGGTATTTGCTAAGAGGCATGGTGAGTATTTTGCAGACCTCATTTATTTTTGAAAATGAAGAAAATGTATTTTTTTTCAATTTTCAAAACTTTGTGACAAATAGCGAGATCTGAAAAATACTCAAAATGCCTCTCAGTAAATAGCTTAGGGTGTCTATTTTCCAAAATGGGGTCATTTGGGGGGGGGGGTTTGCCATCTGGGAATTCCATGGCCTCCGAAACTGTGATAGGCAATGAGGAGTGAAATAAAAAAAATGTACGCCCTTAGAAAGCCTGAGGGCGGTGATTGGCTTTCAGGGACCTGTACATGGTTAGACTGCCAAAAAGTTCCACACATGTGGTATACCCATAGTCAGAAGCAGCAGAATGTATTTTTGGGTGTAATTCCACATATAACCATGCCATGTTTGAACAATATATCATTAAGTGACAACGTTGTGTAAAAAAAAAAAAAATCGTAATTTTCCCGAAACTTGTGGCAACATATAAAATATTCCATGGACTCAACATGCCTATCAGCAAATAGCTTGAGGTGTCTACTTTCTAAAAAGAGTTGATTTGGGGGGGGGGGGGGGGGGGGGGGTTGTGCTATCTTGGCAATTTATGGCCTTTGAAACTGTGATAGGTACTGAGGAATGAAATAAAAAATGTACACCCTTATGCCACGTACACACGAGCGGAATTTCCAACAGAAAGAGTCAGATGGGAGCTTCTCATCGTATATTCCGACCATGTGTATGCCCCATCTGACTTTTTCTGTCACAAATTCAGACGGACTTAAATAGAGTTGTATATTTTTATATATATATATATATATATATATATATATATATATATATATATATATATATATATACATATATATATATATATATATATATATATATACACTACCGTTCAAAAGTTTGGGGTCACCCAAACAATTTTGTGTTTTCCATGAAAAGTCACACTTATTCACCACCATACGTTGTGAAATGAATAGAAAATAGAGTCAAGACATTGACAAGGTTAGAAATAATGATTTGTATTTGAAATAACATTGTTTTTACATCAAACTTTGCTTTCATCAAAGAATCCTCCTTTTGCAGCAATTACAGCATTGCACACCTTTGGCATTCTAGCTGTTAATTTATTGAGGTAAGCTGGAGAAATTGCACCCCACGCTTCTAGAAGCAGCTCCCACAAGTTGGAATGGTTGGATGGGCACTTCTGGCGTACCATACGGTCAAGCTGCTCCCACAACAGCTCAATGGGGTTCAGATCTGGTGACTGTGCTGGCCACTCCATTACCGATAGAATACCAGCTGCCTGCTTCTGCTGTAAATAGTTCTTGCACAATTTGGAGGTGTGTTTAGGGTCATTGTCCGGTTGTAGGATGAAATTGGCTCCAATCAAGCGCTGTCCACTGGGTATGGCATGGCGTTGCAAAATGGAGTGATAGCCTTCCTTAGCTTTTACCCTGTACAAAGCTCCCACCTTACCAGCACCAAAGCAACCCCAGACCATCACATTACCTCCACCATGCTTAACAGATGGCGTCAGGCATTCTTCCAGCATCTTTTCATTTGTTCTGCGTCTCACAAACGTTCTTCTTTGTGATCCAAACACCTCAAACTTGGATTCATCCGTCCACAACACTTTTTTCCAGTCTTCCTCTGTCCAATGTCTGTGTTCTTTTGCCCATCTTAATCTTTTTCTTTTATTGGCCAGTCTCAGATATGGCTTTTTCTTTGCCACTCTGCCCTGAAGCCCAAAATCCCGCAGCCGCCTCTTCACTGTAGATGTTGACACTGGTGTTTTGCGGGTACTATTTAATGAAGATGCCAGTTGGGGACCTGTGAGGCGTCTGTTTCTCAAACTAGAGACTCTAATGTGCTTATCTTCTTGCTTAGTTGTGCAACGCGGCCTCCCACTTCTTTTTCTACTCTGGTTAGAGCCTGTTTGTGCTGTCCTCTGAAGGGAGTAGTACACACCGTTGTAGGAAATCTTCAATTTCTTTGCAATTTCTCGCATGGAATAGCCTTCATTTCTAAGAACAAGAATAGACTGTCGAGTTTCAGATGAAAGTTCTCTTTTTCTGGCCATTTTGAGCGTTTAATTGACCCCACAAATGTGATGCTCCAGAAACTCAATCTGCTCACAGGAAGGTCAGTTTTGTAGCTTCTGGAAGGAGCTAGACTGTTTTTAGATGTGTGAACATGATTGCACAAGGGTTTGCTAATCATCAATTAGCCTTCTGAGCCAATGAGCAAACACATTGTACCATTAGAACACTGGAGTGATAGTTGCTGGAAATGGGCCTCTATACACCTATGTAGATATTGCACCAAAAACTAGACATTTGCAGTTAGAATAGTCATTTACCACATTAGCAATGTATAGAGTATATTTGTTTAAAGTTAGGACTAGTTTAAAGTTAGCTTCATTTAAAAGTACAGTGCTTTTCCTTCAAAAATAAGGACATTTCAATGTGACCCCAAACTTTTGAACGGTAGTGTATATATATATATATATATATATATATATATATATATATCGGAAAAAACGCTCGTCTGTATGCTGTTCCGACGCACCAAAAACTACGCTGCTCTGAAGCAAGTATGAGACTGAAGCTATTGGCTACTGGCTATTGAACTTCCATTTTCTAGTCCCGTCGTACGTGTTGTACGTCACCACGTTCTTGACGGTCAGACTTTGGTGTTACCGTGTGTATGCAAGACAGCTTGAGCGGAATTCCGTCATAACTCCGTCGGAAAAACCTTTAGAGTTTATTCCAACGGCAAAACCGGTCGTGTGTACAGGGCATAAGCAATCCTGAAGGCGGTGATTGTTTTTTGGGGTCCTGTACGCGGCTAGGCTCCCAAAAGGTCTCACACATGAGGTATTCCCCATACTCAGGAGAAGCAGCAGAATGTATTTTGGGGTGTAATTCCACATATAACTATTGCAAGTGTGAGCAATATATCATTTAGTAACAACTTTGTGTAATTTTGTTTTGTCATATTTCAATCACTTGTGACAAAAAAATAAAATATTCAATGGACTCAACATACCTCTCAGCAATTTCCTTGGGGTGTCTACTTTCCAAAATGGGGTCATTGGGGGGGGGGGGCGGGTTTGTACTGTCCTGCCATTTTAGCACCTCAAGAAATGAGATAGGTAGTCATAAACTAAAAGCTGCCTAAATTCCAGAAAATGTACCCTAGTTTGTAGACGTTATAACTTTTGCACAAACCAATATACGCTTATTGACATTTTTTTTTACCAAAGACACGTGGCTGAATACAATTTGGCCTAAATGTATGACTAAAATTGAGTTTATTCAATTTTTTTATAACTAAAAGTAGAAAATGTCATTTTTTTTTTCAAAATGTTCTGTCTTTTTTAGTTTATGTCTCAAAAAATAAAAATCGCAGAGGCAATCAAATACCATAAAAAGAAAGCTCTATTTGTGGGGAAAAAAAAGGACGCAAATATTGTTTGGGTAAAGCATTGCATGACTGCGCAATTACCAGTTAAAGCAGCGCAGTGCCAAATTGTAAAAAGTCCTCCGGTCATTGAGCAGCCAAATCCTCCAGGGCTGAAGTTGTTAAAGGTGCTGTAAAATATGTCTGAATCCAGAGTGTCAGCTGGGTTGGAATGTTCACAGGATCATGGTGATGTAGATGAACAGGTGAATCCAAGCAGTCCTCAAGGGGGCCGTGCTATAATTGTTTTTTTTGTTTTCATCCTCTTTTAAGCTACGTTACTGCCCAATGCTGCACTTTGTTGACCTTGCTACTGTTTATAATGATTCCTACTGATCACACTTTATGCCAAATTGTGTTACTACTATTGCCAATCCATCTTTATGCTTTCTTCAGTTACTATTCATGTTATGTGAGAATATAGTAGTGCCACAATCGGACTTCTCGTCGGAAAAAGATATGACGGCTTTTCTGACGGGATTCCGCTCAAGTTTGCCTTGCATACACACGGTCACGCAAAAGTTTGCTGAACTTACGACTGTCAAGAACGCGGTGACGTATAACACTACGACGAGCCCAGAAAATGAAGTTCAATGCTTCCGAGCATGCGTCCAATTGTTTCCGAGCATGCGTAGGAATTTTGCGCGTCGGAATTGCCACAGATGATCGCATTTTCGGATAGGAACTTTTTCCGACCGAAAAATTGAGAACATGCGCTCAATCTTTTGCTGGCTGGAATTCAGCAAAAGTCCGATGGAGCATACACACGGTCGCATTTTCCGACGAAAAACTCTCAGCGGTCTTTTGAGGGCCGAAATTCCGATCGTGTGTACGCAGCATAAGACCTGCCTTTACTAGCATGTTTAGTGCCTGTTTCTTGACATACTACTACTGGGTATCAAGTACTGCTTTCAGTGATTTTCTGTGATATTGCCTGCTTTGTGTATACAACCTAGTACGTAAGAGGGGCTGAAGTTCTTGAGGAGGTCAAGGCAAGAAACGGAGAACCCATTCTAACCAACCGTTGGAAGGTAATGCTACATTTATTAAAATTGTGAATTGTATTTTACAATGAGCATCAAATCTGTAATTATCTGAAATTATGCAACAAAATTAGTGTAATTGTACCAAATGGTAGTCATAAGCACTTTTTTTGAAGGCAATAAAAGTTCCAGAAAATTTGCAATGTTTAGAGATCATCTCTTTATTTAAAAGGTTACATATTAATATGTTATTATTAGTTAGATATCATATCTTTGAATTATTATATTATGCTTTTTTTTTTAAACTAATTAAGTAATCTACCTTATGCTCAAGGGCAATAGACATAGCTCCCACCTTTCTGAGATGAGAAAGAGGGAAACTTTTATAGCAGACAAAAGAGCATAAGGCCTTGTTCACACAAAGCGATCTGTACCCCATGCAGGGCTGTGTTTACCCGCCCAGGACTACACAGGTGTTCCTTGCATCCCTGTACGGGTAGTCCCATTTATGTCTATTAGGACACAGTCACAGGGTCCCAATATAACGTACAGTATATGTGGGTGTGGGTGCATGTCCCCAGACTCACCCTGGGTGCATTCGGGCTGTGCAAAGGCACCTGTATGGATGTCATATTGGCTAGTGTCTGTGCATCTGCTGTGTCCCAATAGACATTTATGGGACCGTCAACACGGGGTTCACTCAACACCTGTACATCCCTGTGCCAGCAAAACACAACCCTGCACGGTGCACAAATGTGATCACCCGATATGAACAAGGCCTTACAGTAGATGCTGCTTTATGAGGAACATGAAATAATTAATAAACCAAAAATGATAAGTTAAACCAACTCATAACTGCATATTTTTGCACCGTTACTTTTCCTTTGTACTATTCTTTAAATTAATAAATGCAATAAAATAGAGGCCGGATGATTTAGTGTTGTATACCATTTTTGGTAGTTGAATAATGCATCTTTATAGACATTCACGGATCAGACCAAAAAAAGAAGGACTTCTAGCTTCATTTATATTTAAATTATACAATATGTTGGGGGCGTGGCCAAGGCAGGCATGTGAGAGGACGCATCTCCCACAGCTCCCAGCAGTGATCCGGTAACCGATCCTCCCCCAGCCCACATACCGATCTTATTTTGCCCTATGCAGCACGGGCACGATCCTGAGACCCCAGGGGATCATCCGCCGGCTCTCTGCACCAGAGGAAAGTTCCGAAAAGGACAAACTGAGATGACGGGCCTGGAGATCCAAGATGGCGCCGCGGCGTCCTCAGTGAAGCACACACCGCGCGGACAGGACAAGCTGAAAGACTCTTGGCCTAAAGCAAGTAAGGCACCAAAACTCACTGGTAAAGACACACCTAAAGACATGATCTACTATGCACAGAAAATGGCTGGGACACTGGGAACGGAGCAGCCATCCAGCCAGGCTGGGACACATGCTATGCAGGCAGATATCACACAGGCGCTCTGGGGAGAGGAGGAGGGAGAGCAGTCAGCCCTTGCATCTGGGGAACCACAAAGCCCAGCGGACCCGGACGCTGTACAGCCTACTTTAGCTGACATACTCAGAGCTGTGAACAATTGCACAGCTTCAGTTAACACCTTGAAGGAGCAATTTGGGGGTCTGAGAGAAGATGTGTCATTACTTAGGCAAGACATGCAAAAGATACGGGAGCGCACCACGGCTGTGGAAAGCAGAGTCAGTGACATGGAAGACCAATTACCACCTATAACACAAGATACCAGAACAGCACTGCAACTAGCCAGGGATGCATGCGATCATGCAGAGGATTTGGAAAATCGCTTAAGGCGAAACAATGTTCGCATAGTGGGGTTGCCTGAGAAGGTGGAGGGCAGGGATCCCACTACCTATGTTGAAAACTGGCTAATGGAACTTTTTGGGAAAAATGCATTCTCCCCAATGTTTGCGGTGGAACGTGCCCACAGAGTGCCCTCACGCCCTCCCCCACCAGGGGGCCCTCCAAGATCCATTCTTGCAAGAATTCTACATTACAAGGATAGAGAAGCGGTGCTGAGACACGCTCGAGAGAAGGCAAATGTTCTCCATAATGGAGTCCGGGTATCCTTCTATCCGGACTTTTCGGCAGAGGTCCAGAGGCGCAGAGCTAAATTCACCGATGTGAAACGCAGACTGCGACTTCTGCAGCTCCCATACGCTATGTTATATCCGGCGAAACTTCGGATTGTGGTGAGAGGCCAAGCACAATTCTTTGAATCCGCTAAGGACGCTTCAGTCTGGTTAGACAGAAATGAGCAGGCATTGAAACGGCAGGCTCCACAAGAAGAAGACTGAAAGGACTGAACCGGCTACTTGCAGAGGACTGGGATGCTAGAAAATGTTATTCTGTTCCCTGTTTCTAGATGGGCAACCAGAACATACCCTACCCTTTATTTCCAGTGTTGACAGATGTTCCTTGGCTGGGGGACTGAATATTCCTAAGCAATGCAATGAGAGCGAATTGGACTAAAAGTTGAATTTACAAATGACCATTTGCAGAAAAAGTGAGCGATCGAATGTCGCATACGTTGCTAAAGTTGCCATGTTGGCAGAATGTGCAGTTTATAGCACAGAAAAGTTTTCCTTTACACCACCCCCCATTGAAGCGGGGAAGATTCTAGCAACAAGAGTTACAAGCAGCACAAAGAATACCTCAACAAGACACGAATTCATCAAACATACGGCAAGCCTAGCAGAACCTCACTACAGAAATGGATCCATTATCTTGCACAAGTGCACACAAAGTACCGGTCAATATTACTCACTTACAAGCAGACATGGCGGACATCCCAGTAGTATCCTGGAACGTTAGGGGACTACACTCCCCATTGAAGCGTACCATGATTCGCATGTGTTTGAAGAGGTACATCCCCGGAATTCTCTGCTACCAGGAGACCCACTTGACTGCGGACACTGTGAGCTTCCTGGGATACTCCTGGGTAGGAAAGGCCTATCACTCCACGCACACCTCATATTCTAGGGGGGTGAGCGTGTTGATCCATGGCAACCTGGACTATGAAGAAATCGCAAATGAAATTGATAGTGAAGGTCGATATGTTTTTCTCCATTGCAGGTTGGGTACATTGACATGTGTGCTGGCGGTGGTGTATATTCCTCCCCCCTTCTCGGCGGCGGTACTTAGGTCTCTGCTGACATTTATGGATGGCAGGCCTGACGCACCGCTGTTGGTAATGGGGGACTTTAACTGTTGCCTAAATCCAGTTGAAGACAGACACCCAGGACCCGGAGCCTCTGCCCTCTCCAGGGATACCCCCCTGGCGCGGTTGTTGCAAGAGGTGGGCTGGGTGGATGTCTGGAGACATAGGAACCCTGGAGTTAGACAATTCACATGCTTTTCCAAAACCCATGGTTGTTTATCTAGAATTGACCTGGGGGTGTGCAGCTTAAACATGGTCCCGTTTGTCTCAGATATGGTACATAGGCCCCGCAGTGTATCAGACCACTCACCAGTGGTTATACGGCTTATAATTGCCCCACTAGTCACACTACCTAAAGCCCCTTGGAAATTTAATGCTTTTTGGTTGAAACTGTTCCGCTCACACGAGGGGATAGTTGGGAGCATGTGTGAGTTTTTCCGCACCCAGGATCCAAATGAATCAATGATTGGGCAATGGGATGCCTTTAAGGCATATTTGAGGGGTGTGTTAATTGCTGAAATTAATAAGGTTAAACAAGACTCTTCAGCACTTAAAAACGAACTTGAAACTAGAGTACAAGAGATGGAACAATTGTATGTCACAGATCCCTCCGAGTCGACCAAGGAGGCATGGCAGGCGGCTCTTTCTGCATACCGCCAACTGCTGTCCTCATCGGCCGACAAGAAGAGATTCTTTGCTAAGCAGGCGTTTTTTGAGGAGGGCGAGAAAACAGGCCGCATACTGGCGAGAATAGCAAATGCATACCAGAAGTCCCCAACTATAGGTGCTATTAGGACCAAAGAGGGTAACATTGTTAACACGCCTGAAAAGGTGCTACAGGTACTAAATGAGTTTTATGAGGATCTGTATAAGCCGGGTACATCTTACACATCTGACGAGTTAGAACAATATTTAGGACAGATAGATTTCCCTAGACTGAACACAGATCAGAGAGGGCTCTTGGAGACTCCCCTTACAGTGGAAGAACTACAGGAGGCGGTTGGATCCTTTCCTAACTGTAAAGCGCCCGGGGAGGACGGAATTCCCATAGAAATATATAAACAGTATCCCAATGAGTTACTACCCCAGCTACTTAAAGTCTTTAATAGAGCCCGGGAGGAAGGCCACCTACCAATCTCAATGTCAAGGGCCAATATTATTTTGTTACTCAAACCTGGCAAGGATCCAGTAGATCCAGGGGCGTATCGCCCGATTTCCCTGTTACAGAGTGACGTGAAAATACTAGCGAAAGCTCTGGCCATTAGATTAAATGGAGTTATCACTTCAATTGTCCATGGAGACCAAGCTGGCTTCATGCCCAATAAATCGACGGCAGTTAATTTAAGAAGGCTATTCCTTAATATGCAATCCAAAGCAGATAATATGGGTTCCAGGGCCCTGCTGTCACTGGATGCCACTAAGGCATTTGACAGCATAGACTGGAACTATCTGTGGTCGGTCCTGCAGAGTTTTGGATTTGGCCCCCGGTTTGTTTCCTGGGTCAGGCTCCTTTATAGTCAACCGGAGGCCGCGGTGAGGGTTTCCGGCTATCTTTCCCCAAGCTTTGTGTTGAGGAGGGGTACGAGGCAGGGATGTCCCCTGTCTCCTCTCCTCTTCGCACTGGCTATTGAGCCATTGGCGATCGGGATCAGGGCAAATCGGGGCATCACAGGTTTCTGCTACGGTGACATGCAGGAAAAAATCATGCTGTACGCCGACGACACCATGCTTCTACTTGGTGACACTGGCCCCTCCCTTCAGGAGGCCATGTCGACCATATCTGAATTTGGGAAGTTCTCTGGCCTGCATATAAATTGGTCAAAGTCTGCCCTTCTTTTATTAGATGGAGACGAATCACAGGAGGTGTGCGCCACTTGCCCCATTCCGATTGCCACTACGTTCAAATACCTGGGGATCCAAATCACGTCCCAGCCCCGAGACTTTATACATTTAAATATATTTCCACTCCTTCAGCGCTTCAGAGACAAAATTAAGACCTGGAACTCTCTCTTAATGTCAGTAGCAGGTAGAGTAAATTTAGTGAAGATGATTCTCATGCCACAGTTACTTTATTTTCTTCATAATACCCCTATGGTTATCCCATTAAAAATATTTCGTATAGTAAATGCCATTTTCCGAACTCTTATTTGGAAAAATGGGCCCGCCCGGATCAAGTTAGAACATCTGCAGAGACCCAAGGACTGTGGTGGATTGGCATTGCCCAACCCATGGCTGTACTACCTGGCCTCTCAACTGCAACACTTGATTGGTACATTTGTCCCGTCACAAAACTCATCTCACAGGCTAATGATCCACACAGTGGGGAAGGGTCCGATTCACATAGCTCTAGAAGCATTAGCCTTCACTAAACCACATAAAAAATTCCCAACGTTCAGTCTTATTCAAAAGGTGTGGAACAAGACCAAATATCTCCAGAACGCAGATGGATATACGGAATATAGTCCCATTTGGCACAATGACACATATAGGGAACTAGCTAAATTACAATGCGGAGCTCGTTGGAAGCAGCTTGGAATCACTCATATAAAACATATATTTAAGGAGGGTGTGTTGCGCACATTTTCTGATTTAAAAGAAGCGTATAATTTGCCAGCATCAATGCTATTCTACTATATGCAACTTAGACACGCAATACAGATACAGGGCCGCTCCTCAGAGTGGCACTTATCGCCAACCCCGGTTTTCAACCTTCTGGGGGATGCCGGCTCATCTAAGGGATTTATCTCTCAATGCTATGCCATCCTGTTGCAATCCGTGATGGGCCGTCATCCCTTGAGGGTGAGAGAGAAGTGGGAGACAGAGGTGGGACAGCTAGACGGGGATCAGTGGGAGGAGATCTTTCAGGCAGTGAACCAATGTTCACTTAATGTGTCACAAAAACTCACCCAACTTTATATACTATTGAGAACATATTATACTCCGCACAGATTACATTTAATGAACAGATTGACAGAACCAACATGTACTAGATGTAAACGCGAACATGGTGACCTGATACATATGCTGTGGAGATGTCCCAAGTTACACATGTACTGGGCAGGAGTGGTACAAAATATCAACTCAATCTTTAATGTGAGTCTTCCACAGGACCCTAGAGCGTGTCTTTTGGGTGCTTTGGAAGAATACGAATGGGAAGGACACAACAGAGAAGCTGTGCATAGAGTACTTTTTCAGGCCAGAAGGCTGATTATGATTCACTGGAAGTCCGATAGGTCCCCGACTGTGAAGGAGTGGACCGAAAGTATTAACACGAACATAAAAATGGAAAAGTTGATTTACCAACATAGAGGTAGCATGCCAAAATTCGAAAAAATATGGGGTCCGTGGTTAGATATACCGGGATTAGCACCTATGGAACTGGTATATGACAGGTTGCTAGGAATCAATGCTGGGTGAGACATGGATAGAGGTTAACTGTGACTGGAACTAGATTTTAGCTGTTATATTGAGATTGTTACTTGGCTATTGTACAGTGTGTTGTATAAGAGGTACTGTGTAAACCTATTTACAATGTGTGTGGTGTTTTCCCTGCAAATTCAATAAAATTTTGTTGGATTAAAAAAAAAAAAAAATTATACAATATGTTGCTGTTTGCCATCATCTGTCAGACTTTCACTACCCATCTATCGACTAACCCCCTGTGTTCGTGTTACTGTTTGATTCTACCTGTTTATTCCTGTATTTCTCCCAGCATGGAGGCAATCCTCCACTAGCAATAGATGGTACTTTGCATGTGATGTCTTTTGTGTTGCTCAATAAAATATTTGAATATGAAAAAGAGGGACAAATGGGGGACAGAGGGATTTGGTGTCAAATGAGGGACAGTCCCTCCAAATGAGGGACAGTTGGGAGCTATGGCAATAGAAGACGGTCGCATGGGGCGGGGGATGTTCCAATCTCCTTCAGACACTGGAATTGATAGGCTATGAACATAGCGAACCCCACTATTTATGCTATAGAAGAGAGGTTTATGAAGAACCTCCCAGTGTCAGCTAAGTCTGGGAAATAACTACATATTTAGGATTAAATTACAATCAAAACTTAACAATATCTATCCATTATCATCAATGTCATTGGCATACCTTGTGCACATTTGCATTCCTGAGAGTCCATGGTTTCTGTGGATTCGGATGGTCAGTAGACGATGGTGATTTTCAGATGCTTAGTAGACAATGGTGATTTTCAGATGCTTAGTAGACGATGGTGATTTTTAGATGCTTAGTAGACGATGGTGATTTTCAGATGCTCAGTAGATGGCGGTAATTCTCAGGGTGTTGCTGTTTGAAGCGTACAGCTATGCTGTTCTCTATATACACAGGATTCCAGATTGAGTGCAAAAGCCAGCACATAATAATCACACCCCTTGCCACCCACATGACTCACAGCCACATGTGTAATGACACAGTGCAGAACAAGGACATGATGTGTGCAAAACCTGCAGAGTCAGAGAAGACAGACCATTACACAGCACAAACACAATTGCTCGAATTATTTTTGCCAATAGATAATCATTGTAGTGATCAAGTTCTAGCATAAAGGAAAATAGTTGTGAAAATGCATCTGTGTGTATGTTTGTAATATTCTTTCTTTGCTGATGCTGACTATAGTTGGCATCTGCAAACGTAGGTCTGGGGCAAAGGTGTATTATGTGCCTAACTACATGGTGCCCTACCTTACCACCTTAGAATCTGGGAGGAAGGATAAAGTTATAGCCACCAACTGTCCCTTGTTTGGAACCAAACAAGTATGTTATACAGATGACATGTTAGATCCTGGCTGAGTGCAGTGACACACATGACATGTTAGATCCAGAGTGCAGTGACAGTATTTTATACAGATTACCTGTTATGCCGTGTACACGCGACCGGACTTTCTGACCGAACTGGTCCGACAGAACGAATCCGTCGGACAATTTGATCGTGTGTGGGCTTCATCGGACCTTTTCTGTCCAAAAATCTGTCGGACTTTAGAAATAGAACATGTTTCAAATCTTTCCGACGGACTCGAGTCCGATCGAAAAATCCGTTCGTCTGTATGCTAGTCCGACGGACAAAAAAGGACACAAGGGCAGCTATTGGCTACTGGCTATAAACTTCCTTATTCTAGTCTGGTAGTACGTCATCACGTTCAAAACGATTGGACTTTGGTGTGATCATGTGTAGGCAAGTCCGTTTCGTTGGAACTCCGTTGGAACTCCGTAGAAAAGTCCTTCGGTGTTCAGTCCGATGAAAAGTCTGGTCGTGTGTACACGGCATTAGATCCAAAAGGAGTGCAGTGACAGTATGTTGTACAGATGACCTGTTAGATCCAGGACGAGTGCAGTATGTTGTACAGATGACCTGTTGGATCCAGGTAGAGTGCAGTGACAGTATGTTATACAGATGACCTGTTAGATCCAGGCAGAGTGCAGTGACAGTATGTTATACAGATGACCTGTTAGATCCAGGCAGAGTGCAGTGACAGTATGTTGTACAGATGACATGTTAGATCCAGGATGAGTGCAGTGACAGTATGTTGTACAGATGACATGTTAGATCCAGGATGAGTGCAGTGACAGTATGTTGTACAGATGACATGTTATATCCAGGCGGAGTGCAGTGACAGAATATTATACAGATGACATGTTAGATCCAGGCAGAGTGCAGTGACAGTATGTTATACAGATGACATGTCAGATCCAGGATGAGTGCAGTGACAGTATGTTGTACAGATGACCTGTTGCATTCAGGCGGAGTGCAGTGACAGCTTGTTTTACAGATGACATGTTAGATCCAGGCGGAGTGCAGGGACAGCTTGTTTTACAGATGACATGTTAGATCCAGGCGGAGTGCAGGGACAGCTTGTTTTACAGATGACATGTTAGATCCAGGCGGAGTGCAGGGACAGCTTGTTTTACAGATGACATGTTAGATCCAGGCGGAGTGCAGGGACAGCTTGTTTTACAGATGACATGTTAGATCCAGGCGGAGTGCAGGGACAGCTTGTTTTACAGATGACATGTTAGATCCAGGCGGAGTGCATGGACAGCTTGTTTTACAGATGACATGTTAGATCCAGGCGGAGTGCAGGGACAGCTTGTTTTACAGATGACATGTTAGATCCAGGCGGAGTGCAGGGACAGCTTGTTTTACAGATGACATGTTAGATCCAGGCGGAGTGCAGGGACAGTACGTTATACAAATGTAGCGGTACCCCTGTAAGGGCTGCTAATACACTCTGTACCCCACTGATTACCTCGACTCTGCAAATCCTCCCTTACCTCTGACACCCTGGGTTCCGTCATGTCACCAGCTGTGGTAGTAAATAGAGACTCACACAGTATTAAGGAAACAGTTCAAATATGTTTACTGTATTATCAAAACACAAGATACATATACATATATCAACTTTGTCAGTAATGGAAACATTCCTGTATACACCGCCCTTTATCTTAAACTTATCAAATAAACACAATATATTGGTGTAAAGTCCCCTTAGTTGTGAATGAATACAAATATTAACTCAATCGCAGAAACCTATGTGAACAGGTTAACAGGAGAGTAAACACCTGGCACTATATCTTATGTGTCAGGTCTCTCCCTTCGACCTCCTCAACCCACAGGCCAGCAAATCCTGCACAATGTGGAGAAACAGTACAAACAATATTATATTCAATAGGATGGCTCCCTTTAGCAGTTCAATGCAATTAGAGCAGATGAGGGGAGAAGATGATAAAAAGGTGAAAAAGGGTATTCCTTGAAATCCAGATATCTTAAGCTAGTCTCTTTATGTTGTAAATAAAGAAATCCAAAATGACAAGGTGTAGCAAAGTTAGCTTGGCTCTGGGTAATGGCTCTGCCCTGCCACGCTGCAGCCCATTGGAATCTGAATTGCAGGCGCCTCTGGATGACCTGGAACACCCTCCGGTCCACTGCAATGAAGAAGCGATGCTGTTCGCAGAGATCCCTCTGGGTATAGCTGCATACCTCCCAACATTTTGAGATGGGAATGAGGGACACGTACTAACAAATGTATGTAGGCATAGGACATGTCCCCTGCCACACCCCCTTAAAGGAGAATTAACCAAAAAAAGGGTAAATAAACCCACAAGGCACTTTTTTTTTACCACTACTATTCCTTTATATTTGCCTTTAAAATGTACAAATGCAGCAATTTAGAAATCAGATGAAAGGTTTAGCACTGGGAAACTCTTTTTGAAAGATAAAAAGTGCATTTTATATACAACTATATGGATCAGACCAAAATGAGGGACAAATGAGTGGGAAAGAGGGACAAATCAGGGACAGTCCCTCAAAGTCAGGGACAGTTGGAAGCTATGTAGCTGTACAGCTCGCTGCTGTGTAGGCCAAGAATCATCAGCAACCTCCCCGTCACACAGACCTCCTGCTGGAAGTGTCAAAACGGTGTCCAGAGAGGCTGATCTGGGCCGCACCAGCCCCTTTTATATGTTATCCCAGCAGTCTGTTCTGTTCACTCGGAATTCTGTTCCTTGTAGTTCAGATCAGTCCTGCTGGCACAGTTACTTCAGCATTCTGATCTACATGTCCCATGATGCTTTGCTCTACATCCTCACACAGGAAAAAAGGAAATTAATACATAGAGTCCAGCAAACACTAGAGGGAGCCAATCCCACATTAACAACACAGAAACTGTCTAAATTATAAGCATAATAGCCAACCCTGGCTACACAAATTACATGTTTCATCCAGAGTACAGTGACAGTATGTTATACAGATGACATGTTAGATCCAGACTGAGTACGTGACAGTATGTTATACAGATGACATGTTAGCTCCAGGCGAAGTGCAGTGACAGTTTGTTATACGGATGACCTGTTAGAGAAAGGTGGAGTGCAGTGACTATATATAATACAGGTGACATGTTAGCTCCAGGCGAAGTGCAGTGACAGTTTGTTATACGGATGACCTGTTAGAGAAAGGTGGAGTGCAGTGACTATATATAATACAGGTGACATGTTAGATCCAGGCGGAGTGCAGTGAGAGAGAACTTAGCAGTCTGTGTATAACAAACCACAATTAATAGACATGCCTTCCTTGTACTGCAGACTAACCTCACTGCGTACTCAGCATTAGTAACACATGATACCAATTATTTGAAATTAAAGGATAACTATAGCAAAAAAATATATATTTTACTCTGATAACTGTATATGGATAAATAGATTTAAACCCCAACCCAATGATATCGGTTTGCTAACATACTGTGTATTATAAACAACTTGCATGTAAAAAAATATATAATAGTCACCTTTTTCCTCCTTTGTTGCATCTCAGTTTTGTTTATCTCCAGTAGTCTCTTTGCAGTCACTTCATGACTGCATACTTACCTTTCGGTGGGTATACATGCCATTTCAGAGAATGGGTTTCCTCATGGAGACAATAGTGGACCATGCCTGAATAATGTGTGTTGGAACAGCCACTTGTAGTCTGCATCTGGATGCCTGGGCCATAGTGACAATGTAAGAGTACAGTTTTTGTGGAAGGGACAGAGTGTTGTCATCTTTTCATAGGAAGTGGCTGACCATGGACCTTTATGGCGGGGTTACCAGATGTTATTTTGAATTTGTTATTTTTGTTTATTAACCTGTTTATGCCTAGAGATAAAACAAATCTGAACACCTGAATGCAGTTTTGCAACTTTGACATGTGTTAGTAAAACTGTACATATCGCAATTACTTAGTGTACCCAGGTGATCTATACTTTGTTTCTTCAGGGCAAATTGGTTCTTCATTTAGTGATAAATGGTAATGGATATCTCCTGATTTTTTTTTCACTATCAAAGGAAAACTGAACCAAAATAAATAAAAAAAATAAATAAAAATTTTCAATTTACAGTGCCTTGAAAAAGCATTACCCCTTGAAATTTTCCTCATTCTTTCATGTTACAATCAAAAACGTAAATGTATTTAATTGGGATTTTATGTGATAGACCAACACAAAGTGGCACATAATTGTTAAGCAGAAGGAAAATGATAAATGTTTTTCAAAATGTTTTACAAATAAATATCTGAAAAGTGTGGCGTGCATTTGTATTCAGCTCCCTTTACTCTGAAACCCCTAACTAAACTCTAGTGGAACCGATTGCCTTTAGAAGTCACCTAATTAGTAAATAGAGTCCATCTGTGTTTAATTTAATCTTAGTATGAATACAGCTGTTCTGTGAAGCCCTCAGAGGTTTGTTAGAGGACCTTAGTGAACAAACAGCATCGTGAAGGCCAAGGAACATGCCAGACAGGTCAGGGATAAAGTTTAAAGCAGGGTTAGGTTATAAAACAATATCCCAAGTTTTGAACATCTCGCGGAGCACTGTTCAATCCATCATCCGAACATGGAACAGGAGTATGGTACAATTGCAAACCTATCAAGACATGACCGTCCACCTAAACTGACAGGCCGGGCAAGGAGAGCATTATTCAGAGAAGCAGTCAAGAGGCCCATGGTAACTCTGGAGGAGCTGCAGAGATCCACAGCTCAGGTGGGAGAATCTGTCTACAGGACAACTATTAGTCGTGCACTCCACAAATCTGGCCTTTATGGAAGAGTGGCAAGAAGAAAGTCATTGTTGAAATAAAGCCTTAGGAAGTCAAATTTGCAGTTTGCGAAAAGCCATGTGGGGACACAGCAAACATGTGGAAGAAGGTTCTCTCATCAGATGTGACCAAAATTGAACTTTTTGGTTTAAAAGCAAAACTCTATGTGTGGTGGAAAACTAACACTGCACATCACTCTAAACACACCATCCCCACCGTGAAACATGGTGGTGGCAGCATCATGTTGTGGGGATGCTTTTCTTCAGCAGGGGCAGGGAAGCTGGTCAGAGTTGATGGTAAAATGAATGGAGCCAAATGCAGGGCACTCTTAGAAGAAAACATGTTAGAGTCTGCAAAAGACTTGAGACTGGGGTGGACGTTCACCTTCCAACAGGACAACGACCCTAAACATACAGCCAGAGCTACAATAGAATGGTTTAGATCAGTGGTTCTCAACTCCGGTCCTCAGGACTCACTAACAGGCCAGGTTTGCAAGATAACTGAAATACATCACAGGTGATATTATTTGCTGCTCAGTGATTGCAGTATTCTTGTCTGCATCTCCCCAAGGTAATACATAAAATCTGGCATGTTGGTGGGTCCTGAGGACTGGAGTTGAGAACCACTGGTTTAGATCAAAGCATATTCATGTGTTGGAATAGCCCAGTGAAAGTCCAGACCTAAATCCAATTGAGAATCTGTGACAAGACTTGAAAATTGCTGTTCACAGATGCTCTCCATCCAATTTGACAGAGCTTGAGCTATTTTTCAAAGAAGAATGGGCAAATATTTCACTCTCTAGATCAGTGGTCATCAACCCTGTCCTCACGGCCCACTAACAGGCCAGGTTTTATGTATTACCTTTCGGAGATGCAGACTGGAATACTGCAATCACTGAGCAGCAAATGATATCACCTGTGATGTATTTCAGTTATCTTTTAAACCTGGCCTGTTAGTGGGCCCTGAGGACAGGGTTGATGACCGCTGCTCTAGATGTGCAAAGCTGGTAGAGACATCTCCAAAAAGACTTGCAGTTGTAACTGAAACGAAAGGTGGTTCTATAAAGTATTGACTCAGGGGGGCTGAATACAAATGCATGGCACACGTTTCAGATATTTAGTTGTAAAAATTTTGGAAAACCATTTATCATTTTCCTTCCACTTCACAATTATGTGACACTTAGGGGGTAATTTACTATAGCGCTATGGCGCTAATTCGCGCAAATTGCCGCGAATTAGCGCTAATTCGCGGCAATTTAGCGCGAATTAGCGCTAATAGCGCTAATTCGCGCTAAAACGGTATTCACTATAGCGCTGGTGAGAAAATACTCCCAAAATCGAATTTACTATAGCTCCCTGAAACTAAATAGAGCCCAAACCCTTACTCTGCTAAAACCTAGAGAATTGCACATGGAAATTATGTTTAGAGCATGATATAATTGCCTAAATGGTACTGAAATATGCGGTATATTATTTAAAGATTATCTGCTTTTAAACTGTGTGAAAAAGTGATTTCTACACTGAAATATCTTTAAAAGTCTGAAAAGTGAAAAATTCCCCGTTTTGGACAACTAGGTGCCAACACAACTGAGCATGCTCAGACCTGAAAATAACTCTCATTTTAACTCAAGTGTCTTTTTTACCTGGAGGTATAGTAAATACCAAAATGAGAGCTAATTAGAGAACATTTTTTGGGAGTTAAAATCTGCTCTAATTTAGTCCAAATGAAGTTTCAGTCATTGATTCTAATGGAACAATTCTAACTTTCACAAAAAAACCTTTTAATGTTGAGATGAAATGTATCTTTCTGTGAAATAAATCTTCCTTTGCAACATTGTTGCTTCTACTTAAAATATTTTGATTTTAAGAATGCTACAATGTGGAATGTTTTGATGTTTTGGTAAAATATATTTTTCTCTGTCACTTTCACTTGTTACTCTTCATCTCAAAACAATCTTTAACCTAAACTCACACAGGTGTCTTTACAATCCACAAACAATACCATTGCTGATGAAAATTTAAAATTAATCACATTTTTTTGTGCTTTGTATTATTTCCAAATATTCATAATTTGAGCCCAAAAAATGTGATATGTGTACCAACATCAGAAAGCAAAATGTAATTCCCAAAAATTTGAGGGTAATATTCTACTCTCACCCACAAAAAAACACCAAATATCACAGAATAAATCAAGAAGAATAACTCTTGAGTAATGTAATTCCATCACTTGTATGTCCATAGAAATGCAGTATCAATGTGTTTTTATGTGTATTTATGTGTAGTTATGTGTAGGAGGGTCTCACATGTGGCAGCTCCGTGGCTTTGAGGTTAGAACTTCTGCTTAGTATCTCTGAGGGTTTTGGTTCAAATCCCAACCATGTTACTTCATGTAGAGAAGTTGTCTCATCTCCCTGGTCCTATAACTATGTCTAATTGTAGTAGTTATGTGTAGGAGGGTTCCACCACTGTTGTAAGTCTTTTCCAGATACACTATATAGCCAAAAGTATTGGGACGCCTGCCTTTACACACACATGAACTTTAATGGCAGCCCAGTCTTAGTCCGTAGGGTTAAAATTTGATTTGGCCCACCCTTTGCAGCTAGAACAGCTTCTGGGAAGGCTGTCCACAAGGTTTAGTCTGCCTATGGGAATGTTTGATCATTCTTCCAGAAGTGCATTTGTGAGGCCAGGCACTGATGTTGGATGAGAAGGCCTGGCTTGCAGTCTCTACTCTAATTCAGCCAAAGGGTGTTCTATCGGGTTGAGGCCAGGACTCTGTGCAGGCCAGTCAAGTTTCTCCACCCCAAACTTGCTCATCCATGTCTTTATGGACCTTGCTTTGTGCACTGGTGTGCAGTCATGTTGGAACAGGAAGGGGCCATCCCCAAACTGTTCCCACAAAGTTGGGAGCATGAAATTGTCCAAAATGTCTTGGTATGCTGACGCCTTAAGAGTTCCCTTCTCTGAAACTAAGAGGCCAAGCCCTGAAAAACAACCCTGCACCATAATCCCCCTCCACCAAATCATTTGGACCAGTGCACAAAGCAAGGTCCATAAAGACATGGATGAGTGATTTTGGGGTGGAGGAACTTGACTGGCCTGCACAGAGTCCTGACCTCAACACAACAGAACACCTTGGGGATAAATTAGAGAGGAGACTGTAGGTCAAGCCTTCTCGTCCAACATCAGTGCCTGACCTCACAAATGCACTTGGAAGAATGGTCAAACATTCCCATAGACACACTCCTAAACCTTGTGGACAAGAAGAGTTGAAGCTGTTATAGCTGCAAAGGGTGGGCCAAATGAGTTTTGAACCCAATACTAATACTGGGATGCCATTACAGTTCATGTGTGTTTAAAGGCAGGCATCCCAATACTTAGGCCAATATACTGTATATTGCTTGTGACACTGAGCATGGCTATGGACTTAGGGCTGGTTCACACCACAGAGATGCAGAGACCATGTGTGGGGCTGCCTGGTGGCTAAGTGGGTAGCAGTTCCGTCTAGCAGCACCTGGGATGTTGGTTCAATTCCCCAACATGCTAATGCTTGTGTTGAAGTTTATATGTTCTCCCTGTGTGGGTTTCTCACCACAATCTAAAGACATGCTGGCATCTTATTTGTCTCCTGTCGAAATAGGTTCTAATGTAAGATTGTTAATTTTGGACTTTATATTGGAAGCTCATTGCAGCCAGGGACTGATGTTAATGTTTATTAGCACTAATCATGCCCAGGGACTTGGACATTTCAAATTTTAGGGTTTACACTGCACAGGTACATATGCTTAGAAAACTGTTGCTTTGTTTATGTGGATGCAAATGGACTTTGATCTTTGTCCTGTAGTTGGAGATTTGATGCACATAGCCAAGGCTAACACAGTTGCAAATCCTATTATGTGTTCCTGCTCATCAGGTGCAATCACTTTAGACATACGTGAAGAGACAGATTGAAAGATACTGGTGGGCGTGTACTTCTATTGGGTGTGTCAGTGTGCTAACAATACAACCTCTCTTATATAAAGGCCTGCAGTAGGGGGGGCTCGTTTGGCCTAAGAAGGTCAGGTTTTTTGTTGTGATGGAGAAGGAATGATATTGGGAGATTTGATGAAATTCTTGTGCATTTTTTCAATCAAAAGTGGGTTTATGTGGCCATGCTGTCAATGTTGTGTGTGTATTGTTCCTGTCTGATCATGCAAACATCGTTTGGAAGCATCTACTGACCTACTATTTTTGATCTCGTTTAATCGTGTACACCGAAATGCAGCTTCCAGCAGAACATGGTCACCAATGTATGTATGTGTGAATTGTGGGCTGGTGGTGGGTGTTTTGAGTAAGTCTTTTGCAATATTCTGTTTGAATGCTTTGTAAGAATGACTGTTAAGTATGTTTCTATAATCTTGCAGATAATGTGATGTGTCCCTGCTATGCACTGAAATTAAAGCTGTGTCCACTCTAAGGTTTTGTCTAATTTTAGATTGTAAGCTCCTATGAGCAGGGCCCTTAAAATTCCGTTGCTAAATGTAGTACCATATATCCTGTCCAAATTTTTTTGAAGCTAGTAAATGTAAATTTATTTTTTTTCTACTGGTAAAATAAATACATTGAGCTTTTGTTGTGTGTGTGTGTGGTGTTTTTTTTTTTTTTTTCTTCTACTTTTCTTTCTTTAGTTTTTGTGGGTGGTGGTTTTGGGAAAGTGCAATATCTCTTTTATATTTTATTTCAATATGTATTTGTGCACCAAAAAACTAATCTCTTTGCCCTGGTTCACATGCTACTTTGAAATTGCGCTATTTCACTTGAAGTAGCACAATTTCAAAGTAGCAAGGTCAGTGTGATTTCAGGTGGCTTCATACACAAATGTCTATAGAAGTCGCACCTGAAATCGGCAAAAGTAGTGCAGGAACTACTTTTGCAAATTGATGCGGTGCCACAAAAAAAGTTGCATCAATTGGAACAGTGCCATTACCAATAGTCATGCGATTTGATCTCTCAAATCGCATGACCAATCGCTCCAATGTAAACCTAGGCTTCTGCACAACTGCAAGTTATATATAAAAATTCCACCTTTATCATTAACAGCTGTGGAGAATTGCAGGTAATGAATTCAGCTGGTGGATAGGTAGTGTTTGAATGTGTCAGCTCTGGTTCACATTGGTGTGATTTGACATGTCAAATCTGTGGCAATTGCACTGTTCTAATTGGTGCGATTTGTATTGATATTGGTGCAGAAACCTGCACTGATGTCTCTGATCTTGCCCCCACAGTCGGGACTGACATGCAGGAATGAAATTGTGTGAGTTCAGCTGAACGCTTTCCTCCCGCTGTCAGTGTGAACCAGGGCTCAAAGTGGGCCTTTTGCCTTTGTAATTCACCTGCTGCTAACCCAGGGACACCATGTCTTAGCAAACTCCCTTAAGTTTACCTTCAAATATATGTAGAAATACAGATTTGCATATCTAAAAATAAAAAAAATACTAATCATGGTTGAGATCACATATTCGCAGCGGCAATCAAAAGCGTGGTTTCACCTTCTGACCTGGAAATTATTCATTGTATGCACCCGGAAGTTCCTGTGCTGGTCAGGATCTCCATCTAGGTGGACATGGCGAGGTCTCTTTAGCAGAGAGGAGGCGCTGCTCATTGGCTGGGTAAGTGTAGGATATGTACTTGTACTTAATCAATGCGGGGTGGATGTCATAGTTAGAATTGGTGTGGGTGGGGTTCATTGATTTGTTTGGCATCACCACACATTTGCTTCCGTCCCATGTGCACACATCACTTCCTGCATTTGTTCTGCTGATGTAAATCAGTAAGGACTATGCAAGTATGAATGAGAGTTCCTTTTATTAAAATATATGACTTGTTTCACAGCTGGGTGAATTTTCCAGCAAATTTGGACCTCTGAGTTGCATGACAAGTTGTACCCCATGATTCTCAATGACAACCATTCATATCTGTGCTACTTTAAGTCGCACCAACTTCAAAGTAGTCCCTGTACTACTTTGGTGTGACTTGAGGTATATCGGGTACAATATTACACAGGCATTCCCAGAAGTTGGGGCCAAGTTGCAGCGGCAAAGTGGCAGCAAAATAGTGTGACTTTCAGGTCGCAGCAGTGTGAATGAGATTCAAGGATAACACCTTTGAATTTGGCCCTATTGTCACTTGTGCATCCTGAAGGTGTAGCAAATTCGTCCCTGCACTACCTTGGTTTGACTTTGATGCGATTTGAGGTCCATACACCACAAGATTACACAGACATTGCTTCAAGTCCCATGACAAAGCTGTGCAATTTTAAGGTCGCACAAGAGCAAATGGGGCCTTATTCAAAGGTGTTATCAATTAATCGCATTAGGTTACTTTCACACTTGGGTGACTTTTCATGGAGCTTTGGACCTCAGTCACATGAAAAGTTGTCCCCATGATTTCCATGCATATTTATTAGAGCTGCACGATTAATCGTCATCGTGATTTTTTTTCCCCTTTACGAACTTGAAAAAAGAGTTTCACGATTCTTGCTATGCAAAGAACTCTCTCTGCTCTTCTGAAGCCACAGCCGAAAAACCAGGAAGTCTGCCAAGAATTAGAACATTCTTTATCAGTGAACTTAACTAGAAACCTTGTAACAATTTGTCAATTAAATAGACTTCTGTGTAAGTGAGGAAAGTTTAACCACTTAAACACTAAACATTTTTCTGACATTTGTTGGTTTCAGGTTAAAATCATTTTTTTTTTTTGCTAGAAAATTACTTAAAACCCCCAAACATTATATATATTTTTTTTAGTAGAGACCCTAGAGAATAAAATGGTGATTGTTACAATATTTTATGTCACACTGTATTTGCGCCTTTCAAATGCAATTTTTTTTGGAAAAAAGTACTTTAATGAATTAAAAAAAAGAAAAGTTAGCCCAATTTTTTGTGGGATAATGTGAAAGATTTTACGTCGTGAGAATCGTGATCTTTTTATTCTAAGCAAAAAAATTGTGATTCTCATTTTGGCCAGAACCGTGCAGCTCTAATATCTATGCAACTTCACCCATGTTCACATAGATCTGAATTGACATGTCAAATTGTAGGCCAAATCGGCACCTATTGATGGCAATGGAACTGTCCGAATTGGTGCGACGCCACAACAATTCCCAAAAGTAGTTCCTGCACTACTTTGGGCGACTTCAGGGGGCGATTTCTTACCTCCCAACTTTTTGAGATGGGTATAAGGGACACCTATTAGCAAAAGTAGGTAGGCATAGGACACCTTCTTAAAGGAGAACAGTTGGGACCTATGTGATTTCACTAGACATCTGTGCAGGAAAGTGCACTGATGTCTCTGAAATCGCTGACAAAGTCGGGCTGAGTCACACTTTGGACATCAGAGTCGTATGACAAGTCATACCCCATGATTTTTAATGTGTACCATTCATATCTGTGCGACTTCAAGTAACACTGACTTCAACGTAGTCCCTGTACTACTTTGGTCTGACTTTGATGCGAGTTGAGATCCATAGACCTCAAGTTTACACAGGCATTCCCTGGAATTGCGGCAAAATTGCTGATGCAAAATAATGGGCAAGTTGCGTGTCTTTCCCTGCGACTCCTGCGTCCATAGACCTCAAGATTACATAGGCATTGCTTAAAGTCGCATTAAAATCTTGCAACTTTCAGGTTGCACAAGTGTGAAAGGTGCCTAAGTCACTGTGCTGAGTACTATTTTATACCTAGAATATAAAGTAGTCCCACCATCAAACACTAGTAAACATATGTTCTCAATATAATTGTGCTCAAATGGCTGAAAATCACACAGATGGTATCACCTACTGAAAGCTTGCATTGTACTCAGCAGCATATGCTGAAAAGAGGCAAATGCCTATTAGCCAATGCCACATCGGCACAAGCATGGTTGTTACTATAATATTAATGCCTGAAATGCAAAACATTATTGTATTGAATCAAACATTAGTAAATGTATTTTCTCTGTAGGTAAGTGCTCAGCTCTGTAGCATAGCGGTATACCCTGCTGCCCCCAAAAGTTCAAGCCATGAATTCAAATCCCACTGACAGCATCACCTCCCAGAAGTGTGCATTGTACTCAGAAGCATAATTAGGCAAAGCACATCAGCTTGCTTTATTCCATATTTTAACTCTTCAAATGCATGCAATGGTATGTACTTATTCAAAAATATGGTATGGAATTCCAAAATTCAAGGAAAAAAATGTCGTAGGGTCCCCCTAGTACATACCAGGCCC
The DNA here is from genome assembly GCA_037952835.1 of Lithobates septentrionalis. Taxonomy (NCBI): domain Eukaryota; kingdom Metazoa; phylum Chordata; class Amphibia; order Anura; family Ranidae; genus Lithobates; species Lithobates septentrionalis. The sequence goes on along the minus strand of JBBDGP010000232.1, from coordinate 561,880 downwards.
TTCAGTATGGACTTTAAGGGTAACCCCACACCAAAATGTAAAATAAATTTGATGTGGGGCCCCCAAAATCCATACCAGACCCTTACCTGAGCATGCAGCCTGGAGGTCAGGATAGGGGGGGACGAGTGAGCACCCTCCCCTTCTGAACCTTACCAGGCCACATGCCCCAAAGCACCTTTTCCCCATGTTGATGGGGACAAGGGCCTCTTCCCGACAACACTGGTCGGTGGTTGTCGGTCTGCAGGCAGGGGGTTTATCAGAATCTGGAAGCCCCCTTTAACAAGGGGGCTCCCAGATCCTGCCCCCTATGTGAATAGGTATGGGGTACATTTTACCCTTACCCATTCACCAAAAAAAGCAGTGAAATGTAAAAAAATTAATAGCCGGTTTTTGACAAGTCCTTTATTGTAGAATAGCTCCGAGCTGTCTTCTTCCCTGAGCCATCTTCTCCAGACGCTGTCTCTCCCTCCTCCATCTTCTCCCCGAGCTGTATTCTCCCAGAGCCGTCTCTCCTGCCACCACCATCTGCTGTGTTCTTCCGCACCGCTGGTTACCCGCTAATAAAAAAAAGCTGCTCTTCTTCCATTGTGGTCTTCCTCCGCTGTGTTGTCACCCGCTGTGTAGTGTCTCTTACATAGCCATGGAGCGGACTCTCCGGGTGACATTATCGGATGGCCACAGAAGACCGCCACAAGAAGAGCGGCTTTTTTTTTATTAGTGGGTAACCGGCTGCGCTGAAGAACACATCAGCGGGAGAAGATGGTGGCAGCAGGAGAGACAGCTCGGGGAGAAGAAACATCAAACACTAGTGAATGTATTTTCTATGTATGACTGTGCTACACCCAATAGGCTAGCGGTCAGCACTTCTACCTTGAGAGAACTCATGGGTTCAAATCCCACAGAAAAATACTAAAAGATTGAATTGGTGAAAAAAAAGCAAATGACTATTAGCCAATTAGCCAAAGCAGCATATGCTGAAAATAGGTGAATGCCAATTAGCCAATGCACTTTAAATTTGGCTGATCCTATTATATTAACTCTTCAAATGCATGCAATGATATGTAAGTATTTAATACTATTATGGTGTGAAATTCCAAACACCACACACTAACTAATGGGCAGATTACATTTTTTTGTTTGTTTATTTTAATTCGCTTGTGCACTGAAAAAATAAACACAGCTGGGGGATGGTAGGTTGGCTGGTATTTGAACTTGTACCATGAGTGCTGTGGAGACATCTGAGCAGACTACTAAGCCATTAAGCTAAGTATGAGACCTGCATAATAGTGTAGTATGATTAAAGAATGAATATAAATAATTACCGCTTTATAGTCACCTAAATTAAAAAATAAAAAACAACATACAACAAATAGATAACCTAAATGTTTAATACATGTAACTTTACAGAATAGCAGACATTACTATGTAATAATCATTCATAACTGCATTAGTTAGCAAAAGAAGGAAAAAACTAGGAATACTAATTGCAACATACATCAATAGATGCACACGAGGTAGAGCACATCTCACATAAAAATGTTTCTTTCACATACATGGATCATGATTACAGTGCAGTACTATATAACAACTTGGTAGGAATTGGCATTTGCATATACGCGGAAGCGCTAATTAGCGCCAGCTTAAAATTTACTAACATGTGTTTCTCACTAATAGCGCTAGTTTTTCATTTGCACATTCGCCTGTTGAAATTTTATTTGGCTAAAATGGTCGCTGGTTCGTATTCCCAACCACACCACAAGACTACCTGCCTGGAGTTTGCATGTTCTCCCTGTGCCTGCGTGGGTTTCCTCCGGGTACTCCGGTTTCCTCCCACACTCCAAAGACATGCTGGTAGGTTAATTGGCTTCTGTCTAAATTGGCCCTAGTATATGAATGTGAGTTAGGGACCTTAGATTGTAAGCTCCTTGAGGGTAGGGGCCCATATTAGTGTATAATGTATATGTAAAGCACTGCGTAAATTGACGGCACTATAGAAGTACCTTAAAGCGGAGTTCCACACAAAAATGGAACTTCCGCTTTTCGGAACCCTCCCCCCCTCCGGTGTCACATTTGGCACCTTTCAGGGGGGAGGGGGGTGCAGATACCTGTCTAAGACAGGTATTTGCACCCACTTCAGGCATAGACTCCCATGGGAGTCTATGCCTCTTCCCGTCCCGACCGCGCTGTCTGCTGGGAACACACAGCTCCCAGGAGAGAGCAGCGACCACTAGGGACGCGCAGTGCGACTCGCGCATGCGCAGTAGGGAACCGGGAAGTGAAGCCGCAATGCTTCACTTCCTGATTCCCTCACCTAGGATGGCGGCGGCAGCTGCCGAGAACCGAGCGGGTTCTCGGCGTCCCCTGCCGACATCGCTGGACCCTGGGACAGGTAAGTGGCCATGTATTAAAAGTCAGCAGCTGCAGTATTTGTAGCTGCTGGCTTTTAATATTTTTTTTTTTGGCGGTGTGGGTGAACCCCCGCTTTAAATAAAAATAAATAAGTCTTCACTAATATTATGGTGTGAATCTCCAAAACACCATACACTAGCTAACAAGCAGTTTACATTTGATAAACTTTATTGTATGGTATATAAACCATCAAACACTAGTAAAAGTATTTTGTATATATAATTGTGCTCAGCCCAATAGGCTAGCAGTTAGCACCTCTACCTTCAAACATTCAGGTATTGAAAGACTCATGGGTTCAAATCCCACAGAAGAATCCTAAAAGATTACTATTGGTGGAGAAAAGGAGAATTACTGTTAGCCAGTTAGCCAATTAGCCAAAGCAGCACACAGTGAATGCCAAGTAGCCTTTAATGTGTAACCACTTTAATGTGGTTGATATTATTGTATTAACTCTTCAAATGCATGCAATGGTATGTAAGTATTCACTAATATTATGGGGTGAATCTCCAAACACCACACACTAGCTAACAAGCAGTTTACATTTGATAAACTTTATTGTATAGTATATAACACATCAAACACTAGTAAAAGTATTTTGTATATATAATTGTGCTCAGCCCAATAGGCTAGCAGTTAGCACCTCGACCTTCAAACATTCAGGTATTGAAAGACTCATGGGTTCAAATCCCACAGAAGAATCCTAAAAGATTACTATTGGTGGAGAAAAGGAGAATTACTGTTAGCCAAAGCAACACAAATATACGTGTATATTTATTTACTGAAAATAGGTGATTGCCAAGTAGCCAATGCAGTTTAATGTGAAAGTTTTTATTGTATTAACTCTTTAACCACTTCCCTACCCGCCCATAGTCATATGACGTCCACAGATGGGATCTCCCATCCTGGGTGGGCGTCATATGACGCCCTGGGATTCCCGGCCGCCTAGGGGGCGCGCGCGCGCCGCCGGGAGCGCGCGCGCGCGCCCGCCGCGTTCCTCGGGACCCGGTGCGTGTGCCCGGCGGCCGCGTTGTCCGCCGGGCACCCGCGATTGCCGGTTAACCGGACCGGCATGTGGATCTGTGTGTGTAAACACACAGATCCACAGCCTGTCAGCTCTGAGGAGAGCGATCTGTGTTCCCAGAACGGAGGAACACTGATCGGTCTCCTCCCCTTGTACGTCCCCTCCCCCTACAGTTAGTAATCACTCCCTAGGAAACATATTAACCCCTCCCCGCCCCCTAGTGGTTAACCCCTTCACTGCCTGTCACATTTACACAGTAATCAATGCAATTTTATAGCATTGATCGCTGTATAAATGTGAATGGTCCCAAAAATGTGTCAAAATTGTCCGATGTGTCCGCCATAATGTCGCAGTCATGAAAAAAAATCGCGATCGGCACTAAAAAAATAAATAAATTTTTTTTTAAAAAACGCCATAAATCTATCCCGTATTTTGTAGACGCTATAACTTTTGCGCAAACCAATCAATATACGCTTATTGCGATTTTTTTTACCAAAAATATGTAGAAGAATACTTATCGGCCGAAACTGAGGAAAAAATTAGTTTTTTAAAAAAAAAATTGGGATATTTATTATAGCAAAAAGTAAAAAATATTGTGTTTTTTTCAAAATTGTCGCTCTTCTTTTGTTTATAGCGCAAAAAATAAAAACCGCAGAGGCGATCAAATACAACCAAAAGAAAGCTCTATTTGTGGGGCAAAAAGGACGTCAATTTTTTTTGGGTACAACGTCGCACGACCGCGCAATTGACGTTTGAAGTGCGACAGCGCTGAAAACTAAAAATTGGCCTGGGAAGGAAGGGGGTGAAATTGCCCTGTATTGAACCGGTTAAATGCATGCAATGGTATGTAAGTATTCAATTATATTATGATGTGACATTCCAAACACCACACACTAGCTAAAGGGCAGTTTACATTTCTTTGTTTGTTTATTTTAATTCACTTGCGCACTGAAAAAATAAACAGAGCTGGTGGATGGTAGGTTGTTGTTTGAACTCATACCATGAGTGGTGTGGAGATATCAAAGCAGACCACTAAGCCATTGTGCTAAGTACAAGACCTGCATAATAGTGTAGTATTATTAAAGAATGAACATAAATAATTACTGCGTTATAGTCAACTAAATTATTAAATAATAAATCAAAAACATGAAAAAAACAACATACAACAAATAGGTAACCTAAATGATTAATACATGTAACTTTACAGAATAGCAGACATTACTATGTAATAATCATTCAGAACTGCATTTCTTAGCAAAAGAAGGAAAAAAAAAATAGGAATACTAATTGCAATATAAATCAATAGATGCACGGGAACTAGAGCTCATCTCTGATAAAAAATGTTTCTTTCACATACATGGATCATGGCTACAGTACAGTGCTATATAACAACTTGATGAGAATTGGCATTTGTATATACGCGGAAGCGCTAATTAGCGGCAATTTAGAATTTACAAACGTTTGTTCTCCGCTTATATCGCTGATTTTCATGCGCAAATTCGCCGTTTTGTTTCCATTTGGCTAAAATTTGCTCTATTATTTGCCATAGTGCCCAGTACTTCCTGGAGTTATAGTAAATGACCCCCTATGTGTTAGTCTAATTAAAAGAATTAATATTTTTGGATGTAACATGACAAAATATGGAAAATTTCAAGGGGTATGTATCCTTTTTCAAGGCACTGTTGCAGCGCCTCAGAACAAGGCCTATATCAGGGTTGCCAACCGCCAGTAAATTTACTGACAGTTTGTAAAAATCTGTGCTTTTTTTACAACTGCCAGTAAATATCAGGGGCTGATTATTTCATGCTGTGTTGACTTTTTACGCGTAAATCAAGCAAATTACATTGTTTAGGTATTGTCCGTGTTTCCATATCATGTTTATACTGTTCAAATATTCCCTGTGTTAGTTTTTAATAGGAGTTCTGTAATTTCTCAAGTTGCCAGTAAAAAATGTGCTCCGCCAGTAAATTGTCCATGTTTTGTCAGTAAAAAATGCTGCGGGAGGTTGGCAACCCTGGCCTATATCCACAAGTGCAAGGGTTAACTGCTTGTTTTTGTCTAGAGGATGGAAAAGCACTTTTACTTACCTGATCCTGTGTGCCCCCTGCAGACACCGCTCCCCCAAGCTCCAGCGGTGGACTGTTCCTCAGCGTCCTCAAATACAATGCAGGGCTATGGCTTGAGTCCTGATGACATCAGAGGGCCTTAGACCAGCAGAGGGTAGGGAAGAAAAGGCTTTGGAAATCAGTCTAGCAGCACAGAGGAGCCTGTAGGAGTTCAAGATCTGGTAACTAAAACTGCTTCCTCTAGACATAAAAAATCAGTTTATGTCTAAGTAGGATTTTTAGGTTTCCTGGAATTCAAGGGTTTATTCACTTGGGCACTAAGACCTGTACAGCATGAGTGAGCCATTTGTTTATGTGGCTGGAGCCTCCTGAAGCTGCATGCAAGCAGCCTATGTTATTGAATAGTGATGTAGCAGCTGTATAGACACAGTAACACGCAGGGCCGGTGCTACCTCTAGGCAAACTAGACGGCTGCCTAGGGCGCCCTGCTGCCTATGGCGACCAGCCACTGGTTTTCCTACTCTCTTCTCTCTGCAGCAAGCAACTATGTCTCAGCATCAGCATGCAGCCGCTGCTCCGTTCACACATAGTGTCAGAGGCGCAGCAGTGGTGGAGGACTGTGTCTGTGTCCCGATTCCCGCAGCAAGCAAACATTCATTGATGGGCACTGGTGGGCTGCATTAAAGGGGGCTGGTAGGCTGCATTTCATGGGCGCTGGTGAGGCTACATTTGATGGGCGCTGGTGAGGCTACATTTGATGGGCACTGGTGAGGCTACATTTGATGGGCGCTGGTGAGGCTACATTTGATGGGCGCTGGTGAGGCTGCATTTGATGGGTGCTGGTAAGGCTGCATTTGATGGGCGCTGGTGAGGCTAGATTTGATGGGCACTGGTGAGGCTGCATTTTAACGGCGCTGATGAGGCTACATTTGATGGGCGCTGGTGAGGCTACATTTGATGGGCGCTGGTGAGGCTGCATTTGATGGGCGCTTTATTAAAAAGGTGTGATTTACATGGGCAGGGAAAAGGGGGCAAAGTCAGCCAAGGGGGGGGCGGCAAAATGAGGTTTTGCCTAGGGTGTCAAAAATCCTTGCACCAGCCCTGGTAACACGTCCTAATTTGACAAGGGTGCAGGGGCAGGTGCGCTGCCCCAAATGCAGACAGTGAGTAGCTGCATTCCACGTTGGTTGGACAATGATTGGAGGATTTCCCCATCATTACCGCTCTTGTTTTTAGGTCTTCCAACATCAAGATAGAGGCCACATCTCAATTATCCTAAGGGAAGCCTGCAAATGGACTTTTCTGCAACATTTATCTAGAGGTATCTTTATTAATAACTATACATACCTAGGCATATGTGCACAATTCCACCAGGAGTTCTGTTGGGCCCTTTTGCTGGTGTTACCTATGTGTACATTGGATGTATATTTAATCAATCTTTTATTATATAAAGCACATATTATTTCCATACTGGTGTGTATCTGTATACTTATGGTTAATGTTATATGCTGGCTGTCATAGTTCCCATAGCTCCCAACTGTCCCTGATTTCGAGGGACTGTCCCTGATTTGGAGCAATGTCCCCCCCCCCCCCCTCATTTGTCCCTTATTTTGGTCGCACTTTTTATCTTTCAAAAAGTGTTTCCCAGTGCTAAACCTTTCATCCAAATTATAAATTGCTGCATTTGAAATTTTTAAAAGCCAATATAAAGGAATAGTAGTGGTAAAAAAAAGTCCCTTGTGGATTTAATTAACCTCTTTTTTTGGTTAATTCTCCTTTAAGGGGGCATGTCAGGGGGTGTGTCCTATGCCTACATACATTTGCTAGTAGGTGTCCCTCATTCCCATCTCAAAATGTTGGGAGGTATGATAGTACCTCTGTGCCCAATTACTTGGATTAGGTGACTGGTTAATTTCCCAGGAAAGGAATTCAGAGGCTCTGTCCCTGGGTAGAGGCACTGCCAACGTTATTTTCAAACTAACTCTTTCACTTAACAAAACTTCTGGTTCTCTTTTTTACTTATTCAAAAGCAAGATGATGGCAATATTTGGGCTGAATTCGGACCTGAAATGGACCAAGAGACGCACACGGCTCCGGTGTAATTCGCACCGGAGCCCCTGCTGAGATGTGTGAACCGGCTCAGTAGAGAGCCGGTCACAATCTCCTGCTATGCGAATTGGATGCGGAGAAAGCCGCATCCAATTCACATACGTGTGAACCCAGCCTTAATTGAATATAATGAATGTGGCAGAGGTGTGTCCATTGCCTAAATATTCTGTGCTTAAGGTGTCCCTCTTTCCCATCTCAGAAGGTCGGTAGCTATACAGGCTATATTAAAGGTCTAATTGTCAGAACTTTATAACATTCCTAATGAGCAGCTCAATATAAGAACAAATTATTGACTTTCCCACCATTTGGTTAGATTGGTAAGGATGTGGAATTTTCTTCCACCCACAAGCAGTGGTTTCAACGGGGAGCATCGATAAATAAAAAAAACTATTATGATGGTCACCTTAATGACCACAACATACAGGGGTATACACTATACTACTAACATATAAGCACACACACAGGTTGGACTTGATGGAATGTGTTTTTTCAACCACACCAACTATGTGATATGTCTACCTGCCATCAGATGACTGGTTTGGAAGGTTAGACTTGAGTTCAGAGAAATGAGTAGTACAAAGAGGCAGCAGATGGCGCTATTGTCCATATGACATCAGTACTAGTTTGGCTTCTAATAAAAGAGTGTAGTAGGCCCCTCTTGCTGGGTGCAGTGGTGTGTGCCTGTAATCCCAGATACTGGGGAGGCTAATGCCGCGTACACACGAGCGGACATTACGGCGGACTTTGCCCGGCGGACTTTTCGACGTACTTTCCGACGGACTTTGTGAATGAACGGACTTGCCTACACACAATCCACCAAAGTCCGTCGAATTCGTACGTGATGACGTACGACCGGACTAAAACAAGGAAGTTCATAGCCAGTAGCCAATAGCTGCCCTAGCGTGGCTTTTTGTCCGTCGAACTAGCATACAGACGGCGGACTTTTCGACCGGACTCGATTTCAACGGATAAATTTAAAACAAGTTTCAAATCTAATTCCGTCGAACTTTTGAGAAAACAAAGTCCGCTGGAGCCCACACACATCGAATTGTCCGACGAAATCCAGTCCGCCGGGCAAAGTCCGCCGTAATGTCCGCTCGTGTGTACGCGGCATAAGGCTGCTGGATCATGTGAGTCTGGGAGTTCTTTTCTCCACTGATCTATGTTGATTGGGTGTCTGCACTAAGTTCAGCATCAATATGGTGGCTCTGGGGAGCTTGGGGTCACCAGGTTGACCTAAGGAGCGGTGAACTGGCCCAGATTGGGAACAGAGCAGGTCAAATCCCCCATACTGATCAGTAGTAAGACTGCACCTATGAATAGTTGGTGTAGAGTACCCTGGATCATATGAGACACTGTCTTTTCTGTTGTTGTTTTTTTTTTTGTTCCAGTATTAAAGTAAACTGACGGCAAAACATTTTTTTTTTTTTAGATAGTGTGGTGAGGGATTAGAACACCTGTCAGGTTTTTTTTTCCGTCTCTGTCCCCATTAGGGAGATTCCCCCTCCCTATTTGACCTGTTTACTGTTATCAGTGAAAGTGAAAGAAAAGGAAACTTTAAAGTGGTTGTAAAGACAGAAGCTTTTTTATCTTAATGCATTCAGATAAAAAACCTTCTGTGTGCAAATACTTACCTGAGGTCCATCTAGATCCAGCGATCCAGCGGTTGCGGCATTGTCTCGGCTGCCCAGGACACCCCTCCTCAATGGCTGAGACAGCAGTGCGGTGCCATTGGCTTCTGCTGCTGTCAACCAAAGTCAGCCAGCCAGTGAAGAGAGAAAGGGGCGGAGCCAGGTGGCAGCTTTGTGTCTTAATGGTCACAGGGAGCTGTGGCTTGGCTGCTCCCATAGCAAGCTGCTTGCTGTGGGGGCACTTACCAGGAGGAAGGGGCCAGAAGTACCGAAGAGGGACCCGAGAAGAGGAGGATCTGGGCTGCTCTGTGCAAAACCACTATACAGAGCAGAAAAATATAACATGTTTGTTATTTTTAACTAAAAAAAAAAATAGACTTTAGTATCACTTCAACATTGTTTCTGCCTCATAAATAATTTTACTTTTGTTTTGTATTTAGTGAAAATAAGCTGTATGTTACCATTGCAAAATCTATATGCAAACTAGGAATAATATATTGTAGTCAGCATCTATAACAGCACAGTGGCTAAGTGGGTAGCACTTCCACCCAGTGGCGTAGCGCTGGAGGTACAGAGGTGGCCGTGGCCCCAGCGCAACATTTAGGGGGGGCAAAATTCCACGCCAGTGTGTGTCGCTACTGGCTACCTCCTCCTAATTTCAATTTACTGTGACCCAGCGCTCTGGCCGCCATTTTCAGTCTCCGGCACCCTGTGATTGGGCATATGGGGTCATGTGTGGTGGCAGGGCTGGCCTGTCTACGATCGCGGTTGCTCCTGGAGTCTGGCTTTCGCACATGACCCTATTCGCCCAATCACAGGGTGCCGGAGACTGAACATGGCGGCCAGAGAGCGGGGGGAACACAAGAAATGGAAATTGTGAGCCGCCGCTGTCTTCTTCTCCTCCTCTCCTCTGGACCGATGGAGAACAAAAAAGAGAAGGTGAGACTTCCTTGTGAGAGTAGAGTCATGTTGCTGGCCCCGGGGGGGATGGACACAGTCTGGGGAGAGGGAGCAGCCAGGGAGAGAGCGAGTAGAGGAGCAGCTAGAGTCACGCCGTATAGTGGTCAGTATAGGAATACTGTAGGTAGGTCAGTGTAGTGTAGTGGTCAGTGTAGTGTAAAGTGTAGTGGTCAGGTAGGTCAGTGTAGTGGTCAGTATAGGAATCAGGTTGGTCAGTGTAATGGTCAGTGTTGGAATCAGGTAGGTCGGTGTAGGAATCAGGTAGGACAGTGTAGCGGTCAGTGTTGGAATTGGGTAGGTCACTGTAGGAATCAGGTAGGTCAGTGTAGTGGTCAATGTAGGAAACAAGCGGGTCAGTACTATTGTAGGAAGGGAAGGGACTTGGGGACTGCTAAAAGTCCGTAGGTTAGGGGGTGCAAATTACTTGCCTTGCCCCGGGAGCCGACAACCCATGCTATGCCACTGCTTCCACCTAGCAGCACTAGGGCTGCCAGTTCGTACCCCAACCACAGCACTACCTGCCTGGAGTTTGCATGTTCTCCCTGTGTCCACATGTGTTTTCTTCCACACTCCAGAGACAGTAATTGGCCCCTGTCTAAATTGTTCCTTGTCTGTGTATGTATGAATGTGAGTTAGGGACCTAATATTGTAAGCTCCTTGAGGGCAGGAACTGATGTGAATGTACAATATACTGTTTATGTGAAGTGCTGCATAAATTGACAGTTCTATATAAGTACCTGTAATAATAACAAATTAACTGGGTGAAACACTGCCTCCTGCTGGAGAATAAAATAAGTATTTTTTACTGGTTTGTCATTTTGACTGTCATCAAATGAGGTTACTCATTTCAGTTTTCTCCTGTAAAGCACCAGGCTTTACATGAAAGGTCATATTTGAGCTAGCATCTCAGCCCACAAAGTAGAGGATGACCCTGTATAATAATGCCTAAATAAAGATGGCTCCATCCCAATGGAAGGAAGAGCAGATGAGGTCTTTTGTCAGGAGAGTACTGTGATATCTCTTAAAGGTAAAAAAGACAACAGGTATTACACCTACACATTACTTAGTATGCATGCATTTAACATGAAATAATATATTTAATGCTAGATCAACTTTAATAAAACCTTATGCCGCGTACACACGGTCAGACTTTCCGGCATACATGGTCTGGCGGACCAGAGTCTGCCGGACAATCCGCCCGTGTGTAGGCTCCAGCGGACTTTTTCCCAAAAGCCCGCTGGATCTAGATTTGAAACAAGTTTTAAATCTTTCCGTCGGACTCAGTTTCTGGCGGAAAGTCCGCTCGTCTGTGTGCTGGTCCGACGGAAAGCCCGCTCGTGTGTATGCTGTTCCAACGGACCAGATACGACGCGAGGGCAGGGTATTGCATTTCGCGCTCGCTGCAATAGGAAAAACAAATACAGGCCCTTAGGTCTGGTACGGATTATAAAGGGAAACCCCCTACGCCGAAAAAAACGGCGTGGGGTCCCCCCTAAAATCCATACCAGACCCCGATCCGAGCACGCAGCCCGGCCGGTCAGGAAAGGGGGTGGGGACGAGCGAGCGCCCCCCCCCCGCCTGAACCGTACCAGGCCGCATGCCCTCAACATGGGGGGTGCTTTGGGGGAGGGGGGCGCCCTGCGGGGCCCCCCTCCCCCAAAGCACCTTGTCCCCATGTTGATGAGGACAAGGGCCTCTTCCCGACAACCCTGGCCGTTGGTTGTCGGGGTCTGCGGGTGGGGGGCTTATCGGAATCCGGGAGCCCCCTATAATAAGAGGGCCCCCAGATCCCGGCCCCCCCACCCTATGTGAATGAGTATGGGGTACATGGTACCCCTACCCATTCACCTAGGGAAAAAGTGTCAATAATAAAACACACTACACAGGTTTTTAAAATAATTTATTAAACAGCTCCGGGGGGTCTTCTTCCGGCTTCGGGGGTCCCTCCGGTTCTTCTCCTGGCGTCCGGTTGGTTCTTCTCCGCTCTCTCCGGCCTCTTCTCCCGGTGTTCCAGTTCTTCGGCCAGCTCCTCCACTGTCTTCAGGTAGCTCTCTTGCCAGCGGAGGTCCGGACTTCTGGGCTTCTGCGCTTCTTGTCTTCTCTTCTCTTCTCCAGATGTTGACACAATGCTCTCTCCGGCTGAACTGCTCTCTGAGGGCTCCGTTCTGACTTATATAGGCGGAGACCCCGCCCCCTTATGATGTCACAGTCCCTGGGCATGCTGGGACTGTGACGTTTTAGGGGGCATGGTCACTGGGTGATGTTGACCATGCCCCCTAAAACGTCACAGTCCCTGCATGCCCAGGGACTGTGACATCATAAGAGGGCAGGGTCTCCGCCTATATAAGTCACAACGGAGCCCTCAGAGAGCAGTCCAGCCGGAGAGAGCGTCGTGTGAACATCTGGAGAAGAGAAGAGAAGACAAGAAGCCCAGAAGTCCGGACCTCCGCTGGCAAGAGAGCTACCTGAAGACAGTGGAGGAGCCGGCCGAAGAACTGGAACACCGGGAGAAGAGGCCGGAGAGAGCGGAGAAGAACAAACCTGACGCCAGGAGAAGATGAACCGGAGGGACCCCCGAAGCCGGAAGAAGACCCCCGAAGCTGGAGGAAGATCCCCCCCCCCCCCCGGAGCTGTTTAATAAATTATTTTAAAAACCTGTGTAGTGTGTTTTATTATTGACACTTTTTCCCTAGGTGAATGGGTAGGGGTACCATGTACCCCATACTCATTCACATAGGGTGGGGGGCCGGGATCTGGGGGCCCTCTTATTATAGGGGGCTCCCGGATTCCGATAAGCCCCCCGCCCGCAGACCCCGACAACCAACGGCCAGGGTTGTCGGGAAGAGGCCCTTGTCCTCATCAACATGGGGACAAGGTGCTTTGTGGTGGGGGGGCACTGCAGGGCGCCCCCTCCCCCAAAGCACCCCCCCATGTTGAGGGCATGCGGCCTGGTACGGTTCAGGAGGGGGGGGGGCGCTCGCTCATCCCCACCCCCTTTCCTGACCGGCCGGGCTGCGTGCTCGGATCGGGGTCTGGTATGGATTTTGGGGGGACCCCCACGCCGGTTTTTCGGCGTAGGGGGTTCCCCTTAAAGTTCCATACCAGACCTAAGGGCCTGGGATGCCTGCGACGGGGCTCGCAAGGTTTCAATCTCGCCGATAGAAGCGGCGAGATTGACTTCCTTTTCTAGTCCCGTCGTACCCGAGTCACATTCAAAATGAACGGACTTGTCCGTGTGTGGGAAAGCCCGTTCATTATGAAAGTCCGGCGGAAGTCCGTCGGGAAGACCGGACTCCGGAAAGTCCGGTCGTGTGTAGGCAAGTCCGTCCATTTAGAAAGTCTGGCGGTAGTCTGCTGGAAGTCTGGCGGCAAGTACGTCGGACCTAGTTTCCCAGAAAGTCCGACCGTGTGTACGCGGCATAGACTTTAGGGGGGCCAGATTGGGGCCAGTGGGGGTAGAAAATGTCCTGGGCCCAGCATCAGCAAGAATAAATTTGCCCTCAGGGCTGGTGGTCTCAGTAGGAGGAGGAATAGTACCCCATCATTGGTATCAGTGGGAGGAATAGTACCCCATTGTTGGTGTCAGTGGGGTGGGAGGAATAATGCCCTATCATTGATATTAGTGAGAAGAACAGTGCCCTATCATTAGTATCAGTAGCAGGAATAATGTCCCACTCAGCGGTGGCCCGTCCATAAGGGGCGCAGAGGCACTGCCCCCTAATCTCTATGCGCCCAGCCCCTAATCTCCATGCAGGGCGTCGGACGAATAGAGTTCTACTGTGAAGCACATGACTCAGGACCAGGATGGGGTAAGAGCGGGTTTGCCGAGCGGGCGAGCGGGGCTGGCTAGCTGGGTTTGCCGCCTCTGCGCCCCCCCCCCACAAAAAAATGGAGCACCAGCCACCACTGGTCCCACTGTTGGTGTCAGTGGGAGGAATAGTACCCCATTGTTGGTATCAGGGGGAGGAATAGTACCCCATTGTTGGTGTCAGTGGGAGGAATAGTACCCCATTGTTGGTATCAGGGGGAGGAATAGTGCCCCATCATTGAAATTAGTGCGAAGAACAGTGCCCCATCATTACGGTCTGTGGCAGGAAAAATGGCCCACTGTTGGTGTCAGTGGGAGGAATAGTGGCTGATATCATTGGGAGGAATAGTGCCCCAAGGGCCACAGTTTGGAGACCACTGCCATAGATGGATAGTTTTTGAAAAAAAAAAAGAACAAATTTCTCCAACCACACAATCGAGATGGATAGAGGAATTCTCCCCTCTGCTCTGTTGTATTCTGACAGTGGAGACTCCTCCACCCACTGGTTGCAAAGTAAAAATTTCCAACTTTCCTGTTCGAGAGAAGCCGATCATTAAATCAACTTCTCTCGAGCAGGAACAGCCATAGATGGACAGATATTCATCTGGTCCTCGCTGAACAGGCCGATTTTCAGTTCATCTATGGCCAGCTTAAAACTGCAAACACAAGATCAGAGGTAGAAATTTGTAGTTCAAAGAAGCAGTAGATGGCAGTATTGTGCATATGACATCAGTACAGGCTTGGCCTCTAGCAAGTAAAAGCCTGAGTGCAGTGGTGTGTGCCTGTAATTCCAACTAGTAGGGAAGCTGCAGGCCTGTGCTATTCTGGGGGTTTGACTCTCTTCTGGGCTATGTTGATTAGGTGGCTGTACTTTGTAAGTTTGGTATCCATATGGGGGAGATTGGGGCCACCATATTGTACTAAGAGGGGGTGAAACGGAGCAGGTCAAATTCTCCATAATGATCAGTAGTGGAATCTCACCTTTGAGTAGACAGTACAAGGTAGCCTAAGCAATATCATGAGACAGTCTTCTTTAATGGTTTAACCGTTTTGAAGCTGTGACCACAGTCTGTAAACTGAAAAAAAAACCTGAAAAGTTGTAGGTTGTGCTGCTGCTCGGTGATCCTATGTACAGACTCAGCTTTAGTCAACAAAAGCAGTAGCTCTCCCTCACTGGGTGCAGTGGTGTGTACCTACAGTGCCTTGCAAAAGTATTCACCCCACTTGGCATTTTTCATGTTTTGTTGCCTCACAAACTGGAATTAACATGGATTGTTTGAGGATTTGCATCATTTAATTTACAGAATACGCCCACAACTTTGAAGATGTTTTTTTTTTTTTTTTATTGTGAAGCAAACAACAAATAGCACAAAATAACAGAAAAAGTTAATGTGCATAACTATTCACCCCCCTAAAGTCAATACTTTGTAGAGCCAGCTTTTGCGGCTATCACAGCTCCAAGTCACTTTGGATAAGTCTCTTTGAGCTTGCCACATCTTACCAGTGGGATTTTTGCCCTTTCCTCCTCGCAAAACTGCTCCAGCTCCTTCAAGTTGAATGGTTTGTGCTTGTGAACAGCAATCTTTAAGTCTGACCACAGATTTTCTATTGGATTGAAGTCTGGGCTTTGACTAGGCCATTCCAACACATTTACATGTTTCCCCTTAAACCACTCAAGTGTTGCTTTAGCAGTGTGTTTGAGGTCATTGCCCTGCTGGAAGGTGAACCTCCGTCCTAGCCTCAAATCACACACAGAGTGGTACAGGTTTTGCTCAAGAATATCCCTGTATTTAGCACCATCCATCTTTCCCTCAACTCTGACCAGTTTCCCAGTCCTGACTGCTGAAAAACATCCCCACAGCATGATGCTGCCACCACCATGATGGTGTTCTTTGGGTGATGTGATGTGTTGGGTTTGCGCCAGAGATAGCGTTTTCTTTGATGGCCAAAAAGTTAAATTTTAGACTCATCAGACCAGCGCACCTTCCTCCATACATTTTGGGAGTCTCCCACATGCCTTTTCGCAAACTCAAAACGTGGCATTTTGTTTTTTGCTGAAAGTAATGGCTTTCTTCTGGCCACTCTGCTATAAAGCCCAACTCTATGGAGCGTACAGCTTATTGTCGTCCTATGTACAGATACTCCAGTCTCTGCTGTGAAACTCTCCTCCAGGGTTACCTTATGTCTCTGTGCTGCCTCTCTGATTAATGCCCTCCTTGCCCGATCCGTGAGTTTTGGTGTCTCTTGGCAGGTTTGCTGTTGTGCCATGTTCTTTCCATTTAGTTATGATAGATTTGATGGTGCTCCTAGGGATCATCAAAGATTTGGATATTTTTTTATAACCTAACCCTGACTTGTACTTCTCAACAACATTGTCCCTTACTTGTTTGGAGAGTTCCTTGGTCTTCATGGCAGTGTTTGGTTAGTGGTGTCTCTTGCTTAGGTGTTGCAGCCTTTGGGTCCTTTCAAAAAGGTGTGTATATGTAATGACAGATCATGTGACACTTAGATTGCACACAGGTGGACATCGTTTCACTAATTATGTGACTTCTGAAGGTAATTGGTTGCACCAGAGGTTTTTATGGGCTTAATTAACAAAGGGGGTGAATACATATGCACATGCCAATTATCATTTTTTTATTTCTGAAAAATATTTTTTGTATATATTTTTATAATTTTACTTCACCAACTTAGACTATTGTGTTCTAATCCATCGCATATAATTTAGATAAAAAAAAAATTAACTAAAGGCTGTAATGTAACAAAATAGGTAAAATCGCCAAGGGGGGTGAATACTTTTGCAAGGCACTGTATAACCCCAAATACTGGGAAGGCTGCTGTATCATGTGAGTCTGACAGTTCTATTCTACATTGATCTATGTTGATTGGGTGTCTACATTAAGTCCAGCATCATAAAAGTTGACTCTTGGGGAGCTTAGGTCTATTGTAAACAATTTAAAAAAATCAAAAAGAAAAACAAAATGGGAAGACTCAATGGACTGCTTATAGGGCGTACACACGGTCGGACTTTGTTCGGACATTCCGACAACAAAATCCTAGGATTTTTTCCGACGGATGTTGGCTCAAACTTGTCTTGCATACACACGGTCACACAAAGCTGTCGGAAAATCCGATCATTCTGAACGCGGTGACGTAAAACATGTACGTCAGGACTATAAACGGAGCAGTGGCCAATAGCTTTCATCTCTTTATTTATTCTGAGCATGCATGGCACTTTGTCCGTCGGACTTGTGTACACACGATCGGAATTTCCAACAACGGATTTTGTTGTCGGAAAATTTCATCTCCTGCTCTCCAACTTTGTGTGTCGGAAAATCCGATGGAAAATGTCCGATGGAGCCCACACACGGTCGGAATTTCCGACAACACGCTCCGATCGGACATTTTCCATCGGAAAATCCGACCGTGTGTACGGGGCATTAGTCTTTTTTCTGCCATCACTTTTCTATGTTTCTAAGAGCAGGTCAAAGCCCTACTCAGTAGTGGGACTGCAACAATAGTTGGTGTGAAGTAGGCTGGACAGTACAATGTAACACTATCTTTTTTGTTGTTTTTTATTGATACATTAAATTTATTACATTATATAAATTTAAAAATTTGCTAAAATTTTTATTTTTTTAGTCACATTATACTTTCTCTAATTCTTGGGTGCGAATTATATCTACAAATGATAGGAATCAGCATTTGCTACCTTGAACTTAAAGCTCATGTTTAGCATCTCCAATGCTTTAGTGACCTAACTTACCTGTAATGTAAGTACGTCCCATGTCATGCAGGCAGCTGGATCCTGGAGAAATGTTCTGTGCAGGGATACTTGGTCCTATTCCTGTTGTTGAACTTCTAGTGCTCCGATGGTTAATTGCTCCCAGTCTTTTGTGAAACTGCAGTGAACAAGCTTCCGACGGAGACCCGCCCCTCCTCAATTGAAAAAAATTGTTTCATAGTGTTCACTGCATATAACGCAATCTCTGGATAGGGAGAGAACCTAGTGACTGATCTAATGCTCGCTCATTCAGAGAATGTGTTATACTTTATTACAGGTAAATTAAGTGACAAAGGTAAAAAGAAAAAAAAAAGTTTTTGACTAAAGTTCAAGTGAGTCTAAAGGCTCCTTTTTTAACCTAGAATAAAAAAGAACTTTATACTTACCTGCTCTGTGCACTGATATTGCACAGAGCAGCCCCAAATCTCCTCTTCTGAGGTCCCCCGCCAGCACTCTCCACTCCTCCTCTTCTGCGTCTGCCCAAAAGTCCAGGCTTGTTCCCAATCCAGGCTATGTGTGTTCATTGACACACACAGAGCAGCTCTGGCCCGCCTTGCCCCCAATCCCTTCTCACTGGATTTGATTGACAACAGCAGGAGCCAATGACTCCTGCGGCTATCAATCTGCCCTGTGAGACCAGGGAGAAAGAGCAGTACTGTTGCAGATGGGCACAGAGCTAAATAGAGAAAGGACACAGGTAAGTATTAGGGAGGTGGGGGAAGCAAACAAGTGCTGATTGTTTTTTTAAAATTAATGCAGGTAATGTATTAAGATAAAAAACTTGTACCTTAAAGTGGTTGTAAAGGTTCTTTTTTAAAATAAATAAAAAATAACCAAAATGTTATACTTACCTGCTCTGTACAAGGGTTTTGCACAGAGCAACACCAATCATCATCTTCTGGGGTGCCCCGTTGGTGGTCCTGGCTCCTCCCCTTCATCAGGTGCCCCCATGGAGACCCATTGACACAGGCAGCAGGACTCAGCTCCGCCCCCTTCTCCTGTGTCATTGGATTTGATTGACAACAGCAGGAGCCAATGGTTCCTTCTTCTATCAAACTATTCAATGAGGATGGAGACAGCAGCTGGAGCCGCTGGACTTTTTCACGGCACTGGAACGATCGGGTTTAGGTAAGAAAAAAGGGGGTTCTGGGGGGCAGCTGCAGCACAGAAGGTTTTTCAACTTAATGCATAGAATGCATTGAAGTGAAAAACCTGGAGACTTTACAACCACTTTAACCCCTTGCCGATCGGCTCACGCCGATATACATCAGCAGAAGGGCACGTACACAGTGGTGTATTTAGGTTTTGTGCTGCCCTAGGCCTGACTAAACTCCTGCACCCACTAATTTAAATATGACCCACCCTTTCCTGTCAAGGCCACACCCCCATTTAAGACCCGCTCTGACATTTTCCATTGGGGACACTAGTTCTGAGGGCTTTGGGGGGGGGGGGGTGGCAGTGAAGTCCCTTAATTTGCAGGTATTTCCTACCACCTGTTTGGCTATGGAGCCCGTCATCTGGCTTTCTGATTTTTAGCCTCCCGACATGGCATCTGTCTCTCTGTAGCTGAGAATTCAGGTAAGAGGTTTGCTGTTATGATAGGACAGTCAAAACTAGAAGAAGAAACCCCCCCCCCAGTTGCGCAACGCCCCCCGCCCACACAATAACACGTTGACTGGGGTCCGCCGCCCAAGCCTCCTACATATGACCCACCCTTTCCTGTCAAGCCAACGCCCCCGTTTAAGACCCGCTCTGACATTTTCCAGTGGGCACACTAGTTCTGAGGGCCTTGGAGGGGGGGTGGCAGTGAAGTCCCTTAATTTGCAGGTATTTCCTCCAACCTGTTTGGCTATGGAGCCCATCATCTGGCTTTC
Source organism: Lithobates septentrionalis (assembly GCA_037952835.1). Taxonomy (NCBI): domain Eukaryota; kingdom Metazoa; phylum Chordata; class Amphibia; order Anura; family Ranidae; genus Lithobates; species Lithobates septentrionalis. The sequence continues at coordinate 542,218 of JBBDGP010000232.1, read as the reverse complement.
TGGTTTTTAGCCTCCCGACATGGCATCTGTCTCTCTGTAGCTGAGAACTCAGGTAAGAGGTTTGCTGTTATGATAGGACAGTAAAAACTAGAAGCAGAACACCCCCCCAGTTGCGGAACGCCCCCCGCCCACACAATAACTCGTTGACTGGCCAAGCCTCCTACATGTGTATGGGCTGTCCCCCACTGATGTCGGCCCTGCCAGTATTATACCAGCAGCAGTGCTGCTGATTTATGGGGACGCTAGACCGATTTGCCTCCCGGCCCAGTCCAGACTAGAGATACACTAAAAGTGTAGCGTAAGCCTTGGGGACTCTTTTCGTGCTGCCCCCCTGCAAAGTGCCGCCCTAGGCCTGGGCCTTGTTGGCCTAGGCCAAGATACAGCGTTGCACGTACAGGCATATTAACGTACCTGTACGTTGCCCTTTAAGACACAGCATTGTGGGCGCGCACGCGTCGCAAGCTCCGTAAATGTGATCGCGGGGATACTCACGATCGTCTCACGGAGAGGAAGAACGGGGAAATGCTAATGTAGACAAGCATTTCCCCACTCTTCCTAGTGAAAGGACACTGATCACCGCTCCCTGTAATGGGGAGCGGTGATCAGTGTCGTGTCACACGTAGCCCATCCCCCCTACAGTTAGAACACATCCCTAGGACACACTTAACCCCTGCAGCGCCCCCTACTGGTTAACTCCTTCACTGCCAGTCCCATTTACACAGTAATCAGTGCATTTTTAATCCCTTTAATCGCACTGATCTCTGTATAAATGTGAATGGTCCCAAAATAGCGCCAAAAGTGACAATCTGTCCGCCATAATGACGCAGTCACGATAAAAATCGCAGATCGCCGCCATTACTAGTAAAAAAAAAAATAATTAATTAATAATTAATAAAAATGCCATAAAACTATCCCCTATTTTGTAGACGCTATAACTTTTGCACAAAACAATCAATAAACGTCTATCGCGATTTTTTTTTAACCAAAAATATGTAGAAGAATACATATCGGCCTAAACTGAGAAAGAAATTTGGTTTTTTTGTTTATAGTGCAAAAAATAAAAACCGTAGAGGTGATCAAATAGCACCAAAAGAAAGCTCTATTTGTGGGGAAAAAAGGACGTCAATTTTGTTTGGGAGCCACGTCGCATGACCGTGCAATTGTCAGTTAAACGACGCAGTGCCGAATCGCAAAAAAGTGCTCTTCTGCTGAAGCGTGAAAGAAAAACAGGATCTGCAATCATGATCAACCTATAGAACTAGGCCCTGTAACACTTTTAGCCATGTTTCTCTCAGGAACTTATTAGCAGGTTCTCATCTGTGCAAAACATTAGTGAAAACAGCCAAGAACTGCACAGGCACCAGGATTTACACGTTTGGTCATATCTGAGCAAGCATCTCAGTTCAGAAAGTAGGGGATGACCTTGTATAATGCATGACCAAAGATAACTCCATCCTAATAGAAGAAAAAGCAGATGAAGGCATTGGGGGTAGGAAGTGGGGGACAGGGTTGATATTATGATCTCTGTTAGAGATTTAAAAAAACACTGCGACATTACTTAGTATGCATGGATTTACTATAAAATAATGGAGTCAATTCACAAAAGGATATTGCATGAGATATTTGGACCATGTGACACATTTATTCCAAATATCTCATGCAATATTAAAAGTGTCAATTCACAACAGGATTATGCGGGATTTACTGCAAAAATAAGAAACTTCGAGTAAATACCACGTAAACCTGTCTAAAAGGTAATTCACAAAAAAAAGTAAACAAAAACATTTGTTAAATAGGTGGTAATCTGGTCACACAGTAACGAATACTAGCTGGTTGCCAAGGAGCCGGCACCCGCCAGCATCCTTACCAATTGGTGACTCATCTTCTGTCAGCGGGGATTCCCTACTGACAGCAAACTGTAAACAAAACATCTACAAATTAGAGAAAAAAAAGGCCATGCGGTCCCCCTCCCAATCCATACTAGGCCCTTCAGACATTTTCCGGTCAGCGGGTGTGCAGAGAACTTCATAAGTATATGTACACACATACTGCTACATATTTAATAGACTGTTATAAATGTATTAATTAAGAAGAAAACTTGAGCATTTAATACTACTTTAACCCTTTCAGGCAATTATTCATATTTTTACCTTATTTAACATATATTTCATATTTTTTTTCTATTTATTTATTCCTTTAAAACGTAAAGATTAAAGGTGTGAATGTGCATGTACAGGTTAAGCCAGGTTCTAATGCCCTGTACACATGATCGGACATTCCGACAACAAAATCCATGGATTTTTTCCGACGGATGTTGGCCTAAACTTGTCTTGCATACGCACGGTCACACAAAGTTGTCGGAAAATCCGATCGTTCTGAACGTGGTGATGTAAAACACATACGTAGGGACTATAAACGGGGCAGTAGCCAATAGCTTTCATCTCTTTATTTATTCTGAGCATGCATGGCACTTTGTGCGTCGGATTTGTGTACACACGATCGGATTTTGTTGTCGGAAAATTTTATAGCCTGCTCTCAAACTTTGTGTGTCGGAAATTCCGACGGAAAAAGTCTGATGGAGCCCACACACGATCGGAATTTCCGACAACACAATCCCATCGCACTTTTTCCGTCGGAAAATCCGACCGCGTGTACAGGGCATTCGATTGATTTTAAATTAGCGGCAAGACATGATTGGTAGCAGCTTGTATTTAATGTTGGACTTCATCCTCATTTAACAGACCCCTTTAAAAAAAGGCGAGTTTACTGGCACAACTTTGGGAAGATGGTATGCGGACCCTTGGTGATGCCCACATATGGTGGTGCTGTGCAGCTGACCACTTTCTCTGTTTGGCCATTCATCTGTTAATGAATTACGAGCTCAATTGAAAACAGAACTCTTTCTGTGGATCCACTGCACCCAGTAGAGCACTTATATAGGAGGGATATGCCTGACTGGCAGGCAGAGCTCGGGAGCATACTTTGTCATTTGGGGAGGTGAACCCAATTTCTGGCACATACAGTCTCCTACAAGGATCGGGTGAGAACTGAGACTCCAATACTTTGCTTGAAGTAGAAAGATGCAGTGAAGGTGTAATCATTTGTGAATGAATTTATCTGACTGGGCAAATATATTGAATAATTAAATCTGTATATCCATGGTGGTGGCCACTTTTGCTATTACTAATTACTGTGCAATAGGTCTGCAGGACTGGAGTTTATGATATGAGATATGAAAGAGAATTCATCCTGGCATTTTGTAGCAGAAGACAATTTTTAGTGTTTTTTTTAAATACTGTTTAAATATGTTTGTTGCTAAATTAAATATTTCCTTCCCTTTGCTAGGTCCAGTGAAGCCATCATTTTTATGAATGAGTTCCACCAATCACACAAAATCAAACCACCAAGTGAATTGTCTAGGCTGAAATTGCCTGTTCTAATGAACCTGGACTGTTTGAAGCAGGAAGGCCTACAAGAAGCCACACTGGATTTTGGCTGGCACACTGGATAAACAATACGCTTACACACCTTTCTCAACCTTTAGATCTTTTAGCAGAATTGAAAAATGTCTAGTCTAAGCCAGAAACCTTGTATGGCTGGTACAATTAGATGTGTAGCCACTTTAGAGACATTTGCTATGCTACCTATTGTGTACATGTACCGCTGAACTAGTAATCTACAGTAATCATACAGACATAGGGGGTTGCTTACGAAAGGCAAATCCACTTTGCACTACAAGCGCACTGCAAGTGCACTTGAAAGTGTACTGTAAAGGGGGACAGGCAATTTCAGTGCACTTTCAAGTGCACTTGCAGTGCGCTTGTAGTGCAAACTGGATTTGCCTTTCGTAAATAGCCCCCAGAGTCACAAAATTGTGTATCATTCTACAAAGACAGTTTTCTGAAACTAGAGGCCTCTTTGATGCTAACAATAATAAATTGCTTCTTTTTTTTTTTTTTTCATCCATTTTTTTTAATAAGGATTGAATTTTTTTGATCGATTGATTTGTTTGACCGATTGATTTTTTTGATCGATTGAATTCTTGATCTTTTTGATTTTTCTGATTGGTCAATAGATTTGATTAATTTCTTTGACTTCTCAAAAAAATTGTTTAATTGATCCAGTCAATTGGCTAACTAATTGACCAATGTTTTTAACCTTTTGAATAGCTAGCATAAGATCAAACCCAGAGAGATATATAGTATGTAGTGTATATATATGTATATATATTTTTTAATAATGAATTTTCTATTAATTTATTTTTTATTAATTGATTCTTATGTGTTCCCTATATTGTATGTAACATCCCGTATGTTTGCACCAATATTGCATTTGTACTCCGCCCCCTGTCCCACTAAATAAGATTGTTCCCCTTCCCTATCCTCTATGCTTGAAAAAGGAGCGCGGCTGTTATACCACTCGCAGTACGAAAGCTCGGAAACGCGTTGCATACTAGTGACATCGCCGCGCTGCCATGTGCCTTTCAAGCCTCGCTTTGAATGAGATCTGTCATCGCACGGCCGTCTCCCACCTTGCAACGATGAACAGAGAGGACAGACAAGGAACAGCAGCACCGAGCGCCCTGGCTCTGACAGTTCACCACCTCAACCCCTCTCTGGACACCTGATGTCCCAGCAGGATCTACACTGCACCAGTGATAGGTGGATCCTAGTGTATCCTGATCATCCATCCTGACCCCGTTTTTGGACAGTATCCAGTTTGTCCATGTGCTACATTGCTATCTCTCATGTGAGTTGATACTGCTTTTTTAAAATTAAAGTGTTTACTATTTATTCAGAGGCGCCCCTCTCCTTGTTTTTTTCTCAGCTCTACTGGATTTCTGGCTTCTGGTCTAATGTGGTGGCAGCCCTGACTCACAGACTCATTTCTCATCATATACCTATTGTTGGACTTATGGATTGTATTATATGGTCACCTCTAAGGTACTAGCGTATTGTGCCTTTTACTGGTATTTATTTTTTCTTTATTGCTAACAGCTTGCCAGCAGTGGATTTCAGACTATTCCAAAATGGCCACTGCAATCCAATGCTATGGGATGACTACTAAAAAAGTATATCAGTTATAAATTACATGATGGAAATAATGAGAAGGCATAGATATCCAATACAATTAATTTAAATAGATATACATACAATAATAACAAATTGCCACATAATAGCTGGCAGTAAATATCACATAATACATATAGTAAAATTGGTCAGGTAAAACATTTAATGGGCAAAAATACGGCATATAGTAGCTCTATGTATTTCGTGGATTCATCCACTCTTCAGGAGCATGCACGTGGATTGAATGAGTATTGAAGTTTAATGAAAGAATTTCTTTATGGTCTGACCCTGTCAAGGAAGAGGAATTAAAATTGAATAAATAGGAGGTAGAATTACCTGGAACCCCCCCCCCCCTCCCTCTAAAGTACTTACATAATGTATAGCTACATGATGGGAGTGTGGCACTATGAATCAGAGCTCCCCTAGGGGTATCACTAGCAGGAACTGAGGTGGTGTGGACGACCCAGGACTCAACACAGATGATATCCAAAGAGAAGAGTTTCCAAGAGGTAGAAATAGTCAGGTGCCAAGAGGTAGAAATTGTAGGTGCCTCCCTTCCACAGTTCACTCTAGTGTGATGTTGGTGGGCATGGCGGCTGTGCCCTTATAGGTTTCATTCTGGAGCGGCTGACTCACACTAGTGGCTCCATCTGTTCACGTGGGTTATATTTTCTGGATCACTCTGAATTCAAGTTTGCATCTATTAGCTTCAGGTAACCTGATCTTCACTTTTTATTATCAATTTCAACTGGCACCTCTGGGTTTGATCTTATCTAATTTTATCTAATTGGAGGAAAAGTGCATTATCTTTGGATAAAAAATCTATTTATGTTCAATGTTTGATTTTTGATCAAAAGATAATCTGTCTTCCTCCAATTTTTCATTATCATTAATGAGCTGTTAATCGGGGATCCACTTGAGCCCTCTGAGGAACGTGCAGAGGAATCCATTTTATCAGCCACAGATAAGCGTCCATGCTTACTCATCCACCCGGGTCTGCTGGGAGCTGTTGTCCATTGTGAATCTCTGAGATTTGGTAGACAGAGGAATGCATCCCTAAGCTGTGGATCAGCACACACATCTTGTGACCTATGTGGGTCTGGTAAGCAGACAATATTATTATTTTTGCGCACGGTGGTGTCTTCACACTGAGTCCACACACCTTGGGATTGGCATCTGTTCAATTTGGGACTCACAAGTTAATCGGATGTGTTTTCAATTCAGTCCATTCACTCTGCTGAATTTGATTTGTTTTCACATAGACTTTGTGGAACCTGAGAGAGACTGTTGATATAATTTTACTCTCTTGTCAGTTTTTACCTTTTCAGATCATATACGCGTTGTGTTTGAATTGCATTGTTTATTTTTTAATTATGCACATACAGTCTTAAAGCAGAGTTCCACCCAAAAGTGGAACTTCCGCTCATTTGTCTCCTCTCCCCCTCCGGTGCCACAATTGGCACCTTTTGAGGGGGGAGGGGGGACATGATACCTGTCTTTGACAGGTATCCTGTTCCCACTTCCGGGAGTCCATGCCGTGGCCCATGATGTCACCGTGGGGCTCTGTCCCCCCCCCCCGTCGCCGGGCCAGTAGGAGAGGGGAGCAGAGCCTTGTGCATGCGCAGTAGGGTTCCCGGCGTGAAGCTGTAAGGCTACACTGCGGGGTTCCCTTACCCGTAATGGCAGTGGCAGCAACCGCGATTGCCTGTTAACAGAGCAGGACCATGGATCTGTGTGTGTAAACACACAGATCCACGTCCTGTCATGTGAGAGGAGACCAATCATGCGTTCCCAATACAGAGGAACACCGATCGGTCTCCTCCCCTTGTGAGTCCCCTCCCCCTACAGTTAGAATCACTCCCTAGGTAACACAATTAACCCCTTGATCGCCCCCTAGTGTTAACCCCTTCCTTGCCAGTGACATTTATACAGTAATCAATGCATTTGTATAGCACTGATCGCTGTATAAATGTGAATGGTCCCAAAATGGTGTCAAAAGTGTCCAATATGTCCGCTGCAATGTCGCAGTCATGATAAAAATCACAGATCGCCGCCATTACTAGTAAAAAAAAATAAAATAATACAAATATAAAAAGGGAATAAAAATGTCATAAAACTATCCCCCATTTTGTAGACACTATAACTTTTGCACAAACCAATCAATATACGCTTATTGCGATTTTTTTTTTTACCAAAAATATGTAGAAGAATACATATCAGCCTAAACTGAGGAAAAAATTAGTTTTTTAAAAAACAAAAATGGGACATTTATTATAGCAAAAAGTAAAAAATATTGTGTTTTTTTTCAAACTTGTCGCTCTTCTTTTGTTTATAGCGCACAAAATAAAAGCCGCAGAGAAGATCAAATACCACCAAAAGAAAGCTCTATTTGTGGGGAAAAAAATTTCATTTGGGTACAGTGTTGCATGACCGCGCAATTGTCATTCAAATTGCGACAGCCTTGAAATGTGAAAATTGGCTTGGGCAGGAAGGGGGTGAAAATGCCCTGTATTGAAGTGGTTAAAGCAGATTACACAGTACAGCACTTGTGCTATGTAATATGCCCCCCTCTGAACTGTAAAAAAACCACAAACCTACCACTTCCTGTATGCCCTCTCTAAACAGACCACGATAACCAGGGCAGCTCCACCCTGATCACCGTGGTCAAAGTGCCTCCCTCTGTGATAGGCTGCCTGCTCTCTTCCCCCTCACCCCCTCCTTCCTCCCTGTCAGCGCCCTCTCTGTCTGTCTCCGGCCTGGCCCCACCCCCCCCCGCCACTATTATTTTAATATTAAAATCTTAAATTTGTCAGTGCCAGCCTCACTATTAGAGGCTGGCATAGCACAATGTGTAAGTTGTATTTAAAAACGAGCAGTGTAAATCCTGAATTTCAGCTGTCTTCAGGCTGTTCACATGACTCACGGCTGCTTTCCAGCTCCGATGGGTGGCTTCTGTGAAGGAGACGAGCGGCCACGTGATCTCCCTTTGACGTCAGAGGGAGATCACGGCCCCTCCCTCAGAACACATCTATCAGAGCTGGAAAGTGGCCGCGAGTGATGAGACCGGCCTGAAGACAGCTAATATTCAGTATTTACACTGCTTGTTTTTAAATACAACTTACACAGTGTGCTATGCCAGCCTCTAATAGAGGGGCTGGCATAGACTTATAATAATGCATTAACAACCACTTTAAGCTGGATACACACTATACAATTTTCTGTAGATTTTTTCCTTTAGATTTACCAAAACCATATAATATGAGGTCAAACCTTATGCAGGGATGGACTGACCATCGGGACTACCGGGAGATTCCCGGTGGGCCGATGGCTCAGTGGGCCAGTTTCAGAGACAGGGGAGGAGAGAGAGATACACAGTGCCAAATGTAGCATTAAAACAACTTTTATTCTACTTAAAGAACGTTACTGACAAAGTTAGTAGGTTGAGAGGCATTGAAACACTGTGCAAGAGTCCAGGCTTGTCATCGATCTGAATTAGAAGCCGCCACCGGGAACCGATCGGGCCAGTACATGCAGAGCGTGTGTACTACTACTTCCTGGTGGCGGAGGAATGATTTCACGTCCGCCCCATCATGCGTTCCACCGCTACCAGGAAGTAGTAGTACACACCGATGCTCTGCATCTACTGGTATACAAGTTGTTTTAATGCTACATTTGGCGCTGTGTATCTCTCTCTCTCCTCCCCTGTCAGGTTGTGTGTTGGGGGAGGTACAGAGCTGGGTTGGAGGTGCCCATCAAGTCCTGTAGTAGCACTGCATCTGGTGACAAGTGACTTGGCAGGTGACAGGCGACGGGGCAAGTGATATGCGGCATCTGGTGGCAGGCGATGGTGGCAATTGACATGCGGCATCTGGTGGCAGGTGACATGGCAAGTGACACGCTGCATCTGGTGGCAGGCGATGGTGGCAAGTGACATGCAGCATCTGGTGGCAGGCGACGTGGCAAGTGACAAGCTGCCTCTGCTGACAAGTGACGTGGCAAGTGATGTTTTGCATCTGGTGGCAGGTAACGTGGCAAGTGACATGCGGCATCTGGTGGCAGGTGACTTGGCAAGCGACACGCTGCATCTGGTGGCAGGCGATGGTGGCAAGTGACATGCAGCATCTGGTGGCAGGCGACGTGGCAAGTGACAAGCTGCCTCTGCTGACAAGTGACGTGGCAAGTGATGTTTTGCATCTGGTGGCAGGTAACGTGGCAAGTGACATGCTGCATCTGGTGGCAGGTGATGGTGGCAAGTGACATTCAGCACCTGGTGGCAGGCAACGTGGCAAGTGATATGCCGCATCTAGTGGCAGGCGACGTGGCAAGTGACAAGCTGCCTCTGCTGACAAGTGACGTGGCAAGTGACGTTCTGCATCTGATGGCAGGTAACGTGGCAAGTGACATGTGGCATCTGGTGGCAGGTGACGTGGCAAGTGACAAGCTGCCTCTGCTGACAAGTGCCGTGGCAAGTGACACAGTGCATCTAGTGGCAGGCGATGTGGCAAGTGACGTGGCAGGTGACACACTCAGGGCTCCCACTGATTCTGCATTATAGTGAGTTGAACTATTTCATGTTATATTACAATGTAATAATAGAAATAATGCGCTTCAATCATCCTGACACCATATCAACCATGGTGCCGAGAAGATTGAAGCGCCAACACCAGGTGTTTGGAGTAAAGTGGGCTGGTCTGGATGAAGTCCAGGGCCAAATTTTTGTGCCAGTCCAGCCCTGACCTTATGAGTTTCAATTTGTATGCAATCAGGCTGACCCTTGCACTACATGGTTTTGGTAAATCTAAAGGAAATCAGACAACAAAAGTTGTATAGTGTGTATGGGGTCTAACGCTTTCAAACACTTTTCATTCCTGGTATTCAGGGTTTTTCAGGTGCAGCTCACTGCTCATTGATCACACTGCTGCCTTGTACAAACAATGCTCTGGCTCCAGCATCACACTGCACTGGCATCACATCGGCAACAATGTTGATTTGCGGCAAAACCCCTGGGGACCACCAAAATTTTCTCATGGACCATCAATGAGCGATGGACCACTGGTTGGCAACCACTGGCCTAGAGGACAGCACAGAGAAGCTGGAGCACATCCCTCTTATTTCTCTACTGCCTAAAGGCCCGTACACACGATACAAAAAATTGGATGGAAAAATTTGTACGACAAGCTGTCTGACGATTTTTGTATCGTTAGTACTGTGCTTTTGACAGCCAATTTTGCTTTTTGGTCAGACAAAATCTGGATGTGCAGACTATAACATTTTTGTCAGATGTAAACTCAACGTCCGATTTTTGTTTCATTAGTATGGTTTTCGTACAAGAAAAAAACGTAAGAGCAAGACTACGCATGCTCAGAAACAAAAGAATACATACAAAACTATTCAACACATTACATCACTTCTGACGTTGTACGAAAATTTTCGTATTGTGAGTAACCTCTTCACTTTCGACATGAAACTAGCATGCCACAAAAAACGGATGTTCCGTCATGTGAAAATATAAGCGTGTGTACGAGGCTTAAGAGGAATGAGAAGACCTGACTGCTAAATTGTAAGTACCACATGGTTCTCACGAGCAAGTTTCTTGTGCTACAGTGATTACCCACCAGAATGCATTGCATTCATTTGTTGCAACATGGTACAACCCAGGGCTGTCTTTAAGGCAGGGCAAAAGGGGCAGCTGCCCTGGGCCCTATCATTGTTGTGGGGCCCAAAGCAGCTGCCTCATACTTCCCAACTAGCCCAGTTTAAATTCCCTTGTCCCTTTAGGTTTTAGTCCTGTGCTGTGTCCTGATATCTCAGTGTGAAGTGCTGCTACTAATGCTGCCCAGCTCTGCCCTATTGTTGTGTACAGATGACTCACCTGCAGATCCTGTGTTTACATGTAAATAACTGGCATTCATATGTAAATAGCGACTGCATTCATATGTAAATAGTCGCGGACTGGTGGCATTCATATGTAAATAGAGGTTGCATTTTTATGTATATCATGTCCCCCTGAGGTTATATCCACCATCACCTATACTGAATGCTGCCCACTGGGGAGATAAAGGAGCATTCTTTAAAGTCCTGCCTGCAACTGTGGTCATTCAGACTAACATCAGCCTGTTCTGCAAAGGTAAGCAAATTGGTAGTGATGGGGGGAGGGGGGTAGTGTGGGGTGTGCAGAGGTAGGCAGAGTAGTAATTACAGTTTGGGTGCACAGGAAAGCAAGGAGGGGATGTATGGAGGTGGGTGCAAAGATGAGCAGAGGAGGCAGGTAGAGTTAAAGGGGTGGAGGGTTGGAGAGGAGAGGATGGGGGAGGTTTGGGGTGCAGAGGTTAGTAGGGGTTTTAGGATGCAAAGGTGTACTGACAGTGTGGATAAAGATGTAGGTCGCGTGTAGGGCAACCCAATTACTTCAGTGGGCTGCTCTATGTGCTAGAAATGCGGAAGAATTCCCTAACGCTTTTTCAAAATCACACGGTTGCACAGCACGTCAGCAGATGCGTGAGAGTGTCATTAACAATTAATGGCACTGCTGTGTATCTGCTAAAGGGCAGCACATTTCTGTGGTGTCAGGAAAGCGATTTTGCATGTGTTCCCCACACACACAAATGTGAACGCAGGCTAGATGTCTCAGTTACATTGGTGGTCAGTGTAAATCTTCACATTACATTGTGGCTTGGTGTAGAATCCTTTCATTCACACTAGTGGCCAGTGTGAAGGTCCCCCTTACATTGGTGGTCAGTGTAAATCCCTCCTTACATTGTTGGTTACTGTGAATGCTTCTATTACATTAGTGGTCAGTGTAAATCCCCCTTACATTGGTGGTCAGTGTTAATCTTCTCATTACATTGGGGCTTGGTGTACAATCCTTTTATTCGCACTAGGGGCCAGTGTGAAGCCCCCCTCCTTACATTGGTGGTTACTGTGAATGCTTCTATTACATTAGTGATCAGTGTAAACCCCTATTACATTGGTGGCCAGTGTTGAAACTCCTCTTTATATTGGTAGTCGGTAAAAAAATCAGCATTGCCATTGATCCCAGGAGTTCTTGGATCCCTAGGAGTTTTCTGTCTATTGATGTGTCCCCCTCCTCACCTCAATCCATGGTGTGCAGGCATGTGGAGAGCAAAATTGCTTGGAGGGGGGGCCCAAGAAAATGTTTGCCCAGGGTCCATTCAATATTAAAGACGGCCCTGGTACAACCACATCTTCAGCTATCTGTTCAACTTATCAAGAGCCAGTGTGAGAAACTGTTTTGAAAAGTCAAGAAGAGACTGTTAGCCACAGAGGATAAAAATAGAAGACAGTTGCTTTTTTTCAGTAGCGTCTGTTGGATAAATCAACAAATTGAGAAAAGATCTTCCTTCAAAGCAAATCATTTTGATGGACCACACACCTGTTATATCTTTCAGTATGTAGTAACTTAAAGTGGAGTTCCACCCACTTTTACAACTCTTCAGCATCCCTCACTAAACTGTGCACTGTAAACAAATTGGATATTTTTTCATTTTTTTTCTCAGCACCTACTGTATATCGGCTGTATTCATTTTTCACTTCCTACTCCCTGGCCGTGGCCCATCGCATCATTTCCTGTTTGCAATGCCTTCTGGGAAGGGACGGCAACTTCCTTTAACACTGCCGTTGCTATAGAAACCTGACCTGAAACCTATTACACTGCTTGTGCTGCACTGAGCATGTGCGAGATCTGCAAGGATGAGATCCAGGAAGAAATACAGTCTGGCTTCAGATGCCCACACTTAAGATGGCCACGGCCTGCTGTAAGTTTATAAAATAACAAACTACTGCTATAAACTAACAAAACAGAACTTAGTTTATGGACTAACTTTACTAGAATACATTAAGCTTGTGTATTATAGGGGTATTTTTATTTAAAAAGTACAATTTCGGCCGGAACACCACTTTAAAGAGATTGTATATCGGTTACTATTTTTTACTGTAAAAGTTGTCCAGGGCCCCAGTGCAGATTTGTGAACTCACCAACAGGCAAGTTTTAGATTTATTTTATAGTTAGCTCAGATAGATAATGCAGTGTGAACTTTGATATTAGGTTTGTTAATGGTCTAATCACAAAACTGTAATTCATCTTGAATTTATTGAACTTGGCGCTCTGTTTCCTTTATACATTTTGTGATTTTCAGCAAGCAGCTGCCCCCGAATAAAGTTGCATATTTTTTTTACAATAGTCTAATTTACTGTGACGTGGGATTTCAAATGTGTCACCAGACTTGGGTAGGAGATGTACCCACATACTCATCAAAGCCTACACTTTTGGGCATGTTACATATACATTTTGTTACTGGTATTTAAAAAACTTTGAGCTGCTTTTAACTTTGTCTTTTAACATTCTGGAGAGGACCAGTCATCTGATACTTAGAAGGTTCCCTTCTATTCGCTAAGTTTATTGTATTAGATTCTGCATTTGCACACTGTATATTCACTATAATTTTTGCAGTGCTTCAGTGAAATTCTGCAGGGCATCTTTAAATGATGTAAGCAGGCATGCTCCCAATTCTTTGCTGGTCTCCTCAATTGCCGAATCATAACTGCCAAACAGTGGTGTGGCCACCAGTATATCTTCTCGAGCAGCTTGCCGTAATATTCTGCACAGGGTTTGTTTGATGCTGTCATATTTCTGATAATCATATTTTATAAGGCTTACTTCATCCAAGGGGTAGCTGACATCAGGAGGATAGCAGTCCTTTGGTACTGGAAATTCAATGTACCTCAACACAGGCAGATTTGCAAAAACTCTGAAAAGACGCCGAAGTGATATAGCTGTGACGGGGTTTCCAAGGAATTTTAACTCATTTAGTTTGAGACAATGCACTATTCCCATCTCCAGAATATGAATATTCATATCTCCAATATCACATTCCTCCAGAATAAGAACTTTCAAGGTCTGTGAAGCCTTGGACAGAAGCTTAAAGAACGTTGATGGAAAAAGTTCTGCAATGTTATGACCACTCATATCCAACTGTTCTAAATGTTCTGCATGCAGGCTGTTTGCTAGGTAAGCCATGTCTACACTATTCAGAGAGCAGTTTCCTAGTTCCAGCACTTTGAGTGGTGTGTTTAGTGGACTGAAACAAAAACAAAAACAATTTATTTAGATGCCATATGATACAGATGTGTTACCTCTACAATAGTGATTTCTATGGTGATAAAAAAAACTGATGAAATGTGCCAAATAGACATGCTTTGTTCTATTTGCATCCCTAAAAGAAACAGAAAGTCATATAACTTGGCTTATTTACAGGCCTTAAAAAGGCTACGTAGGCCTAGGTCTAGGAACTCAGCAATTTACAGTGGTGGCAAAATCTTGCTTGTGTGTTATGAATCACTGACCCAGAACAAGTGTGCATATCAAGAAAGTCAGCGTAAAAAGTCAGAAGTCTTGTGCATACTTGTTCTAGATTAGGGACATAAAGCATTAAAATAGGAGTCACCATCACAACTAGGCAACTATCATTTGCAGAACGAGAAGTAGCACTAGCAGCCCCCTGCACCACTTTAAATGTTTTCTTTAATATCAGACTGGATAATGCTTTGGCTTCACATGTAAGCATTGCACTAGCACATTATAATGCAGGGCATTCTGCATTAATTTAAAGTGGAACCCCAGCACACAAGTACAGTAGGTGCCAACAGACTTACACTGTGGCACAGCCTTATGGTGCTCTGCATAAAAAAAATAAATTAATAACAAAAGCCTGTTTTTCCTCCTACATTAATGGTCTTCCTTAATGCAACACACATTAATGCCTGTGCAGTAATAGTCTACAATGGACTGACCAAGTCTGAAGGGGGCTTGAAAGTTGACAATTCATTTCTGGGATTGCATTAGTAGAGAAGTTCTAAAATGAGGAGGTAGGTTAGTGTAGTGGACAGTGTAGGGATCAGGTAGGTCAGTGTAGTGGACAGTGTAGGGATCAGGTAGGTCAGTGTAGTGGACAGTGTAGGAATCAGGTAGCTCAGTGTAGGGATCAGGTAGGTTAGTGTAATGGACAGTGTAGGGATCAGGTAGGTCAGTGTAGTGGACAGTGTAGGAATCAGGTAGCTCAGTGTAGGGATCAGGTAGGTTAGTGTAATGGACAGTGTAGGGATCAGGTAGGTCAGTGTAGTGGACAGTGTAGGAATCAGGTAGCTCAGTGTAGGAATCAGGTAGGTCAGTGTAGTGGACATTGTAGGGATCAGGTAGGTCAGTGTAGAGATCAGGTAGGTCAGTGTAGGGATAAGGTAGGTTTGTGTAGTAGACAGTGTAGGGATCAGGTAGGTCAGTGTAGGAATAAGGTAGGTTTGTGTAGTAGACAGTGTAGGGATCAGGTAGGTCAGTGTAGTGGACAGTGTAGGAAACAGGTAGGTTAGTGCAGTGGTCAGGTAGGTCAGTGTAGGAGTCAGGTATGTTAATGTATTGGACAGTGTAGGAATCAGGTAGGTTGGTGTAGTGGACAGTGTAGGGTTCAGGTAGGCCAGTGTAGGGATCAGGTAGGTCAGTGTAGTGGACAGTGTAGGAATCAGGTTGGTCAGTACTACTGTACTAGTGGAAGGGACTCAGGGGGTGCTACAGGTCTGCAGGTTAGAGGGCGCACATTTCTTGCCTTGTCCCGGGTGCTGACAACCCACGCTACGCCACTGACTGCATATATAATTTGAGGAAAATATGCGTATAAAATAGTTTACCATTTGCCAATAAAAAAAGAAATGTCCCTAGATTTCCTTTTAAAAATCTGGGCACCTTATTCAATCTGGTACTAGCAAGGTGTACCTAATAAAGTGGCCGATGAGTGTATATTCAACTGCCAAATTTCAACAAGCTTTTAATCTAATATGAAGGATGTGGCAGAGGTGTGTCCATTGCCTAAATATTCTGTGCTTAAAGGTGTCCCTCTTTCCCATCTCAGAAGGTTGGTAGGTATACAGGCTATATGAAAGGTCTAATTGTCAGGACTTTATAACATTCCTAATGGGTAGTTCAATATGAGAACAAATTACTGACTTTCCCAACATCTGGTTGGATGTGATATTTCTACCTTCCATTAGATGACTGGTTTGGGAGGTTAGACTTGAAAAGGAGTTCAGAGAAATGAGTAGTACAAAGAGGCAGCAGATGGCGCTATTGTCCATATGACATCAGTAATAGTTTGGCTTCTAGTAAAAGAGTGTAGTAGGCTCCTCTTGCTGGGTGCAGTGGTGTGTGCCTGTAATCCCAGATACTGGGGAGGCTAATGCCGCGTACACACGGTCGGACTTTCTATCCTACTTGGTCCGGCACACTTTCCGACGGACTTTGTCCGCCAGGTGCGCCGGACTTTAAAACGGACGGACTTGCCCACACACGACCGGACTTTCCGGCGGGCTAAGTCCGCCCGTCTTTCCGACGGACTTTCGCCGGAGTTCCGGCGGACTTTCAGAATGAACGGACTTGCCCACACACGGACAAGTCCGTTCATTTTGAACGTGACTCAGGTGCGACGGGACTAGCAAAGGATGTCAATCTTGCCGCTTTTATCGGCGAGATTGACACCTTGCGAGCCCCGTCGCGGGTCATACCAGGCCCTTAGGTCTGGTATGGATTATAAAGGGAACCCCGCTACGCCGAAAAAACGGCGTGGGGTCCCCCCTAAAATCCATACCAGACCCCGATCCGAGCACGCAGCCTGGCCGGTCAGGAAAGGGGGTGGGGACGAGCGAGCGCCCCCCCCCCTCCTGAACCGTACCAGGCCGCATGCCCTCAACATGGGGGGTGGGTGCTTTGGGGGAGGGGGGCGCCCTGCGGGGCCTCCCCACCCCAAAGCACCTTGTCCCCATGTTGATGAGGACAAGGGCCTCTTCCCGACAACCCTGGCCGTTGGTTGTCGGGGTCTGCAGGCGGGGGGCTTATCGGAATCTGGGAGCCCCTTTTAATAAGGGGGCCCCCAGATCCCGGCCCCCCACCCTATGTGAATGAGTATGGGGTACATGGTACCCCTACCCATTCACCTAGGGAAAAAGTGTAAGTAATAAAACACACTACACAGGTTTTTAAAATATTTTATTAAACAGCTCCGGGGGGGGGATCTTCCTCCGGCTTTGGGGGTCTTCTTCCGGCTTCGGGGGTCCCTCCGCTTCATCTTCTCCCGGCGTCCAGTTGGTTCTTCTCCGCTCTCTTCTCCCGGTGTTCCAGTTCTTCGGCCGGCTACTCCGCTGTCTTCAGGTAGCTCTCTCGCCAGCAGAGGTCCGGACTTCTGGGCTTCTGGGCTTCTTGTCTTCTTGTCTTCTCTTCCCCAGATGTTGACACGACGCTCTCTCCGGCTGGACTGCTCTCCGAGGGCTGCGTTGTGACTTATATAGGCGGAGACCCCGCCCCCTTTTGATGTCACAGTCCCTGGGCATGCTGGGACTGTGACGTTTTAGGGGGCGTGGTCAACATCACCCAGTGACCACGCCCCCTAAAACGTCACAGTCCCAGCATGCCCAGGGACTGTGACATCAAAAGGGGGCGGGGTCTCCGCCTATATAAGTCACAACGCAGCCCTCGGAGAGCAGTCCAGCCGGAGAGAGCGTTGTGTCAACATCTGGGGAAGAGAAGACAAGAAGACAAGAAGCCCAGAAGCCCAGAAGTCCGGACCTCTGCTGGCGAGAGAGCTACCTGAAGACAGCGGAGGAGCCGGCCGAAGAACTGGAACACCGGGAGAAGAGAGCGGAGAAGAACCAACCGGACGCCGGGAGAAGATGAAGCGGAGGGACCCCCGAAGCCGGAATAAGACCCCCGAAGCCGGAGGAAGATCCCCCCCCCCGGAGCTGTTTAATAAAATATTTTAAAAACCTGTGTAGTGTGTTTTATTACTTACACTTTTTCCCTAGGTGAATGGGTAAGGGTACCATGTACCCCATACTCATTCACATAGGGTGGGGGGCCGGGATCTGGGGCCCCCTTATTAAAAGGGGCTCCCAGATTCCGATAAGCCCCCCGCCCGCAGACCCTGACAACCAACGGCAAGGGTTGTCGGGAAGAGGCCCTTGTCCTCATCAACATGGGGACAAGGTGCTTTGGGGTGGGGGGGCCCCGCAGGGCGCCCCCCTCCCCCAAAGCACCCACCCCCCATGTTGAGGGCATGCGGCCTGGTACGGTTCAGGAGGGGGGGGGCGCTCGCTCGTCCCCACCCCCTTTCCTGACCGGCCAGGCTGCGTGCTCGGATCGGGGTCTGGTATGGATTTTAGGGGGGACCCCACGCCGTTTTTTCGGCGTAGCGGGGTTCTCTTTATAATCCATACCAGACCTAAGGGCCTGGCATGCACCGCGCTCGCCGCAATAGGAAGATTTGTTTTTCCTATTGCAGCGAGCGCGAGATGCAATACCCTGCCCTCGTGTCGTATCTGGTCCGTCGGACCAGCATACACACGAGCGGGCTTTCCGTCGGACCAGCACACACAAGAGCGGACTTTCCGCCCGAAACTGAGTCCGATGGAAAGATTTAAAACTTTTTTCAAATCTAGGTCCGGCGGGCTTTTGGGAAGAAGTCCGCCGGAAAAGTCCGCCGCCGCCCACACACGGGCGGATTGTCCGGCACACTCTGGTCCGCCGGACCAAGTATGCCGGAAAGTCCGACCGTGTGTACGCGGCATAAGGCTGCTGGATCATGTGAGTCTGGGAGTTCTATTCTCCACTGATCTGTGTTGATTGGGTGTCTGCACTAAGTTCAGCATCAATATGGTGGCTCTGGGGAGCTTGGGGTAACCAGGCTGACCTAAGGAGCGGTGAACCGGCCCAGGTTGGAAACAGAGCAGGTCAAAGCACCCATACTGATCAGTAGTAAGACTGCACCTATGAATAGTTGGTGTAGAGTAGCCTTGACCATATTAGACACTGCCTTTTCTGTTTTTTTTTTTTTTTTACCAGTATTAAAGTATACTTTTTTGGTTTTAGATGTGTGAAGGATTAGAACACCTGTCAGGTTTTTATTGCTGTCTCTGCCCCCATTAGGGAGATTCCCCCTCTCTATTTGTCCTGTTTACAGTTATCAGTGAAAATTAAAGAAAATCCCAAATTTTAGGTTGCCCCTTGAACAGTAAAAAGTGGTAAATCTTCCAATGGGGACACTTGTTCTGATGGTGACAACCAGGAATTCAATCACTTTGGAGGGATTTCCTCTCACTTCCTGTTATAGCTATGGAAGTGAAGTGACAAGAAGTGAAAAGAAATAAAAGAAACCCTTCCTTACCCTATCCAAAAAGGGAACTTTAACACTGTTTCTATCACATAAATTATTTTACTTTTGTTTTGTATTTAGTGAAACTAAGCTGTATGTTACCATTGCAAAATCTATGCAAACTAGGAATATTATAATGTAGGTAGCAATGATAACAGATATAAACATTGCTCAGGTTCTGAGCAATGATAACAGCACAGTAGCTAAGTGGTTAGCATTTCCACCTAGTAGTACTAGGGTTTGCCAGTTTGTATCCCAACCACAGCACTACCTGCCTGGAGTTTGCATGTTCTCCAGTGCCTGTGTGGGTTTCCTTCCCTGCTCCAGAGACATACTGGTAGGTAATTGGATCCTGTCTAAATTGTTCATAGTCTGTGTATGTATGAATGTGAGTTAGGGACCTTAGATTGTAAGCTCCTTGAGGGCATTAAATGATGTGAATATACAGTGTATTCAACTTTTTTAGTTGCAACAAGTTTTTAGAAGGATGTGCTGGAACTGGAGAGGGTCCAAAGAAAGGCAACTAAGCTAATAAAAGGACTAGAGGATCTCAGCTACGGGGAAAGACTGCAAGCATTAAACTTATTCTCACTGGAGAAGAGACGGTTGAGAGGGGATATGATTTAAATGTAGAAATACCGTACCGGTGACCCCACAATAGGGAGAAAACTTTTCCGCGCAAGGGAATTAAAAAAGACACGCGGCCATTCACTAAAATTAGATGAAAAGAGGTTTAACCTTAAATCGCGTAGAGGGTTCTTTACTGTAAGAGCAGTAAGGATGTAGAATTCTCTTCCACAAGTAGTGGTTTCAGCGGGGAGCTTCGATAATTTAAAAAACTATTAGATGGGCACCTTAACAACCACAACATACAGGGATATATACACTGTACTACTAACATATAAGCACACACAGAGGTTGGATTTGATGGACTTGTAAAGAGATTTTTTTTTCTTTATCTACTGGATACGGTTCATCACCAATACAAGAAGTGAAGAAAATTTAGACTCCAACCACAGAGATGGCAAGAAAAACATGGCAGAACACAAAGTGGGTGTTATGTTATGCAAGTGTAGTGTGTGTGTGTGTGGTTTTTTTTTTTACTACTTCTAAGCTAATATAAGATTACACAGAAGTATAACTAGTAGAAGGAAGGTAACAGGGCCTGCTGTCCATAGCACTGAGAAGGATACAAGGGATGCAATATCATATTGGTTAAAGTGAGCCTATGCAGAGCAAACCAACCCCTGCAGCTGCTTATACTTACCTTTCCATTTACTTACTTTTACTTACTTACCTTTCCATTCTTCACAAGGACTAGAAACCCTGTGTAAGCTTCCTGTTACTAGTTGGAGCTTACACAGGGTTTCTAGTCCTTGTGGTAAATTGAAAGAAGGGTACGACAAGGGCCCTGGTGCCTGAGCAGTCAATTTCCAAGCTTGAGTACTATCACATAAATAGAAGGAAAGTCACATAATCTCCTATATCTGGAACTACAGGGTATTTTTATTTGCTCCCAGTGGGAAACAGAGCGGTGCAGGGGTGAAAGGAATGTGCATATAAGCCACTACAGAGTAAGGTTGCCACCTCATCCCTTTAAAACCGAACACATATGAATTACACAGGTTCTGAGGCAAATTGAATGCAGATAAGGCACTAAGTGAGTTTAATTACCACCTTAATCAGCCACAGAACCTGTGTGATTAATATGTGTTCAATTTTAAAGGGATGAGGTGGCAACCCTACTACAGTGGCTACCATTAGGGTGAACATGCTGCTTTATCCTTAATGGCCCAAGGACACTTTTAAATAAAAGGACAATTTAAATGCAATAACATAGAATTGAAATATTACCATTATTACCAAATATCATCATTCACCGTTATTGACACATTCTTGGGTAATACAGCATGCAGAGGGTGCATGGTATTTTCATAATGAATGCATAGTGATTAAAATAGATATGTTTGGAGGAGATTTGAACCCAGGGCAAAAAGAGATCTTATTACTACTCTGGAATCACACTGTAAGCAATTACCTCAGCAGTTTCCTCAACCGTCCTGTCAGTGTAGAAAATGAAAGCTTCAGCTCAGTCAGGTGAACCATGTGGCTTAGTTTCTCTCCAATGGTACATAAAACAGCTTCATCCTCTGCTGTGTAATTAGTAACATTAAATGTTTTTGCTGGTAAAGTCAACGAACTAAGCTGAGTGAAAGCGATATTTTTGAGAAGTACTTCCATATGATGTATTTCTAAGCGCACATTGTGAACAATTTCTAGTTTCTGTATAGAAGAGGGCTCAGCAAGCCTTATTATGTAGAAGAGCTTTCTTAAAGCTAAACTGTCTACTCTAAAATCTACACATCTGAGCTTTAGCGGACAGTGACATCTCATCAATAATGCTTGTACCACAAGCTCATAGGTTTTCTCTGTAACAAACAAGTTACACATGACATCAACATCAACGTCAAAAACAGAAGGATTGAAATCAAGCCTTTGCATGTCAATGAGAAGTTCAAAGCAGATCTGTGAAATCAGTTGAGTTCTTGCCCATCGCCCCAAAGTATTCTTACACTTGCATGGTTGAAACTGAACATCACGTATACCTGTCAGATCAAAAACTTTGAGTCTTTTGGAATATGTCGGGGAACAATTTAGGACGTAGTTCTTCAAGCCTTTAAGGCATGCGGTTAGGTTGCGTTGGCATGCCCAATGACTAAGATCTTCAGGGCAATCCACGGTTTTGCCCATCAGTTTGCCAAAGTTGAAAGCTTGTAGTGGCCAGTTTTCCACTAGTATGGTGATGATTTCCTCCTTTTCATGCAAGAAACAAGCCTTCAGCAAGAGGGGATAAAGGTTATGAGCAATATTTTTGATGCTTAACTTGGCATACTCCTGCTTGGATATAAAAGCTTCGGCAGCGATAAATCTGAGCGTCTTCATTTTGTATGGATTCTCCCGTAAGACTTGGCTGCTGTGTTGTGGCTCTTCTGAACTGTCACTGTGTCATGCTCTTTTATTTTTAGCAGCAGCTGACATAGGAATTTGTTGGGAGATGAAAACCTCCAGCCTCCTGTCACAGTCTTTTTTTATTAGCTGGGGATTCTTGGCCAGTAGCTCAGTTGACTTGGGTATATTGTAATCAAATTAGTTTTGCAGGAAAAGGATGCAAACACACTATGGGGTTGATTTACTAAAGGCAAATAGACTGTGCACTTTGTAAGTACAGTTGCTCAAGAGCTTAGTAAATGAGGTGAAGCACTGCTGACTTTCATCATCCAATCATGTGCAAGCAAAAATGCTGTTTCCTGGCCAGCCTCACGTCAGCACACCCGGGTTAACCCCTCCCTCCAGTCTCTCAAGACCACCTTCTCCTAGCTAATAAAAGGGACTCCCCCAGTTCTCTTTTTATGGTCAGACTCCAGGCCACCATGCTCAAGGAATTGAATACACCCCCCTACTGAACCTGCCCTCCCAGGTTCAAGCCTCTCCTGGGTTGGAAGGTCCAGAACGATAGAGGTAAATCCTCTTAAAAACTAGACGCCCCAGGTGCCAGGGCTGCGGGCAGATAAATGCTTAAAGAGCATACCAGTCCAGGGTTGTGGTGCTGCCTGAAGATCGCACACTCCTTCCTGTTGGTTTCCTGTCTCTAGGAGCCGTGTCAGCCACCTCCCCTGTGTTTTCTGTTGGCTGGTGATGACATCAAGGGGGAGGGGGGAATGGGGGGCGTCACCTAGCAACGCCCAGGATAAAGCCAGGAGCCACAGAGACTCCAGTGCTGTATGCCACAGCTAGAGAGGGAAGTGTACTGGTGAGTTCCCTCCTTATAGGAGGAAGGGTGGCTGTGCTGTTGTCAGTGCTTGCTAGACTATGACCACTGAGTAATCCTAATGCATAATCCTATGTATTACAGCTTGTCAGATATTTTCTAAAGTCTGCTGCCACCCCGAATGATTCTCTTTCCAGGTAAAGCAGATTCTCTTAAAGGGTCAGTAACAAAAAAGAAAAAAAAAAAGAAGAAAAAAAGAGAGAGTAGAATAGGAGCTTTTTCTTCTTATTCTCTAACTCTGTCTTTTTGAGACTTCAGCTATGAGCTTACCACAGCCCCAAAGAGCGCGAAGATCATCGGAAAGGTAAGAGGGGTCTACATGGGTCTCAAACAAAAGAGTGCCGTACACCAGACTAATAAGGTAACCTGTCTTTATAGGAGCAGGAGCCCTAAAAAAAGACATTTGTGGAAGGAAAAGTCCTGCCACCGTTCAAATTCTCTGCATGCATCTGAGTCACGCACAGGGCATAGACCCCAAGCAACTGCCAATCCAGGCCACGGTAAATCTCCAGCGGCAGAGCCCAGAGCGACAAGAGGTCATCCGGCCGAGGGCCTCTGCTGGACTTGTTCAGCACATCCGCTCCTGAGAAACTCTTGTGTGCAGAATGCATAAGAGATGTAGCCACGGATAAAGAGACAAAGTCACTTAGGATAAAGGATTATATCCATGAGGCACTGGCTGAAAGTATGCAGTTTGTCTCCAGCACAAGTGCCTCCAAGACCAGGCCTAGAGACAAAAGCACGTCTAAGCATAAGCGGTACTCACCACCGGTGCTTGAAATATCCTCAGGAGACTCGTCAGAAGCTGAAGAACCCTCAGAATATTTATTCGATTTTCAGCTCATAGAGCCCTAAATTATGGCGGTTAAGGAGGCCATAGAGTGGGAGCAAGACTCCCAACCACCAGGCACGGGGGGTCCGTAAGTGGTTAAAATTATATCCATTCAAGGCCTCAGACGCTGCCTTTTGGGAGTCAGTTCCAGGAATAGACGCATATAAATAAAGGTGCAGTGCTAGAAACATATTTCAAAAAGATAAAAAATCACAAAAAGGGCCGTGTTGGTTGCACCATAGGGTGGCGGGTGGCACCTCAAAACAGGCACTCTGTAACATCCAGTACAATGGCAGAATGCCATTCGGAGAGACCCTGGAAGAGGCTATCAAGCGAGCCACTGGAGGAAAGTCATGTCTGCTACCACAGAGGCCCAAAAGGAAAGAGCAAGCCATTAGTTCAGGCCAATCAGAGTTCAGAAGAGCTCGTGAGGCCAGGTCGTATAGACCAGGTCCAAAATATGCGAGATCCCAATGGAGAGGCACACAGAGCTCCTTTCTACGGAACATAAAGTCCAGGGTTGCTCAAACCTGGAAGAAAGCGCAGAAGTCTTTTTGACTGTTTGGCCGTCCGACCCCTCGAGGTGGATGCCAGGTTGGCGACCTTTTGGAGAGTATGGGCGGAGAAAGTCACAGACCAATGGGTACAGAAGACAATCAAACAAGGTTACAGAATAATATTTTGAGAAAAGCTGCCCGACATCTTTGTCCAGACAGAATGGCCACAAGACCAGGGGAAATTAAGGTGCTTGGGAGAATATGTGACCGAGTTACTTCAAAAGGAGGCAATCTTTCCAGTTCCTCTAAAACAGCAGAGAAGAGCAGTTTACTCTCCAATTTTCCTGGTGCCCAAAGCATCCAGAGATCTCAGACCAGTCTTAGACCTATGGTCTTTGAACCACTTCATGGATCCCAGGAAATTCAAAATGGAATCAATATTTACAATTATATTGATTCTGCAACCAGGGGACTGGCTAATATCGGTTGATTTGCCCGATGACTACCTTCATGTCCCAATCAACAGGCATCACCAAAAATACCTAAGATTCATGGTGGGGGAGCATCATTTCCAGTTGAAATGTCTGCCCTTTGGAATCAGCACAGCATCTTGGATCTTCTCCAAGATCTTACTAGCTACCATTGCAGTTATACTGTCAGGACCTGGGCTCAAACCTGGGACCTCTTCAGTGTCTGGCATTGACTCATCCCACTGAGCTATATGAGATGCTTGACAGCTTCCTGCCTGATCTATTGGATAATCCTATCTGATCCATTGGACAACCCTGCATTGTGTCTTGATTGCTGTTGAACCTTAAACTTCTTGCTCCTCCCATGAACTTCCTATATAAGCCTTGTCTCAGCACTTCCTCCTTGCCAGGTTATTGTGCCTTCTCAGCCAGTGCCTTGCTCGTGTCTTCCCTGCTGCCATCTATTTTGCTACCACTTGTGATCGACCCTTGGCTTGTTCCGTGACTACTCGACTGCCTGATCCTAACCTGCAACTACTTGTTACCGACCTTTTGGCTTGTTCACTGACCACTCTGTTGTTTGATCCCTATCTGCTCATCCGCTTCTGGACCCCGGCTTGCTCACACCCTTGTGGGGCAAATCTGAGGACCGCGACCTGGTACTAGCACGCAGCTACATCCATCTCCACTATCAGGAGCTCTGGTAAACACCGGTTAGAACTTAGACACCGCACCTCAGGTGAGCCTGTGTCATCTGCCAGGGTGACTGCCTGTTTACCTATCCTGCTGGTCGGTGGTAGTCCTGCAACTGCTATAGCAACTGGTCTTCAAGCCTGATGCCTGATCGTGACATATACATTTGATGGGGATAAAATTTTTCCACTACCTAGACGACATCTTGGTAGTGGCTGCGCAAGCGAGGAGTTAGCAACACAACGCGAGGTGGTGCTGAAAATGCTATCTGAATTCAGCTGGATCATCAATAGGCAGAAGAGCCATCTGGTCCCATCCCAGGAGAATACCTAGGGCTTATTATCAACACAAGGATCTCCCTACCATATCGCAAAGTGGCCGATTTAGACGCGTGCGTCAACAGCGTGATGGATTCCTCGTCACTTTCGGTGAGAGACTGTATGACCCTCCTGGGAATTTTCACAGCAGAAACTCCAGCTGTTCCCTGGGCAAGATTCCATACAAGGATTTTGCAAACATCCTTTCTGAACCAGTGGGATGGCATATCATTGGACCAGAGGATCTTCTTGCCGAGACAGATGCGCCAGGGCTTGGTGTGGTGGATAGCGCCAGGGATTCTGTCACAGGCATGCCTCTCAGCCTGGGATATTGAATCCAGATCACCTCGGATGCCAGTCTCCGGGGCTTTGGCACTCACTTCCTCGGCAGGCAGGTCCAAGGCAAATGGAGCAGGAAGGAGACCAGACACTTAAACCTTTTGGAGTTACAGGCAGCATACCTAGCCATACCGACATTCAAGGATCTGATCCAGGGAGCTTGGGTCAAGTTTATGTTGGACAACCAGACGGCGTAATCAAGAGCCTGCTGTTTGTGCAGTTGGCAGCCAAGATGTTCGTTTGGGACAAAGGACATGTGGAGGCTTTGACAGCAGCCTACATTCCAGGCAGTCAAAATTAGATAGCAGACCATATGAGTCGAGATTTTCCCAACAGCAATGAGTGGTCACTCAACAGGGACTACCTGAGACCAATCTTTGGCAGATGGGGTGCTCCCTCGGCAGACCTGATGGCGACCCCATGGAATGCACAGGTGCCCGGTCCGAGGCAAGATTCCATTGCAATGAGGCACTAGCTCAAGACGCCTTCTCAATTTCTTGGGAATTTCCCCTAGTCTACCTCTTCCCGCCGTTACCTCTAATCCTGAAAGCCCTACTGATAATCACGAGGGAGAACGTCCATGCAATCGTAATCCTACCCTTCTGGTCACGAAGGCCATGGTTCCCACTGCTCTTGCAGATGGTGTCAGTACTCCCAGTATGGCTTGGAATCAATCCTACCCAGGCAGATTGCAACTGACAGCATGGCTTTTGAATCAGCCAGACTGCAGTCTCAAGGCATTTCAGAGGAGGTGATCTCGACACTATTGAAGTCGAGAAAGGCCACAACCAATGCTACATACACCAGGATTTGGAAGAGGTTTACAGTATTTGCTTCAAAATGAAAATTCTCCCCAAACATCGTGCAGATGCTAGAGTTTTTACAGTCAGCACTATAAAAGTACAGGTGTCAGCCTTGCCTTCTTTCACAGGCTGCAAGTGGGCAGACGAGCCACTAATAAAGCAATTTCTTAGAGCAGCTATAAGAGTGAGACCACCAAAGAGGACCCTGTCCCCAGCCTGGGACTTGGGCACATGCTAAGAGCTCTGCTCCAACCCCTATTCGTGCCTGCTGAAACATGACTGCTATGGTTCCTGACAGTCAAGCTGATCTTTCTCACAGTCATAACGTCAGCAAGGAGAGTTTCAGAGCTGGCAGCTTTATCTTGCAAGGATCCTTTTTGCATCATTCTCCCAGACAAAGTAATCTTAAGGCCTTTACCTGCCTTAACCCCCAAGGTGGTCTCGAAATTTCATGTAAATTGAGAGTCGGTCCTACCTAGCGTCACGCAACCGCCGTGACAAGCAGAGGAACTAGATCTCAGACCACTGGATATGGCCAACTAGTTCTCAATATACTTGCACTGCTCTCGGCAGATGTGCAAGACTGATACCTTATTCGTTTTACCGTCAGGGCCTAGGAGAGGAGAAGCGGCATCAGCTAGAATCGTAGCTACCTGGATCACCAAGGTGATAAGCCTTACGTATGAGAAGCAGGGGCTGATGCCTCCACAAGCTAATTCAACAAGAGGGGTGGCAGCCTCATGGGCAGCTTTTTCTAAAATATCAGTGGAAGACATATGCAGGACAGCTAAGTGGAGCTCCTGGAAATCTTCGCTAAACATTACAGTCTGCATGTAACTTCGGCTAGTGCATCAAAATTTGGAAGCGCAGTGGTGTCACCATCCTTCCAAGCAAAATAAAATATTCACTAAGCAGCATTACCAGTTGTTTTTGATTTTGTTACCCCACCCTATATTAGCTAAATCAAATCCCAGGTGTGCACACACGTTCTGCGCATGTGCGATTGGATTTTAAACGGAATTGCATGTCCTTTTTTCCTTGCAAGGATTACTATTGCAAATTTTATTTATTTGCCTCTGAGTTTTTGTATTGTAACTCCTTCCTTTTAATAAAATGTCTTGAGAAGACATTCTGTATACTATTGGAGCCTTTTTTCTTTTTTTTTTTTATATTATCCTGCTGTTCACATTATTGGGATTCGATTGGTTGTCTATGGATCCTTCTGGAGAGGAATGCCAAAGTCTTCCATCGGTGAATCTTTGATTGCACTAAAAGCACTGTTTGACCCCCCTGAATAAGGGAGGTCGCAGGCTTTCTGGTAAGCCTTTTATCTTAATGAGGTGACGGTAAACATGGTGATGAGCACTCAATCTACGTTGTGTGCTGCACAGTGAAGTCACATATTGAATTCCAGCAATTTATGAACAATTTTTTTTTCATTTATATCGGTTTGCACTTTTGTGTGTTTTTTATGCGACTTTGGTTTTATCCTGCATTGTCGCATAGGATTGCACTAACAATAATTATTTTTGTTGCATATAACATAATTTTTTACATTTGCACTGCATAGTTGCACTTTATTTGAATTTATGCTACTTATGGTTATGGTCATATTGCACATTTACAATACTGTGTCATATCTACTTTATATATGTTTTTATGCACAGGGTCTTTTTGTGCTTAAACCTAGTGTTGCACTTCACTATTCATATATTGTTTGCACTTTTGTGCGTTTTTATGCAACTTTATTTTCATTTTGCATTTGTCGCATAGGATTGCACTAAAATTAAATATTTTGGTGGCGTATAACACATTTGCACTGTATAGTTGCACTTTATTTGAATTCATGCCATTTATGTTTATGGTTTTATTGCACTTTAATAATACAGTGTTATATTCATTTTCCTATATGTCTTCATGCACTTGGTCATCTTGTGCTTAAACCTAGCGCTGCACTCTATCTTTTGCATCTGCATGTAACTTCGGCTAGTGCATCAAAATTTGGAAGTGCAGTGGAGTCAGCATCCTTCCAAACAAAATAAAATATTCACTAAGCAGCATTACCAGTTGTTTTTGAGTTTGTTACCCCACCCGGTTCAGCCAGGTTCAGTTTGGCTGAACCGGTATAAAGCATTCATGATGAGAGGTCCGTATGAGATGACATTGTCCTTATGTTTCAATCTGGCCGAGAATTGGGAATCTCCATCCTAGGATACTGATCCAGAGTCCATCCACCATAATACAAGCCTGTTTGGCACGCAGAACATATGCTCTGGCATGTCCAAACAATCTGGTAAGCCTCCTCTTCACATGGTGGTGGTTTTCTTCAGAATCACACATCCCAGCTTTTGGAAATAATTTTTCACACATAGACTTGGACTATATACATATTAAGTTTTTTTGCACCATTATCTATATGGACTTTAATTGATCTATTTATATACATACATGTTTGCTTAATTACCTTCATTTTATTTGTTTTTGAATTCTCAGTGCCATCTGGGCTCACTGTCCATATTGTCTTTGGCACATCACTCTTTAGCGCTACACTTTTTTGTTTTTGGCCAGGAAAACGGAAACCATGTGATTGGATATTTTTTGTAAAGTAAAGCCTTGCCTTATTGAACAAGCTCTGAAGCAATCTTACTTGCAAAGTGCACTGTCAACCAGTATTGACCGGGTTCAACAGAAACCTGCCGACATTCAGCCCGTGTGTATAGCAGCCTGTCCAGCTTCTGTCGAATGGGCATGCTGGAAAAACAGCAGCCGATCGGCATCTGACCAGCTTCTGACCATTGGCTGTGAGCCATGTCCGTTGCGTTCTGGGGGGGGGGGGGGGCAGTGCTGTCCCCCTGTCAGAACATAATAGCACAGCAGAGAGATCGCTGTACTAGCATTGCATAGTTAGTACATCAAGTTTCTTGATATACAGAGTGAGGCCAATAATGTGTAGGCTGCTTTGCTAGGTAGATTGCACTAAAGCTGGCCATACATGTTATATCCACAATATATAGTCACCTTTGGGTCAATCCTTGATCCAACAAATACAGATGTGTGGCATTCACTTTTGTAGTGAAGGGGAGAGATGGGTACACCACTGCTGTTATTAAATAATATTATTTAAAGCGGAACTAAAGACATTAAAAAACTTATGATCAGGCAGGCTGTTCATCGCAGAAGTGACATGAAATGACTCTTCTGCAGCAACATAAACCTTCCTGCCTACTTGCAGCCTTCTGTGGCATGTAAGCTAAGCTAACGAGTCACAAGACACCGGGGAGGGAAAATGGCTAATTGGGCCCAATTTGGACATTTTCACTTAGGAGTGTAATCACTTTTTTTGCCAGCGGTTTAGACATTAATGGCTGTGTGTTGAGTTATTTTGAGGGGACAGCAAATTTACACTGTTATATAAGCTGTACACTCACTACTTTACATTGTAGCAAAGTGTAATTTATTCAGTGTTGTTCCATGAAAAGATATAATAAAATATTTACAAAAATGTGAGGGGTGTACTCACTTTTGTGAGATACTGTAGGTGGTAATAGGCAGAGCTGTCAGAGTCCATAAGTCCAAACCAACAAGTTCATGAGAGTAAAACCATATACCTGTACATAAACTGCGTATTGAAGCAACTGTCTTCAGAGATGAACCGGCTCTGTAAGGTACAAATGAAAAGAAAGGAAGTTCCACCTAAGTGCAACATTAAAAACAGTGGCTTTATTGACACAAAATTAATCCATTCTCCAGCCATCTCTGCTCCTCCTAGTGATGTCCGTCCACCCTGTGGTCCATGCTGGTCAGCGTGAACTTCCTGGTTACACAGGGTGTCCATGCCCCACCCCCTCCGGTGTTTTAGACAACTGGCAGCCCCTGCAGGACTGAGCAAGTGGCAGATGCCCTCCCCACTGATAAGCGCATTCCTTCTGTCATCCTGTGAGTGCTTTTAATCTTGTGTCAATAAATCCACTGTTTTTAATGCTGCACTTAGGTGGTCTTCTTTTATTTACTGTATCTCCTCTTGTTACTTTCTCTGTAAAATAAATTCAAAATCCAACAGGGAGTGAGAGACGCCTTCTTAATGGCTTCATTCTTTCTAAACTGAGACTATACTTTGCTCATGCAGTGGAAAACAAGAGGTTCATTTTGATGTCAGCCCCCACAGCTGCTTAGATCCACCATCCCCTTACCCCCTTGTCACTCAAGGTAAAATAAAGTAAAAGTAAAATACCCAGTAACATTGGATATAAGAAAGCTTGTGACTCACTGCCCTTTCTCCTATGTGACAACACTGTCACATGGGAGCATTCCTCATCCCTGTGTAAGCTGGGTCAAGATCGGCCTGGAATTTACACACTCTTCTCTTTGCTCTTGCAGGCAAATAGAGCATTGAGGAAGTGAAGGTGAACATAACCTAAAGTGGACACATAGGCAAAGCACAGATTCACTTTAAGCACTTGAGTCCCAGGTGTTGGTTTAAAATGATGCAGAGATATTTGTGTTTTATTTGCCCTGGTGCCATTTTAAAAAATCACCCAGACTCCCTAGCGACATCACTTCCTGTTACTACAGAGGATTTGGCAAAGCTTTTGCAGTGGTCCGTGGTTGTGTGTAGGTGGGTGTCCGTCTGGGATGTCACTGGCTGGCGGTAGATGGGTTTCAGTTTGGAGTATTAGTGGTTGGGGGTGGGTGAGTCTGGTGTGTCAGTGGTTGGGGTGGACAGACCAAAAAAAAAAGAAAAAAAAAGAAGGCCAGTTCGCACCACAATTTCTGCATTTCCACAAATGTTTTCAATGTGTTTCTTCGCCTAATTTTTCTTCATCTACATTCAAGGCTTGCATGTTCCATTGCATTTCTGGGGTGTGTTTACATGCGATCCGGTACACCTACCCTGCGATTTGCCATGTTCCAGATGTGTTCCATTCAGAAAAAATGCAGCACGTTTTACTTTTGTTGACTGCACTGGTGTGAACTAGGGCCTTTGGAATACATGGAAAACACTGTGCATGCGTTTTTGATGCAAATAAGTTATAAGATGCATCTGCTGTGAATCAGCCCTCAAGCCTAAGGGTCCTGATTGGTACACCTTGAGTGGGTTGTTCAAGTATGTCCTCGTTTTATTTTGTTTTGATAAATGTAAGGGAATCAGATTGTAATAACGGGAGAAAAAAAAAGGCGTCCAGTAAAAGTACCCGTTTCTGCTTTCATGCTTGTGTAGGCAGTTATTATCCAATGTTGCAAATTTAAAAGCATGCATGTGTACAGCGCTACAACATGAAACTCTGCAAAATGTTGCATTCAACTTGCACTTGTAAAGGCATCTCAATAGAACCTTTTGTGTCCAAAGAAACGCAAAGCACCTCAAGAGATCATTTCTGCATATAGTCAATACAGTGCGGTCTGGGTCAGCATACATAGATGTCAGTACATTTTCATGTATAATATAACGTTTCTAGAGTTCCACCCCCTGCTTGCTAGCTCCATCTGGCTGCGTCCTCATTGATGATGTTGCAATTTTGTGAGTGGAATAGCGTACTGTATTCTGATAGTTCACCTATTCTGTGTCTGTATACAATAAGGCAAGTTTGTTGCACTCTTCTAATCATCAGTTGTAGGTGTACTGATACAGAATGGTCAAACTGTCTCCATCAACCTCTCAGCATCAGCATAGGACCTATGTGCATAGACCATAGGCAGTCCATTAGGGGGGTAGCAGAAGGGCATCACAGAAAGCTGGTTTAGGGAAGACAGGAAGCAGAAGTCTGGCTTTGATTATGGTTTTGCTTTAGATCTGAAGTTAGGAACTACAAATTCAGCAAAAAAAAAGCAATTTACATTTTTATGACTGTGCTGTACAGTAATTTGTAGTAAAAGTTTGCTGTACCCTCCAAGACATGCCTATGCTTTCGATATGCAAATGAGCTCAATGGCTAATCTACCAGATAAAAGTTGTAGGACTCATGGCTCTCTGGTGGCTAAATAACTGGCACTGTGGCGACATATAAGCAGACGTGAGGGCAGCAGCTGTAGGCCAAGGGGAGACCAGAGGTCTTGGAGATTACACAAAATAGTTGAGAAGATTGTTTTAAAATAGGGGGGAGGTCCCGAATTATTTGGTAATATTTTCATGCACCAGTTTATACAACATTTTCAATCATTGCCTTTTGACATTGCTATGCTCAATCTGTGAAATAAATATATATTCAACCTAAAATAGGGGAGGATGGAGTTATGGACTTATAAAAAGGTAGTAAAAGTGCTCCATTTTTATTTTTACAGTATGGATGGAAGAGACTCTTTAAATGTAAACTCCTTGTTTTGGGTAAAATCTACAAACAGAATCATAACAAAAGCCCAGGAATAAAAAAAACTTGAGCACCTTTACTTTAATTGTGTGCTGGCGAAGGTCAAAATTTCCTACTAGCTAAATGCCAGCATTAAAAAAAACAAAAAAAAACCCAAAAAAATTCCATTGTTAGAAACGCCAGGTATTTCGTGGTACGTTTGAGGGAGCAGCAGGGAAAGGCAAGTACAAGTCAGGGGTTTAAAGAGATTCTGGTAATGTGCCCTGATTGTGCAAAAGTGAGTCTCAAAGCATAGGTCTACTTAAACATACTGATATTGTGTTGTAAAGCCCACAGCTGAGCTTTCAGGGCCAGTTCACACCAGATGCAGTTCTGTGCGCTTTTTTTCTGCACTAAAATGCATGAACAGTGTTTTCCATGTATTCCAATGGCTCTAGTTCACACCATGCAGTCAGTTTCTGTGCAGAAACTGACCGGAAACTGACTGCATGGTGTGAACTAGAGCCATTGGAACACATGGAAAACACTGTGCATGCATTTTTTTGCAGAAAAAAAAGCGCACGGAACCAAGTCTGGTGTGAACTAGCATTCAATAAGTGTAAAAAAAAAACAAAACAAAGATTAAATATATTTCTTTTGTCCACCCAACAGCTTTTGGATAAGACCTGCATATTAACAAATACTAACATATTGTAGACTTTTATCAAGAAGGGTTAGGTAAAAAGAAAATCCCATAAAAGTAGTACTATAACCATAAAGAAATTTATTTTTCCAGTACATGAATTTCCACAAAACTGCCAGTGATCTGAAAGTTTTTTTTTTTTGCATAAATAGGGCATTGTGGCTGTAAATATTGACTAAATCTATTGTTTAAATTAGGTAATTTAAAAGCAGTATATCTGCGCTGTCATTTAGTGTGAAGCAAGGCATCACTTGCAACGTAAAACCGGACGATCTGTTAGATCAGAAGTAAAAACTGAGGAGCCATTCAAAAAATGACTATGTTATATATTTAGTCTCTTTATCCATTTTATTTCACAGGTCTCTTGGCCCAATGGCTAGTAGTTCACACATGCTCCACTGATGGCAAAGATGAGATGTCCATTATTATGAAGGCATTGTTTACATGTTGTTGAATCCCATCATTCCTTTCATGTTGCCAGCAGCTCCTTGTTGAAATTGTCTCATCATCGACTGAAGGCCTGCCATTCCACCTGCAAACAAAAGAACATTATATCATCTCCAAGACCTTCCTCACCACCTTAAACTGCAGGTAAAAGCACAGAAAACCAAAAGTATGTAACTTGCAGCATTTTGACTTTCCATAAATGATTTTTTTTTTTAATTAACTTGCAATGTGGCTCTGAACTTGCTAGAAAATGTCACTACAATTTCCCAGCACAGCCCCCTCTCTTCTACCATGTTATATCCCTCTCCTCTTCTGGTAGTGTGTAACCAATGCGTGGGCCCAGTTCCCCCACCTCCTTACATAACATATTATGCTGGCAGCCGGGGAAGGAACAAATGAGAATACTATAAAGTGTCATTTGAGTGAAAGTTCTTAATCTACAGACATCGCATCTAAGATGGCAGCGCTCCAAACTCAGGGTATATGGATTTCTACACTTTTTACAGATAAACATACCTTGAAAAAAAGCGGAGCTCCATCCAAAAAGGCAAGTTCCACTTTAAGGCCTCCTCCCCTGCTCCTGTTTGTGAAATGGAACTTTTGGGGAAGGAAGGGTACCCAATCTTAACAGGTACCCGCTCCCACCACCTAGGCAATTGGAAGCAGAAGTTCTCCTTCCTTCCAAAGTCTTCTGGGACACACGATAGGTCTCAGAAGACTGCGGGACCATTCACAGTGCGCAGCGGGCACAAGCTATCACACCCGGGTGCCCATAGTAAAGATGCTGGCACTGGGGAGAGAGGACACAGGGTGAAAATGGTTGGGCCAAGCACAGCGCTGGATCAGGTGACAGGTGAGTGGCTGTTTATTAAAAGTCAGCAGCTACAGTTTTTTACACAGGAGACTGGAGCTCCTCTTTAGGCCTGGTTCACACATATGCGTTTTTTGGTGCTTTTTTTGCAGAAATGCACTACACACCATTTAACATGGTTTTCTATGGGGACACGTTCATATCTATGCTTTTTTTTCAGCCGCTGCGTTTTTTGGAAAGGGTCAGGGACTTTTTTTAAACGCAAAATGGTGCTTTTTGGTTCAATAGACTTCAATGGAGACGCTGCAGAAAAGCATGTAGTGCATTTCTTTATGCGTTTTTGATATGTTGTTAATCTGCCCAACAACAAATTGGCCAAAAAAGAAAAGCAAATAAACAATAATTACCTGTCCAACTACCAACATTGCTAAACTCAGCTGGGTTGAAGAAATATTCTTGCTCAAAGACCAGCATTGGACCCTTCTGGGAGTATCGGGCTCGCTGAGACGGCCATCAGTCCAGGCACCAGGCGGATCCAGACTTCCAGAGTCGGGATGACGCGGTGCCTGGACTGATCTGTGTGACATCAGACCGCTCTCTGCTGAAAATGGGTCACAGGAGTGCAAATGGACATGCACTCCTGTGACCCTTAGGAGAAGCCCAGCTGAATGAGCTCAGGCTGGACTTCTTTAAAGCTCTGACACAGACTGACACTGCTCACAAAAAAAAAACCCCAAACAAAATCATAATATTTTTCTTTACAGAATTGTATACCAGTTAATAGGCTTAATACACAACATGCGTCTATCAGTCAGATTGTATGCATTGCTCTCTGAAATTTATTAAAACGTATTCAATTTAGAAATGTATTGCAACATTTGCTGTAATTAAAAAGTATCCATTGTACTTACCCATATGCTGTAAAACTCTGGGGTCCATCATTTTTGCCATTTGCTGGTTTAGTTTGGCCATTTGTGAAGGATTTACATTTTTTGACATGTCACCGCCTGTAAACAAAATGGAAAAATTTACAGCGACACAACATGTCCCGCAAAAGACACTGCAATGTATTGATGAACCTATACATAACAGAACATTATAAATCTGCACACAACAGATCAAACTGTGTTGATACTTTAGGGCGAGCCCTGTAAAGCCTATGTTTTAAAATGTGAACTCTTTCAGAATAAAATGATTTTCTCTATTCTAGAGACTTACCTTTGAATAGTCCTTTGATACCTCCCATTTTTTTAACCATTTGTGCAAACTTTGTATACTGTGCTAGCAGCTCCTGTACGTCTCTTGTAGATACTCCAGATCCTCGGGCCACTCTCTGAATTCTGCCAGGCTGTTTACTGAAGAGTTTGGCACCATCTGTGTTATCAAGTTCTACAAAGAATATGAACAAGAATTATACAATGAGTGACTCTTTATCTTCAGGTGTATGCTGCACACTGTGGCTGAGATGGGCTTTCTTCCACTAACAAGGGAAGGGAACATACGAAATATAAAGCAAGAAAATTTAAACGTATGTAGTTTACAGAAGATGGTCAGGAATGAAATACAGCCATTGCTGACTGAATTCTGAAAATGCTAGTTGACTGGCTGCTATGATTACCCAATGGCTTAAGTACTGCCTAGACAGTGACCAGTAATAAGCCAAGTCAATAAAGCAGGTAAAACACAAGAAGTCCTTGCTCGCATACTTGTTCCAGGCAATGACAAAGTAAGAAGGTCACATGACAGCCAGGCAGCAAACAGTGGTCAGCAAAGGCAGCCTATAGCTTCTCTCATAGCAGATTTCTTTAAAGTAAACTTCCATCACCAACATGGGTGGTGCAAACTAAGTATCAAGGTGGTATAAAACCGAGGATGCTTTCAGTAAAAAACAGATTTCAAAATGATCAGCAAGTCCCGATCTTTAAAACGGAACTGAAGTCAGGAAAAAAAAAATAATAATAAAAAATAAAATACCTGCCCAAACGTTCATAAAAATTTAAACTAAATGCACTTATTAACTAACCCAGATTTTAATCTTGCACAAGATGAGTAGTGGTTTTCTGTCACCACCACACTTTGATGCCAGCACCATGTTTGAGCTTATTCCTTGCCCTTCTTTGTGAAAGCCTCAGCTGCCCACAGTGCACAAAAAAAATGTCACCAACAGCTTCTATGGCAACCGTAATGCTACTCTTGTATGAAAGCCGAACAGCATTACAAAGATTGATCCAGCATTGCACATGAATCTGCCTGCTTTTACAAATGCTGCTCTGCCATTCATTCATATGGAAATCATTCTCTCTTTGCTGTGTATTTTTTACTTCATGAGTAAATGATCACATTGGAGGGAGAGAAAGGCACAGCGAGAGCTGGGGAAGTAGACGGCACATATTGGTAGCTCTGTTATGTTAAGGCGGCTGTAGCTGTACAACTGTGCATGCATTGTAAAACGTGGCTAAATGAGAAAAGTGCAAAATAAAATAAATGAAAAGCTTTACAAAGACCAACGCTGGATACACATCATACAACTTTTGTTGTTCAATTTCCTTTAGATTTACCTTCAACTATGTGCAAGGCCCTGCCTGATTGCATACAAATTGAAAGTGTCTACGTTTGACCTCAAATTATATGGTTTTGTTAAATATAAAGAAAAGTTGTACATGAAAACTGTATAAGGCCCCTTTCACACTTTTACGACACGACAGTTGTACAACTGTGGACCCGATTTTGCCCTGCGATTTGAAGTCCAACATGCATCTGACTAAAATAAACAGGGATCCGACTTTGATCCCCGACAATACCAGGCACTGTTTGGTATGAATCTTTAGGGGGAATTCCATGCAAAAAAAAAACCCAGAAGCCATTAACCCCTGCAGCGCCAGAAGTTCACCAGCAGGAAGAGTACCAGGCATCCCTGCACAGATTTCTATAGGATCCAGCTGCCTGCACAATGTGGGACATACTTTATTACAGATAAAGTAGCTCACTAAAGCTATAGGGGTTTTTATGGCTAAACCTCAGCTTTAAAAACATGAAGCGTTCTTAAAATACTGTTTGGCTACACAAACTACATTACTGTAGTGTAAATGACTGCATATTTACTATATGTGTTAACAATAACAAAGGCTAATGAGGACTTACCCTGGTCATTCATGCTGTCCATTATGGTCATAAGCTTCTTCAGACGAGCCATTGACTCCTGCTCATTGCCCTTACTCATAAAATCCTGTCCAAAGCCAGGAATCATTCCCTGTCAACACAAATGAGAGATCTTTTTGAATACCACCATTAAGTACTACCAATGTGTATCTACTATTCTACCATAATAAATTCAAAATAACCATCATGGGGCATAGCCGTCTTTACCTAAAGATGAACAACACACAAGGAGTTTATGGAGTAAGCAGTTCAGACCCTCTAAAGCAGTGGTTCTCAACCCCTGTCCTCAGGACCCACTAACAGGCCAGGTTTTCAAGATAACAGAAAAATAAGGTGATATCATTTGCTGCTCAGTGATTGCAGTATTCTAGTCTGCATCTCCTCAAGGTAATACTTAAAATCTGGCCTGTTAGTGGTTCTCGAGGACAGGAGTTGAGAACCACTGCTCTAAAGGCTTATTCACATTGCAGCAGTTTTGACCCCCAGCCTACTAGGGTATATATACTGCATATTGCAGTAAATGTATAAGTAATGGAAAGAACATGTATGGTTACTCCTCATTCACAGAAAGTATTATGTAAATCCATGTAGGCATAACAAACTTACCAAAATCTGGCTAAAAGGACCCATTTTCATGATATTCTGAAACTGCTCATACATATCTCTCAGTGTGAACTGACCTTAATTGTAAAAAAAAAAAAAAAAGAAGTACACATCAAATATAATTCAGATTTACATAACTTTATACCAAAATGCAACAACACGCTTTTGCTACGTATAATACTGCATTAATATTGCAAACTTTCACTGTTTTTTTTTTTTTTGTTTTGTTTTTTAAAAGGGTAAATTTATTGGAATTCACAAAATTTTACATTTCCATATCACATTTCACTTTTTCATACAATGTCAGCAAATTACATTACAGACTATTATCATTTATTTAAACCATATAACTGTTGATATATATGTATACCATTTTTATCTTAGAAAATAACCAATAAAATTGCTGATTACACAAGTCATCCGCTTTACTGTTTCTTTCTCAATCCCCATTATTGTGCATCCTATCCATGTTCCACATATGACATTTGTTCCTTCACATCTTATGTAATTGTCACTTTTGTCATCCTATCATTAACAATAACGATAAGGCTTTTACACTGCAATATCTCCAGAAGTATTTTTAATCCATTTTCCCCATACTTTGTCAAACTTTTTATTGCTACCTCTGACTTGATATGTAAGTTTATAGGGGGGGGGGGGTCTGAGTTTTTCCATTGTAGAGCCAGTGCTTTCTTAGCATAACAAAATACTATTCTCAGAAGGGTCTTCTGTGATGTGGGCAATTCCTCCTCCTCCAGGTCCCCAAGGAGACAGCTGGCCGGGGAATATATATTTGGAAGCTCAAGTTTCTCCATGTAAGTAAGGATTGTCTTCCTATATGACATTACCTGAGGGCACTGCCATACCATATGGAAGAAGTTCCCCACCTCTGCATTGCAACGGGGGCACTTCGGGGATTCCCCCCTACCCATTTTGGGTAGTCGTTCTAGTGTATAATAAATTCTATGTAAATAATTGAACTGAAGCATTTTATCTCTAGCTGAGATCATTGAGGACAACATTGTATCCAACACCTCCAGCCAGGTCTCCTCCCCAAGGGACGGTATATACATCTTCCACTGTGCCGCCACCCTCTCCACCCTGGGGGTAGAGGATGACAGCAGAGCCGAGTAATACCTAGAGATCATTTTTACATGATCTTCTTCAGCGATCATTTTTTCCATTTTAGAAGGGGAGAGAGTTATTTTACCCCTACCATATTGAGCCATTGCAGCATGACGTAGCTGGAGGTATCGGAAGAAGAAAGTATTGGGGATAGCGTACTCAACTTTCAGGTCTGTAAATGATCTAAAGAATCCATCTCTGAACAGCTGATGTGCATACTTAACCCCATATGCTGCCCAGCACACCCCATCCGGTACTTTAGCTATTTCTTTAAGCTGGGGGTTATGCCATAGTGGGGAAACTTTCACTATTAATTCTTAAGAATAACTTTCTACAGAACATGCATGGACTTCTACAGTAAGAGGCATCATGGAGATATATAACAAGGTTACAGCCCCAGTCCTTGCCTTGGCTGCAACTGAATTAAACCTGACCGGATCATTTCATTTTGCTTGTTTAGAGTGTAACTTGACTTCTCATCAAATCTGTCTTTGAACTTTGCAAACTGTCACACTTGGTTTCCCAGAAATACAGGTCTGTAAGCCTGGCTCAGACTTAGCTTAGGAGATGCAGCCCGATTTGCAACTACCTGTGTTGCTAATTTGTTTGATACATTTTCCTCATGATGTATATAGACCCCAGATAAAAAAAAGCCTCCATGTTAACATGCACATGTACTTACCATGTTTTAATTTCTCTATAAGAGCTTCATTGTCATCCAGTTTTAACTCATTCACTTTATCGATCAGCCCTTCAATGTCTCCCATTCCTAAAAAAACATACACAGATTGATCAAACGAGATTGAAACAAGTTAGACAGCTTAATGTACAAAGTTTACAGATAGTGTATAAACACTCATTTTGCAGTTAGCACTTACCCAGGAGTTTGCTGATAAAAGGCTGTGTTTTAAATGGTTCAAAATCATCTATGTGTTCTCCAGTTCCAATGAAAATGATGGGACTCTTTGTTGCAGCAACCCTGTGGATAGTTGATTATATAAGTTTTAAGATGACACAAATGTAATGTTTATTTAGTAATGTCATTTTGTAGTCAATGTGTTCACTGGAATTTACTATGGTTCTAAGCAAAGTCTAAAAGAACTGATGTAAATGGGAAATTTAAAAGAGAAGTATGGGTTAATAAATACATTTACCTAGATAGATGCAGCATCTATCTGATGATGCATCTGTTTCTGTCCCCAGCCGCTTCTAAGACTTATAATTAAGTGATCAAAGACCGTTGATCAGTGAGTTCTCAGCCTTCAGTGAGCAGGGAGCCAGTCACTGTCAGTCACCAGCTCTCTGCCCCTCTAGCACTCACAGGAGCGCCGGTCTGTGGAGGGGCGGGAGCGGATGGCTCAGTTGAGAGGCAGAGCCAGCTGCCAATCCAGGCATCTGGGTGGATCCTGACTGTAAAGTCAGGATCCATCCAGAGCCTGGAACCGACTGAGCAACATCAGCCGGCAG
The DNA here is from genome assembly GCA_037952835.1 of Lithobates septentrionalis. NCBI lineage: Eukaryota > Metazoa > Chordata > Amphibia > Anura > Ranidae > Lithobates > Lithobates septentrionalis. The sequence goes on along the minus strand of JBBDGP010000232.1, from coordinate 500,563 downwards.
CATGTTTCAGCCTGCTGTTGGCTGAAAACGGATCACAGGATTGCAGAACAAACTGCACTCCTGTGATCTCCAGGAGAACTACAGCCAAAATAGCTTTGGCTATAGTTCTCTTAACATTCTCAGTGTAGGAAAATGGAATGATCTTTTTTCTCTATGTATATTACCATTATTAGTTGAACTGAGTACATTCATTCCAGTCATTGCTAAAACTTTCAAAATGATTCTGAAACGGTTGTAACATCAGATTGGCCAGCAGATGGAGCTGGAAGAAACGCTAAATGTGTGACTCCTCATTTTCCAAAAAGCAAGAAGTGACATCTTAAGCCGACTCAATCTATGGGCAGACTGGTTGTACTAAAGTTGATCCCTCGATCAACTTCAGCCCAACCAGCCTGTCAGATATTTTGCATGTCATCATTGCTGGCGGCTACAGCAGCTGACAGTGATCATAGCGTTCTACCGACAGGGGAAAAAAAAACCACGCCAGCATAATACAATAGCGCAGCAGGAGGGATTCCTACATCTACATAGTCAATCACGCAATTTTCTTTCCTTCCACCTGTGGTGGAAGGAAGGAAAATCGTATAATCCATGGTTTGGTTTAAACAGTAGTGATGCACTGTAAACATTTGCAATCTAAGCACTAAAGGAGTTTAGCTTGTAAAAACAGGGTCAATTTTAGGTAGACTTCATATATTTTTGTGACATCTATGCCATTTCACACAGGCCATTGGATGGGTGTGTGTACAGTTATGATATAAACAGCATACTTACGCACTAAGAGCTCCTCCTCCTTTTGCATGACCATCCAACTTGGTTACAATGACTGATGCTACATCTACTTTATCCTTAAAGGCTTTAGCTTGGGATTCACAGGCTTGACCAATGGATGCATCCATGACATAGACAATATTATCTGGTTGCTGAAATGCAAATATAAAATTATATACACATAGAATATATAGGAAATGTATACATGGATGCTGAAAATAGATTTCTTACCCTAACTACCATAAAACAAGAATGCGCACAGGCAACCTTGTACACATGTCTGACCTCCCTCCATTGTCCAGCACAAGTTTTAGGCTTGGTTCACACTGGTGCGCTGTGTGATATCGCATGTTATTTGCACGGCACTGCAAATCACATGCGATGTCTGTGCGATGCGATTTCAGCCATACAGATAGTATGGCTAAATTTGCATTGCAAAAGGACAATTATTTTTTGGTCAGCACCAGATTCAGATTGCATGGGTGTTCACACCCATGTGATTTGACTCAGGTCCCAACTGACAGTTCGCACTGCGATATGTGAACCGATCTGGGGGTGTCGTTAACTTTGTATTGACAGCAGTTCGCATAAGGCAGTATAAACTGCCTTGCGAGTCAGATGTGATGCGGGAACACGCAGTGGATTCGTAGGGTTCCCGCATTGCACCAGTGTGAACTGAGCCTCAAAGTGAAGGAAGACCTAAGGACAGCTACGCACTCAGTTTGTATACAGATATGAACATAAATATGTGTTTTATAACACATATGGTCACATGTGTACGTGCATAGGAGACAGCATTGTTCCCAACTTGGGGAAAGCAAAAGTATTAACAACCACCTTCCTACTGGCCAGTGTGTGTGTGTGTGTGTGTGTGTGTGTGTGTGTGTGTGTGTGTGTATATATATATATATATATATATATACACACACACACACACATTATATATATATATATATATATATATATATATATATATATATATATATATATATATATATATATATATATATATATATATATATATATATGTGTGTGTGTGTGTGTGTGTGTGTGTGTGCACATACACATATATATATATATATATATATATATATATATATATATATATATATATATATATACATATACATACATACACATACATACACACATATACATATACACATCCTGGTAGGGAAGTGGTTGTACCGAGATTATGGTTGAGGCTACAACCATGATCCCGGTGTCATTTTTTTACAGCCAGCAATTCTTTTTCCATTTAAAAAGTATTCCCAATCAGCTGGGCAGCCACTGGAATACTTTTACACCACCACCACCGGGCTCTCCGGAGCGATGCGACTGGTGGCATCCATACAGTGAGAGGAACTGGAGCAGTTTCTCCCATTGTGTGACGTAAGAACCGGCGAGCGTCGACCATGTCGTCACTTCCGGTTGCAGGCTGTTTTATTGTCCGCATAGCGGACAGTAAAGCAGCAGATCAGACCGATCTGTGTCTGATCGGCTGCACTGGAGCCCAAAGGCGAGATGGGAAGGTCCAATTCACTGAGAGGTGGATGGTGGAGGTTTATTTGCATATCCATTGATTTGTGGCACGGAATGTATTACATACTTGCAAGAGTGAGGGACATTCACAAATTTTTGAATCATCACAAGTGTTGGACTTTTATTCACTATATTTTATTGTTTGGAGTTTTTGATGATATTCACTTTTATTATTTATATATCATACGATTCATTTACTGCTGAATAAGCGCACCATTATTTGCATATTTTATTTTTAGGAGTGAGAGTTCATTGAATGGTAGCAGCTGTTCTGCTTTGTTCACAATAATTAATTTTCTCATAGCAGCGCACAAGATCTTTATCATATGTTAGGTATCTATTTACTCGGCATAACATCATCTTTCAGATTATACAAAAAATGGACTAACTTTAAACATTTTTTTTTTACCCTTCTCCGAAAGCCTATTGGCCCGAGGCAATTTACTGAGAATTTACTGATCCTGTCAAAATTGGCAATATAAGTGATTATTTAATAACTAAAATGTACAGCGGAAAAAAAAAAAAAAAAAAAAAAAGGAAGGAGCATAGTGCTGAGCTTTGGTTTACCTTGTAAGAAGCCTGCACTGACTTAATGCCTAGTATACAATAATGCACTAATAATGATGGGTAAGGAAGGCATGCTTACTATAGCATTAGAAACTTGAAGCATTTCTTCAAACAATGAATCTTCCTGCTTGTGTCGACCACTTGTGTCTACAATAATGATTTCAAAGTTTTCATTCTTAAATTTCTCAACACCTTCATATGCAATGTTCACAGGATCCATCTCTGTGTAGCTGTACGAGAAGACATTTCAAACACATAAAATGTTACACACACACACAAAAGAAAACGCAGAGTCCAGAGCACAAATAAGCATTCCATATAAATAAAGTAACAGCTAAAATGCCTACTAACACGTATCCCAGCTTCAGAATTTAAGATGAAAGTGCTCATGGACAACAAACCGTTTAGCCAATAGAAATAATAGTACTTAAAGTGGTTGTATTGCCCGCTTGGTGATTTTTACCCACAGGGGCAAAAATTAAGTAAACAATTAATATCTCCTAAACCTGTACGGTTTAGAAAAAAATTCCCTGCATGCAGCCGCTGACATCAGCGGCGCATGCGCTCTGAAAGCCCGGCGTAGCGTGCCTGAATTTCAGAGCTCCTTGCCGGAACAGAGGGCTCCAACGCACATGCGTAGGAGTGACATCATTGCAGGCCTGGCCACTCACAACGTCAGAGCCTGCGAACCCGGAAGAATACGCCAAGGGAACATGTCAGCTCCCTCAGCGGTGACCGGGCGCCGCTGCAGGGGCTTAGTTCTAAGGTATTTCATAATGTGCTAGTCTTCGTTCTAAGGTATTTCATAATATGCTAGTATGTGATGCATACTAGCACATTATGCTATTGTCTTGCATGTTTTTTTTTTTTTGTTTCAGCGGTTTACTACCGCTTTAAGAGAAATTATGTATTTACAAATGGGCAACAAATAATCAGGAATTGACAAATCTTAGGAGTCAGGAAAAGCCAATCTGCCAAAGAGAATTACATTGGTCAGCTAAAATTTTTAAGTATTTTTTATTCTTAGTGGTATGTGTTCTCTGGTTATTTTAGAACTGGAATAGCTGGCCAGCTGCACTCACAGACTCTGTTGTCAAACAATTAATTTCAACAAAAAAAGAAGTATCCCGTAGAATTATATGTACATTTATTGTATTTTATGCATGTTATTAACCTGTAAAGCCTCCCTTGTGTAGATATCTAAAAGCCCCAAGATTACTGCTGCTAGCGCAGTCATCTTGGATGTGATGCAATAGTATTCCTCTTCACTACTACCCCAGCAGGGAGGGTGGTAAGGAAGTGAAGGGCCTCCTTTTAAACCGGCTGCTGTTTGCGATTAATGTGTAGTATGTAATTACCCGTATTTATCGGCGTATAACACGCACTTTTTTCCCCTTAAAATCAGGGGAAAATCGCGGGTGCGTGTTATACGCCGATCCCTTGCGATCCCGACCTCTCAGATCTAAAAAAATCGCCGACCGATTTGAAAATGGCGCCGAAATACACAGTGCCGGTCCTCGGCTCTTCTTGGCCACTTTCGGCTTCACTCGAGCGCCGCCCGAACCTAGCCGAGTGTACTCGGCTAGGTTCGGATAGCTCCGCTCACCGTCACGCCCATCCCGAGTGGAGCCGAAAGTGAACGAGAGCCGCCGAGGACCGGCTCTGTGTATTTCGGCGCCGGCGGCGTCATTTTCAAATCGCGGTCGGCGATTTTGAAGCTCAGCGAGCGGCAAGGCTGGACTGGGGCAAGGCTGGACTGGGGCAAGGCTGGACTGGGGCAAGGCTGGACTGGGGCAAGGCTGGACTGGGGCAAGGCTGGACTGGGGCAAGGCTGGACTGGGGCAAGGCTGCACTGACAAGGCTGCACTGACAAGGCTGCACTGGGGCAAGGCTGCACTGGGGCAAGGCTGCACTGGGGCAAGGCTGCAATGATGGGCATTTAAATGTAAGTTTTTTTCCCTTCAACTTCCCTCCTAAAAGTTTTTTTTTTCCTTAAAATTCCCTCCTAAATTGGGGTGCGTGTTATACGCCGATAAATACGGTAACTGCACTGACAAACTACGGTTGTGTTCTTTCCCTGCTTCCTGTATGAAACCCAAGCATTTTGTATTGTTTTGTTCTAAGTCAATCTGTATGCTTTGTCTTGCCCGTTTTGACAACAATAAAGCACCTTTGGTTGTACAAAAAAAAAAAATAAAAAAAAAATAAAAAAAAGGAAGTGAAGGGCAGAGGAGCAGGGCTAACACAGATAACAGTTAGATACTCCCAGAAAAGGAGAGGGTTATGATGTACATGGAGGGGGAGGGTTGTACTAGGGAACTGACTCTTCCTGGAGTAGCTACATTTTGTGGCAATTACACAAACAGTTAGACCCCTTTCACACTGAGCCGCCCTGGGCATCGGTATTAAAGCGGCTCTATTCTTAACGCTGCTTCACCGTCGTTTTAGCGGCGCTATTCGGCCGCTGGCGGGGCGGTTTTAAGCCCCGCTAGCAGCTGAAAAGGGGTTAAAGCTGCAGCGGCGAATTGCCGGCGGTATAGCAGCGCTGCCCCATTGTTTTCAATGGGCAGGAGCGGTGGAGGAGTGGTGTAGTCACCGCTGCAAAGAAGCTGCTGGCAGGACTTTTTGTGACGCCCTGCCAGTGCAGCGCCTCAGTATGAAAGCACTCGGGCTTTCACAATGGGTTTGCAGCTGAGGCTTTTTTTAGGCGCTATTTTTAGTGCTGTAGCGCCTGAAAAACGCCTCAGTGTGAAAGGGGTCTTAATAGAAATTCATTTATGGAAAGGAAAACATTGCAAGTAAGTAAGAAACTACATTCACGTATCTAAGCCATGGAGAACTTTCCTAAATTCTACAAGCCATAACATATATAAAAACATTAAACACCAATCATTGTTTGAACACTCGCCACAAGTATGGAAAACTCAATAGAGCAGCTTATCCTTGATGGTCTTATATCTATGCACTAATCTTTATAGAAAAATATAGTCAAACTCAAGTTGTGACTCTTTACACTACGAATTCCCAAAACACTCTTTGAATAGCATATCTTTTAGGACTCATTCAAGCATCTGATTAGGATCCAGGTGTGGCAAATATCGGCGTAAATCTGTAGGGGGGGTGGGGAAATAAGGTGTGTGATCTGCTGTGGCCAGGAAGTCATCATACTTGCTGTACCATGGCCCACCATGTGAATGAGGCCTGTATCTACTGTTAGTCTTTCTTGAACTTGGTTTTCAACTTGACTACCTGCAAAATCACTGGTTGTAACATGTATCTGATTAACCTGCCACAGATTATCTGGCTAGAAAATGACCAAAGACATATCATACCTGGCTTCTGAAAGTAAGGCTGGTATCAACACCAAAATAAGATTCCATGAATTGGAGTAGATTACTAGAAGTCTTTAGTCAAATAAGCACCTTACAGCAGCAAACGCTATGGCGCTTGGTCATAGGACTATAATTATTGAGCCTTATGACCAAGCATTGCCATAAGGTGGGCAAAAGCTGGTGAGTCAGAACTAAGGTAGTGTGGATGAAGGCTGATATGCAGGCAGCAGCACTGTGCATTTGTGTAAATTGGTATAAAGTTCTATCAATCATCAGGTCTTCAACTATTAATTAAAACTGAACTAGTATTACTAGAGGAACTCAGGAAAGCTATCTGTTACATTGAACATGTGACTACAAGTTTATACATATTTCTGAAGTATAGGCTGTGCCTATGAGCTGAGCTTTGTTACACAGGATATCTGGAGATTGTGACTACACAGCCAAGAATCGCCTCTGCTGTGCATTGGCCAACTAGTGTTTTTTCAACAATTAACTACTACACTGGAAGTTACATGTCATATATTCCCAATTGCACTGTTCACTACAGTCCTAAAAGATGTTTTACAGATTTTACTCCTGAATAATGCAAAGCATATAGGAAACACCATACCTGCCATAGAATGGTATTCTGGCTTTTGTAGCATTCTGTTTCAATTGATCAAAGGCTCCTGTAAATGCACAACAATGTACAGGTTAGGTTTACCAACAGAGCTGTGTATTAGGGCTGGTTCACACCAAAAATCACACATGAACAAGCTGTGCATTCCTGTACGATTCACATGCAGTTCTGTGCAGTGTGATTTCAGCCCATTCATTTTGAATGGAGTGGAAAATCGCAACACACTGTACCATGCGATCCAGTAGAGGGCCAAATGATCTGTTTGTGAAGTACGCTGGAGGTACCATTAACTTAATATTGACACCCTTTGCAGCGCGCTCTGAACGCAGTGCAGAAAATGCGCACGGAATACCAGTTTTTCATCACCACGTTATGGTATGAACTGGCCCTTAAATAACGTGGCTACAAATGTTAATGAACATATAGAAGACTTATTATGCCTATTTAATGGTAACACTATCTTCAGGGAGCTGCGGTTTTCTGCACTGGATAAACACAGGTCACCCACTGGGACACATGGAAAATAGTTTTTCATATGCCCCATTCACATTCCAATACTGATGGAATGCAGTATGGGGAAAAACAGCAGGTCTGCAATTTTTCACAGCACACTGGATGGCACCATATGATACCGCACAGCAGCGCAACACACCGCTCAGCTGTGCAAAGACATGAATGAAGTGTCACTATGTAATAATTAATAAAGTTAAAAAACAAGTAAGCATTGTGATGTTCCAAGACGAGCACTGGACCACTCCTATCCAGAGCGGACATGGATAGTAGCCAGTTGCGGGCTATTGTGAACCTAGCCAAAGCCAACATTTTTGCAAATGTTAGAGCCCAGTTACATTTTTGTTGGTGCTTTAACATGCATTACTATTTTTTTTTAATCAGATTTTATTTTTGAATGTTTTAATATAACAAATTACAGACAGGACAGATATTAAACAACAAGAACAAAAAAGAAAAAGAAAATCTACAATATTTTAATAATGAATTCCCTTTTCTTTCCTTCTTCCTTCCCTTTAAGCAAATATATCAGCAACATTATATTTTATAGCATGCATTACCTTACATGGTAACACTTATTGCGTTAAGGCAGTCCAACGTACGAAATTGTCTTGAAAACCATACATGTCACAAAATGTGAATCACAACACACTGTAATGCACTATGGCAAGTTGCAGCATGTTGCAACCCATATGCATTCAAAATTAATGTCCGTTGTTGCACACTACCGCAACACGTTCAGGTAAATGGGCCCCTATGGAAACAGAGGAAGTGGTAAAACCCCTGTCGGGTTATTACTTCTGTGTCCCTGGGAAGAGTGATGGTGAATCTAACATTCTGTGTCACTGAAAGAGGCAAGGATAAATCTTCCAATAAGGACACCCTTTTAAAAGAAGATTTCCCCCATATTTTCTGCTATATTTGTAGGACTGGAAGTATAGGGGGTTTTAACCATTTTGCTATGCTATCCAAAATGGGAAAATGAATAAATAAAATGTTCTGGCTTAAGCTGTATATATTACAATTACAAGCCCATTCTAATCTTCTTCACCAGTGAAAAGGATTGATGTGGTATATAATCTTCTTTACAGACACTTACCAGCTCTAAATGTGTCAGCACAAATCAAACATGTTTTCCATCCTTTCCTCTGATAATAGTAGGCCAGCTGTAACAAATTAAAGGCAATGTGTTTGTCTGTGTTAGTCTAATATAAAACCTGTCCACATTACACAGTGCAGAGATCAGTAGGAATGATTAGCTGCACTTAAGCCAAGAGGGCCAAAATCAGTACATTCTACATTACCTTTGAACAGGTGGTTGTTTTCCCACTTCCTTGTAACCCTACAAACATTATGACATTTGGCTTTCCTTTAGTAGGTGTCCATGCCTTTACTCCTGGATCCACCAGCTGCAGGAGACAGAAAATTGGCCATAAGCATATCATAATTTCAATGTACATTTTAGTTTAGTAAACCAATATCAGCATAAATTGTCAGCTGATATAAAGCAGTGAGTATAAGTATGGAGGTGAGGACATAGTCTGATCTGCATACTTGTTCTTGGTCCATGATATAAAGTGGGTGGGTTAGTACGAGAGCATTACTAGCAGCCTAGAGAGGTGGTCAGAAATGGCAACCCTTCAAATTCTCTCATTACAGGTTTACTTTAAATCTGAAGTTTTATCTGCTTAGATTTGTACTTACCTGGTTCCTCCACTCCTTTATCAACATGCCAATTCAATTTTTGGCTTCCTGAAAACAGAAGACTGCCCTAGGTTAGGCCCACATATGACCAAGAGCTTCCAGGTTTAAAAGAACTGAAATTAAAATTTATAAAAAGGGGTGAAGCAAGGACCAGTCATATATGGAGGCAAAAACTAGGATGCTGGATGTCCTTTAGCCTGGAAATGAGACAGGCTTTGTCCGAGATGCTACAGCTTGAAATGCACACTTGTAAAGCTCACAGTGTGCAGGGACAATGGAGGTATTGGGAGCCTGTACAGCTGTGCAAGAATGACAGCAAGGCCGGAGTTCAACTTTAAAGCAAAAACACCAACATACCTTGACCAGCTCCTTGAAGACAGCATGCTGAATCATTTTTCTCTTATTGAGACCAGATGCCATTTCTTCCAGATCAATTGCAGACCTGCAGAAAACAAAAAACAAAACACATGGTTTTGCTTTAATATATGCTCCCTTTATTGTATGATATCAAAGGGGAAGGTATATTGTTTTTTGGGCAATTTTAAACCACATACAGTGGGGAGGGTCTGAAACCGGTCAGAGTATATTGCTATCTTTTATTCCAATAGAGAGGATTTTTCTCACTTCCTTTTGGGGCGCTAGTGATCACAGACAAAGGATCTAAGCAGAGATCTTGCCAACAGTGACAGGAAAAGCAATAGGAACAGTTTTATTAGACAGGGAAAGACTTAGAAATGTTATTAGGTTTTCTTTTTGTCTGCATCTTTTCACATCCTGTCCCATATATCGTGGTCTACCACACTGGAAATGAGGAAAACCCTTCCCAATTGGGATATAGACAGCAATTCTTTTCCAGTCTAGATTAGAAATTAAATAAATGTTTTGGGTGAAGATTTGTTTAGAATCAGTTTTATATAATGATTTTGTTTGTATAAAATCTTCACATTACAATAATATTATAATAAGGTGGCTTCCATGACACTCGTCTTGCACAGTATGTTTGGTATAAAGCAGAACAAAGTTCCTAGTCTGTTAAGAACACACTTACTTGACATTTTCTCTTAGTTGCTTTACAAGCTTAATGTTGACATCTGCTTCTAGTAGGGCTGTACATACTTCTTTCAGCATAGCACCGAGCACCTGCAAAGAAAACAGACAAAAATGGTCCTTATAAATGCCAGCTCACATTGCCTACCAAGACAAGGCTGCAAATAGCTGACCGACTCACACTCTATGCAAGTCATATAATACCTCTTTCAGAGGAATATTGGGAGAGGAGGATTAATGGTTGCAAACCTCAGACACAAAATATGAACAAAGTATATCCCTCTATAGTGTAGTGTATAATCCCAATTAAGAGCACCAAGTGTCATTTCTGTCCACTGCTTTGTTCCTCTGCTATCAGCATGAGTCACTTCTGACAAATTTTCCTGGCACCAAGAGAAAAATGGTGACTGAGAGGGACCTCCAGCAGATTGACAGCCTCAGCCCTGTTCCTGTGTACTGTGTGAATGGGGACGCGTCTCTTCCTTCCAATCAGCTCTCAGAGCTCTCCTCATTGAGCTCTGCAGAGTGTAACTTCAACTCCCCGCCACCGAACTCTCAGACAAGCTTATAAATTCAGCACTTTGAACGGATGAAGAAAACAGAGGGCTGCAGATAGACAGACACAACATACATAGGAGGATTTGTTTCATTTCTGTGTATCACATGAGGATAATCCCTTCACTGGGTATATGTAAGGGTTTACAACCACTTTAAGGTGAATTTGAACTGCCTAAAACATTTCCAAGGTGAAGTGAGGACACTACACCTGTGATAGTCTTCAACTTAGGCCACATGCCCCTTTTGGAGCCCTGTCAATCTCTGGCCAAGTTTGTGCATAGGGCTGGGAGATTTTCTTAAAAAAAAAAAATCTTCAATTCTCTTAAAAAAACTCGATTCACGATTCGAATTTTTTTTTTTTTTTTGGAAACCGCGCCGGTCCCGAGGCGCTGCGGGCATGAGTTTTTAGGCGAGGCCGCGGCTTCGGCCTAGTCCGCGGCGTCCGACCTCACGGACTAGGCCAAAGCCGCGGCCTCACCTAAGAACTCCTTGCCCGCAGCTCTTTAGGCCCGGCGCGGTGCCCGCGCCGGTCCGGAGGCGCTGCGGGCATGAGTTTTTAGGCGAGGCTGCAGCTTCGGCCTAGTCCGCGGCGTCCGGCCGTAGCCGCGGACTAGGCCAAAGCCGCGGCCTCGCCTAAAAACTCATGCCCGCAGGCTCAGCGCCTCGGGACCGGCGCGATGGGGAAAAAAAAAAAAAAAAAAAAAATCTAAAAAAATCGATTTGCTTACATTTTGAATCGATTTGACCTCTCAACTCGATTCAAGATTTAAATCGATTTTTTTCCCAGCCCTAGTTGTGCATTGGGCTTCATTCGATGCAACGGTAAGACTATGCTCTGGCATTTGACAGTTAAAGAGGAAGTAAACTCCCATGCATAGTTTGTACCTATAGGTAAGCCATTTTATAGGCTCATCTATAGGTACTGTAGATATCTCCTAAACATGCATTGTTTAGGAGCTACTTACTATATATGCAGCCAATCACGTCATCGAGGCATGCGTTCTGAAGGAACGGCCACCCATAACGCAGCTGGAGTCCATGGACCCAGAAGGAAAATGGGTGAAGATGGATTCTGCCTCCAGCTTGGTTTTCAGGTAAGTTTCACATAATGTGCTAGTATGCAATGCATACTAGCACTTTATGCCTTTACCTTGCAGGTCCGAAAAAAAACCCCTAAACAAACAACTAGCGGTTTACAACGGCTTTAAACAACATGATTTGGGTTCAGTGGTTGGAAGGGGCAGAGCTTAACCTCCACTTGAGCAGAAGTCAAGTCCCCATTTGTATAGTCTGGGCCCAGGACCCATGGGACCCTACAGGGATAAAGGCATCCATCCTGCAACTTACACAGGTAACTTGATGGAACCAAAGGGCCTGCACTTCAGCACGGTTGTTAAGCTTGGAATAACTTTAGGCTAGGTCTGATTCGCTTTAAAAATGTTCAGGGTCTTAGAACCATATTCTGAACAAGAACTGTTCCTCTATAATTAATCATTTATGCACTTAGATATTCTTGTCAAAACTGATTAACTACTCATATATATCAAAACAGTTTAGAAGATACAAATGTACAAAAGCATTTTGTTAAAGGATAGGTTCACCTTTGGGAACATGTAACATGTTCCCGCTGCTCTCTGATCACCACCCCCTAGTTAAATGATTCTTCCTGTCATTGTATAATTGCCTGCCCAAATGAGCAGACAGCTTACACTGACAGTCTGCAGGAGCACTGCACTAGCTATCTTCTGATCATGGATGCAATACTTTCCAGGCTCCAACAAAAAATAAAAAAATAAATTTCCATTTTTTTACCTGCAAAAAAAAAAAAAAAGTGCATTTATTATTCATTTGTTAAAGTAAACCTATCCTTTAATCCAGTGAGCAAATAAACCAGGGATAATAAATCGGGGTATTTACTATACTAAACAGTCAAACACCTTGTTGCCGCAGCTTACCGTGGAATAAAAGACAAAACCTAACTGGTTACTTTTTTTTTTTTTACCTTATTCTCTTCCTCAATTCTTTTATATTTTCAGTGTAACCAATCAGAGCTCACTCAGCTGAAGCCAGAACCATACATGATAGGTTCTGATTGGTTGCTATGAGCTCCTGCACTAAAGAATTCACACTCTTCATGGTGGTATAAGACCACCCAATAGGAAATGTTAGTAAGGATGGGCAAACGAACGCAGACACAGAAGACAATTACTTCATTTAATGTATTAGAAGAGTAAAAAATCCAGCACCAGTGCAGCTTGAAATATACACTTTTACTTTATTTCAACCATTTAAATATAAAAAGGAACCATTCCTGTTACTTTATTTCATCCATCAAAACATAAAAAACAAATCAATTCCAAGAACAGGAATTGATTCCCTTTTATGTTTTGATTGATAAATAAAGTAACAGTTTTTATTTCAAGATGCCCTGGTGCCGGATTTTTTACTTTTCTATTAAATATTTGGACATCTAGTACTACGCGACTCTGAGCACAGATGTCTTGATCTCATCCTGCTAACCTTCACGGAATTTTCCCACTTATTAAATTGAATGTACGTACTTTCATTTGCTGCGTTAATAAAAGGCTAAAACCTGCTGGGTACACCAACTACTGTGCCTGGTTACTGGGGTTTTCTGGTGATGAAGAAAAATACCAAAACTCTAGAGGACAAATATTATTTTAGGAAAATCTTACCTCCTCATTAATGATTGTGGCATTGCTCAAAGAGCGTAGCGCCGACGTGATCTTCCGTCCAAGGTCGGCTAAAACCATTTTGGCTCTTTTCTGTAACGCACTTTACCCTAGAACAAAAATACACAAGGCAAAAATAAGTATATTGGGGCTTTCCATAGGAACACACAATTTCCAATGTAAGGGTCAGAGTAATTCATCTGCTGTTACATTTTACCAACCCTTGCATGGAAGAACCGCTTAGTGAGTCATTGACCCAGGACAAGCAGGTGCATGTTCAGTGCACTCACCGGCCAGTAAAAGAGGGAGAACAATAATAGCAATGCAATATTGTACCTTCACAAATAAGTCAGCAATGGACTCTATAGAGAGTCTTTTCACCTATCTTCCTATGACTTTTGTGGGCTTGGAAAAGTTTATCTGATGCAGCCATGACCTTCTGCCTCAGCTGCAATTGTTAGGGTGGGTATGTCACACTAGAAACATTGTAGCAGCTACAAGTGTCTGTTTTCTCTGGTGATTTGTAGCTGGATACAGAGTTGCTGCTATACAATTGGCTACAATGCTTCTCTGGGTAGCTGCAGATCACTGGTCTATCAGTCAACAGCAGCCATGAGATTTTGTGATACTGAAGCTGGTCATTCTGTAGCTTGCTCCAAATGCTGCATGAAGTCAATCATCCTGTGATCAGATGTTCCAAGTGCTTCATTACCTAGTAAATGATTTTGACTGCAATTGATTTGTAGCAAAAAAAAAAAAAATCTGCCCTCCTTTTCTCACTGAGAATAGAATGATTTGTGATTGGCCACCAACTAATTATTGTTCTAGATAATATCTGCAACCAATCCGGCATTCTTACTTTGTCCCCTCTACAACCTCTTTTTCTCAAGCAATGCTAGAATCACTTACACAGCAAAAGTCAGAAACTGCAGGGCTAGAATAAAAGCAATCATACTGTACAGGATATTTCCAAGTGATAAAACAGATTTGGGCAGCACCTAAAGTATATAGTGTATGCTTAAAGTGGTTGTAAACCCTTACAGATCACTTTAACCTACAGGTAAGCCTAGATTAAGGTTTACCTGTAGGTGCAAGAAATATCTCCTTAACCTACACGGTTAAGGAGACATTTTCCTAAAAACGGGCAGGCCACAGGCGCACTGAGCTAGTGAAGGCGATCATGCGGTCACTGGCGGCGCATGCGCCGGAGCGACATCATCGCTGCTCCGGCCAGTCATAGCGTCGAAGCAGCGATACCCGGAAGTCACTCCGGGTATCATGGCGGCGACGGAGGAGGAGGTGAACGAGGGTCGCTTCGGGGGCTTCGATCTCAGGTAAGTAATTCATAATGAGCTAGTATGCTATGCATACTAGCTCATTATGCCTTTGTCCTGCAGGGTGTTTTTTTAGAAAGGGTTTACTTCCTCTTTAAGGCCCCATGTACACAGGACGCTGCTAAACACATGTTCAGAGGCAGTTGGACGCTTTTTTCAACTGCCCCTGAACTCATTCAATGTTATCCTATGTGTCCATGTACGCAGTCTCGTTTATTGCCGTTTCTTCAAAAGCGAAAAAATGGGTTCAAACGCCGAAGTTTCCGACGTTTCAGATGTGGGTTACTATCAAGTTAAATCGTTCAGGAGAGGTTAAAAAAATGTCCCGTGTTCATGAAGCCTTATGCCCCGTACACACGATCCGATTATCGTACGACAGATCGTCTGACTTTTGTTGCATAAAACTAAAATCGAATACAATAGTGCAAAATGTGCTCTATTTAGTTACGATTTTTGTCGTACGATTCCGGAAAAACTTTCCGGTGTGCGTAGCTACGTATCGGAAATGATATCAAATACATGTGACCCCTACGTGTGACCCCAAAATATTCTGCAAGCTTTATTATTAATAATATTATTCCTATTTTCAAGGAATATCCTGATAAATTAACTACAATATTATCATCGGATTGATTCTTGAGGAATAATATGATCGACTACAGGCGAGTTTCTGTTCCTATATAGGAGCATTTTCGCGGTACGAACATTGTTCACGGTCTCCCATCTCCTTCCGGGTTATTTTCGTGTTTCCGATCATGCGTGGTATTTGTCTATCGACTTTTAGCGGACGCATACTGTACTGATTACATGATTGTCATACGATGCGCTGTCATCCGAGCAAAGTTTTCGTGTTTGTCCCTTAGGATTTGGTTGAATGGACCGTCGTGATCGGCTGTCGAAAGCTGTGTACTAACGATCAGATTATCGAACGATCTATCCGAAAACTATTTTTATCATCTGATAATCGGATCGTGTGTACGGGGCATTACAGTGCAATAAGTCCCAAGGCTGGAGAGATTTTCTGAAAAGGTTGTCCAATCATTCCTTCCTTCACCAAGTCAATCTTTTTTACTGGACCATTAAGACAATTACCAATGTTGGGAATTTTTTTTTCATAAAAAAATAAATAAAAAAAGATGATTTTTTTTTTTTTTTAATTGAAAGAAAGACTACAACAGGATGTACCGAGAAAAAAAATCCAACTACAAAACAGAAAATCTGTGATACGGTAGTAACAGAGGAATGTTGGGATTTTTTACAAACTACTACTTGTACTAGAATAGAATTTTTATAACAGCTTACCTGTAAAATCCTTTTCTTGGAGTACATCATTAGACACAGAGCTTAAGTAATTACTTAATGGGTTATGGGCCACCTTCAGGCGTTGACACTGGTAAACCCAATCAAGGAAGTTTACTCCCTATATAACCCCTCCTCCTTCCAGGAGCACATCAGTTTTTGTAGCAAAGCAATATACTTAAATCCCAAAAAAGAGGGGAGGGAACTCTGTGTCCCATGATGTACTCCAAGAAAAGGATTTTACAGGTAAGCTGTTATAAAATCCTACTTTCTTTATCGTACATCACGGGACACAGAGCCTTAAAGCAGGGTTCCCATTTAAAAAAAAAAAAAAATTAAAAGTCAGCAGCTACAAATACTGCAGCTGCTGACTTTCAAACGCTTACCTGTGCCAGGGTCCAGCGATGCAGGGGATCGAAGCCCCGCTAGTCCCCCCCTCCGCTTGGCGGCGCTGGCTTCACAGCCGGGCACCCACTGCGCATGCGCGAGCCGCACCGTCACTGGCTTTGCAATCATCTGGGACCGGTCATGTGTCCCAGGTGATCGACAAGAGGGAGGGTGGAGAGGCGATCTCCCTTCCTGCACCGAGGGAAGTGACGTCAGGAGCCCAGGCACCGAAGGAGGCAGACTACGAGGGACCCCCTAGCAACAGGCATTTAGAGGTGAGTAAAAAAAAAAAAAAAATTCTCAATTTTCTCCAAATGTTTTTTTTACATTTTTTTAAAGCACATTACTTATTTTTTTGGGGTGGAACTCCACTTCAAGTAATTACTTAATGGGACGTCCCATAGCAATGCTACTTGAGGGGAGGGAGACACAACCCGCAGGGTACCCCCAGACTTGAAGATCTATACTGCTGCCTGCAGCACACTGCGCCGAAGGCAAAATCCTCATACCTCCTTACATTCACCTGATAAAATTTTGTGAATAAATGCACTGAAGACCAAGTTGCAGCCTTACAGATCTGAGCCACGGAGGCCTGGTGACGCACTGCCCAAAAAGCTAACTGACCTGGTAGAGTGCGTCTTAAATCATAAGTTTGAATTATCACTTGTCGAATCCACTTAGCGACAGTGGATTTTGATGCTGCCTGTCCTTTCTTAGGACCCTCTGGCGGAATAAATAAGATATCAGTCTTACAAATCTGAGCAGTTGCCTTTAAATAGATTTTCACTGCTCTCACCACATCAAGACAATGTAGTGACTTTTCTTCCCTGGAACATGGTTTTGGAAAAAAACGATGGCAGGACAATATCTTGGTTCAGGTGAAAACCAGAGATCACTTTTGGCAAAAAGCCTGGACGAGGGCGCAACACCACTCTGTCCTCATGAAAAATCAAATATGGCTCTTTACAAGAAAGAGCAGCCAATTCCGAAACCCTCCTTGCTGAGGATATAGCAACCAAAAATACCAACTTCCTTGTCAAAAGGACTAAGGGAATATGTTGTATTGTATAGACAAAACTAAGTTTAGGACCCAAGGGTTCAAGGGAGGTTTGACGGGCGGATTAAGCCGCGTTACCCCTTGTATAAAACCCCGGACTAAAGAATGAGTAGCAAGTGGTCTTTTAAAAAAAAGACTGATAAACCTGAGACTTGGCCTTTAATAGTACTCAAGGCCAATTTCATTTCTACCCCTAATTGTAGAAAGGCAAGAATTCTGCCTATGATATATCTCCAAGGGTGCCAACCCTTGGATTCACACCAGGAAACATAAGCCCTCCAGACTCTATAATATATAGTTCTGGAAGCTGGGTTCCTTGCATTAATCAGGGTAGAGAGAACTAACCCGGAAAGCCCACTTTCTTCAGAATGTGGGTTTCAATAGCCAAGCCATTAAATTTAGAGACCGTAAGGAAGGAAGGATGGAATATTAGTGCCTGAGAGAGCAGATCTGGCCATAGTGGGAGGGACCATGGGCCCGCCACTGCCATCTTTAGGATTTCTGCATACCATGACCTTTTGGACCATGCTGGTGATATCAGGATTACCAGCTTTCTTTCCAGCCTGATCCTGCAAAGAAGTCGTGGCAGCAACTGAATAGGGGGGGAATGCATAGATCAGTGAGAACTCATCCCTTCGGGTCACCAACGCATCCATTCCGCATTCGAATGGATCCATTGTTCTGGCCACAAAGTTGACTAACTTCATGTTGAACCTGGACGCTAGAAGATCTACGTTCGGAGTCCCCCATCTTTGGCAAAGAGCCCGAAATATGTCGGGTGAAGAGACTATTCCCCTGGGAATAACTGCTGGCGACTTAAGTAGTCCGCCTGCCAATTCTCTAGTCCCGGAATGAAGACTACCGAAAGGCACGGAAAATTCCTTTCTGCCCAAGTGTAATAATGTGGTTCACCTCTCTCTGGGCTGAGAGACTTTTAGGGCCCCGTTGGTGATTGATATAGGCCAGAGCTGTGGCATTGTCAGATTGAATCCTGACAGGACAATCCCGTAACCTGAAAGTCCAGGCCTTTAGAGCCAGACGTACTGCCCGAATCTCTAGGATATTGATGGGCAAGGTTCTTTCGGTTCTTGACCACTGTCCCTGGACAGTTGTCTTTTCTAGTACTGCTCCCAAGCCTGAAAGGCTAGCATCTGTCGTACCACTTTCCAGATGACTGGTCTGAAGTATTTTCCTTTCAGCAGATTCTGGGTTAGTAACCACCAAGTTAGGCTTTGGGACACTCTTGGGGACAGCTGCATTGGCAAGTCTAAAGCTTGAATTGTTTTGTTCCAAGCAGACAGGATACTGTTTTGCAACAGTCTTGAATGAAACTAGGCATAGGGAACTGCTTTGAATGAAGCCACCATGGAGAACACCCTTTCCTGGGCTGTGTATATGATCAGACCCAAGTACTGCGGTATTAAGGAAGATTTCTCTAGGTTGAGAATGCAACCCAAACTTTTCAGATAGTTGGTTGTAGTGCGTACGCTTTGCTCCAAATGAGCCACTGACTGATCTATTAGCAATAGATTGTCTAGGTACGCTACGACTGTTATGCTCTGTGCCCTTAACCTGGCTAGAGGTGAAGCCAGCACTTTGGTGAAAACCCGGGGTGCTGTGGCTAGCTCGAAGGGCAGGGCTACAAACTGGAAATGCTGCTGTATTAACTCGAACTGCAGAAACTTTTGATGAGCGGGAAATATAGGGACATGCAGATGTACATCCCTGATGTCGATTGATACCAGAAGTTCTCTTCCTAGAAGGATAGAAACTACTGACCTGATCGTCTCCATGCGAAAGGAGCGTATCTTTAGGAACCAATTTAGATTCCTTTGATCTAGAATGGGTCTGACGTCTCCATTTGGTTTAGGTACCATGAAAAGATTTGAATAAAACCCCAGACCTTGCTCTTTTGTGGGGATCTGTATGATCACCTTTTGAGATCTTAATCTGTCTAGTGCCTGAAACAGAGATCGTCTCTTCTCTGGATCTTTGGGAACGCTTGATCTCAGGAAGCGAGATGGTGGAAAGTCCTGAAATTCCAGCTTGTACCCCAGCGTTACCGTGGAGATGACCCATCTGTCATGAATGTCCTCTTTCCAGACTTCTGAAAACCGCAGAAGTCTTCCCCCCAATTTGGTGAGGGGGGTTGCCTCTTCATGATGAGGCTTTAGGATTCTGCTTTGCAGGTTTCAACCCTAGGACTTCTTTTGAGCCTGGGTTTGACCCTGAGGTTTTCCTCTAGAGTCTGACAGCAGAAGCCGTTTCCACTGCCTAGAGGCGGAAGCCAATGGCGCAGGGGAAAGAGCCTGTTTAAATGAAGGGCGTTTATACTTTCTTTTGACTGGCATAAGAGTACTTTTCCCCACTAGAAATTGTCTGGATATATTTATCAAAGCCTTCTCCAAATAATCGCTCCCCATGAAAGCGGAACCCAGTTAGGTTTTTACACGGTGCTTCAGCTGACCAATTTTTTAATCACAGGATTCTACGCATATGTACAAGCATAAGCGTAAGGCGGGACGCCTGCTGAATAGAATCTTTAATGGCATCTATGGCAAAGCATAATGCTTTTGGAGGTTCAGCCAAATCCCGAGCTTGCTGTTTAAATTGGTCCTTTAGGGATTGGCAGACACATATTGCAGCGACTGCAGGCTGAGTAATGGCATCTGCCAAGGAAAAGGCAGACGTTAGCAGGGATTCCAACTTTTTATCTGTTGGATCCTTAAGCATCTGTGCATTGTATACAGGACAAGTTAGGCTATTAATCACATTGGAAATCGCAGCGTCAATTGCTGGTACTTTCCATCTTTTGGAGAATTTCTCCTCCAGAGGATAGAGAATTTAAAATCTCTTAGGAGGGAAAAAATGCTTATCCGGGTGATCCCATTCAGCAAAAATAAGCTGTTCTAGTAATGCATGTGCAGGAAACGCATGCAAAGGATGAGAAGGTTTTAAGGAACCCAAGGAAGAAGCTGAGCTTTCAGGAGACTCCGTTGGGGGTAGCATGAAAGTAGAACGAACCACCTCTGTAAGAGTTTGTATCAGCAATTTCTCAGATTGAGAGACTGAAAAAGGTTCATCTACCGGTTTGCTTTTCCTCCTGATCGACTGAGGGTAACACCTCATCCTGTGCCCACTGTTCCCCTTGCAAAGGTTCTGAAGTTGGGGAGGGGGATCTAGCACGCTTCCTATCCATCTGAATGGAGGATGCGATTAAAGCCGCTAATCTTTCTTCCATACCCTGCAGGGAGGAGGAAAGGGCATCTTCAGTCACGTATACAGGGGCTGAGATGTGAGAAGCAGCTGCACCATCAATTTGTTCCAATGGCTCACACTGGCTTGCCATAACTGGTAATTCAGGAGAGAATGACAGCGTGGAAATGCGACTCAAGATCCTAACGCCTGGGGGTGAAACCTTTAGTATCTTTTTGGTTTTTGTGGGGGTTTTTTTGGCAGGCATAGTCTTAAGTACAAAAACAGAGGCACTATACAAATTTGCACTTAATTGCTGAAAATAGTCATGACTTTTAAAGCCGCTATAAAGTTCAGCCTAGTGCTGGGAAAAAAGGTGTTGTTCCTGTATTAGGAATGCCAGTTTTGCAACCCATACGTGTCCCACAGCTCCTGTGTCCCTGTGTTGCAGGCTGCTTGTCTCTTCCTCATCAGCCGAAGAGAGACTGTCACAGCTGTGGTATTTATCTGTTTTTAGCTTGCCGTGCGTCCTAGTGGACGTTCACGGCACTGTGTTTAGGCCCCGCCCCCTCTGAGAAAAAATTCTGACCCTTTTTCTATTTAAAAAGATCCCGCACCTGTGCGCGGTGGATTTTCGGATTCCAGACCCAACATTGGGGGGGGCAGAGACCCATCCAGCAGTAGGCACAAACATAGTAAAAAACAGCCACAGTAAAACATTTAGCGGTATTAGCAGGACCTACGCACCCCCCCACGGCGGGGGGGGCGTTAATGTAAGGGCGTGTACAGCGCTGCTGTCCCCCTTACCCTCTGGTCCCATCAGGGGGAGAAGAAAACATTTTTGCAGATTTCTTTTACCTTGCAAAGTCTCCCTGCACATGCTGCTGCAACCAGACACGGACTGAGCTTTACAGTGAAGACAACAGAGTAAAGTATATGCTTTTAGTGGAGAATTAAGGCATGACAACATTTTTTCCCTAATGGAAGAATGCATAGATGTTAATACCTAAGTTTCTTCCCTTACCTTATCCTCGCCGCTGCTGAATTAACAGACAACCCAACCTTCACCCATCACGGCGGACTGCGTTTAGCAAACCTTCAAGGACCGGGTCCCTAAAACGGGGGTTCCAACTGCCTTGGACCTGTAAAAAGCACCCCATCAGGAAGTTTAGGTAATGTAACAAGACCTAAGCCCTGGGTTCCTGGGGTCCAGCCCTAAAAAGAGAGGCGTTACAGGCAAAACCTGGTGCTTTGGATACGAGGCCCCAGGTACCATCCTTTTAGGCCTCAATGGCACTTTGGATGGATCTGGTCTATGGAGGCTATTTAAATCCATCATGGATCCCTCCTGGAGCTCCTCAGAGCACATCTTCACTCATGACCAACACCTTAGACACTAGCGAAAAAACTGATGTGCTCCTGGAAGGTGGAGGGGTTATATAGGGAGTAAACTTCTTTGATTGGGTTTACCAGTGTCAACACCTGAAGGTGGCCTATAACCCATTAAGTAATGACTTAAGGCTCTGTGTCCTATGATGTACGATAAAGAAAATACTAAACAACAACCACTTAAAAAAAAACAGCCAAAAAGCGGGGGTCGTCTTATATGCCGGGTATGAAGCGGGGGTCGTCTTATACACCAGCCGCCGGATGCTCACTGAATGTGCGGTAATAGTGTATACATACACTTGTGGTAATAGTGTATACGTCACCGCCCGGTGACCCTGCCCCATGCCAATATAAGTAGTGGCATACCGCGCACCCGGCATTAGAGCGGCAGAGAGCGTCGAGTCAACATCAGAAGAACAGGAGGGAGAAGACAGCGGAGAAGACCCAGCAAAAGAGCGTGAAGATAGCGGAGAAGACCCGGACAGCGGTGAAGACACTAGACAGAGGGAGAAGAACTGGAGAGGGCTAGAAGACATCAGCGGAGAAGACCCGCAGAGGGGGGAAGAACCAGCAGAGCCAGAAGACGTCAGTGGTGGAGGCAGAAGAGCCAGAGAGGGATGAAGAGATCGGAAGACACGACAACACTGCCTTAATAAATGACTTTAAAAACCTATGTAATGCGTTTTATTTTTGACATTTTTTTTAGGTGAATGGGTTGGGGTACAATGTACCCCATACTCATTCACATAGGGTGGGGGGCCAGAATCTGGGGGCCCCCTTGTTAAAGGAGACTTCCAGAGTCCGCTAAGCCCCCTGCCCACAAACCCCAATGGCCAGGGTTGTCGAGAAGAGGCCCTGGTCCTCATCAACATAGGGACAAAGTGCTTTGGGGTGGGGGGGCGCAGGGCCCCCCCTGCCCCAAAGCACCCACCCCCCATGTTGAGGGCATGCAGCCTGGTACGGTTCGGGGGGGGGGGGGGGGCTCGCTTGTGCCCACCCACTTTCCTGACCTGAGGGGCCGTTTTTTCGGCGTGGGGGTTCCCCTGAAAATCCATACCAGACAAAAGGATCTGGTATGCTTTTGGAGGGGGAGCCCATGCTGGTTATTTTTTTTAAAATTTGGTGTGGAGTTCCCATTCAAGATCCTCAGAGCAAAAGTTGCATGCCAAAGTCGGGTCAGTTAAGACAGTGATCTGACTTCAGTGATATTCAATGGGCTGAAGTAGGATCAAAGTCGGACCAAAGTAGTGCAGGGAGCATTTTCAAAGTCGGACCAACTTGTGTCAGACCAGTTAAGACTTCTCTCATAGGGAAACATTGATTTTCACACGTCATGCGACATAAGCTCCCAATGTTGGAGCGTTTGTCGTACAAGTGTGAACCCGGCCTTTGGCCCTTTTCACACGAGCTTTCCAATCAGGTCTGCCTGTCAGTTTTTCAGGCGGACCTGATCGGACACTCCATTCACCCATATGGGGCAACGGATGTCAGCGGTGACTCTGACAGGTCCCTCTCAGCACAGTGGGCGGAGAGGGACCTGTCATCTGCCTGCTCAGCGGGGATCAGCGGATCGATCCACCGCTGAGCAAGGGGAGTTCACCAAATGGACAAGTCCGTGTAAAGGACCCTAAAGCCTGGTACATACGTTAAGCTTTCTTTCATTTAACCCAGCGAGCTGAATGGAAAAAAAACTGAGAGGTCACCATACTACAGGGGTTGACAAATTTGCTTGGAATCTAGGAGCCAGCTAAAAAAGTTAGGAGCCAGGTTTTTTTTTTTTTTTTAAACGACCGACAAAGCTTTATTTTTAATATAAAAATGAACCAATCTTAAATTTACACAGAGACGACTAGAACTAATGTGACTGCTTTTATTTCCTGCCATGCAGGGACATAAGACCACCATATTCCCGCTAAGGATCCAATCAGGTCCGCCTGAAAAACTGACAGGCGAACCTGATCAGACAGCGCGTGTGAAAGGGGCCAAGTAGGGAGATGACAAATAATAAATTCATTTTAATTAACCACTTCCTTCCCGCAGGACGACTATATACGTCCTGTCTTTGAAGAGAAATACCGTTGTTATGGTAGCAGCTAGCTACCATAACCCTGGTATCTTCTTCAAGAGCCAGCGGTTCTCTTTCAGATAAAAGTGGTCTCTGCAGCAGATTAGCAGCAAGATCACTTTTATCGGTGGCAGGAGAGGGCCCCCCCTACCGCCGCTCTCCGGTGCCCTTCACCGCTTACCGTGGCCGTCGGTAACGGCGGAGGCGATCCGGATCTGTCCCTGGCCTGACATGGAGACGAGTGAGAGGAAGATGCCCCCCCCCCGCCCATCTCCAAGTCATTGCAGGGCGGAAGCGACGTCAAATCGTCACTTCCACCCATAGCTCTTGAAGGGACATTTTATATATTTTTTTTTTTCAAATGACAATTTTTTTAAATTTTTTTTTTAATGCATTTTAGTGTAAATATGAGATCTGAGGTCTTTTTGACCCCAGATGTCATATTTAAGAGGACCTGTCATGCTTTTTTTCTATTACAAGGGATTTTTACATTCCTTGTAATAGGAATAAAAGTGACTTTTTTTTTTTTTTTTTTTTTAAAGAACAGTGAAAAAATAAAAGTTAAAATAAATAAGAAAAAAAAAAAAAATTAAATGTGCCACATCCCTTGTAATAGAAATAAAAGTGACACAATTTTTATTATTTTTTTTAAAACAGTGTAAAAATAAAAAATAAAAAGTAAAATATATAAGAAAAAATAATAATTTTTTTAAATGCGCCCCGTCCCGCCGAGCTCGCTTGCAGAAGCGAACGCATATGTGAGTAGCACCCGCATATGAAAGCGGTGTTCAAACCACACATGAGGTATTGCCACGATCGTTAGAGCGAGAGCAATAATTCTAGCCTTAGACCTCCTCTAACTCAAAACAGGTAACCTGTAGAATTTTTTAAACGTCGCCTATGGAGATTTTAAAGGGTAAAAGTTTGTCGCCATTCCACGAGCGGATGAAATTTTGAAGCGTGACATGTTGGGAATCAATTTACTCGGCGTAACATTATCTTTCACAATATAAAAAAAATTGGGCTAACTTTACTGTTTTCTTATTTTTTAATTAAAAAAAGTATTTTTTCCCAAAAAAGTGCGCTTGTAAGTCCGCTGCGCAAATACGGTGTGACAGAAAGTATTGCAATGACCGCCATTTTATTCTCTAGGGTGTTAGAATAAAAAATATATATAATGTTTGGGGGTTCTAAGTAAAGGGAAGGAGATGAGCAGGCAGTGAAAACAGGTAGGGAAAGTTCCATTAGCATTGGTGGATGTCTTGTCATACCAACGGCCACCACCAGAGGGCGCCCGATTGCAGAAGGAACCAGGAACCATAGGACTGCAGTAGGCCGCAAAGCCGGGGCCTCAATTACCGGCGCGGCCCAACGCGATCGCGGCGGGAGGGGGGGGGGTGTCGAACGGACACAGGATACCCCAGCTGTGCCGCCCCAGGCGCCAGGTCGCTAATTCTAGTCGCAAATGCGACCTGGCGCCCGGGGTTTGTCGAGCCCTGCCATACTAACTATGCAAAGTTAGTACAGCGGTCTCCCCCACTGTGCTATTGTGTTCTGACAGGAGTACCAACAGGAATACCAACCCCCACGGGAACACAACAGTCAGCTGCCGATAGGTTGTTGGTTTTCCAGCATGCTCATTCCACAGAAGACGGTTGTGAGATCGGTATCTGTTGGACGGGCAGCTGTATACACAGGCCGAAAGTCAGACGGTTTCTGCTGCAACAGCTGATTTTCAGCCCGTGTGTACAGGGCTTGAGGCTAGTCACATATATATTGCCCTCCGACTGTACACAGATTGCACACTTTTCTTAAAGTTGGCCATGCACATTAATTAGATTTTCTTTTACAATCTGACTTTCAGATTCAGACATACAAAAACAGTGTAATACGAGGGCCTTCTTAAACAGCCCAATTTCTAACCAATCAGCAAGGCTCTTCAGATACAGAATTGTTGGTGGAAGGCAAAGGGAGATTGTACAGTTAGACTGTGGTCACTTTGCCTACAGACACCAAGAAATAGATATAATCTCTATCTATATATGTCTCCATTCCCTGCCTGGATAAGAGTTCGCCGTTTGCTGATCACCACTCCCCACCTGAAAGATGCTGCTGTCAAGAGATCTTCTCCCTATAGACATGTACTGTATGTATTTTAGAATCACATGCTTCCAGTAGAAGTACTGTATGTGATCTGGGAGACACATGCTCTGTTTATCTTGCCCTGCCTGCCATGTATGATCAGCCTAAAAATAAATTGAAAGCCAAAACTTATTTTGTTTTAGATTAGGGAAGGGTTAGAGCCTCTGTCGAGTTTTTTATTTCTTGCTGTGAAGATTCATACTTCTATTTGTCCCAGTAAGAGGAAATTTAAACATTCAGAGCTGTCATCAGAGCAAGGAAAAAAGGGAAAATCTTCCAATGGGGACACATGTTCCTGTGATAACTCTGTAAGATGGGAATTTACTTTGAGAGTAACTGCAGTCCCCTTGATGCTGGTCCCCCCCCCCCCCCCCAGGGCCCAGGACCTTCTTAAAGGAGAAGTACAGCCAAAGCTCATTTGGCTGTAATTCTATGGATCACAGGAGTGTAGTTCGTTCTGCACTCCTGTGACCCATTTTCAGACAGCGGACTGAAGTCCGTGTCTACTAATGTCACGGAGCCGATCCAGGCTTGGATAAGACAACAATGGAGTCGGGATCCGCCAGGTGCCTGGACCAGCAACCAGCTCAGCCTCTCATTGAGCCGATGAGAACCTGAGCCGGCTGCTCCCGCCCACTCCACAGCCCAGCACTCCAGTGAGCGAGGAGGGGCAGAGCAGAGAGCCAGAGACTGACAGTCACCAGCTCTCTGCTCATGGAGCTCTGAGAACCTAGCGATCAGCGGTGTTAGATCACTCGGCTCTTAGTGTTGGAGTCCATGGGGGACTGATGCTGCATCCACCTAGGCAAGTATGATTCTGAAAAAAAAGAAAAGTCCCATAATCTCTTTAAACCGCTTGCCGACCGACTCACGCTGCTATACGTCGGCAGAACGGCACGTACAGGCAGATTAAAGTACCTGTACATTGCCCTTTAAGAAGTGGTTTGCAGCGACTAGCGCGGTCCCGCAGACCCAATGTCCGCGGGTATAACCGCGATTGTCTCATGGAGAGGAAGAACGGGGAAATGCTAATGTAAACAAGCATTTCCCCATTCTGCCTAGTGACAGGACACTGATCACAGCTCTCTGTAATCGGGAGCAGAGATCAGTGTTGTGTCACACATAGCCACGCCCCCCCACAGTTAGAATCACTCCCTAGGACACACTTAACCCCTTCACTGCCAGTCACATTTACACAGTAATACAATGCATTTTTAACTGCACTGATCGCTGTATAAATGTGAATGGTCCCAAAATCGCGCCAAAAGTGTCCGATGTGTCCGCCATATTGTCGCAGTCACGATACACAATACTGGTAAAAAGAAAAAAAAAAATTATTAATAAAAATGCCATAAAACTATCCTCTATTTTGTAGACGCTATAACTTTTGCGCAAACCAATCAATAAACGCTTATTGCGATTTTTTTACCAAAAATATGTAGAATAAACTGAGGGAAAAATTTTTTTTTATATATTTTTTGGGGATATTTATTATAGCAAAAAGTAAAAAATAATGTGTTTTTTTCAAAATTGTCATTATTTTTTTGTTTATAGCGCAAAAAATAAAAACCGCAGAGGTGATCAAATACCACCAAAAGAAAGCTCTATTTGTGGGGAAAAAAAGGACGTCAATTCTGTTTGGGAGCCACGTCGTACGACCACGCAATTGTCAGTTAAAGCGACGCAGTGCCGAATCACAAGAAGTGCTCTGGTCTTTGGCCAGCCAAATGGTCCGGGGCTGAAGTGGTTAAATGTGACTTTTGTGCATGCATGTGGGAAAACTGGCACATCTGCACATAAGCCAAAGGTCTCTGCTGGGTTATAAGGAAGAGCCCTTCAGCACAAGTGGAATTTAGTGCAACGGCATTCTTGCCTAGGTGAGTAAGGAGGAAGCGCTATAGGAAGTAGGATGAAATATCCTCCAGCAGGACAGACAACACAAGATAATAAGATGGGGGGGGGGGGGCTAACTCTTTCATACGCAAAAGGGAAAAATAAAAAATATATAAAACTTTTGCCTTTACTGCACTTTAAAATATATGTAGAACCAAAATGTTTAGTTTTGGATAGGGTAGTGTGGGGTTTAAGTAAAACTCAAGACAGATTTTTTTTTTTTTCCGTGGTTGGGACCCCTGTTAGATTTTATTGCGGTCTGTGTCGCTGTTAGAATGACTCTTCCTATCTGTTATAACTAAAAGTGAAAGAAAATCTGACATTTGGAGTTGTCATCAGCACAGGACTAGAAGGGAAATTTTTCCAATGGGGGAAACAATTTTTCCCTTCTCACTTCCTGATTTGGCTATGAGGCAGGAAGTGAAGGGAAGTCTCTCCAATGGGACAAAGATGGTAAAAAAACATGACAGTGGTCGTAGCCTTCCCTTACCCTATCCAAAATAAAAAAAAGTTTTGCCTTTAGTTCTACTTAAAAAAGCCCTGCCAAGCTTTTGCTGTCTGTATTCCACAAACAGCATAGGAAGTGAGAGGAAATCAATTGTCATTCTATTCTTGTTGTGGTGACAACGATAAAAGTCTGGCTGACTAATCCCTCTGTCTCTGATCACCAGGAGAAATGGGAGGGTGAGACAACTAGAACCCTTCACAGAACCTCTCTCACCACTCCCCAGATTAGGGTTTGGGTATAGGAGGCTGCTGGTCCCAGTCTCATAGGGGAGTGCAGACATGTCAGCAGCTGGGAATGATTAGGCGGTCAGGACGGTCCATATTACCCGGAGAAGTCTCTTCAGCCCCCGGCGGGACCGCTCAGTCCGGCGCCTCTCCTCCCTCCTCCAATAGGGAAATCCGGCGACCCCCTTCTACAGAACCCCCAACACCGCCGAGCTTTCCAACAGCAGCAACAGCAACTTCCGCTCCCTAGGAAACGTCACCATTTCCAGGTGACCCCTGACCTCATGCTGCTTTCTCTTTCCGGAACCGCGTCTATACCATAGAAGCTGCGAAAGCCTAGTGACTGGCCAGAGGGCGGTCTTTCCTTCGATAGTCTCGATGGTGAGGACGCCATCTTGGTACACCCAGAGTGGGAAACTGTTGGTACACCCAGAGTGGGAAACGCGAAAGGTGGGAGATGGACCTGGATCAGGCTCAGCGAGCTGTACTCAACGTGCTGGCTCAGGTGTCTGCGGATGTCCTACCCAGGGTTATCCAGTGGATGAGACATAGCAGTAAGCTGACACAGTGCCCAATCCTTGCTGGGAGAGCCATGTGTTTATGTTGTGTTTTCGTATTTCTTCTCTTATTATTGCAGTGTTTCACTTAGGGCTCTTCCAACACAATCTCTGCGTCCGCTGTGCATTTCTGCACATTTATTTACTTTACTACGTTGTGTTTTCACACGTGCATGCATGTATGCAGTAGATCTGTGTGCGTTTATATGTGTTTATCGGTTTATGTGTTAATTTTGTTGACTAATACATTTCCATCTTCTATTAATACTATTTTAGTCGACTAAAATACAACCAAAACTAAAACAATTGAGATGACTAAAATATGACTAAAACTAAAATGTCATTTTAGTCAAAAGAGTATGACTAAAACTAAATTAAAATTTGACGTCAAAATTAACACTGGTCTGCAGTGCATGTCCAAGTCTTTATATAATAAATAACATATTCGATTTTTCACTCTAGGAGTATATAATGAGTTTGGAAATTGAAGAGAAATGCTTAAATAATGCATTACAATTTAATTACACTCATTAAATGTTAGTCGACTAAAATTATTTTAGTCGACTAAAATGTACTGGAGATCTAGTCAACTAAATACGACTAAAACAATTGCAGAAGACTAAAATGCGACTAAAACTAAAATGCCATTTTAGTCCAAAGACTAAAACTAAATCGAAATTTGCTGCCAAAATTAACACTGGTGGTGCGTTCCAGTGCAGAAAAGTGCAGCATGCTGATGCTTTTTTTTTTTTTTTTTAACCACTTTAAGACCAGCCTCGTTTTGGATTTTAGGTGTTTACAAGTTTAAAACAGGTTTTTTTGCTAGAAAATTACTTAGAACCCCCAAACATTATATATTGTTTTTTTTCTAACACCCTAGAGAATACAATAGCGGTCATTGCAAAACTTTTTTTTGCACCGTATTTGCGCAGCGGTCTTCTAAGCGCACTTTTTTTGGAAAAAATTCACTTTTTTGAAAAAAAAAATAAGACAACAGTAAAGTTAGCCCAAATTTTTTTTATATTGTGAAATATAATGTTACGCCAAGTAAATTGATACCCATCATGTCACGCTTCAAAATTGCGCCCGCTCGTGGAATAGCGTCAAACTTTTACCCATAAAAATCTCCAAAGGCGACGTTTAAAAAATTCTACAGATTGCATGTTTTGCGTTACAGAGGAGGTCTAGGGCTAGAATTATTGCTCTCACTCTCCCGGTCGCGGCGATACCTCACATGTGTGGTTTGACCACCGTTTTCATATGCGGGCGCTACTCACGTATGCGTTCGCTTCTGCGCGCGAGCTCGTCGGGACAGGGCGCTTTAAAAAAAAATTTTTTTTTTTTTATTATTTATTTTACTTTATTTTATTTATGCAATTTATTTATGCAAATGCAAAAAAAAAAAGTCGTTTAAAAAAATGACACAAATAATTGTGCCTTTAAGAGAAGTGGGCGGAGCCGTCTTAATGACGTCGCTCCGGCCGTCACATGGTATGGAGACGGGTGGGGGCCATCTTGGCCTCACTCATCTCCATACCGAGGAAGTGACAGGACCCGATCGCCTCCGCCGCTACCGACGGCTCCGGTAAGCGGCGGAGGGTGCGGGAGAGCGGCGGGAGGGGGGGTGGCACCTCTCCCGCCGCCGATAACGGTGATCTCGCGGCGAACCCGCTGCAGAGACCACCATTATCGTGTACGGAACCGCCCGCTGAAAAGATGGATATCTCGGTTGTGGCAGCAGCTGCTGCCGTTACCGAGATATCCATCTTAAAAAAAATGACGTATATATACAGTGAGCGGGGCTGAAGTGGTTAAATGCACATGAATGCACTGCAGTGGTGTAAACGCAGCTTATTTGAATATGTTCATTCGTCTTGCATATGCGTTCATTCTGCATTTAAAAATGCATCTGACTGACTGCATCTGGTGTAGATGTGCCCTAAGTGCTGGGTAACACCAGCCGCTGCATTGCAGTGCGATCCGGATGAGATCAGCACAGTGAAGATCCTCTGAGCTTGGCGGATCGCACTGTTTCCTGTTGTTTTTTTTTTTTAATCTAAGCAAACTTTATTGAGATGTCACAAAGATATATCATAAAGTTTAATTGCCAGCCGTGCAGTGCGAGGCAGTGGATTGCCTCTCATCGCACTGTGCAGATAAAGATCTTTGCTCAGCACCACGTGCCCACACATCACCGCAGTTCAGTGGTGTGAACCTGGCACATGTGAGACCAGGCATTTTGCCTTGTCCATGCAGTGGTACTGTTCTGGAATAACAGCCCATTTCAGTCACACCGCATCTGGTGTAATAAATTATACTCTTAAGCCTCGTACACATGATCGGATTTTCCGCAGACAAAACCTCTGACTTTTGTCCGAAGGGCGTTGGCCAGGCACTTGTCTTGCATACAAACGGCAAGGAATTGTCGGCCAACAAACACGAACGTAGTGACATACTACATGTTTTTTCAGCTCTTTAGCACCACCCTTTGGGCTCCTTCTGCTAATTTCGTGTTAGTAGAAGTTTGGTGAGTGTTGATTCGCGCTTTTCATTTCGTGCTTTTCAGTTAATTTCTGAACGGCCGTTCGTCAACCAGCCATGTTGCGGAATTGGAGGAGATAACGTGTTATTTAATATTGGCCTTGGAGTTATTGCTTTGACCCAAGTCCAGTCCAGGAACAGGAGGAGGAGGATTTCTTGGACCAAAAATTGGTTGCTTTATTAATCGTGACCAATTATGTCATATGCCTTTGCTGCGGGAGCTCCAGGAGAATAATCCAGATCAATTTCAGAATTATCTCCGGATGACGGACCCCTGCTTTCACCAACTCTTGGCATTGCTGACCCCCTATAATAAGAAGCAGGACACATGCATGAGGCTTTTATTTTATTTTTTGGTTGAATAATAATTCGATCTGATATATTTTCTATATTTTTTGGATGCATAGAATACACTTTTTGGTTAAGTTCTATTGGCAGATAGCATTCTAAATGTATTTGTTTTCTTTTTTTAATGCACAATAAAAAATATTGTGGAGAATAATACTTGGCTATGTGTTTTACTTCAAATGACAGTTTGGGAGTAGACAGTTACATTTTAAAAAATACAATGTAAAATTAACAAGGGACACCAACATAGTTGTATCTTTGATCTTAAAAACTGGGGATAATGGTGTTGTGGTAACTTGTACCAAAAAAAATAAAAAATAAGAAGCATAATAATATTATTCTTGATATCACTACAAAAAAAAAAAACCTTTGAAAATTTGTTTGCAATAATTCCACCAGTATCATCAGCAAAGCAGCTTCATTATTATCCCATTATAGAAGAAGAGAATTGTGCGCTGCATTTCGAGATTTCATAATTTGCAGAGTCACGAATGTTAATTCTCCATTACGAACGCTAGTTTACAAGACCGAACGATTCTGACTCCTCCTTGCTTCCAAGCCTGCGTGTTTGTACTTTGGACTTTTGTCCGACGGACTTGTGTACACACGCTCGGAAAATCCGACAACAGACATTTGTCCGTGGAAAATTGTAAAGTCTGCCATCCAACATTTGTCCGCAGAAAATCTGACAACAATTGTCCGATGGAGCGTACAAACGGTTGGATTTTCCACCAGGAGCCTGTCATCACACAATTCCCATAGGAAAATCCGATCATGTGTACACAGCTTAAGAGCGGGTTTACACCAGTTTGCTGCAGTTTGGGTGCAGGACGTGTTTTACACGCATTTTTGTGACACATTTTTCTGCCCCCCAGTTCCTATGTTTGCACACTTAGTTGAGTCTCTTAACCTTGTTTCCATGTCCTATGCACGAAAACATAGGAACTGGAGTGCAGAAAAATTGCAGCAGGTGCTCTTGACTGATGAGTCAAAATTAGAAATATTTGGCTGTAGCAGGAGGCAGTTTGTTTGCGAAAGACTGGAGAGCGGTATAATAATAAATGTCTGCGGGCAACAGTGAAGCATGGTGGCGGTTCCTTGCAAGTTTGGGGCTGCATTTCTGCAAATGCAATTGGAGATTTGGTCAGGATCAATGGTGTCTTCAATGCTGAGAAATACAGGCAGATACTTATCCATCATGCCATATAATCAGGGAGGTGTGTGACTATTCTGCCGCAGGACAATGACACCAAACATGCAGCCAATGCCATTAAGAACTATCTCAATTTTAAAGAAGAACAAGGAGATCTGGAAGTGATGGTTTGGCCCCCACAGAGCCCTGATCTCAACATCGAGTCTGTCTGGGATCACATGAAGAGACAGAAGGATTTGAGGCAGCCTACATCCACAGATCTGTGGTTAGTTCTCCAAGATGTTTGGAACAACCTACCTACTGAGTTCCTTCAAAAACTGTGTGCAAATGTACCAAGAAGAATTGATGCTCTTTTGAAGGCGAAGGGCGGTCACGCTAAATATTGATTTGATTTGGATTTTGCTTCTGTTCATTTACTTTCCGTTTTGGTAATTGATACAAAATAAACTATTAACATTTCTATTTCTGAAATCATTCCTAATTCACAGCAATTTTTCAGACCTGCATAAAACCTTTGCACAATACTGTACTTGA
The DNA here is from genome assembly GCA_037952835.1 of Lithobates septentrionalis. Classification (NCBI taxonomy): domain Eukaryota; kingdom Metazoa; phylum Chordata; class Amphibia; order Anura; family Ranidae; genus Lithobates; species Lithobates septentrionalis. Next base: position 466,591 of record JBBDGP010000232.1, on the reverse strand, counting down.
AGTGATTGTAAAGCTTTGTTTAAAAAAATAAAATAAATAAATAACAAACATGTTATACTTACCTCCTCTGTGCAAGGCTTTTGCGCAGATCCTCCTTTCTGGGGTCCCCCCACGGTGCTCCTGGCTCCTCCTCTTCCCGAGTGCCCACACAGAGAGCCGTTCTCCATGGGGGCACCCGCGCGGGAGCGCATCCGAGTCCTGCTGCTGTGTCCATTTACACAGACAGCAGGACTTGGCCCCGCCCCCAGCTCCCGTGTCACTGGATTTGACTGAGAGCAGTGGAAGCCAATGGCAGTGGGTGGGGGGAAGTGCTGGAACATGTTATATGTTACACCCAAATATGGGGTTAATATGCAACATGGTTAAAAGTGAGCTTAGACTTTAAATAATCCCAGGCAATCTAAGAAAAGGAAAAATGCAGCTGTTCCTGGTGGCAACCAGTTTGCTATTTATCTTTTAACCTTCATTAGGTAAATGATAGCTGGAATATTTTTGCCTCTCCATGCACTTCTAATTTAAATGCACTTGTGCCCAGACTATAGATATTACAGTATTATTAATCCCTTCATGAGCAAAAAAAGTCTAATAAATGTACCTGCATACCTTACATCACCATTGTTTGCCTTCCCTTTTTTTGTGCAATCTTTACAGTATAATCAGTATTTGAAAGTCTAGTGTGTGGCGTTTCTGCCTACAGGCCTCATGTACACTGGGCAGTTTTAAAGAGGAACTGCAGTCTGCTAACATTATTTGTAATAAAAACATCTTTGCCATTCTGAAGCTTCCCTCCAACCACTTTGCATATTATTTTATATATACTGTGATTCTGTACTTGCCAAACTTGCTGCAGAAATCTCCCTCCACTGAGTCTGAATGCATCCATTTTAACTGTGGGCAGCTGAAACTGCTGCCTGTTTACTTCCTTGATTTACACAGAGGCACACCTCCAGCTCTGCAGCCCTTCAGCTCTCATTGGCCCTCTTATGACTCATCATCCCTTCCCTTCCTGGCAAACTGTCACGTGAGTGAGAGAGAGAGATGTACATGATGTCATAAGATTAGAACAGAGTCGTGCATATTATTAACACAAATATCTAGCCATAAAACCTCTCAGCATGTGCATCAATTTGTCCAATGTTACAAGTCCTCCATATTGGAAAAGAGGTTTACAAAAACATATATATTGTAAATATCCAGTATAGCACAGTCCTGTATGGAGAGGAAAAAAGGGGGTGCAATACCAGAGTGAACAAAGACAAGAGTATCACAATTTTAGACTTTTAGTCTGTATGCAGACTCTTATGCCGCGTACACACGGTCCTACTTTTCGTCTACAAAAGTCCAACAGACGCTGATGGACTAAAGCTGGCTGGTAATCCGATCGTGTGTGGGCTTCTCCGGACTTTCAACCGACTTTTTTAGCCTCAAATACGACGTACTTTAGATTTGAAACATGCTTCAAAACTTTTACTTCGTACCTACGACGGACCCCGAAATCCGCTCGTCTGTGTGCTAGTCCGACGGACAAAAAGCCACGCTAGGGCACCTATTGGCTACTGGCTATGAACTTCCTTATTTTAGTCCGGTGTACGTCATCACGTACGAATCCGACCGACTTTTGTGTGGTCGTGTGTAGGCAAGTCCGGTCGTTAGAAAGTAGGCCGCAAGTCCGCGGCAAGTCCACCGAAAGTCTGCCGGAAGTCTGTCCGACAGGCTGTCCGACTTTTGTAGACGAAAAGTACGACCGTGTGTACGCGGCATTAGGCACACTCTAATCTCTGAGTCCTTTGTATTGTTGACACCATATGTGACCACCACCGGAAGTAAGGAATACCTGCTTACCAGATGCAATGGACCTATAAAAAGGTCAGTGACGCTTGTGGCTGAACCCTGCGAGGGCCTTTAGACTGTGATCTGGTCGACGATCAGTGGTCCTGCAGACAGTCTCTCTGTCTCATACCAGCTGACCCGAGGTGTCTCACTGAGGCCTGGACACGGCGCTACATTAGAGTTGCTGCTGTTTTACCTGTGGTTTGTCTTAATTTGAATTGTTTGGAAGCGCGTTTTTTTTCCCCCATATACATGATGTCATAAGCCTAGGCTAATGACCAGACAAGAAACAGGAAATGGCTGTATAAAGGTGTTTACTGCCAGAAAAAAAATGTTTTACTATCCAAAGTTAAAACAACAAGGGCAGAAGATTTAATAAATGGAAAGATAAAAAAAATGACTGAAGGTCCACGTTAATTCTGCTCTTAGGGGTGTCTGGTGTTTTTTTTGTCTGCCTTTAAACACCCCTACATGTTAGCCTGTGTGTCTATGCACATGAGCGTTTAGAGGATTTAAGAGGCAGGGGTGTTTAGAGGCAGAAAAACAACACACTGCTAGGGAATCCAGGAGCAGTGGCATTTTTGCAAAACAAAAACTTCCACTAGGAAGGCGATCCGTGCGGCACTGGGAGCAGGTACCTGAAAAACATAAATCTGTACACATCTGCCACATCTTTACCAATGCACATCTGTCTGTGATTATCTGCCACATCTGTCTGTGATTATCTGCCACATCTGTCCCAGTGCACATCTACACACGTGTCCCAGTGCACATTTGCGCACATCTGTCTGTGATCATCTGCCACATCTGTCCCAGTGCATATCTGTCCCAGTGCACATCTGCACACATTTGTCCCAGTGCACATCTGCCATATCTGTCCCAGTGCACATCTGCGCACATCTGTCAGTGAGCATCTGCTACATCTGTCCCAGTGCACATCTGCGCACATCTGTCAGTGATCATCTGTCACATCTGTCCCAGTGCACATCTGCACACATCTGTCTGTGATCATCTGCTACATCTGTCCCAGTGCATATCTGCACACATCTGTCCGTGATCATCTGCTACATCTGTCTCAGTGCACATCTGCAAAAATCTGTCCCAGTGATCAATATCTGTCACACATCTGACACATCTGTCTCACTAATCTGTTAACATGGCTAAAATGTATTCAGCAGAGAGGAGGTTTTTCATATACTCCAGAGTATGTTGGACGAGAGTAGCGGGGAACTCTCTTTGTCAGATTCGGATAGCGAGTATGAGCCAGTAGAATCCTAACAAAAAGGTTCAGGAGCCTTAAAAATGTGATAGGTAGGTAGTCAGGAAATGAAATGTATAATATATGCCTTTAGAATGCCTGACGGTGCTACTTGAATGTTGGGCCTCTGTATGTAGCCAGGCTGCAGAATGTACCACGCATGTGGTATTGCCATACTCGGGAAGAGTAGCAGAATGTATTTTGGGGCGTAAATTTTGCTATGTACATGCTATGTGATAGAAATATCTTATAAATTGACAACTTTATGTAAAAAAAAATATGTTTTAATTTTTTTCCACATTTTCCAAAAACTTGTGGAAAAAAAGAATATACATTTGGGTGCTTGCTTTTCAAAATAGGGTCATTTTGTGGGTAATTCCACTGTCCTGGTGCTCTAGGGCCTTCAAAAATGTGATAGATAGTCAGGTAACTAAATGTGTAATTTATGTCCTAGAGCACCTGACGGTGCTCCCTGCATGTTGGGCCTCTGTATGTGGCCAGGCTGTAGAAAAGTCTCACACATGTGGTATCGCCATACTCAGGAGGAGTAGCAGAATATATTTTGGGGTGTAATTGCAAGTTTACCTATGCCATGTGTGAGAAAAAGCTTAAAATATAATCTTAATTTTCCAAACAATTGTGGGCAAAAAATTGCATCTTCAAAAAACTCACTCTGCCTCCTACTCAATACCTTGGACTGTAATCTTTACAAAAAGGGGTAATTTGGGGGGGGGGGGGGTATTTGTACTGTCCTGACATTGTAGGGCCTCAGGAAATGAGATAGGGCGTCAGTACATCAGGATTGATCAATTTTCAGTGATACATAGCATAGCTTGTAGACACTATAACTTTCACACAAACCAATTATCATACACTTATCAGGATTTTTTTTTTTTACCAAAGACATGTAGCAGAATACATTCTGGCCTAAATTTATGACGAAAATAGATTTTCTTGGATTTCTTTTAAAACATAAAGTAGAAAATATTGTTTTTTTTTCAAAAGTTTTGCTCTTTTTCCGCTAAATATATATCGCAAAAAATGAAAAACCCAGTGGTGAATTGGTGTGTAAAAATGTAATTTGGGTACAGTGTAGCATGACTGAGTACCGTAATTGTCATGCAAAGTGCAAGAGCACGGAAAGCTGAAAATTGGTCTGGGAAGGAAGAGGGTGAAAGTGCCCAGTATTGAGGTAGTTAAATCAAGACCTCACTAGCCTCTCTAGCTGCTTATACTGTGAAGTAATTCAATCTTAAAAATTCAAATAGAATACAGAAAAGTTAGCTCTAATAATAGAATTAGCATGTAGATCTGTTTAGTAGCAGTGCTGGTTAACCACTTGCCGACCGCGTAACGCAGATATACTGCAGCACAGTGGCTCTTCTGGGCAAAATCCTGTACAGGTACGTCCTACCCTTTTTCAGCCACCAAAGGGAGCGCACGTGCCTCCACTTGGCAGGGGAACCGATGTGCATGGCCAGCGGGAGAGCGATCGCCACCAGCCACGTGCGATCGCGTGCATGAGCACCAGCACGGGGAGTTGTGTGTGTAAACACACAACTCCCTGTGCTGTCAGAGGAGAGGAGCCATATCGTTTGTTCCTACTAAGTAGGAAAAACTATATGGCTCCTCTCCTAGTCAATTCCATCCCCATACAGTTATGCCTCGTTTCCACTGAGCGGATCAGTTCGGTTCGGTACGCTATTTTGGGTGTTTCCATTATGAAAGCGGGCCATACAACCGAACCGTACCGCTCCATTCAGGGTCCTGCTTCAGATGTGGGGCCATAGAAAATGGAACGGTTTGGTTAGGGCGGATCTACGATACATTCCATTGATTGGCTGACAGAAAACCCTCTGCTGTGCTATGCTGAGGCATTTTTTCTAAACCCTGTATGGCCCCTTGTGGTCCCACTTGCAGTGGAAACGCTCACCAGAATAGACCGGACCATTCTAGGCCATTCAAACTGTCCCGACCCGAACCGATCCGCTCAGTGGAAACGAGGCATTAGAACACAGTGAGGGAACACACAATTAACCCCTTGATCACCCCCTAGTGTTAACCCCTTCCCTGCCAGCTACATTTACACAGTAATCGGTGCATTTTTATAGCACTGATTGCTGTATAAATGCCAATGGTCCCAAAAAAAGTGTCAAAAGTCTCCAATCTGTCCGTCGCAATGTCGTAGTTCCGCTAAATATCGCAAAACACCATTACTAGTAAAAAAAATAAATAATAAAAATGCCATAAATCTTTCCCATAGTTTACAGACGCTATAGCTTTTGCGCAAACCAATCAATATACGCTTATTTCGATTTTCTTTACCAAAAATATGTAGGAGAATATATATTGGCCTAAACTGATGAAGAAATTGTTTTTTTTTAAAAAAGTTTTGGGGATATTTATTATAGCAAAAAGTAAAAAATATTGTTTTTGTTTTCAAAATTGTCACTCTTTTTTTTGTTTATAGCGCAAAAAGTAAAAACCGCAGAGGTGATCAAATACCACCAAAAGAAAGCTCTATTTGTGGGGAAAAAAAGGACGCAAAGAAATCGAACGGCTGCGCAATTGTCAGTTAAGGCGACGCAGTGCCAAATTGTAAAACGTGCTCTGGTCAGGAAGGGGGTAAAATTTTCTGGGGCTGAAGCGGTTAATGTAGATTCAACAAAGAGCGAAAGAAGTTGCTGTTAACATACTGAAAGAGCTTTTATACTTGTAAGCCTCTTTTGAGCGATGAGTGAAATTAATATTTTAAATTGTATTATAGGTGAAATAGAAGATTTACTCAGAAGTAACGCTGATGTGCTTCTAAACTGTATTGCTGATGACTTACGAAGCAGTCTGCCACTGGAAGCCATGGTTGGATCAGAGAACCAAGTGATAGACATTGTGAGATTTCTAGACATTCAGATCTTCTTTATGACTGTATCTGATTGGCTACTGTGTGTAAATACAGATGATCTCTAGAAGATGCATGCATCTCCTCCATTTATCATTTGGGTTATTTTAATGACCCTATCCATCCATCCATTCTCCCCGACCTTACATGCACTAATTATCTTCTGTGTTTATTTACAGATTCAGAGTCTTCAGAGGCCAACCCTTCATGTAGATGCTTTCCTTTATGATGATGATACTGTTGATGCATTATGTGAGGAGGGGAAGATGAGTCGTAATTACTGTATGTCATGTGGATCTAGAAAAACTGCTCCTTTAGGTGAGCCCTACACTAAAAACATTTCACTATTTCCTCCAGCTATTTTCTTTTTTTTAACCCACTAAATGTATGACCTAATCAAAGACAGTAAATAAAAATAATTAGTGCTTAAAAAAATTATAAAATTCATTAACAATCCCAAAAGCATAAACTGTAAACGCACTCCTGTTGGTAATGATGCATGTACATGAGTGTTAAAACACAGTAACTGCTGCAACAGTTACAAACGTATCTGTTAGTGCTACACAGGAATAAGGCTGTAGAGGTAATCACATTCCTGCTGCTGTAATTTGCCCCGGTGCTAGTCGTCCATGTGAATGTAGCTTGAGGCTAGGTACACACGGGGCGAACATTGCCCAAAAACAGCGGTTGCGCAGGAATCGTTCTGTTGAACGAGCATGCTTGAAAACCGCCATCCGATCAGCGCTTACAACCAATGGTTGTGAGCAATGATCAGTGTGTTTTGGCAGGGGGGCAGTCCACCTGTCAGAACACAATAGCCCAGCGGGGAGATTGCCACACTAACATCGCTTGTGTTAGTACAGTGATCTGTATGTTTTTTTTTTTTTTTTTCGTTCAGCCTGCTGGGTTGTATGTACCTGGCTTGAATGTAGAAAGCTCACCCACTTGCTATCAATTTCTTGATCACGATTAAGGCCCCTTTCACATTTATACGACTTGTCCCACGATTTTGTACTGCAAAATCGCATGACAAGTCATTCTCCATGATTTTCAATGACTACCATTCATATTAGCATGACCTTAAGTCGTGCCGACTTCAAAGTCGTCCCTGCACTACTTTGGTCCAACTTCCATGCGAGTTGATGTTCATAGACCTCAATGTTAAACCCTCAAGTAGCATGCAAATCGTACCTGAATAATATAGACACGATTTCAGTACGACTTTGTAAGCACAAGCTGAGGATCAAAGCATTTGTAAACCCCAACCCTGTAAAGTCGTACAAAGTAGTACTGATCCCAAATTGCAGCAAAATCCCGGTAAAATCGCAGCAAAATCGCACGACTTTGAAGTCGCACAAGTGTGAAAGGGGTCTTAGGCCGGGTTTACACTGATACGACACGACTGTTGTATGACTGTTGTAGGACCCTGCACATCTGTCCTACATTGGTCCTACTTCAGTCTTAAGCTGGCCATACACCATACAATTTTCCTGTTCAATTTTCTTTAGATTTACCTTCAACTATGTAGTACAAGGGCCTGCCTGATTGCATCCAAATTGAAAGTGTTTAGGTTTCACCTCATATTATATGGTTTTGGTAAATCTAAAGGAAAGTTGAACAGGAAAATTGAATAGTGTATGGCCAGCCTTACTTCCATCCCCCTTGAATGAACAAGATACGATTTTGCTCCTACTTTGAGATAGTACGACTTGTCCTCTGACCAATCAAAACAATCCCAGAGTGACATAAATTCCTTTTACTGCTGCTGTAATCACCATGTCGGATGTCACAAGTCGGATGGTTAGGACAAGGATCCTACTTTGATTCGACTTCAATGATATTCAATGGATTGAAGTAGGACCAAAGTCGGACCAAAGTAGTGCAGGGAGCATTTTCAAAGTCGAACCGACTTGTATCGGACCAGTTAAGACGGCTCTCATAGTGAATCATTGATTTACACACGTCATGCAACATGAGCGCCCAATGTTGTTGTACCAGTGTGAACCTGGCCTAATAGTATCCATTATTTTATTTGGCTGAAAAACTAGATACTGTTTGAACAAGAGATGGACAGCAGCATGTTTGTTACATTTATTCTTGTGTAGCACTACCAGATAGGTAGTTTTGTAACTGTTGCAGTGTTTACTGCATTTTAACATTCATATGCTTGCATTATTACAATAGGAGTGAATTTATAATTTATGCTTTTGGGATTAATGGGAAATGTATGCATTTTTTGTGAGCGCTGATTGAATTTTACATACTTGTCCAATTCAGTGCAACTCCTGCATCTTGCTTTCAGAGTTTTGTTCCTCTTTCTTGTGCTGTAGGAATATTCTTTTTTTTATCTGCTAATTAAAGACAGTATGTAGTGACATTTAATAATGTGTCACAGCCTCAACCTTTGTAGGCGGTAGGAAGAGTGCTCTTTGTAGCCTCTTATGGTAGCCATACACATAGCAATTTGTGATTGATCTAGGAAAAAGCAAGGAATTGATTGATCTAGGAAAAGTGATCTGTCATTGATTAAAAATATCAAACAATGTACCTTTGTAAAAGAAAAATATCAAACAATGTAACACACACAATATTGTTCGGCACTTTACGAGCAAATTAAATATGATCTATCAGTCATAAATTTATTCCAAACAATCTTTTACAATCTTTATTGTGTTCAGTTCTCCAATACACATGGAGTTATTTATTTGATCGGTCAGCAGGGCATCTTATCGCAGTGCTCAGGGGCCCCAGGTGCAGTTTACCCCCATAGTTTTCATTGCTTTGCATGGGTTAAGGGAGAACCCCAAGGCAGAAGAACTTACTACTGTCGCTGCTTGTGTGGACAGGATGTGTACAGCTCCGATTCCTGCCGGACCTCCTTTCCTATCCATCCCATGTGATCAGAGAAGTACAGATCCTGCCTACACAAGCAGCTGCAGTAAAATGCTCTGCATTCTCCCTTAAAGGAGTTGTAAACCCTCAAGGTTTTTCACCTTAATGCATTCTATGCATTAAGGTGAAAAACCTCCTGGGATGCAGCTGCCCAGAGCCCCTCTTTTACTTACCTGAACCCGGTCTTTCCAGCGACAGGGACGAGCACACCAGCTCCAGCAGGTGTCTAGGGTCCTGATTGGGCAGATTGATAGCAGCGCAGTCATTGGCTCCCGCTGCTGTCAATCAAATCCAATGATGCGGGGGCGGGGCCGAGTCCTGCTGTCTGTGTCAATGGACGCAGCAGCAGGACATGGGAGCGTGCCCGCACAAGTACCCCAAAGGAGAGCGGCTTTCCAACGAGGCATTCCAGGAGAGGAGGGGCCAGGAGCGCCGCTGAGGGACCCCATAAGAGGAGGATTGGGGCCACTCTGTGCAAAACCAGCTGCACAGAGGAGGTAAGTATAACATGTTTGTTGTTTTCTTTTTTTAAAACAAACCTTTACATATCCTTTAACACTTAACACCTGCAAAGTGCCGGAAACTGCAGGGGGTAAGGTAGAAGGGGAGAGGTCAATCCCATTGTACATTTAGCCCACTGATAGAGTGCCAGAACAGATAAGATCTGTGACAGCAGGTTCCCTGCGCTGTTCTACTTGAGGAAACCATCTCTGTATTATACATTACTGCACGCTGTACTGTGCCCTCATGCACCCCACTGTAGTGTATCCTCCTGCGCCCCCCCCCCCCATACTGTGTCCTCCTGCCCCCACTGTACTGTATCCTCCTGCCCCCCCACCCCCCCAAATACTGTGACATCTTGCCTTCCTTGCCCCTTTCTATTAATCCCATGTGATCAGAGCAGTACAGATCCTGCCTACACAAGCAGCTGCAATACAATGCTCCTCATTCTCTCTTAAACTCTGCAAAGCACTGGAAACTGCAGGGGGAAGGTAGGAGGGGAGAGGTAATTCTCATTGTACATTTAGCCCACTGACAGAGTGCCAGAACAGGAGAGATCTGTGACAGCAGCTCCCCTGCGCTGTTCTACTTGAGGAGACCATCTGCTGACTTTTTATATTGTTTCGATATTTGTGTTGATTGGTCTTTTTGATTCATGGAATGTTTTCTTACTGTTTAAAACTTATTTTAGAGAAAATACAAATAAATATATGTTTAAGTCTATCAACTGCGTTGATTGGGGCAGGCTGGTAAGGGCCCCAGTGCATTAATTTACCCAGGGGTCCATGATGCTATTAAAGCCCCGTACACACAAACAGAAAATCGTAAGGAAAATACAGCTTTTGAAGGGATCGTATGATAATCGGATCGTTCATACAGAGCTTTTGAGAGCCGATCAGGACAGTTCATCCGATATTATTCTATCGGACATGCACAAAAAATTTTTTCGTACGGTGCCGGGTCGTACGATCTTAGTTTAATCAGTACAGCTATTGTTCGAAAATGCAATACAAATGCATTACAACACATGACATCACTTCCGAATTTTATCTCTGTCGTGCGGGAAATTTCGTGACTTTAGTAAACTCATCAGATTCGATCTGAGATTAGCATGCAATAAAAAACGGACGATCATTCGTCCGATAATCTCATCGTGTGTATGGGGCATTAGATGTCCCTGTCAGTCATTAGCAATAATTAAGAGCCCTTTCACACCGGGCCGCCCGCAGCGTCAGCGGTAAAACGTCGCTATTTTTAGCGGCGTTTTACCGTCCGATTAGCGGCGTATTTCGGCCGCTAGCGGGGCGCTTTTACCCCCCACTAGCGGCCGAGAAAGGGTTAAAACTGCCCGCAATGCGCCGCAATAGCGGCGTTGTGCTGGCGGTATCCCAGCTCGGCCCCATTGATTTCAATGGGGAGCAGCGGTGGAGGAGCGGTAAACACACTGCTCCTTCACCGCTCGAAAGAAGCTGCTGGCAGGACTTTTTTTTCCGTCCTGCCAGCGCAGTGCTCCGGTGTGAAAGCCCTCGGGCTTTCACACTGCAGACAATGGAGCAGCTGTTTGAGGGCGGATTGGATTTTTAACGCTATAGCGCCTGCAATACGCCCTTGGTGTGAAAGGGGTCTTAAACTCTGCTGTGGTTGATTGAGTTGGCGGAGTTAAAATCTATTAAATGGAGGGTCTCAGGTTTGCAACTCTTATTGAGTTTGATCAGTTTAGTCACATTGTATGATCATATTGAAGTGTGTGGCTACCATTAGAGCTTGTAACCTGAGGCATGGCTTATATTATCTCACCATAGGAACTGGGATTATAGGCAATATATGATAAAACTGTCCTCACATGTGTTTGATTTAAAGATCAACTGCAATTTTTTTTTTCTAGTTTTGGGAATTAAGAGGAATTGTTAGAACTTCTGTTCTGTTTATGTTGTGTATATTGTGGGAGAGATTTTTCTATGCTTTTTTTAGTGCTTTCTTTGCCCCATCAAGAAAATTGACCCAAATCATTATATAACGTAGTTTCCCTTTATCGGTCACAGACATTTCTGTCATTCACATTGGGATATAGCCTGACTGATGAGGCTATATGCCCTAGGTATAGGAGGTTGTTTCCTCTTATGGGCTGTACCCCAGCACATTCAGAGACAATGGAGGTAGACCTTGACCAAAGCAGAATGCAGCATTTGTTGTATAACTGTAGGTTAGTAGCAGGTCTTCCATCTTGTTGATCTCAGTACTGAAGTCCTGAATTTGAAGAAGATCTTTCTATTATCACTAGCATGGCACATCCCATAATATTCTGTATGTACAGTGTTTGGAGTAATAGGAGTTTACTTGGTGACAGACTCTTGTGAGACCCTTGCCTTGCTTTTTATTGAAGACCATGATGAATGCCAAGCATGCTCTACTAAATTGCATAAATTCAGAATTTCGCTGGCCATTGTCTTTTTTGTTTTGTTTTTATATTTACAGACTTTATTTCACATTCTTTTTCTCTCGTGGAACTCAAGTTTCTATTCCAGCAAATGTTGCCTGATCTGAGTGGGAAAACACTAATAGATGTGGGTTCCAGACTTGGAGCTGTTCTGTATGCGGTAAAACAGAGTTGCATATATTTTTTTAGTATGATATTGTGTCTTCATCAACCAAGGCTAAAGAACGTTAAAGGCCACTTACTTTGTTTATGAGAAAATTGCCCATTGAAAAGTATTCACAGAGGTGAAATTGTTGGGTGACTTCCTTTTTGTGTGTGTATGGGGTAGCTATCCCGGGAGGCTTAGGTGCACATCCCTCCTGGTGCCGTTTATTTATTTGCACCATTGATTGGCCAAGTAAAAACATTTCAAGCCTCTGCTCACCCCAACTACAAAATCCAGGACACTTTATATGCAGAGATGTGCATCTAAGAGATGCCAATTGTACAGAATGATCTGCAGTTGTGTGCAAACCCATGCTTATTCTAAACATACTACTTAAAACAGGTTAATAACATTAAAGCAGATTTCCGACAGTACATATTTCTTTATTCTGTAATAAAAATTGTCAAAAGTTTTTCTTTTTTATGAGGTCAATACAAAATTATGCAATAAGCCCTGGTTCACATTTGTGCAATTTGACATGTTAAATTGCATGTCAAATCGGCAGCAATTGCTGGCAATGGCACAGTCCTAATCGGTGCGACGCCGCACTTGCGGCACCACACCGATTTCAAAAAGTAGTTTCTGTACTACTTTTTGCGATTTTGGGGTGTGATTTCCATTGACATCTGTGCAGAAACCCACACAGATGTCTGTGAAATCGCAGCCAAAATTGAGACTGACATGCGGGAGAGAAATCGTGTGAGTTCAGCTGAACTCGCACGGCTTCATTCCCGCAGCTCTGTGTGAACCTGGGCTAAATGTGGAACCTAAGATTGGTTCCTACACCTGTGCAATTAGTGACTTAAACCAAATGTGAAACAAACTTACAGCATAGCATTAATGGCTAGTGGTGTGTCCAAAATATCAAGAAAAGAATGTGGTAAATAAATAATATTCAGACAGTTACGGAGCTGCCCATTATAAGGCGTAGCAACTACTTAGAAAATTGGAAATAATAACGGTAACTGCGCTCCCACTTAATGATATTACATATATATATATATATATATATATATATATATATATATATATATATATATATATATAGCGCATCTGCAAACCTATGCCAAGTTACAGTTCGGTCCATATATATTTACACACAGGCACAATTTTAGATTTTTTCAGGTATTTACCAAAACATATTCAAGCTATAGTTATATAATTGATATGGGCTGAAAGTGCCCACTCTCAGGTTTGATTTGAGGGTATGTACATCCAAATCAGAGGAAGGGTTTAGGAATTATAGCTCTTAAGAATAGCCACCCCCTCTTTTTCAAGGGACCAAAAGTAATTGGACAATTGAATCAAAATCTGTTTTATGGCCAGGTGTGGGCTACTCCCTCGTTGTTTCTTCATCAATTACGCAGGTAAAAGGTCTCGAGTTGATTCTAAGTGTGATATTTGCATTTGGAATCTATTGCCGTGAAACCTACATCATGCGTTCAAGGAGCTGTCCATGCAAGTGAAACAGGACATTGTAAGGCTTAAAAAATTAAACAAATCCATCAGAGAGATAGCAGCAACATTAGGGGTGGCCAAATCAACAGTCTGGTACATTCTGAGGAAAGAAGAATGCACTGGTGAACACAGCAACATAAAAAGGCTTGGGCGTCCACGGAACACAACAGTGGTGGATGATCGCAGGATCCTCTCTATGGTAAAGAAAAACCCATTCACAATATCCAGACAAGGACACTCTCCAGGAGGTGGATGTATCATTGTCAAAGTCTACAATCAAGAGAAGACTTCATGAGAGCAAATACAGAGGGTCCACCACAAGGTGCAAACCATTCATAAGCCTGAAGAATAGAAAAGCCAGATTAGACTTTGCCAAAAAACATCTAAGAAAAGCCAGACCAGTTCTGGAAAAGCATTCTTTGGATGGCTGAAAGATTAATCTGTACCAGAATGACAGGAAGAAAATAATGTGGAGAAGGCTTGGAACAGCTCATGATCCAAAGCACACAACATCATCTGTAAAACATATTGGAGGCAGTGTGATGGCATGCATGGCTTCCAGTGGCACTGGGTCATTGGTGTTTATTGATGATGTAACAGAAGACAGAAGCAGCTGGATTAATGCTGCAATGTTTAGAAATATACCGTCAGTCCAGATTCAGCCAAATGCAGACGGCGCTTCATGGTGCAGATGGACAATGACCCAAAACACACTGCAAAAGCAACCCAGGAGCTTTTGAAGGAAAAGAAGTGGAATATTCTGCAATGGCCAAGTCAATCACCTGATCTCAATCTAATTGAGCATGCATTTCACTTGCTGAAGGCAAAACTAAAGGCAGAAAGACCCACAAACAAAGAACAGCTGAAGACAGCTGCAGTCAGAGCCTGGGAAAGGAGGAAACTTGGTCTTTGGTAAGGTCCATGGGTCCATGGGTTCTAGACTTCAGGCAGTCATTGCCAGTAAAGGATTCTCATCAAAATATTAAAAATGAACATTTTATTTTTGATTATATTGTCCAATTACCAAAAAAAGGAGGGGGGGGGGAGACTGTGTATAAAAATGGTTGCAGTTCCTAAAATTTGTACTTGATATTTATGTTCAACCCCTTGAATTAAAGCTGAAAGTCTAAATTTCAAATTCATTTAGATTGTTTAGTTTTAATTTTATTCTGGTGGCATATAGAGCCAAAGGTATGAAAATTGTGCCTGTGTCCAAATATATATGGACCTAACTGTATATTAGGGCGCAGGAGCGCCATGTTACACAATCTTAAAGGACCTCCTAAATAGGATATCTGGTTGGATGTTAGCAGCAATCTGGATTCGGGTGTGTGGTGACCAGTTTGTGTATTACCCCTTTGCCTTTTTTGACTCCCTGTAATAGGGGTCAATAGAGTTTGGTGAATGCGCTGTGCATCTATATGTTGGTGGAAAGGACATCACTTTGTCTTCACTTTCGTTGGATGAATATTTCACTTTAATTGGATCTTATTTGGACTTTCCTATTTGTATTTTTATGGACTATATATTTTTTCACATTAATGTATTAACATCAATCACATCACCTTGGTAGCATTTTTTACTTAGACCTCATGCACACGGGGCGTTATAAAAAACGAGCTACAAAGCCACTACCAATGCCAGAAAAAAGGCTGTAAAAACGTGCTTTTAGTAGCTTTTTGCATTGGCGTTAATGCATGTTTAGCCACGCTAGCTTTTAGCAGCATTTCTCTGCCTCTATTCAAAATTAATGGTTCCCTACAACCCCTGGCAAAAATGATGGAATCAGCAGTCCCTGAGGATGTTCCTTCAGTTGTTTATTGTTGTAGAAAAAAGCAGATCACAGACATGGCCAAAAACTAAAGGCTTTAAGAACTTTCTGGCTTTAAGAAACGTTAAAAGAAATCAAGAAAAATAATTGTGGTGGCCAAGAACAGTTACATTTATAGAACAAACACAGGTAATAAATTATGGAATCACTCAACTCTGAGGAAAAAATTATGGAATCACCCTGTGTGTTTCATTACAAACACTAACACCTGCATCAGATTAAATCTGCTTGTTAGTATGTAGGTAAAAAGGAGTGATCACACCTTGGAGAGCTGTTGCAACAAGTGGACTGACATGAAGCATGGCTCCAACACCAGAGATGTCAATTGAAAAAAAGGAGAGGATTATCAAACTCCTTAAAGAGGGTAAATCATCACGCAGTGTTGCACAAGATGTTGGTTGTTCACAGTCGGCTGTGTCTAAAACATGGACCAAATACAAACAACATGGGAAGGTGGTTAAAGGCAAGCATACTGGTAGACCAAGGAAGACATCAAAGCGTCAAGACAGAAAACTTAAAGCAATATGCCTTGAAAACAGAAAATGTACAACAAAACAAATGAGGAACAAATGGGAGGAAACTGGAGTCAACATCTGTGACCGAACTGTAAGAAACCGCCTAAAGGAAATGGGATTTACATACAGAAAAGCTAAAAGAAAACCATCTCTAACACCTAAACACAAAAAAACAAGGTTACAATGGGCTAAGGAAAGGCAGTCGTGGACTGTGGATGATTGGATGAAAGTCATATTCAGTGATGAATCTCAAATCTGCATTGGGCAACGTGATGATGCAGGAACTTTTGTTTGGTGCCGTTCCAATGAGATTGATGCAGACGACTGTCTGAAGAAAACATGCAAATTTCCACAGTCAATTATGATATGGGGCTGCATGTCAGGTATAGGCACTGGGGAGATGGCTGTCATTAAATCTTCAATAAATGCACAGGTTTACATTGAAATTTTGGACACTTTTCTTTTTTTTCAAATATAATTTTTATTCAAAGGTAGGAAAGGTTACAAGCCCATAATATCAGCATAGATATACAGTACATTTGAGGGCGCAGCCTCTTACATCAACATGGCTGAAGGCATGACAACATAGTTTCTTATTACAGTTTCATATATCTGTTTATGTAATCTGTGTGATAAATTCAATCCTGCATTGAAGTTCAGGTTTATCTGATTGCCTCTTTCCTACCGTCCGTTTTCCTTTTTTCCAGATTAACACAATTAGATAAAATTGAATGAGAGATATATAGAAGAAAGAGAATAAAGAAGTATAAGTCAAGAGATGGGGGAGCAGAAATGTAGAACAAGGGTGGGGAAGAAGAAAAAAAAAAAAAAAAAAAAAAAAAAAAAAAAAAGGGGGGGGGGGGGGGTTGGGGGAGAGGGGAACCTGAAAGGGGGGAAGACCGGGAGGCGGTTTCCCTCCACTACTTGGTACCTACATGTCAGGTGTATGATTGTTGCCTGTAGGCTCTCACTGTTATAATCATTTTATTGATTTGTGAGCATGTTTTGTCCCTCATTGGAGAATATGAAGATAAGCCATTGCGACCATGTTTTAGAGTACAATTCAGTTTGGTTACGGGCCGTGAGGATAAGATCCTCCATCACCCTGATGTCTTCTACTTTTTTTAGCCACATATTCACAGTTGGGGGACTGGTAGACTTCCACAGCAGGGGGATACAAGCTTTGGCTGCATCTAGAAGGTGCCGTAGCAGTGATTTTTTATATTTCTTTTTGGACATCGTAGATGCATGTAGTAAGAAGAAACTGGGGTCTGCCACAATAGGGCATTCCGTAAATTTCTGTATCGTCTGCTGTATGGACTTCCAGTACTGCTCCAACCGTTTGCAGGTCCAGAATACATGAAGAATCGTGCCTCTTTCTTCCCCGCATCTCCAACAGGTACCCGTTGAGGATGGGAAGAATTTCTGTAGTTTGTCTGGGGTATTGTACCACCTGGTTACTAACTTATAGTTAGTCTCTTGCATCTTTGTGCAGATGGAAGATTTAAATGTGAAGTAGATTATGTTTTGTTTTTGCCGTGGTGAGAATTTACACTGCATGTCTCTTTCCCACGTCTCAAGGGTGGGCATTTGGTAGGTCTCTAGTGGTGTGATCAGTAGTAGATAAGTTGCTGATAATGCATGAGGTAAAGCCCCTTCTCCTGAGCAATACGACTCATAGGTAGTCAAAGCCTTATCAAAGCTACCAGGGGGTGGTAGCGTCTTAAGAAAATGGTTAAGCTGTAAGGCTCTCCACAGGTTTAGTTGGAACGGACCTTCTGCACTCATCAGCTCTTCTATGGAGGGCCACTGTCCGTTTGTTATAAAGTGAGATGCCTGTGAATATCCTGTCATACGTAATGTACGGAATACTGGATCAGAGCAACCCGGGCTAAAGTCTGGGGTACCTAGGATTGGCCGTAATGGAGAGTTGAGGGATGTAAGATACATTTTAGCAAAGAGGGATGAACAGATTCGTGAGGTGACTCCTATCAGGGGGTGACTCTTCATGTCCCTGGGCAGTGAGTCATGGCACCAGGGGGCTCTGTCTAAAGGTGTTGTGCTTTGGGCTTGCTCTAATTGGGACCATAATTTGGTGGTGTTGTGTTGGTTCCAGTCGATAAGTCTGGTCAAATGAGTTGCTTGTTGGTATTTGCGAAGGTCTGGTACCGCCAATCCCCCATGCAGTTTGGGTAATGTGAGCTGGCGTTTGTTAATCCTAGGTCTCTTGTGTGCCCATATGAAATCTAAAAATAGAGCGTTTGTCTGATCAAAGTAGTGGGCAGGTATTTGGATCGGGAGGGTCTGCAAGAGGTATAGGAATTTTGGCAGTATGCACATCTTAAGGATGTTACACCTGCCAAACCATGAGTGTAACCCCGTGTTCCAAGTTTTAAGTAGTGATCTAACCGTGGATATTAGTGGGGGGAAGTTCAGGGCAAATACTTGTGATAATTTAGGAGGTATGTGAGTTCCAAGGTATTTCAGCGCCGTGTTGGTCCATTTGAATTTAAAATTTTCCTTCAGCGTGTTAAGGAGTTTTGGAGAAAGCCCAACACTCATTGCTTCCGATTTATTAAAATTAATCTTCAGGTTTGATATGTGTCCGTATGTTTTGAATTCGTGGAGTAGATTGGGGAGGGATATTGTCGGGTTTGTGAGAGTGAACAACATGTCGTCTGCGTAAGCAGCTATTTTCTGTTGTGTCTCTCCTATTTTTACTCCCTTGATATCTGGGTGGGCTCGAATTGTGTGCAGGAAGGGTTCCAGTGACAGGGCGAATAGGAGCGGGGACAGTGGGCACCCCTGGCGAGTGCCATTTTGGATTTCAAAAGGGGCAGATAAGATCCCATTTACTCTCACTCGAGCTGTGGGATTGGTGTATACTGATGAGATCCATTCTAGCATCCTATTCCCCAAGCCAACATGCTTTAGGACCGATGTCATGAACTGCCAATTCACCCTGTCAAAGGCCTTCTCTGCATCCGTACTTAGAAAAATGCAGGGGGTTTTACTTTTATTAGCTACATGTAGTATGTTTAGTGCTTTGATCGTATTGTCCCTGGCCTCTCTCGAGGGGACAAAACCCACTTGATCAAGGTGAATTAGGGATGGAAGATATGTTTGAAGTCTGGATGAAAGTATTTTCGTGAAGATTTTAAGATCGATGTTGAGAAGCGATATTGGCCTGTAGCTCCCACATTGTGTCGTGTCCTTCCCCTCTTTGGGAATCAATGCTATATGTGCCGTTAGGGTGTCTCTGGGGAAGTGGGTGTTGTTGTCTAGTGAATTAAAAAATTTATGCATGGGTTCGCTCAGGGATGGTAACAAGGTTTTGTAATATAGGGTGGTAAAGCCATCCGGGCCAGGGGCCTTTCCTAATTTCATGGAAGCGATTGCTTTCTGTATCTCTTCCAATGTAATGGGTTCTTCTAGTAATTCGGCGGATTCAGGTGTTAGTTGGGGCATATTTGATTTAACTATATAGTCTTCTATTTGGGCTTGTGAGGCCGGTTGCTGTTTTAGATTGTAAAGTGAGGAGTAAAATTCCCTGAATTCTGTTGCTATCGCTTGAGGTAATGTTATCTTCTGTCCAGAAGACGACATTATATGGGGTATGTAGTTCGCTAATACCTGTTCACGTAGTGACTTGGCTAGTATTTTGTATCACTTGTTGCCTGACTCATATGTCATTCGTCTACAAATTTGCAGCGCGGCCTTTGCTCGGTATTGCATTATGTCATTGATTTTAGTGCGTAGCGACGTGACTTCTGCTTCTCCCGTCTGGGTCTGTGCGTGTTTGTGTCTTGCCTCTGCCAGGTGTAAGTCTTGTAGGAGAGCTGTCAATTGCGCAGATCTTAGTCGTTTGATACGTGCCCCATGTTTTATTAGGACTCCGCGAATTACCGCTTTGTGTGCCTCCCAAACAATGCCAGGATCACTATCAGGGGTGTAGTTAGTTTCAAAGTAGAAGTTTAGTTCTTTCCTCACATCCTTAAGTACCTCTTCGTCATGCATGAGGCTTTCGTTCAGTCTCCAGGTCCTTTGTCTGTCGGTAGGGTTATCTGTCAGGGCGTAAGTCAGTAGGACAGGGGCGTGATCAGACCACGTGATGGATCCAATCTTTGTATCTCTGATGGCGTGTAGCTGGGCATGTGGGAGTAGAAAATAGTCAATCCTAGAGTATTGTTTATAGGGATTTGAATAGAAAGTGTAGTCTCGTTCGGTTGGGTGACGGAGTCGCCATACGTCTATCAGTTGGGCCTTGTGTAATGCTCTGGAGATTCGTTTCCTAACTGAGGGAGTGATAGAAGAGGTCCCTGAGGAGGTATCTTCTGAGGGGATCAGGGGTACATTAAAATCGCCTCCTACAATCAGGTGGCCTCTAGCAAAGTCCGTTAGGATCGCTAGGGTCTTAGAGATAAAGCTATCCTGATGGCTGTTAGGGGCGTAGATGTTTGCGAGGGTTACCTGAACCCCACCGATTTCGCCCTTGAGGAACAAGTATCTCCCCTCTGGATCTGATAATGTGTCTGTACACTTCCAAGGTACTTTGTTAGCCAGTAATATGGACACTCCACGGGACTTGGTGTCTCCATTAGTGGAGTGATATGCCATTGGGAAGTACCTGTTCCTCAGTAGCGGGAGCCTACCGCTTTTAAAATGCGTCTCTTGTAGTAGCGCTATTTCTGTTCTATTACGTTTTAAATCTTGTAATAGCATACGCCTTTTCTCAGGCACATTTAGTCCCTTTGTGTTTAAGGATAATATGTTCACTGCCTCCATGTTTCCTTGGTTTAGTGGGGGGGGGAAGGTAGGGGGAGATGGGTGGGGTAAAGAGATAAGTAGAAAAAAAAAGGGGGGGGGGGAAGTTGAGGTATAGAAAGGAAAGTTAAAGTTTAGAAGAGATTAGAATTTTAGATGCAGTAATCTAATACAAGTAATTTTGCTATTAGAGGTGCACAATAGTGCTATAGCGCTCACCAGAACTATTCTGGTAACTGAACGCTGTCCTAATTGGGGTTGTGTATGGCAGTAACCAAGGAGGAGTTTACCTGCCACCCCTCTCCATTCCTGTCTGTGTTTGTAATAAGAAAAAAAAATTGTTAGGACGGATTTGGTGTCTGTTTTTTTAAGGCAAATTAAGTAAAGAAAGTGAGTATATATGGTACTAATTTGTTTTGAACTATGTAAATTGTAATAAACGTTTAGTTATGCATCAGGTGTACATATGTAATATCTGTAATCCACCGTGTTCAGATCAGGTAAAGGTACAAGCACAACAGTAACCTCTTCAACCCCACTCCTGCATTAACTATATTTTTAAACTTTTGAACCCGCTGTTTCCTGCCCATTGTGCTGATGTCATTCCTTCTGTAGGGATAGGAAGACGGGGGAGGCTTGGGAGGGGCCCACACCCTGATATAAGATCCGTAAGGAGACCGTAGGTACCCCTTTCTGTCTCGGTGCCACCTATCCATCTGTGAGTGTCCCTCCCCCTCATCCCCGCCCCTGTCACAGGCATCAGGGGCATGCCTCCCATTTAATCTTCTATGTTGAAGATATCCATAACTTTCCCGCGTACGTGTGCAGCTTTATATCTAGTTTCCCCGGGAACTAGTGAGATAAAAGCAGGCCCCTCCTCCTCCCAACTCCCAACAGTACCTTCCCCAAAGGATGTCTGAAACCTCTCATGATTGGAGATCGGTGCAAGTAACCGCCTGTTCGTAGATCTCGGTGTAGTGCTGAGTCCACTGCTACCGCTGTATTATTTTCCAACATTAGGACAGCCAACCAAGGGTGAAGAGGTGTTTCATTCAGGAAGTGTCTATATGTTCCATGTCATCCTCTCGTCAGACCGTCCCTGTACCTATATAGCAAGCAGGGGACTTCACAAGGGGGTTAAAACCAAGCGCTGGTGACGATGTGTTGGCTACATTAGCAAGTAGAGCAGGGATTACCACGTAGAGGAGAGGAGGGGCGTGATCACATCGCTGTGCATATCATACAACACCATTTAGGCAGTTTCAGATGTTCTACATATTCCAAGGGTGGCTAGTATTGGCGTGTGGGTTACCGTCAACTGGGCAGTAGCAGGGGGAAGTCAAGAGAAAAAACACAAAAAGGGGGAAGAAAAAACATCTAAAAATAAAAGTAAACTTATACCAATGCCTGATCCGTGGATGTCTTTCAAGGTTACACTTCTCGGGAATCCCCCGCCGAGACTGTACGGGCTCTCCTACGGGATCGCTGCTGGCGTGGAGGTTGATGGTTTCTGTGTGTGGTGGGTCCCGAACGGTTCGATGTCCTAGGGATGAAGGCCAGCCAATCCGGAACCAGAATCGGTTCTGCGTCCAGGTATTCGAAGAAGGCTGGTAGATCAGTGGGTGAGCGCAGGGTAAACGAGGATGTACCATTTCGGAATGTTACCGCCAAGGGGTATCCCCAGCGGTATGTACAGCCCCGTTGCCTCGCTAGTTCTAGCGCAGGTCTCAGAAGTGCTCTCCGCTGCAGTGTGGCTCTCGATAGGTCAGGCAGTATTTTAATTATGGCTCCGTCGAATTCTACTTCGCCCTGTTCCCATGCTTTGCGGAGGATCAGTTCCTTCTGCATGTATCTGTGGATCCTGCATAGCACGTCTCTTGGTCTGTCGGGGTCTGTTGATCTGGGTCCCAGAGTTCTGTGCACCCGGTCTAACTCCAATTGTGGTGGGGGGGTCCCCAGAACTTTGTGGAAGATTGCCGTTACCGATACCGCTAGATCTTCTGACCCTGTTGCTTCTGGGATGCCTCGCAGCCGCAGGTTGTTGCGGCGGCTGCGGTCTTCCAAATCCTCGATATGTAGCTGCATATCAATGGCCTGGGAGGCTCTTGTCTCCTGCAGTCGTTCCATGTCCGTGACCCGTTGTGTAAGTGATGATATTGTCAGGTCACTTTTGTCCGCTCTTTCTGTAAGGTCTTGAATCCCCGTTTTCAGTTCCTGAATGTCTCGCGCGTGTGCTTCTTCTACACGTAAGATTAGGGATTCCATGTCCGAACGTGAAGGCAAGGCCTCAATGTCAGCTTTGGTTGGGAGAGCTTTTAATATGCTCCGGAGATCCTCTGGGATGCCACCTAGGCCTTGTGATGAGCTCGCCATTACTCCTCGGGATCCCGCTGGTATCACTGTGAACGATTCCCGTGCCGTATGGGTATCAGAGTCAGTTGATGGGTTTAATACGGTCTCCTCCGTCCTCGGGTTCACACGTGGGGCTGCTGCTGCTATGGCGCCTGGGGAAATCGACTGAGAGTCCCTGAAATAACGCTTAATACCGCTCTGGGGTGTGGGATGTCTGGAGCCACCGGTAGATGAGCGTGTCCTGTACCTTTTGGACGATATCATGCCTTATATCCACTGCTCATTTTCCGTCTAAATACAGGTTAGAGAGGGGTCTAGCCAGGAGCTCTCCAGAAATGCTTCCTCACTCGGCCATTGCTAAGCCACGCCCTTGGACACTTTTCTTATCCCATCTATTGAAAGGATGTTTGGGGATGATGAAATCATTTATCAAGATGATAATGCATCTTGCCATAGAGCAAAAACTGTGAAACAATTCCTTGAAGAAAGACACATAAGGTCAATGTCATGGCCTGCAAACAGTCCGGATCTCAATCCAATTGAAAATCTGTGGTGAAAGTTAAAGACAATGGTCCATGACAAGGCTCCAACCTGCAAAGATGATTTGGCAACAGCAATCAAAGAAGGCTGGAGCCAGATTGATGAAGAGTACTGTTTATCACTCATTAAGTCAATGCCTCAGAGACTGCAAGCAGTTATAAAAGCCAGAGGTGGTGCAGCAAAGTACTAGTGATGTGTTGGAGTGTTATTTTGTTTTTCATGATTCCATTACTTTTTCCTCAGAGTTGAGTGATTCCATAATTTATTCCCCAGAAGTCGGATCATGATGATCTGACTTGCAGCGCCGCTTGTGTGCTGAGGATCCTGAAGGGGAACCCCACGCCAAAATAAAAAAAAACTAACGTGGCCCCCCCCCCCGGTCTGGTATGGATTTTAAGGGCACCCCCATACCGAAAAAAAATGGCGTGGGGTCCCCCCCAAGATCCACACCCGACCCTTATATGAGCATGCAGCCCAGCAGGTCAGGAAAGGGGGGATGAGCGAGCGCCCCACCCCCTCCTGGACCATACCAGGCCACATGCCCTCAACATGGGTGCATGATGGGGGTGGTGATGTCACAAGGGATGGGGCCTCTGGATGATGTCACCGGGTGGCCCCGCCCCATGTCTTTATAAGTAATGGCACACGGCAGACCTAGCATTACACCGGGAGAGAGCGTTGAGAGAACAACGGAGGAAGAACAGAGGGAGAAGACAGGGCAGAGAGGAGACCCGGCAGAAGCAGAAGACCGCGGAGAGGGGAGAAGTACCGGAGAGGGGGGAATACATCAGCAGAGAGAGGAGAAGAACCGGAGAGGGGGAGAAGACATCAGCGGAGGAGGGAGAAGAACCGGAGGATGAAAACATCGCCGGAGGGAGAAGAAATCGGAAGAGACGCCTAAGCTGCCTTAATAAATTACTTTAAAAACCTGTGTACTGTTTTCATTCTTAACACTTTTTTGGGGGGTGAATGGGTAGGGGTACAATTCACCCCATATTCATTCACATATAGTGGGGGGCCAGGATCTGGCGGTTCCCTTGTTAAAGGGGGCTTCAGGATTGCGATAAGCCACCCGTCCACAGACCCCGACAACCACCAGCCAGGGTTGCGGGGAAGAGGCTCTTGTCCCCATTAACATGGGGACAATGTGTTTTGGGGTGGGGGGGCGGCGTCGGCCCCCCTGTCCCAAAGCACCTACCCCCCATGTTGAGGGCATGTGGCCTGGTATGGTCCGGGGGGGTGCACTCGCTCATCCGCCCCTTTTCTGACCTGCCAGGCTGCATGCTCGGAATAAGGGTCTGGTATGGATCTTAGGGGGGGCGCCACAAAAATGGCTTGGGGGTTCCCCAATCTATTAAAATCCATACCAGACCAAAGGATCTGGTATCGTCTTGGGGGAACCCCACGCCAGTTTTTTTTTTCATTTTGGCGAGGAGTTCCCCTTCAAGAACCTCAGCACACAAGCCATGCCGCAAGTCGGAAATCAAGATCCGACTTCTATTCAAATCAATGGGCTCCCATAGGGAACCATCGATTTTGAATAGAGGCATGAGAAACGCCTGACGAGGCTTAACGTGGCTGTATCCAGCGTTAAGCCACGTTCAGCAGCTTTTACATCAGGCGTTTTTACAGATCTAATGCCGCGCCTCAGAATGCGCTGGTCCTGGGGTTTTTTTTGCAGCTTGAAAAACGCCTATGCCACTTACAGCTCTTAAAAGCCTGCATGTGAATGAGGCCATAGAATAACATGGAGAGGTGTTTTTAAGCGGCAAAAGAAAATCTGATGTTTCTAAAAGCAGCTGTAAAAACGCCCCGTGTGCATGAGGCCTTATAAGCATTGTGACCATATATTTGATTGTTATATCATAAGTAGGAGTGTGGTGACTATTATTATTTCTAATACAAAATGTTGCATATACATATTCTGTAGCCTTTTATCCTGCCATTAGGTGGAGCTTCAGTCTCCTTTTTTCACTATTAACCTGATTACTTTTCAGCTGCACAGAAAAAGCCCCTTGTTTACAAAACTAAAATGGGTCAGAACATTGATTCACTCCTTGTAAGGAGGCTATAAGATTTCCATCAAAGGGAGTTGCAGGGCAAACTTAGTTTGCTGTGCTGTCAATTTAGATAACCCACGGTGCTCTGGTAACCCTTTTCACATTTATTTGATTCTTGTTAACAAGGACTGTATACAAATATTGGGGGGGAGGGGGGGGGGGACAACACTTCAAAACCATTTTTATAGTTAAAAAAACAACCATTCTTCAATGAAATGTCTCAAACTAGACAGCCTCTATGCTTACAGAAGTGTGCATGCATTGAGACTGACTAGTGCTGGCTGACCACCTTTCTGGGATCACAGGTAGCCAAGACCCTCATAAAGCTTCCATGTTATTGGCTGGTGACCACTGTCCTATGTAAACAGCAGTTTCAGGATGGGCTTTTGCCTTGTGCTTTTTACTAAGAAAACCCCCACAAGATATCTGTTTTATATAAGAACATAATTCCCCGTCACTGCTCTCCAAATACAATGAGAGTAAATGTGTTCTATACTTTGCCTAACAACAACATGATATTGATTTTTAGCCTTGAGATGCTCTATTTCATATGGCTGATTAAGGGCCAGTTCACACTACATGCAGTCCAGTGCGGTTTTTTTCTGCATCAAAAATGCATGGAAAGTAGGTTATATGGTTTCCAATGGCATAGTTTACACCAGTGCAGTCAGTTCCAGGGCTTTCCAGTTCCAGAACAAAAAAGTAGAACATGCTGCATTTTTCCTACACTTGACTGTACTGGAACGCAGTAAAGCGCATCAAAAAACGCACTGGAATGCACTTAAATGCATCAAAAACGCACTGGACCCTAGTATAGTAAAAAATTAGCATAAAAAAAAAGAAGAAAAGCAACCGGAATGCATCACGAAACACACCAGAAACAAACTGGAAGGCGTTCGAAAACGTTAATGCAGAAACGCATCTGGAACGGACCTGGAGTGCGTTTTGATAGCGTCAACCTGCCCTAAAGCAGTCTTAGCAGTATAAAAAATTGAGTAGTCAGATTGTTTCTTTTGTATCAGGCCAATGCTGAAAGTAGATTATTTAAAGTGGTATTAAAACCAAAAATGTAATATATTGCAGCTTACCAATCCTTAGATGTGGTGGCTGCACACAGCTCCTTTTTTAGAGTGCGCCCACTCTGGATGAAGGAGCACAGGGGCACCTTTGGAATGCAGCATTGTTAGTCTGAGGGGGAGGGGAGTGTTTAGACATACTAGCAGATTTAGATACACTAACAAATTGAAGCCAAACCCCAGCTTACGTTGCAGTTACACAAGAAGTTACAGCAATAGTTATTTTTTTCTTTTGGCCCCTTTCACACAGATTTTTCCTGCGACTTTGGACACCAAAGTCGCATGCCAAAACGTACCCAATGATTCCCAATGATAACCATTCATATCTGTGTGACTTTAAGTCGCACCGACTTCAAATTAGTCCCTGTACTACTTTGGTCCGATTTTGATGCGAGTTGAGGTCCATAGACCTCAAGTTTACACAGGCATTCCCTGAAATTGCGGCAAAAACACGCAACTTTCAACTCGTGGCAGTGTGAAAGGGGCCTTTGGGATAAAGGTTTTACATGAATAAATAAAAGCTGACCATTGTAAGCACCCCTTACAGTGGTAAATGGTTTGTCTCAACACTAACTGCTACATTTGCAGGAAAGCTTGCTCTGTTGAAAACCAACAGACTTACTGGCCAGATCACCAGGTAAAAATAAAGGAAACATAGGCTATAAAAGAAAACTAATGCAGCCAATACATCTAAGAATCGGTAAGCTGCAATATAATGTTTGCTTTTGGGTTTAATACTGCTTTAAGAGAGGCCAGTTTTAGTCTTCCAAACCACAATATCACCTTTTATGGACCTTTTCATAGCTGTAAATTCGATTCTTCATACATTCTTAATTCAGCTATTTAACTAAATATGAAATGGGCAGTTTGGGGACCTCTAAGAAAACCAAAAAATGTTTGTATGGATTTAAAAGTTCTGTATTAGAGATTTATAAAATCCTTTTGTCTTTTTTTGCTTTAATATAGGGTTGTGTGTACAGTTCAGCTAGTAAATTACAAGGTGTGGAAATCAATGCAGAATTCTGCCAGTTACAAGAAAAGATCATAAAGAAGTATGACTTCACAGACAGAATTCAGGTATGGCATGTTTGTTATGCCTTGAGTACAATTAAAGGATTTATAGAGCTTAAGACCGAAATGCAGAAACTTTTGTTAAGTGTCTGGAAATGAAGAGATTACACTAATGCCATGTACACACGGTCGGACATTGATCAGACATTCCGACAACAAAATCCTAGGATTTTTTCCGATGGATGTTGGCTCAAACTTGTCTTGCATACACACAGTCACACAAAGTTGTCGGAAAATCCGATCGTTCTGAACGCGGTGACGTAAAACACGTACGTCGGGACTATAAATGGGGCAATAGCCAATAGCTTTCATCTCTTTATTTATTCTGAGCATGCGTGGCACTTTGTGCGTCGGATTTGTGTACACACGATCGGAATTTCCGACAATGGATTTTGTTGTCGGAAAATTTTATATCCTGCTCTCAAACTTTGTGTGTCGGAAATTCCTATGGAAAATGTGTGATGGAGCCCACACACGGTCGGAATTTCCGACAACAAGGTCCTATCACACATTTTCCATTGGAAAATCCGACCGTGTGTACGGGGCATAAGACTAAAAATCTGCGGTAATTTACATACACCTAACAAGCGTGTGAAATGTTATATCAGCTGCTTTTGACATTTGCCAATTTGCCAGAACATGATGGTGTAGTCAAACACTAGTTAATATGTTAATGGAAATGGTCACCATGAGTAAGAATATGTGAAATCATCCCTTTTGGATGGAAGTATTACTTGAAATAGTTATACGGTAAGTACACATTGGCTTGATAGGTTATATACTAATGGTATATAATAAATAACTAATGGTATAAAATAAAAAAGGACAGACAACCAAACAATCTTGAAATACTTTGTCTGCTACAAATATGTGTACCATTTGTGGAATATTATCAACCCACAGATATCATTGGACGTGAACCATAGTGGACATTGAACCACTTTATCATCATATGTTGGTGTTGTGTTTACCCTAAATACTGATTGTACATTCCTTTTGTATGATTGTCATGTGAATGATAGATTAATATATACATTGATCAGCCATAACTTTGTGACCACCCACCTAATATTAAGTAGGTTCCCCTTTTGCCACCAAAACAGCCCTGACCTGTCAAGGCATGGACACCACTAGACCTCTGAAGGTATGTTGAGGTATATGGCACCAAACTGTCAGTAGCAGATCCTTTAAGTCCTGTAAACCAGGGGTCTCCGACCCCCGGGCCGCAGCCTGTTTACAGGTGGGCCGCGAAGTCTCCACAATCTGAGGTGCGGCTGCAGGCGAGCAAAGAGATCACCGCCAACACCCCACTTCCGCCCCCACAGCCCCGCCGCTACACTGTTGGGGGTGAAGCAGGTGAGCAGAGAGATGACATCGTCTCCCACTGCCCGCCCGCATCACTGCTGTTCCGCCCACACAGCACTGTTGGAGGTGAAGCGGGGGAGCAGAGAGATGACATCATCTCTCACTGCCTGCCCCGCATCACCGCTGTTCTCTCTCGCGCGGAACCCACCACTCCACTCCACTGCCTCTGTGTTTAGTGACAATTTGCATCTAGGAGGCAGGAGACAGTGGCATGTGCAATCTGCATCTGGTGGCATGTGGCTGTGGCAATCTGCATCTGGTGGCATGTGGCAAGTGACTGTGGCAATCTGCATCTGGTGGCATGTGGCAATCTGCATCTGGTGGCATGTGGCAAGTGACTGTGGCAATCTGCATCTGGTGGCATGTGGCAAGTGACTGTGGCAATCTGCATCTGGTGGCATGTGGCAATCTGCATCTGGTGGCATGTGGCAAGTTGGGTTGCCACATCATCCCTTTAATCCAGGACACATATTAATTATGCAGGTTCTGAGGCTGATTTAATGCAGATAAGGCACCAAGTAAGTTTAATTACCACCTTAATCAGCCACAGAACCTGTGTAATTAGTGTGTGTCCTGGATTAAAGGGATGATGTGGCAACCCTAGTGGCAAGTGACTGTGGCAATCTGCATCTGGTGGCATGTGACTGTGGCAATCTGCATCTGGTGGCATGTGGCAAGTGACTGTGGCAATCTGCATTTGGTGGCATGTGGCAATCTGCATCTGGTGGCATGTGACTGTGGCAATCTGCATCTGGTGGCATGTGGCAATCTGCATCTGGTGGCATGTGGCAAGTGACTGTGGCAATCTGCATCTGGTGGCATGTGGCAAGTGACTGTGGCAATCTGCATCTGGTGGCATGTGGCAATCTGCATCTGGTGGCATGTGGCAAGTTGGGTTGCCACATCATCCCTTTAATCCAGGACACATATTAATTATGCAGGTTCTGAGGCTGATTTAATGCAGATAAGGCACCAAGTAAGTTTAATTACCACCTTAATCAGCCACAGAACCTGTGTAATTAGTGTGTGTCCTGGATTAAAGGGATGATGTGGCAACCCTAGTGGCAAGTGACTGTGGCAATCTGCATCTGGTGGCATGTGACTGTGGCAATCTGCATCTGGTGGCATGTGGCAAGTGACTGTGGCAATCTGCATTTGGTGGCATGTGGCAATCTGCATCTGGTGGCATGTGACTGTGGCAATCTGCATCTGGTGGCATGTGGCAATCTGCATCTGGTGGCAGGCGATGTGGCAAGTGACAATCTGGTGATAGGCACCGTGGCAAGCTGCATCTGGTGGCAAGTGACCAGAATCATGTGTATTATATAATATGTTTTCGTTGTTTGCAAATTTTTGCACTGTTTTTAATATGAAAAGTCTCCAAATAAATATAAACATTGTTTTATTCTATATATGAATGTGTACTTTCTCACTCTATATACATTTTTGTGCAAGTGCCGGAAAAATCCAATTAGGGGAACCCTCTTTTTCTGAATAAGCTTTCTGGATGTGGCACGGCCCCCTTTCTTTTCTAACCTAGGAGAACCAGTCATCCTCTTCTATGACTTCAATCATCCTGACACCATATTAACCATGGCGTTGTGATGATAGAAGTGCTAATACCAGCCTTTTTCTGACAAATTGGCCGCAAAAAAAATGCATCGTCACCCGTTTTCATCCACAATGCCGGTCCCCGGTGCCAAAAAGGTTGGGGACCACTGCTGTAAACCACGTAGTGGGGTCTCCATGAATCAGAGTTGTTTTTCTGTTACATCCACAGATGCTTGATTGGATTGAGATCTGCAGAATCTGAAGGCCAAGACCTCAACTATTTTTTTTCCCTCAAACCATTCTTGAACAATTTTTGCAGATTGGCTGGGTGCATTATCCTGCTAAATAAGGCCACTGCCATCAGGTAATATTGTCTCCTTGAAGGGGTTTACTTAGTCAGAAACAAGGTAGATGGTACGAGTCATGTAACATCCACATGAACGGCAGGACCAGGATTTCCTAGCAGAGCATTGCCCAGAGCATCACACTGCCTCCTGGTGTCATCTCTTCCCTAGGTAAGCGATGAACCCACACCTGGCCATTCACACGATGTAAAAGTAAAAACCTGATTCGTCAAACCAGACCACCTTCTTCTGTTGCTCTGTGATAGAGTTTTGGTGCTTATGTACCCATTGTAGTCACATTTGGCTGTGGACATGGATCAACATGAACCCCCTGAACAATCTGCAACTACGCAGCCCCATACACCACAAACTGAGATGCCCATTTTTTCTGCTTTTAACACATCGACTTAAGGGATAACGTGTTTACCTGCTGCCTAATCTATCCCATAGACATTCATGTGCCATTGTAATGAGTGTTTTTTTTTACTTGAAGTGATATTAAAGGCATTTTTTCTCCTTTTAAAATAAGAGATCATACTTACCTGCTCTGTGCAATGATATTGCACAGAGTGACCCCTTACCTCTTCTTCTGAAGTCTCCTGCTGGTGGTGCCTGCTCTTTTTTCTTGCAGGTGCCTCCATAGCAGGCCTGCGTCGGCTCGCTCCAAAGCCAGGCTGTGTGCATCCAAAGACAAACACAGCATGGCTTGGCCACACCACCTGCTCTGTCCTCACAGGATTTGACTGACAGCAGCGGTAGCCATAGGCACTCAGAGCCTCCTGTGAGACCAGGAAGCAATAGCAGCAACAAAGTTCTGCCTTTAGAACCACTTTAACCTGTCAGTGGTCATAAAGTTATGACTAATCGGTGTATATCTACTTTCACTGTGCAAATGTTTTTGTTTTGTTTTTTATTGTGTGATTTAACAATAAAAAGTAAGTGAATGGCAAGTGTGCTGCAGGGTGGTTATCAAAATGTGTGGGGATTGGAAGTAAACTTTTCCTCCAAGATTCAGATTCCAGTCTCTGTTGCAATTGGGAAAGGGGGGTGAAGCCAGAGATTACACAACATCTCCAGGGGTAGAGAAGTGGTGTTGGGGCCTAGAAGGGGAAGTCATCCTACCTGAGAACATGATTCTTTTCCCTCCTATTGCTGTGGAGGAGGGGGTGTGGATCCAAAGACCGCATTACTACTTACATGGCAACAAGGGGAGATGGAGAAATAGTTTAAAGACCTAGGAGTGGAAGTCTTCTTTTCTGAAACTATGATTCTTCTATCTAACCCTGCTGTGGAGGGAAGACAGGAACCAATGAACCTCTTTACTTTCATGGTCATAAGCAAGATAGGGAAGCAGTGTCAAAATCTAGAGGAAAAGGGGGTCTCTTTCCATCTGGAATCACAGTTCCTTTCTCTGCTGTGGCTGTGAAAATAACAATTTTGTACTTAGGCAGGCCATACATTATACAATTTTCTTATTTATTTATTTCAGGTACTTGTATAGCGCCGTCAGTGTACGCAGCGCTTTACACATATATAGTGCACGTTCACATCAGTTCCTGCCCTCAAGAAACTTACAATCTAAGGTCCCTAACTCACATTCATACATACACATACTAGGGCCAATTTAGACAGGAGCCAATTAACCTACCAGCATGTCTTTGGAGTGTGTGAGAAAACCGGCATACCCACAGGAAACCCACACAGGCACAGGGTTCAATTTCCTTTAGCTTTACCTTCAACTATGTAGTACAAGGGCCTACCTGATTGCATACAAATTGAAAGTGTTTAGGTTTGACCTCATATTATATGGTTTGGATAAATCTAAAGGAAAATTGTATAATTTATGGCCAGCCTTACTGTAAAATAATTTTGCCAGTGAGGGACACAAGGATTCTGATATTAGTCAGGTTATACTGCTGCCTACAGGAGGTTGGGACACCGGCAAACAGAAACATTGCACGCCACTCCTTGTATAATCCCTCCTTTACCCATCATGCCTCAGTTTTGTGGGAAAGCTGTTCCAATGGACAGCAAAAAACAGGGGGAGATTTTACAGTAAGTACAAAAATCTTATTTTCTTTCTAGTCCATTTAAGGACACTGGAATTCTGATACAGTTGGGATGTCCAAAAGCAGTCCAACTGATGGGTGGGCAACAGCCACTGACATATCCAAGAAAGGATTGGGACCATCTGCAGCTCAAGACCATCTGAAAGATCTACGCTCACATCTAAGCAGGATGAGGAAAAGTGCTCTGTAATATTGGGGAATTGTTAAGCGAGGCATCAGATGATCAACAGATGGAGGCAACAGATGATCAACCTGGTGTTGAAGACCAGGACAGAAGAGAAGGCAGCCAAGGAAATGCCCAACTATGTCCTTTCCACCCAGGGCATAGTTCATAGAAGCTCCATTTATAAAAGTCATACGACCGCCTCTGAATGACATGTGATTATGATTGGAGGACAGGCACATGATTAAAATGTCCCCTCAATTCACAAATCACTTTTCATTCATAGAAGCTATAGTACTGCTTCTGTCAGTGGAGCAGCTGGGCAGAAAGGGCAGGCATAATTGTGCACTCTTGATGAGAAGCCTGTGGCAGCTTCCATAGTTCCTGTTAACCCCCTCGTAATGGTACGGAGGGGGGGGAGGGGGGGGCATGGACAGAGGTGGATTTTACCTAACTGAAGAGCCATCAGCACAAGTGACACTGCAAAATAGGTCCCTTGTGCTGATTTTTGTGTTTTATACTTTGGCTGCACTTAGGCTTTAGGTGAGTTATCAGAGAGGGGACATGCCTGGGATTGTGACATGGCTCTGGACTTAAAAAGCAGTTTGTTGCTATCTAATACAGTACACCAAGCCCCTGTTCACACCAGTGCGACTTGTCATGCAATTTGACAGTTCCAAATCGCATGACAAGTTGCACCCCATTGCCAGCAATTGAACCGTTCATATCGCCGCAACTCATGTCACAGTGATTATGAAAAAGGTTACTGTACTACTTTTTGCCTATTTCATTGTGACTTGCATAGACTTCTGTTAAATGAAGTCACAAGCTGCAATGAAATCGGCAGTACAAATCGCACTAATGTGTTGCTTTTAAATCGCAATGAAGTAGCACGATTTAAAAGCTGCACCGGTGTGAATGGGGGCAAAGGACTGGAAAGCACCACAATGCTTAGCCCAGCATCTGAAGGTCACATTGCAGCCTAGCAATGTCCAGTCCAACGGGGTCCGGGTATAACCTCCAAGGCTCAAGCATAGAGTCACTTCCAGTGCTATGAGTTGCTCTGTGGTTGAATGCAAAAGAACAAGCAAATCCAAATGCTTGGTGGATGCAACCCTATTCAGACAGGGTAATCCAAAGTACAAGCTACAAGACAAACGGACAAGAAGACACAAGCATCTAGTGCATCACCAAAACATTTATTGGCGATCTAAAAAAACTGCTACAAATAGATACTTACAAAGTAGCAACTGGTAAAAGCCAATGATCCACAAGATGCTATACAGTGTGGATGCATTTACTCCAATTACACCAAGTAGGGGTGTCAAGTTGACACGTTTCGGGGGTGCACCCCCTTCCTCAGAGCTAGGCCATCTCCAAGGATGTTATCAAGGATACTACGATCTGGGAAGCTGCTATGCAGAAACCAGTTCAAGCACTGGTGTAGTGAGGAATCTTGATTGAAGGCACCAAAGAAAAAAAAAATCGAAAAGGGCTAGCATAAAATAGTTAGACTTTGTTCAGCAGAGCTAAAGAAAAAGTGTCCAATCTCCTAGTACACTAACACAAACTGAGGCATGCTGGATAGAGGGGTTATACAGGGTTAGCAATTGTTCTGCTTGTTAGTGTCCCAACCTCCTGCATGCAGCAATATAACCCAGCTGTATCAGAATTCCTTTATCCTCAATGGACAAAAAAAGAGATTTTTTTTTTCTTTGGATAAAAGCTAGATAACATTGCTCCTATAGGTTGGTGAAGCAGCAATGTCAGCACCTAAAGGGGATGCCATGCTTATTTTGTGATTCTTCTCCCAAATATTGCTGTGAAAAGAGAGTGTAGCCAGGAATGATACCACTGCTCTCATGATGAAGATGGAAAGCTGGATCATGTATGTGGGTAGATTATAATTTTGTTTAGCTACAGAATCATCATAAATAACATTATTTTATTTCCTGTGGTGTGTAGAAGTGTGTCTGTGCAATATACCAGTCCCGGTTATCAATTATTCTGTATTTCCTCACAGGTTTACCATTCAGATATTTGCTGTCAGCCATCCTTACTGCACTATGCTGATGTGGTAGTTCTACATAACGTTTTTGAATACTTCCTGGACAAAGAGAAGCAAATAAAGTAATGTATATCTCTGATTCCTGTGACGTAGTGGCAGTGGATAAAATTCAAGAATACTTAGTCAGACCTGGGCAAATTGTAGCCCCCGGGTTACATGATCCAGCCCTTTGGCTGTCCCTATCTGGCCCTCGATGCTTTCACTGACAGTGTTCCCCTCTGAGTCTGTCAGCTTCCTCACCTGGGGGGGGTTCCTTAAAAACTCTGCTCAGCCCCCATTTTTGCCACCCCCCCCCCCCCCGACTGCTCGTCTTTAAGAGACCTATTTCATGAACAGTTCACATATAATTCTTAGCACCTGGTGTTTGTTTTTTATATGTTTATGTACTTGTTGACCTTCCCAAGTCCAAAATTTATATTTGAGCAAAATTTAGTTTGGCCCTCAACAGTCCTAGTTTTTCTTCAGAAAATGAATTGCCCACCCCTGGGGGATCTAGCATGACATAGTAAATGTTTTTATGTTGAGTGCATGCATACTATGCAAGTAATGTGTAACACTTCCAGGTTTGAGAGATCATAGTACTGCCCCTGACAATGCCTTCATCCATTTTTTTAAATTAGATGGTGCTATCTTTTTTTCAAGCATCAGCCAGAGTCAGAATCTATTTCATGGATTGAGATGCCACCTCTTAAATTACACAATCGCATATATCCTAATGCCTGTGCAGTTTTTTGATTGTGTTCACAAATGTCTTAACACATATCAGTATCAGCTCACTGCTTCAGCCTCACACCTTGTGACTTGCTACAATGTTGCAGTCAGATCACTAGGGGAGAGGAGAAATGCCTCCCCTCCTGCCCAGTGTTAATTTTGTCGAATAAAACGACTGAAACATTTTAGTCGACTAAATGAATACTATTTTAGTCGACTAAAATATGACTAAAATTAAAACAATTCAGATGACTAAAATACGACTAAAACTAAAATGGCATTTTAGTCAAAAGACTAATGCCCTGTACACACGGGCGGACTTTCCGACTGATATGTGCGATCTGAGCTTGTTGTCGGAAATTCTGACTGTGTGGGGGCTCCATCAGACTTTTTCCATCGGAATTTCCAACACACAAAGTTTGAGAGCAGGCTATAAAATTTTCCGACAACAAAATACATTCGCGTAAATTCCGACCGTGTGTGGACAATTCCGATGCACAAAGTGCCACGCATGCTCAGAATAAATTAAGAGACAAAAGCTATTGGCTACTGCCCCGTTCATAGTCCCGACGCACGTGTTTTACGTCACCGCGTTCAGAACGATCGGATTTTCCGACAACTTTGTGCGACCGTGTGTATGCAAAACAAGTTTGAGCCAACACCAGTCGGAAAAAATCCATGGATTTTGTTGTCGGAATGTCCGAACAAAGTCCGACCGTGTGTACGGGGCATAAGGCTAAAACTAAGTTGAAATTTGACTTCAAAATAAACACTGGTCAGTAGTGCATATGTTCATACCTCAATACCTTAAATAATAACATATGAGATTTTTCACTCCAGCAGTATATAATGAGTTTGGAAATTGTAGAGAAATGTTAACTAATGCATTACAATTTAATTACACCCATTCCATTTTAGACGACTAAAATGTACTGGAGATTTTAGTCGACTAAATATGACTAAAACTAAAACAATTGCAGAAGACTAAAATGGGACTAAAACTAAAATGCCATTTTAGTCCTAAGTCTAATGCCGTGTACACACGGTCGGAATTTCCGACAACAAATGTTCGATGGGAGCTTGTTGTCGTAAATTCCGACCGTGTGTAGGCTCCATCGGACATTTGTTGTTGGAACTTCCGTCAACAAAAATTTGAGAGCTGGTTCTCAAATTTTCTGACAACAAAATCTATTGTCGTAAATTCCGATCGTGTGTACACAATTCCGACGCACAAAGTTCCATGCATGCTCGGAATCAAGCAGAAGAGCCGCACTGCCTATTGAAATTCATTTTTCTTGGGTCCTCGTACATGTTGTACGTCACTGCGTTCTTGACTTTCGGAATTTCCGACAACATTTGTACGACCATGTATATGCAAGACAAGTTTGAGCCAACATCCGCCCAAAATTAATCCAGGATTTTGTTGTCGGAATGTCCGATCGTGTGTACGTGGCATAAGACTAAAACTGAATCGAAATTTGCTGCCAAAATTAACACTGCTCCTGCCTGTAGCAGACTGATCACATCTTTCCAGCCCAAAGTTGGCTGAAGCTGAAGGACTGTTGAATAATATACATGTTCTTAAAAAAAAAGGAATTGTTGCTCTATTTTGCACCATGTCAGAAACTTATTCATGTAAACTTGCAGTTACTGAAAGTTCCAACTTCATGTCTAAAGCTGGATATACACTATACAATTTTCTTTAGATTTTTTTTTCCTTTAGATTTACCAAAACCATATAATTTGAGGTCAAACCTAAACACTTTCAATTTGTATGCAATCAGGCAGGTCCTTGTACTACAAAGGTGAAGGTAAAGCTAAAGGAAATTGAACAACAAAAGTTGTATAGTGTGTATCTAGCACTTCCGAACCGCCCGCTATCGTTATACGTCGGTAGTTTGACGTTGAATACCATGGTTATGGCAGCAGATAGCTGCCATAACCCCAATATTTTTAAGAACGGCGGGCGGTCCGCTTTCGGATAAAAGTGGTCTCTGCACCTCATTCACCACAAGATCACTTTTATCGGCAGCGGGAGGGGTACCCACCCCTTTCCACCGCGTCCCGGTCATCCCCGCCGCTTACCGGAGCCGTCGGTAGCTGCGGAGACGATTCGATCCTTTCCCCTCAGAGGCATGAAGTCGAGCGAGGGAATCATGGCCCTCACTCGACTCCATACCATTGGATGAAGGAAGCAACGTCAAGCGTCACTTCCGCCCAATGGTCTTAAAGGGGAAATTTTTTTTTTACTGAAAAAAAAAAAAAAAGACTATTTTTTTTTATTACATTTAAGCGTAAATGTGAGATTTGAGGTCTTTTTGACCCCAGATCTCACGTTAAAGAGGTCCTGTCATGCTTTTTTTCTATTACAAGGGATGTTTACATTCCTTGTAATAGGAATAAAAGTGATCCAAAATTTTTTTTTTTAAAGGGACAGTGTAAAAAGAAAAAATTTAAATAAATAAGAAAAAAATTTTAAAGCGCTCATCTCACTGTGCTCGCGCCCAGAAGCGAACACATACGTAAGTCGCGCCTGCATATGTAAACGGTTTTCAAACCACACATGTGAGGTATGGCCACAATCGTTACAGCGAGCGCAATTGTTCTAGCAAAAGACCTCTGCAAGAGTCAGAGTTTGTCATAATTCCACGAGGGGCTGCAATTTTGAAGCATAACATGTTGGGTATCAATTTACTCAGCATAACATTATCTTTCACAATATAAAAAAAAAAAATTGGGCTTACTTTATGGTTTTCTTATTTTTTAAAAAGTGTATTTTTTTCCCAAAAAATTGCTGCGCAAATACGGTGTGAAATAAAGTATTGCAACGACCGCCATTTTATTCTCTAGGGTGTCTGAAAAAATATATATATAATGTTTGGGGGTCTAAGTAATTTTCTAGCAAAAAAAATGATTTTAACTTGTAAACACCAATTGTAAAAAATAGGCCCGGTTCTTAAGTGGTTTTACCCCCTTCCTGACCAGAGCACTTTTTACAATTTGGCACTGCGTCGTTTTAACTGGTAATTGCGCGGTCATGGAATATTGTACCCAAACTAAATTTGCGTCCTTTTTTTCCCACAAATAGAGCTTTCTTTTGGTGCTATTTGATCACGTCTGTGGTTTTATTTTTTGCGCTATAAACAAAAAAAGAGCGACAATTTATATATCCTCAAAAATATCCCAAAAATGTTTTTAAAAAACAAATTTCTTCATCAGTTTAGGCCAATATATATTCTTCTACATATTTTTGGTATAAAAAAAAAAAAATCGCAATAAGCATATACAGTCATGGTGTCAGAGAGCGTACCTCAGCGGGCAGGGTGCTCGCGGTGGTGTGCGTCGGCGCGCGCATTCCTGCGGGCTCCGCTGTGCGCGTTCCTTGTAGTACTGGCATGCGTGTCCCGGGCAGGCCTGTTGTGTGTGCCGGTGTGCGGGGGCGCGCGCGCGGACGTCTGCGGGTGCGCGTGCCTGTGCGTGCCGGTGCGCGCGCGTGCACGTCGTCTGGCGCCAAACGGCCCATTTAAGCCGGCTTCCCTCTGTGATCAGTGCTGCCTGATCAACAGCTCTGCCGTTCTTAGTACCTGACCCTTGTACCCGTGTTGATCCTGATATCCTGACGACCCGGCCTTGTTTCCTGAACCTTCCATTGAACTCTGCCTGCACCTGACCTCTGCCTGTTTGACTATCCGTTTGCCTGCTCCACTTTACCTCAATTGCCTGTCTGTTGCCGAACCCAGCCTGTCTCCTGACCATCCTGCTCAGTCTTGTTGCCTGTGTTCCAGCCAGCTCAGCCGTCTTACCTGCTCATCCATCCGTACCTGGACTGCTGCAAACAGGCTCTCATACCACTCCGCACTCCTGTGCCTCCTGTTACCTTACCAGGGGCCGCGAGTCGGACGCGTAAGGGAGCCTACCTTCTGCCCAAGCGGACTCACCGGTCTGGTAAGTAGGAGCCTGACAGTATCAGGCAGCCATGACCGAGTCTGGGCAGGGGGCCTCCCCCATGGATGAGCTTTGCAGACATCTGGCGGGATTAACCCAAGCAGTGAAAAGCTTACAAGAGGGTTACACCAGATTGGAAGAACGTGTACAGGCTCTATCTGCACCCCCCGGTCCGCAGGGGGCCGCAGTTGCAACCTCAGCACCCTCCAGAGTCATGCTCCCTCCAGAGCCCAAAGTACCCATACCAGAAAGGTTCTTCGGAGACCGTAACAAATATCGTGCTTTCCGGAATGCTTGCGGTCTCTATTTCGCTCTTCAGCCACGCACCTTCTCCCTAGAGGCCACTAAGGTGGGCTTCGTCATCTCCTTGTTATCCGGTGAACCTCAAACCTGGGCCCACTGACTCTTGGAGCAAAAATCTGATGCCCTGGAGAGTCTGGATGCCCTCTTTGGGGCAATGTCACAACTTTACGAAGACCCTCAGTTAACTGCAACTGCCGAAGCCACCCTGCACTCCCTCCGTCAAGGCCGTTGAGCGGCAGAGGACTATGCTGTCGAATTCAGGCGCTGGAGCTCCGACACGGCGTGGAACGACGCAGCCCTGCGCCACCAGTTTAGAATGGGCTTGTCTGATCCCCTCAAGGATGAGCTAGCACGGGTCAGAGTGCCTCAAACCTTGGAAGAATTGGTTAACCTGTCCATTCAGATTGACCGTCGGCTGAGGGAACGACGCACCGAAAGATCCACCAGTACCTTTCGACCCACCTGGATGCTTCCTCAAGTTCCCAGTCCACCCAATAGGCCCTCCGCTCCACCACCTGCTCCAGCTTTTGATGTCCCAGAACCCATGCAGCTTGGCCTGCTTCGTCCCTCTTTGACGCCTGAAGAGAAGTTACGCAGACGGGCTCATAACCTTTGCCTCTACTGTGGGGAACCTGGGCACTACGCCAGCGTTTGCCCCAACAAGACGCGTAAGTGTCATCCTGCTGTTCGTACCTGTGCCACTATTATGCCAAAACCAAGTACGCATCTAACTATCTCTGTCACTTTGCAGCTTCCCGGAAAGGCTATCCAAGTTCCAGTCATCATTGATTCCGGAGCCTGCAGTTGCTTCGTTGACCTGACCTTTGCTGCTCAACATGACCTACCCCTTCGATCCAAGACCCAAAGCCTGGCTGTTCACCTTGCAGACGGTTCCGCCCTCCATTCTGGCCCGGTCACTCAAGAGACCGTTCCCTTAGAAGCTGTTATGGGCTCCCAGCACCGGGAATACCTCTGTTTGGATGCTATCTCCTCCCCTCTCTTTCCAGTCATTCTTGGAATGCCTTGGCTGAAGGTCCACAACCCCCGAATCAACTGGGCTACTGGAAGTATTGAGTTTCTCTCTGAGTACTGTCAGCTACACTGTCTGCAACGACCCGACCATGAGGTTCCTCAGCTTCTCTGCTTACACCCTGATGCCAATCTGCTCCAAGCTATCCCAGAGCCCTACCAAGATTTCTCGGACGTATTCAGCAAGAAAGGTGCAGAGGTACTACCTCCACACAGGCCCTACGATTGTCCTATAGAGTTGCTACCTGGAACCGAGGTACCCTTCGGCAGGATCTTTCCATTGACTGAGCAGGAGCTGGACACATTAAAACAATATTTATTTGAAAATTTAAAGAAGTTTATCCGCCCGTCCACTTCCCCGGCCGGTGCCGGCCTATTCTTTGTAGAGAAGAAAGATCATTCTCTTCGACCATGCATCGATTACCGAGAATTAAACAGGATAACGATTAAAAACCGCTACCCACTACCCCTGGTGCCTGAGTTATTCCAAAGGCTGGGAACTGCAAGGGTCTTCACGAAATTGGATCTTCGCGGAGCCTATAACCTAATCCGCATCCGAGAGGGAGACGAGTGGAAGACTGCTTTTCGCACTCGTTTTGGGCATTTCGAATATCTCGTTATGCCCTTCGGTCTTTGTAATGCTCCAGCCACATTCCAACATTTTGTGAACGACATTTTCCGGGAATTTTTGGATCTCTACATCATCGTTTACCTTGATGATATTCTCATTTTCTCCCCTTCTCTGGCTGATCATCGCAGGCACGTCCGGAATGTTCTTGCTCGGCTCAGGCAACACGGACTATACGCTAAACTCGACAAATGCGAGTTCGAACTTCAATGTATCCAATTCCTGGGACTCATCATTTCAGTGGAAGGTATTAAGATGGACCCTCAGAAGGTGTCCGCCATCCTGGATTGGCCTGCACCTACAGACAGGAAAGGGGTCCAACGCTTCGTAGGATTTTCCAATTTTTATAGGAAATTCATTAAGGACTTTTCTAAAATCATTGCTCCCATTACAGAACTAACAAGGCAGGGAACCCGATTCTGTTGGACGTCCAGGGCACAATCGGCCTTTGAAAAATTAAAGGGTCTGTTCACCTTAGCTTCTATCCTCAAGCACCCTAACCCTGCCCTGCCATTCGTGCTAGAAGTCGATGCCTCAGAAATCGCAGTAGGGGCAGTACTCTCCCAACGCCAGGGCCCTAAAGCTCTTCTGTTCCCAATAGCGTTCTTCTCTCGCAAACTATCTATGTCTGAAAGGAATTACGATGTGGGAGATCGGGAGCTTTTGGCCATCAAGACGGCTCTGGAGGAGTGGCGCTATCTTCTGGAGGGTGCTGTACATCCTATTCTAATCTATACAGATCACAAGAACTTGGAATACCTGAGATCTGCCAAGAGACTAAAACCACGACAGGCCAGATGGGCACTCTTCTTCTCCCGCTTCTTATTTCACATCACTTACAGACCTGGCTCTAAAAATGTGAAACCAGACGCACTGTCACGAATGTTTCATGATTCCAAAGAAACCGCCCCTCCGGACACTATCCTACCTGCGGGAAATTTTTTACTTCTTCAGGGAGATTTAATCTCCAGAATAAGGCAAGCCTCCTCAGAAATTCCCCAACCTACAGGGACCAGCCTAAGCGATGGGTTGCTTTGGCACAAAGGCAAGATCGTGGTTCCTGAGAATCTTAGGGTGCCGGTACTGGAGTTGTGCCACGACCACAAGCTGGCAGGTAATTTCGGGGCCCGGAAGACAACCGAACTGGTGCAGCGCACATTTTGGTGGCCACAATTATCCGAAGGACAACTCCTGGGAGCCTGAAAGTAATCTTCATGCTGAGGAACTGCTACAAGCCTTTAAAGACTCTCACGCAACCAGGTTGGCCCAGCTGGGCATCCAGAGGCTGCCCTTGAGGAGGGGGCACTGTCAGAGAGCGTACCTCGGCGGGCAGGGTGCTCGCGGTGGTGTGTGTCGGGGTGCGTCGGCGCGCGCGTTCCTGCGGGCTCCGCTGTGCGCGTTCCTTGTAGTGCTGGCATGCGTGTCCCGGGCAGGCCTGTTGTGTGTGCCGGTGTGCGGGGGCGCGCGCGCGGACGTCTGCGGGTGCGCGTGCCTGTGCGTGCCGGTGCGCGCGTGTGCACGTCGTCTGGCGCCAAACGGCCCATTTAAGCCGGCTTCCCTCTGTGATCAGTGCTGCCTGATCAACAGCTCTGCCGTTC
Organism: Lithobates septentrionalis; assembly: GCA_037952835.1. NCBI lineage: Eukaryota > Metazoa > Chordata > Amphibia > Anura > Ranidae > Lithobates > Lithobates septentrionalis. The sequence goes on along the minus strand of JBBDGP010000232.1, from coordinate 423,128 downwards.
TTAGTACCTGACCCTTGTACCCGTGTTGATCCTGATATCCTGACGACCCGGCCTTGTTTCCTGAACCTTCCATTGAACTCTGCCTGCACCTGACCTCTGCCTGTTTGACTATCCGTTTGTCTGCTCCACTGTACCTCAATTGCCTGTCTGTTGCCGAACCCAGCCTGTCTCCTGACCATCCTGCTCAGTCTTGTTGCCTGTGTTCCAGCCAGCTCAGCCGTCTTACCTGCTCATCCATCCGTACCTGGACTGCTGCAAACAGGCTCTCATACCACTCCGCACTCCTGTGCCTCCTGTTACCTTACCAGGAGCCGCGAGTCGGACGCGTAAGGGAGCCTACCTTCTGCCCAAGCGGACTCACCGGTCTGGTAAGTAGGAGCCTGACACATAGCTGAAATTGTTGGCACCCCAGAAATTTTTCCAGAAAAAAAAAAAAGTATTTCTCACAGAAAAGTATTGCAGTAACACATGTTTTGCTATACACATTTATTCCCTTTGTGTGTATTGGAACAAAACAAAAAAAGGGAGGAAAAAAAGCAAATTGGACATAATGTCACACAAAATTCCAAAAATGGGCTGGTCAAAATTCTTGGCACCCTTTCAAAATTGTGGATAAATAAGATTGTTTCAAGCATGTGATGCTCCTTTCAACTCACCTGGGGCTAGTAACAGGTGTGGGCAATATAAAAATCACACCTGAAAGCAGATAAAAAGGAGAGAAGTTCACTTAGTCTTTGCATTGTGTGTCTCACACTAAGCATGGACAACAGAAAGAGGAGAAGAGAACTGTCTGAGGACATGAGAACCAAAATTGTGGAAAAATATCAACAATCTCAAGGTTACAAGTCCATCTCCAGAGATCTAGATTTGCCTTCGTCCACAGTGCGCAACATTATCAAGAAGTTTGCAACCCATGGCACTGTAGCTAATCTCTTTGGGCGTGGACGGAAGAGAAAAATTGATGAAAGGTTGCAACGCAGGTTAGTCCGGAAGGTGGATAAGCAGCCCCAAACAAGTTCCAAAGAAATTAAAGTTGTCCTGCAGGCTCAGGGAGCATCATTTCCAGCGCGAACTATCCGTCGACATTTAAATGAAATAAAACGCTATGGCAGGAGACCCAGGAGGACCCCACTGCTGACACAGAGACATAAAAAAAGAAAGACTACAGTTTGCCAAAAAGTACTTGAGTAAGCCAAAATCCTTCTGGGAAAACGTCTTGTGGACAGATGAGACCAAGATAGAGCTTTCTGATAAAGCACATCATTCTATTGTTTACCGAAAACGGAATGTGGTCTACAAAGAAAAGAACACAGTACCTACAGTAAAATATGGTGGAGGTTCAATGATGTTTTGGGGTTGTTTTGCTGCCTCTGGCACTGGGTGCCTTGAATGTGTGCAAGGCATCATGAAATCTGAGGATTACCAAAGGATTTTGGTTCGCACTGTAGAGCCCAGTGTCAGAAAGCTGTGTTTGCGTCCGAGATCTTGGGTCTTCCAGCAGGACAATGACCCTAAACATACGTCAAAAACGACCCAGAAATGGATGGTAACAAAGCGCTGGAGAGTTCTAAAGTGGCCAGCAATGAGTCCAAATCTAAATCCCATTGAACACTTGTGGAGAGATCTTAAAATTGCTGTTGGGAAAAGGCGCCCTTCCAATAAGAGACCTGGAGCAGTTTGCAAAGGAAGAGTGATCCAAAATTCCGGGTGAAAGGTGTAAGAAGCCTATTGATGGTTATAGGAAGCGACTGATTTCAGTTATTTTTTCCAAAGGGTGTGCAACCAAATATTAAGTTAAGGGTGCCAAGAATTTTGACCAGCCCATTTCTGGAGTTTTGTGTGACATTATGTCCAATTTGCTTTTTTTCCTCCCTTTTTTTGTTTTGTTCCAATACACACAAAGGGAATAAGGGAAATGCTTGATTTTCTGGAAAAATTTCTGGGGTGCCAACAATTTCGGCCATGACTGTATTGATTGGTTTGCGCAAAAGTTATAGCATCTACAAAGTATGGGAATGATTTATGGCATTTTTATGGCATTTTTTTTAACTAGTAATGGCGGTGAGTTGCGATTTTTATCCTGACGGCGGTACTTTTCGAGTTTGGCAGCTGCGTCGGGCTTGGGTTTCGTCGGGGCCATGTCTGTTAGCAAGAGGCGGCAGACGCAGCTAGTTGGGCAGATGCGGAGTTGGCACAGAGGGCGAGCTGAGGAGGCTTAGAGGTCAGGAACAGCGAGATAGTTGTTACACGTATCTTCTTGGACAGGTCCTCAGTCCCCGTGTACCCCCGACGGGTACGAGTACCCCCTGCAGGCTTGGGTAAGGACAGTGTTTTGGCTGGCAGGGGCACTGGAATTGTTAGCTGGGGTTCAGGTCAAGCAGAGGGGAGATGGGAGGGTCAGGAGTGCCCGACAGAGAGTAGCAAAATGGGTGCCACTCACCTGGAAGATGCAGAGGTCATCTGTAGGTCCGGGCGCCGTAAAGACTCTGGAGGAGTTGCAGGGAGCAGAAGGTAGGTTAAATTATCCACTTTATTAGGTGCAGATTCCAGGGAAGAGGAATGTAGTGCTGGTGAAGAGGCCGGGAGTACCAAGATGGCCGCCAAGACCAGGCCGAGATCACTGCTCAGACTCGGGCCTGTCGCTGTGTGAAAGGGCACTGCTCAGTTCAGACCCCCCAGTCAGAATCCAGTACAGCAGGATCAGTGTTTGGTGGGGGTTCCAAGTACTAGAGGGGCCAGGATACAGTACCTCTGGAGAGTCCGGGAGGAGCAAGATGGCCGCCGGAGCTCCGGACCAGGCCGAAGCCGCGGCCTGGATTTTAAACTGCCGCCGTACGGGAGGGTACCGCTCCGTTTAGACCCCTGACTGGAGGTCCGTGGTGCAGGGTCTGCGTGTGGTAGGAGATCCAGATGTCAGCCAGGAAGGAGTATTGCTGTGGAGGCCGGGTGAAGCAAGATGGCCGCCGGAATCAACTAGGCCGAAGCCGCGGCCTGTATTTGTGGCTGCCGCCGCGGAGGATCGCCGTGACGATCGGATGCCCCGTCCGATCAAATGCCCGCTGAGTTGGCTCTGTATATGTGAAGGGCCTCTGGGGGATATGTCAGGTTGTTGCAGGATGTCACTGGAAAGCAGGATTGATGTGGATTAAGGAGTATTGGACGGAGCTCGGGTCTTACACGTCCTACTCCATGTTGTAGCAGGCCACGCCGGTGAGTTGCGATTTTTAGCGGTATTGCGACATTGTCACGGACAGATCGGACACTTTTGACATATTTTTGGGACCATTGACATTTATACAGCAATCAGTGCTATAAAAATGCACTGATTACTGAGTAAATGTCACTGGTAGGGAAGGGGTTAACACTAGGGGGCGATCAACGGGGTTAAATGTGTGTTCTAACTGTATGGGGATACGAGTAGGAGAGGAGGCATATCGCTGTTCCTACTTACTAGGATCAAACGACATGTCTCCTCTCCTCTGACAGCAAAGGGATTTCTGTGTTTACACACAGAAATCCCCATGCCAGCCACGCTCATGGGGTCCTCCGCCATGCAGCGCGCGCGCGCCCTCTGGCGGCTCTTAAAGGAAGCCCCCTTTGGGTACGGGGTTTAGCGCAGGGGTGCCATTCTGCCCCCGTTAATAGACGTGAGCCAGTCAGGAACTGAGCAGGGGTTATTGGGATAAGTCCACTTGTACTGCCCTTTTTTACTGATTTAACACATCTAGGGCAGTTAATTATGAAAACCCTTGTTACCAGAGGTGGCACTGTCCAGCCGATGTAATGCCTTCTGTCTTGGTCATATACAGTCCATCCAGAAAGTAATCACAGCGCTTCACCTTTTCCACATTTTGTTATGTTACAGCCTTATTCTAAAATGGATTAAATTCATTATTTTCCTCAAAATTCTACAAAAAATACCCCATAATGACAACGTGAAAGAAGTTTGTTTGAAATCTTTTCAAAATAAAAAAATGAAAAAAATCCCATGTACATAAGTATTCACAGCCTTTGTCATGACACTCAAAATTGAGCTCAGGTGCATCCTGTTTCCACTGATCATCCTTGATATGTTTCTTCAACTTGATTGGAAATTTAGTTGGTTGGACATGATTTGGAAAGGAATACCACTAAGGTCCCACTGTTAACAGTGCATGTCAGAGCACAAACCAAGCCATGAAGACCAAGGAATTGTCTGTAGACATCCGAGACAGGATTGTATTGAGGCACAGATATGGGGAAGGGTACAGAAAAATTTCTGCAGCATTGAAGGTCCCAATAGGCACAGTGGCCTCCATCATCCGTAACCACCAGGACTCTTCCTAGAGCCGGCCGCCCAGCCAAACTGAGCGATCGGGGAAGAAGGGCCTTAGTCAGGGAGGTGATCAAGAACTCGATGGTCACTCTGACAGAGCTCCAATATTTCTCTGTGGAGAGAGGAGAACCTTCCAAAAGAACAACCACCTCTGCAGCACTCCACCAATCAGGCCTGTATGGTAGAGTGGCCAGATGGAAGACACTCCTTAGTAAAAGGCACATGACAGCCAATGCTGTGGGGATGATTTTCAGCGGCAGGAACTGGGAGACTAGTCAGGATTAAGGGAAAGATGAATGCAGCAATGTACAGAGACATCTATGAGGAAAACTTGCTCTAGAGCACTCTGGACCTCAGACTGGGGTGAAGGTTTTATCTTCCAACAGGACAAATGACCCTAAGCACACAGCCAAGATAACAGAGTGGCTATGGGACAACTCTGTGACTGTCCTTGAGTGTCCCAGCCAGAGCCCAGACTTGAACACGAATGAACATGTCTGGAGAGATCTGAAAATGTCTGTGCACCGACGCTCCTCATCCAACCTGATGGTGCTTGAAAGGTCCTGCAAAGAAGAATGGGGGAAGTGCCCAAAAATAGGTATGCCAATCTTGTAGCATCATACTCAAAAAAACTTGAGGCTGCAATTGGTGCCAAAGTGGTTCAACAAAGTATTGAGCAGTGGCGGCCCACCCATAGGGGGTGCAGGGGCGCCACTGTCCTAAAGCTACTCATCGTAAAAATAAAAAATAATAATAATACTGGCCTTTTATATGTGTGCGTGATGCCGGACACACAGGTATATAGGAAACATGACGTGCTGCAATCACCAATAAAAAAAAAGACTTTTTAAGTGTGTGCAGGGCACAGGACACACAGCTGCTATGGGAAGCATGACATGTTTGCAGTCACGTTATTGCAAACAAGAAGCTCTATTGGCTTCCTTTAGAAAGTCCTTGGGGCGCTGAGCTCTGCGCCCTGAACACTCCATCTATCATTGTTCCTTGCTGTGGTGTGTGATTGGCGGGTCCTGTGCCTTCACTTCCAGTTTCTTTGACTCATCCCGGTTGGTCCGACGGTAGATGGAGATGTGAGTACGAGGGGGGGAGAGGGGGGACATCTGATGTAAAGGAGGACTGTGATGGGGATATCTAATGTAAAGGAGGAATTTGATGGTGACATCTAATGTAAAAGAGGACTCTGATGGGACATCTAATGTAAGGGAGGACTCTGATGGGGACATCTAATGTAAAGGAGGACTCTGATGGTGATAGCTAATGTAAAGGGGGGGCTCTGATGGGGACATCTAATGTAAAGGGGGGCTCTGATTGGAACACCTGATGTAAAGAGGAACTCTGGTGAAAACACCTCATATATAGGGGGATGCTGATGGGGACACCTGTTGTAAAGGGGGACTCTGATTAGGACACCTGATGTAAAGGGGGGCACCTGCTGTAAAGGGGGACTCCTGATTGGGACACCTGATGTATAGGGGGACTCTGATGAGGACACCTGATTTATAGGGGGGTGCTGATGGGGACACCTGTTTTAAAGGGGAACTATGATTGGGACACCTGATGTTAACAGGGGCACCTGCTGTAAAGGGGGACTCTGATTGTGACATCTAATGTAAAGAAGGACTCTGATTGTGACATCTAATGTAAAGAAGGACTCTGATGGTGACAGCTAATGTAAAGGGGGGCTCTGATGGGGACATCTAATGTAAGGGAGGGCTCTGATGGGGACATCTAAAGTAAGGGAGGGCTCTGATGGGGACATCTAATATAAGGGAGGACTCTGATGGGGACATCTAATGTAAGGGAGGACTCTGATGGGGACATCTAATGTAAGGGAGGGCTCTGATGGGGACATCTAATGTAAGGGAGGGCTCTGATGGGGACATCTAATGTAAGGGAGGGCTCTGATGGGGACATCTAATGTAAGGGAGGACTCTGATGGGGACATCTAATGTAAGGGAGGACTCTGATGGGGACATCTAATGTAAGGGAGGACTCTGATGGGGACATCTAATGTAAGGGAGGACTCTGATGGGGACATCTAATGTAAGGGAGGACTCTGATGGGGACATCTAATGTAAGGGAGGACTCTGATGGGGACATCTAATGTAAGGGAGGACTCTGATGGGGACATCTAATGTAAGGGAGGACACTGATGGGGACATCTAATGTAAGGGAGGACTCTGATGGGAACATCTAATGTAAAGGAGGACTCTGATGGGGACACCTAATGTAAAGGAGGACCCTGATAGAGACACCTAATGTAAAGGAGGACCCTGATGGGGACATCTGATGTAAAGGGGGACATCTGATGTAAGAAGGACATCTGATGGGGACACCTGATGTAAAGAGGAACTCTGATGAAAACACCTGATATATAGGGGGATGCTGATGGGGACACCTGTTGTAAAGGGGGGCACCTGCTGTAAAGGGGGACTCTGATTGGGACACCTGATGTATAGGGGGATGCTGATGGGGACACCTGCTGTAAAGGGGGACTCTGATTGGGACACCTGATGTATAGGGGGATGCTGATGGGGACACCTGTTGTAAAGGGTTACACTGATTGGGACACCTGATGTAAATGGGGGCACCTGCTGTAAAGGGGGACTCTGATTGGGACATCTGATGTAAAAGGGGGCTCTGATGAGGACACCTTTATGTTAAGTGATTTTATTTTATCATACTTGAAATGTGGATGTGATTGGCCTACTGTGACGAGCACAGCAAGGCTGCATATGATGGGCACAGTGAGGCTGCATTTGATGGGCACAGTTTTATCAAGCAGTAATGATAAATAATCAGCAATACAGATGACATGGAAACCTCCACCAGACTTCAGTGTGTAAAGGAAAAGCACACCACACCCACGTGCTATCAGTCTGCTTACCAGAAAGATATGAACAATAAGCGATGTACTCATATGGTGCAGAAGGTCAGCAGCAAGTCCAAATGGCGCACTCTATCATTGGTAGGCACAGCATGGAAGCAATCAGGTCACCACATGTCACAGGCTCAGGACTCACATTAACGATAGATGCATTGGTGCAGTCATCAACAGGAATAAACCAATGAAAAGAAAGCAACAATAGTGAAGCCCGTAAGGTAAAACAGTCAAGATTTATTGTAGTCTACTTACAGGTAGGAAGTAAAATTCATCGCAAAAAAAGGAACAATCCGCGGCTCTCAGCGTGCTTGCATCAACCAGCCTGTAGGCTGGTTGATGCAAGCACGCTGAGAGCCACGGATTGTTCCTTTTTTTGCGATGAATTTTACTTCCTACCTGTAAGTAGACTACAATAAATCTTGACTTCTTTTACCTTACGGGCTTCACTATTGTTGCTTTCTTTTCATTGGTTTATTCCTGTTGATGACTGCACCAATGCATCTATCGTTAATGTGAGTCCTGAGCCTGTGACATGTGGTGACCTGATTGCTTCCATGCTGTGCCTACCAATGATAGAGTGCGCCATTTGGACTTGCTGCTGACCTTCTGCACCATATGAGTACATCGCTTATTGTTTATATCTTTCTGGTAAGCAGACTGATAGCACGTGGGTGTGGTGTGCTTTTCCTTTACACACTGAAGTCTGGTGGAGGTTTCCATGTCATCTGTATTGCCGATTGAGTTCCATGGACTATTATTTATATTTGGACATTTATTTTATTTAAGCGCTGCATTCTGACTTTTATATTTATGTTTGATGAAATCTACAAACTATGCCAGCTGCTTTTTGATGCTCTTTATTAGTTAGCGCAGATATTTATTTTACTTTTTTTCAATGATAAATAATCACCTGATAAATGGCTATTTACAGTCCTGCATTACTAACAGTTAAGTTTTTCAGTTTGTTTCCACCTCCCTCAAAAATTTTGAGCACCAGCCGCCACTGGTATTGAGCAAAGACTGTGAATACTTATGTACATGTGATTTTTTTTTTTTGTTTTTGTTTTTTTTAATAAATTTGCAAAAATCTCAAACAAACTTCTTTCACATTGTGATTATGGGGTATTGTTTTTCGAATTTTGAAAATAATGAATTTAAATCTATTTTGGAATAGGGCTGTAACATAACAAAATGTGGAAAAAGTGAAGCACTGTAAATACTTCCCAGATGCATTATATATTTTACTGTATATGTGTAAATTTGTTTTGCTATTTTTAAATATTCCATTGTATTTTAGAGCCTGGACAATTGTGATGGAAAACGTAAGGAAGACAGGAAGCCTCGTAGTTGCTGTACCAAGCCTAGAGGAATCATTAGACAAACTTCAGGTCCGTATTTTTACCCACTTTAATTGATCATCCATAATAGGAAAGTAATTGATTTAGAGCAGTGGTTCTCAACCCTGTCCTCAAGAACCCCCAACAGGCCATGTTTGTAGATTTTCCTTTATCTTGCACAGGTGCTTTAAACCAGAGACAATGGCTTTGTATTTTGGACAGCTATTTTATCTAAGAGAAATTCCCAAAACATGGCCTGTTGGGGGTACTTGAGGACTGAGGCTGAGAACCGCTGCATTGGAGAAAACAAAAAATATCTATGCATTTTTTATTTATTTATTTATTTATTTTTGTCAAACAGCCTCTACAGTCCAAGTACTGTATCCTTGATAACCCAACTCGCACATCTAGTGTAGAATTCTAGAGCCAGGTGTTCCTTGAAAGAACTACATGGAATATGGGGACAGCAAAGGTGAAAGTTTGCCACTGGTAAAAACCATTTAAACACAAAAAAAAAAAAAAAATAAAAAATAAAAAGTTTGCCACTGGAGTCAAGAGAGGTTGCTGTCAGGCAAAGATGTTTAAGGAAAAAAAATCAGTGCAGCTGAATAAGCTTCATATGTATAATTGCCACACAAATCATTTTGCAGTTTTATGTTATTAAAATTACTTTTCAATTTCTATCTGTAGCCACTGTGACTCTCTAAGGCCCCTTCCACATGGGCTGAACTACATTGGATTCCGCCTGCTCAGCGGGGAGTCTGTCCATTGACCTCTGCTGAGCAGGCGGATGGATGGTCCGCTCTGTCTATCCCAAGCGGCCACAGCATGCTCTCCTCTATGGGCAGTAAGATGTAAACGGATTGCCTGTCTGTTTATACCTGACTGCCATCTGATCTAAATCGCCAGATGGATGGGGAACTGATCCCCATCCATCTGTTTTTATTGGATCGGATTTCAGCCGACACATGTCCGTTGACACCCACCGCTCCATAGAGGAGACTGTAGGGTCTGATCTGTCCTCCTGTGTAAAAGGGTCCTAAAAGTGTCAAATCAGTTTTGCTTTGTTTCAGCTTGGCAAACTGGAGAAGTTCTATACAGTGTTTTTGGAACAAGTTCCCCAGAAATCTTATTACCTGTTTGTGCGACTGCTCATTGCTTTTCTCAGAAGTCTGCACTGAGCTATAAACCAAATGTGTCCTAAGACTTTTACACAGTTAAAGGGATGCAGATGATACTTTCTTTTTATTACAGAACTGAGACTGCTCAAATGGTGATATTGAAGGCAGATCCTCTCACAGAGTTTGAGAAAGGACATTTTTGTTGAGATACATTACATTCTGTTGCTCATCCAGACCTAAAGCAATGCAGATATGGTGGACTTTCAAATAATAGGATTGTTTAGGTGGTGGCAGAATACAGCCATGTCAGAACCTTCCATTTACAAATGATTTTGAGAGAATACATGGTAACATAAGCAGCAGTTCCCTCGGAACATACAACCTCCATTTTTCAGAGTACAAACCAGGTGTGCTGCTGTGACCTGGCAAAGTGTGTGACTCTCTCACAGCCTCTTTTGAAAAATGGTTAGTCCAAAAACAAAACATATCTCTGAATAAAAGCGGTATAGCATCCCACTCACAGTCCCCCAACTAGTGCCACCATTGGCTGAAACAGTAGGTGGCAAGCTGTAATGCTCTGTGAATGGGAGCAGCACATAGACTCTGGACAGTAGCTGTAGGTTGTATACCATGGCAGTTTATACAACATACCTGTTCCCCATGTTTAGGTTCTTGACTTTAGCTTCTTTTAAAAGAGAAATATGGGAATCCCAAAAACAAAAAAATTATACTTGCCTAGATGGCTACAGCACCAATCTGCCCTCGCCCCCTGGCAGCTGTGCCCTGCCGCCTCTAAGACCGAGAACTGAACCATCAAACACCGCTGATCGCTCAGCTCTCAGGTCCTCGGCCTGAGTCACAAGCTCTCTGCTCTGCCCCTCCAGCTCTTACTGGAGTGCAGAGCTGTGGAGGAGGTGGAAGTGGCTGGCTCAGGCTTTTAGCAGGTCACTGCGAGGCTGAGCCAGGTTTTGGTCCAGGTTTTAGGCGGATCCCCACCATATGGTCAGGATCTTTTCAGAGCCTGGACTGGCTCTGTGACATCAGCTGACAGCGGGTTTAACAGGTCACAGGAGTGCAGAACTAACTGCATTCCTGTGACCCACAGGAGAAGTTAGGCCAAAAAAGGTTTGGCCATACTTCTCCTTTGAGATTTTAAATCTGTCTGCTGTTAAAGGGAAAATATAACTCTTTGCATCAGTTTTATTTATTTAAAATTTAAGGTTTTAAGCTGATGTTTTGTCAAGCGTGCCTGTAGCTGGGGGGGGGGGGGGGGGGTTCAATTATTTAAATATTCTTAGCAAGCAGCAATTAGGCAAATCCTCACTGACCATTGTTGTAGCTGCGGGCACCTTGGAGCAATTAAAGTGATTGTAAGGTCCCGTGTTTTTCTTTTTCCTACAAAAATAACAAACATGTTATACTTGCCTCACTGTGCAGTGGCTTTGCACAGAGCAGCCCGAATCCTCCTCTTCTCGGGTGCCTCTTTTGTGCGCCTGACCCCTCCCTCCTGCTGAGTGCCCCCACAGCAAGCAGTTTGCTATGGGGGGCACCCGAGCCGAGTCACAGCTCCCTGTGTCCATTCAGACACGGATCTGTGGCCCGGCCCCGCCCCTCTCTCTCCTGATTGGCTAGCCGACTTCGATTGACAGCAGCGGGAGCCAATGGCACCGCTGCTGTGTCTCAGCCAATCTTGGATAGCCGAGACACTCGTGGACATCGCTGCACAGAGATGGGGTTTAGGCAAGTATTAGGGGGGCCGCTGCACACAGAAGGCGTTTTATCTTAATGCATAGAATGCATTAAGATAATAAACCTTCTGACTTTACAACCCGTTTCATTTTCAAAGTACAACAGATGCACTCAGGGGCGGACTGACAACACTCAGGGCCCCCGGACCAAATAAAGCAAGGGCTCCCTGTCAGGCCCCGCCCATGACTCACCCTAACCCCGCCCATGGCCTGCCCCTGACCTCGCCCCTACATTTTGTACAAAGTACAACTTCTGCCTTTTTTTTTATGGGACCTGGAGGGGGGTCTCTCTCTAACAGTGTCCATTAGAGAATCTGTTAGAGAGAGAGACCCCCCTCCAGGACCTATTAGAGACTACAAAGGAGTATAATGGGAACTGGAGGGGGGCCTCTTTCTAACAGAGTGTACAGTGAACACCTTCATTCACTCTGGTCCTCATAGGACCCCCTCCTTGTGCCATGACTCTCACCCCTGCCCCAACCTCTCACAAAGTAGAAATAAAATTGGCACTGTGTAGAGCTCTTCTTACCTTAACTATGTGTACTGTAGCTGTGGCTGGTTCCCGCATCCTCTGTGGCTAGCTGGTTCCCACATCCTCTGTGGTTGGCTGGCTCCCGCATCCTCTGTGGTTGGCTCCTGTGGGTGGCTGGCTGGCTCCCTGGTGTGGGTGGGTCACTGTGGGTGGGTGGCTGGTACCCTGGCCTTGCTGTGGGTGGGTCACCTTGGGTGGTTGGGTGGCACGCACCCTGGCCCCACTGTGGGTGGGTCACCGTGGGTGGTTGGCTGGCTGGTGTGTCCTCCCCCTCTTCTGCCATTTTGGGAACTCTTTGCCGAGGTGAGGGAGGTACTTGGAGGGAAGTGGTGACCTTTGCCCTATCCAGGACGGTAGATCTAGAAGGTTTTGCAGCAGGCCCTGTGCGCAGAGACACGTGGCGCAACACATAATGACGTTGCCTGCGTGTGCGGGTCCTCTCTGTGCCTATTTGAGAGTCTATGTTAGAAAAAGCCCTCATCAGTACCCATCAATGCAGCCTCACCAGTATTAATCAGTGCAGCCTCACCAGTGCCAATCAGTGCAGCCTCACCATGAATGCAGCTTCACCAGTGCCCATGAATACAGCCTGATCAGTGCCCATTAATGCAGCCTGAAAAGTGCCCATCAATGCAGCCTCACCAGTGCCCCTTAATGCAGCCTCACCAGTGCCCCTCAATGCAGCCTCAATACAGTTTTACCAGTGTGCCCCTCAATGCAGCCTCACCAGAGTGCCCCCTCCATGCAGCCTCACCAGAGTGCCCCCTCCATGCAGCCTCACCAGAGTGCCCCCTCCATGCAGCCTCACCAGAGTGCCCCCTCCATGCAGCCTCAGCAGAGTGCTCCCTCCATGCAGCCTCACCAGAGTGCTCCCTCCATGCAGCCTCACCAGAGTGCCTTCTCACCAGAGTGCCCCCTCCATGCAGCCTCACCAGAGTGCCCCCTCCATGCAGCCTCACCAGAGTGCCCCCTCCATGCAGCCTCACCTAGAGTGCCCCCTCCATGCAGCTTCACCTAGAGTGCCCCCTCCATGCAGCCTCACCTAGAGTGCCCCCTCCATGCAGCCTCACCTAGAGTGCCCCCTCCATGCAGCCTCACCTAGAGTGCCCCCTCCATGCAGCCTCACCTAGAGTGCCCCCTCCATGCAGCCTCACCTAGAGTGCCCCCTCCATGCAGCCTCACCTAGAGTGCCCCCTCCATGCAGCCTCACCTAGAGTGCCCCCTCCATGCAGCCTCACCTAGAGTGCCCCCTCCATGCAGCCTCACCTAGAGTGGCCCCTCCATGCAGCCTCACCTAGAGTGGCCCCTCCATGCAGCCTCACCTAGAGTGCCCCCTCCATGCAGCCTCACCTAGAGTGCCCCCTCCATGCAGCCTCACCAGAGTGCCCCCTCCATGCAGCCTCACCAGAGTGCCCCCTCCATGCAGCCTCACTGTGCCCCCTCCATGCAGCCTCAGAGTGCTCCCTCCATGCAGCCTCAGAGTGCTCCCTCCATGCAGCCTCAGAGTGCCCCCTCCATGCAGCCTCAGAGTGCCCCCTCCATGCAGCCTCAGAGTGCCCCCTCCATGCAGCCTCAGAGTGCCCCCTCCATGCAGCCTCAGAGTGCCCCCTCCATGCAGCCTCAGAGTGCCCCCTCCATGCAGCCTCAGAGTGCCCCCTCCATGCAGCCTCAGAGTGCCCCCTCCATGCAGCCACAGAGTGCCCCCTCCATGCAGCCACAGAGTGCCCCCTCCATGCAGCCACAGAGTGCCCCCTCCATGCAGCCTCACCAGAGTGCCCCCTCCATGCAGCCTCACTGTGCCCCCTCCATGCAGCCTCAGAGTGCCCCCTCCATGCAGCCTCAGAGTGCTCCCTCCATGCAGCCTCAGAGTGCTCCCTCCATGCAGCCTCAGAGTGCCCCCTCCATGCAGCCTCAGAGTGCCCCCTCCATGCAGCCTCAGAGTGCCCCCTCCATGCAGCCTCAGAGTGCCCCCTCCATGCAGCCTCAGAGTGCCCCCTCCATGCAGCCTCAGAGTGCCCCCTCCATGCAGCCACAGAGTGCCCCCTCCATGCAGCCACAGAGTGCCCCCTCCATGCAGCCACAGAGTGCCCCCTCCATGCAGCCACAGAGTGCCCCCTCCATGCAGCCACAGAGTGCCCCCTCCATGCAGCCACAGAGTGCCCCCTCCATGCAGCCACAGAGTGCCCCCTCCATGCAGCCACAGAGTGCCCCCTCCATGCAGCCACAGAGTGCCCCCTCCATGCAGCCACAGAGTGCCCCCTCCCCCCTCTATGCAGCCTCAGAGTGCCCACTCTCCCCTCTAGGCAGCCTGATCAGTGCATAGGGAATAGCCCGCCGGATCACACAGAGCGGGTAACTCCCGCTGTGACACCTGGTGACCACTGTCATCGGATGTCCCGCCTCCTTTGTTAGACATCACACGTCCCGGCATTGGACCAGTCAGTGAGATATTTATCAAAGGAGGCGGGACATTCGGATGACATCGGTAAGCGGGAGATCCCTGCCCTCCTCCCCCTTACCCTCCGAGGCAGCGCTGGGGCCCGTGCGGGCCCGAAAAGATTATCACCGGCCCTAAAGGCTCCAGCAGGTGGCGCTGGCGGGCCCCCTTTAGTGGCCGGGCCCTCGGTCCATGTCCGATTGGACCGACTGGTCAGTCCGCCCCTGGATGCACTGAAGTTCTTAAGTTATTTTCTCAGCAGCTTAGCTCACTCTGCTTCTGTCTACCAGCAGTGACTCACATTGTTCCCTCACACCTCCCAGCAGTGACTCAGCTCACCCTGCTACTCCATCCCAGAAGCAATTCTGTTTTCCCTGCTCCCGCTAGCAGCAGTGACTGAGCAGCCTTCCAAACTCTTAGGTTGATTTACTAAAACTGTAGAGTGCAAAATCTGGTGCAGCTCTGCATAGAAACCAATCAGCTTCTAAGTTTTTTGTCAAAGCTTAAATGAACAAGCTGAAGTTAGAAGCTGATTGGCTACCATGCACAGCTGCACCAGATTTTGCACTCTCCTGTTTTAATAAATCAACCCATTATGTCTGTCCTACATTAAAGTTTCATACCTGTCTGTCCACACTTACATAGAGTTGCACACATTGAGCTCATTGTACAATTTTGGTATCTGCCAAGATGAATGAACTCCTGCACATGCAAGATCAGAAATCCAGGAGAAGACCAGTCAAAGATGGCTGTGGCCGCGAAGACACCCTGGAGCACCACATATAGTATATTATCAAAAGTATTGGGACACCCGCCTTTACACGCACATGAACTTTAATGGCATCCCAGTCTTATGCCCCGTACACACGGTCGGATTTTCCGACGGTAAATGTGTGATAGAACCTTGTTGTCGTAAATTCCTACCGTGTGTAGGCTCCATCACACATTTTCCATCGGAAGGCTGTTCACAAGGTTTAGGAGTGTGTCTATGGAAATGATTGACCATTCTTCCTGTCAGAAACCATGAATCAGACTGAGACAGAAGTACAGTTGAATCTCACTTGTTTAATAATAATAAAAAAAGGTAAACAGAGTAAAAGTAGTCAAAATATAGCCAGAGTTCAGGAACCGGAACGGATAGTCAGACAAGCCAAAACGTCAGAGAGCCAGAGATAGGCGTAGTAAAACAGCAAACAGGATCTGGAGCCAGAAGTAATGTCAGCCAAGCAAGTCTTTAACAGGAACACAGGTGAGTGTCTCTAGAGATGTGACCAAGGCAAAGGCAGAGATCATCTGGGCAGGACGGCTTAAGTAGGCAGGACTGGCGAGCAGGATATCATCAACAGGTGAGTCACTGTGGAGAGATAGGGGCTGGCAATTAGCCGACAGCTGAGCGGCCAGCTCAGAGAAGTAAGGGCTGAGCCCAGCCCTGACATTTCCAGAAGCGCATTTGTGAGTTCAGGCACTTATGTTGGACGAGAAGGCCTGGCTCGCAGTCTCTGCTCTTTTCGCTCTCGATTGCTCTTTTAAAGATTTTTTTCGATTGGTCGGCGTCGATTTCGACCAGCGAACGCTGTTTCGTTGGTCGTTCCTGCTATAAGACTGGAGACTGAAAAATATGGTGCAGCTGTGCATGGTAGCCAATCGGCTTCTAATTTCAGCTTGTTCAATTAAGATTTGGCAAGGAAACCTGGAAGCTGATTGTTTTCTATGCAGAGCTGCACCAGATTTTGCACTTTCCAGTTTTAGTAAATCAACCTCACTGTTGGTTAGACTATAGCTATGTGCCAGAATCCAAAGAATAAATCTATCCTGTTGCAAGAAGACAAAAACCTCAAATATCGGGTTATGGCCGGGTTCACACTGGTGCGACAAACGCTCCGACATTGGGAGCTCATATCGCATAACGTGTGAAAATCAATGTTTCCCTATGGGAGCCGTCTTAACTGGTCCGACACAAGTCGTTCCGACTTTGGAAATGCTCCCTGTACTACTTTGGTCCGACTTTGATCCTACTTCAGCCCATTGACTCTCATTGAAGTCGGATCAAAGTCGGATCGCCGTCTTGCATGATCCGACTTTGGCATGCGACTTGTGCTCTGATGATTTTGAGGGGGAACTCCACACCAAAGTTTAAATAAAAAACCGGCATGTGTTCCCCCTCCAAGAGCATACCAGGCCTTTCGGTCTGGTATGGATTTTAAGGGGCACCCCCTATGCTGACAAAACGACGTGGGGGTCCCCCCAAAATCCATGCCAGACCTTTACTCGAGCACGCAGCCCGGCACGTCAGAAAAAGGGGTGGGGACGAGCGAGCGCCCCCCCTCCTGAACCGTACCAGGCCTCATGCCCTCAACATGGGGGGGGTGGGTGCTTTGGGGCAGGGGGGTGCACTGCAGCCCCCCCATCCCAAGCACCTTGTCCCCATGTTGATGAGGACAAGGGCCTCTTCCCGACAACCCTGGCTGTTGGTTGTAGGGGTCTGCGGGCAGGGGGCTTATCGGAATCCAGGAGCCCCCTTTAATAAGGGGCCCCAAATCCCGGCCCCCCACCCTATGTGAATGAGTATGGGGTACATCGTACCCCTAGCCATTCACCTAGGAAAAAAGTGTCAATAAAAAAACACACAGAATTTATTAGGCAGCTCCGGGGGTCTTCTTCCGACTTCGGGGGTCTCTTCCTTCTTCTCCGCGCTCTCCAGCCTCTTCTCCGCTCTCTCCGGTTCTTCTCCCGCTCTCCGGTATCTTCTGCCAGGCTCTCGTCCCCACCCCTTTTCCTGACCGGCCGGGCTGCGTGCTCGGATAAGGGTCTGGTATGGAATTTGGGGGGGACCCCCACGCCGTTTTTTCGGCGTAGGGGGTGCCCCTTAAAATCCATACCAGACCAAAGGGCCTGGTATGCTCTTGGAGGGGGAACCCATGCCGTTTTTTTATTTAAAATTTGACGTGGAGTTCCCCCTCAAGATTCATACCAAACACAGTGCCTGGTATTGGCGGGGATCTAAGTCAGATCCCCGTTCACTAAAAGTCTGACGTATGTCAGCTTCAAGTCTCAGGGCCAAGTCGGATCCAAAGTAGGACGGCTGTCGTGTCGCACCAGTGTGAACCCGGCCTTAGATCAATTCCAGTATTAAACACTAGAAAACAAATGTACATTTTTAATCGTAAATTGTTTTTCCAGCATGAAATTTAAAGAAAACAATAGTCCTTTTGCTGTGAATATGAATTTTCCATGCCAAGCCTACTAGAATTATGCTTCTTTTCTCCAGATGAATATACAACTCGATAAATGGGTGGAAAATGTCAAGCTCAATCCAGACATCTACACTGGGTCAGAAACTGATGAAGAGACTATTCGTCAAATCCATTTGTACAGAGTTCTGTAGAAGAATCCACAATGAGTTTCCTAAATTAATTTTCCACTTTGCATGATGAAGAATTTATTATTATTTTTGGAAGCAGCCTGGTCATGTGACAGTTAGGCTTTGCTCAAAGTAGCATCTCATCAGATATAGTAGGAAAGAACTATCTCTTTTTTTATTTATTGGTTTGATACCTAGCTATATATTTAATTTTATGTATTTAACTTGCTGATACTTTTAAAAAAAAAATACAAAAAAAAAAAAAAAAAATAAAACAGCTTTGAAAACACCCCCAGAAATGAGGAGGTAACTAAATATTAGATTTGCATGAGGCAGATTTCAGTTCTTTATACCACAAGGTCTTTTTTAGGTTGCATGCACACATTTGTTTTCATATGTTTAAAACACATGAGGAGTTAAGCACTTCAGCTCCGGAAGATTTTACCCCTTTCATAACCAGGCCGTTTTTTGTTATTCAGCACTGTGCTACTTTAACTGGAAATTGCACGGTCATGCAACATTATAATCAAACAAAATTTATATCATTTTTTACCCAAAAAAATATAGCTTTAATTTGGTGATATTTGATCACCACTGGGTTTTTTATTATATAAACGTAAAAAAAGATGCCAGGGGGAATGGGGCGGAGCGTCGTTACGTAGGAGCGCTCCGTAGGAGGCCTGGCGCCACTGCTCTCCCCGCACACCCGCTCAACAGAGAGGAGGAGGTCTGAAAGCCGCAAGGACGCTGGCACCGCGAGATGCGTTCGACGCGGCCCGGCGTGAGATAGTGCGAGCCCCGCGCTGCCGCTACGAGCCACAACACCGCCGCTGACTCTGACACTGGGAGCTGGGAGCTCCGAAGCAACGGACAGGGAGGAGACCGCGAACGGCTCTGGAGGTACAGGTTGGCTCAACAACAGCAAGGTAACGCTGTAGCTGGAGGGGGGTGAGCCTGTAAAGGGACACAGCGAAAAGAGAGCTGGGAAAGGTGAGAGAGTATGAGAGCTTTGTAAAGGCGAATATCCCCTCTGGTGCCCCACCTGCCCCCCCACTGAAGTGTCTATGGTCTGAAAGCAGATGGAAAGCAGGGTAAGAACTTAAACTCTATCCTTGTTATAAATTCAACTCTGCCACACATCGCTATATTTTATTGAAGCATTTGGACTCATGACAAGCCTATGGTGCCTATGGTGGGAAAGCAGCTGGGAAACAGGGTATGAACTTAAAACGGTTATCTTGATACAAAATTAACCCTGCCACATATGATTAAGACACTTGGATTCATGACATGTATTAAAAAGCTGAATGAACAACCCTTAGAATAATAAGGAACAGACGTGAGGTGTCTGAGGCGCACGTGTCTATATATTGATGAACCGTTTACCCGTTTATCCAGTGTGAGCCCCTGCGTGCACCTACACCCCCTCCCCCTGCAGTTTTTCTAGTCTCCTCCTCTCCTTTCTCCCCACCATGGATATTTGAACGGAGGGATCATCCCGGACCATCCCGGACTTTTTTTTTTTCTCTTCTTTCTTCTTTTTTTGATGTCTAAGGTTAAGAAACTTTAAGTAGCCGGCTTAAACATTGATTTTCCTGGACTATTTGGACTAAATAGTGAACATTGGGCATAGGGATAGAAGGGTAGAGAGGTAGGTGCAAGATTCACCCAAGAAGAACCACACATCCTAAGCCTGGGCTTGAGGGCCAAAACTTTTTTTTTTCTCACTCCGACAAATAGTGTATATAAGGAGCCTGATAGTAGCCCTGCGGTTCGTGCGGGAGATGAACGCTCCCGCCCAGCCCTGATGAGCAGGGTGGTCAGTGGCGGATAGGGCTTCTACGCGAGATCCCCCATAGACCCAAGTGGGCCCGGGAGGTCCCCCGTGGAACTAATATAGGACTCCTTGCATAAGCAGATACAAGCGATCCACACACTGTTATAAGAGGGTTATGAGAGGGAATTGAGGGAGTGTCAGGAAATGTTCCATCCGCTGGTAATATCTGTTATTTGGCATGCAGTACTGAGGTCCACCAGCAGGTGTCTCCTGGCAGTTTGGAACTGTCAGGAGAGCTTTTCCCTGTTATTGTTATGTCATCTTTGGGCCGCAGTACTGGTGTCCACCAGCGGATGGATCCTGGCAGTATGGAGCAGGTATTCCCCTCTGCAGACAGGTGTCACCTGACTTTCATTAGCAGAGCTGCAGTATAAATACCCGGCAATCGCAGACTTATGTTGCCCTGGTACTGTCCTTGAGCCCTGATCTGCATCCTGTTACCCTGATCCTGTACCTGAAACCTGATTCCTGGAACCTGGAACCTGTTGATCCTGTTTCCTGTCCGTTACCTGAACCCTGGACTCTGGACTCTGAGCCTTGTACCTGACCCGTCCCTCCTGTCCTCCATCCATCTTCCCTTGTCCTGTTTATCTCCCTTCCCAGCTACTGATTCCGTGTTTATGACCCCGGCCTGGCTTGACTACGATTCTGGTACTCCCTCTTGCTACATATGCTGGTTGGTTTTATATCACTGATTGTTTGGTTGTTCACTTGTATTTATGGTGTGTTCACATATGCACTTTCCTTAAATAAACTTACTTTCACTTATTTATGTCTGGTTCACTCCGTCGCAGTCACACAGTTCTGGTCACATCTGGTTTATGACAGAATACCAGGGCCTCCCTGACCAGAAGTGGCTGCACAGGGGAACCATTTTGATTTGGTTGGTTGCAACCATGAATGCCGATGAGATTATTTATTTTTCTCTGCTGGCATCTGAAAGTGGTGATTATTGCCGCCAGGCTTTGAAAGAATGGTCTAGTGACCAGTTGTTTGCCACTATACGTTTGGCTCACTCCCTGGTCGATCAGGGTTATATATTGTTTGGGGAGGTGCAGCCTTTGATCAAGCTATGTACTGAGCTGGCCCTACCCTGTATTCCAGAGGGCCGTGATGATTTCACTCCTCCTTTCGATATGAATCAGGTTGTATCCCTAGTTTGGCTTTTCGAAGATGACCCAGATGATTTTTGTGAGCACTACTCAGCCTGTTCCCCACAGGTGATTGCTGAGTGCATTGTGTCTGCTCAGTCTTTTGTTAGACAGGGAGGTTTAAAAGCACAGTTTGTACAACCTATACTTTCAGCATGGTCTGACATGATGCAAGCAGCTCCAGTT
The DNA here is from genome assembly GCA_037952835.1 of Lithobates septentrionalis. Taxonomy (NCBI): domain Eukaryota; kingdom Metazoa; phylum Chordata; class Amphibia; order Anura; family Ranidae; genus Lithobates; species Lithobates septentrionalis. Next base: position 402,201 of record JBBDGP010000232.1, on the reverse strand, counting down.
AAACAAACCACCCCTGCCACCAAACACCAGCCTACCCAAATGTATGTTTCCCCATCACCCATGTCAACCACAGTTGCAGCTCAGTATACGCTGCTGCCAAACAAATACTCATATCCAGTCTCTGCTCCCTGTACCTATCCTGCATTCAACCCACCTGTCTCTTCCCTGCTGCCTGCAAACCCACACGAACTTCCTCCAGCCACTGTTACCTCTTCCCTGCCATATCCCAATCCTTCTCTCCAGTCTGCTGCACCCCTCACCTACAGATCTTCAGTAGTTAAGCCCAAGAAGAAACGGAAGTTCTTCCCCACTCACACAATCCTGCCAGTAACCCAACCTGCTCCCAATTTGCAGTCTGATGTTCCAGCTTTGCAGTCTGATGTTCCAGCTTTGCAGTCTGATGTTCCAGCCTTCCAGTCTGATGTTCCAGCCTTCCAGTCTGATGTTCCAGCCTTCCAGTCTGATGTTCCAGCCTTGCAGTCTGATGTTCCAGCCTTGCAGTCTGATGTTCCAGCCTTCCAGTCTGATGTTCCAGCCTTCCAGTCTGATGTTCCAGCCTTCCAGTCTGATGTTCCAGCCTTCCAGTCTGATGTTCCAGCTTTGCAGTCTGATGTTCCAGCTTTGCAGTCTGATGTTCCAGCTTTGCAGTCTGATGTTCCAGCTTTGCAGTCTGATGTTCCAGCTTTACAGTCTGATGTTCCAGCTTTGCAGTCTGATGTTCCAGCTTTGCAGTCTGATGTTCCAGCTTTGCAGTCTGAGGTTCCAGCTTTGCAGTCTGAGGTTCCAGCCTTCCAGTCTGATGCACCCGCTCTCCAGTCTGATATGCCTGCCTTCCAGCCCGAAACCCCAGTGTCCATGTTCCAGTCTGACGCTCCGGCGACTATTGACCAGTCCGATGTACCTGCTGTTCTGCCTGATGTGCCCACTGTTCAGCCTGATGAGCCTGCTTTCCGGTTTGATGTGTCCATCCTCCAGCCTGATATCCTGGTATCTGTCTTCCAGCCTGATGTCGTGATGTTGGTATCCCAGCCTGAGGTTTCGGTGCCAGTGTCTCGGCCTGTTGAATCGGTGCCCGTTACCCGGTCTGCTGAACTGGTGCCCGTTACCCAGTCTGCTAAACCGAAGTCCATCACTTTGCCTGTCAAGCCAGTATCCGTAATCCGGCCTGCCCTTACGGTGCTCGCTGTTCGGCCCAATGTTCCAGAGCCTGCTGCCCAGCCCGATGACCCGGAGCCTGCTGCCCAGCCCGATGACCCGGAGCCTGCTGCCCAGCCCGATGACCCGGAGCCTGCTGCCCAGCCCGATGACCCGGAGCCTGCTGCCCAGCCCGATGACCCGGAGCCTGCTGCCCAGCCCGATGACCCGGAGCCTGCTGCCCAGCCCGATGACCCGGAGCCTGCTGCCCAGCTCGATGACCCGGAGCCTGCTGCCCAGCTCGATGACCCGGAGCCTGCTGCCCAGCTCGATGACCCGGAGCCTGCTGCCCAGCTCGATGACCCGGAGCCTGCTGCCCAGCTCGATGACCCGGAGCCTGCTGCCCAGCTCGATGACCCGAAGCCTGCTGCCCAGCTCGATGACCCGGAGCCTGCTGCCCAGCTCAAGTTGTTCCTGTCTGCTGCCCAGCTCAAGTTGTTCCTGTCTGCTGCCCAGCTCAAGTTGTTCCTGTCTGCTGCCCAGCTCAAGTTGTTCCTGTCTGCTGCCCAGCTCAAGTTGTTCCTGTCTGCTGCCCAGCTCAAGTTGTTCCTGTCTGCTGCCCAGCTCAAGTTGTTCCTGTCTGCTGCCCAGCTCAAGTTGTTCCTGTCTGCTGCCCAGCCTGGAGTGTTCCTGTCCGCTGCCCAGCCTGATGTGCCCCTGTCTGCTGCCCAGCCTGATGTGCCCACTGCCCAGCTGGACACCATGGACTTTCCTCAGCAACGGCTAGTTGGAGCGTCCGGAGGTCGCTCCTTTGAGGGGGGGTACTGTCAGGAAATGTTCCATCCGCTGGTAATATCTGTTATTTGGCATGCAGTACTGAGGTCCACCAGCAGGTGTCTCCTGGCAGTTTGGAACTGTCAGGAGAGCTTTTCCCTGTTATTGTTATGTCATCTTTGGGCCGCAGTACTGGTGTCCACCAGCGGATGGATCCTGGCAGTATGGAGCAGGTATTCCCCTCTGCAGACAGGTGTCACCTGACTTTCATTAGCAGAGCTGCAGTATAAATACCCGGCAATCGCAGACTTATGTTGCCCTGGTACTGTCCTTGAGCCCTGATCTGCATCCTGTTACCCTGATCCTGTACCTGAAACCTGATTCCTGGAACCTGGAACCTGTTGATCCTGTTTCCTGTCCGTTACCTGAACCCTGGACTCTGGACTCTGAGCCTTGTACCTGACCCGTCCCTCCTTTCCTCCATCCATCTTCCCTTGTCCTGTTTATCTCCCTTCCCAGCTACTGATTCCGTGTTTATGACCCCGGCCTGGCTTGACTACGATTCTGGTACTCCCTCTTGCTACATATGCTGGTTGGTTTTATATCACTGATTGTTTGGTTGTTCACTTGTATTTATGGTGTGTTCACATATGCACTTTCCTTAAACTTACTTTCACTTATTTATGTCTGGTTCACTCCGTCGCAGTCACACAGTTCTGGTCACATCTGGTTTATGACAGGGAGTCAGCCCCCGACCTTGCCAAGGAGCAACCTGTGTAGAACTACTAGGGCTTATACCCAGGCCTGCATTTTTTTTTCTTTTTTCTTTTCCCTCTTAGGGTAGAGCGGAGTATTAGAGGCCTGTGGAAATGAGGGGGAAGGCAACTAAAGGTAGTAAAGGAGCGGTAAATGCACCAAGCCCAGGTGGGATCCAGCGCTACATGTCAGCTGAAGCCAGCATGCTGGAAGAACCTCATGGGAGTCCCAGATTGGGAGCGTCCTCACGGCCAGGAATTAACAAACATAGAGGGGCATTAGAGGAGAATAAAAGTAAAAATGCAAGAGTAAGGATCAGTGGAAGCCAACAGACGTTGGGCCCTGAGACACAGGAAGGCCCGTATGAGAGATCTGAGGATGAAATCACTGCAGGGGGGAATAAACCACCACTGCAGCTTACGCAGGAGGAAGCCCCATATATTAAAGAGATGCTCGCCGAATTGCTATTGAAACTGGAGACCTCCCTTAAAAAAGAGATTGCGACTGTAAGAGCAGACATTGGACACGTATTGAAAAGGGTGGAGGAGACGGAAGAAAGATTGGAAGAACATGAGCGGAGACTAGAGGGTATGAATATGCAAATAAGAGACATGCAAAGAGCAAACAGAAGCCTCCTCTATAAATTAGAAGATCAGGAGAATCGCAGTAGACGCAAAAATCTGCGACTTAAGGGTCTCCCAGAGAAATTCGGGAAGGAAGAGCTGGCGCCGGCACTGCAGCAACTGCTAAACCCATTGCTGGATAGAGAAATAACGACCCCCCTGAAAGTAGACAGAGTCCATAGGGTCGCACGATATCCCAGAAATACATCAGAGAGTCCAAGAGATGTGATAGTGAAGTTCCACTATGAGGAGGAAAAAGTAAAAATTTTGGGAAAACTGCGACGTCAACCAGGCTTATGCATTGAAGGGGCAGAGATACAAGTTTATGCAGATCTATCAGCAGAGACCCTCACAAGAAGGAGGCTGTTGAAGCCGCTAACAGGCCTACTGAAAACGACAGAAATAGCATACCAATGGGGGTTTCCGGCTTGCCTAATTGGAAAAAGGAATGGGCGAACGGCAGTGCTTAGATTCCCAGAAGACCTTGAGGACTTTTGTCGCAAGCTAGACATTGTCCCTCCACATATCCCTGGCTGGGGTGTGGAAGAGACTGCAGTTCCAGCGCGAGACACAATAGGGTGGAGGGAAGGGAGGGGAGGGGCACATTGAGTAATGTAAGCTAATAACCAAGAAGCTTAGCTAGGGGACGAGGGGCAGCACCGATATGAGCGGGGCGGGGGGCGGGGGGGGAGGTGGGAGGGCGCTGGGGCAATACGGGGAGTCCTCACGACACGAGCCCTATGGGGAATATGGGTGCAGGGTGGTACTTGACTGAGGGAATCCACCCGACCCATATTTTGAACAGAGGAGTTTGCCCCGCCAGTAATAGGCGATCTGTTCCAGTGGGGGGGGGGGGTGGAAGGGTTGGGGGTGGGAAGGGATGGGGGTGGGAAGGGGGGGGTTCCCTCTTTTTTTTTTTTCCTCCTCCCTCTCTCTCTCTCCTGCTATGCCACACGGGATTGGCCGGACGCTCTCTTCAGCAATAAAAAATGGGAGTAGTTAGTTTCGTCACATATAACGTGAGGGGTCTGAACACGGAAAAAAAAAGATACAAAATCAATCAGGAGCTACAACTCCTAGGCGCAAACGTGGTGTTCCTGCAAGAAACATATGTAACGCACACAAGTAAGGGACTGACATCACACCTGTTCCCTAAATGGTTTTATGGGGATGCTGGATCAGTACATTCAGGGGGAGTAGCTATAGGGTTCGATAGAACAATGATGTTTGAAGAGGAAGAGCGATTGGCCGATCCCGGGGGCAGGTTTCTGTTTGTTAAAGGGAAAATGTTTGAGACGTGGTTCACACTGGCGAATATCTATGCCCCTAACAGAAACCCGGAGAACTTTGTAAAGAGAATTCTGTCGAAACTAGAATCTTTTAGAAAAGGCAGACTAATAGTCGCAGGGGATTTGAACCTATGTATGGACCCTGAGGTGGATACGTCAAGGGGCGATTTAAGAGCAGGATTGAGTACACAGGGTAAGACATTAAAAAAAATGTTAAATCATCTCCAATTAATGGATGCATGGAGAATAAGCCATTTAAAAGATCGGGATTACACCTTCTTCTCCCCTGTGCATAAATCATTCTCGAGGTTAGACTACATTTTTATAGAACACCAGATGGTCCCTATGCTGAGGGCAGCAGAAATTAAGGCTATTACCCTGACTGATCATGCACCGGTGAAAATCCAGGTAGAGATCACCGGTGTGGACCGGCCTAGGATAAACTGGAAACTTAATGATTCCCTCACACGGGACCCAGATGCAGTCGCGAAAATAGAGCAGGAACTAAAAAATTACTTCGAGACTAATGATACAGAGGACATATCCAGATCCACTCTGTGGGAAGCACACAAAATCTATATAAGAGGGATTTGGATTGCCATTGGAACGAGGAAAAAAAAAGAGAGGGGAGAAAAGTTGACACGTTTATTCAGGGAGATTCAGGAAGCAGAACAAAGCACAAGACCTAAGGGTCTCCCAGAAAAGCAGGAGCTAATTAAGAAAAGAAGAGACCTAAATGAGTTGCTGGAGAAGGAAAGGAGCTGCGCTTTTGATATGATAAATAGAGACATGTATCGAGAAGGGAATAAACCAGGAAGGTGGATGGCTAAAAGGATTGGGGAAAAAAAGAATAGGACCTTTATACCTAAAATAAGAGATGAAGAGGGGAACCTCGAATTCTCTACTCCAAAAATTGCTGGAATATTTCACTCTTACTACAGTGCACTCTACAAGGTAGGACGGAGGGAGAGACTGAGTGACAACAAGAAGGAAAGGATAAGGGAGTACCTTCGGGGACTAGACCTTCCCAGGGTAGAGAGGGATATGGTTGAGCGCCTCGATGCACCCATATCCCAAGGGGAGGTAGAAAAGGCGATAAAAGACACTGCCCTGGGAAAGAGCCCGGGCCCCGACGGATACTCCGTAGCTTATTACAAAAAATTTTCTCAAATACTTGTACCCAAACTGTGCGACTATCTGAATGCCCTCGGGGAGAACGAAGAGTCCCGAGAAGAATCCCTATTAGCGTATATCACTCTCATCTTGAAAGAAGGAAAGGATCCAGCCTCACCCGGTAGCTATAGACCAATCTCGCTCTTAAACGTAGATACAAAAATTTTCGCTAAAATACTCGCAGATAGGCTGAAAACTGGATTAAAACAATGGATTCATAGTGATCAAGTGGGATTTGTCCCGGGTAGGGAGGGGAGAGACAACTCACTGAAAACAATTCTTCTTATGCAAGAAGCAATCAGGAGTAATACCCCTGCAGCCCTGCTATCTATCGATGCCGAAAAGGCATTCGATAGAGTGGATTGGGGCTTTATGACTGAAACCCTGAAACATCTAGGATTGGGGGAAAGGATGATGAAATGGATCCTCTCACTATACAGGCATCCCAAGGCGAGGATTAGAGTGAATGGGACCCTGTCTTGTCCCCTTGAACTGTTTAACGGGACAAGACAGGGTTGCCCTCTTTCCCCAATTTTGTTTATCCTATCTTTGGAGCCACTCTTAGCGACTTTTCGTAGGAACAAAGATATTCAGGGAATCAAGGTGGGAACAAAGGAGTACAAAATAGCAGCTTTTGCTGACGATTTGCTTTGTTTCGTTACCCAACCTAGAATGACAATCCCCACGGTGCTCAAGGAGTTGGAGCACTACGGAAGCTTGGCAAACCTTAAAGTAAATATGAGTAAGTCAGAACTCCTAAATATATCAATCCCTAAGCGTGAACAGAGGGCACTTCAAGCTGGGCTCCCATTTGTATGGTGTGAGAGGGAATTGGTCTATCTAGGTATAAAAATATCATCCTCACCGGGGGACCTCTTTGCCGATAACTATGTACCCTTACTTAATAAAACTAAAGATCTACTAGGTAGGATGAGATATAAAGCCCTGTCTTGGATCGGCAGGATAAATGCAATCAAAATGTTTGTGCTTCCCATGTTACTATACACCTTCCAAATGGTCCCAATAGAAATCCCCCCTATATTTTTTGCTAAACTGCAGTCATTAATCCTAAGATTTATATGGGCACGTAAACACCCTAGGGTAGCATATGACACTTTGTCGAAGGATAAAAGATTGGGAGGGGTAGGTGCACCGGATATTAGAATGTACTATCAGTCGGTTGTTATCTCTAGAATAACTGACTGGCTACACAGTAAACAGGAGAAAAGTTGGGTGAATATTGAAGCAACACTGAGTGGGGTGGATATAGAAAAATTAATATGGATCCCACCACAATATAGGGATTTGGGAAATAGAGTTAATTTTTTGACCAAGAACACTTTTAAAATCTGGGATAGGGTAGGTAAGATTTGCCACTGGGATTTCAACTCACCACTATTATCACTATTAAACACGGATTATTTTTTACCTGGGAAGGAGGAACACTTATATTTTACGAGATGGGCAAAAAAAGACGTAATACAACTACAAGACGCGATGAAAGGAAATAGATTGTACACTTACACTGAAATCACACAGGCTTGGGGGAACAGATCACTAGATAAGTGGAGGTATGCACAGATACTGCACTTTACACGTTCACTGCCACAACCACTAAGAGGAAAGGATCAGTTAAGAGATATTGAAAAACTATTAAATACCCCCACATGTGTGAAAGGAAGTATCTCAAAATTATATAGCGTTCTTAGGGGGGAAGCTAGTAAAGGACCTCCCACTTTCTTGGATAAGTGGGAAAAAGAAATAGGAGGCTTAGAAGGAGAAGCACACAGAAGTAAGATACTAAAGATGGTTCACTTAACAGCAAGAGACTCCCGGACATATGAAATGGCCTATAAAGCGATAGCAAGATGGCATAGGACGCCTCGGAAGGTACATGAATACGATGCTGAGACCCCCCCAACTTGCTGGAGAGGATGTGGAGAAATGGGCACTCTTGCCCATCTTTGGTGGGAGTGTGCCAAAATCCAGAAATACTGGGGAGAAATCCTAGGTGAAATACAACAGATAACGGGGGAGCAGGTTAACAAAAATCCTTGGACGTGTCTGTTCCATGACACAGAAAGAGAGATCCCCCAATACATCAAGTCAATAACCCCATTCCTCCTAAACGCAGCTAAAGCACTGATCCCCTGTCACTGGAAAGGGGTAGAAGCCCCAAGGATGAAGGATTGGATAATAAGGGTAGAATGGGCTAGAGGAATGGAAGAAGCAAAACACACGATGGAAGGCCGGCGAGATAAATACTCTAAGACGTGGGCAAGATGGCATGAGTATAGGAACACAGAAAAGTATTTGACAATTATAGAGGCTTGAGGATCATGGAGGGGAGAGGGAGGAGGGGCTTTTCTTCCTCTGTTCCTTTTTTTTTTTTTTTTTTTTTTTTTTTTTTGGGGGGTGGGAGGAGGGTAGGGGAAATAAAAAAGTAGACAAAAGCAGATAAGTAAATATTGATACTTTAAATGGATAAAAAGGAAAGGGAAATATTGGTAAAATTAAAGAGACCACAATTTTCCTTAAGCCACAATGATGTGAAAAAGAGAGGGGGCGCAGCGTAAATGACGCAGCTGACTTAAAATCTCTCTAAAAGTTTGCTGATGTGGAAAAAAAAAAAAAGAAAAAGAAAAAAAAATAAATAAAAAAAAAAAAAATATAAACGTAAAAAAAAAACAACAATATTTTTTACTTTCTGCTATAAAACATATCCAATAAATAAATAAAAAAATTATTCATGAATTTAGGCCAAAGTGTTTTCTGCTACGTGCCTTTGGTAAATTAAAAAAAAAAAAAAAATCGCAGTTATCTGTAGAGAGCCCTCTGTTGTTTACCAACAGAGGACTCTCTTCAGTCATTCGCTCAGCCGATCAGTGGGTGCCAGCCAATGGGTGAGTTTGACAGGTGGTGCCACCTGTTAAACTTGGTAAACTAAGTTTAATTGGCTAATGCGCAGATCTCTTCAAATACCATGTCCACTTGTAGGTGGGCAGTTTGGGGGATCAACGACTTGTTTTTGCCATCCTCTGACTTATCTGTGTGAAAGAGGCCTATAGAACTTTATGGGGTTTTTTTTTCTTTTTTTCAATAAAGGGCTATGCTTTTTGTTTTTATGTCTTTTGAATTTTATTTGTGCGTTGCTGTTAAGGGCCCATTCACAAAGTGTCAGGGTTATGCATGGTAAATAGTGCATTTCACTCCAGAATATGTTAACGCAAAATATAATTTTGCATAGCTGTTCCATTTTATTAGCAGCCTAAGGCTACTTTCATACTGGGGTGGGTGGGCGCCGGCGCTGCAGCGGCACTTTGCCGGTGGGTTTGCAGCGCTGCCCCATTGTTTTTAATGGGAAGGGGTGCTTTAGGAGCGGTGAATACACCGCTCCTATAGCGCTGCAAAGATGCGGCTTGCAGGACTTTTTTGACCGTCCTGCAAGTGCACCGCTCAAGTGTGAAAGCCCTCAGGACTTTCACATTGGAGTGAATTGAGCGACTCTTTCCGGCCGCTTTGCAGGCGCTATTTTTAGAACTTTGGCGCCTGCAAAGCGCCCCAGCGTGAAAGTAGCCTAACAGACATTCAGTAGCGGCCAATGCACCTGCAGTAAAACTCAAATGCTTTTTCAGCCTAATCAGAATGTATAGGCTGACTTTACACAGTGCACCTTTCCTCTTGTTAATGCAATATGTGTGGATTGGCCCAGCAGGTTCACTCCAGACGAGAATTATTCTGGGTGTCTGGTATAGGAGATCACTTAATTCGTGTATTAACAGCCCTTTCAGTTTCTGAAACTGGAGCAACATTTATAAGGCTTTGAATAGAGATCTAGACATCCTAATCCCAAACTGATCCTTCAATCCTAAAAAATGTCATTAAAGACAGTAGGGTCCAGATATTGCAAGTAATGAGTTAACGCAGTTGCTGATACCCCAGCCCCTGACATGATGAAGTAGACTTGCAGCTATTGTTCCTGCTTGGACCAAAGCCAAGGCTCTGCACATCACAAACCAAATCCTGTTCTGCAAAACAATAGTAAAATATAGAGAGACTACTGTCGTGCTGTAAAGAAGATTCTATAAAGCAAACAGGGACTGATGGTAGATAACAAAATAAAATGGATTTTAGATAAATACTAAATTCAGGGGAAAAAAATGTAAATTTGACCAAAAAGCGGATCATTTTACGTTACATCTTTCCAAAATGTCCCACAGCAGTAAAATGTTTGAACTATAAACTAGGATATTTGCTGAATGAACCACTTGTTTTGGCAGGCACAGTTCAGTATCTTTGCACAAGTTGAATACATTGATGTAGGAGGTCTGTATGTGATTAATACAGTTAACACTTAAAGCTCACTGTATGGAAAAAAAGGTTCATTATAAACTACATAATTATTTAAGCTTGTTACTGGGAATTTGACTGGGCCATTCTAACACATGAACATGCTTTGATCTAAACTATTTCATTGTAGCTCTGGATGTACGTTTAGGGTCGTTATGCTGGAAGGTGAACCTCCGCCCCAGTTTCAAGTCCTTTTCAGACTCTAATGCCGTGTACACACGACCGGACTTTCCGGCAGAAAAGGTCAGACGAAACAAATCAGTCGGACATTCCGATCGTGTGTGGGCTTCATCGGACCTTTTCTGTCGAAAAATCTGACGGACCTTAGAAATAAAACATATTTCAAATCTTTCCGACAGACTCGATTCCTATCGAAAAAAACGTTCGTCTGTATGCTAGTCAGACGGACCGAAAACCACGCAAGGGCAGCTATTGGCTACTGAACTTTCATTTCTAGTCCGGTCGTATGTCATGTTCGAAACTATCGGATTTTGGTGGGATCGTGTATAGGCAAGTCTGTTTTGTCGGAACTCCGTCGAAAAGTCCTTCGGAGTTCAGTCCGACGAGAAGTCCGCTCGTGTGTACGCGGCATAACAGGTCTTCTTCTAATGCCGCGTACAAGCGGCCGCACTTCCCGACAGAAAAAGTCCAATGGGAGCTTTGGTTCGGACATTCCGACTGTGTGTATGCCCCATCGGACTTTTTCTGGTCGGCATTTCCGAAGGACTCAGATATAGAACATGTTCTAACTCTTTCCGTCGGAAATGCCGACGGATTTTAGCCCGTTGGCAAGTCCGGCCGTGTGTATGTGGCATAAGATTGCCCTGTATTTGGCTCTGTTTATCTTCCCATCAACTCTGACCAGCTTCCCTGTCCCTGCTGAAGAAAAGCATCCCCACAACATGATGCGCAGTGTTAGTTTTCCGCCACACATGGGGTTTTGCTTCTCATCTGACCAGAGCACCTTCTTCCACATGTTTGCGGTGTCCCCCACATGGCTTCTCACAAACTGCAAATGGGACTTCTTATGGCTTTCCTGTTGCCACTGTTCCATAAAGACCAGATTTGTGAAGTGCCTAATAGTTGTCCCGTGGACAGATTCTCCCACCTGAGCTGTGGATCTCTGCAGCTTCTCCAGAGTTACCATGGGCCTCTTGGCTGCTTTTCTAATTAATGCTCTTCTCGCCCGGCCTGTCAGTTTAGGTGGACGGCCATGTCTTGGTAGGTTTGCGGTCGTGCCGTAATCTTTCCATTTTTGGATGATGGATTGAACAGTGCTCCGTGAGATGTTCAAAGCTTGTGATATATTTTTATAATCTAACCCTGCTTTAAAATTCTCCACAACTTTATCCCTGACCTGTCTAGTGCATTCCTTGGCCTTCATGATGCATTTTATTCCCTTAGGTTCTCTAACAAACTTCTGAGGGCTTCCCAGAACAGCTGCATTTATACTGAGATTAATTTACACACAGGTGGACTCTAATTACTGATTAGGTGACTTCTGAAGGCAATTTGTTCCACTAGATTTTAGTATCAGAGTAAAGGGGGCTGAATACAAATGCATGCCACACTTTTCAGATATTTTTTTGTAAAAAAAAAAATTTGAAAAACCATTTATCATTTTTGCTTCCACTTCACAATTATGTGCCACTTTGTGTTGGTCTATCACATACAGTGCCTTGCAAAAGTATCCCCCCCCCCCCCCCCCGGCATTTTTCGTGTTTTGTTGCCTCACAGCCTGGAATTAACATGGATTGTTATTGATGAATTGCATCATTTAATTTACAGAACATGCCCAACTTTTTTTTTCATTGTGGAGCAAACAAATAGGACAAATTAACAGAAAAAGTCAATGTGCATAACTATTCACCCCCTAAAGTCAGTACTTTGTAGGGCCACCTTTTGCGGCTATCACAGCTCCTCCAAGTCGCTTTGCATAAGTCTCTATGAGCTTGCCACATCTTACCACTGGGATTTTTGCCCATTCCTCCTTGCAAAACTGCTCCAGCTCATTCAAGTCGGATGGTTTGCGCTTGTGAACAGCAATCTTTAAGTCTGACCACAGATTTTCTATTGGATTGAGGTCTGGGCTTTGACTAGGCCATTCCAACACATTTACATGTTTCTCCTTAAACCACTCAAGTGTTGCTTTAGCAGTGTGTTTGGGGTCATTGCCCTGCTGGAAGGTGAACCTCGGTCCTAGCCTCAAATCACACACAGAGTGGTACAGGTTTTGCTCAAGAATATCCCTGTATTTAGCACCATCCATCTTTCCTTCAACTCTGACCAGTTTCCCAGTCCTGACTGCTGAAAAACATCCCCACAGCATGATACTGCCACCACCACGTTTCACTGTGGGGATGGTGTTCTTTGGGTGATGTGTTGGGTTTGCGCCAGGCACAGCATTTTCTTTGATGGCCAAAAAATTAAATTTTAGTCTCATCAGACCAGACCACCGTCCTCCATACATTTTGGGAGTCTCCCACATGCCTTTTCACAAACTCAAAACGTGCCATTTTGTTTTTTGCTGAAAGTAATGACTTTCTTCTAGCCACTCTGCCATAAAGCCCAACTCTATGGAGCGTACGGCTTATTGTCATCCTATGTACAGATACTCCAGTCTCTGCTGTGGAACTCTGCAGCTCCTCCAGGGTTACCTTAGGTCTCTGTGCTGCCTCTCTGATTAATGCCCTCCTTGCCCGGTCCGTGAGTTTTGGTGTGCGGCCGTCTCTTGGCAGGTTTGCTGTTGTGCCATATTCTTTCCATTTGGTTATGATAGGTTTGATGGTGCTCCTAGGGATCATCAAAGATTTGGATATTTTTTTATAACCTATCCCTGACTTGTACTTCTTAACATTGTCCCTTACTTGTTTGGAGAGTTCCTTGGTCTTCATGGCAGTGTTTGGTTAGTGGTGCCTCTTGCTTAGGTGTTGCAGCCTCTGGGGCCTTTCAAAATGGTGTGCATATGTAATGACAGATCATGTGACACTTAGATTGCACACAGGTGGACATCATTTCACTAATTATGCGGCTTCTGAAGGTAATTGGTTGCACCAGAGCTTTTTATGGGCTTCATAACAAAGTGGGTGAATACATACGCACATGCCAATTATCATTTTTTTATTTCTGAAAAATAGTTTTATGTATACATTTTTCTAATTTTACTTCACCAACTAAGACTATTGTGTTCTGCTCCATCACATATAATTCAGATTAAAAAAAACATTGAACTAAAGGCTGCAATGTAACAAAATAGGTAAAAAGCCAAGTGGGGTGAATACTTTTGAAAGGCACTGTAAAATGCCAATAAAATACATTTACATTTTTGGCTGTAACATGATAAAATGTGGAAAATATCAAGGGGTGTGAATACTTTTTCAAGCCACTGAATGCAACTCAGGAGGTCCATCTTTCCTCCGATTTCATTTGTTGCATGCTTGATCTGGGTAAGAGACTAAAGTACAGAAGCCAAAAAAAGCCAACTAGCATTTTCAGAAGAAGCGCATGAATAAAAACTCTCCTGCATTCCATGTCAAGGTAACCCATGGTAACATTAGCATTTAGAATGGTGCCCCAACACACAAGTTTAGTTTACCACAATGCACACACTCAAACTCAAATAAACAGAAAGCCACAGGAGATCTCTCCACTGGTGACACTGCCTGGTTTGGCTGGAGTTGAGGTTTAATATTTGGTAACATTTTATTCTCCTATTCATGTAGGCATGAGAAATATAGTAAAATAGAGCAATATAGTTTTTACGGCATCAGGGATTCTAAGCTTTGAGGCTGGGTTCACACTATTTCAAATTGGATGCGGGTTCTCTGCATCCAATTCACAATAGCAGGAGATTTTGACCTGCTCTCTATGGAGCCAGTTCACATATCTCCACTGCAGCTCCAGTGCGAATTTGCACAAAAGCCCTGTGCGTCTTTTGGTCCATTTCAGGTCCGAATTCAGACAAAAATTCAGGCTGAAATGGTGAACGGGGACGCACCGGACCCCTGATGTGAACCGCATGCGAAGATAGTGTGAACCCAGCCTTAAGATAGATCATAGCAGTAGTAGAGTATCCACTTGACCTCTGGAAGATTTACCCCCTTCATGACCAGGCCATTTTTTGCGATACAGCACTGTGTTATTTTAACTGACAATTGCGCGGTCATGCAATGCTGTACCCAAATCAAATGTATGTCATTTCTTTCCCACAAATAGAGCTTTCTTTTGGTGGTATTTAAACACCACTGCCTTTTTGTTTTCTTGCGCTATAAAATAAGGCCGACAATATTGTAAAAAAACGGATCAAAAACTGATACAGATGTCAATTTTTACATCCATTTTCATGTCCACTGACATCCGTTTTTTTTTTACACAAAAAAAGTGACTGAACTGAACTTCAAACAATGTCTATTGCTGGTTGCTAAGGAGGGGGCCGATGAAGCCGGCTGTCATGTCCGTAACAACCGATGAGTCATCTGCTGTCAGCAGGGTTCCCCACTGACAGCTGAATAGAAAAAAACTGATGGCAAAAATCATAAGAAAAACGGCGTGGGGTCCCCCCCAGGTCCAAACCAGGCCCTTCGGGTCTAGTATAGGTTCAGTGGGGACCCCCCCATGCCAAAATAAAAATAAAAAGATGTTGTGGGGGCCCCCCAAAATCCATACCAGACCATGATCTGACCATGCAGCCCAGTAGGTCAGGAAAGGGAGGGGACGAGCAAGGGCCCCCCTCCTGAACCATACCAGTCTGCATGCCCTCAACATGGGGGGGATGGGTGCTTTGGGGGACAAGGTCCTCTTCCCGACAACCCTGGCCGGTGGTTGTCGTGGTCTGTGGGTGGGGGGCTTATCAGAATGTGGAAGCCCCCTTTAACAAGAGGGCCCCCAGATCCCGGGCCCCCCCTATGTGAGTGGATAGTGGGTACGTAGTACCCCTACCCTTTCACCAAAAAAGCAGTAAAAAGTAAAAAAAAACAAGAGCCGGTTTTTGACAAGTTCTTTATTGAGAGCTCTGAGCTGTCTTCTCCTGACGCCGTCTCTCCCCGAGCCGTCTTCTTCTGCCGTCATCTCTCCTGCCACTGTCCTCTCCCACCACCATCTCTCCCGCCGCCCTCTTCTCCCACCACTGTCTTCTCCCTCTGCTGTCTTATTCCTTGCCGCCGGTTACCCGCATAAAAAAAAAAAAAAGCCGCTGTTGCTCTGTGGCTGTCTTCCTCCATTGTGTTGTCGCTCGCTGTCTGACATCTGTTATATAGACATGGGGCGTGGCCATCAGATGACATCACCCAGAGAGCCCGCCCTTGTGACATCACAGGGGTCGGGCTCTCCAGGTGATGTCATCTGATGGGCACGCCCCATGTCTATATAACAGATATCAGACAGCGAGCGACAACACAACGGAGGCAGCAGCAGGCTTCCCGGCCCGCTCCTTAGCAACCAGCTATATACAGTGTGTTTAATGAGGGGGAAAAAAAAAGGGTTTAAAAAACGAATGTCAGTGGATCGTCCACTAACATCCCTTTTCCATCCGTTCCGTTTTTTTTAATGGGAGAAAAATAGGGTTTTCTTTTGTCTTAAAAACCGGAGCTTACCGGAGACGGATGTCAGCGGATGATCATCTGCTAACGTCCGATATCCCATAGAGATACATGTATGTCCGTTTTTCATCAGTCAACTGATGGAGGAAAAACTTTGTAAGACATTGAAAGTAAACACCCGTGATAGGAGAAATATTCCAAAATCGTGTTCCACTCTGCTTTCCCCACATGCAGTGCAGACTCACCAGAAGGCATGTGCTGCCATACAATATGCAGCTAACACACACAGTACAGATGGATGGATCATTGAACAATACACCGTATCCTCTGTTAGGGATACGGTGTGTTGCTTAAATTTTGAAGCGGGAGTGTTTACAACTATGGGCTGAAGGAACGAGTTAATATATTCCCCCACTCTCGCTGTAAGGGATCCAATCCCTCTAATTATGGGACCCTATTTTTCTATTCAAAACTTATTAAAAGCAGAGTTTCACCGAAAAGGGGAAGCTCAGCTTTAATGCCCCGCTCCTTTTTAACAAATGGCACATTTGGGTGAGCAGGTACTGGCTTTTGACAGTTACCCGCTGCCACTTTCGTTCAAATTGCCTAAGTCTCCCCCCCACCACCACTCCCTGCAGTTTTCTGAGACACGTCACAGGTCCCAGAAGACTGCAGGATCATTCACAATGAGCAGCTCACACATGCGCAGTGGGTAGCTGGCTGAGAAGCCACAAGCTGTCACAGACGGGTTCCCAAAGTTAAGATGCCAGCACCAGGGACTGAAGACTGGTGGAAGAAACGGCTCGTGTGAGCACAGGGCTAGATCCTGGGACAGGTGAATGTTTGTTCTACTCAAAGTCAACAGCTACAGTTTTTGTAGCTGCTGACTTTTAATTTTTAGAAATATGACTTGAGCTCCTCTTTAATATCTGAGAAAACCTTTTTCTTAGCCAAGCTAAGAGGAGCTTCCTTCATCCTACTAGCACGTTTGAGGATCTTCGATGCAATATACCCTCATCTATTGTCCTTACTTTATAAACTTCCTATTGCCCCACCAGAGGATTATGTACCACCTTTTTATCTGGAAATGTGAGTCCAATATGCAAACTAATTTCACCAAAGCCCACCTGGAGGTGCTTGAATCCATCAGCACATTTTTTGGCACTGCCCACAAAATTGTCCATTTTGGACCCAAGTTAGTAAAATCTGTTCACTCTTTGTGTGACACACAGAAGCAAGAGCGTGCATTCCCACTATGCAAAGTGAATGGGGCCTTACATAAAGCTGTGTTTGTTCTGTACAGACCACTAAATTAGAGATAGAAGAGACAGCTTCATATTTCCTGAACTGTAAAAGGTCTTCTGACTCCTTTGAACATCCCTTAAACCTCCTCCCACTACAGACCTTGTACCAGATCTACCTACCTGTAGAGGGGGCCAGAACAAAAATCAGGAAAACAGTATCAAAACATTTAGAGGGTTGAGGCTTGCTCTCTAACCCCTCTGTTCTAAGCTTACTGACCTAAAAATACCTTGCGATAACTACAGCATATGTATGGTAACTGTATACAGTATGGTTGACAATGAGCTACTGTAGCTGCTGACTTTTAAAACTCAGGTACTTACCAGTGTCTGGAGTCCAGCTCTGCCTTCCCACAGCTGGCTCTTTTCATTCCTGCAGGTCCCTGGCACAGACATCTTGGATTTGAGAGCGGGCTGTGAGGCTATGTTCACACTGGCATTAAAGCAGGCGTTTTAGAGGCGTTAAAAATGCCCCTCAAACGCCTATGCAAATGATACAATGGACAGCACACTGTGCTGTTCACAATATCAAAACATGAAGCGTTAGCATTGCGTCGCTTCAAAATTGAAGCCTCATGTCGAGGCAGTCTGGCAGGCGGTTGGGGAGAGTTAAGATTCGTTTATTTCCTGTAAAGGAATATGTATTTGTGGAGCAGTTTTAACGCACCTGAACGCTCATCAAACGCTTCAAAACTGCCGCTAAAGCATTTGGGGAGCATTTCCACTAGTAAAACGCCAGTCTAACACCCATACAGTACTAAAGCTCATTAACGTGAGTCTAACGCCCATACTAACGCTATAGGAGCGTTTGTTATGCGTTAGAAATTTAGTGTGAAAGTGTGAACAGGCCCTGACTCCCCACCGTGCACGCATGAGATTACACAGTGATATTGGACTTGTGTGCAGCCTCACCGCCCTTAACACAAAAGTGGGTCAGGGGTAGGGTGGAAGGATTCCAGCACTTTTGCATGAAGGTCCACTTTAAATCACCCACCTTTTATTATCATATAAGGGGGCTTTGCATCCTGACACAGGTCTATAAAAGATGCAATACCCACTTGAAGCCTATACAGGTCAAAAGGAGGTGAGCTGCAGGTTAAATGCTGCTGTCAGTGAATTCTGCATGATCTCATATATGTCCCAAAACGATACCATCGACACAGGTCTGACGACACTCATGATCACGAGGGAATTAAGAAAGGGTGGTGTATGCATAAAGCCTGCACTACTTGTGTAAACTGAGAAAATGGAGCAGATCCTGCCTCTAATTAACAGAAGAAACCCCAGCCCCATCTGTAATTAGAAGCGATTTGCCTAATTTTCTGTGACAGAATAAAGTGCAGGAGAGTTTAACACCTTGCCAACCAGCCGCCGTCATTATACAGTGGCAGGTCGGCACATTCCCGCGAATCACTGTAGTTGTACGTCAGCCCTTTAACCACTTCAATACCAGGCACTTTCGCCCCTTCTTACCCAGGACAATTTTCAGCTTTCAGCTCTGTCGCACTTTGAATGACAATTGTGCGGTCATGCTACACTGTACCGAAACAAAATTTTTATAATTTTGTTACCACAAATAGAGCTTTCTTTTGGTGGTATTTGATCACCTCTGCGGTTTTTATTTTTTGCTAAACAAACTAAAAAAGAACAAAATTTTTGAAAAAAAAAAAAAGTTTTTCTTTGTTTCGGTTATAAAATCTTTCTCCTTCACTGATGGGCACTGATGAGGCGGCATTGATGAGCACTGATGAGGATGCACTGATATGTAGAATTGATGGGCACTGATATGCAGCACTGATGGGAACTGTCAGGCGACTGTGATGGGCAGCACTGATTTTGAGGTACTAACAGGTTTTACTGCTGGCAATGAGATGGGCACTGATTAGCACTGATATGGGCACTGATTGGCACTTTGATGGGCACTGTGAGCTGTGATTTTATGAAGCACTGACTGACAGCTTATGGGCACATTTTAAAAGGTGTTGTGGCACATCTGAGGGGGCTGTGCTGATAATCAATGTGCTGATCATAAGCACAGACACCCCCTCTGACAGGGAGAGCCGCCGATAGGCTCTCCCTGTCAGCGCGAACCGAGAAATGCCGTTTACCGGAACTTCCTGGTTAACACGATGATCAGCTGTGACCAACGTGGTAAGATGCCTCTGACAGAGGCTTCTTATCACGATCGGAGATGCGAGTGTCAGACTGAAATGCCACACTCGCGATCACCGCGCTGTGTGCCCCCACGGGCACGCGCCGGCATGTTATCCTGCCGGACGTCATATGATGTACAGTCAGGATAACAGAGCCACTTCCCGGCCACCATTCTGCAAATGGCAGGCGGGAAGTGGTTAAACAGCTCCAGCAGGCACCCCTGCGCCTGCTGCACGGCGGAGGACACTATGTGCGATGTCCGCTGGGCACGAGAGCCAGAACCCCATTCTGTCGGGAGAAGAGAGACAGATCATGTGTTCCTACTAAGTAGGAACAGCAATCTGGCTCCTCCTCTAGTAAGTTCCATCCCCACACAGTTAGAAACACTTAGCAGGGAACACATTTAACCCCTTGATCACCCCCTAGTGTTAACCCCTTCCCTGCCAGTGACATTTACACAGAAATCAGTGCATTTTTAAAGCACTGATGGCTATATAACTGTCAATGGATGGTTCCAAAACTTATGTCACAAGTGTCCGATCTGTCCGACGCAATGTCGCAGTCCCGATAAAGGAGGAAGGAGCATTTCCTATATCAGGGTCACATGGCCGCATTGCACAGCCGCTCACCTATACTCTACCAAGCATCCAGAAGCACAATACAGCTGTAGCTTAGTAGGAGACAATATACAGCCACAGTGCAGGTGAATCGCTCGACATAGCCCAGCAACGACATGGATACCCACGTGTAGATCCTTGGCTACAATACCCGGAATCAACCACTGGGGTTCCAAGACCACCAACAACAACAAACAGACGACCCTATATGTATACACCATTCCTATGGTGCTGAGGGTTCCAAGACCACCAACAACATACAGACGACCCTATATGTATACACCATTCCTACGGTGCTGAGGGTTCCAAGACCACCAACAACATACAGACGACCCTATATGTATACACCATTCCTACGGTGCTGAGAGTGCTGTGATGTGGAAAGATAACTCCTACAGGGAAAGAGAATCCCCCCGCAAAACTATACCACCTATGTAGTGTTACACTACCCATCCAGCCTCTTCTATCTATTTTTATACATTTTAAAACACAGATTAGATTTGGCTCTCTAAGGCTCTGATGAAGAGGAAAACCCTTGAAACGCGTTATCCAATCACTCGAGTATCCCTTCTGTGGATAACACCATATATCAATATACCAAGTGTCCAACATTGGTTTTTATTCATATATATGAATATGTAGTATCTTCTTGTATATACTCATTTTGTTTATAATAAACTTCTTGTTTCAATGATTCATGCATCAGTCCATGCGCCTTTCTTTTCCTGCTTTACATAATATTTTGGACTTCCTCTAGTCGGCATAGGCAGCGGGGCTTGCATGATCTCTTCACGTATACACCATTAATAAATACTACCACCCTTACTAAGGCCCTCTGCACCAGCGCAGGAGAATATCTTTTCTGTTTATACATTTACTATCTGCCGCAATGTGGCAGTCCCGATAAAAATCGCAGATCGCTGCCATTACTAGTAAAAAAAATAAAATAATAATAATAAAAATGCCATAAATCTATTCCATATTTTGTAGATGCTATAACTTTTGCACAAACCAATCAATATACGCTTATTGCGATTTTTTTACCAATATATCGAGGAAGAAATTAGTTTAGTATTGAGGAAGAAATTAGTTTATTTGATATCTTTTGGGGGGATATTTATTATAGCAAAAAGTAAAAAATATTGCTTTTTTTTTTTTAAATTGTCGCTCTTTTTTTGTTTATAGCGCAAAAAATAAAAACTGCAGAGATGATCAAATGCCACCAAAAGAAAGCTCTATTTATGGGGAAAAAAGGACATCAATTTTGTTTGGGCACAGCGTCGCATGACAGCGCAATTGTCAGTTAAAACGATCGCAAAAAATGGCCTGGTCATTAAGGGGGAAATTCTTCCGGTCCTTAAGTGGTTAATTTTATGAATTGAGCCTTTTGTTTTGATGCACCCGGAATGTATTTAGCTCATTTGAATTGAAAGTTCAGTTGGAGTTTTAAGTATAATTAAGGCCCCTTTCACACTTGTGCGACCTGAAAGTCACGTGATTTTGATATGACTTGAAGCATCTCTATCCCAGATAGTATGAGAAGGGATATTATATGATGGAGCCTGTGCTCAGGTAACAGTATGGACAGGGGAAATCAAGTGGACTGGCCTATGTCGTAGTAAGATACAGGGAGAGGAAAAGCCAGAATAGGAAAGGATAGAGAACAGAGGTAGCCGAGAGGAGAAGGGGAAGAGGGGTTCTAGAGCAGTGCTTCTCAACCTCAATCCTCAAGTACCCCCAACAGACCATATTTGCAGGTTTTCCTTTATCTTGCACAGGTGCTTTAAATCAGAGTCAATGGCTTGCTTTTTGGACAGCTACTTTATCTAAGGACCTCTTTACACGGTCGTGTCCGTGTACGGGCTCCGCTTTGCTCAGCGGGGGAACGCTCCGCCGATCACCGCTGAGCAGGCAGATGACAGGTCTGTCTCTGCACACTGTGCAGGGACCGACCTGTCAGAGCGCTGCTCTCCTCTATGGGGGATCGGATGAAGACGGACCGTAGAGTCCATTTTTATCCGATCCAATGTCAGAGGGAAAAGTAGGGTTTTCCTCCATCACACTTTAGCGCAGGGGTCCTCAAACTTTTTAAACAGGGGGCCAGTTCACTGTCCCTCAGACCGTTAGAGGGCCGGATTATAGTTAAAAAAAAAAAAAAAAAAAACTTTGAACAAATTCCTATGCAAATTGATAGTGTCGACACAAATTGTATTCTTTGAACACAGACACTATATTCTGGCATATGAGACACACAGCTCTTTCCTTGTACTGCATGAAAAAGTAATCATAAGTCCACTGTTCTTTGAATATCCTACACTCAGAGTCAATTTTTCTTTTTCTTGACATCATTGTTTCCTAGGGTTTCCAAACATCTATTAGTAAAATACCAATATATATATATATATATATATATATATATATATATATATATATATATATATATATATATATATATATATATATATATATATACAGCGCTACAAAAACAATATACCAGCAATAACTTTGCCCACACAGAGACATACAGACTGCACTGCCCATCAATGCTCACCAATGCAGCCCAATCAGTGCCTGCCTCACCATCAGTGCAAGCACCCCCCTCACCATCATTGCAAGCCCCCTTCACCATCATTGCAAGCCCCCCCTCACAGCCTTACTGTGCCAAACAATGTCTCACCAGTCAGTGTGTGTGCACATCGAGCATCTCCTGCTGCTGTGTCATGGCTCACTTTGAAAAGTTTGGGCGCGCTGTGTTAAAAGTCCCGCCTTCCTCCTACCTAAACCAGCTCGTGTGATAGACAGAACACTGCCTCTATCACGCCAGCTGGTCTAGGTGGAGGGCGGGACTTTTATCACAGCGTGCCCAAACTTTTAACAGTGAGCTCCGTGACAGAGCAGTCTCCTGCTGTGTTACAACCAGCCCGGCCTGTCAGGAATCCGGCCCTGGGTGGGCCAGATAAATGTCCTCGGTGGGCCGCATGTGGCCCGCGGGCCGTAGTTTGAGGACCCCTGCTTTAGCAGATTGGAGCAGGTCGGATGTCAGCGGACATGTCACCACTGAATCCGTCGCTCCATAGACCTGTATGGAGCGTCCGTTCAGGTCCGCCTAAAAAACTGACAGGCGGACCTAAACGGTCTGCCCGTGTGAAAGGGGCCCAAGAGAAATTCCCAAAACATGGCCTGTTGGGGGTACTTGAGGACTAAGGTTGAGAACCACTGCTCTAGAGGGATCTTCTTTCCTACAAAGCCAAACCTGTGTGGCGAAGGGTTTGGGAAAGCAGTACAGGGGGTCCCCTAGTTACAAACATCCGACTTACAAACGACTCCTACTTACAAACGGAGGGAGGTAACAGGAAGTGAGATGAAATCTACCCCTAGGAAGGGAAATTCACTCCTGTAAGAGTTATTATGGGAAAAAGGTGTCTCCACAGATGCTTTATCACCAAGGCTTGTTTCCACAACAACCCAAAATTTTCAAAATCCAACTGTCATTGGGACAGAAAGTGAGGTGAAATCTTCTGAACAGGGGCACAGACATAAAAACAAACATTACAGGGGTGATAACCCTTCCTTATGCTATCCAAAAAGCTTAAAAATAGTTTTTGTGGCTGGAGCTACACTTAAAAAATTTTACCTGTTCCAACTTACAAACAGATTCAACAAACCTACAGTCCCTATCTTGTTTGTAACCCGGGGACCGCCTGTACAGAGATGGTTCCCTAGTGGTTACAATCAGGTTGAGAGGACATGATAGGTGTCATCTCCCGTAGGTATGTCTCCAAAGACTTAAACTATACCCTTTGCATCCAGGTGGTTTGGAATTTTTCTTCAGTGTTTTAAACATGGCCATTACGTCTTTCATTTCGTGATTATTGTTTATCAATTTGAACCAAAGTTGTTTGGTTGTGGTGCAGGCCTGCCTCCATAACAGTGAGATGCTTGTTCTCCCACATTGAGAAGGTGGGTGTTTAACCACTTGCCGCCCGCCCACCCTCAAATGATAGAGGGACTCGTTCTGGATGGACATCATATGATTGTACTCCAGAGTGGCTGCTGGCGCGCAGTTGCCTCGCCGTGTTGCTAGGACACGGCGCGACACCAATCTCTGTAAAGAGCTGCGTCCATGGCTCTTTAACCATGTGATAAGCTGTGTCCAATCACAGTCGGTCACATGTAAATACGGAAGTGCCGTGACCGGATGAGGGTGTGGGTGTGGATGGAGTGTGGAGCAGAGCGTGTGGTGTGCTGAGAGCCTCTCCACCTTGCCGGTTACCTGTTGATGTTGGAGGGCTGGAGCGTCTGGTCGGCTATTGTTGCAAGTGCCTGGATCTCGGCGTACCGATGCGGAGCGGGCAGGCGAGGAAGTGTCCCTAGACGGAGAAGCCGGCTGCTAGAACACACTAGCCGCATCGCGGCGCCTTCACTGGAGCCGCGGTAGCTACTGCGCCTGCGCGCCTGGGAGTCGGTGGAGCGGCTTTCAGTGTGCCGCTACGGAGCGGCGAGGTGAGGCGGACGGGTGGTGGTGGAACAGAAGACCAGAGGTGAACCTTACGCCAGTCTGTCTGGGATACTCTGTGGAGGCTGTGGAGGCTGGTAAGGAGCTGGACGCTGGGTCCTGGGACTGTGGGGACCGGAGCAGGTGAGCGGGACGTGGAAAGAGGGTTTAACCCTGTCAGCTTACTACAGCTCACTGTGCTTGGATAAAGAATAAAAGGACAGTTTTGTGGTGACCCTATATTACAACAGGGGGACGGAGGAGTGAGCAGGCATATGTAATACATCTGACCAGCACAACAAAATACTTAGACTGTTGAATAAGTATATCGGCTGATTGCAGGGTTGTGGTTAGACCCTTGCATTAAAGGGACAGTACTTGTTTGTAAAAGCTCGGCTAAACTCTTTTCCTGTTCCCTGGCTTTCACCTTTCCTTAGCCCGCTTCTCCTGGTGGTATTGACTATCTGGGTACATAAAAGAAATAAAGGTAATAAAGGCAATGTCCAGAAGGAGAGGGGAGGAGCCAGTTAACATGGAGAACCTGGGCCCCCAGTCATTACGGTCAGCAAAGGAGAAGGGGAACCAGGCGGCAGCAGCAAAGTTGGAGAGGTTTGCACATACCCCTGAACAGACCCCCACCAAAAACGGGCAACTTCCACAACCTAAGACTACTGGGGACAGGAAAAGCCAAGGACAGGCATCATCATCTGCAGTTGGAGCAGGGCATAAAAACCCGAATGTCAATAAAGGTACAGGGGCAGGGGAAAAAGCTCAGTTATCATTGCCAACTACCGTCCCTGCCATGGAGGTAGAACCTACCCTGAGGGAAGTATTGCAAGCGATTAACTCCTGTAAAGCATCAGTGGAGGGGTTAAGCTGCCAAATTAAAGAGGTTAAAGATGAACTGTTATTAATAAAGCAGGAGTTGCAAAAGGCAGTAGATAGAATAACGGGCCTAGAGGGAAGAGTGAGCCAAGTGGAGGATGATGTTTTTCCCCTACAGCAAGATGTTAAAACCATGAAGCAGCAACTGGGTAGAATTAATGAAAAAATGGATGAAATGGAAAATCGCCTGAGAAGGGATAACATAAGAATAGTAGGTCTCCCAGAGAGATGTGAGGGGCACAGTCCCATTGCTTTTTTGGAAGGATGGCTCATAGAAATATTTGGAAGAGATGCTTTTACCGCACAGTTTGCGATTGAGAGAGCCCACCGGGTCCCCTTCAGGGCTCCACTCCCAGGAGGGCGCCCCAGGTCCTTACTAATGAAATTTTTGAATCACTGTGACAAGTTAACCCTACTACGCAGAGCCAGAGAGAAGGGACTTATTCTTTATAACGGAACAAGGGTTTCATTTTTCGCGGACTTTTCGCCAGAGCTGCAGAGACGCAGGGAAGGGTTCGTGGAGATCAAACGCACCCTTCAAAAATTTGAAGTCAAGTATGCCTTATTGTACCCAGCTAGGCTACGGGTTGAGGCAATTGGGGAGGTCCTCATTTTCGATTCCCCGGCGGGGGCAACACGCTGGTATGAAGAAAACAAACAAAGATTGAATCTCAAAGAACGGAGCCCAGAGAGTCAGGACGCCCGATAAGAAGATAAGAAAACCTGGACTGTGGGAAACAATTGAACTTGGTATAGAGAGGGAGAATGAGGGGGTATGGTAGAGTAGGAATGGGGGAGGAGGAGGATACTGCACTTAGTATGTGGCATATGTGGATATTTCCGGTGGAGGGAGGGGAGGGAATGTTAGGAAAGAATACTGTGAAGGGAGTATATGAGGTGGTCACGAATAAAGCCCCAGGGGCAAACCTGGTAAGGTGGGGGAGGGAGGGGGGAAGGGTTGGGTGGGATTGGGGGGGGGAGGGAGAGGGGGGGTGGGTGGTGGAGAGGAAAGGGGGTTGCAATCTTTTTTTTGGAATTAAAATGCACTTAGTAACTGCGGGGGTAGTTAGGGGGAAGGGGGGGAGGGGGGATGTAGGATTAAGTACATGTGTGGTAAATACAAACACTACGAAGAGGAACACGGGGAAAAAGGAAAGGGGGACACTAAGAATGTTTACCAAAAAGGGAAATAATAGAAACGATGCACAGAGGGTAATCAAGGGAACACTTTTTCTTTTTCTTTATTTATCTGCCCACTTACCTTTGTTTTGTTTTTTTTTGTTTTTTTTGTATAATGGGTAAGGAGGTGTTATTTTTTGGTACAAGTCAATATACCAAGCTGAAGGTGCCCACTGTCGTAGGTTCTTTGGGGCCAATACCTGCTTGTTGTCTGTTTGATGCAGTCTAAAATTCTCAAAATAGGCTCCTGGAATGTACGGGGGATGGGGAATTCAAATAAGAGGGCCTCCGTTTTTTCACTGCTAGAGATAAGGGGGGTGGGCTTGGTTTGCCTACAGGAGACTCACTTGACAAAGGACACGATGAAATGTCTTCCAAGTAGAAGGTTCCAGGCCCAATACCATTCAGTGTACTCCTCCTACTCTAGGGGGGTGAGTATATTGGTAACAAGAAGTGTGACGTTCTCCTGTAGGCAGACCAGGATAGATAGTTTGGGTCGCTATGTTTTCTTATACTGTTCTATTGAAAACAGAATGTTTGTTATTGCTAACATTTATATCCCCCCACCTTTTAAATTGGAAGTGCTGTATAGTTTAATGGAGTTTATGTTGGATAAAACAGATACCCCGGTGATAGTACTAGGGGATTTCAATGAGGTGTTGAACAGAGAGCTGGACAGATTTCCACCAAGAGTCCAAGTAACCAGTGTAGCAGGGGGCCGGCTGGGTCATTTTCTGGAGGAGGCAGGCCTGTTGGATATGTGGAGGGTCCGGAATCCTGGAGCTAGGCAATACTCCTGCTTCTCTTCCTCCCACTCCACCTCCAGAATTGATATGACCCTGGGGAATGCAGAGACAGCGCCAATAATAAAGGATGTAGTATACTATCCGAGAGGGGTCTCGGATCACTCCCTGATGGTGGCCTCAGTAAGTATAGGGGTTGGGGAGGCTAGAGGGCTTTGGAAGCTAAGTCCGTATTGGTTGGAATTAATAGGGGAGCCAGAGAGGATAATAACAAAACTAGAAGAGTTTCTAAAATTTAATGAAGGCTCAACGACAGTAGGTGTACAATGGGACACATTGAAGGCATTCCTTAGGGGTATTTTGATCCAGGGGGTGGCAGGAGTCAAGAGGAGGGCAAGGGAGTGGGAGGAGGGAATTAGGAGGGAACTGGAGATGGCAGAGAAGCAATTTATAGATAGCCCTACACCAGAGAGGCAGAAACTGTGGGAGGAGAAACAGGAGGCCTATAGAACAGCAGTCCTGAAGAGGGGTGAAAATAAGCAACTCTTCCAGAAACAACGGACTTTTGGGGAGGGAGAAAGTGTGGGACGTATGTTGGCCTATTTGGTAAAAACCAACTCCTCCTCCTCGGCAATCCCGGCAATCAGGACTCCAAATGGCGAGATATCCTCTCAGAGCTCAGAAATCACAGACACATTTGAGAGGTATTACGCAAATCTATATAGGTCACATGGGCTCGTGGGGGAGGAGGACATGGAAAATTTTTTTAAGGATATACAGGTCCCCAAAGTTTCTGAAGTGGATAGGGAGGGCATGGACGCGCCAATTACTCTAGCTGAACTACAACAAGCTGTAAATGGAATGGCAAATCAAAAATCTCCAGGGCCGGATGGTCTCCCGGTGGAGACCTATAAGCGCTACGGGAAGATTCTTCTACCTGAGTTGCTGAAAACACTGAATTGGGCTCTGCAGGGAGGGTGTTTACCTGTCTCCATGACCGAAACAAACATTATCCTGCTTCATAAAGAAGGGGGTGACCCACTGGAACCGTCGGCATACAGGCCTATCTCTCTGTTGTGTACAGACGCCAAAATCCTGGCAAGGGTATTGGCTGCTAGACTTAATAAAATTGTGCATAAACTTATTCACGTGGATCAAACGGGATTTATTTCCCATAGGACCACGAGTATGAACATCAGGAGGGCATATATGAATTTTCAGACCCCGACGGAGAACATGGGATCAAGAGCAGTGGTATCTCTGGATATAACCAAGGCCTTTGACAGCTTGGAATGGCCCTATCTCTGGCGAGTGCTGGAGGAGTTTGGCTTGGGTCCTGTCTTTAGAAGGTGGTTAAAAATACTGTATGGGGGCCCAAGTGCGAAGGTCAGGGTTAATAAGGAATTCTCAGGGAAAATATGCCTGGAGAGGGGGACGAGACAGGGATGTCCCCTGTCCCCCCTGTTGTTCGCCCTCGCTATGGAGCCATTAGCAATTCATATTAGGTCTAGCCCAATGATTGTAGGTTTTGCAAGAAAAATAGGAGAGGAGAGGATTGCCCTGTATGCCGACGATGTCCTACTGTTTCTTGGAGATACGGAAGGCTCTCTTAGGCAGGTAATGGACATAATGGAGAGGTTTGGCATTGTGTCAGGACTGGTGGTGAATTGGAGGAAGTCTGCACTACTGCCATTAGATAACCTTAGTGGTCCGGTCTTGTCAGAAATTCCACAGCTAAAAGTAGTCTCAACGATCCGCTATCTGGGCATAAATATGTCAAAAGATCCCAACCAGTTTATTGTAGACAACCTAGAGCCACTGCTGGGTAAATTTAGGTGCAAAATAGATATTTGGAGCCGGCTGCCCCTATCTGTAGCAGGAAGGGGCAACCTGATCAAGATGGTTTGGTTGCCTCAACTGCTGTATCTGTTACACAACTCACCGATGTGGGTGAACAAAAAGTGGTTCCAGAAGATAGACTCACTTTTTAGGGAGTTGCTGTGGAGGAGGGGGAAGGCCAGGATTAGCCTTCAGAACCTACAGTTACCAGTTGGAGAGGGTGGGATAGCCCTCCCGCATCCGAGGTGCTATTTTCTGGCAGCACAGTTGCAGCATATAGGGGGTGAAAATACGGGTAGTGGTTTGTTAACTCTGGAGGCACCCCATAAAACTATAGTGGAAGCACTGGAGGCAGACTCGTTACCTGGTAGAGGCCCCACAACTAAGTTGGTGACAAAAGTTTGGAAGGCAACAAAGTTATTAATGGGATATGTTGGGTTTACAGAATATGCTCCCCTCTGGCATAACAGGAACTTACAGGAGATAGTGGTTATGGGGGAATTTAAGGAATGGGCGAGGTGGGGTATAAATAGACTATCCCAGCTGTATAGAGGGAGAGTATTGAAAACTTTTGAGGACCTCCAAAAGGAATATAGTATTCCAAGACAAACATTCTTTAGGTATTTGCAAATGAGAGCGGCACTGGAGGTACAGTTTAGGGTAAGTCCCCCAGCCTGGACAGATGCTGCACTACTGCAGAGGGTGATTAAACCCGGGAAGATGAAGGGTTTTATCTCTGGAATATATGCGCAACTGTGCAAGGTAGCAATTGTTAGATCAGAGCACCTCGGCTGCAGGGAGGGGTGGGAGAAGGATGTGGGGAAGGTGACGGATACACAATGGAGGGAAATATTGGAGGCAGGACAGGAGGTCTCAGTGGCACCTGCACAGAGACTCTCCCACTTAATGTTGCTACATAGAGCATACTACACCCCCAAAAAACTATTTCGCTTTGGTGTAAGGCCTGATGCCACGTGTCCCAGGTGTGGGGAGGAGGGTGACCTGATACACATGGTATGGAGGTGCCCCAAATTAGTACGCTACTGGCTAGGGGTTGTGGGCTCTATCGAGGGCAGGTGGGAGATCTCCCTGGAGACAGACGTTAGATTCTGTATCCTTGGATACAGGGCATGGAGACGGGAGGAGATAGCGGCTAAAACAGCCATTTTGAGATGCCTCTATCAGGCCCGGAAGCTTATTATGCAAAGATGGCAAACAGCTTTACCCCCTGCAGTGGATGAGTGGGTTAAAACAGTAAATGATGTAATATGGAAGGAGAGAGCCCTATATATTAGAAGAGGGAATCTTAAGAAGTTTGAAAAGATGTGGAACCCGTGGTTAACAAGTGTAGGGTGTCAAGAATAAAGGAAGGATCTGGCTTAGGGGGGGTGGAGAGTAAGGGAGGGCAGGGTGGGATGGGGTGAAAATATCCACATGTCATTTTAATATACCGTATGCAGCTTAGCTTGTGGACGGGTTATGTAGTTGTAATGGTTGTGGGGAGGAACGTAGGGGGGACCTACGACCTCCTCAATAGTGGAGCACGCCCACTTGAACCTGTAGATGTTTTAATATGGTGTATGTAAATTAAGAATTTTTAATAAAGATTATTTAAGAGAAAAAAAAAAAATACGGAAGTGCCGCGAATTGGCTCTCCTCGCCTCACATTGACAAAGTGTGTGGCGAGGAGTGCCGATCAGCGGTATCTCCTTGCAGGGGAAACCTGGGCCGGAAATCAAGACACTGATCATCAGTGCCCCGATTCCAGGAAAGCCCCAGCAGTGCCACCAATCAGTGCCTATAAGTGATGCCAATAAGTGCAGCCTTTCAGTGCCCATCAGTACTGCCATCATTGCTGCCTATCCGTGCCACCTATCAGTGCCCACCAGTGCTGCCCATCAGTGCCCACCAGTGCTGCCCATCAGTGCCCACCAGTGCTGCCCATCAGTGCCCACCAGTGCTGCCCATCAGTGCCCACCAGTGCTGCCCATCAGTGCCCACCAGTGCTGCCCATCAGTGCCCACCTATCAGTGCCCACCACTGCCACCTATCAGTGCCCACCACTGCCACCTATCAGTGCCCACCACTGCCACCTATCAGTGCTGCATATCAGTCCCACCTATCAGTGTGGCATATTAGTGCCTCCTCATCAGTGCCACCTAATCAGTGCCGTCTCATCAGTGCAGCCTATCAGTGCCCATCAGTGAAGGAGAAAAATTACTCATTTACAAAATTTACTGTCAGAAACTAAGAAAAACTGTATTTTTTCCAAACTTTTTGGTCTTTCTTTTTTTTTTTTTTTTTTTGTAAAAAATCAAAAAATCCCAGCAGTAATTAAATACAACCAAAAGAATGCTCTATTTGTGTGAAGAAAAAGATAAACAAATTAATTTGGGTACAGTGTTGTTTGACCGCACAATTGTCATTCAAAGTGCGACAGCGCTGAAAAATGGCCTGGGCAGGAAGGGGGTGAAAGTGCCCTGTATTGAGGTGGTTAAGGAATAGAGGTGAGCTTGGATGTGTTTGAGTGCTCTTTCAAACCCATGTGGCTGAGCTTTCAAGAAAGCGGTCTCCTATAATGGGCGAAACATCAGCCGCCAAGGCATTACACTCCCTGCATCTGCAGCACAACACCTCTTGTATATGCGCGGATGCCGGCCTGGGAATGCCCCTGCAGCAGATGATTGGTCGATTATAGGCGACAAGTTCCAGGTGGGCTTGGCCACGTGGGATCAGAAGTACAGAGTACGCCCAAGCTCATCTTTTACTGGGAGATGGGCCTGCCTCTCATATGAAGGAAGCATAAGGCCAGGTTATGTGCCAGGTACACCATTGTAAACTGGTTATCTATGGAATGTACTGTATCCCAGAAAAGTCTTATTCTGGCACCAAGAAAATTTTTTGAGTGGTGAATGACACACAGTTAAGCCCCTTTCACACATGGGGACCGTTCAGGTCTGCCTGTCAGTTTTTTAGGCGGACCTGAACGGATGCTTCACACAGTTCTATGGAGCGACGGATGTCAGCGGTGACATGTCCGCTGACATCCGATCCGCTAAATCTAGACGGATGGAAACCCTATTTTCCATCAGTCTGGCGGATCGGATGAAAATGGACAGGCGGATCCATTTTCATCTGATCCCCCATAGTGGAGATCTGACAGGTCTGTCTCTCCACAGTGAGCAGAGACGGACCTGTCATCCGCCGGCTCAGCAGGGATCAACAGAGCAATCCCTGCTGAGCAAGAAGAGTCCATCAAAAACGGACATTATGTGTGAAAGAGCCCTTTACACAGAAAGATTGTGGACTTTGTAACGTTGTATTTATTTGTAGCACACATTTCAACTTTAGTGCTAGCTGTGAATGTGGATAAAATAGAACAGACTTGTATAAGAACACCTATTCTGACTAACCTGTGTAAGAAAGAAAAGACTTGTATACTTACCTATTTTCAGGTTGCTCTGGTTCGGTTGTGTGTTCCTCTGTATCAGCCAGTGCTGGCTGCAGGGGAGAGGACAGAGAGCTCCGACAACGGCTAGTATTGCCTGGAGTGGTGAAGAGCTGTTGAGAGCTCTTGTAGTTCACTGAGTCTTCCTGTCAGTGTGTAAATGCTTGCCTGTAACCGAGGCATGGGCGGACAGTTTTAATGACAGTCTGCAGGACTGTGGCATTACACAATATTCTGATCATGGGTGCAATGCTTTAAAAGGTAAAATACATATTTTTTACCTGCAAAAAAATTTGCATTCTTTTTTTTTTTTTCGGAAAGGTGAACTTATTCTTTAGGAACAGGTTTTTAGCAGGTCGTAAAAAAGGTGATGTGTCGCCTACTCCTCTCCTTCTGTTTTAATCACCTAAATGCTACACTACTGTGCCTGATCAATGCCAATCTGCAGCCTCACAAGTGCCATCAATGCAGCAGCCTCACCATTGCCATCAATGCAGCAGCCTCACCATTGTCATCAATGCAGCAGCCTCACCATTGTCATCAATGCAGCAGCCTCACCATTGTCATCAATGCAGCAGCCTCACCATTGTCATCAATGCAGCAGCCTCACCATTGTCATCAATGCAGCAGCCTCACCATTGTCATCAATGCAGCAGCCTCACCATTGTCATCAATGCAGCAGCCTCACCATTGTCATCAATGCAGCAGCCTCACCATTGTCATCAATGCAGCAGCCTCACCATTGTCATCAATGCAGCAGCCTCACCATTGTCATCAATGCAGCAGCCTCACCATTGCCATCAATGCAGCAGCCTCACCATTGTCATCAATGCAGCAGCCTCACCATTGCCATCAATGCAGCAGCCTCGCCATTGAATCAGTGCAGCCTGATATATATCTTTAATTTAGGTTTACGTGAACCCGATGTTTAATATTTGAAATTCCATGATATTTACCTATATAAACCCTACTGTAAAACAATGAGCTTACTTCATAGATCCTTGTAAACTTACTTTATGTATCTTTATAACATTGTATACTCAATAAACTTCTTTTGACAAGGAAATCAGTGCAGCCTGATCAGAACAGAACAGAACAGTGGTCCAATGGCGGCCCAGGAGACGGGGCTTCCTATTACAGAGGCCGCCAAGTAAACAGGAGATTCTCACTGAATGTAATCTGACGGCGCTCGTCCCGCCCTGCTCTCTGTCCTCTCTGAGGCAGCTAAAATTGAAGTATTGGCGTATAACACGCACACGCTATTTGCACCCGATTTTTATGGTGAAAAAGTAAGTGTTATAGGTCAATAAATACAGTATTTGTTTAAAAAATTTACTGACAGAAACTAAGAAAACTTTTTTTTTCCATATTTTTGGTCTTTTTTCTTTAGTAAAAATCAAAAAACCCAGCAGTGATTAAATACCATCTAAAGAAAGCTCTATTTGTGTGAAGAAAATTATTAAAAATTAATTTGGGTACAGCGTTGCATGATCGCGCAATTGTCATTCAAGGTGCGACAGGGGGTGAAAGGGCCCTGTATTGAGGTGGTTAAGGGGGAGTGGTTGGAGGTGGTAAAAATACAGCTCAGCTGTGTGGGGTTTTTTTTCTTTTTTTTTACCCTCCTCCTAACCCCAAGTCAGGTGTAAATGAACCCTAATGCCGCGTACACACGAGCGGACTTTACGGCGGACTTTGCCCGGCGGATTTTTCGACGTACTTTACGACGGACTTTCTGAATGAACGGATTTGCCTACACACAATCCACCAAAGTCCGTCGAATTCATACGTGATGACGTACGACCGGACTAAAACAAGGAAGTTCATAGCCAGTAGCCAATAGCTGCCCTAGCGTGGCTTTTTGTCCGTCGAACTAGCATACAGACGGCGGACTTTTCGACCGGACTCGATTTCAACGGATAAATTTTAAACAAGTTTCAAATCTAAGTCCGTCCAACTTTTGAGCAAACAAAGTCCGCTGGAGCCCACACACATTGAATTGTCAGACGAAATCCAGTCCGCCGGGCAAAGTCCGCCGTAAAGTCTGCTCGTGTGTACGCGGCATTAGATTTACCAAAATCAAGTAACATGAAGGACTACCTGAACAGCCAAATGAGTCTGAATGCCGTCAGGCAGGCCTATACATTCCAAAGCAGTTGATAGATCTATAGGAGATGTGTGGACTTGTGTCTGTTGTGTTGCAGCGGTTGGACAATACAACACAAGGCATGGTTTAGTTTTGGTGAACTTTATTGAAATATCAGTTCCATTTTCTGAATTGCTATGCACTGCGGCTGTGGTGTGAAAAGGGACAGTTCTCCTCAGGTGAACTCCGGAGCGATGTGGGTGAACTCCGGAGTGATGTGGGGGAACTCCAGGGAGCGATGTGGGTGAACTCCAGGGAGCGATGTGGGTGAACTCCAGGGAGCGATGTGGGTGAACTCCAGGGAGCGATGTGGGTGAACTCCAGGGAGCGATGTGGGTGAACTCCAGGGAGCGATGTGGGTGAACTCCAGGGAGCGATGTGGGTGAACTCCAGGGAGCGATGTGGGTGAACTCCAGGGAGCGATGTGGGTGAACTCCAGGGAGCGATGTGGGTGAACTCCAGGGAGCGATGTGGGTGAACTCCAGGGAGCGATGTGGGTGAACTCTGGAGTGATGTGGGTGAACTCCGGAGTGATGTGGGTGAACTCCGGAGAGGTGTGGGTGAACTCCGGAGAGGTGTGGGTGAACTCCGGAGTGATGTGGGTGAACTCCGGAGTGATGTGGGTGAACTCTGGAGAGATGTGGGTGAACTCCGGAGTGATGTGGGTGAACTCCGGAGCAATGTGGGTGAATGAAGCATGTCTGTAGTTTTCCACAACGCACTGCGTCAGGGTTGCCAACCTTCCGCAGCATTTTTTACTGACAAAATGTAGAAAATTTACTGCCAGAACACAATTTTTCTGACAACTTGAAAAATGACAGAACTCCTATTAAAAACGAGGGCAATCAATATTTAAACAGTATAAACACAATATGGAAACCCTGACAATACACATAGCAAATCATTTGCCTGATTAAGACCCCTTTCACACCGAGGGCGTTTTGCAGGCGCTATAGCGTTAAAAATAGCGCCTGCAATCCGCCCTCAAACAGCTGCAAGCATTCTCTCCAGTGTGAAAGCCCGAGGGCTTTCACACCGGAGTGGTGCGCTGGCAGGACGTCAGGAAAAGTCCTGTCAGCAGCTTCTTTGGAGCGATGAAGGAGCAGTATGTTTACTGCTCCTCCACCGCTGCTCTCCATTGAAATCAATGGGGCAGCACTGGGATACCGCCGGCAAAACGATGCCATTGCGGCGCATTGCAGGCAGTTTTAACCCTTTCTCGGCCACTAGCGGGGGGGGGGGGTGTAAAATAGCGGCGTTTTACCGCCGACGCTATAGGCGGCTCGGTGTGAAAGGGGTCTTACACTTACAAAAGTCAACAGAGCACCACAAAATAGCTGCTGACAGTCGGAAAAGTTACTGATTTTTACAAACTGTCTGTAAATTTACTGACAGTTGGAAGCCTTGCACTGCGGCCCACCTGAGGGCAGCGTTGTTTTACAATGGCTTTGTATGTCACCTTGTGGAGATGGGTGAAGGATGCCAGGCACCACACAGTGTGAACAGGCCTGAGGTGGAGGGGAATCCCATGGAACACAAATAAAAGAAATGTCATGCAATGTTTTTGGTGTAAAACTTCAACCAAACAGTTTGATTTGCATTGTGGAAGATCTAAAGCAATCATGTGATCTTATAAATGAATGTCTATAGAATATTATAGCCATGACCACATAGAAAGAATATAGATCAGCCTGAGTGCAGTAACCCATAGCAACCAATTAAAATCCACGTGGCGTCTATCTGCAACGAACAGAGACACCCGATTGGTTGCTATGGGTTACAGCACTCATGGATGAGGCCTCAGGCAGAGCCACCAATCGGAGAGGGCCGTGCTCTCAGCACACAATAGGGGAAGATCCGGATCAGCTTTCCTCTCCCGCCAGCGGCAACCGAAACAACAACACAGCCCGCCACCTCCATCTATTCCCGCCTACCGGACCTCCTCCAGCTGCTCGCTACCGGAAGTGCCCGGCGGGACTGGCTCAGCGCGATCCCCGGCGAGCTTTCTAACAGGACGAGGACTACCGGAGATCACATGGGTACCGAGCTTTTATCACACCGGAGCACCGCCCTCGTGGCGGCCTGCTCCTCCCGGTGGTCGCC
The DNA here is from genome assembly GCA_037952835.1 of Lithobates septentrionalis. Classification (NCBI taxonomy): domain Eukaryota; kingdom Metazoa; phylum Chordata; class Amphibia; order Anura; family Ranidae; genus Lithobates; species Lithobates septentrionalis. Next base: position 365,658 of record JBBDGP010000232.1, on the reverse strand, counting down.
ATGATAAGTTGTGTAATTGTGTGTGTTGTTGTGTCTCCTCAGTGCCATGCCGCTACTACACCGGAAACCGTTCACCCGGACCCCGCTACCTGCCGACCTGGACCCGACCGAGAGACTCTTCTACTGCCGGGTCACCAACGAGGTGTTCAGGGACTACGAGTGAGTGAGAGGTCGGCCCCGGGCTTTGTTGTCCGGCCATTGTACTCTTCCCCCGGCACATGTCACTGTGTGAGGGGACCGACCAGTCTGTGAACTCCCCCAATATAACAGACTGTATACTCCCCCCCCATATAATATACAGTCTGTACACCCCCCATATAATAGACTGTATACTCCCCCCCCATATAATAGACTGTATAATCCCCCCCATATAATATACAGTCTGTACACTCTCCCCCCATATAATATACAGTCTGTACACTCTCCCCCCATATAATATACAGTCTGTACACTCCCCCCCCCATATAATAGACTGTATACTCCCCACCATATAATATACAGTCTGTACACTCCCCCCCCATATAATATACAGTCTGTACACCCCCCCCATATAATAGACTGTATACCCCCCATATAATATACCATCTGTGTACCCCCATATAATAGACTATACTCCCCCCATATAATATATAGACTGTATACCCCCCCCCCCCCTATATAATATACAGTCTGTACACTCCCCCCCCCCCCCCCATATAATAGACGGTGTACTCCCCCATATAATAGAAATAGACTATACTCCCCCATATAATATACAGTCTGTATACTCCCCCCATATAATATACAGTCTGTATACTCCCCCCATATAATATGCTGTCTGTATACTCCGCCCCCATATAATATACAGTCTGTATCTCCCCCCTTATAATATACAGACTGTATATTCCCCCCCCCCTAATATAATGTATTGACTGTGTACTCCCCCTATATAATATACAGTCTGCATACTCCCTATATAATATACAGTCTGTGTGCCCCCCCATATATTATACAGACTGTGTACTCCCCATATAATATACAGTCTGCATACTCCCCCCCCCCCCCCCATATAATATACAGTCTGCATACTCTCCCCCCATACCCCCATATAATATACAGTCTGTATACTCTCTCCCCCATATAATATACAGTCTGTATACTCTCTCCCCCATATAATATACAGTCTGTATACTCTCTCCCCCATATAATATACAGTCTGTATACTCTCTCCCCCATATAATATACAGTCTGTATACTCTCTCCCCCATATAATATACAGTCTGTATACTCTCTCCCCCATATAATATACAGTCTGTATACTTTCTCCCCCATATAATATACAGTCTGTATACTTTCTCCCCCATATAATATACAGTCTGTATATTCCCCGCCCCCTTATAATATACAGTCTGTATACTCCACCCCCTATTAATATACAGTCTGTATACCCCCCCTCCATATAATATACAGCCTGTGTACCCCCCCATATAATATAGAGTCTGTGTACTCCCCCCCCCCCCCCCCCCATATAACATACAGACTGTGTACCCCCCCCATATAATATACAGTCTGTGTACCCCCCCATATAATATACAGTCTGTACACCCCCCCATATAATAGACTGTATACCCCCCCATATAATATACCATCTGTGTACCCCCATATAATAGACTATACTCCCCCCATATAATATATAGACTGTATACCCCCCCCCTATATAATATACAGTCTGTACACTCCCCCCCCCCCCATATAATAGACTGTGTACTCCCCCATATAATAGAAATAGACTGTATACTCCCCCCATATAATATACAGTCTGTATACTCCCCCCATATAATATACAGTCTGTATACTCCCCCCATATAATATGCTGTCTGTATACTCCCCCCCCCCCCCATATAATATACAGTCTGTATCTCCCCCCCTTATAATATACAGACTGTATACCCCCCCCCCCCATATAATGTATTGACTGTGTACTCCCCCTATATAATATACAGTCTGTATACTCCCTATATAATATACAGTCTGTGTGCCCCCCCCCATATATTATACAGACTGTGTACTCCCCATATAATATACAGTCTGTGTACTCCCACCCCCCATATAATATACAGTCTGCATACTCCCCCCCCCCCCCATATAATATACAGTCTGCATACTCTCTCCCCCATACCCCCATATAATATACAGTCTGTATACTCTCTCCCCCATATAATATACAGTCTGTATACTCTCTCCCCATATAATATACAGTCTATACTCTCTCCCCCATATAATATACAGTCTGTATACTCTCTCCCCCATATAATATACAGTCTGTATACTCTCTCCCCCATATAATATACAGTCTGTATATTCCCCGCCCCCTTATAATATACAGTCTGTATACTCCACCCCCTATTAATATACAGTCTGTATACCCCCCTCCATATAACATACAGCCTGTGTACCCCCCCATATAATATAGAGTCTGTGTACTCCCCCCCCCCCCCCCCCCATATAATATACAGACTGTGTACTCCCCCATATAATATACAGACTGTGTACCCCCCCATATAATATACAGTCTGTGTACCCCCATATAATATACAGACTTTGTACCCCACCATACTGTGTTAAATCATGTTATCTATAATCTCAATTTATGGGCGCAACCTCTTCCATCCCCCCCCATATAATATACAGTCTGTGTACTCCCCCCCCCCCCCCCCATATAATATACAGTCTGTGTACCCCCCATATAATATACAGTCTGTGTACCCCCCATATAATATACAGTCTGTGTACCCCCCATATAATATACAGACTGTGTACTCCCCCCCCCATATAATATACAGTCTGTGTACTCCCCCCATATAATATACAGAGTGTGTACCCCCCCATATAATATACAGTCTGTGTACTCCCCCCCCCCCCCCCATATAATATAATATACAGTCTGTGTACTCCCCCCCCCCCCCCCCCCCCATATAATATAGTATACAGTCTAAGTACCCCACCCCCAATAATGTACAGTCTGTGTTCTCCACCCATAGTATACAGTCTGAGTACTTTACCCCCCCCCATAGTGTATAGTCTGTGCACCCCCCCCCCCCATAGTATACAGTCTGTGTACTCCCCCCCCCCCCCCCCCCTTAGTAATACAGTCTGTGTACTCCTCCCCCCCAGTAGTGTACAGTCTGTGTACTCCCCCCCCCCCCCCTTAGTAATACAGTCTGTGTACTCCTCCCCCCCAATAGTGTACAGTCTGTCCCATATAATATACAGTGTGTGTACCCCACCCCCCATAATATACAATCTGTGTACCTCCCACATATCTATAGTATACAGTCTGTGTACCCCACCCCTCATAATATACAGTCTGTGATCTCCACCCATAGTATACAGTCTGCGTACTCCCCCCCCCCCCCCCCCCCCCCCCCATATGTATGCCGTCTGTGTATTCCCCCCCATATGTATACAGTCTATGTACCCCCCCAAATATGTATACAGTCTGTGTACTCCCCCCCGTATGTATACAGTCTGTGTACTCCCCCCCCCCCCCCCCCCCCCCGTATGTATACAGTCTGTGTACTTCCCCCCCCCCCCCGTATGTATACAGTCTGTGTACTTCCCCCCCCCCCCCCCCCCGTATGTACACAGTCTGTGTCCGTCCCCCCCCCCCCCCCCCATAGTATACGGTCTGTGTACTCCCCCCCCCCCCCCCCCCATAGTATATTGATTGATTAGGGAGCTATGGATGATTGGGTAACATTAGGAGGCCAAGTGGGTGCAAACAATGAACAAAGTACAGCAGGAAATTGCAATTTGACATCTTTTGCGTACTTGTGTGAGATGAGGGAGGATTAATCTGTCTTTACTGTACTTTAAAAGTATAGCTCTAAAGTGCAGCATTCTAAAAAAGCCAATAGATCTAATGGGTGGGATATGCAAACAATGCACAAAGTATGACCATGAAGTGTGCCTTGATAACACAGCATTTAGATATGACAGGCAGGATGACAACAATTTTTTTCATGGTTATTATGTAGATACTCATTTCTTCTTGCTGTTACTAGATCTTCTAATGTAATATGCTAGAATAAGCTCAAAGTGGATCTGTCGTAAAAAGAAAATGTTAGTTGACTGGCTGTTATGATGACCAGGGGCAAGTATGGATGTCAGAACAGTCAGAGGTCGTCATCTGAGCATTAGGATCGTTTCAGTGACTCGGGGTAGGGAACCAAGGGGGCTAGTATGACATTTAGGATTTTTCAGAAAGAGAGGACGACAGTTGTAGCCTTTGCTGACAGGTTTCTTATGTCAGTGCTGTGGGACTTGATGGCAAGGTGGTTGTCATCAGCTGTTGTTTGAAGTCCAGTAGAGTTTGAAATGTCTTTGTTCTTGTTTTTCATTGGCTTCACTTGTCTGATTTGCAGTCTCTGTAAAGTTTGTCATTGTGCACCTTCATAAAACCACAGCTTGGTGTAGGCATTGTACCTTCCCTGTTCTCATTCACGCATGTGGCTAAACATTTGTTTTTGTACTTTATATCTTTCGTTGGCGACTTCTTTCTGTAGTTGTTTTTTTTTTTCTTTAATGCTCAGTCAGATAATAAATTGCTGGATGTAACTTTTTAGAGTTTGCAATCCTGTGTGATTTCATTCTAGCCATCTTCTTCCTCTTTGTTTTCAGCAGCTTTTGTGTGAGACAGACACAATTCCATGACTGTTGTTCCCTTAGAGGACGGCAGACATGCAGAGAGCCTGGTGCAGCTGAGTTGTTGGTTGCAGTGAAAATGCATCTGAAGACACAAAGCCTGTGTGTAATCTGAGAGCTTGGCGATATATATTGTACAACTGAAAGTTATTGTTCTGTGAGGAATCTACCCACATGTGCTTTTTCTAAGTTAAAACTTTATCATATCCATGTTTAGATATTCTTACTGCTGATTTGCTACAATCTTACAATACAAGTAAAAATCATTTTGGACTTTTTGGTAGAAAATGTTAAGCTTTGCATCTTGTTTTTTGCATACCTTTTAATTTATGGTTGTGGCTCGCGTAGTGTTTAATTGTTAAATGTAGAGGTCCCGATTTAACAGAGAACTAAGCCACATGTAGACAACTAGCTCTCTTGTAAATCTTACATGGTCAGACAAGGGTTTTTATGTTGTACTCCAGCCAAAACTTCCAAGTTTTGGGGAAAAAGTTAGTAATTATATAAGATCTTTTATTGCTTTTTCGTTTGCATTGAGGGCTTTCTTTTCACTTCTTGTGTGGTCAATGGGGTGTAAAGAGTATAGAAAGGATTATTTATTTATTTTTGCCTGGAGTACCATCTTATTTCTGCTGGTTTTTGGCCTCATTCACAGAGGCTTCCTTTGTTTTTCAACCCCAATTCCAAAAAGTTGGGGTGCTGTGTAAACTCTACATAAACCTAATGCAATGATTTGTCATGTGTCATAACCCCATATTTTATTCAGAATGGAAAACTTCTCAAATGTTTAAACAAAAGAAAGTTGTACCTAATTAAGAAAAGAAAAAAAATAAGGTTGTTTTGAAATTGATGGCAGCAACACAAAGAGTTGGGACAGAGTAACAAAAAGCTGGCAAAGTGGTACTAAAGAGGAAGAGCTGGAACAACATTTTGCAACTAATTTGGTTAATTGGCACCAGGTCAGTAACATAATGGGTATAAAAAGAGCATCTTAGAGAGTCTCAGAAGCTGGGCAGAGGTTCACTAGTCTGTGAAAAGCTGCGTCTAAAAATTGTCAGTTTCAGAGTAATGTTCCATGATATTAAAGTCTTTGCAATTTTACATTATCAAACGTTTCTGAGAATCTGGAGAAATCTGTGTGCAAGGGACAAGGCTGAAATGCAATATTTGTTGCCTGTGATCATCAGGCCCTTAGACGGCACTGCATAAAAACCAGGCATTATTCTGGGAGACACATCACTGCATGGGCCCAGGAGTACTACCAAAAATCACTGTCTGTGAACTGTTTGCCGTGTTATCCAAAAAATGTAAATTAAAGCTCTGTCATGCAAAGAAGCAATATCTGAGCATGATCCAGAAACGCTGCCATCTTCTCAGGGCCAAAACCCTTTAAAATTTTTTTTTTTTGCAAAGTGGAAAACTTTGCTGTGGTCAGATGAACCCAAATTTGACATTCTCTTTGGCAACCATGGGTTCCGCATCTTCCGGACTAAAGAGGAGAGGGATCTTCTGGCTTGTTATCAGTGCTCCAGTTCAAAAGTCTGCAGCTGATGCTATGGGGGGCATTACTGTGTATGGAATGGGCGGCTTGCACATCTGCAAAGGCGCCCTCAATGCTGAAAGATGTATCCAGGTTTTAGAGCAGCAGCTCCCATCCAGATGGCGTCTTTTTCATACATATTTCAGTACAATGCTAAACTGCATACTGCATCTGTGACAACAGCATGGCTTCATAGTAGGTGCTTAACTGGCCTGCCTGCAGTCCAGACCTTTCACCAATTGAAAATATTTGGCACACCTTGTCAAAGACCACCCAAGACTGTTGAGCAGTTAGAACCCTATATCGGGTAAGAATGGAACAATATCCTCTCCCAAAATTCCAGTAACTGGTCTCCTCAGTTCCTAGACGTTTAGAGTGTTGTTAAAAGAAGACTGGATGCTACACCGTGGTAAACATGGCCCTGTTCCAACTTTTTTGAGTCGTGTTGCTACCATCAATTTTAAAATTACCTTATTATTTTATTAATATAGTTCATTTTCATAGTTTAAACATTTGAGGTTTTCTGATGTGAAAAAAAATATGGGTTTGTGAGATCATGAGATGCTAATCATTGCATTCCATTTTTATGTAGATTTCTCGCAGCATCCCAACTTTTTTGGAGTTGAGCTTGTATTCAAACACCGGAGAAATTGATCTGAAATGGTATACTTTTTGTTTTGCATTTATACTTATCCGTCCAAACTCATGTGTTTACATGCATATAGGGTATTCAATCTGCTTCTGAACAATTTTTTTTCTAAACAAGATTTAACCACTTGCCGACCGCCTCACGCCTATATACGTGAGCAGAGCGGCACGGGCAGGCAAAATCACGTACCTGAAACGTGATTGCCTTCCCGCGGGTGGGGGGTCCGATCGGACCCCCCCCCGGTGCCAGCTGCGGTCGGCATTTGGTTGGGAGCGATGAGAGACGAGGGGGAGACCATCCGATCGTGGCCCCCCCCTCGCGATCGCTCCCAGCCACTGACAAACATCCCCTGCCTCTGTATAGTACACAGAGGCAGAGGATGTGATGTCATCTCTCCTCGGCTGTCAGTTTCCGTTCCAGCGCCGAGGAGAGATGACATGTAAGTAAGTGCACAACACAAACACACACAGTAGAACATGCCAGGCATACATTACACCCCCGATCCCCCCCCGATCGCCCCCCGATCCCCCCCCAATCACCCCCCCCCTGTCACAAACTGACACCAAGCAGGTTTTTTTTTTTTTTTTTTTTTTTTTTTCCTGATTACTGCATAGTGTCAGTTTGTGACAGTTAGCAGTGTTAGGACAGTTACTGTAACCCCCCTGTAGGTCTAGGGTACCCCCCTTACCCCCCCTAATAAAGTTTTAACCCCTTGATCACCCCCCCTCACCAGTGTCGCTAAGAGATCATTTTTCTGATCGCTGTATTAGTGTCGCTGGTGACGGTAGTTAGGGACGTAAATATTTAGGTTCGCCGTCAGTGTTTTATAGCGACAGGGACCCCCATATACTATCTAATAAATGTTTTAACCCCTTGATTGCCCCCTAGTTAACCCTTTCACCACTGATCACCGTATAACCGTTACGGGTGACGCTGGTTAGTTCGTTTATTTTTTATAGTGTCAGGGCACCCGCCGTTTATTACCGAATAAAGGTTTAGCCCCCTAATCGCCCGGCGGTGATATGCGTCGCCCCAGGCAGCGTCAGATTAGCGCCAGTACCCCCCCTAATAAAGTTTTAACCCCTTGATCACCCCCTGTCGCCAGTGTCGCTAAGCGATCATTTTTCTGATCGCTGTATTAGTGTCACTGGTGACGCTAGTTAGGGACGTAAATATTTAGGTTCGCCGTCAGTGTTTTATAGCGACAGGGACCCCCATATACTATCTAATAAATGTTTTAACCCCTTGATTGCCCCCTAGTTAACCCTTTCACCACTGATCACCGTATAACTGTTACGGGTGACGCTGGTTAGTTAGTTTATTTTTTATAGTGTCAGGGCACCCGCCGTTTATTACCGAATAAAGGTTTAGCCCCCTGATCGCCCGGCGGTGATATGCGTTGCCCCAGGCAGCGTCAGATTAGCGCCAGTACCGCGAACACCCACGCACGCACCGTACACGCACCATACACCTCCCTTAGTGGTATAGTATCTGATCGGATCAATATCTGATCCGATCAGATCTATACTAGCGTCCCCAGCAGTTTAGGGTTCCCAAAAACGCAGTGTTAGCGGGATCAGCCCAGATACCTGCTAGCACCTGCGTTTTGCCCCTCCGCCCAGGCGAGCCCAGCCCACCCAAGTGCAGTATCGATCGATCACTGTCACTTACAAAACACTAAACGCATAACTGCAGCGTTCGCAGAGTCAGGCCTGATCCCTGCGATCGCTAACAGTTTTTTTGGTAGCATTTTGGTGAACTGGCAAGCACCAGCCCCAGGCAGCGTCAGATTAGCGCCAGTACCGCTAACACCCACGCACGCAGCATACGCCTCCCTTAGTGGTATAGTATCTGAACAGATCAATATCTGATCCGATCAGATCTATACTAGCGTCCCCAGCAGTTTAGGGTTCCCAAAAACGCAGTGTTAGCGGGATCAGCCCAGATACCTGCTAGCACCTGCGTTTTGCCCCTCCGCCCGGCCCGGCCCAGCCCACCCAAGTGCAGTATCGATCGATCACTGTCACCCCGGTCGTAGTCAAACCAGCACTGCAGTAACACTTGGTGACGTGGCGAGTCCCATAAGTGCAGTTCAAGCTGGTGAGGTGGCAAGCACAAGTAGTGTCCCGCTGCCACCAAAAAGACAAACACAGGCCCGTCATGCCCATAGTGCCCTTCCTGCTGCATTCGCCAATCCTAATTGGGAACCCACCGCTTCTGCAGCGCCCGTACTTCCCCCATTCACATCCCCAACCAAATGCAGTCGGCTGCATGAGAGGCATTTTCTTTATGTCCTCCCGAGTACCCCTACCCAGCGAACCCCCCAAAAAATATGTTGTGTCTGCAGCAAGCGCGGATATAGCCGTGACACCCGCTATTATTGTCCCTCCTGTCCTGACAATCCTGGTCTTTGCATTGGTGAATGTTTTGAACGCTACCATGCACTAGTTGAGTATTAGCGTAGGGTACAACATTGCACAGACTAGGCACACTTTCACAGGGTCTCCCAAGATGCCATCGCATTTTGAGAGACCCGAACCTGGAACCGGTTACAGTTATTATAGTTAGTTACAAAAAAAAGTGTAAAAAAAAAAAAACACAAACAAAAATATAAAATAAAAATAGTTGTCGTTTTATTGTTCTCTCTCTCTCTATTCTCTCTCTATTGTTCTGCTCTTTTTTACTGTATTCTATTCTGCAATGTTTTATTGTTATTGTTATTGTTATTATGTTTTATCATGTTTGCTTTTCAGGTATGCAATTTTTTTATACCTTACCGTTTACTGTGCTTTATTGTTAACCATTTTTTTGTCTTCAGGTATGCCATTCACGACTTTGAGTGGTTATACCAGAATGATGCCTGCAGGTTTAGGTATCATCTTGGTATCATTCTTTTCAGCCAGCGGTCGGCTTTCATGTAAAAGCAATCCTAGTGGCTAATTAGCCTCTAGACTGCTTTTACAAGCAGTGGGAGGGAATGCCCCCCCCCCCCAACATCTTCCGTGTTTTTCTCTGGCTCTCCTGTCTCAACAGGGAACCTGAAAATGCAGCCGGTGATTCAGCCAGCTGACCATAGAGCTGATCAGAGACCAGAGTGGCTCCAAACATCTCTATGACCTAAGAAACCGGAAGCTACGAGCATTTTATGACGTAGATTTCGCCGGATGTAAACAGCGCCATTGGGAAATTGGGAAAGCATTTTATCACACCGATCTTGGTGTGATCAGATGCTTTGAGGGCAGAGGAGAAATCTAGGGTCTAATAGACCCCAATTTTTGCAAAAAAGAGTACCTGTCACTACCTATTGCTATCATAGGGGATATTTACATTCCCTGAGATAACAATAAAAATGATTTAAAAAAAAAAAAAAATGAAAGGAACAGTTTAAAAATAAGATAAAAAAATAATAATAATAAAGAAAAAAAAAAAAAAAAAAAAAAAAAAGCACCCCTGTCCCCCCTGCTCTCGCGCTAAGGTGAACGCAAGCGTTGGTCTGGCGTCAAATGTAAACAGCAATTGCACCATGCATGTGAGGTATCGCCGCGAAGGTCAGATCGAGGGCAGTAATTTTAGCAGTAGACCTCCTCTGTAAATCTAAAGTGGTAACCTGTAAAGGCTTTTAAAGGCTTTTAAAAATGTATTTAGTTTGTCGCCACTGCACGTTTGTGCGCAATTTTAAAGCATGTCATGTTTGGTATCTATGTACTCGGCCTAAGATCATCTTTTTTATCTCATCAAACATTTGGGCAATATAGTGTGTTTTAGTGCATTAAAATGTAAAAAAGTGTGTTTTTTCCCCAAAAAATGCGTTTGAAAAATCGCTGCGCAAATACTGTGTGAAAAAAAAAAATGAAACACCCACCATTTTAATCTGTAGGACATTTGCTTTAAAAAAAATATATAATGTTTGGGGGTTCAAAGTAATTTTCTTGCAAAAAAAAATTATTTTTTTATGTAAACAATAAGTGTCAGAAAGGGCTTTGTCTTCAAGTGGTTAGAAGAGTGGGTGATGTGTGACATAAGCTTCTAGATGTTGTGCATAAAATGCCAGGACAGTTCAAACCCCCCCCAAATGACCCCATTTTGGAAAGTAGACACCCCAAGCTATTTGCTGAGAGTCATGTTGAGTCCATGGAATAATTTATATTGTGACACAAGTTGCGGGAAAGAGACAATTTTTTATTTTTTTTATTTTTTTTTGCGCAAAGTTGTCACTAAATGATATATTGCTCAAACATGCCATGGGAATATGTGAAATTACACCCCAAAATACATTCTGCTGCTTCTCCTGAGTACGGGGATACCACATGTGTGAGACTTTTTGGGAGCCTAGCCGCGTACGGGACCCCGAAAACCAAGCACCGCCTTCAGGCTTTCTAAGGCCGTAAATTTTTGATTTCACTCTTCACCGCCTATCACAGTTTCGGGGGCCATGGAATGCCCAGGTGGCAAAAAAAAACCCCAAATGACCCCATTTTGGAAAGTAGACACCCCAAGCTATTTGATGAGAGGTATAGTGAGTATTTTGCAGACCTCACTTTTTGTCACAAAGTTTTGAAAATTGAAAAAAGAAAAAAAAAATTTTTTTTTCTCGTCTTTCTTTATTTTCAAAAACAAATGAGAGCTGCAAAATACTCACCATGCCTCTCAGCAAATAGCTTGGGGTGTCTACTTTCCAAAATGGGGTCATTTGGGGGGGGTTTGTGCCACCTGGGCATTCCATGGCCTCCGAAACTGTGATAGGCAGTGAGGAGTAAAATCAAAAATGTACGCCCTTAGAAATCCTGAAGGCAGTGCTTGGTTTTCGGGGTCCCGTACGCGGCTAGGCTCCTAAAAAGTCCCACACATGTGGTATCCCCGTACTCAGGAGAAGCAGCTAAATGTATTTTGGGGTGCAATTCCACATATGCCCATGGCCTGTGTGAGCAATATATCATTTAGTGACAACTTTGTGCAAAAAAAAAAAAAAAAAAAAAAAAATTGTCACTTTCCCGCAACTTGTGTCAAAATATAAAACATTCCATGGACTCAACATGCCTCAAAGCAAATAGCTTGGGGTGTCTACGTTCCAAAATGGGGTCATTTGGGGGGGGTTTATGTCATCTGGGCATTTTATGGCCTTCAAAACCGTGATAGGTAGTGAGGAGTAAAATCAAAAATGTACGCCCTTAGAAATCCTGAAGGCGGTGCTTGGTTTTCGGGGCCCCGTACGCGGCTAGGCTCCCAAAAAGTCCCACACATGTGGTATCCCCGTACTCAGGAGAAGCAGCTAAATGTATTTTGGGGTGCAATTCCACATATGCCCATGGCCTGTGTGAGCAATATATCATTTAGTGACAACTTTTTGTAATTTTTTTTTTTTTTTTTTTTTTTTTGTCATTATTCAATCACTTGGGACAAAAAAAATGAATATTCAATGGGCTCAACATGCCTCTCAGCAAATTCCTTGGGGTGTCTACTTTCCAAAATGGGGTCATTTGTGGGGGTTTTGTACTGCCCTGCCATTTTAGCACCTCAAGAATCGACATAGGCAGTCATAAATTAAAGGCTGTGTAAATTCCAGAAAATGTACCCTAGTTTGTAGACGCTATAACTTTTGCGCAAACCAATAAATATACACTTATTGACATTTTTTTTACCAAAGACATGTGGCCGAATACATTTTGGCCTAAATGTATGACTAAAATTGAGTTTATTGGATTTTTTTTAGAACAAAAAGTAGAAAATATCATTTTTTTTCAAAATTTTCGGTCTTTTTCCGTGTATAGCGCAAAAAATAAAAACGGCAGAGGTGATCAAATACCATCAAAAGAAAGCTCTATTTGTGGGAAGAAAAGGACGCAAATTTCGTTTGGGTACAGCATTGCATGACCGCGCAATTAGCAGTTAAAGCGACGCAGTGCCGAATTGTAAAAAGTGCTCTGGTCAGGAAGGGGGTAAATCCTTCCGGGGCTGAAGTGGTTAACTAACTTTTGAATGCAAGAAACTGTGCATTCTACCATATCAAATCATTACATGCATATACAGTATCTCACAAAAGTGAGTACACAACTCACATTTTTGTAATTATTTTATTATCTTTTCATGTGACAACTGAAGAAATTACACTTTGCTACAATGTAAAGTAGTGAGTGTACAGCTTGTATAACAGTGTATATTTGCTGCCCCCTCAAAATAACTCAACACACAGCCAATAATGTCTAAACCGCTGGCAACAAAGGTGAATGCACACCTAAGTGAAAATGTCCAAATTGGGCCCCAAAGTGTCAATATTTTGTGTGGCCACCATTAGTTTCCAGCACTGCCTTAACCCTCTTGGGCATGGAGTTCACCAGAGCATCACAGGTTGCCACTGGAGTCCTCTTCCACTCCTCCATGACGACATAGTTACATAGTAGGTGAGGTTGAAAAAAGACACAAGTCCATCAAGTCCAACCTATGTGTGTGACATCACGGAGCTGGTGGATGTTAGAGACCTTGCGCTCCTCCACCTTCTATTTGAGGATGCCCCACAGATGCTCCATAGGGTTTAGGTCTGGAGACATGCTTGGCCAGTCCATCACCTTTTTTTTTTTTTACAGTAAAGTTTTTTATTTTATTAAACATTTAAGACAGTACAAACAATGTCAGCATTATTTGAGGATCCGACATGAATCAACAGACTACAAACTTATAGAAGTACGTGTATAAAACAGAAACTCCTCCATTCCATCTGCTAATATAGTAAGCATAATCTTGATCAAAGACAGAACCGGGGGCCCAAGCCTGTACAAGGTGAGAAATGTGTCATCTTCATATAACTTTTCCTTGGTGGGATAAATTAAGAAAATCTTTACCTACACCATCAGCGTACTATTGATTATTCAGCCCCACCACCTCCCGGACTAGGGGGAGGGGGGGGGGAATAGGCGCCCGTGGTCTCCCCCAACACCTGGGGTCAACCACACGCGTCTATCCAGCTTGACCACACCTTGTCGAATTTTTGAGGACAGTTCCTGCTTTCATAGGTTAAACGGTATAGCGGCAGCGCATTGTTTACCGCCGCTTCCCATGCACCTTTTAGTAGGGGCCTCTTTGTTCTTCCAATTGAGGAGTATTTCTCTCCTTGCATAGAATATGGAGTATGTTAAGCATTGTTTAATATATCGGTCTCCCTCTATGTTCTCCAAATGACTGAGTAGTAGGATCGAGGGGTCCTCTGGTACCTCAGCTCCACACACCACCCCCAGCCTGTCCGCTATCGCGCTCCAGTATGGGCGGAGCTTGGGACAGGACCAGACCATGTGAAAAAATGTTCCCACTTCTAGTTCACATCTAGTACAGGTGGGGGACTTATCAGGATATATTTGTGCTAGTCGCTGGGGCGTGTAGTAGGCTCTATGGATAAACTTTAGTTGAATAAATCTATCCTTAGCTGCAATCATGGACGGGATAAACATGGATAGGCACTCCTCCCATTCCTCCTCCCCCAGCGAGGGAATATCCGTCTGCCATTTAATTCTGGTTCTGTCAGTTTTAACATCATGGGCCACTGTTAAGTACAAATAAAGAGAAGACAGGGGTTTCTCCAGCATCCCTGAGATCAAGAGGCGCTCGATTGAATCCGGCTCGAGCGTCAACCGATCAGGAAACTGGGCCCTGAGGGCGTGCTGCAACTGCATATATCTAAAGAGGAAGGAGTTTGGTAGATTATGGGCCTGTTGCATCTCTCTAAACGACAGAACTCTCCCCCGTGACATCACCTGTTTTAGTTTAGTGATGCCTCGCCTTGCCCATGTCGCCGGGTCCGGGACAGTGAAGAGGTGCGGGAGCGTAGGATTGGCCCACAATGGGGTGTGTGGGGACACAGTGGCTGGCTGTAATAAAGCTGCCCTTGAAGACCTCCAGACCTGAATGGTGGTCCTCATGGGGCCTGTAACTGCAGGAGTGGCCTTCATTCCTCCTATACGGGAGATTGGAGAGTGCTGCATAGGAGCCCATAACCGCCGCTTCCAGTGTAACAGCCGGGTTTTGGCGGGGCTGCGAGAACCACCACCTCACCGTCACTAGGACCGCCGCCCAGTAATAAATTAAAAAATTTGGCAGGGCCAGTCCACCCCCTGAAAGAGGAAGGTACAATATAGCCTTAGCAACCCTTGGCGCTCTCCCCGCCCAGATGAAAGAGATCACAACGCTCTCTAATTTATGAAAAAAGGATTTGGGTATTAAAACTGGGGTTTGTCTAAAATAATATAGGAACTTTGGTAAATAGATCATTTTCAATAAGTTTCCCCTACCCACTGGGGACAAAGGGAGAGATCTCCAGGTGGAACATTTTTGTTGTAATTGGGGCAATAGTGGGTACACATTCCTGTCCAGGTACTCCTTTAACTCACCCCCCACATTTACTCCCAGGTATGTGAACTCTCTCACCCACTTCAGTGGAGTATTTGTGTCTATAAGTGGTAGGGAACTGCAGAGGGGAAAAAGCACCGATTTGTTCCAATTGATGCGAATGCCCGAAAATCGGCCAAATGTGTCGAAAAGGGCCAACGCTGCCCGCAGGGAGTTCGAGGCGTCTGCTAGATACAGGAGGGAGTCATCCGCATACAGCGAAATTTTTTCGGTGACAGCTCCCACCTGTATCCCCTTAACCGTTTCGTCTGCTCTGAGTAGGATAGCTAGCGGCTCGAGTGCCATAGCAAAGAGGGCTGGGGAGAGTGGGCACCCCTGCCTCGTGCCCCTCTCGAGAGAGAATCTGTTCGAGAGGGTGCCATTCGTAAGGATGCGAGCCGTAGATCTGGCGTACAATAGCCTGAGCCATGTCAAAAATTTAGGCCCAAAGCCAAACCTAGAGAGGACTGCCCATAGGTAGCCCCACTCGACGGAGTCAAACGCTTTCTCCGCGTCGAGTGAGGCCACCACTCCCGAACCCCTCGACTCGGCCAGAGCTATATGCGTGTGCAGTCTTCGAATGTTAATGTCTGTTCCCCTGCCAGGCATAAAGCCTGTTTGGTCTGGGTGAATTAGGGCCGTAATCACCGTATTGAGTCTGTTGGCAAGGACTTTCGAAAGAATCTTGGTGTCTACATTAAGTAGAGAGATGGGGCGGTAGGACGAGCATAAGGTTGGGTCCTTTCCTACCTTGGGAATGACGACAATCACCGCCTCATACATAGAGTCAGGAATAGATTCCGCAGCCATAGATTTAGACAGTAAGGATTGGATTTTGGGAGCCAGCTGTTCTGCATACATTTTATAAAATTCGACTGGAATGCCGTCCGGGCCAGGGGTTTTGCCCGTCTGCATCATTTTTAATGCTTTTAGAATTTCCTCGACACTAATAGGAGCGTCTAGTTTATTAGCATAGGTAGGGGTAAGGGACGGTATATCAATAGTGTCCAAGTAAGCGGTCAGCTCCGCAGGGTCGTAATCCGCCCTGGAGAGGTATAAGCTCTGGTAATAGGAGGCGAATTCCTTATTAATGTCCCCTGGGGAGGTGAGCACAGATCCCCCTATCATCACAAATCTGTCCTATTGACATTCCCCCCGAGTGTTCTCTAGAGAGCCAGGCCAGGAGGCGACCCGTCCTCTCACCCTGCTCAAATATCCTCTGTTTTTGGTGCAAGAGTCTCTTTTGGGTCAGTGACGTTCGTACCATTAGAGCCTCTCTCAGAAGTTCCTGCAGTCTCCCATATATCTGAGGGTCAGGGGAGCTAACGTAGAGAGCCTCCTGCCTGCCTGTCTCCTCCTCTAGGCGTGTAAGTTCCTTTCTCCTGTCCCTGCGAACCCCTGAGATGATGGTTTGGAACTGTCCCCTAGTGAACGCCTTAAAGGCATCCCAGACTGAGGCCGCCGAAGCAGACCCCTCGTTCTCCACCCAGTATGTCTCCAACTCCTGTCTATACATCGGCTCCACCTCCACGTCCGAGATCCAATACCTTGACAGGCGCCAGAGTTTGTCAGATGGGGCCACCGAGGCATCCAGGTCTAGGAGAAGTGGGGCGTGATCCGAGATCCCCCGGGGGAGAATTGCAATTTCGCGAACTCTAGGCAGGACAGAACCCCCCGCGTAAATTAAATCAATTCTCGAGAAGGTTCTGTGCGACGCAGAGTGACAAGTATACGCCCTCTCCCCCCGGGTGCTTCCATCTCCACAGATCATGCATACCATAGGTGGCCGCCCATTCTGCAAGCCCCTGCGAGGTCGCCCCAGTGGGGGTCAGTCTGTCCAGGCCTGCTTCCGGAACCAGATTAAAGTCTCCCAAGATTACTACGTTCTCCGTATCAAATTCCGCTATTTTCGCAGTTATTTGATTCAGTATTTGAAGGGAGGCCGGGGGCGGAAGATATAGGCCCACAACAACCCATGGAACATTGTGAAGCAGGGCATGTAACACCACATATCTACCCCCCGGGTCCAGAGCCAGGTCAAGGAGCTTGAAGGGGAGTGTCTTGAGAATTAGTATGCTTACTCCCCTTGAGAAGGAGGAGTGTGTCGCATGGTAATGATACCCCACCCACGGTTTTTTAAGACTAAAGGTCCTCTTTCCCACCAAATGTGTCTCCTGGAACACACACACGTGGGGTCGGTAGGTCTTAACAAACTGGAAGACCAACGAGCGCTTCACCGGAGAGTTCAGGCCCCGTGTGTTCCAGGAGAGCAGCCTAAGGGAGGTCATTTGTGCGGTTCAGAATTATAGGAGGATAAATGGGAGGTACCAGCTCCCTGACCAGGGGTCCGGGCCCGGGCAGGCCAAAGCAGGACTCTATGCGGCATGGAATAATTTGCAGGTAGTCTGCCTGTAGCACTGTCATAAGCAAAAAACATAAAAAAAACAAAATAAACCAAACAACATAAGTGGGTCTGCAATTGTAGGCCATTTAAACCAAACATCCCCCCCCACCCCACCCCTCCCCCCAACATGGTAAGAGGGGCCTTATTCCCATCCAACAAAAAAGGGGAAGGCTTAGAGCCATCGTGAGGGCAATGTGCAAACGGCGCTCAGCCTGTCACCGGCAATTTAGCTTCTTGTTATCCGGCACGGATAATTAAGTGTGCATTACCCGGGTCCCCGGGGGCGCTTACTTAAACTTCCAAAGTTGCGTAACCTATGACTACCCCTGCCAACATTGGATTATAGCCTGGGTCTATACCATGCCCCCCCCAACGTAACAGGAGGCACCATACATAGGAAGTCCCGGGCAGAGAAGTCTAGAGACAGGGTCCGTAACCCCACCACCCCCACCCCTCTCCAAACATCAGCAAAAAAAAACCCCCAAAAAAAAACGGGGGGATCTCCTCCGTGAAAGAGGAGAGACAAGAGAAGGGGGGGGGGGGAGTCACGCCATCTCACCGAGTCCAGAGGAATGTCACCATGCCAAGTGGAGGGGGAGTGAGTCCCGGATCGGAGCAGTTCTTCCGGCCGCAGGAGCCAAGCACAGTAGGGGAAATCCCGTGGGCAGGCAAAGACCGGGTTATTTAACAGGATCCAGGGTCACCATCAATCCATGAGGACACCTCCACCCCCCACCCCCATAAGGTAAGGAGAACCAGCGGGAAGGTGTCCCTGAGTCACTCCGGACCACGTCCCATGACCCCCCCCGAGTGGTGCAATAGGTTAAGGTGGACCCCGGGAGCCCAAACCAGCCTCCAGGGGGGGCTGCTGCATTAAGTTCAGTCCTCCCAAACATCGTTTAGTGCACATACACCTGTATGAGAGGGTATCAGAAAGGATCAGTCTCGCACTTCAACTGTCACATATGGGGGGGGGCCAAGCCTAGGATTAAGTCAGAGGGGTAGCACATGAGCAGAGCAATGTGAGCAGGTTTTAGGGGCGAAGAGTCTCAGCCCACGCTGCAGCATCCCTGGGTGAAGTGAAAAATTGTACTCTCTCCCCATCCTGGACCCGTAACTTAGCAGGAAAAAGCATGCTGTATTTCACTCCCTTTTGTCTCAGCATAGCTCTAACTTGATCGAAGGATTTGCGGCGGCGTTGGGTCTCCACTGAATAATCCGGGAATATAAGCAGGGTTGCCTCACCAACTTTTAGGTCTCCTTGTACCCTGGCTGCGCGGAGGATCGTGTCCCGATCTCTGTAGTGCAGAAGCTTGAAAATAAAGGTGCGCGGCAGGGCTCCCGGAGGTCCCCTAGCCGCCGGCATCCTATGGGCTCTCTCTATAGAGAAGTGGGGAGAGAAGGCGGCCCTGGGGAGCAGCTTAGGCAAGAGATCCTCCATAAATGCGACCGGATCCGCTCCCTCAGCCCCCTCCGGAAGGCCAAGGATCCTCAGATTGCTCCTCCGATTGCGATTTTCCGCTTCTTCAGCTCTATTTTCAAGGTGTTTGACTTTCAGTTTCAGGGCCTGGATATCCGCATGGTGCTCCCTCTGTATGTCCTCTACGTCTGACACCCGTCTTTCCGCCTCAGTAACTCGGTCTCTGAATTTATCCATGTCTCTGCGGATGAGGGCAGTCTCTGTCTGGACATGGTCAATTTTAGTGGTTAGAGTTGCCTGGCATGTAGTTATAGCCAGCATTAGGGCATCAAAAGCCGCAGAGCCCGCCTGTATAGCTCCGTCAGGAGGGGAGGCCGACGGCGACGCCATCTTGGACGCCTCGTGTGCAGCGGGTCTCGGGGCAGAGCGGGTCTTCACCGGAGCGTTAGCGTACCTGTGCTGGCTCGATTTCCTGCCCGCGGGCATCGCCCAGTCCACTCTCAAGAGCCTCCAGGAGCGATAGGGTCCAGTTCTGCGGTCTTTCACACTAGGATGACTGAAGGATTGATGGCCGGAGACGGGAGCTCAGTTAACACACGTCTGCTCCCAGCGCCATCTTGGACACGCCCCCCCAGTCCATCACCTTTACCCTCAGCTTCTTTAGCAAGGCAGTGGTCGTCTTGGAGGTGTGTTTGGGGTCGTCGTCATGTTGGAATACTGCCCTGTGGCCCCGTCTCTGAAGGGAGGGGATCGTGCTCTGCTTCAGTATGTCACAGTACATGTCGCTCCCCGGTGCCAGCAGCACTCATGCAGCCCCAGACCATGACACTCCCACCACCATGCTTGTCTGTAGGCAAGACACACTTGTCTTTGTACTCCTCACCTGGTTGCCGCCACACACGCTTGACACCATCCGAACCAAATATGTTTATCTTGGTCTCATCAGACCACAGGACATGGTTCCAGTAATCCATGTCCTTAGTCTGCTTGTCTTCAGCAAACTGTGGGCTTTCTTGTGCATCATCTTTAGAAGAGGCTTCCTTCTGGGACGACAGCCATGCAGACCAATTTGATGCAGTGTGCAGCGTACGGTCTGAGCACTGACAGACTGACCCCCCCCCCCCACCCCTTTAGCCTTTGCAGCAATGCTGGCAGCACTCATACGTCTATTTCCCAAAGACAACCTCTGGATATGACACTGAGCACGTGCACTAAACTTCTTTGGCTTGGACTGCAACTAAGGATTATTTTCATAATCGATTAGTTGGCCGATTTATTGTTCCGAATAACCTTAAAAGTGTGGTGTATAATTTAGTTAATATGTAAAGTTTTAAAAAAAGGCAATTTATTCCTAAATATCTATGCAGTGGTAAATATTAATAACCAACTATATGGTTAGAGAGCAAACTCTCTAATCCACTCTCAGAATAACAAACAGAAGAGATATACTGTATATACTATTAGAGGTTGAATCTGGTAATTATCATCAGACTCAGATCTTTTTATTTTATTTTGAAAGAAAAAAAAGGTTAGACTGTTTTGCAGATTTTCAAACAGAACTGTAATATATTATATGCTGGCCATACAAAAACAATGTCTTCCTTTTAAAACAAAAAAATGTACTTTTAAGAACGTTTGTTCGATTTTTGAATTGTTAGTGGGGTCAAATCGACATTCGTTTTCAACCACAGTAATAGGAAAATTTGTTTTAAAACAATGTTAAAAGCAAGTGAAAATTTCAAACAACATTCTTTCATTCAGCGAATGTACAGAGATTTTTCATATGAATATTCTCATCTGAAAAGTTATCCGTGTGGCCAGCATAAGGCTCGGTACACACCTATGCAGTTTGCTTTTGATCTGTTTTTACAGTGCTTTTTGCTGTGCGTTAAGTACAGTATAGAGTGCCCCAATAGCAAGCTAAAGAAACCTTCTGCCTTTTATAACCGCTCTCTTCCTGCCCAGGACTACATGTCCCATGAGGCATTGCTCCTCACACATTCACAAGTTCTCAGGCACTTACTGACATGTATGGACGGTGTACTGAGCTGTATGTGTGCTACACTGTATTTTCTGATATGTAAACAAATAATGCATTCTGCATGCAGGCCAACTAATCGGCTGGCCAATTAATTGATTATGAAAATAGTAATCGATTCATTTCATAATCGATTAGTTGTTTCAGACCTAGTCTTGGCCACCATGCTGCAGCTCAGTTTCAGGGTCTTGGTAATGTAGAGCAAAATTCTTTTTTTTTCAGATCCCCAGAGATTTTTCAGATCCCCAGATTCTGGTCACTTCCAGTGACCAGCATGAGAGAGTGAGAGCGATGACGCCAAATTTAACACACCTGCTCCCCTTTCACACCTGGGACCTTGTAACACTAACAAGTCACATGGCACAGTGGAGGGAAAATGGCTAATTGGGCCCATTTTGGACATTTTCACTTAGGGGTGTACTCACTTTTAATGGTTAAGGCAGTGCTGGAAACTAATGGTGGCCACACAAAATATTGACACTTTGGGGCCCAATTTGGACATTTTCACTTAGGTGTGCATTCACCTTTGTTGCCAGCGGTTTAGATATTAATGGCTGTGTGTTGAGTTATTTTGAAGGGACAGCAAATGTAAACTGTTATACAAGCAGTATACTCACTATTTTGCATTGTAGCAAAATGTAATTTCTTCAGTGTTGTCACATGAAAAGATATATAATAAAATATTTACAAAAGTGTGAGGGGTGTACTCACTTTTGTGAGATACTGTACATATATAAACTAAGGCAAAGTGAGCGCTTAAGAGGGGAAGCTGCTAGCACAAGGGTGACAACCCTATGATCCAAATCAGTAGTATACAAAAAGTGCAGCGCTGCACTTTTTGTATACTACTGACATATACATCTTTTTAGAATTGGAAGAAAAATGATAAATGGTTTTCAAAATGTTCTGCAAATATCTAAAAAGCGTGGCGTGCATTTGTATTCAGCCCCCTTTACTCTGATACCCCTAACTAAACTCTAGTGGAACCAATTGCCTTCAGAAGTCACCTAATTAGTAAATAGTCCACCTGTGTGAAATTTAATCTCAGTATGAATATAGCTGTTCTGTGAAGCCCTCAGAGGTTTGTTAGAGAACCTTGGTGAACAAACAGCATCATGAAGGCCAAGGAACACACCAGACAGGTCAGGGATAAAGTTGTGAAGAAGTTTAATGCAGGGTTAGGTTATTTAAAAAAAAGAGTGAAAAAATATCCCAAGCTTTGAACATCTCACAGAGCACTGTTCAATCCATCATTTGAAAATGGAAAGAGTATGACACAACTGCAAAGCTACTAAGACATGGCCGTCCACTGACAGGCCAGGCAAGGAGAGCATTAATCAGAGAAATAGTCAAGAGGCCCATGGTAACTGGAGGAGCTGCAGAGATCCACAGCTCAGGTGGGAGAATTTGTTCACAGGACAACTGTTAGTTGTGCTCTCCACAAATCTGGCCTTTATGGAAGAGTGGCAAGAAGAAAGCCATTGTTGAAAGAAAGCCATAAGAAGTCCCGTTTGCAGTTTGCGAGAAGCCATGTGGGGAACACAGCAAACATGTGGAAGAAGGCGCTCTGGTATGAGACCAAAATGTAACTTTTTAGCCTAAAAGCAAAACGCTGTGTGTGGCGGAAAACTAAAGCCTCGTACACCTGATCGGACTTTCCCATGGGAAATGTTTGATGACAGGCTGTTGGCGGAAAAATCGCACCGTGTGTATGCTCCATCAGACGATTGTCGAATTTTCCTCGGACAAATGTTGGCTAGCATGTTTTAAAATTTTCTGCGAACAAATGTCTGTTGTCGGATTTTCCGAGCGTGTGTACACAAGTCAGTCGGACAAAAGTCCAAAGTACAAACATGCATGCTCGGAAGCAAGGACGAGCCAGAAGCGGTCGGTCTTGTAAACTAGCGTTCATAATGGAGAGTTAACATTTGTGACGTGGCAAATTATGAAATCTCAAAATGCAGCGCACGTTCTCTTCTATAGTGGGATAATAATGAGGCTGCTCAACTGGTGATACTGATGGAGTTATTGCAAGCAAATTTTCAAAGGCTTTTTTTTTTTTGTTGGTGTCCCTTGTCAATTTTACAGTTGTTTTTTTTTTTAAATGTGACTTCCTACTCCAAAACTGTCATTTGAAGTAAAACACATAGCCAAGCATTATTCTACACACTTATTTTATTGTGCATTAAAAAAAGAAAACAAATAAAATTAGACGTGCTATCTGCCAATAGAACTTAACCAAAAAGTGCGTTCTATGCATATAATACAAAAACACTGCGTTTACTAAGATGACAATAACGGAAGAGCGGCTACATACGTTTTGACAAAAATACAATAAAGGGAAAAAGTGTAAATGCAGCGCTAGGTGAAAAAAATGGAAAAAATTAACAATTATTAAGTCCACATATCTTTGGATACAATAGTGTGTGAAATGTTAAATAAATCATGAAGTCTCAAAGTGAGGGATTGTGAAATGTGGTAGTGTCCAATAGTATCAGAACACGGAAGGGGTCAATTCTGGGTGGTAGATGGCAGGCGTGGGCTGGCAAGGTGGTATGAATCTGTGGAGGAAACCGACATCAATAGTACTCAATAACAGTGAATGAGAAAAGATGGGTACTCTTACCGGATAGGGTGGACTCCCCTGTCAGCGACATGGAGTCAATCAGGCTGTAAGCCCGGCTGGGCAAAGGAAAGGATTTCCGAAGGGTAGAGCTGTTGGGATGAACTTCGAACGAATCTCCAGGGGTCATCAACCGAACCTCAAGGAATCTTCCAGGTAGGTCATCCAAGTGAGGGTTCCGAACTCCAGGTTCCAGAGGCAGGGTATGCCACAAATGGCCCAAAATCGCTCACATCCAGGTAGGTATGTAAGAAAAAATGTAAAACTACCGCATAGTGCAGGTAAAAAAGGGAGGTTTTTTATTTATTAAAAAACTCTACAGGTAAAATCGTGATCACATAAAGAACAAAGAGCTCTTTGTTCTCTATGTGAGCTTCTACGGAGCCCGCCTCGGTCCGCCGGCTCAGCGGGAGATCTCTCCGTTGATCTCCGCTGAGCCGGCGGATGACAGGTCCCTCTCTGCTCACTGAGTGGGGAGGGGATTGTCAGGCGCTGCTGCTGCCTATGGAGAGATCGGATGAAAATGGACAGCATGTCCGTTTTTCATCAGATCTCACCCGATCCGCCAGCGACTGATCCGGACGTAGGGCCATCCGTCTGCTTTTTGAGGATCGGACCGGGTCGGATGTCAGTGGACATGTCTCCGCTGACATCCGTCGCTCCATAGGCTAACGCCCGTTCAGGTCCGCCGTCAAAACTGACAGGCGGACCTGAACGGTCCGATCGTGTGAAAGGGGCCTTACTGTTTGTTTTGACTATCTTGGTCTAAACAAACTGTTTAAATTTCACAAAAATCTGGAGATCGGCTTCAAAATCCTAACTTCAGCAAACCGTTTTTAAGCAGTTACAGCAACATTTGTTTTTTGGGATAAAGATTTTAACTATTCTTATGAATAAAAGCTGACCATTGTAAGCACTCCTGTCAGTTTTTTTAAATGGTTTGTCGCAATCCTCTAACGTCCACATTTGCTGGAAAGCTTGGTCTGTTAAAGTTGAAAAAAAAGATTGACTGGCCAGGTTATCGGGAAATAAAACTGTTACAAGGCAATATGAAAAAACAAAAAAAAGGCTACGGTGTTAATGCTAGTGACAGACTGTTCCACTTTAAACATATTACTGTGTGAGCAAGAATGTCTATTGTCAAACATCTGGTATAACTGGCTTATCTTATTTGATGTTTTAGCTTTAATGTTTTCTATATTTCCAGACCTCATACAGAAAGTTTAAAAATTTCCCCCCCCTTCTCTTTTTAACACAGTGAGTTTTTTGAGCGCACTATCCTGTGCAACAGCCTTGTATGGAGCTGCTCCTTCACTGGAAAGTCTGGGCTTACCTATCAAGAAGCGCTTGAATCTGAGAAGAAAGTAAAGAAGAGTTTGCAGAATTTCCCCGAGTCCGTGGCGGTTCCAGTGCTCTATTTGTCTACACTTGCCAGCCATCAGAAATTATCAGACCTGTGCGATGATGTATATGAGTATGTGAAGGATCGCTTCTTTGTTGGTGAAACTGTTACCGTTGTGAGAAACAGCGGTGCAAGGTAATTTCTATAGATTATGGTACAGGCGCATTTAGTCGCGTTTTGCCGCGTTCGCGTCTAGGAGCGTTTATTTAGAATAACATCATAAGACCCTCCCAAAGCACAAAAACCAGTATTTAACTATTTCAGCCATTTTGTGAGACCAGAGTGAGTAGCAGCAGCTGAGAGCAGCGGTGTACTTGTATCTACCTAAATTTCGGTACTTTTACTATGGATCGCATAATGAGCATATGTGAGGAAATTAAAAAAGCCAGATATTAAATTTCATGCAACTATGTTTGATCAAGTGGGGGGGTCAAGCTCAATGGTGGGGGTCATCTGGTTCAAATTTAACAACAACAGCAATGCTAGTGGTGTATTGGATTGGATCATGGGCTCATTAGGGGTATATAAATGTTCTATGAAGCATTGCAAGCAATTAAAATTTTTTAAATATTTTTTTTTTTAGTGGTTTTTCATCATTTGCTATCATTTTTAAGTTTTGTAATGTAAAAAAACATAGGGCAACTTTAACCACTTGCCGCCCGCCTTATGGCAAAATGACGTCGGCAAAGTGGTTGTGTTATCCTGACCTGACGTCATATGACGTCTTTGAGAAAAACAAGTTGCTGCACGCCCCCAGGGGCGCATCACGGCGATCGTTGTGGTCTGACACACCGCAACTCCGATCTAGGTAAAGAGTCTCTGGCGGAGACTCTTTACCACGTGATCAGCTGTGTCCAATCATGTCTGATCACAATGTAAACAGGAAGAGCTGTTGATTGGCTTTTCCTCACTTGCGTCTGTCAGACGCGAGTAGAGGAAAGCCGATCAGCTGCTCTTCAGATGGAGGGGGTCCTGTGCTGATTATCAGCGCAGTCCCCTCTGAGGATGCCACCAGGACCATCAGGGATGCCCACCATTAGTCACCACCAGGTATGCCACCCATGGCCACCAAGATGCCAATCAGTGCCCACAATGGGCATCACTGATTGGCAGGCATTATTTGGCACTGATTGGCATCCATCGGTACCATCCATGCCAACTATCAGTGCCGCCTATATGTACCCATCAGTGCTGCATATCAGTTCCACCTATCAGTGCCGTTTATCAGTGCCGCATATTAGTGCCCATCATCAGTGCCACCTCATCGGTGACAGTCAGTGCCCATCAGTGAAGGAGAAAACTTACTTATTTGCAAAGTTTTGTACCAGAAACAAAAAAAAAAAGTTTTTTTTTTTTTTCAAAATTTTCTGTCTTTTTTTTTTTTTATTTGTTTAGCAGCAAATAAAAATCCCAGAGGTGATTAAATACCACCAAAAGAAAGCTCTATTTGTGGGTACAAAATATTAAAAATTTTGTTTGGGTACAGTGTAGCACGACCACACAATTGTCATTCAAAGTGCGACAGCGCTGAAAGCTGACAATTGGTCTGGGCAGGAAGGTGTATAAGTGCCCAGTATTGAAGTGGTTAAAAACGCTTCTAAACCTAAACGCCGGTACCGCGTTTAGCCATGTTTGCCGTCGGAAACTTCGGCGTCTGAACTAATTTTTTTGCCTTCAAAGAAAAGCATCTAAACGCAACTGCCTAAAAACGACAATAAATAAACCTGTGTACATGTACACATAAGATAACATTGGATGAGTTCAGGGGCAGCTGAAAAAAGCATCCAACTGCCTCTGAACGTCCAGTGTACATGAGGCCTAGTACTCCTAAGGGTTCATGCACACGAGACGCCGGTGCAAACTCTGCTGAACACATGTTTTTAAAAGCTGAAATCAGTGTTTAGAAACACCCGTTTTGCCGCGTGTCGTTTTACCGCGTTTGCCTCTAGAAGCGTTTAGTTAAGCTAACACAGACCCTCCCCAAGCTCATAAATTTTAACTGCTGCAGAGCAGAGAATGACATTTTGCGAACCGAATGTGGAGCGCCGTATCTCAGAGCCACTTGCTGCTAGGAACCCCAACTTTGGATGTGTTGTAGTGCTAGTTCCAAAATGTCATTCTCTGCTGCAGAAAAGTACTGTATTTATCGACGTATAACACGCACCCCAAGTTTAGAAGGGAATTTTAAGGAAAAAAACTTACATTTAAATGCCAATCAATGCAGCGTTATCAGTGTCCATCTGCAGCCTTTCCTGCGTCATTGCAGCCTGTGTCATTGCAGCCTCGTTTCTTTTAAAATTTTCGCCGATCGAGATACACAAAGCCGAGTGTACTTCGGCTAGACTTGGCTCTGCTCACAGTCAGTCACTGCGAGAGGAGCCGAGTCCAGCCGAAGTACACTCGCCTTTGTGTATGTCGGTGGCGCTCGCTTCTCTCCTCTCGCAATCAGTGGAGATGGGTGGGACTGCGAGAGGAGCCGAGCCCAGCCAAAGTACACTCGGATTTGTGTATGTCGGCTCTGCTCGCTCCTCTCCTCACAATTAGCGGGGATCGGCGTATAACACGCACCCACGATTTTCCCCTGATTTTAAGGGGAAAAAAGTGCGTGTTATACGCCGATAAATACGGTACTTGACATTTTGCGACCCGACTTTGGGGCCCCGTATCTCGGGGACACTTGGTGCTAGGAACCCCAACTTTGGTTGTAGTGTTAGTTCCACTGTGTTTGCACACCAAATTTGGGGTTCCTGGCACCGAGATATGGGGCCCCAAAGTCAGGTCACAAAATGTAATTCTCTGCTGCAGTTTGCCATCATATTTCTGTGTTTTCTTGTACAAAAATAGGGTTCCTTTAAAAACACTTATAAACGCAAACGAGGCTAAACGCGGTACCGGCGTTTAGCGTGTGAAACGTGGAAAACTTTTGCGTCTGAACCCATTTTTTTGCTTCTGGAAGAACAAGGTTAAACGCAACTGCCTAAAAACGCCAAAAAATGCCAAAAACTAGACACTGTACATGGACACATAGGATAATATTGAATGAGTTCGGGGGCAGTTGAAAAAAGTGTCCAACTGCCTCTGAACGCGCGTTTAACAGCGTCTCGTGTGCATGAGGCCTAAAAGCTACTAAAACACTACTACAAGCTGGCACAAAAATCATATTAGCAGCATTTTTCATCTAGTGTGTTTTTCTAGCATTTTTTTGAGCTTATTAAAAAAACACCAGTATATATGGAGTACAAATTGCTTGTTTTTTTTTTTTCTTGTGAAAGTTGCAACCTTGTAGCTGTTTTTTTTTTTTTTTTTAACTGGCCTGTAACGAATTTACATTTAGATTAAAATTTTACAATGATACCCAAGTCCTCTCACTTCCTCCTGTCACCGGAGAAACTGAGGGCTTTGGAGCCATAGGCTGTTGCTGCCATCAGCCAAACTCCTGTGAGGAGGGAGTAGGGGCTTGGCTTACTGGTGCTGTGTGCATCCGTACATGCATGGGACGGCACACAGACTGGTGCCTCCTTAACAGCACCTGCAGGGACTGGCAGAAGAGGGGGGGAAGTCTGCCTTTCTGGAGCAGTTAAGTACAGTATAACCTTTTTTAATTAAATTTGTACTAAAGGTATTTTTTTAAGGTATAAGTCTCTTTAAGGCAGTTTATGTGTATGTAATAATAATAATAATAATGTATAATTGGCTCAGTAATTTTTTCTAAAATGTTTGCTCTTTTCTATGAAAAGAAGCCTTTGTCCTTGGCTTTGCTGATTGACAGATGGAAGACAATGGAAGGATCTGCAGCTTGATTTGAAGTGTGTTTTGTTAGTTTGAATATATCTTTTAAAGCAGTATCAGCATGTACAAACTTGTATATCCTTCGTGTGATTATATGTGCCTTTCTTTATATTTTGTATCAGGTTGGAGTGCACAGTTTTGGAGATCAAAGCTCCTCCACAACAGAATGGCATGTCGAATGGTAATAACATTGACAATGACACAATTGTCATCAGTGATAGTGATGATGACGAGCCTCCTGTACCAGATAGCTGGTAAGCAGAACGTAATAAATTAAATCTTTTGTTTTTTGCATATTTGTTAAAACCCTAGCTTATTCTGCATCGTCTGTGTTAAAGCTGAACTCCATGTATAGGTTTCATTCAATAGTTGCATTAGTCCAGCATGGAAGTCTTCTCCCTGTCTGTTAAGAAATGTTCCTTTTTGTATCAGACTTCTCAAAGAATCCCTCCAAGCTTGTCTGCCTATCCACCCACAAGTGTCCATCTAGCGCAGTCTGCCAAATCCTCAGACAAGCCTTCCTCTGCGTCAAGGTGCACCCTCACTCTTCAAATTGGGAGGCATTTCTTAACCTTTGTGTATACTTGAACAGCTTGCTTATGACATTTGGATGCAGGAGGGGGTATCCCAGGGCTTCAAATTGGAATTCACTCCCTTACCCCTTCAAACTTTTGTGTCACCACTCAGATTAGCAGGTCTCCATCAATCTCTGTTGGGTCATTTTGGATCAAGATATCATTCCCCTGGTTCTTGTGGTAGAGAAGTTCCAGGGGTTTTAATGCAATTTGCTCACTGTTCCCAAGCCCAAAGACATTCACCCCATTCTGGATCTCAAAGTTCCTGAATGTTTAAAATCTGCTACAAAAATCGCTCAGGGAATCCCTGTCATCGCCTTCCTTCGCCAGGGAGATCTTCTGGTTTCTGTCGACATTAAAGATGCTTACCTACATGTCCTTATCGTGCCAGGATATCAATGATTCATTCCTAAGCTTTTCTGTAGGTGTACGTTGACTTGGTAAGGCTTCTAGGAGAAGGGCACTGCCAGATCTTCAAGATCTTTTGCACCAAGGACCAAGTTGCCATCGTGCTTCACATTTTCTGGCTGTAATGGTATAACTGTTGAATCCCAGTTTCTATAAGTCCTTTTCCTATGATAATAAGAGTTAGGAAGTCTACTTGCCTACAAGGTCTATTGTACATTCAAGTTATATTTCACTTCTTGTGAGTCTGAGGGCTACCACTCCAGGGCTTAATCTGTGGGACAAAATCCCTTTCCTGTCTGGAGCAGTGTTTGGTTCTCTGCACAATCAAGTGATAGGTTTCTTCTGCCCTTTCTATCCTAGTTTCAGAGACCATTGGCCTCTCACAAGACCTTTGTACAAGGAGTATCACATTGCTACCTATATAGTTTAGAAATGTTTTACATTTTACATCCCATGATTAGAAGCGGTTACAAAACTTCAAATGTTATAAATGTTGGAAAACCGCTTTCCTTGTGTGTGTATGTGTTGTGTGTGTGTGTGTTGTGTGTGTGTGTGTTGTGTTGTGTGTGTGTGTTGTGTGTGTGTGATGTTGTGACTTGGTAACTGAAAGCAAAGTAAGATAATTTCTGTAGAGCAGGGACCTTGAAGTGTCTGCTGCTACCTAGGGCTGCAACTAATGATTATTTTCATAATCGATTAATTGGCCGATTTTATTGTTTCGATTCATAGATTTATCGGATAATAACCTTAAAAAAAGTATGGTGTATAATTTAATATGTAAAATTTAAAAAAAAGGCAATTTATTCTTTAAAATCTATATGCAGTGGTAAATATAAATCATCAACTATATGATTAGGGAGCAAAATCTCTAATCCACTCTGAGAATAACAGACAGAAGAGATATACTCTATATACTATTGGAGGTTGAATCTGGTAAATATCATCAGATCCAGAGATCACATTTTTTATTTAGACCCCATTCACACTGGGGCACATGTAATGTGCCCTGCTCCCACGTAATGTGCCCCGCCTCCATGTAAAAGTTTACTTAAAATGTAATAGTAATGCCTTCTATTACCTCCAGTCTATCAGCCTCCACCTTCTAGGGGTTCAGATGCTGATCTTCCCTGCACAGTCTTTAAAGTATTTTTTTTTTTTAAAACAAGCATTGTATACTTACCTGCTCTGTGTAATGGTTTTGCACAGAGCAGCCCTGATTCTTCTCTTTTGGGGTCCCCCACCGATGCCTCTGGCTCCTCCTGCCTTTAGAGTGCCCCAATAGCAAGCTGCAAATTATAGTATAGCGTGCCCCTATAGCAGGGTAAAAAAACTTCTGCTTTTAGACCCACTCACTTCCTGCCCAGGACTACATGTTCCATGAGACATTGCTCCTCACACATTCACATTCACAAGTTCTCAGGCACTTCCTGACATGTATGGATGGTGTACTGAGCTGTATGTGTGCTGCACTGTATTTCCTGATATGTAAACAAATAATGCATTCTGTATGCAGGCCAA
Source organism: Lithobates septentrionalis (assembly GCA_037952835.1). Classification (NCBI taxonomy): domain Eukaryota; kingdom Metazoa; phylum Chordata; class Amphibia; order Anura; family Ranidae; genus Lithobates; species Lithobates septentrionalis. The sequence continues at coordinate 334,236 of JBBDGP010000232.1, read as the reverse complement.
ATAATCGGCTGGCCGATTAATCGATTATGAAAATAGTTGACAACTCTTTTTGTAATCGATTAGTTGTTTCAGCCCTACTGCTGCCTTCACCATGCTCCCCAGAAATCATACACAACATCCTTACATTGCTATGTACATACAGCTACTCAAACCTCCTTATGTGACTGCTCTCTGCCTGGCAATAGGTTGCTTAGTCACTGAGCAGTGATTGCGACATGTGGAGGCATTGTGCACATATGTCCTGTAGCTGCATGTTTGGGTTATTTGTTGGGCCTCCAGTGGTGATATAATCTAGTAGATCATTGCAAATGTGTGAGTATAAAAATGAAACCTCTTGTTAAGCTAAGTATGACTCAAGTCCTGATTTTCAGCCAGTATTGCTCATCTGTATGACTACATTTGTGGTTCACCCATTTGTTGAGAGTTTAGTGAAAATTGTCAAGCACTTATGCACTACACATTTTTACAATCTAAATACTGTCTGGTTTACGATTTTTAGGCGAAAAGGAATTGGCCTCATTTGCACCTTTTTTAAATTTGTCTCCTCTAGGAAGAAAATAGAACCAATCGACCCAACTTTATTCAAGTACAAAGTGAAGCCTGTTGTAGAAGCAATGTACGAATCTGTTACCGTTCGTCAGTGCCAAGTCAGGTATGCATAGGAACTATGGCTCTTGCAAAGCAGCAAGAATAATGCAGCATTAGGTAAGACAATGATTCAGTGTAATTTTGGAAAAAAGCTGCAGGACTGGTGCTTTTATTTGCAGTGTAACTGAAAGGGCAGCACAGTGGTGTAGTGGTTAGCACTTTCACCTAGCAGTAAATAGGGTCGCTGGTTCGGATCCTGACCATGACACCATCTGCCTGGAGTTTGCATGTTCTCCCTGTGCCTGCGTGGGATTCCTCCGGGTACCCCGGTTTTCTCCCACACTCTAAAAACATGCTGGTGGGTTAATTGGATCCTGTCTACTATGGCTCTAGTATGTATGAATGTGAGTTAGGGACCTTGGGTTGCAAGCTCCTTGAGGGCAGGGACTGATGTGAATATACAATGTATATGTAAAGCGCTATATAAGTACCTAAAATAAAAAGGGGAGGCAACTGTCAGAACATGTAATTGCCTTTTTGTTTCTGTATCAATATAAAGTGTAACTACTGAAATCTTAACTCCCCACTTCCACTCCCCAATTTAATTACTTAAAGTAGACCTCCAGCCACATTTGTTTCTTCTTTTGATTAGAGTGGGGGTATGCTAGAAATCTTTCATTACCCTCTCATCTTATAACATTAGTGTGTGTGGGGTTGTTGGGGTTTTTTTTTTGTTTTTTTTTTTTTGTTTTTTTGTTTTTTGTTTTATGTACATTTTTAAACACTAGTACAGTACTCCCTTTTATATCACTATGTGAATCAACAAAGATTAGCATCATATCTCGTGTTTTTGGAGGATTTATGGTATTTGGATCTGGCTATCAAAATTAAAGATGCACTAATACATTTAGATGGCCTTTTTATTTATTTTAGGAAAACTTATCTTGGCTAGCTTGGCATACACAACACAGTTTAGTGGATTGACCTTTGACCATTTTCTTTATTTTTCTTTAGTCGAAAGTCTTCCATATTTTCTAAAGACAGACTGAAATATTTCTTGAAGCTGCACTGTGAAATACAGAATGGTTTTGTTAAAGCTAAGGTAAAGAGGGGTGGAAATGTGTATATTAGAGGACATGTAAATCTAGACAACTTGATTCCACTAACTATCACTTTTTTTCCTAAATTTAATTTTAAGGCAAGTACAATTTCAAAGTACCAGATCTTGGAAAAGAATTATTTCCGTTATTTTCCTGATGAGCCTCCTAGGTTTGAGCCTTCAGCAGACAGAAAACCTGTGCTAAGGGTACGTTACAACACACATCTGGACAAAGGGTGTTGGAGAGTTGCACTGACATCCTGGAGTGTTGCTCCATCTGAATCTGTAGGTCTAATGTTGTATTGGATCGTGTAGAAGAGGAAATGAGAGGAAATCATCTCAGTAATTGTAACATAGGCAAGAAAAACACATTTCTAGTAAATCGCAGAAGTTTTTAGAACCTCCTGGAAATTGTATTGTTGGTTTTCAAATGACGGAGATTTTGTCTTCATGTGTGGGTGTCAGAACAGGGAGGGAGTAAACATCTCCTGTCTAGTATTTAAAAACTTTCCCTCCATAGAGAAGATCTAACCAATTATACACTATGCAAAACTAAAGATGGTCTGGAGTTGGGCTTTCAAGCACAGCTATCACAAAAAGTTTTCTTTTTATGTTCATTGATGGACACAGATCTTCTATTCTTGACCATAGTGTTTTATATCGCCACCTAAAACAGTAGGACACTAAGGAAAAAAAAATAGCACTGCCTGTGGGTAGTTACCCCCCTTTCTGCACTTTCTGCTGTAGGCAAGCCAGTTATATCTGCCTAGTGTTTCAGAAGTGAGAACTTAGTTTCCCTCTGGGACCTGTAGTTCCATAGCTTTTTTTTTTTTTTTTTTTTTTTTTTTTTTTTTTTTTTGCCTTTTCTTGGGATTCTTCCCTGCATAGACCAGCCGGGCTGGATAGTTTAGATCCATTGGTCACCCAGTCTGGCCAACGAGTGCAGGCAGGCCTTTAGCTACGCGCTGTCGGCTGAGGCAGACCCATCCTGGAACAGGGCGGCCAGCGAGTTAAACATCTCACGGGGACGCATAACTGGGTGCCTGCAGTCCGTGTCAGTGTTACCCTGGCAGCCCCCACTTCAGTGGAGAGGAGAATCTGTCATGGGCGCCTTATCTGCATGCTAAACTGATTTGGTAAGTAGATGTGTCCCCTCCCTGGATGTGGTGTGGGATGCAGGTACTCCCTGGGATGGTTGGTCCTCTGGGGTTCTCCACCTACAGGCCCAGGCCCTGTACCTGACCCCCCTCCTTCCCCTTTGGGGCCAGAGTACCTTCATGTGTCAGGTAGCCCTACCTGTTTTCCCGGGCAGTTCAGTGCCCCCCTTGGTTTCCGCCAGAGGAGGTCTGCCAGTGTCTTGGTGACTGGTGGGCGTTGGGCTGTCCTGGACCCCTTGCCCCCCCACCTGGCCAGGTAGGGGAATCAGGTACAGCCCCCCACCCAGCAAGCAGCAAGTGGTAAAAAGTAAATTAAATCTCACCAAGGGCTACTAGAACAGCTGAACTTTATTTGGGGTTAATAAGAGGCATGTTAAAGTGGTTGTAAACCCTCTGGGACCACTTTTACCTACAGGTAAGCCTAGATTAAGGCTTACCTGTAGGTGCAACAAATATCTCCCAAACCTACACGGTTTAGGAGATGTTTGCAAAAGACTGACAACGATGTCTACGGCGCATGCGCCGTAGACAACAGCGTGCAGGCGCACTGAGCATGCCGCTGCTAACGGCGATCATGCTGTTAGTTGCGGCTCCCTCGCGCATGCGCGGGTTTGACGTCATCGCGGCTCCGGCCAGTCACATCGCCGGAGCTGCGATACCCGGAAGTCACTCCGGGATAGATGGCGGCGATAAAGAACGAAGGTCACTTCGGGGGCTTCCATCTCAGGTAAGTTATTCATAATGAGCTATACTAGCTTAGCATACTAGCTCATTATGCCTTTGCCTTACAGGGTGTGTTTTTTTTTTTTTTTTTTTTCCCTGCCTTTACTTCCTCTTTAAATGATAGGTGTGTACGGACTCCTATTTAACATGCGTTTGAATGTGATCGCTTCATTTTGAACACCGCTACATCCCCCGGAATAAGAGGGTGTGCACACTTATGCAACCACATTATTTTAGTTTTTTATTTTAAACCCCCCTAAAAGATTTCAGTTTGTTTTTCAATTGAGTTGTACAGTTTATAGGTCGCATTAAAGGTGGAAAAACTTCTGAAATTATTTATCTTTGTCTCATTTTTTTACATCACAGAAATCTGACATTTTAACAAGGGTGTGTAGACTTTTTATATCTACTGTATTTGCTGGCCGTTGTGCTGCCATCGTTCCCGCATAGGAATAAGCACTGGTAGCTGTTCCATGTAAGGTGGTGCTGGGAACATTACTGATTATAGTTCTGGGGTGGCCGTGGCTGTCCCCTATGGTGCCCACATGCTGGCTTGCTCAGCCCTGCGTACCTTGATAAAATCATCTACAAGAATAGCCAAAATGTCCTTTCATGGTCCCTTTACGTTTTTTGATACGTTACACCTTGAGGAGGTTTCTGCTGTGGTGAAATGGGTCCAAAGCTTTGAGTACATCGCTACAGCAATTAGAACCATTTTGGAGCTTTGCAGGACCCCTTCATCGGGCAAGATGAAAGGGTCCTGCGAGGCTCTGAAACTTTGCTATTTGTGTAAACGATGTGATCAAAGCTTTGGACTCCTTCTGGAGATTCTATTGTGTGCTGGTGACATTCTCTTGCTCTGACTATTCACGGTACCAGCCGGTGGTCGCTTCAGCACCCACTTTGTATGCACGGCCATTTCTACAGGAACACGTGAGTTGGAATCAGATTGCAAGGTGGCTACCTGATCGTCTGTGCATACCTTTCCCTTACAAAGTTGATATGTCTGCATTTTCGGATGCTTGTTTGGCCACAAACATTCGATAGCTGTTTGAAAAAAAGTTTATTATCAGACAAAGAATTACAAACCATGTCAAAGATCAATTCACATAAGGTACGTCAGTAGTAAATATACAAAATGCCAGGATTAACGACAACGTCTTCTATACATGAAATAAACCTTACAGGTATTTCTCCGTCAAAAGCAGACTAGACGCCCTATCCCTCTGAGTCTGATATACAGCTTATGCAGCCGAGAACAGAGGGAATGTGATCACTTCTAAAAAAGATGATTTTTTTTTTTTTTATTCAAACACGTTTTGTCTTCTATTTTAAACTGAATTGGTTGTTTGACAAGGTGATTGTTTACAATCACTTTAATGTTTTTTGTCCCTTCTTTGGGGGGAAGGGGTTTGTGTGGGATGTTTGAGTCCATCCCTCATTGTGGCACTGCTTTGGGATGTCGCTATGGTCAAGAATAGGAGAGCTGTGTCCATCAATGAACATAAGAGAAAAATCCCTTTCTCTGAGTTCATTGACTGACATGGCACCCTTCCCTCTTCTTGGGTGTGTTTTTTTTTTTTTTTCTATCAATTTTACACTGCTGTGTGAATAACCGGCTTGCCTATGGCAGAGAAGGTGCTTATACTAGCTAGGACTGCCGATAGGCAGCTCTGTGCTCTTTTTCTGCCTAGTGTCCTACTCCTGTGCATGGTGATATAACCCTATGGTCAAAAATAGAAGGGCTGTCGATGAACTCAGAGAAAGGGATTTTACAGTGAGTAACAAAAAAAATCCCATTTTTCTTGTCCTTATTTGCGAACTTTGTTAATGTTTAGAAATGTCCATCAAATTTGTAATTTTTTTGCTAATGTAGCTGATTACTGTTGTAGGAAAATGGGCTCACACCCAGACAAAGCCTGCTCGCTGCTGCAAAGGAACGGGAGAGAATCGAGCAGCACAGGAGAGAGCTCAGAGCTATGGGTAAGATCATTTTGAACTGGAGGAACAGTGGGGGGATTTCGTTGTAGTGTCATTGTTTCTCTGTTTTTCATTAAGAGTTGCAGCTTTGGTTGATCAAACAGAACTAGTGGGTATCTACATTAAAGCAGAGTTCCAGCCGAAATATGACTTTGAATATAAAATACCCCTACAATACTCATGCCTCGTGCAATGTTACAAAGGTATGCTGTAAACCAGAGATATGCAATTAGTGGACCTCCAGCTGTTGCAAAACTACAAGTCCCTTCATGCTCTGCCTCTGAGTGTCATCTTGTGACTGTCAGAGTCTTGCTATGCCTCATGGGACTTGTAGTTCTGCAACAGCTGGAGGTCCGCTAATTGCATATCCCTGCTGTAAACTATGCCCAGTTTTCTATCTGTGAAGCATTGTTTTCCTTCTTTGTGAGTGAAGTTTCTGCACAGTGCGGCCATCTCGTGTGGGAATCTGAAGTCGGTGTCCTTCTTCCTGGATTCTCTGCATACTGGCTACCCAGCATGCACCTACCGAACTCGTGCACATGCATTGCGGCGCAGTTTTGGTCAGCTTAGCATGGCACAGCCAAGCTGACCTAGATTTTTCATAGACGCCAATGTTAAATATTATTGAAGTCGTGCAATGCCAAGCTGACCAAGATCTCCCAGGAGCCAATACAAAACCAGAAATGACGTCCGCGGCCCCCTAAAGGAGGAAGTGAAATTAGATATAGGCATAAATCAGGCAAGTGAACAGAAAAATAAATAAATTGCCAATTAATTTTAAGGATGCACATTATTGCTGCATGGTGAGGAGTGAAAAATGTGGGTGGAACTTCGCTTTAAGTGCTTATATAAAACTACTGTCCTGTGACTTAAAGGAGAAGTTCATCTTTTATAACATGTTACTTACAGTGCAGTAGGAAAGTATTCACAGTACTTCACTTTTTACACATTTTATGTAACAGCCTTATTCCAAAATGGATTAAATTCATTATCCTCAAAATTCTACAAACAATACCCCATAATGACAACGTGAAAGTTGGTTGTTTGAAATCTTTGCAAATTTATTAAAAATGAAGAATGAAAAAAATCACATGTACATAAGGATTCTCAGCCTTTGCTCAATACTTTTGTTGAAGCACCTTTGGCACCAATTACAGCCTCAAGTCTTTTTGAGCATTTTGCTACAAGCTTGGCAAACCTATTTTTGGGGAGTTTCTCCCATTCTTCTTTGCAGGACCTCTCAAGCTCCATCAGGTTGTATGGGGAGCGTCGGTGCACAGCCATTTTCAGATCTCTGGGCTTTGGCTGGGCCACTCAAGGATATTCACAGAGTTATCCCGTTGCCACTCCTTTTTGTTATCTTGGCTGTGTGCTTAAGGTCGTTGTACTGTTGGAAGATTAACCTTCGCCCTAGTCTGAGGTCCAGAGCTCTCTGGAGCAGGTTATCAAGTATGTCTCAGTACATTGATGCATTCATCTTTCCCTCGATCCGGACTAGTCTCCCAGTTCCTGCGCTGAAAACATCCCCACAGCATGATGCTGCCACCAACATGCTTCACTGTAGGCATGGTATTGGCCCAGTGATGAGCACTACCTGGTTTCCTCCAGACATGATGCTTGCTATTCAGGCCAAAGAGTTCAATCTTTCATCAGTCCAGGGAAATTTTGTTTCTCATGATCTGGGAGTCCTCAAGGTGCCTTTTGGCAAACTCCAGGTGGGCTGTCGTGACTTTTACAGAGGAGTGGCTTCTCTTTGGCCACTCTACCATACAGGCCTAATTGGTGGAGTGCTGCAGAGATGGTTGTTCTTCTGGAAGGTTCTCCTCTCTTCACAGAGAGCTGGAGCTCTGTCAGAGTGACCATTGAGTACTTGGTTACCTCCCTGACTAAGGCCCTTCTCCCCCGATCGCTCAGTTTGGCCAGGCGGCCCGCTCTAGGAAGGTTCCTGGTGGTTACAAACTTCTTCCATTTATGGCTGATGGGAGCCACTGTGCTCATTAGGACCTTCAATGCTGCAGAAAGTTTTCTGTACAGTGACATGCACTGTTAATAGTGGGACCTTATATAGACAAGTGTGTGCCTTTCCAAATTGTGTCCAATCAACTGAATTTACCACAGGTCAACTCCAATCAAGTTGTAGAAACATCTCAAGGATGATCAGTGGAAACAGGATGCGCCTGAGCTCAATTTTAAGTGTCATGGCAATGGCTGTGAATACTTATGTTCTTCTTTCACGTTGTCATTATGAGGTATTGTTTGTAGAATTTTGAGGAAAATAATTAACTTAATTTTTGAATAAGGCTGTAACATAAAATGTGGAAAAAGTGAAGCGCTGTGAATTCTTTCTGGATGCAATGCATTACAACTGTATTTCAGGTGTAACATGTTACTGCTACAGCTGCCCTCAGCAAAAAGATGAGCATGCAATTTTTATTTTCTTTAAAAGGTGAGCTTATCCTTTAACCTCCTAGCTTTCAGAGAGTCAGTTTTTGCTTAGCCTCCAATAAGGGACGGCCTGTTTTTTCCTAGATCCTGGATTTAGAAGGTTTAGCTGGTATTTTTTTCTTTTTATCAAGCAGCTGACTGCCAGACATGCTAGATTTCTAAATCTGCTGCAACAACCCTGCCTTTGTGTTTTGCATTCGGTAGAAGTAAGGCATGGGATAGATGTTCTCAGTCAGATCTTAATCACTTCAGCCCTGGAAGATTTGGCCACTGAATGACCGGGCCATTTTTTGCGATTTGGCATTGCGTCGCTTTAAGTGACAATTGCGCGGTCATGCGACACTGCACCCAAACAATATTGATGTCCTTTTTTTTTCCCCACAAATAGAGCTTTCTATAGGTGGTATTTGATCGCCTACCGTTTGTATTCTTGCTCCCAACCGGTTGCCAAGACTATATGTTTTGGAGGCGTGGCCTCCTTCAGGTCCTGATTCAGGACCTGAAACATGTAGTCTTGGCAACCGTTTTTTGTTAGCTAAAGAGGAGACATCTCACTCACCTTGTCCTTCCTCTCCGGCCGCGAGTAACTTCAGTTGTTTGTTTCCTCTGGTGGGAGGACACTGTGGACAGAAATTGGACAAGGCAGTAGCCTCTCTCCAAAACAATCAGCAGGTCTCTAAGGTCAGCAATGTCAACTCTGGGTCTGCTAACGTCAACTATCCCAGCAGTTCAGTGGGCAGGGCTACATTTTCATCCCCTGCAAGCCTTTGTCCTAAAAGTGTGGGATCACAGCCAGGAGTTGTTAGATACCTTACTATGCGTTCCACCTCAGGTAAAAGATCCATCTGGTGGTGGAGAAAAACGGTAAACCTGTCACAGGGGTGTCTGTGGCTTATCCCGGTCTCCAGGGTGGTAACCACGGACGCAAGCGGCAAAGGCTGGCACAGGGCACCTGGAGGGACGAGGAGCTCAAAAGGTCATCCAAATGGCAGGAACTAAAAGCCATTCGGTTGGCCGTTCAAGGCCTTCAGGAGGGAACTTCAGGGCCACCATATTCAAATAGGGCTGGGAAAAAAATCGATTTAAATCTTGAATCGAATCGAGTTGAGAGGTCAAATCGATTCAAAATTTAAGCAAATTGATTTTTTTTTCACCGCGCCGGTCCGGAGGCGCTGCGGGCATGAGTTTTTAGGCGAGGCCGTGGCTATGGCCGGACGCCGTGGACTAGGCCGAAGCCATGGCCTCGCCTAAAAACTCATGCCCGCAGCGCCTCCGGACCGGCGCGGACACCGCGTGGGGCCTAAAGAGCTGCAAGCTGCAAGCGGCAAGGAGTTTTTAGGTGAGGCCACGGCTTTGACCTAGTCCGCGAGGCCGGACGCCGCGGACTAGGCCAAAGCCGCGGCCTCACCTAAAAGCTCATGCCCGCAGCGCCTCGGGACCGCGGTTTCCAAAAAAAAAAAAAACCTTGATTAGCATTGTGAATCGAGTTTTTTTTTTTTTAAGAGAATCGAAGATTTTTTTTTTTTTTTACACAAAATCTCCCAGCCCTATATTCAAGTGCGCTCAGACAACTCCTCGGTCGTCGCTTATGTAAACAAGCAAGGCGGCACAAGGAGCAGAATCCTGTTGGCCCTAGCAACAGAAGTCCTGAGCTGGGCAGAGGCCAACGCACTCTCCCTATCGGCTATGTTTCTAAAAGGGGAAAAGAATGTGGTGGTGGACTTTCTCAGCAGAAAGTGATTAGGTCCTCAACCAGGAAGTCTATAGCCTTATATCCAAAAGATTTGGACCCACGGAGGTGGACCTCTTCGCATCAAAGGACGTCGCAAAAACCGCCTGTTTTTTTTTTTTTCTCTAAACAGGTGGGAAAACGCTTTAGGGGTAGATGCGCTAACGCAGAGCTGGCATTTCAAAAAATGCTATGCCTTTCCGCCCCAGGTCTTGCTTCTGGCTGTGTTGAGAATTTCAGAACGAGAACACCTCTCTAATCTTTGTTGCACCACATTGGCCCAAAAGGGCTTGGTTCTCGATCTTCAAACAGTTAGCAGTAGAACCTCCTTGGTTCCTACCACTTTGGGAGGATCTCCTTTCACAGGGCCCGGTCCTCTGTCCCCAAGTGCACCGTTGGAACTTAGCAGCCTGGCTACTGAGACTGGAATATTAAAAACCAAGGGATTTTCAGAAAGGCTGATGGCCACTCTCCTCAATAGCAGAAAGGAGGAGATGCGCCAGATCTTCAAAAAGGTCTGGGTTCGCTTTAACGAGTGGTGCATAGGAAACTCCAATGTGCAGAGCCCCATAACAGTTTTGGGGTTTTTGCAGTGCGGGGCAGATAAAGGGTTAGCCATTAGTACTCTTAAGAGCTAGGTATCAGCGCTTGGCGCATATTTGGAAAAAACTCTGGCCACCAACCCTTGGGTGGTCAGATTGCTGACCAGCCGCCGTATAATGACCGTGGCTGGTCGGCAAGTGGTTAAATGATGCTCAATTGGTACTAAGGGGCCAAAAGTGTGCCAATAAAATATCCCCCACACCATTATACCACCAGCCTGAACCGTTGATACAAATCAGGATGGATTCTTGCTTTCATGTTTACACCAAATTCTGACCCTACCATCTGAATGTCGCAGCTGAAAGTGAGACTCGACTCGTTTTTCCAATCTTCTATTGTCCAATTTTGAGGCTGTGCAAATTGTAGCCTCAGTTTCCTGTTCTTAGCTGACAGGAATGGCACCCGGTGTGGTCTTTTGCTGCTGTAGCCCATCTGTGTCAAGGTACGATGTGTTGTGCGTTCAGAGATGGTAGTCTGCATACCCTGGTTGTAACTAGTGGTTACTTGAGTTACTGTTGCCTTTCTACCATCTCGAACCAGTCTGCCCATTCTCCTCTGACCTCAGACATCAACAAGGCATTTTCGTCCACACAACTGCTGCTCACTGGATATTTTCTTTTATTCTCTGTAAACCCTAGAGATTGTTGTGTGTGAAAATCCCAGTAGATCAGCAGTTTTTGAAATGCTCACACCAGCTTGTGTGGTACCAACAACCATGCCATGTTTAAAGTCACTTACAGTGGGGGAAAATAATAATTATTTGATCCCCTGCAGATTTTGTAAGTTTGCCCACTTAAAAAGAAATGAAGGGTCTATCATTTTTGTCATAGATGTATTTTAAATTCTAGAGACAGAATATCAACCAAAAATCCAGAAAAACACATGATACAAATGTTATAAATTGATTTGTAGTTCAATGAGTAAAAAAAGGTATTTGATCACCTACCAACCAACAATAATTCTGGCTCCTACAGATTGTGCTCATGTGGTACACAGATTAGTCCTGTCAATTTAGGAAGGTGCTCCTAACGACTCACTCTGTGTATAAAAGACACCTGTGCACAGAATCTGGCGACAAGATTGTAGACCTGCACAAGGCTGGAATAGGCTACAAGACCATCAGCAAGAAGCTTGGTGAGGAGACAACTGTGGGATCAATTATTCACAAATGGACGAAATACAAAATAACCATCAATTGCCCTTGGTCTGGAGCTCCATGCAAGATTTCACCTCATTGGATAAGGATGATCATGAGAAAAATGAGGGATCAGCCTAGAACTACACGAGAGGAGCTTGTGAGTGATCTCAAGGCAGTTGGGACCACAGTCACCAAACAAACCATTGGTAACACAATACACTCCATGGATTGAAATCCTGCTGCGCCAGCAAGGTCCCATCCTCAAGAAAGCACATGTAAAGGTCCGTCTGAAGTTTACCAATGAACATCTAAATGATTCAGAGAAGGATTGGGAGAAAGTGCTGTGGTCAGATGAGATCAGAATTTAGCTCTTTGGCATTAACTCGACTTGGGGGCCATGTATTGTAAAATCTTGGATAAGAACCTTCTTCCCTCAGCCATAACACTGAAGATGGGTCGTAAATACGTCTTCCAACATGACAATGACCCAAAACATACTGCCAGGGCAACAAAGAAGTGGCTTCAGAAGAAGCACATTAAGGTCATGGAGTGGCCTAGCCATTCTCCAGACATTAATCCTATAGAAAATTTAAGGAGGGAGCTGATACTTTGAGTTGCCAAGCGACAGCCAAGAAACCTTAAGGATTTAGAGACGATCTGTAAAGAGTGGACCAAAATCCATCCTGAGATGTGTGCAAACCTGGTAACCAACTACGAGAAACTTCTTACCTCTGTGCTTGCCAACAAGGGTTTTTCCACCAAGTACAAAGTCATGTTTTCCTTGGGGATAAAATACTTATTTTACTCATTGAACTACAAATCAATTTATAACATTTGTATCGTGTTTTTTCTGGATTTTTGGTTGATATTCTGTCTCTATCATTTAAAATACACCTATGATAAAAATTAATAGACCTTCATTTCTTTGTAAGTGGGCAAACTTACAAAATCTGCAGGGCATCAAATAATTTCCCCGGTTTAAATCCCCCTTTTTTTTTTTCCCCATTCTGATGCTCGGTTTGAACTTCAGCAAGTTGTCTTCACCACATCTAGCTGCCTAAATGCATTGATTTGCTGTCATGTGATTGGCTGATTAGAAATTTGTGTTACCAAGCAATTGAACAGGTGTACCTAATGAAATGGCCTCTGTATGTATAAAATATATACCGTACATCACAGGACACAGAACCGGTTATATTCATAACTATTTGGGTTATACACTATGTATAGGTGATTGGACACTGGTAGATCAAACAGAAAGTCCTCCCCTATATAACTCCTCCTATACAGGAAGTACTTCAGTTTTCTGCCAGTGTCTGTAAGGTGGTAGTCACTGTTGTGGCTTCAATCAGAAAAATCGAATCGAAAAAGCTGTCAGTCAAAATGGATGGTACCCAAGCCTCATTGGATAGGAGAGAAGATAACTTGAGGTTTGCCTGTAATGCAGCCTTATGGCGTTGAAGCCTGCATAATGGAACCCTGTGCAGTGTTTTTTCTGACCAAGGTGCTTTCCTGCAGGGTGCTATACAGGTCTAGGGGAGTGGACCCCAGATTAAGTCAGAGTCCTGTAGCAGGCATGCTTAGTCTGCATTTTGAAGTTTCTCTTTTATTGGAATAAAAAAAAAAATCTGACTGTCTGGTCTTCTCCCAGTGGGGAGATGAGTGAAGGTTGGACTCCTGATGGGGAGATGAGTAAGCTTGGTATAGGTGAGCCAACTGAGTTGCGGTTAATTCAAGCCCCAGGTCTCTCTCCCATACCCGTAGATAGGTAGGTTTAGATTCACATGTAGTGGAACCTAGCATTTGGTATAGTTCTGAGACCATATGGGGTATCGGATCTTCATCTACAAAAAGGCATGTGAAAGGTATGAGAGAAGAAATATCTCTTATAGAGTGGCCATGGACCACAAAAAATTGTGAAGTTGTCTGTACCTCCAAAAATCCATCCGGGAACCACTATGTCTAGCCTGTAGATTTTCAAAACTCCGCAGCTTGCCATTCCTCATAAGTTTACCACAACTGGCACTGCCATCGGCCACTCAGGGCCCAAAAAAGGCCATTTGCTCACCAGGAGGAAACCACAGGGACTCTCCAAGCGGGGACACGGGGGGCCAAATTCAGGATTGGATTGATTCGATCCCAGACTGAAAGAGCATGTATCATCAATGGGGAAGTGGTATCAGACAGCCCCAGTGCGTATGATAGATTTCTGCCTGACATGCATTTCTCCAGGAAGACCCACAGCTTGGATTGACTATGGAAACGCCAGTTGAGGATCCCCTGAAGAACAATAGCCATGTAATACCATTGTGTGTCCAGGACTCCCAATCCACCTGCATGTTTCAGGCCCCTTAGCACTCTCAGAGCTATTCTGGGTTTCTGTGCGTTCCACACAAACCTGGACAGCATACTAGACAATTGGGTAAAGAGGCCTCTGGGCAGGGGCACCGGTATCATCTGCAGGAAGAAAAGTATGCGTTGCAGAATGTTATTTTTTATGATACTCACCCTTCCTAGCCATGTAAAAGTGGTCTTAGTCCATTGTGAAAGGTCCCTCTTAACCACATTGAGTAGTAGAGGATAGTTGGCAGCATACAGGGTATCAAAACGATCTGTGAGCTGTATGCCCAAATACTGAAGGGAAGACTAAGCCCAGGTAACAGGGAGGGCAGCCTGCAGGCAGCTTGCCCAAGGAGATGGTCAATTGAATAGGCAGGATTTCTGACTTTGTGAAATTAATTTTGAAGTTGGAAAGAGACCCAAAATGTTCTCATCAGGTTAGGCAGCGAGATCAGGGGGTCTGAAAGATGAAACAGCGCATCATCCGCATATGCTGATAGCTTATGTTCGGTATTGCTAACCTTCAGACCCTTAATATCTGAGTTTTGTACGTACAGAGTGTAATAAAGGCTCCAGTACCAAGGAAGAAAGTGTCTCGTGCCATTCCTGTGTGAGAATCGGGAGGAAAGAACCCAATTTCCCGGAACCTGCGCACTAGGAGTGAAATATAAGGCCATAATTGATGTCAACATACTACGTGGTCTTAACCCCGGGGCCTCTAGCACCGCTCACAGGTAGACCAATCAACACGGTCTAATGCTTTTTCTGCATACGTTGATAAAATTTATATAATGCTGAGGATCCTGACAGTTACGGGCCAAGTGAATAAGTTGGATCGCTCCAATGGTTATCTTTACTTCCCTCCTTGTAATAAACCCTGTTTGGTCAGGGTGAATGATATGGGGCATAAGGTGTTTCAACCTGTTTGCTAAAATTTTTGCCATCATTTTAATGTCTACGTTAAGGAGGGATATGGGGCGATAACTTTGGGGCGACAGTAGGGTCCTTGCCTTCCTTTGGAAGTACTGAGATATGAGCAATCAGCACCTCTGGGGGAATAGTGTTGCCCCCAGTTATGGAGTTAACATAACTACACACAGGTTTCACCAAGATGGAGAGAAAAACCTTTTCATTTGAACTGTTCGTGTATATGCATGTATGTGATTATATATATATATATATATATATACACTACCGTTCAAAAGTTTGGGGTCACCCAAACAATTTTGTGTTTTCCATGAAAAGTCACACTTATTCACCACCATACGTTGTGAAATGAATAGAAAATAGAGTCAAGACATTGACAAGGTTAGAAATAATGATTTGTATTTGAAATAACATTGTTTTTACATCAAACTTTGCTTTCATCAAAGAATCCTCCTTTTGCAGCAATTACAGCATTGCACACCTTTGGCATTCTAGCTGTTAATTTATTGAGGTAAGCTGGAGAAATTGCACCCCACGCTTCTAGAAGCAGCTCCCACAAGTTGGATTGGTTGGATGGGCACTTCTGGCGTACCATACGGTCAAGCTGCTCCCACAACAGCTCAATGGGGTTCAGATCTGGTGACTGTGCTGGCCACTCCATTACCGATAGAATACCAGCTGCCTGCTTCTGCTGTAAATAGTTCTTGCACAATTTGGAGGTGTGTTTAGGGTCATTGTCCTGTTGTAGGATGAAATTGGCTCCAATCAAGCGCTGTCCACTGGGTATGGCATGGCGTTGCAAAATGGAGTGATAGCCTTCCTTATTCAGAATCCCTTTTACCCTGTACAAAGCTCCCACCTTACCAGCACCAAAGCAACCCCAGACCATCACATTACCTCCACCATGCTTAACAGATGGCGTCAGGCATTCTTCCAGCATCTTTTCATTTGTTCTGCGTCTCACAAACGTTCTTCTTTGTGATCCAAACACCTCAAACTTGGATTCATCCGTCCACAACACTTTTTTCCAGTCTTCCTCTGTCCAATGTCTGTGTTCTTTTGCCCATCTTAATCTTTTTCTTTTATTGGCCAGTCTCAGATATGGCTTTTTCTTTGCCACTCTGCCCTGAAGCCCAAAATCCCGCAGCCGCCTCTTCACTGTAGATGTTGACACTGGTGTTTTGCGGGTACTATTTAATGAAGATGCCAGTTGGGGACCTGTGAGACGTCTGTTTCTCAAACTAGAGACTCTAATGTGCTTATCTTCTTGCTTAGTTGTGCAACGCGGCCTCCCACTTCTTTTTCTACTCTGGTTAGAGCCTGTTTGTGCTGTCCTCTGAAGGGAGTAGTACACACCGTTGTAGGAAATCTTCAATTTCTTTGCAATTTCTCGCATGGAATAGCCTTCATTTCTAAGAACAAGAATAGACTGTCGAGTTTCAGATGAAAGTTCTCTTTTTCTGGCCATTTTGAGCGTTTAATTGACCCCACAAATGTGATGCTCCAGAAACTCAATCTGCTCACAGGAAGGTCAGTTTTGTAGCTTCTGGAAGGAGCTAGACTGTTTTTAGATGTGTGAACATGATTGCACAAGGGTTTTCTAATCATCAATTAGCCTTCTGAGCCAATGAGCAAACACATTGTACCATTAGAACACTGGAGTGATAGTTGCTGGAAATGGGCCTCTATACACCTATGTAGATATTGCACCAAAAACTAGACATTTGCAGTTAGAATAGTCATTTACCACATTAGCAATGTATAGAGTATATTTGTTTAAAGTTAGGACTAGTTTAAAGTTAGCTTCATTTAAAAGTACAGTGCTTTTCCTTCAAAAATAAGGACATTTCAATGTGACCCCAAACTTTTGAACGGTAGTGTATATATATATATATATATATATATATATATATATATATATATATATATATATATATATATATATATACTGTGTGTGTGTAGATGTGTATGTGTGTGTGTATATATATATATATATATATATATATATATATATATATATATATATATATATATATATATATATATATATAAAATGCGTGTATGTATGCGTATATATATATATATACATTTAGTGTGGACGGAAAGTATTCAGACCCCCTTAAATTTTTCACTTTGTTATATTGCAGCCATTTGCTAAAATCGTTTAAGTTCTATATTTCCTCATTAATGTACACACAGCACCCCATATTGACAGAAAAACACAGAATTGTTGACATTTTTGCAGATTTATTAAAAAAAGAAAAACTGAAATATCACATGGTCCTAAGTATTCAGACCCTTTGATGCGACACTCATATATTTAACTCAGGTGCTGTCCATTTCTTCTGATCATCCTTGAGATGGTTCTACACTTTCATTTGAGTCCAGCTGTGTTTGATTATACTGATTGGACTTGATTAGGAAAGCCGCACACCTGTCTATATAAGACCTTACAGCTCACAGTGCATGTCAGAGCAAATGAGAATCAGGAGGGCAAAGGAACTGCCTGAAGAGCTCAGAGACAGAATTGTGGCAGGGCACAGATCTGGCCAAGGTTACAAAAAAATTTCTGCTGCACTTAAGGTTCCTAAGAGCACAGTGGCCTCCATAAGCCTTAAATGGAAGATGTTTGGGACGACCAGAACCCTTCCTAGAGCTGGCCGTCCAGCCAAACTGAGCTGTCGGAGAAGAGCCTTGGTGAGAGAGGTAAAGAAGAACCCAAAGATCGCTGTGGCTGAGCTCTAGAGATGCAGTCGGGAGATGGGAGAAAGTTGTAGAAAGCCAACCATCACTGCAGCCCTCCACCAGTCGGGGCTTTATGGCAGAGTGCCCCGACGGAAGCCTCTCCTCAGTGCAAGACACATGAAAGCCCGCATAGAGTTTGCTAAAAAAAACACCTGAAGGACTCCAAGATGGTGAGAAATAAGATTCTTTGGTCTGATGAGACCGAGATATAATTTTTTGGCCTTAATTCTAAGCAGTATGTGTGGAGAAAACTAGGCACTGCTCATCACCTGTCCAATACAGTCCCAACAGTGAAGCATGGTGGCGGCAGCATCATGCTGTGGGGGTGTTTTTCAGCTGCAGGGACAGGACGGCTGGTTTCAATTGAGGGAAAGATGAATGCGGCCAAGTACAGGGATATCCTGGACGAATACCTTCTCCAGAGTGCTCAGGACCTCAGACTGGGTCGAAGGTTTACCTTCCAACAAGACAATGACCCTAAGCAAATAGCTAAAATAAGGAAGGAGTGGCTTCACAACAACTCCGTGACTGTTCTTGAATGGCCCAGCCAGAGCCCTGACTTAAACCCAATTGAGCATCTCTGGAGAGACCTAAAAATGGCTGTCCACCAACGTTTACCATCCAACCTGACAGAACTGGAGAGGATCTGCAAGGAGGAATGGCAGAGGACCCCCAAATCCAGGTGTGAAAAACTTGTCGCATCTTTCCCAAAAAGTCTCATGGCTGTATTAGATCAAAAGGGTGCTTCTACTAAATACTGAGCAAAGGGTCTGAATACTTAGGACCATGTGATATTTCAGTTTTTCTTTTTTAATCTGAAAAAATGTCAACAATTCTGTGTTTTTCTGTCAATATGGGGTGCTGTGTGTACATTAATGAGGAAAAAAATGAACCTAAATGATTTTAGCAAATGGCTGCAATATAACAGAGTGAAAAATTTAAGGGGGTCTGAATACTTTCCGTCCCCACTGTGTGTATATATGTATGTATGTGTGTTGCATTGAACTGCGCACATAAATGCATGAAGGGCAAGAATAATTGTATACCTGCACGTTTGGGTATGGTACCTGTGTACTTCCATACCTATGGAGTTGCATGGTGGTAGACCAACGTAGTTTTAGGCCTGCATCCTTGGGAGACTACGTATTAGGTTTTTGCTAATATAGTTGCTATAGATTTACCTGTAATTCCAGCTTAAATCACTCTAGAAGGGAGAGGCAGCCGGCGGAGGCGGGTCCCACCCCTTTCAGGTTCAGTGAAATGTGGGAGTTATTTTCCTTTCTCCAATCAGGAAGGGAAGTGAGATTGGCCTTAAGTAACATTTAAGGATCAGATTCGTCCCTAGCCATTTTTTTTCCCAGGGGCTGTTGTTTCTCACTCCTTGATTCATACTTCATACAGGGTGTAACACAGACAGTCCTGCCTGTCAGCCCACCCTTGTGTCCTTGGGACTTGCATTTGCCCTTGACTGTCCTTTGCAGAGGCCACCTTTTGAACCAGAGGCCACCTTTTTTAACTTTTTCCATTGACTCGGAAGGTGGCTTCTTTGGTTGCTATCACTTCAGCAAGTGGAGTGTCAGAGCTGGTGGCTCTTTTTTGTAAGGAGCCGTTCTTGGTCTTGCATCATTTGGGACTTTTGCTGGTGCCGCTTCTTCCCTTTCTTTGAGAGTGTCAAAAGTGTGGCTTCTTGTAAGCCCTTTTGAGCCGAGTTCCATCCTCTGGGGAGGTGGTTGATGATTGTGGAGTCCTTTGGATCATCCAACAGTTTTTTTTTTTGTTTTTTTTTTAAATTCTGGTTATAGGATCATTCATTCCATTCTTCAGCAGTAAATATAGCACTATTATGCAAATGCCCAACTGCTCCTAAACGTCCGTTTTACCAGTAGCAGTGTACATGAGGCCTAAATCCTTCTCTGGTGGCAGCTTTCTGTGATGTCTCCCTCCTTTCTAGGGCATTGCTTTAGGACATCCCAAATAGTTATGAATATAACCGGTTCTGTGTCCTGTGATGTACGATAAAGAAAATTGGATTTTTCCTACATCTTAAATTGTTTTCTTCGAGTACATCACAGGACACCAAGGTCCCTCCCCTCTTTTTGTGAATTTATTGCTTGTTACAAAACTGAAGTACTTCCTTTATAGGAGGGGTTATATAGGGGAGGACTTCCTGTTTGATCTACCAGTGTCCATTTACCTATAGGTGGCGTATAACCCAAATAGTTATGAATATACCGTATGTATTTGTCCTGTGATGCACTCCAAGAAAAGGATTTTACAAGTAAGACGTAGGAAAAATCCAAATTTTTCCTCTGGGCTGGAAGTAGTTAATTAGGAACTGGGCCACTGGTTGGAGGGAGGCCTGTGTTCAGTAAATACCTCACAACAGTCAGTGAGCAGGTATAAAAAAAAGTTTTTAGTGCAGTCAAATTTTTTATTTTTCCTATAATTTATTACTTAATCACTGCTGCAACACTACCACTGCAGTACCTTTGGTTAGGGGTGTCTTAGTAAAAATGCCTTTTTACTGCCTGGGAGCTGGTTGGTATCTTTTTTTTTGGTGCGCATAGCTTATGTGTTGTGTTAGTCACTGCTGCACACTTGGTACTCTGTGTCACCTGTTAGCCAAATATTGGACACAAAACAAGGTCTGATCTTTTTACCAGTGCTTGACCTGATCAGTCATAGTGCTTTTTGAGCATGCACTAGTTGTCATGTAAAATATCAGTGTATTCTTACAGTCGAGTAGTTCCTCATTTGTGTAGATGGAGTAATCTGTTTTGTTTGTGGCGTAGAAGAAGGCCTTAGAGTCAGCCTTCACTACACAGAATGGTAACTGAGCAATGTGTTTGCAGACGACCTCCTGACAAAGTGGGCTACCCTTTGGATTGTGGACCCACCTGCTTGGAAGCTAGACAAGACAACAGTCATTCTAGAGAAAAAGGTCCTTCCTTTATGGAATCGACTAATGGGCAAAAGCAGTCAGTATTATGATTCTTATCCTGTCTGTTTTCCAGTTAAAGCCAGTTTTGGCTTTAGCCTTGCTGTCCTAGACAATTTGTGGCAGGCTAGGGTTTTGAACTAGTCATGAAATGGTCTCCTTTGGGCCAGATTGATCTGATAGGTTAGATGGTACTTAAGCGTTTTGGGGCTTTAGGAGCAAGACCTCCAAGAAGACCATGGCTAATCTTACCTTTTTGAGAATTCACCTTTTTGGCACAATTCTGTATAAGATCATAAAGAACATTATTGGGAGCAAGAGTAGGTTTTTACCCCCATACTGTAAGCATAAGGATGTCAAATGGAAGCTTATGCATTTTGTTAGTACATATTGCGTTTTAAATGCAAAATATGCAACACAAGATTTTTGTGTTGTGTGTGTGTTTTTTTTTTTTTTTTTTACCTGTGATTTTTTTTTTTTTTTTTTTTTATTTCCCCCCTGCCTAGGGGGTGCGGTGGTTTCCTCCTTTGATCTTTATCAGGAGATTGTGCTTCCTCTGTTTTCTTTTCCTATCGATCAAAGGCTATTTCTCTTAGTGAACTCAGAGAAAATAATGTTACAACAATTCTATTTATGGTGTGTTTCTTTTTTCCTTTAGATCTAGAAAAAGAGAGAATAAGACGTATACGTGCTGAACGTATAAAATCCAGAGCCAGAGAAAGACAAGAACAAATACATCAAAAGGAGGAAGTCAAGAAGATTGCTGAAGTTGAAAGACTTAAAAAAAGAGAAGAGCGAGAAAGCATTAAGTTAGAAAGAGACAAGGTAATTGTTCTGCTGAGGCTGGGACAATTATATCTGATGTCATGTAGGCCAATTATTTTGGCTTGGCTATGTGCATTTTTATGAAATTAATTTCACCACAAAATATCGGCTTCCAACAAAAGTTGTTTTATTTAAAAAAACATAATTTTGTTATACTCTTACTTTGTAATGTGAAGCAATTGCCTGGGCAAATAGAGAGGGTGAATCTTCATAGCAGTGTCGCACAGCAAAAACCAGACAGGGGCTTGTTACTCTTCCTTACTCTCTTAACTTTAAGGTGTCTATTTATGAAAGTGCGGTAAAATACCGCTTTTCAGTTCTCAGGCATTCTCAGAGGAGATCGCTCTCCTCTGAGTGCCTGTTTATGAAAGTGTGTAGATCGCTTCTCATGTTGAGTTGAGGAGCGATCTACAAACGCCAGGAACTCCTGAGAACGGCTCCTCTCACTGTAATCTCGCGTGATATAGCGGGATAACAGTATGAGGAACCATAAAATACAAAAGTTTAACACGAATCAGCACACATTATTCCCCAACATATTAATAAAATAATAGTTAAATTCCCCCTACACAATATACATTAACCTAATTATAAAAAAACATTGTTTTTATCAATATTTAAAGATCATGCATGTCCCTATTTAAATGTGAATGGTGTATAGTAAATGAATTTAATGCACATATGTAATGCAGCTATACACCATTCATATAAATGCAAAATACATTTATAATCATTAAAAAATAATTTTAATAAAGTATATAAGTATAAATATTTATTAATAAATTAAAATAAAATATATTTCATAATTGATAAACATAAAAATTGATAAACTGGTGCAATGCGAGAACACTGCGAATCCACTGCGTGTTCCCGCATCGCACCGACTCGCATATCAGTTCACACTGCCATATGCGAATCGCTGGGGAGTGTCAATACATTAACGACACCCCCATTTCAACTTGCATATCGCACTGCGAACTGACAGTCCGGACATGAATCGGATCGCATATGTGTGAACACACATGCGATCCGATTCTGGTCCGAACAGAAAAAAGGGTCCTGTGCGTGTTTGCGCCGAATGCGGTGCGATATCAGCCATACTATCTGTACAGCTGATATCGCACCGCACAGACATCGCATGTAATGTGAATGGCAGTGTGCTGCGAATTACATGCGATGCCTGTGCGATGTCCGGCATCGCACAAGTGTGAACTGGGCCTAAAAGTTAACACCCCCAAATGAGTTCGCATATCGCAGTGCGATCTGCAAACTCGGACAGTAATCGAATCGCATGGGTGTGAACACCCATGCGATCCGATTCTGCTGTGGACCAAAAAAAGGGTCCTGTATGAGTTTGGTCCGAGTGCAATGCAAATTTAGCAATACTATCTGTATGGCTGAAATCGCATCGCACAGAGATCGGATGTGATTTTGCACTGCAGTGTGGTGCGAATCACATCCGATCTCGCACACCGCAGCAGTGGGAACTGGCCCTAAATAATGTTGCATTTGCACCAAAATGGTACAGGACCCTTTATTTGGTCCGCACTGGAATCGGATCGCATGAGTGTGAACACCCATGCGATCCAATTCCTGCACCATTACATAGTTCGCACTGCGATCTGTGAAATGATCTGGGGGTGTCATTAACTTTACATTGACACCCGCAGTGGTGTGCAGATGTCAATGTAGGTGCGATGTGAAAACCCCCACAGGAATCGCGCTGGTTCACGCATCGCACAAGTGTGAACCCAGTCAGAGACGTGAGCATCTAAAAAAAAAAATATATATATATCTATATAGATATATATCTATATCTATATCTATATATATATATAAAAAATAGATCTATCTATATAGATATATCTATAGATAGATATAGTCTATATATATATCAATAAAAAAAAATACACACACACACTATAAATTCCTATCCTGCTGGTTTTGGGGTGTGTAATGGTGGGGAAGATGTGCTCTGACTGTTTGGTGAAAGAAAGAAGTCAAAAGACTTCTTGCTTTCTCCAGAATACTCAGCCAGTTTCATGCTTCTCACTCTGATTCTCCACTTCTGAAATGGTGAATCAGAAAGTGAGAATTCTGTCACAGATCGCCAGTGAGGTGCTAAGATCGCACCTTCATAAACTGGCCGTTTCTGTGAAGTCAGTTACAAATTCTCACTGTGCTGAGATAATCAGCAGAGAACATGTTCTCTGCTGATTATCTCAGTTTCATAAACTGGTAATGAGCTGAGATCAGCGGTGAGACTCGGGATCGCCGCTGATCTCAGTTTCATAAAAGGACACCTAAAAACACTTTGGCATTATTTACGAAGGTGAATATTGTGTTATATCGTATTGATTTTGTTTTTTTTTTTTACTTTTAAATAGAGCAAGGGAGGGTTATAACCACTGTAAGGTTTATTTTTGACGTGTCCCATTGGGCAGATTTCCCTTCACTTCCTGTCCCATAGCCCAAACAGGAAGTTAGAGAAGTAGTCACCAAAACTAGCATCCCCTTTGGGAAATATCCCCACTATTCCTGTTCTGGGGACAACCCAAAACGTGATATTTTTGTTTACTTTCACTTTCTTTGGCAATAGTAAACAGGACTAATAGAGCGGGTGAATCTCCCTAATGGGGGCACAGATAGCGGTACAAATCTGACAGGGGTTCTAATCTCTCTCTCTCTCTCTCTCTCTCTCTCTCTCTCTCTCTCTCTCTCTCTCTCTCTCTCTCTCTCTCTCTCTCTCTCTCTCTCTCTCTCCCTCCACTCTGTCCAAAACGAAAAAAAAAGTTTTTTTGCACTTAGTTCTACTTTAAGCAGTTGCTCATGGTGACAGTTGCGATTCATAATTGCTCTATAAGTTGAAAGGTGAAACCTGATTGATTCAATAAATTTAATTATGTGTTCTTTCTGGTTTTTTTTTTTCTCCAGTTTTAATACATCAGACCCCTTAAAAACAGAGTTAAAATTAAATCTAAAATACTTCTAATTTGCATATTGGTATTAAACCTAGAGAGAGTTGGGTGGGTTGGGCTGTGAGAATAGATGAGGAAAGATATAAGAAAAGCATTTGTGCTATTTATTAGCAGCTGCCTATATTTGTTGTTTAGGCATCTATATACAGTGTCTTTGGCCTGTCTTTGGATATTCCATACTGGTGTTTTTTTTTTTTTTTCTTTTTACATTTTTCTTATTTTAAATCCATATCCAGCTTTTTAATTAAACCAGACATTTTGAGTAAATATTTCACATACACCTTCAGTCTCCTTGGGGTTTATAGCGGCAACCTCCAGTGTACTCGGGTCTTGAAAATGTAATTTGTGTTTAAAATTCATTAAAATAAGTATCAATTATACATCACACCAGATACATAATGCTGTTGTGTTATAGACCTTGGTTCGTGCATTGTTTGTTTTTACTTGCTTGACTACCCACTCAAGTTTAAAGTGACACTAAATGCAATTATTTTTTTAATATCAATTGTTCTAAAATTCTAAATAAAAACTCTGCGCTTAGTGTAACAAATTGTACTTAAATCTTAAAAGGACAGCAGCATTGAATAATTGCCAAATTACAGCAGCTAGATGAAAATAGATTAAAATAGTTGCACTGTCCCTTTTTAAAAGTCAACCAAAAAAGATTGTGAATGATTGAACCACCATAAAACCTTAATCTAAGTGCAACAAATATGTGAAATTAAAGTGTTGCCCAATAACTGTTCCACCTTTTTTTTATATAAATTTCAAGTGACTTAAATAAAACACAAAGGGGGGTGAAGATGTGATAATCAAACTGTACTGACTGAACTCATGGTTGAGACATGAAAGGGTATGAGAACTACACTGGTAGACTATATCTACTTTATCTTTTCCTTTAGTTACTTGTTAGGTTAATTCAATACGACTCAATAATAGAGACACCGAACGGTGTAAGTTTGTACTTTAATGCATAAGGGAATGTTCCATGCTTTATGTTCATTTTTTCTTTCTCTTTTTGGACACATTACTGTACACTGTATGTTTTATTTTATGTACTGTGCAAGACAAAAATAAAATGTTTCTGATTTAAAAAAAAAATAAAACCTAAAACAAATAGAAAGTGCAGCCACTATAAAGTCCACATATCCTGTGACCAAAAAACAACTGCACCATCTCTTTGAACAATAGCAATATCTCAATGATAATAAAGATGAAAGTGTTACTAAAGGAATTTTTTATTTTTTTATTAAAATAATAAACATGTTATACTTACCTGCTCTTTTTAAAAGTTTTGCACAGAGCAGCCGGTATCCTCCTCATCAGCGATCTTTGCTGCTCCACTTCTTCATGTGCCTTCATAGCAAGCCGCTTGCTATGGTGGTGGTGGTGGGGGGACACAGTGCATGCTCGCTCCCGAGCAGTGTGCGTCTATGGAACTGTGCTTCATTGACACACTTACAATGGGGATTAGCCCCACCCCCTGCTTCCTCCCCACTGTATTTGATTGACAGCAGCAGGAGCTAATGGCTTCTGCTGCTGCCTGTGTAGGTGTGAAGAGGAAGAGAGGGGAGAAGAGATGCAGCCATGGACAGTGCTGGATCTCTTTTCCCCTTCACAAAGGGAAGAGGATGGACAGTAAGCTATAAAACATTTCTTACCTTTAATGCAGGGTATGCATTAAGGTAAATGTTTTGGCTTTAGAACCACTTTAAATGTATAAAAACAACATTAGTGAAAATAAATGCAGTAAACTTATCTGAAACATTTAAAAGCATAGTCCATGTGTTGAGAGAAAATCAAGTGTTAATAATGTCCAATCGTCATCCTCCTTCATAGCAAGGAAGGAATTCTCAATGCTGTGCTATTGTATTCTAGCTGCGGGACTCCTCTGGCCGAATACACTGATCAGGGCTGCCGCTGCTGATTGAATGAAATTATTAGATTAACTTCGGTTGAGCAGGAATGGCCATAGATGTGTTAAAATTTGTCTGTTCCCTGCTGAACCGGCCGAATTTCGATCCATTTATGACCAGTCTAACTCAGGATAAGTTCCAGTGCAGATGAATATAGTGAATCATTTTTGTTGGTCTATATTTTAGGAGAGGGAGAAAATACGTGAAGAGAAACGAAAATACGCAGAACGCTTAAAAATGTGGAGTAAACGACGGGAGGATATGGAGTGTGATGACCTTAAGGTCAGTATGTTACTGGAAGTGCTAGACTGCTTGTTGCATGGGTAAATAAAACAGGGAATATGTACTGGTTTTGTATTTTTTTTTTTTTTTTAATTCTGATTGGAATAAAAAGTTTTTTTTAATAATATGAAATATAGCATGTGAATATCATCACATAGTCTTTAATCCAGCCAGCTGGTAAGGCTATTTTTTTTTGCTCTCTCCTACCACCTGCTGAAAATTGCCTATTGTTTACAGAAATTGAAGTGACATCTTCACTCAGAACTAGATGAGTTAATACAATTATATAGAAAGTAAATCAGCGCGATAGTGCTAAATATAATTCAGCGGCTGAACAACCGGGTCAAAAATCAAATCCCTAAAGCAATATTATAAACAGATGGTGCAGCGCTAATAGGAGACAGATTAGTATATAATCAATATATACAGAGCACAGTAATGATCAAATATCTCAAAGTTCATAAAAACGTAGAAAAGTCCATAGATGATCCAATACTCGTGTATGATCAAACAGCATGCTGAAAAGGGTGACAAATCGATGAGCCCACCACCAATATTCAGAATGGCCTCTCACCTGATGAAATGGACCCTTTAATTACAGAGGGTCATTAAAGGCATTCCCTTAGGGTCAGTTGGATATAAACGATTCAGCATACACTGACTTCCGTCAGAACACTGGGTCAGGATACTCGGACAATGCAGTGCATATGAAATAAAAAATGGCAAAAAATAGTGCTCTCTGTATCGATAACCATTTAATGTGAAAAGAGGTTAAAATACAACACTTACAGACGGAGCACTCAACCAGTGCTAGTATACAAGCTCAAACGGTAAATGCGAAGCAGTGAGGATGCGCGATGGCCGCGGGAGATGTCACGACGTATCCTCGTTCTGGACGCAGCAGAATGAAGAAGTCCCCGCCCACTGGGACGCAACGCATCCAGAACGAGGATACGTCGTGACGTCACCCGCAGCCATTGCGCATCCTCACTGCTTCGCATTTACCGTTCGAGCTTGTATACTAGCACTGGTTGAGTGCTCCGTCTGTAAGTGTTGTATTTTAACCTCTTTTCACATTAAATGGTTATCGATACAGAGAGCACTATTTTTTGCCATTTTTTATTTCATATGCACTGCATTGTTCGAGTATCCTGACCCAGTGTTCTGACGGAAGTCTGTGTATGCTGAATCGTTTATATCCAACTGACCCTAAGGGAATGCCTTTAATGACACTCTGTAATTAAAGGGTCCATTTCATCAGGTGAGAGGCCATTCTGAATATTGGTGGTGGGCTCATCGATTTGTCACCCTTTTCAGCATGCTGTTTGATCATACACGAGTATTGGATCATCTATGGACTTTTCTACGTTTTTATGAACTTTGAGATATTTGATCATTACTGTACTCTGTATATATTGATTATATACTAATCTGTCTCCTATTAGCGCTGCACCATCTGTACAAGTACAAATACAATTACTCATCTCTTATTAGACATTGCAAGCTTCATTGAGAGATGTGTCTGAAACAGTGCTATTTCTGCTTTTCTGTCTCTTTAGCTAACCCATTGTGATCTGGGAATCCTTTTGTTATACATTTAATATGTATTTGTAAAACTGTAAAGCCGGCCATACATCAAAAGTTCAGTAGGGACTGGCCCAATTTCCATCCTTGTATTGGCAGGCTGGTTGTACACAAGTCAAGCTATCAATTTGACTTGTGTGAAACCAGCCTGTCAGGTTTTTTTCTCAAATGTTCAGTGCCATTCGCTAAAGCCAGCAATGCCAATCTTTGTATTCTGACAGCGAGGAAGGCTTCCAGCTGTCACAAATCAATACCAAAGTGGGAAGGCGTCTCCCATCCACATCGAAAGTGTGGATGGTGGGTATCAGATCATTTTTTTATTTTTTTTTAGTTTAACCCACTGGTTAAAAAAAAAAAAAAAAAAAAAAAAAAGTAAATGTTTGGGTTGGCTAAATTTCACTTGTCTTTTTCTCACCCTACATGCTTGTTCTGTTCAGATGGGCTTTTCAAGGTTCAGTTCGAGATAGTCCAGCCTTGCTTCTGCTGTACTATCTTTTGAGATTTCATCATTTCTGTGGGAGTCCCATGCCAAAGGTGTATCCAGTATTAAATGTTTATAGTATAAATTAGATTTTAAATACATGGCAAAAAAAGTCACCTATTGTGCCGAGACTCCTTTTGTCATTTATTAAATGTGTATTTCTAAAATATAAATTGTATATGGATAGTGAAAAACAGTTAAAACTTCAGTTTACAAAGTAAATTTAAAGCTGTACTCCAGGAAATCCCTAATTAGACTGATAAAATACATATAAGGACGTTTTTACCTGTCCAATTATATGTATTTCTGTTTATCCAGTCCTGGAATTTTTACAGCTGTGCCAGATATCCCTGACTGGTGGGAAGGGAGGCAGGGTTTTTTCTCAGCTGTAGTATAGTAATACATATAGGTCACCCCCACCCTGTGACTGGAAAATGAAGGGTAAGGGCTGAGTGAAATAGCAGACAGATGAGCTAATCTTTAACTCTGCCCTCTCCTTCCATCAGCATTCTCTTTGCACTGCAGCACAACTATTTCCTTGTGCTGGTTCTTCATCTCTTAGTTTGAGCTCTGCTAGACAGGGACTGCAAGAGTCTGGTACCAAGTCAAATTCCGGTACTTTATATGGCTTGCCTTTTAAAAAATGAATACATTTTTTGAATGTATTAACTAATACAGGGCTGCATGTATTTTGTCTTTATATCTGCCTGCAGTTCAGCTTTATCCACTTGCCTACTGGACACTTTTACCCCCTTCCTGCCCAGGCCAATTTTCACATTTCAGTGCTGTCACACTTTGAATGACTTGCACGGTCATGCAGCACTTACCCAAACGAAATTTGTACCTTTTTTTTTTAGATCGAACTTTCTTTTGGTGGTATTTGATCACCACTGGGTTTTATATTTTCTGCTAAACAAATAAAAAAGAACAACAATTTTGAAAATAAATAGTTTTTTCTTAGTTTCTGTTATAAAACTTTGTAAATAAATGTTTTCTCCTTCACTGATGTGCGCTGATGCAGCTGCACTTTTAGGTGGCACTGTTGGGGCTGCACGGATTATCCCTGTAGACTGCCAATATAACCGGCAAATCCTGTTTACACAGTGATCAGCTGTGATTGGACACAGCTGATCACGTGGTAAAGAGCCGCTGTGATTGGCTCTTTACCATGATCTGTGATCAGCTGTGTCCCAAGGACACAGCGATCATAGATACCTGTGGATACGCAAGAAGCGTAATCACGTGAGGACACCATTAGCTGCCCTCCCTGCAATGTGCCTCTGCGCTGTAGCCGCCATTCGGCTATAGCACGGTCGTGAAGAAGTTAAAGTTGGCCTACAGTGATTTTGTGTTTTTTTTTTTTTTTTTTTTTTGTTTTATTTGTTTAATATGGTAATTGTGTAAAAATTTCAGTTTGGTAGGTATTGGTTATTTTGGAGCTTTTACTAAACAATAATAATGATGTCTATTTTAGGAGCTTCCTGCAGCCACGCCTGTAAAAACCAGACTTCCCCCTGAGTGCTTTGGGGATGCTCTTATGGTTTCAGAGTTCCTTCATGCGTTTGGGGACCTGTTTGACCTTAAGGATGAGTTTCCAGAGGGAATGTCCTTTGGTATGTGTGTGTCTTTTTTTATTTATTTTTATTTCTGCTATAAAATGCTCACACTGTATAAATGTGTGGGCTTCATTTTCCAGCAGTGTTTGATGTCATACCCATGTGTGTATATATATATATATATGTATGTATGTATGTATGTGTGTGTGTATGTATATGTGTATATATATATATATATATATATATATATATATATATATATATATATATATATATATATATATATAATATAATAATTACAAATTTTTAATTTTTTTCAGACATGCTTGAAGATGCTTTGGTTGGCAGTGACCCAGAAGGCCCACTGTGTGAACTGCTTTTCTTTTTCTTAAGTGCGATTTTCCAGGCCATGTGTGAAGAAGAGGAAGAAGCGGCAAAAGATCAGATAACAGAGGCTGAAGCCAAAAGTTGGTTTTCCTTTTTAAAATAAAAATTTATTTTAGGGCTATACAATTGATTGTGTAGCTTTCAAACTGCGTATGATGAATTGATGCCATGGAGAAACTTCATTTTTATTTAAAGAGATGAGACTGGTTGGAAAGTATTTTTTTTATTTTTTTTTATTTGTTTTTCTCTTTACCTGTGGTGCATCAGAAGCTAATTGAAATGATTTAGTGCCTGGCTTCTCGCTAGCGCAAAAAAAAAACGTAGATGTACCAAATCAGATGTACTGTATCTGTTGCTTATACAGGGAAAAGTGACAGTGTCTCTACATGGGCCACTCTTTTGGCTGTCTGAGCAGCTAGCGCTGAAATCGGTAGTGTTGGCAACCATGGGTAGTGTCATCTTCACGATTATGTGGTGGTAACCCTAGTGATTGGTTGCCAGGCCTGAACACTATCACAGGAGAGGATGTTACATGCTCTCCCATACAACAAGATTTGGTGAAGGATAGCAGGCAAGATGAGTTAGCAGGGGGGGTTATTCCAGCTAGTCTCACTGCAAGAAAAGGCAAAATACCTGTATCCTTTGCTCAGTTCACATGACCAGCAGACCATACTTTTTTTTCAGTGTGGCACAGTGTAAGGCAGACCACTGCTTTGCATGACACAGCTTAATGAAATGTCTCTGTGTGACACTTCAGCTTTTTTTTTTTTATGCTTTTTATTGAAAATTTTCAACTTTTACAAAGCACATAAAAGTAAGAAAAGAGGGAGAAAAAAAGTATACATAGAATATCCGTGACATTTCAATAAAGTTGGCTTTTGAAATATATATTTGAACAGTGTGATGTTCCACAATCGGTGCACCTGCAGTGATCTTACTGAATCACACCGCACACCAGCCCTAAGGGCCTTGTTCACACCAGCAGACACACATTATGTTGAATGTGTTTTTATTAGGTTTTAAACAGTATCAGACAATATAGAATATAAACATGAGTGCGTCAGCTCAATTTCAGTAGATGGACAAGTATACATTAAAATCATATTAGGTAAATTATCACATGTATATGATAAGACATAGGACACTAAGGCATGGTAAAAGGAGCATAGTAACTGCAGAGAAATTAAATTAACCAGTAGACCATCAGGAGCCGAGTTGTAACAACAAAAATTCTCCACAAATACGGCATGAAAATGTAATGGTGCTACAGTTAGAATAACCATAACCTCATGTTCATAAAAGTGAAAGAAGGTTAGAGGGGACAGCGAGAAAAAAAACAAAAAGGGGGGGGGGTTGGAAGAGGGATAAGGGAGAGTAAAGGAAGGATAAAGCTAAAATGAGGGAGGGAAGGGGAGGAGGTAGCAATCTATAAATGGGAGGGCCCCGGAGAGGCATTATTGAATCTATCTGCTACAAGAACGTCAAAATCAGAGGAAAACCGGAAGTGCAAACATACGGTCCACATAATGGTGTGGGATTCACTCTTATTAGCATCCCATGGTATCACCTGTCCACTTCACTAGCCCAGTCCGCCAAAGAAGGGACCGCAGATTGGTGCCAGGATCTAGTGATAACAGAACTAACAGCGTTCAGAAAATGACAAACTAAGCTCTTCTTTATTTGCTTATGGGAGCCTGGCAACATAGATAATATAGTTATGCGAGGTTCGTTTGGAAATTTGTCCCCAACTAATTTGTCATAGAGATGGAGAATTTTATCCCAGATTGGGGTAATTCGCAGGCATGTACCCCATATGTGTGTCATGGTGCCAGGGGCATCTCCAGCACGTGTCTGGTACTTTAGTAACAATCTTATGTAAAATAGTAGGGCATCAATACCACCTAGACACAATTTGGTAATTTCTTTGGTGGGCATTGGATGAAATAGACAGTTTAAAGGACATTGTCAGTGTTTTGCTCCATTCCATAACATCAGGGGATATGTTAATTTCCTGTTCCCATTCTGAAATGAATGGTGGTGGATCTGGGTATGAGACATGAACCAAAATCTGATAGATTTGGGATAGCGAGTGCTGCGGTCTGCCAGACTGGGATAACAATGACAAAGGCTGTCTGTGGTCTATTCAATTCGTCAATGTCCGATAATTTGTTCAGAAAGTGTGTCAATTGAGCATGTTCAAGCCAGAAGGGTTATGGCAGGTGGAAAGTATGCGGGATAAGGGAAGGAGTTTTCCAGCAGTTTTCTATGCATTAAGGTGAAAAACCTTTTGTGCTGCAGCAGAACCCACCCCCCCCCCCCCCACCTTTGCTCACCTGAGCCCGATCGTTCCAGCGAGGGGGACGAGCACAGCAGCTCCAGCCACTGTCTCGAGTCCTCATTGGATAGATTGATAGCAACAGGAGCCATTGGCTCCCACTGCGGTCAATCAAATCCAGTAACACGGGGGGCGAGTCCGAGTTCTGCTGTCTGTGTCAATGGACACAGCAGCAGGATTTGGGATCGCGCCCGCACGAGTGCCCCCATGGAAAGCATCTCTCTGTGGGGGCACTCGAAGAAGAGGAGCCAGGAACGCCGCGGGGGGACCCCAGAAAAGGAGGATCAGGGCCACTGTGCAGAACCCTTGCACAGAGGAGGTAAGTATAACTTGTTTGATATTTAAAATAAAAAAAACAAAGCTTTACAATCACTTTAACTGACATTTGTGTGGCTGTGCAACACTGTACCAAAATAAAATTTGACATTTTTTTTACCCACAAATAAAGCTTTCTTTTGGTGGTATTTGATCACCACTTTTTTTTTGCGCTATAAACTTTTAAACAAAAATTTGATCAAAAAAACAATATTTTTTACTGCTATAAAGCACATCCAAATTTAAAAAAATCTAATTTCTTAATAAATTTAGGCCAATATGTATTCTGCTACGTTTTTTGAAAAAAAACAAAAAAAAACCCAATAAGTGTATATTGATTGGTTTACGCTAACTTTATAGCGTCTACAAACTATAGGCTATATTTATGGAAGTTTTATTTCATTTTTTTTTTTTTTTTTTTTACTGGTTATGGCAGTGATCGGTGCGGGACTGTGATATTGCGGCAGACTCGGAACATTAATACTTTTGACACTGCGGGAACCAGTGACACTAATACAGTGATCAGTGCTAAAAAATATACACCGTCACTGTACTAAAGACACTGGCTTGGAAGGAGTTAAACATCTAGGGCGATCAAAGGGTTAACTATGTGTCTAGCCAGTGTTTTGTGTACACAGTGTGGTGCTTTCACTAGGGGAAGATATTGATTCTAGTCTCTGCTAGACACAGGATCGCCCCCCCCCCCCCCCCCGTCAGAGCTGAGATGAGCATGGTTTAATTAGGCATATCTGTCTGATTGGCGGGTGCTGGAGGACATCAAGCCCCCCCCCCCCCCCCCCCCCCCCGGGACCCACAGATCAGCATCTGTTGTAAATTATTACGGCAAGTGGTT
Organism: Lithobates septentrionalis; assembly: GCA_037952835.1. NCBI lineage: Eukaryota > Metazoa > Chordata > Amphibia > Anura > Ranidae > Lithobates > Lithobates septentrionalis. The sequence goes on along the minus strand of JBBDGP010000232.1, from coordinate 300,312 downwards.
TAACATGTTTGGATAACAGTGAAATGAATTGATTAGTTTTACAATGCTTATAATTTTGTTTTACAGGATTGAAAGAAGCTTTAGGTGAAGGTACAGACTCTGCAAATTATGCCCTCTTTGCTGTAGCCTCTTTGGCAGCAGCTTGGCCACAGTTAAATCACGGTATGATTTTATTTGTATTTATGGGTGTATGAGTGAGATGATTACATTTTGAAAACCCTGCTGGTGTTTGGAAGTGGCGTGTAATTAGTGAGCATGATGAACTTTGATTGCACATGTTACCTGAGTTTGCATGGCATTGAAACTCAGAACAAAGTTCTGTGAAGCCTTGTTTGTCTATTCAATTGAATTCAGAGTTTTTAAAGTTGAGAAGTACAGTGCATCCGGAAAGTATTCGCAGCTCTTCACTTTTTTCACATTGTTATGTTACAGCCTTATTACAAAATGGATTCATTTAATTATTTCCCCCAAAAATCTACAAGCAATACCCCATGACAGCGTGAAAGAAGTTTGTTTGAAATCTTTGCAAATTTTTTTAAAGATAAACCAAAAAATGACATATACATAAGTATTCACAGCCTTTGCCATGACACTCAAAGTTGAGCTCAGTTGCATCCTGTTGTGCGTTTCCGGCACCACATTCTAGTGTGAATGAGCCCTTTTAGGCTCTATAAGCAAAGGTCTTCTTTCAGCAAAGATGAAGAGCAGCAGAATACAACGCTTAACATGTTGAAAGGCAGGGCTTGGGTATGTAGTTGATTATCTGTTGTCTGTTTTCTTGCAGGCTGCAGTCTGAAGGAGCTAAATCTAGATAGCTGCACTCTTTCAGAGATTCTTCGTCTTCATATTTTGTCTTCAGGAGCTGACTCAAACTCAGCCAGTGCCAAATATCGATATCAAAAACAGGGAGGCTTTGTAGCCACGGATGATGCTTGTATGGAGCTTCGTCTCAATCACCCTGCAATCCTGAAGAAATTGACTACTACTTCTGTATATTCCTTGTCCCCTGGTAAGAAAAGCCAATTCGGACACCATATGAATGTAAAAATCCTGCCCAGCAAATGTTTTACTATAACATGTATATCATTAACCACATACAGAGATGAAGAAATCGCTTGTTTAAACTTATGAAATTCCTTTAAAGGAAACTTGTCAAGTTCATTAGCTTTCTAACCAAATAACCAGACATAAAAAATGTGCAAGCGGATACCTCCCTTATTAGCCAAATTCTTTCTGAAAGAAACTTTCACTAGAGCAGAATGGAATGATCAATCCCAGCAAATATCATACCTCTGTACCATGTTGCTCTGTTGTCTGCAGATCCTCTGATATTCTGGGTTTAGTTGGGGCTTTGTACCATGTGACACTCTGTATATCCTTCTGATAGACTTTGTCCCTTCCACAGCCACTTCCTGCAGCAGCTGGAATATGTACACTTCCCTTTGTAGTCTTTCAGACTCTGCAAATGATGTAACTTCCTTCACAGCTCTGATGGTGGGTGGGATTGAATACATCTCAATGAGCATTTAATCCCGCCCAGCCACACTTACAGGAAGAGTCCAAACCTCCCAAGTCTCGCCTCACAGATCACAACATTATTCAATAAGGAAACCCTTTCATATAGTATACACAGCCTGCTGTGAAAGCTAGCTGTGCTGCTGCTAGGCAGGATTGAACGGATCACAATTAGTATTCAATCCTGCCCAGTAAAATATGCTGACCATTGTGAACAGGGAGAGACCCACCCCTCAGATCCTGCCCTCCCAGAGCCTTGCTCTCTGTGAAGTGATTAATTTACATATAAAGGAAACACCTTCATAATAACCTCCTATAGCCCTTCTTCTGTAGTCTTGCAGTAAGCCATTATTCTTTGGCATGCTGCAAGAAACAAACGACACAGGGGGAGGTATGAAACCTTTCACCACCCACATGAAGGTGACAGTAACCCTAGGACCCACCCACATCAACTCCCAGAACTGGTACAAGTGACTCCCATAGCCCGTCCTGAAACTACAGAGGCTCAAAGGATAATGGGTCATGTAGTATCAGGGCTGGAAAAGGAAGCAAATAGGAAGTTAGAGAACTTAGAAATTCAGCCAGGAGGAGGACGTGACATCAGACACAGAATCCTGCTGTATACAGCTAATGGAAGTAAGTTATACACAAAGTGACAGCGGGGTTGTGACTCATTTACATGCACAATGCATCTTTTGTTTTGAGGACACAAAGCTAGAGTTTTACTTTAAACACTTGATCCTGGGAGCACTCTAAAGTGAAACCTCAATTTCCTAAACGTCTTTCAGCACAGCACCTGAGAGAGTGGCTCTTCCCACTTTGCAACAGGAAACACCACTTCCACCAAAGTTTATAAGGAGGCTTCTCCCCACTGGGATGTTTTTTGTATTTTTTTTTGTCGATTTTGGCAAGCTAAGAACTCTGACAAGGCAGTTAAAAAATAGCGTCCTTCATGTAAAACTTACCTGAAGGATGGAAGAAGACTTTGTGTCAAACGTTCATTGACTCCTTGGTTAAGGAAGAAGCTTCTTCTGCATGCAGCAATTTATTCTTAAGAAAGCGCTGGATGCTACCATTTTAATCTCTTCGCTCTTCTTACGAATCCATCCCTGAGTCAGCCATCTACCTCAGGATCCTCTCAGGGCTCACAGCTAATTCTGACGGTGGAGGCTGAGGTTGGTCCTCCTACTCAAAGGGAACATTCCCCCCCTCACTCCAAAGAGGATTTGGAGGAGGAAGGGGCAGAAGATGCACCCTCAAAATACAAACTGTCTTTAGAACAAGTAGATGGTCTGTTAAAGGCAGTTTATGGCACATTGGGTTTAGGCGAAGAGAAAAAAGATTTGTGAGCCAAAAAGTCCCACTTTTTCAGTACATTCAGTAATCTCTGAGGCCATTAAAAAAGAATGGGCAGAACCAGAGAGCCTTTTTTCCCTAAAGCACATAAAAGGCGTTTTTCCTTTTTCACTTTGGGATAAGGTAATTAAACTGGATGCAGCCTTTTCCCAAGTATCCAGATCAATTGACCCGGCATTTGAGGACATGAGAATACTAAAAAGATGACAAAAGGATAGATCAACAACTTAGAAGGGCTTGGCAATCCTTCATGAGCAATCTTAAGCCAGCTATGGCTATTACTTGCGTATCTTGAAAAATGGAGTACTGGGTAAACCGGCTAAAAGCCCACATTATACCGTTTTCACCCAAGCAAGAAATCCTTGATTCTTTCTCATCCCTGTCAGCGGCTGTAGCTTACATTGCAGATGCATCTGCAGAACTGATAAGGATGACAGGAAGATCTGCAGCCTTAACTAACACAGCCAGGAGAGCCATGTGATTGAAGACCTGGCCAGGGGATGCGACATCCAAGAGTAAACTGTGTGATATTCCGTTTATGGGAGATCTTTTATTCGGTCCTGATCTAGATTCGGTTCTAGATAGGACAGCTGACAAAAAGATCTTTTCCCATTAAGAAGGAAAAGCAAGACATTGTGTCAATTTTGGAATTCCTTCAAAGTGGCGCAGACAAAGGTCTTGCAATTAGCACTCTTATGCACGACACACGATCAGACATTGATCGGACATTCCGACAACAAAATCCATGGATTTTTTCCGACGGATGTTGGCTAAAACTTGTCTTGCATGCACACGGTCACAGTTGGTTGGAAATTCCGAACATCAAGAACGCGGTGACGTACGACGAGCCGAGAAAAATGATGTTGAATAGCCAGTGCGGCTCTTCTGCTTGATTCCGAGGATGCGTGGAACTTTGTGCGTCAGAATTGTGTACACACGATCAGAATTTCCGGCAACGGATCTGAAATTTTGTGTGACGGAAATTCCTATGGAAAATGTGTGATGAAGCCTACACACGGTTGGAATTTCCGACAACAAGGTCCCATCGAACATTTTCCGTAGGAAAATCCGACCTTGTGTAAGGTGCAAGTGGCTACCCTGGGAGTATACCTAGAGAGACCAATTTCCTCAGTATCTTTGGTTGCAAGATTTTTTAAGGCACTTGCTAGACCTAGATCAGCTCCTACTAAACATTTTTCTAGGTGGGATTTTCTGTTAAGAAATCTAACTCTCAAGACGGTGTTTTTAGTTTACATCCACAAGAAGAATCCGTGAACTGTACACTCTATCACTAAAATAACCTTTTTTGTCAGTTTACCCAGATCAGGATCATACTAAAAACAGATCCAGGCTTTTTGGCCAAAAGTAGCAGCAGTTTATAACCGGTCGCAGGAAATTATCCTGCCAACTTTTTGTTCAAACCCTTCTGGGAAAGAGGGAGAATCTATTTCACAATTTGGATGTGAGAAGAATTCTGTTGCGTTACCTGGAACAAGGGACTTTAGGTCTTCGGACTCTTTGTTCATTTTTTTTTTTTTTTTTTCTGGCAACAAGAAGGGCTGCCAAGCATCAAAGGTGTCAATTGCTAGATGGCTAAAATCAGCTATTTTGGAAGCTTGCTCCCAGATGAGTTTGTCTCCCCCCGCTGGGAATTCAAGCACACTCTACTAGAGCTCTGGCCACTACATGGGCAGAAAAAGCTGGTACCACACCAGGTCAAATTTGTAAGGCGGCTACGTGGTCAAGTTATCTAACATTTTTCCATCCTTAGACTGGATATTCTGTCAGCAGGTGATCAGGCATTTGGCAGGAAGGTATTGCAGGCTGTTGTCCCTCCCTAGTTGGTAAGTCTCGTTTATCCTCTCAGGTGCTGTCCTGAAAGACGTTTAACGAAAATTCAAGTTAGACTAGCAGGTAACTTGTTTTCCAAGAGTCTTTCAGGACAGCAATGACCCGCCCTTGTTTTATGCTATGGCTAACAATATTTTGATTATGTGTTCCAGCTTGGGCCGGAGGTACTCTGCTACAACTGATGAGCTGTGGGGAGAAGCCTCCTTTTAAACTTTGGTGAAAGTGGTGTTTCCTGTTAAGTGGGAGGAGCCACTCTCTCAGGTGCTTTCCTGAAAGATTCTTGGAAAACAAGTTACCGGTAAGTCTAACTTAAATTTTCAGCTCTTCTCGACTCAGCCTTACATTTCCCAGTGAGCGTGCCATGGTAGCCAATAACGACCCCTTTTGGGTGTGTGAGAGGTGTGGCAGGGCTCCTAGGTGATAAGTTGGGACAAGTAAGGACTTGGTGGTATTTAGGATGCACTCAGGATTGTGAACTGTGTGCAGTAAAATAGGTAATGGCCAAAACATGTGGTGCCTGCTCTTTATTGTAGTGAATAGGATACAACAAACCAATTTCAGGTCCCCTTTATCCCCCCCCCCCCCCCCCCCCCCCAAAAAAAATATCCAGCTTCAAAATTGCTTGTTTGGGAGTCTCTACTCTTGCAACTGAGAGTCTCAAAAAGAGAAATGAAAGCTGTTCTGTAATTTGCATGCTGGGATTTATTCTTCTCATCCCAGCATGAGAATAATGAGGGTGTACAGGTAATTTAACCATTTAACCTTGGTGCCTTATCTTTCACTGTGCCTTTAGATGAGAAGCTGAAGATTCTTCATGCCCTATGCGGCAAGCTGCTCACACTAGTGTCAACGAGAGACTACATTGAAGATTCTGTGGAAGAGCTGAGACAAGCAAAGCAAGAGTTCAGAGAGCTGAAAGCCGGACAAAACCGCAAAGAGCGTGAAGAGGCTGCTGCCAGGTTTGTATATAATTCTCCAACAAAACTTCACATTTGTATAAAAAAGATCATAATGTTCATGGATAAATCGGTAGATTTGTGAGTTAATCAGGACTGAATACATGTAAAATAACATAGTTGGAAGCAATTGTTCTCTGAACATGCAGTAAATTCTGATAGTTTTATAAACATCAGATGTATACTGTATTTCATTGGGTCTCACAGCAGAGTCTGGGGGATGTACGCTTTGCCAGCAGGCTTTGGGACTTTAAGGTTTTCTTGTTTTAGAGAAATCTTAGCCATTGTACTAGGCTGGTATGGCACTAGGCGTCTGTCCTCATTTAGGGTCATTTTTAGACTTTATGACTAAGCCTCGGTGATGGGTTGAAATGTGTCAGTGGTGTGGTCTGTGGAGCAGCGTTGGCTGAGGCTGCTACATATGTACAGTGACACAGATCGGGCTGGGTGCATGGCGGTTCCTTTATCTGACACTTCTGAAAAAGTAATTTGTTACATCCCCACTTCTGAGCACCAGTGACAACACAGTTCACTCCTGCTTAGAGCGGCTCTAGAACTCAAACGCAGGTTCTTCTGAGATGGATCCAATTTATTTATTTTTTTCTTTTCCTTAGCAACAAGACATAACTATTGTTTAATTATTTTGCGGATCTTTTTATGGTTCGATAAGATTTTATTGTTTTAAACAAACATTTAAACATATAAAACCAGAAGGAAAAAGTATAGACAGTGCCAGTTGCCTGACAACAGGCCTCCTGGTATACAGATAGTTTATACAAATGTTGAAATAGTACAATCGTGTACAAGTGCAAAGGTCACTTTAAATAAAGCTTTACGTTAAACCCGTAAACGTGTGTCTGTTGACATGTAAACATTATTTACCCTGGTCTTGGGTGCCCCATTGGGAACCTGCTGCACCCAGAGGCTCAGGGAATCTGGAAAGTTAAACTAAAACATAAATTGTCAGGAGTATTTTCAGTGACAAGATTCCTGAACTCTATTAAGGAGAAATCTTGTGAGGTGTATTGCATCTAAGGAAAGACATAGGAGACATAGAAGAAGATGAGAATAACCGAGTAGAAGAGGGGAGAATAAGTGTAGGGTAGATTGTAGAAGAATAGGAGGGAGGGGGAGGTGGTAGGGAGACAGCGAACCTCAGTCTATAGATATGACCATAGCTCAAGGCTATGGTCCGGTGGGTGGGATATTTTTAGCTCTTAAGTGGAATTCTTCCCCAAGAGTCTCTGTTTGAGTTTGTCTGAAGTAGAGTAATTCCTCCAGATACTCCAGACAAAAGAAAACTTAGCTTGTTTGTCCAGGGCTTTGGCCTGCATTTCTTCCATGAGCATAATATTGTTTACCTCACTTACCCATTCTATTAGAGAGGGGGGTGTAGTGATTTTCCAATGCCTGGGTATGAGTTGCCTTCCTGCACTAACAAAAAATTTCAGTAGGCTATTTTTTTGCGACTTGATGGTCCCTGGTAAAGATGGATAGGAGGGCAATGGAGGGTGATGACATCAGTGGCTCATCATAAATGTCTGTATAGATCTGGAAGATTTGTGTCCAAAATGGGAGAAGCACATCGCATTCCCACCAGATATGGATATATGTACCTTTCATTGAGTTGCATCTCCAGCACGTGTCTGAATTGGATGGAAACATGACCCTGAGGGTTGTTGGGACCCGATACCACCTTGATAAGAGTTTATAGTTTTTTTCCTGTGTGTAGCTTGAAATGGAGGTCTTGTTTGTAAAAAGAAAAGCTTTACTCCACTCTGCCTCAGTTATCTCTTTCCCAACCTCCACTGACCATTTTGTAGTATAGTTAGGTAGGGCTTCGTGAGTGTGGTCTAAGATTGATTTATATATCAGTGATAAGGTGTGTCGTGGAGTCTCAGAGAGTATGCATAGTTGTTTGAACCCGGTCAGGGGTCAGTGAATTTGTCTAGAGTCGTGAAGTTTCTTGCAATAAGAATTCAGGTGTCCACGAGTGAGCCACGTCACCTTGGAAGTAACGTCTGTTGGGGTGGATATGAATGTGCCTAGGGTGTTGTCAACAAATTGACGTGCCGTGGGCCAGAAGTCTCTGTTATAGATGTCTATAGAGTGGGTTGAGTGGCCTTCCGGAAAATTTGGATTATCAAACAAAGGGGTGAGGGGGCTAGGTTCAGAGGATAATGAGTGGCTATCTCTCCTACGGTACCAGATCGCCAGGGCGTCTCTAGTAAGGGGGGACAGTGTTGATAGTGATTTGTATGACTTATCGTAGCCCCAAAGAAGCGCTCGTAGATCATGCGTAGATAGGTCTTGTTCCACGGACGTGGTGGCTTTGGTCACAGGGCGAGGGAACCACTCAAGGATATGAGATACGACTGCCGACGTGTGATATAGCTCAAAGTCAGGTAGGCCTAACCCGCCCTTTGTGATAGGAGAGCATAAGAGTTTGTTTCAGTCTCAGGTGGTTGCCCCTCCAAACAAATCTGATAGCCATAGATCGAAGGGTGCGGAAATACGCAGAAGGAAGGCCGATGGGTAGGGCCTGGAATAGGTATAGTAGCTTAGGGAGTATATCCATTTTTAATGTGTTAATACGTCCTACCCAGAACAAAGGCAAATCTATCCGTTCCTCCGTCAAGTGTCTGAGTTTTTGGAGTAGGGGGCTAAAATTCAGGGGATATATGTGTGAGGTTTGTTTAGGTATGGCCGTGCCTAGATAAGAGATAGAATTCGGTCGCCATTGAAATGAAAAGTTGTATTGAAGGGAGGAGAGTGTAGTGTGTGATAGCGAAAGGTTTAGGGCTTCCGTTTTAGAGATATTTAGTTTATAATTACTAAAACGACCGAATCTGTCTATCTCTGCCAGTATAGAGGGTATGCTAATGTGAGGTTGGGTTACGTAAAAGAGGAGATCGTCTGCGTATAAGGAGAGTTTACAGTGGGATGAGGGGGCCTGTATGCCCTGTATGTTGGGATTGGATCTAATGGCTTGGGCCAGATGTTCAATTACCAGGGCGAACAGGAGAGGGGAGAGAGAGGACAGCCCTGCCTGGTGCCATTAGTGATCATAAATTTTTCTGATTGAATGCCATTTACCAGAACCGTGGCAGAGGGCGCGGTGTAGAGAGACATAATACGCATCAACATTCTCGGGCCGAGACCTAATTGGGAGAGGGTGGCTTGGAGAAAAGACCAGCTGATCCTATCAAAAGCCTTCTCTGCATCACAGGAGAGAAGGCAGGCCGGTATATGATGGCGGTGAGCATATGTGATTAAGTGTATGGTCTTGGTGGTGTTGTCTCTGGCCTCGCGGCCAGGAACAAAGCCCACCTGGTCTTTATGGACGGTTTGTGGTAGCAGAGGGGAGAGACGGTTCGCGAGGATCTTAGCGTACAGCTTTAGATCTATATTTAGAAGGGATATCGGTCTGTAGTTGGGGCAAATGGAGGGGTCTTTACCAGATTTGGGAATGACAACTATTTGGGCTTGGAGTATAGAAGAGGAAAGGGCAATGTTCGCATCAATGGCATTAAAGGCCCTCACTAGCAGTGGTGAAAGTTGTGGTGCAAACATTTTGTAAAAGCGGGGAGAAAATCCGTCTGGACCTGGGCTCTTGCCATTTTTGAGATTTTTTATAGCGGTTAGGAATTCCGCTTCAGACAGAGAGGCCTCCAGATCTTCCGTATCCGATAGCGGAAGAGGTGGAAGTGATGTCTCCTGGATATGTGAGGGCAGGTCTTGCGGGGCGGGTATAGTTAGTGGGGTCTGAGGGGTGAGGTTGTATAGGGTAGAATAGTACCGGTGGAATTCCTCGGCTATTGCCGAATTCTGCCTGAGTTTACCTTTACTGGGGGAGTTTATAAATGGGATAGGCCGTCTGGTTTGGCGTGGTTGGAGTGTATTTGCAAGGTGTCTGCCACATTTGTTGGCTTGGTAGTAGTGAGTAAACCATCCCTTGTCCCGGGCTATTAGAGACCTCTCCGCAAAGATAAGCAGGAGGTCTCTTCTCACATTGGTGAGTTCTAGAAGAATCGAGTTAACAGGGTTTTTTTTTATGTGATTCTTCCAGATTGGCAATGGTGGTGAGAAGACGTGTCGTATCCGCAGTGCGGGCACGCTTCAATCGGTCTCAGTGTTGAATAAGTTTGCCCCTAAGTACACATTTGAGTGCCTCCCATTTCGTAAGTGGGTTAGTGGTGTCGTGGGCATGATCTGAAACAAAGTGTTTAATGGTCTGTATAATGTGCTGAGAGCATACTGAATCAGATAATAGTTTAGCCTCCAAGAAGAGTTCCGTTTATGTGTAGGGATATGTCCTAAGCTCATGTGTATGGAGGCATGGTCTGACCAAAGAGTGAGACCAATAGAGGCGGAAGGGGAGTAATCTAATAGTGATTGGGAAACGAGGAGGTAGTCCAATCTGCTGTAAGAGGTATGTGCGGGGGAATAAAAAGTATAGTCCTTAGTGTTGGGATGTAGCATCTGCCATATATCCACAAGGGATAAATCAGATATGAGTGTTCTCATTTTGGTCAGGGAGGTCGGGGAAATCGAGGACTTACCAGTGGAAGAATCAAGACGAGGTATCAAGGTGGCATTAAGGTCCCCTCCCAGGATCATGTTCATTGTGCAGAATCTTTTCAGACGGGAGATCACAGAGGAGAGGAATTGTTGTTGGTTCTGGTTAGGAGAATATATGTTAATAACACTGTAAATGACATTCAGGTAAGACAATTTAAGAAAGAGATACCTGCCTAAAGGGTCGATATAAGTATCAAGGACATCTGGAGTAAATGATGCGTGAAATGCTATAGAAACCCCTTTCGATTTTGCAGAGGGATTGGTACTATGAAACCAAACAGGGTATTGTTTATGAAGAAATTGTGGACATTTGTCTGTTCTAAAGTGAGTTTCCTGCAGAAGAAGGATTTGGGTCTGCAATTTGTGAAAATGATATAGTATTTGCCGTCTCTTCTCTGGGACGTTAAGACCCCTGCAATTCAGCGAGGAGACTCTTAAGGAGGTTTGTACTGCCAAATGAAGACAGGTTTATTTTGCGTATGAGAATAGACACAAGGGAGGTTCGCTGTTTCAAAAGTATGGGAGGAGGGGGAGAAGGAGTGAGAGGAGGGACCTCTAGTGGTGGGATGAGAAAAGGAAAGTATGTGAAGAAATGAGAAAGAAAAACAGAAGTAGAGAGAGGAGATCAAGGCCCGAAACAGCCTCACTAGTAGTGTTGTGAACAACATTTCAGCTAAGACTGCTATGGCGCTGAAGAGCCTAAGTGGGGGGACAGTGGTCAATGCACAGAGGAGCCCGCACACGCCGGGCAACAACTATTGAGAAAACAAAATTTGAAAACTATGAACATAACATCTCAGAGCTCCGCGTTGCTTTGTGGGTTATAAATAGCTACACATATTATCCTGAAAGGGTATATCTCAAAAGACATCCCAAGATATGAACAGCCTGCAGAGCTTTTTTACCCAGCAACAAGTCATCAACATGTTTGGTAGGGGATGAAGAGGGGGAGGGGAGGGAAGGGGGGGGGAGGGAGGGATGGGATGAGACAAGGTTAGGGATAAGCGAGCAATCAAGATGTGTGTTGCCTGTATTACAAGCAGTCATGCATCAAAAGGATGAAACATTAATATAAATCCTGTATTAAGGAAATAAGAAAATGGGTTAGTAATATAATGTCCAAACAGAACTGCAATCGGGGACGTCTCCACTGGTCAGGAACCTGTGAGAGAAAAAGAAATAGTGGTCAAATGTCAAAAGGCGGGGTTCAGCTATCCGTCGCAGAGGAGAAGTCTGACTTGGATCGTTTGTTCATCTTCGCTCGTTTCTGCCATCCTGTTGCAGCCTTGAAGCCAGGAGTGGCTGCATGAAGTGGCCAGTCTGGAATGGAGATCTGTGGCAGTTCAAAAGTCCCGAGGAACTTGGGGAGATCGCCTAGCGTGCGAAACGTCGCCGACTTCCCTTCATGAGATGCAAACAGATTAAAGGGGAAACCCCAGTGGTACTTGATCTGTTTTGCTTGGAGGGCTCCAGTCAGGGGTTTTAGGGCACGCCGCATGTCCAGAGTCATTTTGGAGATGTCAGGAAGCAGAGATACAGCGGTGCCATTGAAGTATATGGCAGATTGAGAGCGTGCAGCTTGCATGATGGCGTCTTTGACTGCATAGAAGTGTACCCTGCAGATCACATCTCTGGGGTGTTCTAAATTCTGATTTTTTGGTTTCAACAGATTCAGAGAGGCCGCGTATGCGTATATTGTTACGTCTGGCCCTGTTTTCCTGGTCGTCCTGATGGTACATCAGTTGCTGGACCTGGAGGGTGTGTTCATGACAAATAGTGTCATGCACTTGCAGGGTGGACGCAGTCTCCTCCATGTTATGTTCCGCATGTGTGCCTGGGGTCCGGGCCAGCGCCATCTTGGACGGGGGGGGGGGGGGGTGTCGGAGCAATTATGGCCCAGATGGGTGAAAAAACGATCTATATCCCCTGCAGGGTGTGGATCGGGGGTACAGTGTCTGTCTCCCCCACCTCTTCTCCCCATAACAGACCTTAATTCCTGTGCTGGGAAGCGCTAAGAGCTTCGGTAGGTCCGGCGTGTGCGGGAGCTCCGGGAGAGAGCGTCTTACTTCCTCGTTCTAAGCCACGCCCCTTGCGGATCTTTTTAACTCTGTAAGTAAATGTGTATGTAAGGCACTTTTTATAATAAAACCTTTGCTTTAGGTTTGCATGTTATAGAGGACACTTGCAGTAAGAGTGCTTGTTTTAGTGTATGCTTATGGGTAAGAGAGCTATTAAGGTGGGATTAGAAGAGACAGCACAGGATAGTAGTCACCAGTATGGTGATGATCCCAATTAGTCCAGAGATCAGATCGATGATAGGAGTGGAGAGTCTGTGGAATTTCAGCCTCAGAAATGTTCTTGTGTTATGCCATGAAGCACAGCATGGATAGATGGCAAGAGTACAGTATCTCAAAAGTGAGTACACCCCTCACATTTTTGTAAATATTTTTTTTTTCATGTGACAACACTGAAGAAATTACACTTTGCTACAATGTAAAGTAGTGAGTGTACAGCTTGTATAACAGTGTAAATTTGCTGTCCCCTCAAAATAACTCAACACACAGCCATTAATTTCTTAACCACTGGCAACAAAAGTGAGTACACCCCTAAGTGAAAATGTTTAAATTGGGCCCAATTAGCCATTTTCCCTCCCTGGTGTCATGTGACTCATTAGTTTTACAAGGTCTCAGGTGTGAATGGGGAGCAGGTGTGTTAAATTTGGTGTTATCGCTCTCACTCTCTCATACTGATCACTGAAGTTCAACATGGCACCTCATGGCAAAGAACTCTGAGGATCTAAGAAAAATCATTTTTGCGTTATATAAAGATGGCCTAGGCTATAAGAAGATTGCCAAAACCCTGAAACTAAGCTGCAGCACGGTGGCCAAGACCATACAGTGTTTTAACAGGACAGGTTCCACTCAGAACAGGCCTCGCCATGGTCGACCAAAGAAGTTGAGTTATTTTGAGGTGACCGCAAATTTACACAGTTATACAAGCTGTACACTCACTACTTTACATAGTAGAAAAGTGTTGTCACATGAAAAAATATAATAAAATATTTATTTCACTTTTGTGAGATACTGTATATTTGTTTGCAAAGGTTTTTAGCGTGTAAAATTATTCCAATGTGTGTTTCAGCTTTGTTTTTCACTTTAGTTTCTCCGAAAGTGATTGTAAAGGTTATTTATTTATTTTTTTTTAAATAAAATGTAAACCCCTTGACCTTCGGAAGATTTACCCCCCTCTTTGTGGCCATGCCATTTTTACGATACGGCACTGTGTTACTTTAACTGACAATTGCGCGATCGTGCAATGCTGTACCCAAATAACATTTCTCCTTTTTTTATTTTCCCCACAAATAGAGCTTTCTTTTGTTGGTATTTGATCACCTTAGCCTTTTTTTTTATTTGTGCTATAAACAAAAAAACAAGACAATTTTGAAAACAAACTTTTTTACTTTCTGCTATAAAATCTATCAAAAAAAATTAATAAAATGTATTCATCAATTTGGGCCAATATGTATTCTGCTACATATTTTTGATTAAAAAAAAATCCCCAAAAACGTTTGGTTTGCACAAAAGTTATAGCATCTTCAAACTATGGGTTATTCTCTTTTTTTTTTTTTTTAACTAGTATTGGTGGCGATCAGCGACCTTTAGCGAGGCTGCTATATTGCAGTTATTGCATGCGAACACTAACTGACACTTTTTGGAGACCAGTGACACCAATACAGTGATCAGTGCTAAAAATATGTGCTATCACTGTACTAATGACACTCGCTGGGAAGTGGTTAACATAAGGGGCATTCAAAGGGTTAACTATGTGCCTAGCTAGTGTGTTTGTGTACTGTGGGAGGTTTTTTTTACTAGGGGAAGGCACAGATTCATGTCCCTGCTTTGCAGGATCAGTGCCTTCCCTACTGACAATGGCGATCTGCCTTGTTTACATAGGCAGATCACTGTTATGGCTCTCTGCCGAACGATCAGCGGGTGCCAGCAGACATAGTCTGCAGTACCAGTAGATCAGCTCCCGCTGTGTATAAACACAAAGGGAGCAGGTCGCTGGTAGTGCGCATGCATGCCCCAGACCCGGAAGTGTCAGATCACGTACTTGGTACGTGATCCAGTGCAGCAGTTGCCTCCTTGCCATAGTATAAGTATGTTATACTGGCGACAAGTGGTTTAACATGGTATGCTTACCTGCTCTGTGCAATGGTATTACACAGAGTGGCCCCGAACCTCCTTTTCTCAACTTCCCCATCGACGATCCTTGGTCTGCCTCTTCTAGGTGGGCCCCATAGAAAGCTGCTTCCTATGGGGGGCCCACCTGCAGGCTCACTCCGGAGCAGCTCGGCCCTCCTCCCTCGACACAGAATTTGACTGACAGCAGCAGAGGCCAATGGCTCCAGCTGCTGCTCTTGTCATCTATGAAAGTAGGAGGAGAGGAGAGCGGGGCTTCAAATGGTGACAGCGCTGGATTGAGTGGTGTCGGGTAAGTGTTTGGGGTGAAGGGGAGAGAGAATGCACATACAAAGAATTTTTACCATATCGCAGAGAGCACATTAAAGTGGAATTACACTTCACCTGCGCACCACAAACCCAAAAGCGATATTTAATTATTTTTTAATATTTAGCACAAACTCCCCCACCCATCCATGTCTCTATGCTTTTTGTTCAGAAATTACTTTGAAAAACACTCCTCGTATTTCTGACCGTGGATTTGTGTAGCATTTACTTCCTGGAATCTTCCTGCCCTTGGCTCAGGCATGCAAGCAAAAGGGGGTATGCTTAGTTGAGAGAGCCCCCCCTCCCCTACTGAAGTCTCCTGCGATGTATGACATAATTTGCCTAGGCGTGGAAACCAGAAAGTACCTGAAGAAATGTAGGGAAAAAAAGTTTTAAATAAGAAAATATGATCTACTTTCTTATCCATTTGCTAATGTTAGCAGCAGAAGGATTAAAAATAGTCCATGTTGATTGAGGGAGGGAAGTTCTGCTTTAGGATAAAAAAATTTTTTGCCTTACATCCACTTTGGCCCTTAAAAGGTTAAAATATTTTTGTATGATGGTATATATGCAATTAGATATTGTACAGTTTCAGGAAGTATATGCAGTTCTGTAAATGTGATTGGAACCATTCACTTAGAGGATTTTCTTTTCCCTGCCTGTGTTATGGTAAAATCCAGGATCCGTAAACGAAAAGAGGAGAGGCTGAAGGAACAAGAGCTGAAGATGAAAGATAAAGAAGATCAACTGAGAGAAGATAATGATGTGCCTAAAGCAGCAGGGTAGAATGTTTTTTTTATTTTTTTTATACTAACTGGACTATAACAGCTGGTGTGATAGAAGCTCAGTATAGGTTTTATGTTTTGGTATGACTGTATACTTGTTACTGTATTCCTGTTACCTCACCATATTAGGCTCTCTTCAGTTATTCATATGTGCTTGCCACATATTTTCAGAAATGAAGAGCAGGAGAATTTGCAGGTCGGGAATGAGAATAAGGATACTGAGCAGAAAGAGCAGGATGCTGCCGCTGAAGATGAAGAGATGCCTCCTCCTAGCAAGAAAAGGAGAGGTACCTGTTGTAATGTGAACTTCTGATATTCATATATTTTTTTTTTTTACCCCAATGAAACCTCAAAACCAAACTATGAGTGTATATAATGCAAGCAATTTGGTATATTCAAATGTAAGCTGAAGTATGAGCATTACAAAAATTTTGCAAAAAAAATTAAAGCGGGACTCCACCCAAAAATGGAACTTCCGCTTTAAGGCATGTCATTTTTTGGGGGGGGGGGGTCCCGCCTCCCGCCTCCCACTTCCTGCCGGCACACCGTAGCACCGGAAGGGAGATCACCTCTCCCCCCTCCCTCTCGGCAATCATCTGGGACAGGTCAC
This sequence comes from Lithobates septentrionalis, assembly GCA_037952835.1. Lineage (NCBI taxonomy): Eukaryota > Metazoa > Chordata > Amphibia > Anura > Ranidae > Lithobates > Lithobates septentrionalis. The sequence goes on along the minus strand of JBBDGP010000232.1, from coordinate 284,150 downwards.
AAGTCCCAGATGATTGCCCAGCCAGTCACGGTGTGGCTCGCGCATGCGCAGTGGGTGCCCGGCTGTGCAGCCACAGCCGGGCGCCCACACTTACAATGCCAGCGCCGCAGAGAGGAGGGTGAGATGAGCGGTGCTAAGCTCCCCCGTATCGCTGGACCCTGGGACAGGTAAGTGTCCGATTTATTAAAAGTCAGCAGCTGCAGTATTTGTAGCTGCTAACTTTTATTTTTTATTTTTTTTTAGCAGAACTCCGCTTTAAGTATACATTTTTTTTTTTTTTTTTTTTCCTGGAGTGATCACCACCTACTCATCTGGTGGTGGTGTTCCTTACATCAGCACAGTACAGTACTTACAGCTCACATAATCACAACTGCACTTAGACCAAGTGGCCAGAATCAGCCTGAGGACATTTTGATGCATAAAAACAGTAGCTTCAGCCGAATGACGGCTACAGCGCGGACCACCTTTGCCAGGAGTACATCAATAGACATCTTCCCGTGCCCGAGCGGCCTGCACTCCCCCTGCAGGGTGCGCGCGGCGCGCTCTGTGATCAGCGAGTCTATCAATCCTGACCCCTTACCACGTGATCAGCTGTCAGCCAATGACAGCTGATCATGTGATGTAAACACAGCTGGTAATCGGCTATTTTTTCTCCTCGCACTGATAGCGTGAGGAGAAAAAAAAAGCCGTTCACAGGTGTCTCTCATCGGTCCCAATCAAGGAGGGGTGCCGCCTACCAATGCCCACAGTGCCACCTATCAGTGCCTCATCAACAGTGCTGCCCATCAGTCTCACCTACCATTGCCCCTCATCAGTGCCATCTTATCTGTGGCCATCGGTGCTGCCTTATCTGTGCCTATCAGTTCCCATCAGTGCCGCCTCCTCAGCGCATATCAAAGGAGAAAAATTACCTGTATGCAAAATTTTATAACAAGCTATGAAACATAATGATTTTTTTTTCAGAATTTTCCATCTTTTTTTGTTTAGCAAAAAATAAAAGCCCCAGCTGTGATTAAATACCACCGAAAGAAAGCTCTATTTGTGTGAAAAAAATGATAAAAATTTAATTTGCGTACAGCGTTGTATGACTGTGCAATTATCATTCAAAGTGCGTCAGCGTTGAAAATTGGTCTGGGCAGAAGGGGGGGTTTAAGTGCCCAGTAAGCAAGTGGTTAAAGGCGAGTATTGCAGCAAATGCTTTTTTTTTTTATTTAGTGGGATACGATATTTTTGTAAGGCTAGGTGTCCGTTTTAAAGTTTATGTCAAGGCAACAAAGTGTGTGCATATTTCCCCATTTTTATCTCTTTAATGACCCTGCAAACAGACAAATGCCTAATAATCTGCCATAAATGCACTCCTCACCACTTCTGTTGTGGCCAGGAACACACAGCATTTTGTTGACCAGTTGCTGTCAGCCCTACCCAATTTTCTTTAAACCCTAAACTAGGGATCGACCAATAATGCTTTTTTTTCGGTGCTGATACGATACCGATATTTCGGCCACCTCTCAGGCCAATAGCTGATATTGTGTGCCAATATTCTGAACATTTAAAAAATTTATTTTTTAAGCTTTTTTTTTTAAATCACTGTTATTGCTGTCACAAGGGATGTAAACATCCCTTGTGGCAGTGACAGGTACTCTTTTGGAGGGATCGGGGGTTTTAAAACTGGCATCTTTAAGATACCTGTAATCCGTGAAGTGATGTAAGTGTTGTTATTACAATAAAGCCGTCCGTCCGCTCTAAAGAACGGTACCGGGGTGATTGGGTACGTTTTTGCCCGATACGTAAAAAAAAAAAAGTGAATATCGGCCACCGATAATCGGTCGATTCCCTACTCTAAACCCCTCTCCTATTCTTATTTTCCACACCTTAAAGACTAAAGCTGGCCATACATTATAGAATGCTTTTTTCTCTTACGTTCATTGACGGACACAGCTGTTTCTTCTTTATCCATGACCAAACAGGGTTTTATAGTCCCACCTACAGGAGTAGGACACTAGGCAAACAAAAACTCGGCACCTCCTATGGGCAGTCCTCTCTGGGCATAAAACCCCTTCTACTATAAGCCTCCAGTCATTCTGCCTAGTGTCTTCAGGAGTATGGACATGTTTTTATGCTGGGACTTATGTTCCCATAGCTTTTTTTTCTCTTCTCCTTTTTCCCAGGGATTTTTGCATTTTTCCTGCGATCTTCTATCAATAGTCGAGCTGGGCGACGGACTAGATAATCTAGATCCAGTGGTCAGCCTAGTCTGACCAGCGAGTGCGCACAAGCCAGTAGCTCCGCGCTAGGTCGGCCGCGACAATGCCCTATCCTGGACCGTGGCAGCCAGCGAATTAAACATCTTGCATGGACACACACGACCGGGCTGTCAGCTGAGTTGGCGGCCCCTGGGTTTTTACTAGGGAGTCCGCTGGTACTGGGGTACACCTGTTAGTCAGTTTCCCCCTTTTCCAAAACTGAGTGTGCCTGGCAGTCGTCGGGGGTAGGGTGTATGAGCAGGTTTGCTCGTCTCCCTGGGGCTGTGCCTGTATGATGCCTGGCAGTTGCACTGCCTCAGGTAGAGGGATGATTGGGTTACACTTGCTGCCTGAGTGGGACTTGCTTGGTGAGCAGTGTTTGCAGAGCGGTCTGGCTTGCATTGGGCTGGCTTGCTTGCGGCTCTGGCAGCCAGGTGCTGGGCAGCCTGTAACGCCGCTCTCCTGCCTTCGGGCGTCTTTAAAAAAAAAAAAAAAAAAGTAGTACCTCACTGTGACTGCACTCTGTGGGGGAGATAGGCATATTGCTGTGCCCACTGTCGCCTTCATGAGGGGGGTTGCTCCATCTACTGCTCCAGTGGGCAATGTGGCAGTGTAGTGGCCTGTTCTATTTCCTGAGGCACCATCTTGCTGGTGCCTCCCTTCCATAGTGGGCTTCTTGGGGGGGGGGGGGGGCGGCTGCTATAAGGGGTGACCAAGCCCCTTATAATAGCTTTAGGCAGTGACAGCAACGACCTGAAACTGGTAATATTAAAATTCTTGCCTTCTTGCACATGAAAGGGGAACTTCAGTTCCCCCTAATTTTTTTATTTTTTATTTAACTTTCGCTTACCTGTTATGCAGCGTTTTCCGGGTTCAGGCAGCTGGTCCACGTTGACACATGCCATGTTTGCTGCTTGGTGTCTCTACTCCTGCAGCCTCCTGAGATATGTGACTAGGTTATCCAAGGAGGCTGCAGGAATGGAGAAATGTCATTTTTGCTTAGGAAACTGAGCAAAAAAAAAAAAAGCTGTTTTATATTGTGGAGGGGAGGAGTGCAGGAACCTTAAGTCACCCAGGAGCGTGAAGGCATTATTTTTTTCCAAGCTTTTTCCCTTTCTTTACCTGGTGACCCTTCCAGTAATACTTTTTTTTTATCTTAGAGTGACCATTCTTCCTCACCCAACTGTATCTACTAAGGAGCAGCATTGTCACTCTAGGCTGCTGTTCTGATTTGGACTGCAAACACTCTTCCCTCTCCTTATTTTTTACATAGGCCGTGTTGTGAAGTTCACAGAAAATGGCTGGAAAGGCAGATAACTTGATTGTTTGAGATTTTAGTTTACTCCACAGGAGGTTACAAGGACACATGATTTCTGGCAGGATCAACTGATTTTTCTGTCCTTGCAGAAAATGTATTTAGCTTAAATAAAGGAAATTAATGCAGCTACCACATCTAAGGACTGCTAAGCTGCTATATACTACGTTTTTGTTCTTTGGTTTATATACGCTCTAAATGTGTGTTGGAAATTGGTTTGAATTTTGTAATTTCTATTACATAGGCATGAGAAGGCAGAATGGCTCCAAAGACAACATAAATAATAAGGAAACAGACCCCGTAGATGAGGAAGAACGGAAACAGAAACAGAAAAATGAGCAACGAGAGCAAGAGTTAATAGAGAAGATCCAGCAAGTCACAGCCTGCACGAACATCATCCCTCTAGGCCGAGACCGCTGGTACAGGCGGTTCTGGACTTTTTTTTCTATTCCGGGACTGTTTGTGGAAGAGGACTATTCTGGGATTACTGAAGACATGCTGCAGCCTCGTCCTGCCTCACATCGAGAACCAGAAACAAAACCTATAGTCAATGGCCATGATGATTCTGTGGAGGATATAAAGGAGGAATCGGAGGCCTCTAAACCTGTGAACAAACCAAATCGCTGGTGTTACTACAGCTCCGTGGAACAGCTGGAACAGCTGATTGGTAGTTTGAACACACGGGGATACAGAGAGAGCACGTTAAAGGAAGCGTTAGTACAGGAGAAATCAAGAATATGCCAGAAACTGAATAATTTTCCTGCTGAATGCTTCAATGTTTCAGGTATTTCCTAAAAATATGTTAGATGATGTGGTACAGTTTAGGTGCAGTGCGATTGCGCATTTTACCTGTGGTTTTAGGTGCTATATCTTTGATTTCTGTTCATTTTCATTAAAGTGCATCAAAGTCCTGCATGCAGCATCCTTGATGCGCTTTCAGAAAACGAACGGTCTAATATAAGTTAATGGGATCGCACCTAAAGCCATGTGTAAACCGTGCATACTGGTACACTGTGCCCTTATCGCAGTGCACTAGTGTGAACCCGCTCTTAAACATTACAGTCCTACAACATTCAGTTTTCTACAGATGGCATTTATTATTATTATTATTATTATTATACGAGATTTATATAGCGCCAACAGTTTACTCAGCGCTTTACAATGTATAAGGGGGACAACACAATTACAGTACAATACAAAAGGTACAGGAGGGCCCTGCTCGTAGAGCTTACATTCTAAAAGGGAGGGGGTGGTGGTACAAAAGGTAATAGCTGCAAAGAATGATTTGATGGGGGTGGCTCAGGGACAGTTATGTGGGTGTGGGATAGGCTTCCCTGAATAAATGAGTTTTCAAGGATCTAAATGATTTAAATGGATTTAAATGGTTTTAAAAAAGGATTTAAATGGTTAATTTAAAATTAAGGGTATACCCAGGCCTGGACGCTCCCAGGAGCCTGGTAACCAGTGCCCCTAAAGTTGTAATAACATTACCCTTGCATTTCATGGGAGAGTCCCTGCCAATTTTTGTCTAGCGTATTATTAAAAAACTGTTTTACTAGCTTATCCCTCGATCTCCTAGCAGCTTTCGCTCTCCTCCTGTGACACTCTGGGTTGTGGGCGGGCCTGCTGCTGCTCATGCTCTGTACAAAATAACGTTTGAGTGCCTGTGACCATCCGACACTGAAGAGAAGTGGCCCTTGGGAACCAGTCATGTGGAGTTAAGAGAGCCGACTGTTAAAGCGGAGTTCTGCCTGCAAAAAAAAAATTAAGTCAACAGCTACAAATACTGCAGCTGTGACTTTTAAAATAAGGACACTTACCTGTCCGGGGCGCCCACAATGTCCTCACCCAAAGCTGACCCATCCCTTGGCTCTGGGTGAAGGCGCCGGCAGGGGGGGAGGAACCGGATATGCGGAAGTTCCATTCCTGGGTGGAACCCTGCTTTAAGTAAAAGTGCTGTACAGAACAGGAGACATATAGTCATAGAACAGCTATATATTCATAGACACTGGGTTATAGGGTGCTACCTTCCGGCGATTGGGCATACCCCCATAACCAGCCCTATTTCTTGCTGGTGTCCTATAGGTGATGGGCCACATCACTCTTATGAATTTGTTTCTATACTTAACTAGTTCTTCTTTACTTTAAATACTTTACCACTTCCATACAGGGCTTATTTTGGAACTACTCTCCTACATGTAAATATCATAATTTTTTTGCTAGAAAATTACTCAGAACCCTCAAACATTATATATATATATATATATATATATATATATATATATATATATATATATATATATATATATATATATATATATATATATATATATATTTTAGCAGACACCCTAGGGAATAAAATGGCGGTCGTTGCAGCTTTTTATGTCGCACGATATTTGCACAACAATTTTTCATATTTTTCAAATGCGTTTTTTTGGGAAAAAAACTTTCATGAATTAAAAAATAACAAAACAGTAGAGTTAGACCAGTTTTTTTGTATAATGTTAAACATGATGTTACGCCGAGTAAATCGATACCCAACATGTCACGCTTTAAAATTGCGCACACTCGTGGAATGGCACCAAACTTTGGTACTTAAAAATCTCCATAGGTGACGCTTTAATTTTTTTTTCAGGTTACCAGTTTAGAGTTACAGAGGAAGTCTAGTGCAAGAATTGTTGTTCTCACTCTAACGCACGTGGCGATAATTTGCATGTGTGGTTTGAATGCCGCTTGCATATGTGGGCGCGACTAGCATGTGCGTTTGCTTCTAAGCGCGAGCACACGGGGACGGGGGCGCTTAAAAAGAAAAAAATTTATTGTTTTACTTAATTTTTTTTTTAATTATATGCTTTCTCTTAAATTGTTTTTTGATCACTTTTATTCCTATTACAAGGAATGTAAACATCTCTTGTAATAGGATTGGTGTATGACAGGTCCTCTTTATGGAGAGATATGGGGTCTATAAGATCTCACATCTCTCCTCCAGGCTGGAAAGCATCAGATCAAAAAAAACCAAACAATTCCATGCTTTCCAGACGAGATTGTAGCTGTTTACAACCGCGGCCTGGACGTGGAGTCATAGCGTTGCACCCGGGCCTCCGACAGTCATAGAGATGGTCATCAGAAATCTCTATGCTCTTCATCCAGCGGCAGCAGATTCTTTCTCTGGGTCCCCGATGGCACGGGAGAGCCCGGAGAAGCACCGGATGGCGGCGGAAGGGGGGGGGGGGGGGGGGGCTGGGTTAAGATCAAAGCATTTAATGTGGAATATCCTCCTTTTTGTGACAGTTTAGCTCTAATCACTAGTAGAAGGGATTTTCACTCTCAATACATTTTTTGAAAAAAATTGAGATACAAAGCATAGCATAAGAAACGTTTTTGAAATGGCCAGGGAGTTGTTAGACAGCTGGAACGTAACTGCCGAGAATGTAAAAACATCCAACAGTATTAATGGCACATTATTAAACAAAACATGGAGCCCGTAAGTTAGAGTAGGTATCAGTTATCCAGGTAATTTTGCGGCAGTCCCGAAAAACAATAAGCAGATCAGAACATCAACTTTCGCCTAGCAGTAAGAAGGGTCGCTGGTTCGAATCCCAACCACAACACTACCTGCCCTGGAGTTTGCATGTTCTCCCTGTGCCTGCGTGTGTTTCCTCCGGGTACTCCGGTTTCCTCCCACACTCCAAAGACATGCTGGTAGGTTAATTGGATCATGTCTAAATTGTCCCTAGTATGTATGAATGTGAGTTAGGGACCTTAGAATTGTAAGCTCCTTGAGGGTAGAGACTGATGTGAATGTACAATGTATATGTAAAGCGCTGCGTAAATTGACGGCGCTATATAAGTACCTAAAATAAATAAATAATAAGTCTGAACAAACAACATGATCTGCAGCAAATAAGAGAGAAGGAAAGAGAAAGGAAGGATGTCCACAGTAGGAAGGTAGGATGGGGGGGGGGGGGGTGTAGTAAACGTTAAGAATGCCCAAAACTGGACTGCTATAATGAAGTATAGCTCTCCATGGACAGTGATGGATGGGCGTGTTGTATCTATGGGGTCCATATCTGGGAAAATGTGTTTTGCGTGTTCAGCAGGATGCTGGTCAGTTTCTCATTGAAAAACCCGTTAAACTGCGAACTAACTTTCTTAAAGGAGACAAGGCTTTGGCAATAGTCTGTTTTACTGATAACAAAATGTAGGTTGCCAGTATGACTTGGGGTTTAGTAAAATCAGGGGGTTTAAGGTATAATAAGACATACCAAAGATCTCTGAGGAAAGGACGGTTGAACACGGAATGTATGAGCTTTCAGCTTTAAGACCTTGATCCATGGGACATGTGCACCATGTATGTAAAATGTCACCCAGCAGCCACGAAAGTGTAGGCCAGTATGCGAGGGCTGTAGATGGGCTACGTGTGATGGGACCAGGTACCATCTGGTAACTGTTTTGAATGCAGACTCGATTTGTGTTTTACATTAATGGAGCCAGTAGCCTATCGTGGCCCAGATTTGAAACCAGTCTTCCCTATTTCTGGTGTGCCGGAGATCTGTCTCCCACTTGGAAACGTAAGCGTGATCGTGTCCCTAGAGGGCCTCTCCCTTACATCTGGGTCCCCAGAGAGTCTCCCCCTTACATTAGGGTCCCCAAAGAGCCTCCCCCTTACATCAGATTCCCCAGAGAGCCCTCCCCCTTACATCAGGGTCCCCAGAGAGCCCTCCCCCTTACATCAGGGTCCCCAGAGAGCCCTCCCCCTTACATCAGGGTCCCCAGAGAGCCCTCCCCCTTACATCAGGGTCCCCAGAGAGCCCTCCCCCTTACATCAGGGTCCCCAGAGAGCCCTCCCCCTTACATCAGGGTCCCCAGAGAGCCCTCCCCCTTACATCAGGGTCCCCAGAGAGCCCTCCCCCTTACATCAGGGTCCCCAGAGAGCCCTCCCCCTTACATCAGGGTCCCCAGAGAGCCCTCCCCCTTACATCGGGGTCCCCAGAGAGCCTTCCCCCTTACATCGGGGTCCCCAGAGAGCCCTCCCCCTTACATCGGGGTCCCCAGAGAGCCCTCCCCCTTACATCGGGGTCCCCAGAGAGCCCTCCCCCTTACATCGGGGTCCCCAGAGAGCCCTCCCCCTTACATCGGGGTCCCCAGAGAGCCCTCCCCCTTACATCGGGGTCCCCAGAGAGCCCTCCCCCTTACATCAGGGTCCCCAGAGAGCCCTCCCCCTTACATCAGGGTCCCCAGAGAGCCCTCCCCCTTACATCAGGGTCCCCAGAGAGCCCTCCCCCTTACATCAGGGTCCCCAGAGAGCCCTCCCCCTTACATCAGGGTCCCCAGAGAGCCCTCCCCCTTACATCAGGGTCCCCAGAGAGCCCTCCCCCTTACATCAGGGTCCCCAGAGAGCCCTCCCCCTTACATCAGGGTCCCCAGAGAGCCCTCCCCCTTACATCAGGGTCCCCAGAGAGCCCTCCCCCTTACATCAGGGTCCCCAGAGAGCCCTCCCCCTTACATCGGGGTCCCCAGAGAGCCTTCCCCCTTACATCGGGGTCCCCAGAGAGCCCTCCCCCTTACATCGGGGTCCCCAGAGAGCCCTCCCCCTTACATCGGGGTCCCCAGAGAGCCCTCCCCCTTACATCGGGGTCCCCAGAGAGCCCTCCCCCTTACATCGGGGTCCCCAGAGAGCCCTCCCCCTTACATCGGGGTCCCCAGAGAGCCCTCCCCCTTACATCGGGGTCCCCAGAGAGCCCTCCCCCTTACATCGGGGTCCCCAGAGAGCCCTCCCCCTTACATCGGGGTCCCCAGAGAGCCCTCCCCCTTACATCGGGGTCCCCAGAGAGCCCTCCCCCTTACATCGGGGTCCCCAGAGAGCCCTCCCCCTTACATCGGGGTCCCCAGAGAGCCCTCCCCCTTACATCGGGGTCCCCAGAGAGCCCTCCCCCTTACATCGGGGTCCCCAGAGAGCCCTCCCCCTTACATCGGGGTCCCCAGAGAGCCCTCCCCCTTACATCGGGGTCCCCAGAGAGCCCTCCCCCTTACATCGGGGTCCCCAGAGAGCCCTCCCCCTTACATCGGGGTCCCCAGAGAGCCCTCCCCCTTACATCGGGGTCCCCAGAGAGCCCTCCCCCTTACATCGGGGTCCCCAGAGAGCCCTCCCCCTTACATCGGGGTCCCCAGAGAGCCCTCCCCCTTACATCGGGGTCCCCAGAGAGCCCTCCCCCTTACATCAGGGTCCCCAGAGAGCCCTCCCCCTTACATCAGGGTCCCCAGAGAGCCCTCCCCCTTACATCAGGGTCCCCAGAGAGCCCTCCCCCTTACATCAGGGTCCCCAGAGAGCCCTCCCTCTTACATCAGGGTCCCCAGAGAGCCCTCCCCCTTACATCAGGGTCCCCAGAGAGCCCTCCCCCTTACATCAGGGTCCCCAGAGAGCCCTCCCCCTTACATCAGGGTCCCCAGAGAGCCCTCCCCCTTACATCAGGGTCCCCAGAGAGCCCTCCCCCTTACATCAGGGTCCCCAGAGAGCCCTCCCCCTTACATCAGGGTCCCCAGAGAGCCCTCCCCCTTACATCAGGGTCCCCAGAGAGCCCTCCCCCTTACATCAGGGTCCCCAGAGAGCCCTCCCCCTTACATCAGGGTCCCCAGAGAGCCCTCCCCCTTACATCAGGGTCCCCAGAGAGCCCTCCCCCTTACATCAGGGTCCCCAGAGAGCCCTCCCCCTTACATCAGGGTCCCCAGAGAGCCCTCCCCCTTACATCAGGGTCCCCAGAGAGCCCTCCCCCTTACATCGGGGTCCCCAGAGAGCCCTCCCCCTTACATCGGGGTCCCCAGAGAGCCCTCCCCCTTACATCGGGGTCCCCAGAGAGCCCTCCCCCTTACATCGGGGTCCCCAGAGAGCCCTCCCCCTTACATCAGGGTCCCCAGAGAGCCCTCCCCCTTACATCAGGGTCCCCAGAGAGCCCTCCCCCTTACATCAGGGTCCCCAGAGAGATATAACGAAAACTCTCTGCTGCCTGCAGCTGCATAGTGACGGCGGAACAGCTGGGATGCAGGGCGGGCGGTGAGAGATGTCATCTCTCTGCTTTCTCGCCCGCCCGCCGTTTAGCCGACTCTCCTGTGCTGCCTGTCTGCTTTCCAGGGCAGACTGGACATAAAAAACCAGCCCTGGAAAAAATTATTACACTAGCCCAACAGCAAACGTCATTATTTTCTTGTTCATAAAAGGGAAAAACCATACATTTTAAAGCACAGAGATCACCTACCGCAGAAAGAATACACTACGGTAAGGGGGTGGGGTTACTGATATAAGGGGGAAACCTTTATATCCGTGGCCCCTTACATTATTGTATTCACTCACCCTTACACCGTGCAGGGATCAGTCAGATGGCTCCAGGTTGGCGACTCTGGATTTTATCCTAAAGTCAACTCTCCACAGTCCACACGTGGCTGACTTCTCCCATGACCCCCCATCCTGGTGGCACTCCCACTCTTGACTCCTCTCCAGACACCCTCAGAGACTGCAGACATGATACAGGAGATAGTCAGACACTGTGGACATGATGCAGGAGATGGTCAGAGACTGCGGACATACTACAAGAGATGGTTAGACTGCAGACATGGTAGTGGAGATGGTCAGAGACTGCCCATCAAATCAATTGAATCAATGTTTCGTCTATCACAATCTAGGAGGCGGGGCTCTGTTACAGTGAGTGGATGGCCGCCGAACAGTTCAGACCCCAGCTCCATGAAAACAGGAGATACCCGCTGTGTGTGATTACAAAAGCGGAGGGAGAGGACCTCTCCCGTTCTGCCTGTCCGCTCTCCCGTGCTGCCCATTGTTTGGCCGGCTCTCTCGTGCAGCTTGTCCGCTCTCCAGTGCTGCTTGTTCTGCCTGCCGGCTCTGTCATGTGGCACAGCTGCAGAGAGGTTGGGGGCCCCAGATTCTGGGCTATAGCCCCAGTAGCCACACCCAAGCAACGCCACTGACATGCACATTTGCTGACAAGAATTATGCTAATAGGAGAATAGAATGAGCTAAAGGATGAGCTCTTTTAACACTTGGCCTATAGTAAAATGACTACCAGGCGGGAGCACTGTTCTGGGACGACGTCATATTGGGCTGTACGATCTGTCGCTGGCTGTGTCCACCAGACACAGCCGATGACTGATCACTGACCTGGCCTGCTGCCAATGTCATGAGATTGCTGTGACCAATCACAGCAGGTGACATGACAATTGTAAACAATCAGTGGCTTCCTTTCATTCCATCCATTGTATACAATTGTGTTGCTAGCTGTGATTGGTCACAGTGATCACATGGTACAGACGGGGCCAGTTTGCTTTGCCCAATCACAGCTAATCACAACAAAACACTGAACCAGTTTAATTTATTAAAAATGGTTGCTTGTACCAATGAAATTCATTGGTATATGCAATCATAATGTGTAAAGAAAAATAAAAAAATCCTTATCACTTACCCAGAGTGGTAACACTGTATTGCTCTGGTCACAGTCTGAAAACAATCAAGTTATTTTAAATTGTTATTTTTTGTCACAATCATTTGGAAAATGAAGAAATAAAGAAAAAAAACACACACTTTTTTTTTACGTACTGTCACCAGTGGCCACGCCAGTTATATGATAACTCTGTACTGCAGTGGTGACCGTATGTTAAAAACTTTTTTTTTTTTTTTTTTGATTTCTTCATTTTTTTAAATAATTGTGACAAAAAATTACAACTTCAAAAAACGCGCTATGCCTCCTTACTAAATACCTCGGACTGTCTACTTTCCAAAAAGGGGTTATTTGGAGGTATTTGTACTGTCCTGGCATTTTCAGGCCTTAAGAAATGCGATAGGGTACATCAGGATTGATCAATTTTCAGATAGATACCATAGTTTGTGGACTCTCTAACTTTCACCAAATGTAGCAGAATACATTTTCACCTACGTTTATGAAGAAAGAATATTTGCTAAATTGTATAACTGAAAAGAAGAAAAATGTGTGGTTTTTTTTTCTAAATTTACTGACTTTATTTTATTTAGCAAAAAATAAAAAACCCAGTAGTGATTAAATATTACCAAAGGAAAGCTCTATTTGTGTGAAAAAAAAATATTTCTTATGGGTACAGTGTTGCATGACCATGCAATTGTCATTTATCAGCATTGAAAGCTGAAAATTGGCCTGGGCAGGAAGTGGATAAAAGTGGCCAGCATTGAAGTGGTTAATGTGCTGCTAATTATTTGCCCAGTTGATGGCTGTATGTCCAAAAGCTGTATTGCTTAATGGCAGTAGATATAAATCGGGTTCACAACCTAACTGTGCTGTGTGGCAGGAATGTGCAAATCTCAGAAGTGAATTGACAAATATTGACATACTTTGGCAGGTGTATTTAGTGGTTTGTCTGGAGTTCAGATTTACGTTCCTGTAAACTTGTATACACTATAGTACTGTTAAATCTCAAGACCATATATTGTTTACGTAGAAAATCCACCATCCCCTGAAGAAACAAAACCTGGACGGGGAAGATCATTAAATGCACTTGGTTCCACCCCAATCTCAGGAGAGAAGCAGCTAGAACTGCGGCTGTGTGAGCTTTTGCTGGACATTGAAGATCGCATCTACCAAGGCAGTCTTGGTACTGTAAAGGTATGTAGTCAGAGCCTGATGATAAAGCCTTCAGGCATTACCACAGCACTGTATACTGCATTCTGGCTGCTTAGAATAGATGTTCTGTCATTTGGTGATTGAATATATTTGTATAGGGATGAGCTGTAAATCAGTAGATGTGTACATAGTCACAGTCTATATTATGTGTCTGCTTTCTCATGTGCCTGCGGGTCTCTGGCAACATCTGTTAATTTTTGTAACGGACAGCCCACTATAACATCCTAATTTGATTTTATCACTTGGTTTTAAAAAAATATATGTTTTTTTTTTTTTTATAGTGTAGCACCTGTTGCTGTTTTTGAATTGGTTGCTGCATGCTCTAAATGCTTATCAGAGATGAGCCATTAATTCCTCATCTCTACTTCCAGGTCTGTGACTTTTTTGAAAGTATTTAAGTGTAGCATCAACATGACGCACAGTTGCCATTCTCAGAAATGACAATTTAAATTATTATTTTATGATAGGTGCTCTTTAACCACAGTAAAGCATAATAGTTGTGTAGCACTGTATATGTCATGAGCAAATATGGCTGTCCCATGTGCATTCATAATTGTGTTATTTTTTTTTTTAATAAGTTTATTCACAAAAATGTAACACTTCGTAAAGCAGATGTCCTGTAGAGTTGGTAGTTTACACATTTCTTTAGTTGAACTATGCTTGTGTAACTGTTTTCAAACTGATATTTTCCATGTAAAATACACTAAAATTAATCTTAGTGCACACAAACAATAGAAGTGAAAGGGGGTGACTTTGCAGCTGCATGATCACATCTGCAGTACAGAGCCTGCTGTTCAATTTTAGGTTTAATATGTATTTTATTAATTTTCATCAGAAAAAAAAAAGAAATCGGAACAATTCGGGGGACAGAAACAGGAAAAAAAAAGGGGGGGGGGGGGGGTAAAGATTTTTATCATGGTGCAATATGGTTTCACAATTTACAATGGAAAGGAAATCCAAATAAAAGGCTCTATTCGTGAACCATCAGACAGTTAAAATGCAAGTGAGAGAAATAAAAAGTGGAAAGGGAAGAAGAAAAAAAGATTAAACCAGATTAAAATTAAATCAAGACTGAATCCGTACGGTGTAAATCGCAGAAAACATATTATTTTTCGATAGCAATTCTGTATAAAGGAGATCCAAGAAGTCAACAAAGGACAGAAGGGAAGGCTTCATGAGGAAGTACAATCTATTTGTAAAGTTTCTACAGAACTTATCAGAAGTTGAGTAATGTATCCATATGTACCACAATTTATTATGTTCTTTCCCAAGTGTCCATTTCTTAGGCTTGCTTTCTCTTCATAAGCATGAAGTCATTCATGATGTCCACCCAAGCGTTTTGAGAAGGGGAAACTGTAATCTCCCAGAATCAGGGAATGAGCTGCCTAGCAGTTGATAGGAAAAATCATCGAAGATTAGTTTTTTGGGACCTAATTGATTCTGGAAGGATAGATAGGAGTGCTATCTTAGGAGAAGGGGTTAGAGAATCATTGTACATTTCGCTATGTTTGGAAGACCTGTTTCCAAAATGAGCGTTTACAGTCACACTCCCAGACCCGCCAGATATGCAGATGTGCCCCTTGCTCCGTTGCAGCACCAGCATAGATCCGAATAATTAGGAAAGATCTGACTTATGCCGCATACACACGATCAGAATTTCCGACAACAAATGTTCGATGTGAGGTTGCTGTCGGAAGTTCCGATTGTGTGTAGGCTCCATCGGACATTTCCAGTCGGAATTTCCGACAACAGATATTTGAGAGCTGGATCTCCTTTTTTTTTTACGACAACAAACAAAATCCGTTGTCGTAAATTCAGAGCGTGTGTACACAATTCCGACGCACCAAATTCCACGCATGCTCGGAATCAAGCAGAAGAGCCGGACTGGCCATTGAACTTCATTTTTCTCGGCTTGTCGTACGTGTTTTACGTCACTGCGTTCTTGACGTTCGAAATTTCCGACATTATTTGTGCGACCATGTGTATGCAAGACACGTTTCAGCCAACATCCGTCGGAAATAAATCCACGGTTTGGTTGTTGGAAATTCCGATCGTCTGTACACGGCATTAGAGTGACGGGGTCACGGTATCATCTGGAAAATATTTTGAAGTTTTTCTCCTGAGTATAGCAGGAGATTGAGGATTTGTATGAGCATGAAAGCAGTATGCCATTCCTCAGGGGATATCTCCATCTCCAGTTCCCTTGCCCACACCTTTTGTATACGTAGGTAGCGTGCATGTGTGTGAGATAGAATCTCTCTATCGATTTGGGATAATGTATGGCGAGGAACCCTCTGAACAATGCACATTCCCTCAAAAGCAGTCAAGGGCGTATGTGTGTGCCCAGAAGCGTGTAACGTGTTACAGTATTTTGTCAAACTCAGGGCAGTTAGCCAATCTGTAGGAGCTATTGTATCAGTCGTGTGTGCCTGAAAGAGGCCAGATGTGGGATGTATAAACTTATGGGCAGTGGGCCAGGAGGATCTTCCATAGGTGGCAAAAGTCAAGGAATGACTACCATCCGGATGGATCTGTTTATATAGGGACCAAGCAGACCAAATGACTGAGAGAAGTTGGGGAAATAGAATTGCTTTTTCGCTGGTGTTGGCAGTGCCTGCTCCAGCTTTTTCCTTTTCATCACCTCTTCATAGTATTACTGTGAACACATGGGTCTCTTGGGCATTTATGTTTAGGCTGCATCTACAGCCATCTAGAGATAATACTATAGTGTTTGAACATCCAGCTGTTCTCTGATATCTGTGGGCAGCTTTGGAGACTGAGCTCTGCATTGAAAATTCAGTTGTAACTAGTTGGCTCTTTACTTAAAATGTATATATGGCATTTCCCCAATCCCATGATGTAGTGGCTTCATATGTTTTTCTTTTTTAGGCTTTTTCCCTTTATTTTTACTTGATCTGACCAAAAAGACCTATTCTGTCTTAGCCCCAGTCCTCACCGGTGCGGCTTTGAAAACACACTACTTCAACGCAATTTCAAGACCGCACATCGGTGCGATTTGCACTGCTGATTTCATTAATTTATTGCAATGGGTAAAAAGTAGTGCAGGAACCTTCTTTCATAATTGCTTCAACATGAGTCACAGCAATATGAACAGTTCCATTGCCGGCAATGGCATGCGACCTATGTAATTTGGAACTGTCAAATCGCATGACAAGTCACACTCATGTGAACCGGGATGGTTGGTACAATGGAGACAACTTTGGACAGCAGCATTTACAGTGTAGAGAGAGTAGCGTTAGATGCGCTAGTAAATTTAGATAGATTTGACTAATAAATGAAATCCGATCTCCAGCCAACATTTTTACAGAAGTTACAGCAACATTTTTGCTTTTGGGATAAAGATTTTACATGAATAAAAGCTGATCATTGTAAGCACCCCATTGGTGTTATATGGTTGGTCACATTCCTGTAACTTGCAGTTTTGCTAGACAACATTGATTTGTTAAAGGAAGTTGAAAAATAATGCTTACTGACCAAATCAACCTGTGAAAATAAAGGAGAAATAAAGCTTAAAATAGAGAATACAAATGCAACCACCACATCCAGGAATTGATAAGCTGCAATATATTACATGTAGGATTTAATACTGCTTTAGATTGGCGCTGATATGACTGTGGTGCTTTAATTTTGTGTTGTAGATAAATTGGTCATTGATTGCTTGATTCTTGTGTACAGGTGCCAGACAGGCAGTTGTGGAGGGCAGCACTGGAGAACGGTTCTTATGAACTCTTGGGTGATGAACCGAAGGACAAATCCCTGAAATTAGAAGACAATGATGTAGAGGAGATGGAAGTCGATGGCAATCAAAGCTTTGAAGATGGGTTAGTTATATACTTTTTGGTTGTTGGTGTATTTGTACATTAACCTTTAGTAACTTCTATAGAATCCTATGCTTTGCATAATTGTCTGTAATACTACTTTATATTAAATCCCTATAGTCTATCTCAGGGCAACATACAATGGGTATAGAAAAGAATCGCCCCCCTTTTAAAATCAAATTTTTTTGCTTAGCAGTCTTTAATGAAGACACACAGTTTTTGTTTTATCCAGCTGTATTTAGTCAGTGCAATTCAAAGACAGAATGGCTGAGTTGGAAAGAGGATCACCCCCTTTTGTCACTATATAGGGGGGGGTTTCCAGATTTCAATAAGCCCCCTGCCCACAACCACCCGCCAGGGTTGTGGAGA
Organism: Lithobates septentrionalis; assembly: GCA_037952835.1. Taxonomy (NCBI): domain Eukaryota; kingdom Metazoa; phylum Chordata; class Amphibia; order Anura; family Ranidae; genus Lithobates; species Lithobates septentrionalis. Next base: position 266,728 of record JBBDGP010000232.1, on the reverse strand, counting down.
AGAGGCACTTATCCTCATGTTGAGGAGTGTGTGTGTGTGTGTGTGTGTGTGTGTGTGTGTGTGTGTGTGTGTGTGTGGTTTTGACAGCTGATGAGTCATTTGTTAACCACTTCAGCCCCGGAAGGATTTACCCCCTTCCTGACCAGAGCACTTTTTACAATTTGGCACTGCGTCGCTTTAACTGCTAATTGCGCGGTCATGCAATGCTGTACCCAAACGAAATTTGCGTCCTTTTCTTCCCACAAATAGAGCTTTATTTTGATGGTATTTGATCACCTCTGCCGCTTTTATTTTTTGCGCTATAAACGGAAAAAGACCGAAAATTTTGAAAAAAAATGATATTTTCTACTTTTTGTTATAAAAAAAATCCATTAAAATCAATTTTAGTCATACATTTAGGCCAAAATGTATTCGGCCACATGTCTTTGGTAAAAAAAAATGTCAATAAGCGTATATTTATTGGTTTGCGCAAAAGTTATAGCACCTACAAACTAGGGTACATTTTCTGGAATTTACACAGCTTTTAGTTTATGACTGTCCATGTCATTTCATGAGGTGCTAAAATGGCAGGGCAGTACAAAACCCCCCCAAATGACCCCATTTTGGAAAGTAGACACCCCAAGGAAATTGCTGAGAGGCATGTTGAACCCATTGAATATTTTTTTTTTTTGTCCCAAGTGATTGAATAATGACAAAAAAAAAAAAAAAAAAAAAAAATTACAAAAAGTTGTCACTAAATGATATATTGCTCACACAGGCCATGGGCATATGTGGAATTGCACCCCAAAATACATTCAGCTGCTTCTCCTGAGTACGGGGATACCAAATGTGTGGGACTTTTTGGGAGCCTAGCCGCGTACGGGGCCCCGAAAACCAAGCACCGCCTTCAGGATTTCAAAGGGCATACATTTTTGATTTTACTCCTCACTACCTATCACAGTTTTGAAGGCCATAAAATGCCAGGATGGCACAAACCCCCCCCAAATTACCCCATTTTGGAAAGTAGACACCCCAAGCTATTTGCTGAGAGGCATGTTAAGTCCATGGAATATTTTATATTTGGACACAAGTTGCGGGAAAGTGACAATTTTTTTTTTTTTTGCACAAAGTTGTCACTAAATGATATACTGCTCAAACATGCCATGGGCATATGTGGAATTACACCCCAAAATACATTCTGCTGCTTCTCCTGAGTACGGGGATACCACATGTGTGGCACTTTTTGGGAGCCTAGCCGCGTACGGGGCCCCAAAAACCAAGCACCGCCTTCAGGATTTCTAAGGGCATAAATTTTTGATTTTACTCCTCACTACCTATCACAGTTTTGAAGGCCATAAAATGCCAAGATGGCACAAATCCCCCCCAAATGACCCCATTTTGGAAAGTAGACACCCCAAGCTATTTGCTGAGAGGCATGTTGAGTCCATGGAATATTTTATTTTTTGACACAAGTTGCGGGAAAGTGACAATTTATTTTTTTTTTTGCACAAAGTTGTCACTAAATGATATATTGCTCACACAGGCTATGGGCTTATGTGGAATTGCACCCCAAAATACATTCTGCTGATTCTCCTGAGTATGGGGATACCACATGTGTGGGACTTTTTGGGAGCCTAGCCGCGTACGGGGCCCCGAAAACCCAGCACCGCCTTCAGGATTTCTAAGGGCGTAAAGTTGTGATTTCACTCCTCACTACCTATCACATTTTTGAAGGTCATAAAATGCCCAGATGGCACAAAACCCCCCCAAATGACCCCATTTTGGAAAGAAGACACCCCAAGCTATTTGCTGAGAGGCATGATGAGTACATGGAATATTTTATATTTTGACACAAGTTGCGGGAAAGTGACAATTTTTTTTTTTTTTTTTTTTGCACAAAGTTGTCACTAAATGATATATTGCTCAAACATGCCATGGGCATATGTGGAATTACACCCCAAAATACATTCTGCTGCTTCTCCTGAGTATGGGGATACCACATGAGTGGCACTTTTTGGGAGCCTAGCTTCATACGGGGCCCCGAAATTCAATCACCACCTTCAGGATTTCTAAGAGCGTTAATTTTTGATTTCACTCCTTACTACCCATCACAGTTTTGAAGGCCATAAAATGCCAAGATAGCACAAAACCGCCCCAAAATGACCCCATTTTGGAAAGTAGACACCCCAAGCTATTTGCTGAGAGGCATGGTGAGTATTTTGCAGCTCTCATTTGTTTTTGAAAATGAAGAAAGACAAGAAAAACGTATTTTTTTTTTCCTTTTTTCAATTTTCAAAAGTTTGTGACAAAAAGTGAGGTCTGCAAAATACTCACTATACCTCTCAGCAAATAGCTTTGGGTGTCTATTTTCCAAAATGGGGTCATTTGGGGGGGGGTTTGTGCCATCTGGGCATTACATGGCCTCCGAAACTGTGATAGGCAGTGAAGAGTGAAATCAAAAATTTTCGCCCTTAGAAAGCCTGAAGGCGGTGCTTGGTTTTCGGGGTCCCCTATGCGGTTAGGCTCCCAAAAAGTCTCACACATGTGGTATCCCCGTACTCAGGAGAGGCAACAGAATGAATTTTGGGGTGTAATTTCACATATTCCCATGGCATGTTTGAGCAATATATCATTTAGTGACAACTTTGTGCAAAAAAAAAAAAAAATAATAATAATTTGTCTTTTTCCCGCAACTTGTGTCACAATATAAAATATTCCATGGACTCGACATGCCTCTCAGCAAATAGCTTGGGGTGTCTACTTTCCAAAATGGGGTCATTTGGGGGGGTTTTGAACTGTCCTGGCATTTTATGCACAACATTTAGAAGCTTATGTCACACATCACCCACTCTTCTAACCACTGGAAGACAAAGCCCTTTCTGACACTTTTTGTTTACATGAAAAAAATTTTTTTTTTTGCAAGAAAATTACTTTGAACCCCCAAACATTATATATTTTTTTAAAGCAAATGCCCTACAGATTAAAATGGTGGGTGTTTCATTTTTTTTTTTCACACAGTATTTGCGCAGCGATTTTTCAAACGCATTTTTTGGGGAAAAAACACACTTTTTTAAATTTTAATGCACTAAAACACACTATATTGCCCAAATGTTTGATGAAATAAAAAAGATGATCTTAGGCCGAGTACATGGATACCAAACATGACATGTTTTAAAATTGCGCACAAACGTGCAGTGGCGACAAACTAAATACATTTTTAAAAGCCTTTAAAAGCCTTTACAGGTTACCACTTTAGATTTACAGAGGAGGTCTACTGCTAAAATTACTGCCCTCGATCTGACCTTCGCGGTGATACCTCACATGCATGGTGCAATTGCTGTTTACATTTGACGCCAGACCAACGCTTGCGTTCGCCTTTGCGCGAGAGCAGGGGGGGATGGGGGTGCTTTTTTTTTTTTTTTTTTTTTTTTTAATTAATTTTTTGATTTTTTATCTTATTTTTAAACTGTTCCTTTCATTTTTATTTTTTTTAAATCATTTTTATTGTTATCTCAGGGAATGTAAATATCCCCTATGATAGCAATAGGTAGTGACAGGTACTCTTTTTTGAAAAAATTGGGGTCTATTAGACCCTAGATCTCTCCTCTGCCCTCAAAGCATCTGACCACACCAAGATCGGTGTGATAAAATGCTTTCCCAATTTCCCAATGGCGCTGTTTACATCCGGCGAAATCTAAGTCATGAAATGCTCGTAGCTTCCGGATTCTTAGGCCATAGAGATGTTTGGAGCCATTCTGGTCTCCGATCAGCTCTATGGTCAGCTGGCCGAATCACTGGCTGCATTCTCAGGTTCCCTGTTGGGACAGGAGAGCCAGAGAAAAACATGGAAGACAGTGGGGGGGGGGGGGGCATTTCCTCCCACTGCTTGTAAAAGCAGTCTAGAGGCTAATTAGCCGCTAGGATTGCTTTTACATGAAAGCCGACCGCTGGCTGAAAAGAATGATACCAAGATGATGCCTAAACCTGCAGGCATCATTCTGGTATAACCACTCAAAGTCCAGCAACATACCAGTACGTTGCTGGTCCTTGTTGGGCATATATTGTAAACTTTTTTTTCATGCAGCCTGTGGGCTGAACGAAAAAAAGATATTGATCGGTGGGTATGCCCACCATTAGAATACCTCCCTTCATCCACCCACTTCTAATGATGGGCATACATGCACCATTTATATATGCCGAAGCATGGGGGCATCCTCCCGCAAAAGGCAGGAGCAAATTGCTCCTCCACCCACTGCCCCCACGCTTCGGCATATATGCTGAAGTATGTAACTGTGGTGGTGAAATCACCTCCGACAGCGCTGGAGTCACGGCTTTATGTATCGTGGGAGCAAACGCTGTTGCTGTCAAGATAAATAAATCCGCGCTGCAACTGAATGGTGTACCTGCTAAGCAAATGATGGTTAACAAAAAACAAAGTAACATTACAGTATAACAGTAATACTTACCATACCTGCAAAGCAAATACAAAAAAAAACCATAGTAAAAAATAAAACATTTAACGCAACCTGTGCCTACCTAAAATATATATATGCCGAAGCATGGGGGCATCCTCCCGCAAAAGGCAGGAGCAAATCGCTCCTCCACCCACTTCTGCCCCCACGCTTCGGCATATATGCTGAAGTATGTAACTGTGGTGGTGAAATCACCTCCGACAGCGCTGGAGTCACGGCTTTATGTATCGTGGGAGCAAACGCTGTTGCTGTCAAGATAAATAAATCCGCGCTGCAACTGAATGGCGTACCTGCTAAGCAAATGATGGTTAACAAAAAACAAAGTAACATTACAGTATAACAGTAATACTTACCATACCTGCAAAGCAAATACAAAAAAAAACCATAGTAAAAAATAAAACATTTAACGCAACCTGTGCCTACCTAAAATATATATATGCCGAAGCATGGGGGCATCCTCCCGCAAAAGGCAGGAGCAAATCGCTCCTCCACCCACTTCTGCCCCCACGCTTCGGCATATATGCTGAAGTATGTAACTGTGGTGGTGAAATCACCTCCGACAGCGCTGGAGTCACGGCTTTATGTATCGTGGGAGCAAACGCTGTTGCTGTCAAGATAAATAAATCCGCGCTGCAGCTGAATGGCGTACCTGAAAACAATAAAATGTTTAAAACACAGTAAACTATAAAAAAATTACATACCTAAAAAGCAAACATGATAAAACATAACAATAAAACAATGCAGAATAGAATACAGTAAAAAAGAGCAGAACAATAGAGAGAAAATAGAGAGAGAGAGAACAATAAAACGACAACTATTTTTGGTTTTTTTATTTTATATTTTTTTTTTTACTTTTTTTTTTTTTATAACTGTAACTTTTAAAACTGTAACGGTTCCAGGTTTGGGTCTCTCAAAATGCGATGGCATCTTGGGAGACCCTGTGGAAGTGTGTCCTAGTCTGTGCAGTGCTGTACCCTACGCCAATACTCAACTAGTGTATGGTAGCGTTCAAAACATTCACCAATGCAAAGACCAGGATTGCCAGGACAGGAGGGACAATAATACCGGGTGTCACGCCTAAATCCGCGCTTTCTGCAGACACGACATTTTCTTTGGGGGGCTCGTTGGGTAGGGGTACTCTGGAGGACATAAGGAAAATGCCTCTCATGCAGCCGGCCTACTGCATTTGGATTGGGAAGGTGAGGTGGAGCACCGTCTGGAAACAGAAGGGCTCTGACGATCTCTTCCTGGAATTTAAGGAAGGATCCAGTCCGTCCTGAAGCTCTGTATAGCACATGAGCGTTCAGCAAAGCCAATTGAAATAAATAAACAGACACTTTTTTGTACCAGCGTCTGGCCTTACGGGCAACTAGGTACGGCGCCAACAACTGGTCGTTGAGGTCCACCCCTCCCATATTAAGGTTGTATTCGTGGACACAGAGGGGTTTCTCCACAACACCAGTCGCCGTAGTAATTTGGGTCGTCGTGTCTGCATGAAGGGAGGTGAGAACGAAAACATTCTTCTTATCCCTCCACTTCATAGCGAGCAAATTATTATACTTCAAGCAGGCTCTCTCCCCCAGCCTAAGACGGGAATCTACAAGCCTCTGGGGAAAGCCCCGGCGATTAGGTCGCACGGTGCCACATGCTCCAATCTGCTGATCAAACAAGTGACTAAAAAGTGGCACGCTCGTATAATAATTGTCCACGTACAAGTGGTACCCCTTTCCGAATAAGGGTGACACCAAGTCCCACACTATCTTGCCAGCGCTTCCTATGTAGTCAGGGCAGTTTATCGGCTCTACGTGACTATCTTTGCCCTCGTAAACCATGAATCTACATGTATAGCCTGTGGCCCTGTCACAGAGCTTATACATCTTGACCCCGTATCTGGCACGCTTGCTGGGAAGGTACTGTTTGAAGGACAAGCGGCCAGAAAACTTAACCAGGGACTCATCAACGCAGACAACTTGATGGGGGGTAAACAAGTCTGCAAAACGTTGGTTGAAGTGGTTTACGAGGGGCCGAATTTTGTAGAGCCGATCGTATGCAGGGTCTCCACGAGGACGACAGAGTTCATTGTCGTTGAAGTGCATGAACCGCAAAATCTGCTCGTATCGTGCCCTGGCCATTGAAGCAGAGAACACGGGCATATGGTGAATTGGGTCAGTGGACCAATATGACCGCAACTCACTCTTTTTGGTTATGCCCATGTTGAGGGAAAGGCCCAGAAAGATCTTAAATTCGGAGACCGTAATTGGTCTCCAATCTCTGGCAAGGGAGGACTGGGGATTAGCGGCGATGTGTTGACCAGCGTACAAATTGCTTTGGTCCACAATAGATCTATAGAGATCTTCGGTGAAAAACAGTGAATAAAAATCCAGTGGCATAAAGTCAACTGTTTCCACCTGAATTCCGGGTTGGCCAGTGAAAGGGGGAAGTACGGGTGCTGCAGAAGTGGTGGGTACCCAATTCGGATTGGCGAATGCAGCAGGAAGGGCACTATGGGCACGACGGGCCTGTCTTTGTCTTATTGGTGGCAGCGGGACACTAGTTGTGCTTGCCACCTCGCCAGCTTGAACTGCACTTATGGGACTCGCCACGTCACCACGTGATACTGCAGTGCTGGATGTACGACCAGGGTGTACTAGGCCGCTGGTGCTTGCCAGTTCACCAGAAGGAGTAGCGGCACTAGTACCTCTCTGCTCCCTACGAGAGCCCTGCGGTTCTTGCACTTCAAGGACAGAAGAAGAAGATCGGGGTCTGGTACGCCTGACCCTAGCAGGGACCACAACTCCGTCGTCAGAGCTATCTGTCATGGAGCCGCTGTCCTCTACAGGTTCGTATTCTGAGCTTGAACTTGACAGATGAGTGACTTCCTCTTCACTATCTGTCATGCTCAGAATCCTGTAGGCCTCTTCACTAGTGTACCTTCTATTTGCCATTTTGGGCTCTAAATTTAGGGGTACACTAGTGAGACTCACAGGCAAAAAAGCTCCTGACTGTCAGCGACTGATTCAAAGTGCTACCAAAAAACTGTTAGCGATCGCAGGGATCAGGCCTGACTCTGCAAACGCTACAGTTATGTGTGCTTAGTGTTTTGTGACAGTTATCGATCGATACTGCACTTGGGTGGGCTGGGCTGGGCTGGGCCGAGGAGCAAAACGCAGGTGCTAGCAGGTATCTGGGCTGATCCCGCTAACACTGCGTTTTTTTGGGGGACCCTAAACTGCTGGGGAGTATAGATCTGATCGGATCAGATATCGATCCGTTCAGATACTATAGCACTAAGGGAGGTGTATGCTGCGTGCGTAGGTGTTAGCGGTACTGGCGCTAACCTGACGCTGCCTGGGGCGACGCAGACCTTATCTGATCCTAAAAACTTAACTTCTATCACCGCCGGGCAATTAGGGGGTTAAACCTTTATAGGGTAATAAACGGCGGGTGCCCTAAAACTGTAATAAACTACAAAAAACCAAAACCAACTAACCAGCGTCACCTGTAACAATTATATGGTGATCGCTGGTGAAAGGGTTAACTAGGGGGCAATCAAGGGGTTAAAACCTTTAGTAGGTAGTATATGGGGGTCCCTGTCGCTATAAAACACTGACAGCGAACCTATATACTTACCTCCCTAACTAGCGTCACCTGTGTCACTAATACAGCGATCAGAAAAACGATCGCTTAGTGACACTGGCGACGGGGGGTGATCACGGGGTTAAAACTTTATTAGGGGGGTTAGGGGGGTACCCTGGACCTAAAGGGGGGTACCCTAGACCTAAAGGGGGCTAACCTAACGGCCCTAACACTTGTAACTGACACAAACTGACACCAATGCAGTAAATCAGAAAAAAAAAAAACCTGCTATTGGTGTCAGAGTGACAGGGGGTACAGGGGGGTGATCAGGGGGTGATCGGGGGGTGACAGGGGGGTGACAAGTGTGCCTGCGTGTTCTACTGTATGTGTAGTGTTGGTGCACTTACTTGGATGTCTTCTCTCCTCGGCGCCGGACGAAAAGACCGGCTCAAGGAGAGATGACATCACTTCCTCTGCTTCTGTTTACATTCACAGAAGCCGAGGAAGCTTGTCATTGGCCAGGAGCGATCGCGAGGTGGGGGCCACGAATGAGTGGCCTCCCCCTCACCTTTGATCGACCCTGACCTCGATCCGACCGCCGCAGGCACCGGGGGGGGGTCCGATCGGACCCCCCACCCGCGGGCAGGCAGGGACGTACAGGTAAGCCCTTATGCCTGCCCGTGCCGCTCTGTCGACGTACATCTGTGTGCGGCGGTCGGCAAGTGGTTAAAGATGCGGCGGCCAGCTTCTCGGCCCACTCCTTAACATCCAGCTAATGTTAAAGATGCTGGTGGCAGCCGGCTCCATAAATTTTCATCTAAATCGCAGCTGAACAGCTGCTTAGGAAATTTGCAGTGAAAACGGAGGGGAAATTTTTACATAGTTACATAGTAGGTGAGGTTGAAAAAAGACACGTCCATCAAGTCCAACCTATGTGTGTGATTATGTGTCAGTATTACATTACATATCCCTGTATGTTGCGGTCATTCAGGTGATTATCTAATAGTTTCTTGAAGCTATCAATGCTCCCCGCTGAGACCACCGCCTGTGGAAGGGAATTCCACATCCTTGCCGCTCTTACAGTAAAGAACCCTCTACGTAGTTTAAGGTTAAACCTCTTTTCTTCTAATTGTAATGAGTGGCCCCGAGTCTTATTAAACTCTCTTCTGCGAAAAAGTTTTATCCCTATTGTGGGGTCACCAGTACAGTATTTGTAAATTGAAATCATATCCCCTCTCAAGCGTCTCTTCTCCAGAGAGAATAAGTTCAGCGCTCGCAACCTTTCCTCATAACTAAGATCCTCCAGACCCTTTATTTAGCTTTGTTGCCCTTCTTTGTACTCGCTCCATTTCCAGTACATCCTTCCTGAGGACTGGTGCCCAGAACTGGACAGCATACTCCAGCAAATTCACACCGGACATGTGTGAACCTAGCCTTAAGGAGACCAAACACTGGCAAATGTGAATGTATTGCAGGGATTTACAGACTATTTTCTTCCAATCAATTCCGGAGCTAGCACATGAGGTCTTCATTTATCTTTTAACTGCATTCCAGTTGTCTCTGCCACTGCCCAATGGTGTGTGCGCTACAGTAACTAAGAGTACTATTTATTTGATGGAGAGCATACTAGATTTACAGTGCTCAGCATAAATGAGTATATTCCAACATATTTGTCAGAAAACCTTTACTTTTCTCTCAGAATCAACGTTTTCTATGGGACACTATCCTACACAATACTCCCACAAATGCAGGCCATTGATTGCAACCAAGATTTGTTAAATTGCACACACAAAGTATTTTTCCTAACAAATTCATTCAAGACCTTGATACAAAAATGAATACACTCCCAATGAAAGTCTTATGAGCAAAGCTAAATTTTAGACAACAAAATTCTAATTAACAAGAATTCAACTACAGGTGAGTCTAATTATTCATTAAGCAGGTGTCCAGCAGACAGTTAATTATAAAAGGACATTCCTCAAAGAAAACCTCTTCCCATTTCATGCTGTCAGCAATGGAAGAGAAAAGTCCCAAGGCCTGAGAAAGAAAATAATTTCTTTACACAAGAAAGGTGAAGGCTACAAGAAGGTCAGAAAAGCTTTATCATTCAGAATACTGTAGCAAAAGTAATACAAAAATTTAACAAAGATGGAACTGCAACCATCTCACAGACGTCCAGGCCGTCCATGGACGTTAACACCTCGACTTGAGCGTCTTCTGATAAGGGTTGAATAAAATTGCCATGCAAGTTTACTGCAGTTGGCTAAAGAAGTAGAAAGCCAAGCTGGGGTGATTGTTTCTCGTGACATAATACGGCATACACTGCAGAGTAATGGTATGCATGGGTGTCATTCATGAAGGAAGCCTCTCCTAAAGCCCATGCACAAAAAGCCTGCCTAGAATTTAACAGGGTCCATGCTGAAAAAGACTACTGGGACTCTATATTCTGGAGTGACGAGACCAAGATAAATGTTTTTTGAACTGATGACTTCAAAACTGTATGGTGTCCCAAAGGTGAGGAGTACAGAGAAAAATGTATGGTGCCTACAGTGAAACATGGTGGTGGCAGTGTCCTTCTGTTGGGCTGCATGAGTGCTGCTGGTGTCGGGAGCTGCATTTCATAGATGTATCATGAATTCAGATATAATGCTCAATTTCGAAAGAGAAGATGCTACCATCACTCCGTGCCCTTGGTCTTGTGTACTTTACCAACATGGCAATGATCCTAAACACACATCTAAGGCCTGTTGCATTTCCGAAGAACAAGGTGAAAGTGATTCAGTGGCCAAGAATGTCTCCTGATCTGAACCCAATCAAACGCCTATTGGGGAATTCTGAAGAGACAAGTTGAGCATCACTCTCCATCCAGCATCCAGGCTATAAAATGGGGTCATTCTTAAAGAATGGAAAAAGATAGTTGTTGCAATGTGTCGCCAACTTGTTCATTCCATGCCTAGAAGACTTGGTGCTTTCCTTACAAATCATGAAGATCATACAAATTACTAGATGTAGTAATTTTTGTTGTGAGTTGTATTCATTTTTGCATCAACTAATTTGACTAAAACTGAACCTTTCTTATTGTACATCACGGGTCGCAGAGCCATAGTAGTTACTATATGGGTTAATAGGCCACCTTTAGGTGATGAACACTGGCACGCCCTAAAACAAAAAAAGTGCACTCCCTATATAACCCTCCCACTGCTGGAAGTTCCTCAGTTTTTTCGCCAGTGTCTAAGGTGTTGGTCACGAGTGAAGATGTGCAGTGCTGAACTCCACTGGAGCAATCCTTGCTGGGGCTAGCCATGCAGACCGGATCCATTCAAAGTGTCTTTTTGGCCAAATTAATTGGTACTCGGGCCTCGTATCCGAAGAAACGAGGTCTTGCCTGTAACGCTTCTCTTTTTAGAGAGCTGGACCAGTACTTTTTGGTAGTAAGGCCATAAAGTTTTATTGGCGGAGGTGCTATTACAGGTCCAGGATAGTGGGTTTCCTCGAGGATCCCCAGCTCCTGAAGGTTAAATGGAACCCACCGTGAAGGGTGAAGATTGGGTCTGTTGGTTTGCCACAGAAAACCCTGCCCACTGGGGGCTGTATTGAGCACTTAGGTCTCATGCTTCTCAGAGAGCCACGTTGTGTCCAGGAAGCAGTTCTTCCTCCTCCGGCCAGCAGCAAGACCTCCGGTAAGCCTGGGGGGGGGGGGGTTCCCTCTCCCCACCAGACCCCCATGTGCGTTTGTTTTCTTCCCCTCTTCCTCGAGGAAAAAGCGCCAGAATTAAAAAAAAAATATATAAATACCGGCGCGAATGGCACATCACTCTGTGGCTTCCAGCCCCGCCCTCGCCATTCCTCCTTCTCCCTGGGATCCCATAGGATCAGGAGCGCGGGAAAAAGCTTGTTTTAAAGATAGAAGGGAAGGGCAACAGAGGGCGGGGCTTAGCGCAGCGTTGGCGTCCTCCAACATTCAGCGCTGGAAGGGAGGTTTTAAAAGGCACCATTTGTGCTGTTTCATGCTGCAGGAGGTACACAAGAGCAAAGGTGGTAATAAGAGGTTTTGTGACACAGGCATTCCTTTTGACACATTTACTGCATCAGGCTGAGCATTAATAGCAGTGACAGTACTGGACTATTGCTCATGCAGTGGATGCATTCCTTCTGGTAGTACCTCTGCTTTGTGCATCGGGCTATGGTCGGAAGGGAGGTGAAAAACACCTCAAAGGGCTCTAGAAAGACTACTGCAGTCACACGGAAGCCTAGATCCATCCCAGTAGAGATGGCATCCTCCCCTGAGAGTAATATGGCTGGTCAGAGTGAGCCATCAAGAGGGGCAAGTGTTGCAGCTGCTCCTAACACTACAGCCCCTGTGTATATTACTAAGGAGTTTTTTTCTTCAACCATTTTAAGTTTGGAGCAAAAATTGATGCTTTAATTGCATCCCAGAATGGTCCCCATCCATTGCTCAGGACCCTCATGCTGAGGAACAAGGAGCAAGAGATGACTATTTTCTTTCAAAGGACCAGGAAGAGGCTGATGTCTCCTCTTCCGAAGATTCTGATACGGAGATATCAGGTTCGCAGGAAAGGTTGTTGGTACAATCTCTCACTGAGTTGGTCCGCTCCACATTTTTACTGCCAGCAGCGTAGTCAGTCGATGAGCCCACCTCTGGTTTGGGTTCACTAAAGCCTCTCCAATCTGTTCATTCTTTTCCTATCCATTCATGGCTAAGGAAGCTTATGTATTCTGAATGGGAGCACCCAGATAAACAATTTTTTTCCTCCGAAAAAGTTTTCAATACTTTATCCCATGGAAGAAGAGTTGTATAAGAGATGGGGAATTCCAGCAATTGACGCTGCTATATCCTCTGTAAATAAAAACCTGACTTGTCCAGTTGACAATGCTCATATGCTAAAGGATCCAACGGATAAGAAGTTGGAGTTCCTTTTTAAAAACTATATTTCGTTCGCAGGGTGTCGTTCAACCTGCGCTGGCAGCGATCGGAGTATCTCAGTCCTTAAAGGACCAGTTTATAGAGGTACTCAGTTATTCCTGATCAGCAGGCCTAGGATTTGGCCTAAATATCAGAAGCGTTGTGTTTTACAGTAGACGCTATGAAAGATTCTATTCTCCAGGCCTCACACTAGGGCTGGTACACGTGCAAAGAATCCTATGGTTGAAAAATTTGTCAGCCGAAGCGCTATGCAAAAAGCTCTTGGCCAGTTTCCCTTTTCATGGTGAACGGTTGTTTGGAGACGATCTGGATAAGTATATCCAAAGAATTTCTAATGGGAAAAGTTCCCTTTTACCAGTTAAGAAGAAGTTTAAGCATTTTTCTCTTAAACATACTTCTCCAGTGCCGGGGGCATCAGCCTCCAGGCAGTCATGATGGCCTCCACCATCAGATTCAAGAGGTAAACCTCCAGGGTCAGTCCCAGGGTCAAAAGAGGACCTGGGAGAAGAAACCCACAAAACAGAACTCTAAAGCCTCCTTATGAAGGGGTGCCCCCGCTCGCTCGAGTGGGGGGGAAGGCTTCTACAGTTTTCAAGGGTCTGGCAGGAACAATGTCAAGACAGATGGGTGGCTTCCTCAATTTCTCTAAGTTACAAACTAGTCCGAGAGTTCCCATCTCCTTGTTTTCTCAGATTAAACGTTCCCAGAGATCCAGTAAAATGTGTGTGTGTGTGTATGTATGTGTGTGTAATATATATATATATATATAATATATATATATATATATATATATATATATATATATGTATATGTATATATATATATGTGTATTATGTGTATATATATGTGTGTGTGTGTATGTATATATATATATATATATTTCTCTCTCTCTCTCTCTCTCTCTCTCTCTCTCTCTCTCTCTCTCTCTCTCTCTCTCTCTCTCTCTCTCTCTCTCTCTCTCTCTCTCTCTCTCTCTCTCTCTCTCTCTCTCTCTCTCTCTCTCTCTCTCTCTCTCTCTCTCTCTCTCTCTCTCTCTCTATATATCTATATCTATTATATATATATATATATATATATATATATATATATATATATAATCTATATATATAATCTCCCAATGTTTAAATTATTTTTGTAAAATATGAAAGCGGATGTTACAGCTAGTAAATAAATACCCAACATATCACGCTTTAAAATTGCGCACACTCGTGGAATGGGACAAAGTACAATACTTAATCTCCATAGGCAGAGATTTTAAAAAATGTTGGGGGGGGATTTAAATTGACAATTTTTGATGATTTTTGACTTTTTCAAAACAAAGATAACAAGCATTGGACATCTTATATAAATACAATAATGGACCAGTATAGAGAATGAACATCAAGCTACATGAGCGCTAGAATAGATCCATTTAAAGAGCCTCAAGTAGTAGCTGTAGTGTAATAACGGCAAGTCCAGTCTACCTGCATAAACACTATCATTTGAACATTTTTCTAAACAAGGAAATAGTCCAAATTTCTGCTAGGTGCCCTTTCAAGATATCCAATAAACAGAAAAAGAAGACAACTGAGAAACAGCAAGAGGAAAGATACAGAGCTCAACGCTCCTGGGTGTAGAGAATACTGAAATCTCAGTCATTAGAAATCTCTAAAGTCTATGGGGGATCCTCTCTCAAATGCCAGGGTTCCCAGACCGCATAGTGACGGCGTGCCGTAAGGTACTCCATGATTTCTACATCCTTAATCTTAGCGTACAGTGGTGTTTGCCGCTTCCATTGGAGCGCTACCTAGCATCTAACCGTCGTTAGGATAATGACTTGTTCATTTCTTGGCTAGTCTAGGCAACCTGGAAGGGAGTAACCCCAGTAAACAGATTTTGGGGCAGAAGGGAATGTTTGCATCAAACAAACGTTGGATAAGATCGTGGACCGAACGCCTGTGTGGTTGTAGAAGCGGGCATTGCCAGTAAATATAAAACTAAGTACCACAACTTCTACAGCAACGCCAGCAGTGATCTGAAGACATGCAGGAGTCGTATACAAAAAAAATAGGACTTTTGTGCGTATTCTCTCTTTTAAAGAGTACAAATGGAGCTTTTAACGGCCTGGAACCAGCCGCTTGTTCCCGTCTAAGCATGTACTTATGTTTACCCTGGGTATCCACATTATACTCATTTAATAACTTATAGATATCCGAAACAATACCTTTTTTGTGTTGGGGCAGCAAGGACAGTGCTCTCAAACGGGGTCTATTTAGAAAATTGAAGGTTAGGAGCAAAGGATAGAGCATAATCACGCAACTAAATGTAACCAAGAAAAGCTCTAAGGGGCAGGTCATGTTTCCCCTGAGTTCTTTAAAAGATAATAATGTTCGTGTTACAGTGTTAACTAGATAATCAAAGTGTAGTAAATTTCTCGCCAACCATGGAGAGATCATTTGAGAGGTAAGGCTATCTGGCATCTTAGGGTTTTAGAGGAAAGCTGTAAATGAAGAAGCTTCAGACTGAAGGGAGCAGTCTCCACAGGTTGCGTAGCAACACCATAGTGTGCAAAAGAGAACTAGAAGGCAGGTCAGTGTCCGTATTCCACAATAGATTGTTTGGGTGGATCGGGGCCAGCCATAGTTTGTCCATCTCAGTCCAGTGAGTATACGCCGGTAGCTACCTATGTGGCAACGGCCCTCAGTTGTACTGCATGATAGTAACGTATAAGATTGGAAAAAGCCAAACCCCCATCATTTCTAGAGGTAAAGAGGACCGAGTGGGCTATCCATTGCTGTTTGTAGTTCGACGTAATGTTCAGGAGGTCTGCCTGAAGACTCTGAAGATGCGCCAGGCGCATAGGCATCAGCAGGGTCAATAAAATTAATGAAGAATCTTAGCCAAGATTGTCATTTTAACAGATGCAATGCGGCCTAGCCATGAAATTCGGTGATGACTCCATTTGATTAAAATAGATTTTATTAACGTGTGGAGAGGTTTAAAATTTGTTCCATACAGAGTCATACCGCGATGTAATGTATACCCACAGATATTGAATAGCGGCTGACTTCCTGGAAGGACCACGAAAGATGCTGCACCTCGGCGGGAGGGATGTTAAGCAGCAAAGCTTTCGATTTTAGAGAAGTTAACCTTATAACCAGGCAAAGCACCACTCATTCAATAGCTTATGAAGATTAGGAAGGGTTATTTGAGGTTGCGTTAAGGTAAGGAGGATGTCGGCTTTAAAAAGTTTTACAGGTTACCAGTTTAGAGTTGCAGAGGAGTTCTAGCACTAGAACTATTGCTCCCGCTCTAATGTTTGCAGCGATACCACACATGTGTGGTGCTAACACCGTTTTCATGTGTGCACGACTTGCGGTTTTTTTTTTTATCACTTTTGTTCATATTGCAAGCAATGTAAACCTCCCTTGTAATGGAAATAAGGGGTAACAGGTCCTCTTTATGGAGAGATCTGGGGTCAAAAAGACCCCAAATATCTCCTTTTTATTTTTAAAAGCAAAAGATCAAAAAAAACATAAAGCTGATCTTTTGCTCCACAAAAAAAAACAAAAAATTGTTTACTTCAGTTCTAGACCGGAAGTGGTGTCCTCCAAGAGCATAGATATGTTCAGAGACAATCTGTTCTTTGTTCGCCTCTGTGACCAGCTGGTTGCAATGGCAGATCATTTCTTGGGCGTGCCAGTGAGAACGGCAACGTCCCCTCCCACTGAGAGAGCAGACCGGGGTTATGGCTGATGGCTTCAGCATTATCTCTGGTAAACTAATAAATATATATATATATATATATATATTAGAGGTGCGCATCTTCACTGGTCTCACGATTCGATTACGATTATCTGGTCTTCGATTCGATTCCCCGATGCATCACGATTACCGACAAACTCCCACTTCTGCTTGGGCCGCCTAGGCGGCCCTTCCACCCTGCTATCTTCTGGGACAAATCACAGGTCCCAAAAGATTGCCTGGCCATTCAGGACAGCGCAGTGAGACATGCGCACCCAGCTGTGAAGCTGCAAGCTGTCACAGCCGGATGCCCACAGTAGTATTGCCAGCGTCGTGGACAGGCGGGGGAGAGAAGGAAGGGTTCGGGTGGCCACGTCGCTGGATTGTGGGACAGGTGAGTGTCTTTTTATTAAAAGAAGATACACTTTTTTTGTAGCTGCCGACTTTTAATAAACAAAAAAATTTACTGGAACTTTGAATTAAAAATAACCTCACTCCCTTAACCACTTGATTTGGCTGCTGAATGACTAGGCCATTTTTTGCAATTCAGCACTGTGTTACTTTAACTGACAATTGCGCGGTCGTGCGACGTGGTACCCAAATAAAATTGACGTCCTTTTTTCCCCACAAATAGAGCTTTCTTTTGGCGGTATTTGATCATCTCTGTGGTTTCTATTTTTTGCGCTATAAACAAAAAAATGCAACAATTTTGAAAAAAGCACAATATTTTTTTACTTTTTGCTATAATAAATATCTCAATTTTTTTCAAGGAGGACAAAAGGGATCACTGGTGCTCAATTAAGGGAAATGGGGGGGTCCTGGCGCTTAGTGGGGGGGCATGGGGGTGCTTAGTGGGGAGAGATGGGGGGTCCTGGAGCTTAGTGGGGAGAGATGGGGGGTCCTGGCGCTTAGTGATGGGAGAGATAGGAGGCTCAAGTGATTAGTGAGGGGAGATAGGGGTCCTGGTGCCTAATGGGGGCAGTTTGGGGGCACTGCCAGTAAGTGGGGGGGGGGGGCACTGGTGCTCCTTAATCCATATGGAATCCTGTAGAAGAGTCATCCCCCTCTGACTTTTCTTATCTGCTGATTGTTCTCATCTGAAGGGATGCCAGTGCAGTGATAGCTCAGACGATCTCACAAAAGATAACTTCCTCTGCTCACTTCTCTGCCAGACTGAGCTATCACTGCATGGGCTTTCCCCAGCATCCATCCAAACATGCCGTCACAGCTTCTCAGTTTGTCTTTATGACTACTTGGACAAAACTCTTCCTCACCTCAGTCAGCAAATGAAGTTTGCTCAGAAGCTCCATTGAAACCCACTGCATCCAGTGCCTGCACCAAGTCAGGAAGATCGAGGGACGAAGAATGTGATGGACAGGCCTCCCTGTGCACTCATTGGCTGAGAAGGCAGCAGGAGGCGGTGCCGCCTATAGGCGACACCGCCTCCTGCTGCCTCCTCTGCCAATGGGTATCTCAAGTTCCTCATTAGTCCCTCCCTGAGTCCTGACATCGCTCCGGAGTGCAAGCCTAGTGAACTATGTGGGTGTGCTAAGAGGACGAGCTGCCTGTACCCCCTTATCAGGGGCCCTGAGCATAGGCACCTCTGATGTGACTGCCCGTGCCCGGTCCGCCTCTCCGCTCTCAAGTCTCACGTCTCTCCTGACGTCAGCAGGGAATTCTCAGCCCCGCCCGCCTCTCTTCTGATTTGATAGTGACAGTCAGCGGGCGGGGCTGAGAATTCTCCGCTGACGTGAGAAGAGCTGGAAGTGAGAGAGAGGCGGGCATTGTACATGACGGGATACGATCGGAGCGCTCTCCCGGGAGGGGCGGGGCAATGACGTCACGGAAATCGATTACTATGGTCGCATGCATCGATGCCGCATCGGGGACACCCGAATCGCGATGCGGCGATTAATTTCAGCACCCCTAATATATATATATATATATATATATATATATATATATATATATATATATATATATATATATATATATATAGAGAGAGAGATACCATGCATCTTTCCTCACCATTCACAGAGAGAGAAACACAGGAGCGGGCTTTACAGTGACTGATCACTGTGATGGCCGATCAAAGGCTATCACAGCAATTTGGTAACCCTGAATTCTAGGTCCCGACCGTTAGTACGGGACCCAGGGTGCTGAGTGTAACCCCGTCTCTGTGCTGGGAGAACGCTGTGCGGTGCACTCCCATCACAAAGACAGATACAGATATATGATAAAAGCTGCATATATGCGTACTGTCGGTGCAAAGGGGTTAATGGTATTAAGTGTTTTCTGAATGAAGGAATTGGTTACAACAGAGTGTATTTTCAGGGGTTACACAACAAAATGGGTAAATCCTTATGGAATTATGCAATTACCTTTTTTTTTTTTATTTATTTTTACGTTGGAAAAACTATGCAGATTTTCTCCACTGTGCATAAGGGACTATTTTGTACAGATAGTGGCATGTAGTACGAAATAC
This sequence comes from Lithobates septentrionalis, assembly GCA_037952835.1. Classification (NCBI taxonomy): domain Eukaryota; kingdom Metazoa; phylum Chordata; class Amphibia; order Anura; family Ranidae; genus Lithobates; species Lithobates septentrionalis. The sequence continues at coordinate 247,548 of JBBDGP010000232.1, read as the reverse complement.
ATTTTTCATGTAATTCATCTTCTGAACAAAAACACAAATCATTTGATTAAAAGGATAAGTTCATTTTTTTTATACCAGAATAATAAATGCACTTATTTTTGCAGGAAATAAGTACCGTCTGCCGGTTTGGCAGGAAACTGTGAATGAATGACACGGCTGTGTGTGTGAGAAGAGCCCTACACAGCTGCACTGTTTTTGAAAAGCGACAGTGGGTGCGGGGTGCTGTCAAAAGGATTGTGAAGCAGGGGGAGATTAGGCAGGAGCTGGAATATGTTACCCACAAATACATGAATCCTAAATATGGATGGAACATGTAACATGTTTCAAAGGTGAACTTAGCCTTTAAATCTACCTTAATTGTAGATTGTAACATCTACTAAACATAGCTCTCTCTGTCTAGTTCCATCTCATCTGTCCTTCTTTTTGATCTAGAATAGGGGTCTCCAAACTTTTAAGTACAAGAGCCACGTAATTTATTTTCTGAATATTAAAGGGCTGAAAATAATAATTTTATAAACTATGGCATAACATTTAAATGATACGTAGACTGGTGCATCCACTGCCTGCCAGTTGGGTTGCTGCTGTCAGGTTACATTCTTGCAGTGAGCTGGTTTTGGATAACGGGTGGTGAAGAGGACTTGCTGTTTTTAACCAGTAATTTTCTGTGTATTCTTTTTGTTCTATGTAACTGAACTATGGCAGGGGTCAGTCATTTGCCTGCATAACATGTGTCCATTTTTCCATCTCAGAAAGTTGGGAGGTTTACTACTAAGTGTGAAAAAGTCCAGGGGAGGTGAATACATATGTAATGTACAGTAAATAGCTTTGCCACTAGAGGCTGCAAGAAAGTTATTTCAGCAATGCAATCAATACCATTTGCCCTTAGTGAATAGTTATAGTGGCTGGAGATGCCTACAGGGGGGTTTATATCGGCTTAATTTAACGGTGTTGCTAATGTGCTGTAGTGGACAAAAAATAGCCTCCATTTTTTTGCCATTAGGAAAGAAATCTGGGAGAAGAGCAGCCCTGTAGAAAATTCCAAAGGTTTCTTAGAATTATTCTTTTTGGCAGCCTAAATTCTGCAGTACCAGCCACAGCCACACTGGGGCAGACATTTTTGCATTTGTTAAAGTGATTGTAAAGTCTCGTTTTTTTTCAATAAAAATAACAAACGTGTTATACTTACCTGCTCTGTGCAGTGGATTTGGACAGAGCAGCCCAGATCCTCCTCTTCTCGGGTCCCTCTTCTGTGCTCCTTGGCCCCTTCCTCCTGTTGAGTGCCCCCACAGCAAGCAGCTTGCTATGGCGGCACCTGAGCCGAGTCAAAGCTCTGAGGGTCTATTTGAAAATGGATCTGCGGCCCGGCTCCGCACCCTCTCTCTCCTGATTGTCTGACTTTGACAGCAGCGAGACCCAATGGCGCCACTGCTGTATCTTAGCCAATCAGGAGGAAGAGTCTCGGACGGCTGAGACACACATGGAAATCGTTGGACAGAGATGGGGCTCAGGTAAGTATTAGGAGGGATGCTGCACACAGAAGGCTTTTTATCTTGATGCACAGTAAGATAAAAAAAACCTTCAGATTTTACAACTCCTTTAAACTAATGTGTGATGTTTTGTGCAACCCAAATGTCAATGGACCAATTCCTTACAGACAACATTCTTCTGTGTAGCAATAAGTTATCATAGCCTAACCCAAAGTCTGATCAGCAACTTTTATCTGTTTATAATTTGTTTTACATCTTTTCTTGTAGGTTACAAGGTGTGAAAACTGAGCAGCCAAGTGTTCCATCCACAAACGCCAGCACCCCTCAGCCAGTAGCTACTTCATTACAGTATCTTGCCCGAGCATTACTACAGATAGAGCAAGGCGTGGAACGCAAGTACTTAAAGGCTCCACTTGGTAAGAGGGTTTTGGCAAAAATAGGCAGATAGCAATGGCAGATAGCAATGGCAGATAGCAATGGCAGATAGCAATACATTTTAAAGTTATTGTTAACAACTGTGTGGTATTGCAATTTGGTGATGTCTTGCATATCAGTACTGCCAGTTTTGTATAGTGACAATAGTGAAAAGCTAACCACTAAGTACTATTTAAAGTGCCCACTGACGCCTCATCCTTCACATTTACATCTTAGCATTACGGGGTCTTTTTTCAGCTGATGCATGTTTGTGGGTTTTTTTTTGTTTGTTTAGGAGGGATCAAAGACAGTTATATATTGTATCTGCCAAGCTAAGCCTATTTTTTGTCATATAATGGTAACAACATTCCACACATCTTTAGCCTAGGTTCACATTGCTGCAGGTTAGAAATCATGTGAGTTCAGCTGAACTCGCACAATTTCAACACTGCAATGTAGTCCAACTTCAGAGGCGATTTGACAAACATCTGTGCGGGTTCCTGCACAGATGTCTATACTGTTGGGAATCGGTGAGGCGCCGTACCGATTCGGAGGGTGCCATTGCTGGCAATAGACACTGATTTGACATGTCAAATCGTATGCCAAATCGCTCCAATGTGAACCTGGGCTTAACCTACCTTTTCATATAGCTGTCTAGCCTTTATCAGTGACAATGGGGATTGCACATGACTTCTCTTTATGTCAGCTAACCATTAGCGCATGGATCGTGCGGCTACTGCAATACTCAGTTGATACTGAGATCAGAATGAACTTTCAAGAAACAAAACTTTCTATCTGTAAAACATGCCTAAGAATTACCATGTATGATGGCCTGAGAGAGAAATGCTTAGGTGTCAGGACCCGCTACAATGTACTCTCTGATTTGGGTGACAAACAAATGCAGTATGTTTAATTTGCAAGACTCCTGGATTAGTTAAGATTTTTTTTTAATGTGTGAAACAACTTTATCATGGCTGTTTTGTTAACCCCTATATTACTTTTTTTGACAGACACAAAGTTTGATTCTGATTCATGGCTTTTAAAGGAGTGTACATAATCCCCCCATCCCCAGCTAATCTAGAAACGTTCCACTCTTATACTATTTTGTTATTTTTAATAGGGGATGCAGAAGATACTAAAAACTCAAAATCGGACAAGAAAAAGAAGGAAGAGAGGAAAAAGAAAGATGATGATCAAATTAGTGAAAAAGATGGTATGTGAATATTTCATTGCCTGCCCATTTATCAGCATGCGTTTACGGCAGTTGGGCTTATTAAGTCATTTTAAGATATTCCCAACCTAACCTATGAAGGTCAGTCTGCTTTAATACACTAGCAAGAGGCAAGAGACAGGGTTAGTAGCACAAGTCATCAGAAAAAATGCTTCGCTGGAAACTGCCCCCCCCCCCCCCCTCCCCCCCCATGTACACCTGTAAACGCTCTTCTGCCTCTCTACCCCCTTCACACATTGCAGGCTGAACTGCCTAGTTAACTTCCATTTGCAGAATGTAAGGGGGATGAATTTTCACCACCTTTCACGCTACTGTTCATTTCAGTGCATTCTAGCCCCCAGACTAGTTTAGTCTAATACTTCCCACCCCCCCACATATTCTGAGTGTGAAAAAAGAAGGCAAGCCCTTTTGCCTATTCTTGACTAGACTTGTATAATTAATGGCCCTACTTGGAGGTTAATCCCTCTTGATAAGTCTGATGCCTGGTACTCCATGGAAGGGATACTGGGCATCAAAATTATTCATTTTCATTCAAATTTTCCATAGTTGTTGTTGCACCCTAAAAGTCCCAAGGAACTCCTTGTTTCTATTTCTACCCATGGAAGGGGAGGTGAGGGGATGGACTGTTTATACTGTGACCCACGCCTATTCTTGCTCTAAATAATCTCCCTTTTACGGATTCAGTTGATGGGTATTTGGAAAGTCTTTTGAAGTCCTCCTTTGTCTTGACCGGTCCAGCCCTGCAGCTGACTTTTGCCACTTTGTCAATTTTCTCAGACCATGGCAAACTGGACCGAAGAAATGATGATGGTGATTTTTCTGCAGTTTATGGATGGTTCTAATCTTGTTGCAAGATTACAACTCTTGCCCTCAGCACTGCTCTCCTGTGTAAAATGTTCTTGCTTTTTGTGAATATGCGTAGATCTTATGGCTTAAAGCCTGGTCTGCAGAATATCTTTGTGGAAGGTGCCCTTTTCACATGCCATTCGAAAGTAGGCTCCTCTTTGGAAGTTCTTGAGGAATACTTTAGGTGGCTACTGAATGAAGAGGGTTCCTACCCCACTAACCTCAGTGATGCTTCCCTATTCAGTGGGACTCCCTTTACATACAGACATGATGGGGTTGATTTTACTAAAACTAGAGGGTGCAAAATTTGGTGAAGCTGTGCATGGTAGCCAATTGGCTTTTAACTTCGGCTTTTTCAGTTAAGCTTTGACAAAAAAAACTGGAAGCTGACCGAACTGCACCAGATTCTGCACTCCAGTTTTAGTAAATCAACCCATATCTGTTCCCCCACTCAGTCCTCATTTACTGCAGGTCCTTCACCTCATGGCAGACCCCTCGTAGTTAAGCCCACTGGACCTGCTCAGAACCTTTTTCGCTTTGTTACCCCCCTCCCCTTGACTGGGAAGTGGGGGGGGAGACATCTATTGACAATTGCTCCACATTAGAGCAAAGACATCAGGCCTTTCACACTGTCCTTTTGGAGAGGTAAACAAAGTCTCTGTTCTCTCTGTTGCTTTTTCTCTGTTGCACCTTCTGCTTCACAAGCAGCCCACACCTGCTTGTAGTTTATAATCAGTGGGTAGCTATCTTCCCTATTTGGGAAGATAACAAGGACTTTTCAAAATCATGCACATGGACCTCAGTTATGCACATCCCATCATGCGCTTTAACAGAAAATCTATTTTAATATGTGCAGTAACCAGCCTCCTGTAGACTTGTCATAGTCAATGCAGCAGCATGGCTTCTGCCTAGTTTTCTGTAAATTTACCATTAAAGTTATAGTCTAGTTGAAAAAAGACACAAGTCCATTTAGTTCAACCAAGAAAAGGGAGAAAAACAAAATCATACAACTCCATATACACAATCCTATACCCACAGTTGATTCAGAGGAAGGCAAAAAACCCCAGCAAAGCATGATCCAATTTGCTCCAGAAGGGTAAAAAATACCTTCCTGATCCCCCGAGAGGCAATCGTGTGTGTGTGTGTCTCTCTCCACATCTCTCATATCCATACCTCTTTTAATACAAGAAAGGATTTTGCTTGCTTTGGGAACTGCAGCTTGGCACTGCATGGCCCTCCTAACCCTATTGTATTGTTGCTGTGTTGTCTCCCTTTTATATTGTAAAGCGCTTTTTATGAGCATTGGTAATAAGTCAATTTCCAGGTAGTTAAAATCCACCATTATCACTGTTTCAGCCCTTTCTATCTGTGCAAGGAGCTGAGTCTCCACCTCCTCATTAACACTGGGAGGTCTATAACAAACTCCAATGATTACTTTTGTAGTACGCACACCCTTGTGCAGTTCCACCCATAATGCATCAGCCTCATCATATTCTCCATCAACTAGGTACTCATTTACACTCGCTTTGAGATCACTTCTCACATAGAGATAGACACCACTACCCCTCCTTTTTTACCCTCTCTTTCCGAAAGAGGGCATAGTAAGTAATATTAATAGCCCGGTTGTATGAAGAATGAAGCCAAGATTCAGCAATGCCAATGAAATCACAGTTCTCTTTTATGCACCAAAGCTTCCAACTCGCCTATTTTGCTTGGCAGACTTCTAGCATTGGTCAACTTTAAGTCATTGCCACATTTTGCACACGTATTTTTCATATTTTTTATTTCTCGAATCGTCTTCCAGGGCAGCATCCGAGAGATGGGCTCCTCCTCCCTAAAACAGGAAACACATTAGTCCACCATTCTAAATTTCACAGTCTTACCTGTGTGCCTCAGTTGTTTTGTGTTTCCTCCGGACCCACAGGAGCTGCAAAAACGTTTATTTTATTTTCACCTGTCTCTGTGCTTGTTGCAGGAGACCCCCTGCCAGCATCCCATACAGCCCAATGGGCCTTGGGAGGGCGAGCAGGCGCAGCACTGAGCAACATTGCTCAAAGCCTGAGATTTCGCCCCTACTGAGGGGTCTGCAATCATCCCCCCAGGCTGCAGGAGGACTCTGTCATCCCCACCCCATGCCGCTGTTTAGGCCCTGTGTATGCTTCAGCAAGCACCCCCCTCTGGCTTTCCGCAGAATCTGGAGGCCGCCAGGGGGGATGGATTACATGCACAGATGGGCGCCCCCCCCTCACCGTCGCCGCCGGAAACCTCAGCAGCGGAGGATCTAGGAAAGAGGGTTTTTTACCTTCCATACAGGTCCCTGGTGGCCGAGGCTGTCTCCCCAAGGGATCCGCCGCTCTCCGGGCGGCGCAGCGGCGTCCTCACCGCTACAGGCCGCTACATGAAGCTGGGGGTGTACCAAGATGGCGCCGGGAGGAGGTTCCGCTTCTGGGTTGGCGGCCATTTTCCCGTAGCCTATCTCCAGGGGAGATGGAGCAGGACGCACAGGACACCTAGGGGCGGGAATTTTTGAAAAAAAGAAAACAAAGATCAGAATACAAATACATTTTTTTTTAATGCTACCCTTTGCTACCAGCAAGGGTACACTACAATACAGCGGCATGTGCAGGTGTGTCCACCAACCTGCACGGGGTCAGCCGGGGGCGGGGCCGGAGCTTATGCAGGAAGCAGTTAAAAAGGCCTCTAAGCAGAGGATCCTGGTAGCTGATCATGTCTGACGCTTCCCCACCCTGCCCTGCAGATCCTGCAAGTCAGGACATCTCCAAGGTAAGCCAGAATACTCTTGAATTATCTCTGTCTTAACCTCTTTACAAAACTGCCTACATACAGGCAGTCTTCTTGACCACCTATCTCACGGGGATCTTTGTTCTCTATGCTTGCTTCTAGGCAAAGACCCCTGAGGAAAGGAAGGCTAAAGGCAAAACATGTGCCTCGTGCAGCCACAGGCTTTCCCCAGATTGGAAAAAGCCCCTGTGTCAGAAATGCATAGACAAAATGGTGGCAAAAGAATCACAGGGATTTTTGAAAGACCTGCTCAATTCTTTTAAGAAAGAAATTCAGAGCACCATGGCACCACTACGCTCAGCTATCGAAAAATTAGAAACGCCATCTAGTGTCGCTCAGGCCAGTATCCCATCTACCAGCGGAACACACATTCCGAGGGATAACAAGGTACAGGCAGAACAAGAGGTGGATTCAGATGAATCTGAACAATCTGAATCAGAAGACTGTATCTGTTCAGACTCAGAGGAGGAAGATGACACGACAGACTGCAACCTGTTTCCTTCTGAGGACACAGACAGTCTTCTCAAAGCCATCACTGACACTCTAGGCATTAAAGAACAGAAAACCGCAGAACTCACTATACATGACAGAATGTACAAGGGGCTACAGCCCAAGAAGCCAAGAACGTTCCCTGTACACCAAACCCTTAAAGACCTAGTCAAAGAAGAATGGGAAGACCCAGAGAAAAAGCTTTTCATCCCCGCCACAATCAAACGCAGATACCCGTTTGCGGAAGCAGACATCAAAACCTGGGCTAAATGCCCCAAGGTGGATGCCTCTCTGGCAAAAATCACGAACAAATCGGATTTGGCTTTTGATGACGCAGGTACCCTCAGCGACCCCATGGACAAGAAAATAGAAGCCCTCCTGAAAAGGGCATGGGAAGCAGGGGCGGCAAACCTAAATCCGGCTATTGCTTCCACCTGCACAGCCCGAACCTTGCTAATCTGGCTAACCCAGCTGCAAGATCTACTGGAAAATGACACGCCCAGGGAGGAACTAATTAAAACCATCCCCACACTAACTAGAGCAGCAGCTTTCTTGGCAGATGCTTCAGCAGAAACTGTCAGAATATCCTCTAGGACCACAGCACTACTGAACTCGGCCCGCAGAGCCCTGTGGTTAAAATCTTGGGGGGGGGGGGGATGCGCCTTCCAAGAACCGTTTATGTGGATTACCATTCACTGGAGACCTACTGTTTGGTCCTGAGCTAGAAACAGTCCTGGATAGGACTGCAGCAAAAAATAAGGGGTTCCCTCAAACCAAGAAGAAACAAGGGAAGGCGCCCTTTCGGCATTTCAAGAAATTTAATAAGCCAGGGACAAAAAAGCGCTGGGGTCAACAAAACAAGAAAGGCAAAGGTGAATTCATCCTCAAGCCTAATACCCAAAAGAACAAAAAACAATGACTGCCTTCAGGTGGGGGGCAGATTGGCGGCTTTCTCCCACCAATGGGAGGAGATAACAGAGAACAAATTCATATTGCGCACCATAGCGGACGGTTACGCAATAGAATTCTCCACCCGCCCCCCAACCAAATACTTGGCGACCATGCTACCCAAGGACAGCAATCAAGCAAAAGTGTTTTTAGAATCCCTACAGAAACTATTGGATCAGAAGGTGATTCGTCACGTTCCCCAAGAGGAGGAACAAAAGGGCTTCTACTCACACATCTTCGCAAAAAGAAAGCCATCAGGCAAACTAAGGCTGATACTAAACCTCAAACCACTCAACCGAGGGATAAGATACAAGAGATTCAGAATGGAATCTATCTATTCAATCAGGAACATCCTACCGCGGGAGACATTCATGGCAACACTAGATTTACAGGATGCCTACCTACATGTCCCCATAAGGAAGGATCACCAAAAGTTCCTAAGGTTCGCAATCCAGGGGCCAGCAGCTACGCTGCACCTACAGTACACAGCTCTCCCCTTCGGAATCTCCTCGGCACCAAGGATATTCTCAAAAATAATGTCGGAAGCACTAAAAGGTCTAAGACAGCAGGGTATTGGAATAATACCATACTTAGACGACCTCCTGTTCTTTGCGGACTCAGCAGCAATCTTAGAAAACCTGCGCACGAGTATGACCTATCTGCAAAACCTGGGATGGTTAATAAACGCAGAAAAATCTCAAATGACCCCAAGCCAGAGAGTGGTGTACTTGGGATACGTGCTGGACTCCAGACTGTCAAAAATTTTCCTAACAAAGGAAAAGGACGAAAAAATTACACAAGCAATTACATCCCTGCTAAGGAATCATTCCACAACGATCAGGCACGGAATGTCCATACTAGGACTGATGACGTCTTCCATTCCAGCCATTACCTGGGCACAAATTCACATGCGACCCTTACAGAACTACATTCTGTCCCAGTGGGATGGCAGGCAAGCATCCCTAGACAAATCCATTCCCGTCCCCGCCACAGTCAAACAAACACTCTACTGGTGGCTCAACCCACTTCGGGTCATCGAGGGGCGCAGATGGGCTCAAGTCAATCCAGTCAGGATCACCACCGATGCAAGCGCCCTAGGATGGGGAGCCCACATGGAAGGGCGGTTCTCACAAGGGAAATGGACACCCAAATGGGCACAAGCCTCCTCAAACTTGAGAGAGCTGAAAGCTGTGGGGGAAGCGCTAAAAGCCTTCAAGCCAGCGTTGCAGGGGAGGGATGTAAAGATACAATCAGACAACGCGACGACAGTCGCATACCTAAACAGACAAGGTGGCTCAAAATCCCAAAAATTGATGAGTCGGCTGACACTGACGGACCGCCCGGATCTACTGTCACAAGGCCCGGTCAACCACCCGAACCACAAAATCCTGAAGCTCTCGGCTTGGTTACTGAGAGGGTAAAACTCCAGAACAAAGGCCTGTCAGACAGAGTAATCAACACCATCTTAAACAGCAGAAAGCCGGTAACGAGAGCTATCTATGAGAAAATAAGGAAAACATTTGTTTCTTGGTACTAAGACAGACCAACCTCCAACGGTGGGATAATTCCAATAGTTTTGGACTTCCTACAAGATGGTGCAGACAAAAACATATCACCTAGTACCCTGAAAGTACAAGTTGCAGCACTTTCCTCGGTCATGGATACTAGACTAGCGGAGGACCCGCTAATAAGACGCTTCCTCATAGCTCTTAAAAGATCCAAACCAGCCAAAATGTACAGAACTCTCACCTGGGACATGGGCACGGTACTTAAGGGCTTTCTTTCCCCTCCGTTTGAACCTATCGAGGACAGCTCAGACAAAAACCTCACGCTAAAAACTGCGCTCCCTCTGGCCTTAGTATCAGCCAGAAGAGTGAGTGAAATCCAAGCTCTATCAACAATAGAACCATACTGCCTAATACATCTGGACAAGATAATTCTCTCTCCAGATCCGGCCTTTCTACCCAAGGTCTCTTCTACATTCCACAGAACCCAAAACATCATCATACCCTCACTTCCAACAACCATGGATAGTAGGAAAAGGGACATTTACAGCAAACTTGATGTAAGGAACACGCTCATAACGTATCTCGAAAGAACAAAGGAATGGCGTAGAACAACCTCCCTCTTCATCCTCTATGCAGGAATCAACAGAGGGAAACAAGCTTCGAAAAGTACCATCAGTAGATGGATAAGGATGGCCATACAGATTACCTATAAGGCACAGAATCTCACTCCACCTAGTGAAATCAGAGCGCACACAACTAGAGCCTGGGCAACCTCGGCCGAAGAGAAAGCAGGGGCAACTCCGGAGCAGATCTGCAGGGCAGCGACATGGTCAAGCTTCAGTACTTTCGCTAAGCACTACCGTATAGACCAGCTGTCTGACCAAGACCCAAGCATTTGGTCGCAAAGTGCTCCAGTCTCTAACCCCACCCTAGTAAGTATTGCTTGATATATCCTCTCGGATGCTGCCCTGGAAGACGATTTGAGAAAACAGAGTTAGGTACCTGGTAACTCTTTTTCTAAGAAGTCTTCCAGGGCAGCACTAGTTCCCACCCTTGAAATGACAAAAACCAGGTACAGTGGGGGAGCTTGCAGCTTACAGGGAATTCCTTCGGTGCTTTAACATAACTGAGGCACACAGGTAAGACTGTGAAATTTATATTGGTGGACTAATGTGTTTCCTGTTTTAGGGAGGAGGAGCCTATCTCTCGGATGCTGCCCTGGAAGACTTCTTAGAAAAAGAGTTACCAGGTACCTAACTCTGTTTTTAGTACAAATAGTACCATTTTGAATTGTTTGTAACATGGGAACCTTCTTATCACCTGCCATAGCATATTTCCCCCAATTTTTTTCCCCATTCCACCCACCAGTAGACTGTCTGACCTGTCTGCTCCATTGTAATCTAATTCTCCCACCCCCCTCAATACTCGTTTAAGTACTCCTCCAGCCTTCCCATAAACTTCTCCCCCAGCATAGCAGACCCCCCCTCCATTTAGGCGCAAACCAGCTTTAGCATATAGGTTGTACCCCAATGAAAAGTCAGCCTAGTGCTCTACAAACCCAAATCCCTCCTTCTTACACAAGGTCTTTAGCCATGCATTCAGTTCTCAAATCTCCCTTTGTCTTTCCTGTGTGTTGCGCATGGCACAGGCAATATTTCAGGCAATATCACCTTGGAGGTCTTTCCCTTCAACTGGCAGCCTAGTTCTTTAAAGCAAGGAGGCTCCGCCTTCAATATATTGTCATTGCTTCCAATGTGGAACCAATGACAATATTTTGGTTCAGATGTTAGTCTAGGAGACTCCTATTATAATCGCCGTTTTTTAACTTGCCACTTAGTCAAATTTCCCACTTTGTCTACGTTCCAGCAAACAAAAAAGTGAGCAAGCTCAAGGAAGAGCAAGCTCAGAAAAGAGTTCTACGGAAAGTTATAAAGTTCCAGTAGCACCTGTGATCAATTAAACAACCCCCCCCTTAATTTGACTGAAGGAAAGAAGAAAATTTAAAAATGACAGAAAAGGTGTTTAAAAAGCTGCAAATAGACCCCAAAGAAACTAAAAATGCGAATTGCAGCAATCACCAACAGTCAAAAGCAAAACTGTTTTTCACTCTCCACTCAAATGTCCCCACACTTGCAACCAGCAAAATGTGGCAAAAGATCAGAGATCTTCTCTTTTATTAGCTTGTGCGAGATGTTTTACTTCCCGTCCAATTAGGCCCCTTTCACACGAGCGGACCGATTTTAGGTCCGCCTGTCAATTTTTCAGGTGGGCTCGATCCGACCCCCCCTCTATGGAACTACAAGAAAAACAGAAATGGAAGGAGCGCACAACTAGTGCATTACCAAAGATAATTTAATAATAAAATGTTTTATATAAAAGTGGGTACTCACAAAATGCAACTGGCAAAAGGCCATAAAAACAATGCAGGGACTTGCACAGAACACAGGGTACAGCTAACGCGTTTCGGGGGCGCACCCCCTTAGAGCTAATTTTTTATTAAATTATCTTTGGTAATGCAATAGGTGTGCGCGCTTTCAATTTCTGTTTTTCTTGCAGTTCCTTTTGGATTACCCCATCTGAGGAAGGCAGCATCCACCCAGTTTTGGATACCATATATACCTTTCACACCAGCATTTTATTTGCTATCTGTTACTCCTCACCTTGGATGACCTATTAGCGCTGGTAGTAACTGTGTTTTTTGGACCCCCCCCCCCCTCTATGGAGCTGCATGTGTAAACGGACATGTGTCCATTTACATTCGTTGACGTCCAGACGGATCCCCTAAAAATAGAAGTATGGGGATCCATTCCCCATCCATCTAGCGGATCGGATGGCAGTCGGGTGTATACGAACAGGCGGTCCGTTTACATCCGACCAACCATAGTTCAGAGTGGGCTGTGTCTTTGTCCGCTTTGCATAAGCGAACACGAACCAGCCATCCGCCTGCTCAGCGGGGATCAAAGGACATACTCCTGGCAGAGTCTGCTCCATGTGGAAGGGCCGTTATACTTCAGTGAACACCCCCCACTTTGTGGCGTTATATTGTATCGTAGAATTTCACTCTGGTTCTACTGGTGTACTCCTTTGAGACAGATAATTACAAGGTTCTCCACTCTAGGCCACTGGAACCCTACTCGTGCAGAGGTTAGCTTCATTACACGGACCTGCTTTTTTCCTGCACAGACTTTTCTAGCCTACAAACCTTAAAGAGGAAGTAAACCCTCCTACTCTGATGCTGCTTTTCATTTAGTCCATTATAATAAGTAATTATCAAACTATAGCCACTGTAATGCAGCCCAAATCGCATATTACTTACTGTTTAAAGAAACTTTAAAAAACTTGTTTCCAAGGGGTAAGGCAGCGCCATCTTAAGTATTGTTTTCTGAGTCCACAGTAGAATGTATTTACGCCCTTGCATTGAGCATTTCCTGTACTGTTAACCAAGCCTCCTTCTCAATCTAACGTTTCTATGGCAACCCTGCTTCCCTGCTCATAGTATTTACTTGTGCCTATTATCTATTGTTTGCCTGTGTCAGTCTTATCAGCTTCATCTAAGGCTGCAGTAATGCTGTCCGTTGTCCAAGTTTACTCCATGTGATGTCACATGGTCACATGGGGTGTAGTAGGAAGCTCTGAGTGATTATGCAGTCTCGTGGGATGTCAGTGTTGTGCTGTAGGAAGATCTGATAAGACAGAAAAGTACACAGTGTGCCGAAAATCAGGGGAGATCTGGGCATGCTCAGTGAAGTCATTTTAAAGAACAAAAAGGGTTACAGCAATACTAAGCAAGTAAGGAGATATCTACAAGCAGTGTTCATTAGGGTTTTTTATGCTGATTTACATGGGACAAAGTTGTCGAGGAGAGTTTACAACCACTTTAAGCCTCATACGCAAGGTACGATTGTTGGCCAACTGAGCATCTGATTTTTGTCTTAAGAGCGTGTGCCAGGATCTTGTCTTGCATACTAACGTTACACAATTGTCATGCCACAAACACGAATGTAGTGATGTACTACGAGGAATTTCAGCTCTTGAGCGCCACCCTTTGGGCCCCTTCTGCTAATTTTGTGTTTGGGGAGCATTGATTCCGAGCATGCGTGTTTGTACTTTCGACTTTTGTGTGACAGATTTGTGTACTGGCCATACGAAAATCTGACGTCAAACCGGTGTCCGCCGAAAATTTACTAGCCTGCCATCCAACATTTGTTGGCCGAAAGTTGGACAATTGTCAAAAGGAGCTTACTAACAGTAAGATTTTAGGACAACAGTCTGTCAACAATCCCCTGCCAACAATCATACCGTGTGTATGAGGCTTTAGGCTCTGCCCTGAGTTTTGAGATGTGCTCCCTGTATCAGGGTCAAAGATCATGTGGCTATCTATTTTGTGAACTCAGAGGTCCTTCCATTCTCATTTCCTCATAAGAACGTGCCTTGGCACCAGTCAGCTTCTAGTACTAGAAAAGGTCACTTTGCCCCTGTTGTCAGTGCCCCATTTTATGTATTTGTTTTCCCTTTGCGTACAGTCAGTAGGTACCTTGGCACTTGCCTGCCCATCTCACGAGACGTCTGTTATGTCTACAGACTCCCACCCATGGATTTCCCAGCATCTCTAATTCCCTGATGATCATCATTTGGGCACATTCCAACCTTCCTAACACTTTGATTTTGCACTTCTTGTGCACTCCCCTTTTCAAGAAATTGCTGCTCTTTGTTGCCAATGTGACTTGCTGGGCCACCTTGGGGCCTTCCTTATGTGCTGTTGCCCCCTGCAGAGCCCTCTGTGTGCTCAAATTGGTTGCTCTCTTATAAGGGACTCTGTCAAAAAAAAACACCTTCTCTGTAGTTCTGCCTTGGCTCCCGCTGTGTTCTTCATGGTAGGGCCCCCTCCTTTTTTTTTTTTTTTTTTTTTTTTTTTTTACATAAATTGTTGATGAGGTATCCTGAAAGCTAGCCCCACTTCTGTCTTCCCCTGGGCTCTTATTATCATCTTACGGGGAATGTCATTCTCCCCCATGTTTCCTGCCTTGAAGGCATGTCAAACACTTACAGTTCACCTTATGGGTGGAGTCAGGTGTGCCCTAGAGCTGCACGATTCTGGTCAAAATGAGAATCGTAATTTTTTGGCTTAGAATAAAAAGATCACGATTCTCGTGATGTAAAATCTTTCACATTATACAAAAAAAAAAAAAAAAATGAGCTAACTTTACTGGTTAGATTTTTTTTTTTTAATTCATTAAAGTAATTTTTTCCAAAAAAATTTCATTTGAAAGACCGCTGCGCAAATACAGTGTGGCATAAAATATTGCAGCAACCACTATTTTAATCTCTGGGGTGTCAACTAAAAAAATATATATATGTTTGGGGGTTCTAAGTAATTTTCTAGCAAAAAAAATGATTTTAACTTGAAACCAACAAATGTCAGAAAAAGGTTTAGTGTTTAAGTGGTTAAACTTTTTTCATTTACACAGGAAGTCTATTCCATTGGCAAATTGTTACAATGTTTATACTTGAGTTCAACTGATAAAGAATGTTTTGGTTCTTTGCAGACTGCCCGATTTTTCTCTTCCTTTCTTTTGAGGGCTGTGGCTTCAGAAGAGCAGAGAAAGAATTGTGAAACCCTTTAGTCAAGATCGCGATAACGATTCTTGACGATTAATCACGATAACGACTGATTAATTGTGCAGCTCTAGTGTGTTCTCTTTGGCTGTATAAAATGAAGAAATGGTCGCACTTTGAATTTCCAAAAAAATTGCTTGATGTACCTTTATTGTCACAAGTGTATCAGACAAACGCAGGACAAGCAGTCCTCTTTGGCTGCCTAGCCAATTGACCACTCTTTCATTCCGTACAGGACAGTCCCTCCATGAGATTCCTCCCTCCGCTTTCACCCGGCTGGGTGGTTATTTTGCTTTTCTTCCAGGGCTTCTGTTCTCAGTGAACAAATCCCACCTGTCCTACCTGAACACATTTCCCCTAGAGGTTGGGGTTATTGGGCTCTTTACAACATCTAGCATTGATGCTTCTAAAGGGCCGCAAAGCCACCACTTGTTTTTCTCTTTCCATTTTTTGATTGGTGGATTTTGAGCCTCTGTGGAGCCATGCTTCGGCTGTCAACTCTGGCCCTTCTTGTTCTTACTGTGGGCCTGTTGCCCTCCTTTTTATTGCATGGGTGATGTCCAATGGCCTATACTGTATGATTAAGATGATGGGAAATTTTAAGTACCTGTAAATTCCATATCTTGAAGTACGGGATAAGGGTCCCTCTCCTCTCCCTTTTTTTTTTTCTGATCTCCTTCCGAAAAAGAAAACTGAAGCTTCATGGAGTAAGAGGGGTTATATGGATACTGTGTGGAATGGTCTCAGCAAAGTGTTTGCCAGTGTCCAATCACCGGATGGTAGTGGCATATAACCCATGATCTAAGAGATATTTCCTGTGTCCTGTACTGCAAGATATGGAATTTACAGATGCATCAAACATCCTTTTTTCCTTTTTTGTCTTCTCACCATAGATACTAATGAAAGTGGTCGCATGCAAAGGACAGTCGTGGATCGATGGCGTGAATCATTACAGTCATCTGGTAGCTTTTCACAGATCTTCCTTCATTTGTCCACCTTGGACCGCAGCATCTTGTGGTCACGGTCCATTCTGAACTTCAGGTGTAAGGTGTGCCGTAAAAAAGGAGATAGCGAGAGTATGCTCCTGTGTGACGGCTGCGAGAGAGTTCACCATATTTACTGTGTACGACCCAAACTGAAGGTGAGTTCTTTTGAGGCCTTTTGACAAAAATCTTTTCATTGTGTTCTTTACTGTTATTTTCAGGGACTGTATTGATACACAGATTGGTTTGTTTTTTTTTTTTTTTTTTTAAGTTGGGTAATGTTTAATGAAAAATTTTCTTCCAACAATTGCAGTTAGATAATTACGAACAATGGAAAAGAGGTGTCTTGGTTTAGAAGAGAGACACAATATAAACAAGATGGTATAAAAGATATACAGAACAGTTATTGTACATACAATAATTCTACATAATTTGTGACAATTACCAACTGTGTACAGCAAGAGGCATACCCATAACCTTCAACAGATCACCAATGCAATGTCCTCTTTAATATTCCAGGAGTAATTGAATGGAATTGATGGAATACCACATGCGATTGGCAGTGCAGTCACCACCCTCTCCTATTCATTTGTTGTGGATGAAGAGGGGTGTGTGGACTGGTTAGAGGATAACCACAGGGCCCACGTTTTTTTTTTTTTTTTTTTATTTCTTAGGACATTCCTTATATTTATAGGTAAGCGGTTCTCTCCGTAAATACAGCACTTCACACCACTGTAAAAATTTTGGGGGTGAGGGCGAGTTTACAGGCCAGGAACAAGGACCTTGCCCACATTAAATGCATTTCCGCAGGAAGAGTTTCTTCCAGGATTATGCGTAGGAGAGCACATTTGGGATCTAAAGACACATGGGTTGAACAAACCGTGCTAAGTGTTTGTGAAAATAGACATCCAATATCGATGAAGTTTGAGGCAGCGCCATAACATGTAAATAAGTGTCTCTATGGCCATAGTAAATTTGGGGCAAATTGGAGATGCTGCCCTACCACAAGAGTAGTTTCTGCGGAGTATAGTGCACTCTGCGAAAAATAAACATTTGGGTAAACTTTTGCGCGGGGGGGGGGTTTGGGGTAGAGAGAAAATACTCTGGTTATAATTTTCAAAGCCTGAGTCCTTTCATTGTCTATTGAATCGAAGTCCTGTCGCCAGAGATGGAGGTTATTTACTTGTGTTTGAGCTCTAACAGCTACCTGTAATGCGGCGTAAAGGTCCCTTATTAACCCTATTTTGGGGCTAGAAGTAGTGACCGCCATAGTTAGTAATGTAGAGGGATTCAATTTTAACTGGAAAGTCATGGCCTGACACTTTAAAGCATGGCGCAACTGTAAGTGCTAATAAAATAGCTTATTAGGGAGCTGGTAATGCCCTGCCAATGCATTAAAAGGGAAGAAAACATCCTTATCATACGACTGGTGAAGGAATGATGCCTGCTCTTTTCCAGAACTCAAACCCCTCTAACTTTGCCAATTCGAGTAATTGCAGGTTATTCCAAATAGGCATAAATTGTGTGTACCCTACATGAGATGTAAGGATTCTAGTGGATTCCCATAGCTTGTGAAACAAGACATGCTGGTAGGTTAATTGGCTTCTGTCCAAAAAATCAGCCCTAGTATTTGAATGTTAGTTGGGGACCTTGGATTGTGGGCTCCTTGAGGGTAGGTATCGATGTGAGCGTGCGATGTATGTGTGGAGCGCTGCGTGAATTGCGCTATATATGGGTACCTTAAATAAATAATAGATGAGCATCTTAATGAGACACAATGTATAGGAATAGGGACAATTGTAGACACACACCCACGCTCAGGTTGAACTGGATGGACTGGTGTCTTTATTCAATCTTTTTTTTTTTTTACAAGAAAGTCTTTATTCAATCTTACTAACTATGTAACTATATAAGAGGAAAGTAGGAAAACAATACTTGTGATAGAAACTAGTAGCTGCTACCAATTGTACCGGGGCGACTTTGGAGAATTGAGAGAGTCAACTGTTAAAGGCTAAGTTCATCTTTGGAACATGTTACATGCTCTACCCGTATACATCATTAGTTGATAAGGACTGGTCAGACTGCCTGCCCAACTTTCAGTTTGGGTGGCAAAAGTACAGATAACATCATAAAAGGCGATAATCGCGAGGAGGTGTGGGATGTAAAGCAATGGCGTCTTTCTCCTCTCTGTACACAGGAACCCTTTCATTATTGGACTGTACAGGGCTTGATTTATCCCCCTCTATCTCCTCTCCAGGCTGCTCCTGTCCCAGAAGCAGGAAATGTGGGTGGGGGTGGTAATCAAACCCTGTATAGTCCTATAATTAAAAGAATATAATGCCACATCCCTCTATATTAGCAGATACAAAGAAGGGGGGGGGGGGGGGGGACGGCCTCGCCGATCTGGCTTTACAGGGCGGCCTCGCCGATCTGGGTATACAGGTCGGCCTCGCCGATCTGGGTATACAGCTCGGCCTCGCCGATCTGGGTATACAGCTCCACAGGTAAGGGAATACAGCTCGGTGGCTCTGACAGTACCCCCCCTTCCTGTTCGAGGCTCTGACAGCACCCACCGTCCAGCAGGGCTCGCGGCTCTGACAGCTAAACCCCCCCCCCCCCCCCAAGCCGGATTTGCAGCTCCGACAGCTAACCCCCTCAAGTGGGATTTGCAGCTCTGACCGCTTACCCCCCTGCGGGAGGTCAGTGCTTACCGCCGGGCTGTGGTGTCCTCTCTGAGTACTCCTGATTGTATCTCCTCCAGAGCAGTGGTGGCAGAGGTGTCCTCCTTTGAGTCCAGCGTGTGTCTTCTCTGCTGGTGCCTCCTCTTCCTATGTGCCAGGTGTCCAATAGGATCGCCTGGCGCTTTGGCCAATCGGGAAACGGGTCTCACTGACCTACCTCCTGATTGGCGGGGAGGAAAGGGTGTGAAAATGGCGAAAATTTATTTGCTATCGTCACACAATTTTTGGTGGGATTAGGGTGCACTCTCTGCACCCAGAGCCCACCCTATTTTGAAGCCTATTAGAGCCTCTGGCTCTAATCGCCATAGGAGTCCATGCATCCTGAAAGGGGCCGGGCGCATGGATAGGGGCTGGGCGGCAGGGCTGGGGGGGCACCTGTGTGCCCTCAATGCACGGGCTGCCACTTCCTGGTATATAGGTTATTAGGGTAACACCCCTGGGCACACAAAGGATGGGGGAAATAAAGGGCCCATGGGTCAGAACCAGCTAAGAGAAAGCAGGAACAGGCCCAGTCGCACCTCCCCCATGGGAATCCCCAGTCGGTTCCCAATCATAGTTATGTAATTAGCTAATGCATAAATGTTAAAAACCCTTACAAAAAAACAGAATTAAAAAACACAAAGCAACATTAAAAAGTTTGTACTCTATTTAAACCTATGTGTTTTCTCCCAATGGCCTCATGCACAAAAGAGATGTTCAACAATACTTAAAGGGAGTATCAACAAGAAAACTGTAATATTAACCACTTCCGGACCGCCCACCGTCGTTATACGTTAGTACTTGCTAGCTGCCATAACCCCGGTATCCTCTTCTTCAGTGAGCGGTCCGGTTTAAGCCCTCCCGCCGTGATCTGGTGCTCTCTGCCGCGATCCGGAGCCGTCGGCAGCGGCGGAGGCGATCGTATCCTTCCTGTGGCCTGATGTGGAGACGAGTGAGGGGAAGATGGCCCCCACCCGTCTCCATATCATTGCAGGGCGGAAGCAACGTCAAAAAGCCATTTCCGCCCATAGCTCTTAAAGGGCCTTTTTTTTTTCTTTTTTTTTAAATGACAATTTTTTTTTTGCAGTTTAGTGTAAATATGAGATCTGAGGTCTTTTTTACCCCGATCTCATATTTAAGAGATCCTGTCATGCTTTTTTTCTATTACAAGGGATGTTTACATTCCTTGTAATAGGAATAAAAGTAACATAATTATTTTATTTTATTTTTTTTAAGAAACAGTGTAAAAATAAAAAACATTTTTTTAAACGTGCCCCGTCCCGACGAGCTCGCGTGCAGAAGCGAATGCATAAGTGAGTAACGCCCACATATGAAAACGATGTTCAAACCACACATGTGTGGCATCGCCGCGATCGGTAGAGCGAGAGCAATAATTCTAGACCTAGACTTCTGTAACTTAAAACATGCAACCTGTAGAATTTTTTTTTAAGTCACCTATGGAGATTTTTAAGGGTAAAAGTTTGTCGCCATTCCACGAGCGGGAGCAATTTTGAAGCGTGACATGTTGGTTATCAATTTACTCGGCGTAACATTATCTTTCACAATATAAAAAAAAAAATTTGGACTAACTCTACTATTGTCTTATTTTTTAATTTAAAAAAAAGTGTATTTTTTCCAAAAAAAAGTGTGCTTGTAAGACTGCTGCGCAAATAGGATGTGACAAAGTATTGCAATGACCGCCATTTTATTCTCTAGGGTGTTAGAAAAAAAATGTATGTTTGGGGGTTCTAAGTAATTCTCTAGCAAAAAAAAACAGTTTTTAACTTGTAAACAACAAATCTTAGAGGCTCGGTCCTTAAGTGGTTAAAAGAGGAATAGTGATATATTATATCACATATAAATATATGTACGAATGTAAAGTCTCCAAAACCTGTACAGTCATGATCTTATAGTTATGTGCTATCTGCTGCATACAGACAGGAGGGAGAGGGGGCTTGGTGGGGTGGGGGGGTTTCCGGTTGGCCAAAACGTCAGGCGATCCTATTGGACGCCTAGCAACGGGAGGTGGAGAAAGGAAACACAGCAGAAGCTGTTCCAGGAGAGGACACCGGAGCAGCTTTCCCCAAGCTCGCCACACTCTCAACGCCCACATCCAAGGTAAGGACAGCGGGGGGGGGGGGGGGGGGGGGGGGGCTGTGGGATAGTGCTCCCACAACGCACCCAACGCACCCAACAATTGCATGTACATTCGCTCCCACAAAAAAGTTTGGTACCGCAGTACCATGAATTTTGGTGGGCGCTATTTAAAAATCATCCCAGCCCCATTTTTGTGTGTTTTTCACGAGCATAAAGCAGACTATTTATTGAACAAGCCCTCAAACTGGTGTGCTCCGGGATTGTGCGCAATTCTGAATGGTGCACTGACTGAAAAAAAGGTTGATTAACGTTGACCTAGATGAATATATTTTTGGAGAGATGCTGATACAGAAATGCAAAAAGAGCTCATAGATCCACCAACTAAGGTCCTGAATTCTGAAAAGAACTTTGTGTGTTACTTACAGTTTATTCCTGATGGCGAATGGTTCTGTGCTGTGTGCCGACCTAGACGACGAGGCCGCAAACCTGGTCGACAAAAGCCCTCTGTGGATAGGGATGTGGAAGAGGAGGATTTTGCAGAAGAGGAGGCGTTGCAGAGAGATGCTGAGAAGGAGGAGGAAGAGGAGACAATCGTGTATGAGGAAGAGAGGTAGGCAAGGGAAAGTGAGGGGATTCACAGCAGTAGGAAACATGTCATGAGAGAAACATGGGAGGTAGCCACTGCTGACCCCTGTCTGAAAATGATAGTCTCCTAGCTGTTGCTCTGACTCTCTATTCTTGATAACACAGCCCCAAAAAAATAATCTTTTTTTTTCTTGGTGCCTTGCTTTTTAGAATTTGTTCTTGTTGTTTGAAGTGCTGATTCACAAAATTGCATTGGCTAGACTGCATCGATTTTAGTGTCCTAGATATGGTCAAATTCATAAAAAATTTTAGTCGGCTTTTGAATGAAAAGATCTTGCTGATCAACTTTTTCTTTTTGTGTTTCCTAGTCTCTGTTTTTTGCGTACAAGTTAGCATATATATAGTGAGTGTGTTTTAGGTACTTCCAACTGTTCTCTTACATCAGAAACATTGGGTTCTAAAGTGCAAGTTAACTATATTATAGTTATGATCATATAGGAGATGTGTGAATATTGCCACCCCTATTGTTTCTTTTTTGCAGATGGAGCACCATATAGGTTATGGCTGCTTCACGACGGTGCTGCCTGAATCATGTCTTTTACTATATTTATATCCTGACTTTTGACAGGTGACCAGAGTGAAGAGTGGTATATGGCATTTATGCTGTATCTCAAAAACTAGAGCTGATGGGGATAAAATTGTGCCATTTTTGGAATCAGCAGATCAAATATACCCATGAACAGGTCTAACAGTCGAGGCACTAAAATGTGTGTTGATGTGTCTAATTGGTTACTGTTCTGGACAAGTATTCAGATCGGGAAAATCCTGGCCTGTGTGTGTCTGTTCCAGGCTTGTGACTTCAGATATTAAAGCTTGGAAGAGGCAATATAGCGTACTTGCTGTTTCTACAGTAGCCTGTGTGTGGAAGTGCTGCTTATTTGCTGTTCCCTGCTGGGTTTGTCAAACTCTTGTTGATTCTACTGCACACTGGTACTTGCTGTAGTAATGTTATCTGGGTGTGTAGAATACCTGCTTCCTCCTACAAAACATTTGTCAGAGAAGCAGATACTCTTCATACCCAAAGGTATGGAATACAGCCAACTAGGGTTGCACCGATACTAGTATCGGTATCTGTGCCAATACTGAGTTGCACAAGTATCGGTAATCGTGCAAATGCACCCATACCTGAAACCGATACTTTCAGGCTCGGTTCTTTGAGCTGTCAGTGGGGATGAACAAATATTCCGCTGTTTCACCCCTTATTAACCCTTAATTTACTTTAATCAGCCTTCATTAACTCCCTATTCTCCTCCATTTAATTATTATTTTCCTGTGTTTTTTTTTTTTTTCACGTCTATTTTATAAACGATAAACAATTAACTTTTTTTTGTTTGCTTCTGTTAGTGAATGTTTTCACACGTATATATTAACATATATTTACACATTTCACATTAAAAAAGCGCACAATTAAAAAACAAAATCAATTTATTTCATTTGTAAATTACTTTTCAATGCTTTGTACCATTCCTGACAGCTGAAGTGTAAACAAAACAGTTGCGGTAGGTATCGGTAATTGGTATCCGCGAGAATTTAAAAAAAAATGTATCGGTACTCGTAAAAAAAAAATGGTATCGGTGCATCCCTACAGCCAACGGCTGGGGAGCAGCAAAACGGCAGCATTTCAATACACAGGCTGGCTAAAGGAAAGTATGATTTATCACCAGCTTATGTTTTGTATAGGTGACCCCTGTTACAACAGCGTCACGTTAATGTTTATTGCTGGGACGGTATAAGTAGAACCTAACGATTTTGTAGCTTGTCAGGACAGACACAGATCATGTTTTATTGAAAGCTATTAAAATGGTTAATACTAGGGGATTGAAAGCTATTAAAATGGTAAATACGAGGGGAAAACTGAAGTTAGAAGGTTTTTACCTTACAACTGTTCAGTTTCAGCAGTGTTGCATTTACTAGTGTGAGAGATTAACCTTTTGTCAACCATTGTGTTTTGGTTTGGAGATGTTTGGAGTAGGGCTGCAACTAACGATTATTTTCATAATCGATTAGTTGGCCGATTATTGTTTCGATTAATCGGTTAATAACCTTAAAAGAAAGTGTGGTGTATAATTTAGTTAATATGTAAAGTTTAAAAAAAGGCAATTTATTCCTAAATATCTTTATATGCAGGGGTACCGTAAATATAAATAACCAACTATATGGTTTAGGGAGTAAAATCTTTAATCCTCTCTGAGAATAACAGCCAGAAGAGATATACTCTATATATTATTAGAGGTTGAATCTGGTAAATATCATCAGACTCAGATCAAATTTTTTTTTTTGCAGATTTTCAAACAGAACTGTAATATTACATGCTTTTCTGCAGCTTCTCCATTGAAGTATATTGAACCAAAAAAGCACCGTTTTGTATTAAAAAAGGTCCTTGACCCTTTCCAAATACACAGCAGCTGAAAAAAGCATAGATGTGAACGTTAAATAAACTGTAGTGCATTTCTGTAAAAAGCACCAAAAATCACATGGGTGGGAACCATGCCTAAGACATTTAGTAGCATAATGGAGTTAAAAAATAAAAAAATAGCCCTTAGTTTTTTTACTGTGCAACAGTGAAAGTAATATTTACAGTAGAGATTTGCTCTTTTTTGTACTATATATAGGGCTAATTTTAGCTTTTTTAACTCCATTATGTTACTGGCCGATTAATCGATTACTATTTTCATAATCGATTAATTTCCTAATCGATCAGTTGTCGATTAATCGATTAGTTGTTTCGGCCCTAGTTTGGAGAGACTGTTATTTATAAAGACACCATGTAGTACAGGGACCCCTGGAGCAAAGCTGCCAATTTAACTTTAACCCCTTGTGCTAAGTAAAGCATGTAGACCAGGGGTAGGCAACCTGGGGCCCTCCAGCTGTTGCACGACTACAAGTCCCATCATGTCTCTGGGAGTAATTGTAACTGCCAGCCTTGCAATGCCTCATGGGAACAGCTGGAGGGCTGCTGGTTGCCTACCCCTGATGTAGACATACAAAAAGAATAATTGGCTCAGTAAAAGTTAGCGGTACATTTAGCTTAGTGCTTTGGAGACGACGTTAAAGGGATTTTTTTTTGCTAAAACCGTAACCTTAGCCAGGTCAACAATTTACATTGCACAAGTTTTTTAGCAAACTTTATTGCAGAGTCTCTTCTGCCACTAAACAAACAACAAAAGTTTCCTCTTAATCCAGCGCTGGGGGGGTGATGGCTACAAACCACTTGGAGCATACCTCAGAAAAGTAATAAAAATGTCTATGCCACAGTTTGTGATTAAAAGATTTATTGTAAAAGCAAAGACAAAGGATTCCAAGAATAGAATGAGTTAAAATATGGCTGACAAACAATCAATGTTAAACATCATGCTTGATTATGAACCTCGATCTCACCCAAACCTCGGCTGACTCAGGCATATCAGGGCCGGTGCTGGGGGCGGCCAAAAGGTGTGTAGGTGCAAAATGTTGCCTGGGCATCAACCCAATCGAAGGGATGACAGACCACTGGTTAAACCCGTAAGGGTCAGTAATGTAGAGAGGCCCCCAATGGACCGGGCAGAGGACTCCAAACTGCCGGATGGTGCAGCTGTTGTAGTCAGGCAGTGCGCCGGATGTGACGTCCCCAGCACGGAGTAATGTCGGACCGACTCACCACAACGATTCTTGGAATGGAAAGCCGATGCGGTAGTAGAGGATATGGAAGGCTGTCAGCAGGCTGTAGTTGTGACAACAGCCTTCCATCTGCTCTACTACCGCATCTACGTTCCATCCCAAGCCTCGTTGTGGTGAGTGTTGCCCTACTACACCAGCTGCACCATCCGGCAGTTTGGAGTCCTCTGCCCGATCCGTTGGGGGCCTCTATACATCACTGACCCTTACGGGTTCAACCAGTGGTCTGTCATCCCTTCGATTGGGTGGATGCCCATGCGACATCTAGTGCCTACACACTAAGTATGAACACTGATCGGTTTCCTCCCCTAGTCAGACCCACCTCCCCGCAGTTAGAACACACCTAGGAAACACAGTTAACCCCTTGATCGCCCCCTAGTGTTAACCCCTTCTTTGCCAGTGACATTTATACAGAGATTAGTGGCTATTTTTAGCTCTGATCGCTGTATAAATGTCGGTGGTCCCAAAATAGTGTCAAAAGTGTCCGATCTGTCTGCCGCAATGTCGCAGTCCTGATTAAAAATCGCAGATCATCGCCATAATAAAAATTACATAAATCTATCCACCATTTTGCAGACGCTATAACTTTTGCGCAAACCAAGCAATATACGCGTATTGCAAAAAAATTTTTACCAAAAATATGTAGAAGAATATATATCGGCCTAAGTTGATGAAGAAATTTGTTTTTATTTTATTTTTTGGGATATTTATTATAGCAAAAAGTACAAAATATATATATATATTTTTTTTTTTTTCAAAATTGTCGGTCCTTTCTTGTTTATAGCGCAACAAAAAAAAAAGCAGAGGTGATCAAATACCACCAAAAGAAAGCCCTATTTGTGGGGGAAAAAAAGGACAGAAATTTTGTTTGGGTGCAACGGCGCACTACCGCGCAATTGTCAGTTAAAGCGATGCTGTGCCGTAGCGCAAAAAATGGCCTGGTCTGGGGCTGAAGTGGTTAACATTGATTGTCAGACATATTTTAACCCTTTTCGTTCTTGGAATCCTTTTGTCTTTGCTTTTACAAAAAATCTTCTAATCACAAACCGTAGAATTTTTAAAACTTTTCTGAGATATACCTCAAGTGAATTGTAGCCATCACCCCCCCCCCCCCCAATGCTAGATTAGGTAAGAGGAATCTTTTGTTTTTTTGCACAACCATCCCTGGTGTTTTGGTTCCCCTCTAGCTGCAGAGGGCTAACATTTATTACACAGACTGCCATATGTTGGTTCTCCAAACAGGAGAACATTTGTGTTTTTTCTTCTGCCCCCTGTCTTGTAGATACACACTAGGTGATCTGGAGTACCTGATGTTATAAATAAGTTCCAATGTTGTAATAAGGGAAGCCATACTTATCCAGAACTCAAGTAGACATACGTGTTCCCAGTATATCAATAGTGATCAAAAGATCCTTGCAGTAAAAGTGCTGGGAATGTTTGGAAATTTACATTAAACTCTGGTCAACATTTTAGGAAATTTTAGTAGTAAGCCAATCCCATGAGCAGGCAGTGGGATTTCTGAAGCATTCTGTGTACAGACCACTGCTATTGGAATTCCACAGTTGTAAAGAATGCTCATTGGCTGCAGATTAAAATAGGTTTAGATTACAAGTGTGTTTTAGTGAAAGTGTAATTTTGATTTAAATGTTTTGGTCTTGCTTTACACTTTACTACCTTTGTTCTTTTAGTACAAAAAAGAAAAACAAAGCCAAAGTACAATTACCTTTAAAGATAAAAGGAGGCAAATCTACTGGAAAGCCTGGACCTAAGAAACAGTCTGGGAAATCACCGAAAAGTCAGCAAGGAACTCCAAAAATCACTCCACCTGCTTCAAAGGGCAGAGGAAGAAAAGTCCATTCTGCTCCTCCACAAGAAAAGAAAGGTGGAGCTCGTCATTCTGTGCACACTCCACAGCCCAGTGCTGAAGGCCATGAGACATCTCTTGTAGAGTTGGTATCCGCACCAGGCCATGGCCGGGGTAGAGGGAGAGGAAAAAAGATTAAATCTGTTGATAATACCCCGGATTTCAGCCCCTTTGCCTTCCGTCCATTTACTTTGGAAAACCTTAAACAGATACCTATTGGACAAGAGGAACAGTTTGATCTCTTTACACCTACTCGGAAAGGCAGAGGAAGGGGCAAAAAGCGATTATCAGGTGAGTTATGTCATCTTCCGAGAACAGAGAGAAAAGTGGCGCACTGAAAGGGGGATGGAGACCAGTAACAAAAGCAGTAAAAACAATAAGTCCAGAGTTTAGTCCATGTATACATCCAGATACACTGTACAAATGGCTTCTAGCTGAAAGAGTAGGAAGCAATTCTGCAAGATAAACCATAACGGAGAAACACTGCCATCTGAGTGTAGTAAATCGGTATAAACAACATTAAAAGATTGGCAACTTACATTGAGAAAAGCTTGTATACATCAGGACTGATAAAGGAGCATGCATGCTCCAAACGCGTGCCACAACCCCCTTCCGCAGCTTCTGGGATCATGCTCTAGCTGTCAGTGGAGCGTCAACAAGGGAAATCGTGTTAGCCCAGGAGAACTGGAATCCACCAGCACAGCCAAAGCTACCTACCACTGAATGCACACTGCAGGGCTGTTACCATCTATTGCAGAAGGACTTATTGTTGACACACAGTATACAAGCTTTTCTCAATGTCAGTTGCCAATCTTTTGATTAAAGTTGTTTTAACTGATTTTCTAAGCTCAGATGGTGCTGCTTGTTTCTCTGTTTTGATCTTTTTTTTGCATTCATCCTTTTGGTATCACAAATTACCCAAATATATTAGACAAGATAAAGTTGGTCAGAGAGAATCTCAAAGGCACCGCATCCCAAAATAATATAGAATATAATACATTGGGGATGCTCTTATATAAGAGCTGGGATTTTTTAGGTGCCAATAACTACAGTTATAATCCCATATTAAAATTCAAGCATTTTTTTCAAGTATGTTCATAAAAATGACATACTGCAGACACAATTCATGTTTGAGATACACCTCGTTAATTCATTGCAATTGTTTATCATGGTGTAGCAATCCCGACATGTTTCACCATTTGATAGGTTTCCTCAGGGGATATATGCTACTACATCTGGACTGATAGATAAAAATAAACGTGTATGTATATACATGGTAATAATAGTACATCCTAGATTCATAGTTGTATTTATAGAATACAAAACTTTGGTTGTGCAAAGGTATCAAAATCCAAAAAAATCAACAATTAACCACTTCAATACAGGGCACTTAGACACCTTCCTGCCCAGACCAATTTTCAGCTTTCAGTGCTGTCGCAGTTTGAATGACAATTGCGCGGTCATCCAGCACTGTACCCAAACTACATTTTTATCATTTTGTTCCCACAAATAGAGCTTTCTTTTGGTGGTATTTGATCACCTCTGCGGTTTTTATTTTTTGCGAAACAGATAAAAAAAGACCGAAAATTCTGAAAAAAAATAAAAGTTTTGCTTTTGTTTTTGTTTAAAAATTTTGTAAATAAGTACGTTTTCTCTTTCCCTGATGGGCACTGATAAGGCGGCACTGACGGGCACTGATAAGGCGGCAGTGATGAGGTGGCACCAATGAGCAGGCACTGACTGGTAGGCGGCACTGGCGGGTGGCACTGATGGGCATTGATAGGCGGCACTGATGGGCACTTATGGTGGGCACTGTTAGGCGATGCTTATGGGCACTGAAAGGCTGCACAGATGGGTTCTTATGGGTGGCACTGCTGGGCACTGATAGGCGGGACTGCTGGGCACTGATAGGCGGCACTGATGGGCACTGATGGGCATCCCTGGTGGCACTGGCAGTGGTAGGCATGGGAGTGGGCATTGATTGGCAGCTGCCTTTGCACAGATCAGTATTTCCCTGGGGGTCTAGGGGGCATACCTGGTGGTCCAGTGTGGCTGGTTTCCCTGGTGGTCCTGGGCGGCTTCCCTGGTGGTCCTGGGTAGGATCCGAGGGGGGGCTGTGCTGATAAACAATCAGCACAGACCCCCCCTGTCAGGAGAGCAGCCGATCGGCTATCCCACTTGCGTCTGTCAGACGCGAGTGTTGAAAAGCCGATT
The DNA here is from genome assembly GCA_037952835.1 of Lithobates septentrionalis. Lineage (NCBI taxonomy): Eukaryota > Metazoa > Chordata > Amphibia > Anura > Ranidae > Lithobates > Lithobates septentrionalis. The sequence continues at coordinate 218,030 of JBBDGP010000232.1, read as the reverse complement.
ACCGGCTCTTCCTATTTACATCCTGATCAGCCGTAATTCCAACACCAGGTCCATCAGAGACTCTTTACCTAGATCGGTGTTGCAGGGTGTCAGACTGACACCCCGCAACAACGATCGCCGCGATGCGCGCCCCCGGGGGCGCGCAGCGGCTTAATATCCTGAGGACGTCATATGACGTCCAGTCAGGATATTGAAACCACTTTGCCGCCGTCATTCTGCTATATGGCGGGCGGCAAGTGGTTAAATAACATCCAGAACACAGAGATTATTGAAGAGCATCTAAAATAAAGGACAGTTAATTGCAGTTGACATTGAATCCACAGGAATTTTTCAAATAAAAATGAGTGTCCAATGTGCCAGGGAGAAGGGAGGAGAGATGGCGTCCCTCCCAGTATGCCAGGATAAAAGCTGTTGTTTAATCATATGCAGAAAGGATAATCTGACAGAAAGGATAACTGAAAAGTGAAAGTAAATTCCATAGGGCTTTTTAGTATGAAGTATCCTTGCATAACTAAAGATGTCAGTGTCTCACAGTGAAGGTAAACCAGCAATTGTGAGCATCCAAGAAATATAAGTATGTACCTGTTAATATGGCCTGCCCACAGACGAAACAAAGAACATAGAAATCATTCATTTGGAGACACAACATTTGTATAGAAAAAAAAATATTGAAATTAAAAATGTTTTATTAGAATACAGTCACTTAAATCAATAGTGGCTAAAATTGTAAGATTCTGCACCTGGCTGAAGCATTGAAGCTAAATGATGGAAAATCAAAATATTGATAGGATGGAAATTACAGGTAGGACTTGAAACTTACATTTGTTTAGTCCTGGAGGTTTAGTGTCCTGTAATGTAAAAATCCATTTACTTTTGCGTTGTAGGAGTCGTAAACGTCTCCTCTCCTTTCATCGATGGGTGCATGTTCTAATGCGAAAAAATGAATATGGGATCATTCAAAATTGTGGTACAGTCCCACGTCGTCTAATGGGCGAAGTGTCCTTTTTCCGTGAGAGAAGTTAATCTACCACCTTGCAAACATAATGACTTTGCACCAATTGATCCTTTAACCACTTAAGCCCTGGACCATTTGGCTGGTAAAAGACCAGAGCGTTTTTTGCGATTTGGCACTGCGTCGCTTTAACTGACAATTGCGCGGTCGTGCGATGTGGCTCCCAAACAAAATGGACGTCCTTTTTTCCCCACAAATAGAACTTTCTTTTGGTGGTGTTTGATCATCTCTGTAGTTTTTATTTTTTGCGTTATAAACAAAAAATAGCGACAATTTTGAAAAAAAAACGCATTATTTTTTTACTTTTTGCTATAATAAATACCCCAAAAAATATAAAAAACCTTTTTTTTTTCCCCTCAGATTAGGCCAATACGTATTCTTCTACATATTTTTGGTAAAAAAAAATCGCAATAAGCGTTTAATTTGGGCAAAAGTTACAGTGTTTACAAAATAGGGGATAGTTTTATGGCATTTTTAATTAATTTATTTTTTTACTAGTAATGGCGGCGATCTGCGATTTTTATCAGGACTGCGACATTATGGTGGACACATCGGACATTTTTGGGACCATTGTCATTTATACAGCAATCAGTGCTACAGCAGTGAAGGGGTTAACCACTAGGGGGGGCAGTGAAGGGCTTAAGTGTGTCCTAGGGAGTGATTCTAACTGGGGGGCGTGGCTATGTGTGACACGACACTGATCACCGCTACCGATTACAGGGTGCGGTGATCAGTGTCCTGTCACTAAGCAGAATGGGGAAATGCTTGTTTACATTAGCATTTCCCCGTTCTTCCTCTCCGTGAGACGATCGCGGGTATCCCCGCCGACATCGAGTCAGCGGAACCCGCGATCACACACACGGAGGTCACGCCGGGCGCTAGCATGCGTCCGCAAACAGCTTCTTAAAGGGCAACGTACAGGTACGTTAATCTGCCTGTACGTGCCCTTCTGCTGACTTATATCGGCGTGAGCCGGTTGGCAAGCGGTTAAAGATATTTAGCTCTCCTAAATGTAATTTCAGGCCGCTGGCCTATGCGTTTGGATACTGTTGTCAGCTTGTAATAGATACCAGTATAGATAACAGTATTTGTTCAAAATCTGGCGTACAGTGTGATGTTGGCCCGTGAATCCAGTAATCTGTTGGTAGATGGACCACTCTGCGTTTTCACCTGATGTATTAACGGAGATCTATCGCTGTTTTTGACCCAATTGTACGCCTTCTTTAGACAGGATTTACTGTAACCTCTCTGTTGTAAGCGACTTTGTAATGCTTTAGCCTCCCTTTCAAAATCGAGGGATTGGTACAGTTGCGTTTTAGCCTAAGATATTGACTATAGGGGATACTGGAAATTAATGGTTGAGGATGCAAACTTGTCGCATGAAGCATTGTATTGCCCCTGCAGTAAATTCTTCCAGAAGCGCATTTGTAAGGTCAGGCACTGATCTGGACGAGAAGCCTGGCTCGCAGTCTCCACTCTAATTCATCCCAAAGGTGTTCTGTCGGGTTGAGGTCAGGGCTCTGTGCAGGCCAGTCAAGTTCCTCCACCCTAAACTTGCTCATTCATGTCTTTATGGACCTTGCTTTGTGCACTGGTCCAAATTATTTGGTGTAAGGGGATTATGGTGTGGGGTTGTTTTTTAGTTGTTGGACTTGGCCCCTTAGTTCCAGTGAAGGGAACACTTAAGGTGTCGGCATACCAAGACATTTTGGACAATTTCATGCTCCCAACTTTGTGGGAACAGTTTGGGGATGCCCCTTCCTGTTCCAACATGACAGAGCGCCAGTGCACAAAGCAAGGTTCAGCCCTCAACCTGATAGAACACCTTTGGGATGAATTAGAGTGGAGACTGTGAGCCAGGCCTTCTCCTCCACATTTGTGCCTGACCTCACAAATGCGCTTCTGCAAGAATGGTCAAACATTCCCATAGACCTTCTTAAACCTTGTGGACAGCCTTCCCAGAAGAGTTGTAGCTGCAAAGGGTGGGCCAACTCAATTTTGAGCCCTATGGACTAAGACTGGGATGCCATTAAAGTTCATGTGCGTGTACAGGCAAGCGTCCTATTACTTTTGGTAAAATCGTGTATATAATACACCTTAAAATCTATAAAACATAAAAATGCAGAGATTCGAAAAAAATTATGTACAAACACCCAAGTGAATTAAGATCAGTGTCCATAAATCATAATGACTGAAATAATCATAGGAATCATTACCAGTAAAGTCCAAAAAGCCCTCAGTGAAAAATAAACGTGATTCCAAAGTGTAGTGATCCTCAATCAGGCTTCGTTCAATCCTTCAACGTAAAAAAAAAAAACTCCACAGTGCCGTGCTTCCACCAATAGTACCTTTCTATATAGCGTGTTTCTACTATTGGTGGAGGCATGGCACATGGATCAAACAGAGAAAATATTTTGTCGCACTTTCCTGTTCTGCACACTTGTTTTGGTCAATAGTCACAAAATATTGATGCCAGTAAGCTGCCATGACAGCCAAGTCACTAATCTTCTCAGAAGGAGGTCCGCAGTTGCAGTCTTACATTTCTTCATGACAGGTTTACTTTAAAAACTTTTTTGGTTTCAAATGGTCATCTCTCATCTGCTTGTAAAAACAATGATGAATTCCCTATCTTTTACATATCTGCTCTGTTATACCAGCAGATGAGGCTCTGGATTTTATTGTCAGATGTTAACTGCCATTGCAGTTTCTCCTGTATAAGAAAGTGACTTGCTTCTAGAAGTCAATGATTCACACTCAGCAGATACTGATCATCAGAGTGGCTTATTAAGTAAGCACAAGGCAAATGCAGCTACAGTATCCAAGAAAAAACTCAGCATGAGTAAGCACATTGGTTTGTTGAAGTTTTCTTGGCCCCTGAATGTTGCTATATTTGCACTGTGATTACCGAATAGAATTCCCCCTAGTGTTGTTTGCCATTTTCTGTAAAGAAGAACTTGGCAGGTTTTTCCCTGTGGAGTGCATGCATCAGTTTTACACACCTTTTGGCTGGTAACTGTTAAATCAATGTTTTAGTTTTGAGTTAAGCTGTTTGGCAATTTGTTGAGAAATATGGTTGCTAAATGCTAATTTTGTGGCTGTCATGTTATGTTGATATGTTTTTTTTTTTTTTTTGTTTTTTGGAGAGGCCAGCAACAGAAAACAAGAAAGTTGTCTAAGTGAAACAGACCAAAAAGGGAGCAGTGTCTTAGCCACCATTGTAATATACATTTTTGTAATAGAGGCAATATGAGCAGCTACTGTTTATTTTGAAGACTTATGTTAGGGAGGCCGTTTAATATTAGAGGAAAGAAACTGGGAACAAATGAAAGTTGTTTCCGCTGTAATCAATCAGATCACTTGTTTAATTTTATGGGACATTAAAAGATTAATCTTGATTAGTCATTATGGGTAACAGTTCTGTTTGATTCCTATTATCTACGATGTCAGCCTGAATGTTATCTCTGTGCAGGTGTTCCTTAGGGGGTGTCTGTCAAAGGCCCATTGTAGAATACTTGCAAGTCCCTATACCAGGGTAACTTTCTTATGGTGGGGCATAAACTACTGCTGGAAATTTTATTTTCCGGGGAGTTTGTGTATTAATAAAAGCAGCTATGCCCAGATTCTCATGCAATGGTTACCTTTACATACTACTTGGTAAAATAATTTCCCTTTGGGATTAATAAAGTAATCTGAAAACCTGGAAGTAGAGGAGACCCCTGTCGACATCTTTGCCAAAAGACCAGCTTCAAAAATGTGAGCTGCTCTGACTCGCATGCATATATATAGAGCTGAAGATTCAATGGAAGACCAGAGAACATGCCTCTTTTTCCCACAGACTTCATTAGACTCATTTGTGCAGTGTCAGTCAAGTCATATCTAAATAGTGAGTTGCTCTAGGAAATACCTTTTACAGCTTTTATTAACAGGATATTTTTTTTGCTTGCCTCCTAGAAATCTCTGCAAGCGATCAAGGAAACAGGAGAAGCTCTGGTCGACATCAAGGTGTGCATGAGTTATCTGCTTGTGAACAGTTGGTGGTAGATTTGGTCAGGCACGATGACAGCTGGCCTTTCATGAGACTGGTTTCCAAAGCCCAGGTAATCTAAAACAGATGTGTTGTCATGGCTATACTTGTATATAGCACTACCAGTTACCTGTCAGATTGACTCTGAAATTCAGTTTGAGTCTTTTTTTTATTTTTTATTGCCGTCTCTTATTTTTTTTCCTTTTTAAATTAATAATTTGAATGATTTAGTATGTCCGATAAATGAGGACTATATAATGTAACTATTCATTTGAAATAGGCAGCATGAATGGGCAAAGAAAAAAGTAGAAACCTCAAGTTAGGAAAAGAGGACCCACAGAACCAAAGACCAGCCCTATAAACATATGTACATATAAAATGACTACATGTGTTAATATACATATGCATGAATATAGAACACAACCAAACAGAATAGAAAATGGTTAGGATATGTAAGGGATGGGAAAAAAGCAAGAGTAAAAGACCATCTGAAGATCCGTGTTGTCATGGACCCTGTATTTTCAACTGTTGTTATAATGGGCACAGATGGTACATGACAATAATTCCGATGGCCCCAATGTTACACAAAAAATATATATATGTGTGTGTGTGTCAACAGATACCAAGAAAAAAAAATTATGCCTGATCTATATCCCATATTGGAAACAATTGAATGAGTCCATCCAATAAGATAGGCCGATTAATTGAAAACAATTGCATGGGTTAATCAATGAGCTCGGCCGATATGTTTTGTAAATGTGTATAGGTACATTCGTCTATGAATAATTTAATCCTTCATGACCCATCCGTGTCCACATCAACTGAAATGTCGAAGACAGGAATAAAAATGCATGTGCATGCAGGGCCACAAAACTAGCATATATGAATGGGTGAATACATAATGTTGAAAGGTTTCACCAAAATGGCATAAATCCATGGGTTATATATCGTCCACTAGAGAAGGTGTCGTGGTCATCATAGCAGGGGGTCACTGTTAACTACATACCTATGCTAATATCAGAATTTAGGGATAACCATGATGAATATATAGCGTAAGACCGGTGGATGGTATTGTTACCCTAAGAGCAAAGGTTAGGACATCGGTCAAAAAATGCTAATGACCATTAACCTAATCATAATAGTGGGAAACATCCCACTCAACGTTTAACTCTGCCGGGATTCTGGTATGTAGGGTGAATATCTTTTGCAAAGTGTTCTGAATCTATCAACCCCCTTTTTCAATGCCTTGTATTATAGATAAATTAGTTAATTTCTAGTGGGGTATAGGAGGCATTGCCCACATCCCTAATGTAAGACATAGAAAACAACAAAGAACCGGTACTTTAGAGGACAATGACTCCAGAAAAAAAGTATGCAAAATAGAATACCACTTGTATTAGATTTGTATCCTTTTATTCTATTTATTTTTGCATACGTTTTTTCTGGAGTCATTGCCCTCTAAAGTCCCGCAAGAGGGTTCTTTGTTTTCAGTGCCTTGTATTGATAGACTAGCAATATCCTTATTGTGGACCGGATTCCATTGTTTGGCTACATTAGTGGACTTGTTTTTCTCGATGTCATACAAGTGATTGTAAAGCCGATCTTTCAGCCGGCGTGTAGTGCAACCTACTTGTTGGATGTAGCATAGTTCACATGTAATGACATGATCAAAAACTTGGTATTACAATTGATAAATGATGAAATCTCAAAATTTCTACCAGTGACACTTGAACAGACGATCTGACCTCTTTGATGTGGCGACAATAGTCGCATCTCCTCATGCTGCATCTGTAGTTGCCCTAATACCTCTTGACAAAATTTTACTGTATGCAGGGTCATTAAAGAGAATAGGTAAATATTTAGTAACTGTATTTTTAATCTTGTCAAATTCAATACCGTATGGTGTGGACAATACTGGAGCATCTCCCACAAAGGGAGAATGTCTCCTATCAGTGCGAGACTTTGGGTTTCTATCTGATAGTAGTGTGTTTCTAGGGACTTTGCTAGCCACATGACAGGCTCTGTTGAGAACTTTTTCAGGATATCCTCTATCCCTAAATCTGTGAGCCAGGTCTTCTGCTTCCTTAGTAAAAATCCATCACCTCACTACACAGACGTTTGAGTCTTAAGAACTGTCCAACCGGGACTCCTCTGATGGTTTGTCCCGGATGACCAGAATTGGCTCTCAATAATGCTTTACCGGCTGTGGGTTTCCTGTGTAGTCCAGTGACTACAGCACCATTTCTACCCGACAGCTGTACATTGAGAAATTCAATGGAAACCTCCTGGTGTCCAGTGAACCACAGGTTGAGATTATTATCGTTCAGATACTGGAGCCATACATTGAGATTAACCTTGTTTGATATAATGAAAAGCAGGTCAGCTTTTATTAATTTGCATCTGAAATTGTCTTGATTTCTCAAAGAAGATCATTTTTTTCAAGCAGAATATTTTTTTTCTAGGTTCCAGATTATTTTGACGTTATCCAGAAGCCCATTGCCTTAAATATAATCCGCGAGAAGGTGAACAAATGTGAATACAGTTCTGCAAGTAAGTAAACGTGATAGATCAGTTAAATGTGTCTTGAATTAGTTCTTTAACCGCTTGCTGACCAGCCGCCATTGTTATATGACAGCAGGTCGGCTCTCCTGCGCAAATCGTTGTAGCTGTACGGCGGCTCGTGCTGGTGGGCGCACATAGCTCTTGCGCACGCTGCGGGAACGTGCCCACGGTTCGGGCGGACTCTGTCTGCCGGCAACCTGCAATCGCCTATTACAGAGGCAGAACGGGGAACTGCCTTTGTAAACCAGGTGATTCCCCGTTCTGACAGGTGACATGACAGAGATCCTCCGTTCCCAGTGATCTCTGTCATGTCCCTGGCAGCCCATCCACCCTACAGTTAAAACACACATGAGGGAACACAGTTAACCCCTTGATCGCGCCCTAGTGTTAATCCCTTCCCTGCCAGTGATATTTATACAGTAATCGGTGGCTATTTATAGCACTGATCGCTGTATAAATGTCAATGGTCCCAAAAAAATGTCCAATCTGTCCGCCGCAATGTCGCAGTCCTGCTAAAAATCGCAGATCCCTGCCATTACTAGTAAAAAAATAAACATAATAAAAATACCATAAATCTATCCCCTATTTTGTAGACACTATAGCTTTTGCGCAAACCAATCAATATACGCCTATGACAGTTTTTTTTTTTTCTTTTTTTTTTTTTTTACCAAAAATATGTAGAAGAATATATATCGGCCTAAACTGTTTTCAAAATTGTTGCTCTTTGTTTATAGCACAAAAAATAAAAACTGCAGAAGTGATCAAATACCACCAAAAGAAAGCTCTATTAGTGGGGAAAAAAGGACATCAATTTTGTTTGGGTACAACGTCGCACGCCCGCGCAATTGTCAGTTAAAGCGATGCAGTGCCGTATCGCACAAAAATGGTCTGGTCATTAAGGGGCAAATCCTTCCGGGGCTGAAGTGGTTAAAAGCAAAGCATAGCATTGTTGTACACATTTTCAAGAATAAAAAAAGACCTGCTTTATTGAACCCATAGGGCCCTTTCAAAAAAAATAGGGCCCTTTCAAACGGGTGACCTTTGTGCCAGTTAGCAGGGGATCCATGAGCAGATCCCCTTCTGAATTGGAGTAAAACAGAACAGATGCCACTCTTGTGACATTTGTGTCTTTTTTTCAGGTTTTTACCTATGGAAAAAAAAATGTGATCTCTATATGTGGGAGCGTGTAAATATACTTGCGTACACCTATAATCGACAATTTTTGGGTAAAATCTGACTCGAATGCAACACTTTTTTATGTTTTGGTCCAGCGGATTTTGAGGTGGGTAGATCTAGGCGGACACAAGTCCACTTCCATATGACCACCAATATGGATGTATTGCTGTCCATTTTGATCCATGTAAGCACGAGTCAGAAAATAGACGGGACCGCCTATGTGAAAAAGGCCACTAGGATTTATTCGAAAGGCCGGAAAACTCTGAAGTAAAATCTCATGAAAGCATATTTTATGCAAGGTTTGTAATGTAAGCATTTTTTTACAAATGGTGAAAAAAATATAAAAAACTGTTTATAATCTGCTATTGGCCATGCGGGATGTGGTTAATAAGAATAACGGCTGCAGCGGCTATCAGTTATACTGACTGGCGTCGCATGATGCCCCCTGGCGATTGGTGGTGCGGTGTGTCGTCCGGCATCTCTGATCTAGGTAAAGATCCTATGATGTAGGCCCTTTACCACATGATCAGCTGTGTCCAATCACAGCTGATCACATGGTAATGGGGAAGTGCCGTTTATCGGCTTTCCTCCAATCGCACTGACACAACGCGGGTAGAGGAGAGCCAATCGTATTGATCATCAGTGCAGACCCATCAACAATGCCCATTAGTGATGCCTATCAGTGCCCCACCAGTAATGCCAATCAGTGATAGATTAAAAATTGTCCTTCGCGCTGGTGGATAATGATAAGTGAAGTGGCCAAATAATAAAAAAGTGGGTGGTGATAAGTGAAGCAAGTGATAATATTGCAGCAAAATGAGGGTGTTCACACCAAACACTTAATATCATGAATATTTAAATATATTTTGCGCAATATTAAACTGAAATAAACTGTGTAGGTAAATATATAAAGTGCATATTATAATGTAAATGTGGGACTATGGTGACTTATTAGTATTAGTGCTGGGATCAAGGATCTCTGTTTTGCACTATAGTAATCGCTGCTATCTGCCAATATAGTGATAATAAACAAATAATTGCAGTAAATACTAGAATAATAAAAATGCCACCCTGTAACCAGCATGAAAGAATAAACAATGGCAATTCCTGGTGGATAATAAAAATGCCACCCTGTTTTTTATTTTTTTATACGTATTTTTTTATGCACATATTTTTTTATGCTGATTACAGGGTGGCATTTATAATACCTTAACACTTGTTTATTGTTTTTAGAAGATTTTATTGTTTTTTTTATCCACCAGGAATTGCCATTGTTCTTTCATGCTGGTTACAGGGTGGCATTTTTATTATTCTAGTATTTACTGCAATTATTTGTTTATTATCACTATATTGGCAGATAGCAGCGATTACTATAGTGCAAAACCGAGATCCTTGATCCCAGCACTAATACTAATAAGTCACCAGTGTCCCACATTTACATTATAATATGCACTTTATATATTTACCTACACAGTTTATTTCAGTTTAATATTGCGCGAAATATATTTAAATATTAATGCCAATCAGTGCCCACCTATACCCACTTGTGATGCCAATCAGTGCCCATCATTGCCGCCTTGCAGTGCCCATCAGTGCTGCATATTAGTGCCTCCCCATCAGTGCCACCTCATTTGTGCCCATCAGTGAAGGATTAAATGTACTTATTTACACAATTTTATAACAGAAACAAAGAAAACGTGCTTTTTTTTCCCCAAATTTTTGGTCTTTTTTTTTTATTTGTAGCGCAAAAAATAAAAAAGCTAGTGGTGATCAAATACCACCAAAAAGCTCTATTTGTGGGGGAAAAAAAAGAAAAATTTCATTTGTGTACAGTGTCGCATGACACTGCAATTGTCATTTAAAGTGCGACAGCGCTGAAAATTTGCCTGGGCAGGAAGGGGGTAAAAGTGCCCTGTATTGAAGTGATTAAAGTATAAAGGCTCATACACACTATAAGAAAATTGTGTGAACATTTTCGTCCAAAGAATTTTCCTATAGTGTGAACACCTCTTTCGAAAGCCGATGACAAACTTTCTTACGAAAATTCCCTAAGGGGCAAACTCCAAAATTTTTCTCATATGGGAACAGAACCGAACGATTTTCGATTTTAATGTGTATCGTTTTCATACAAGAAAAATCAGAAAAAGACTGCGCAAGATCAGAAACAATAAACAAAAAATACAAAAAAAAGCCTTTTTTGTAAGAATTTTCTTTCATCTATTCCGATTTGCTGTGAAACAGCGAAAAAAATCGGACGAACGTTCATCACTTTAGGCAGTGAAATCTACCAAAAACTGATAGTTCATCTAAGAAGCTACCTGGCTGTTTTTTTTTTTCTCTTTTCTTTCTTGCTGGCTTCTCAGTTGATTCTCGGAACTGGTGCTAGTTATCCTATGACTACAATTTTCCAGGGTGCATCTAATTACTCTTGATTTTGCTGCGATGCAGGTGCCAATTTTATTAAAGTGACTCCTTTCGCAGGGACAACTTGTGTAGTAGAGAATTTAGCTGCAAAAATGGTCCTAAATAGTTTCTGCTTTATATTTCACATAACAAAGGATTGTCTAGGTCTGTCTTCTGACATGTGATTTGTATCTATGCTTTCAGCTGAATTTATAGAAGATGTTCAGTTAATGTTCTCCAACTGCTTTGAATATAACCAACCCGACAGCAACGAGGCCAATGCAGGACTCCGGTTGCAATCCTTTTTCGTCAACGAGGCTCAGAAACTGGGCTTAGAAGTTCCTTTTAGCAAGCCGATTATTCCTTCTGGACCCACCAAAAAGTTGTGCATCTGATGTTCTCTGCTTTTGATCAGTGAGACTTTGTGGAGTCATGGTTTTGCAGTTTCTGTTTTCAGAAAAAGAATTTCCTGCTGAACTGAATCACCAACCATTACTCATCCGTGTAAAGCAATAAGTCCAGCCGTCTTCTAATGACCAAGCACTGATTTCCTACACCACATAGCACTCAGGGTGATTGTAGCAAATAACTGCTAATTGGGGTCCAACCACGTATGTGTATTTTATATAAGTATATATACTGTATATGTATATCAGATTTACAACTGTTTAACTACTGTTGAGCTGTCTTCTTTTTTTTTTTTTTTTTTCTGAGTTTAGTTGTTTTTTCTTGTTGATAGCTGGGAGAAAAATGTCTAGTCTAAAACTGACATTTCAGTTTTGGGTGGATGCAAGGAGGTTGAATCACCCCCATCAGATTATCTCTTTGGCACAGATTTCTCTACAGCAAAATTTCTTTCTTTCTTTCATTCATGTGGATTCTCATTTTGTTTTCTTTTTAATGACAAAGAATGCAGCAGCAGGCGTGAGACCTTTACTTGGCTTTACAATAAGGGCTAGCTTCTTAAGTAACTTGAGAACCAGAGAAAGACCAGAAAAAATAACAGTACCATTAAAAAAATATAGTTGAGTGTACTTACCCCAATTAACACTACTTGAGTAAATTCATTGGGGTATATTTTTGTGGGGTAAATTCAAGCACCGAGAGTATTTTGACTATTCTAGATATTTATTTAGTATTCCAAGAAACTTGTGAATTTTTTTGGCTTGTATTTATGGAACTTTTGTACCTGAAGTTAAAGTATTTGTTAAGTAAAATGTTTTCCATGTCTTAAAAACAAAAAACAGTTTCTACTTTTTTTCATGAGGCTGAAAGCTTACACAATTACATCTTCTTCTTCTTCTTTTTTTTTTTTTTTTTCCACTTTTAGTTTCCTGTGTGAAAAGAAATAAAAGTGTTAAATAATTCTATTCAAAATGGGTGCTTGATTTAAGATATTTTTGTGGTTTGTTAAACATGGGAACAGCTTCTTGTAAGCCCCTCAGACTAAAAGTACAGGCAGTACTAGGAGCCAATCAGGTGTGCTTGCACCCACATGCAGTGACAGGGTGGGGGGAGCAGAGAGTTGAACTTAGTCTGATGCTGCTCCTTCATTGTCCAGTCACAGGCTTTTGGCAGGGAAGTGACCTGTCTGTTTTGCTTAAAGTGGTAAAGTCTAAATGTTAATACTTACCTGTGCCCGATCTCGATCAAGCGATGTGCACGAGAGCAGCTGCTCTCCCTCCTTATTGGCCAAGACACAGCAGTGGCGTGGCAGTCATTGGCTCCCGCTGCTGTTAATCATAGCCATCGAGGAGGGGGCTGAGCCTTGCTCTGTGTGCCAATGGACACACAGTGCGGGACTCGAGAGTGAGTGCACACAAGTCTCCCTATACGAAGCGGCTTGCTATGCAGGAACTCAGTGGGGGGCGGCGACAACTGGGGATACGAGGAGGAGAATTGGGGCTGCTCTGTGCAAAACTATTGCACAGGGCAGGTACATCAAACTTTTTGTTTAAAAAAAAAATCCTTTATTATCACTTTAAGTTAAATGAAGCCAAAGAAAATACCTGGGGTATAGTGGAGCATTGGACCAGGGATGTCACATGAGAGAGACAGTTCTCAATGTAATCTCTGACTAGAGCAACTTTGAGTCTATACAGAGCTTCCTTGCTTTTCAATGACTGTAAGCACTGCAGAAACATGAAAGGAAAATGGTAAGCATGTGCTGCTGGGGAGGGGGCATTCAATTGAAGGGGTTGCCATATTAGCAAAGCACAGGTTCAGCTAAACACCAGTTAAATACATTGTTCATATTTAGTTTTTGATATACAATGGATATAAAAAGTCTACACACCCCTGTTAAAATGTCAGGTTTCTGTGATGTAAAAAAAAGAGACAAAGATAAATCATTTCAGAACATTTTCCACCTTTAATGTGCTATAAACCATACAACTCAATTGAACCGCAAACTGAAATCTTTTAGGTGGAGGAAAATTAAAAAAAAAAATAAAATATGGCTGCAGAAGCGTGCACACATTTAAACTAATACTTTGTTGAAGCACTTAGGAAAATATAAAGAGGGAGACAAACCTCGCTCAGAAGAGTAGTGGGATTTTAAAGGGAGATGATGTGTCTGTTTGTTTAAAGGTGAGCAATGACACAATGGTTAATCTAAAAATATACATTTTATTGAACACACAAGTATAAAAGATACAGTAAAATATCAATCAAGTTACATGATACGACATTAGAGAAACTTTCTCTATGAAATCAGTTGTATGAATATGCAGGAGCAGCCAACATCTTTCGCATTTTGCATCAGGGCGCTACAAGCATTACAGATTTCATCTAGATTGTATAAAAATATGAATCATTAATATAATCGTACATATCTAATACATTTTAGAAACATCACTCGTTATACAAATAAAGAATGACTAGGTACAAAGAGTATCTTACACAAGCTCACCTGGCCAATTACAAACAGGAGGACCACTGAGAACACATCGTTAACAGACATATACCCCTGTGTGAACCACCTGGTGCTAATTAACCCATGGATGCCAGGTCCATATGGGTCAGGCCGGTAGGAGAATTGGACCGTGTTAGAGGAAAATGATGATCTGACAATGTTAAAAGAAATAATAATAATAATAATAATAATAGTAAATAAGTGATGAAACAATTACTTTACCATAATAATATAGCTGATATTGACTTATATGTAAGTCAACATCAGGTATCTATGAAGACAACGATAACATATGGTGCCTAGTGCCAGATATCCTAGCTATATTTAGATAATATTGAAAATTTTTGATCTATAAATAATGCATGTATTGATAATATTACTGCCGGTTTTATATATGTTCATTTATTTTTATCATTCATCATTATGTATTGTATTGTATAAATAATAGATTAACTAGTATTTATTGTTAGCCTCCATAAAGTAAATTAACTAGATCAATCAAACTAAATTAATAAATTAAATTAATTTAATAGACTGAATCAACTAATTAGATTAGATTAAGCAAAGTGAAAAGTATATATAGTATAGGACGGCTACATGAATGATACCAAAAAATATATCTCTAATATAACTAATTAGCAGTAAATCCTACCATCCAGAGAGCAACCATCCATGGAAGACGCCCATAATAAGCACAGCGGGTCTTGCCTTATAGTTAGTATGAATGAATGTATCGAAGTCCTCTGGAGTAAAGCAGCGGTGTAGGAGTGATAACACCGCTGCAAAGTAAAGATGCGTGTTTCGGACATAGAGCTGGCATCCCCTACTTTTATGTACACGGTCCCACCGGAAGTGAGGGGTCGAAAACGACCTCTGGCATCACTTCCGGTCTGGGTGTCCCTGCTCATGTGCGCGCGCACTGATAGAAGACCAGTGCGAGTACACTGTCCATCCCACGCCCGAGCGTGGATGACATGTGAGGGCGGAAAGGGAGGAGGGAGGCTCCGCCCCCTTAGGCAGGGATGGCCGAATTCACCTACCATTGGCTGACAGCAACCAGGTGGCCCGCAGGTGAATATTGGCTTGAAGGAATCAGTGGTCCCCTAAGAAAAAAGACCCAAAACGTTGTATAAATAAGAATAAGCTACAATAATGTATTGAAGATATGATTTAACCATGCTATATCCATAATAGGAGAACTGGGGGCATCGCCATGCATATAAAACTGCCGTGGTTATGCCAATACAAAAATTGCATTCTAGGCATAAACATTGCAGGAAAAAAAACCCAAATAGGGTATAATATATGAATCATAAAAATGGCTTCTAAGATAGCGCAGTATTGAGGCCTGGTGGATAAGTAGCCTTTTGATTGAAAATCCACCTGGCCTCTTTTTGAAGGATTTTTTTTATCTATGTTACCGCCCCTTTCTAGTTCGGGGATAACTTCCAATGCGGTAAAGGAGATGTATGAGGGGTCGAAGCTGTGGTGAAGGCCCACATGCTTACATATAGGAGTGTAGAGTAATCCTGCGTCCAAGTAATCTAAATTATCTTGGGTGCGTTTAGCAAAAGGGCGTTTGGTCTTGCCAATGTAAAATGCCCCACATTGGCATGTGGCAAGATAAACAATCCTAGTGGAACGGCAATCAGCATATCCTTTGTGAAAACCTCTAGGCAAGGGACAACCAACTCCTTCCCTGATCCACGGGCAATGCTCACATTGCCCACAGCGAAAGGTGCCACTGCTGCCTACTGCTCCCAAAATGGGGGCCGGAGGGGAAAGGTGGCTGTGCACCAACCCGTCTCTGATAGAACGGGATCTCCTATATGTAATTTGTGGTACCGCAGCCACATATTTAGAAATAATGGGGTCCTCGGAGAGGAAATGCCAGTTATTGCTAATAAGTTTTGTTTTGCTCGCTGGTATGCCTTTTTGAGAACTTTTTTCGCTATATCCTCCTAAAATTAATCTATGATAGAGGGTCTTCGCTTCCAGTTCGAAATCCTCGTCTCTTGCGCAGTTGCGTCACAGCCTTAGGTATTGACTAAAAGATATGCTGCGAACAAGAGAACGAGGGTGCGAACTCGAATAGTGCAGAATGGTGTTGCTGGCTGTCTCTTTGCTATAGAGGGTGCTATACATTGTGCCATCATCATTGAGAATGAGACACAAATCCAAGAATGGAATAGTGGTGGTATCTGATTGAATAGTAAATTTTAAATTAAATTTGTTATGAGAAAGAAATATCATGAATTTGGAAAGTAATTCTGCTGAGCCAGTCCAGATGAGCAAAACGTCATCGATATACCTCCGCCAGAGGAGAATGTCGCGGAGGTATATCGAGGCCTTGTCATCGGAAAATAGGGTACGCTCCCACCCTCCAGGTACAGGTTGGCATACGATGGGGCACATGAAATCCCCATCGCAACCCCCTGTACCTGGAGGTAGGTGGAGCCATTGAATAAGAAAATATTGGTGGTCAAAATATGTTCCAGCAAGGTAGTAATAAATTGACCCAGTTCCCAATTGTTGGTATCCTGTTCTTTTAGAAATGTGGAAACCACTGCTATAACTTGGGGATGCGGAATGCTAGAGTATAGCACCTCAATATCAATAGCCGCTTAGATTGCCCCTGATGGTATTGAAGTCCTTCGATGACTTTTAATAATTCTAAAGTGTCCTTAAGATAGGAAGGCAAGCTCATGACATGAGGACGAAGATGACTGTCCACAAATTGACTAGCAGTCTCCGTATTGCTGCCTATCTCCGATACAATCGGGCGTCCGGGGGGGTTGGTGATACTTTTGTGGACTTTTGGTATTGAGTAAAAAGTTGGAGTGACCGGCCATTTAATCTCAAGATATTCACGCAGATCCTTGTCAATAAGGCATTGCTGATATGCCTGATCAATAATAATAATACTGTCTAATATTAGACAGGTATTGGGATCTAGCTTCGATTAATTTCTCAGGTGGGACACGCTGGTACCAATCCTGATTGTTGAGAATTTTATAACACATATTTATGTATGCACTTTTATCCATCACTACTACATTGCCACCTTAATCGGATGTCTTGATAACGATGTCCTCATTTTGCATAATATTAGTGAGTGCTGCCTGTTGTGCTGGTGACAAATTATTTTCAACATGTTTGGGAAATTCAATAGCTTCAATTTGTTTTATAGTTTGCTTTAAAAAGGCCCAGACTGCCGGGCAGGTCTGTAGATTGGGAATTTTTTGGGACTTGGCCTTGAATTTGGGTGGTTCAGGCAGTGTTTCTATGTCAGGTTCATCCTCTTCCGATGGGAAATCATGAGAATCCCCTTAGCCCTCATTTTCACCCAGAAGCTGGATTAGTGTCTTCATGGCCCTAAAATCCTGGACCTTGAAGCCCTTGTATAGGTCTTCTCTTCTCACCAACTTCCCCCTATCATTGTCAAAAATATGTTTGTATGTAAGATTTCTTGCAAAGATGTGCAAATCCTTGACCAACGTGAATTTAGCAATTTTCTGCAATGGGCAAAAACTGAGACCCAATCTTAACACCTCAGTTTTTATAGGTGATGGTAAGAAGAGAGATTTACAACATCTAATCTCGATTTAGAAGAGTCTGCTTGATAACTAACGGTTCCATCTTTCCTGTTTGTAATTGTTCCATTGGTGTGACTGTAGGAGTGGGGCCTAAAGAGGCCGAACCAGGGTTGGAATTGCGTGGTTGATTGGTTTTCGGTATAGCATCTGAATCATGTGGAGGTAATGGTTCATTATCCTTGTCGTCTGAGAACATTAATAGAGGGGTAATGACTCCTGAGATGGAGTCACCCTGGGCTCCCTCTATCAGTTCTGAATATGAATTATTCGGTGGATGTCTAGAAGGGGAAACAATACGTTTTTTTGTGTGTACCTCCTTGGGACTGGTGATCATTATTATTACCACGTTTTGGTAAACGTCTCCTACCCTGTTGTCCTTGTGTGGATTTAGTAGAAGGTTTCTGAGAGGAGACGGACGATGATGATATAGAGATCTCAGAGTCCGATTTATAGGGTGTCATGAAATGCATATTTGGTCGATGTGGTCTACCTCGTTTGTTAGTGTGGCTTTTTTGCCGTTTGTATGCATATCCACTAGAAAAAGCCAGTTTATCCTTATAGAATTTTTGGTCTTTTTTTGTGACAATATTCTTATTGTAGTTTTCCAAGTACTGCAATAAGTCACGTTCCTTCTTCTTGAACTCAGTACTGGTGGAATGCTGACCACTGCTTGCCCTTAATAATTCAATTTCCTTATCCAACTCTGTCAGATCCCTACTACATTTCTCTTTAAGCATTGTAATCATGTATGCTGAACATTTGTTGAGATTTTGTTCCCATTCCTCCTTGAAAGGTACATACAATCTAGATGAAAATCTGTAATGCTTGTAGTGCCCTGATGAAGTAAAATGTAAAACATGTTGGCTGCTCCTGCATATTCATACAACTGATTTCATAGAGAGAGTTTCTCTACGGAAAGTTTCTCTAAATATCATGTAACTTGATTGATATTTTACTGTATCTTTTATACTTGTGTGTTCAATAAAATTTATATTTTTATATTAACCGTTGTGTCATTGCTCACCTTTAAACAGACACATCATCTCCCTTTTAAAATTCCACTACTCTTCTGAGGGAGCTTTGTCTCCCTCTTTATATTTTCCTATTCACCTCAGGGATTGGGAGTCATGTTTCTGGAAACTGTCCAATTATTTATATATTTGTTGAAGCACCTTTTTATTTTATTTCTGCACTCAGTCTTTTTGGTACGGGTCTATCAGCATGGCATATCTTGACTTGGCAATATTTGCCCACTCTTATTTGTAAAAACACTCCAAATCTGTCAGATTGTGAGGTCATCTTGTGTCCACAGCCCTCTTCATATCACCCTACAGATTTTTTTTTCAGGTCTGGGCTCTGGCTGGGCCATTCCAAAACTTTAATCTTCTGGTGAAGCCATTCCTTTGTTGATTTGGATGTAAGCTTTGGGTGGTTGTCATGCTGAAAAATGAAGTTCATGCTCAGCTTTCTAGCAGAAGCCTGAAGGATTTGTGCCAATATTGACTGGCATTTGGAAAGGTTCATAATTCCCTCTACCTTGACTAAGGCCCCTGTTCCAGCTGAAGAAAAAACGCTCCAAAGCATGATGCTTCCACCACCATGCTTCACTATGGGTATGGTGTTCTTTTGTGCCAAACATATCTTTTGGAATTATGGCCAAAAAGTTGAACCATGGTTTCATCAGACCAGAACACATTTTCCCACATGCTTTTGGGAAACTTCAGATGTGTTTTTTGCAAAATTTAGCCAGGCTTGGATGTTTTTCTTTATAGTAACTCAGACATATGAAGAATACGGGAGATTGTTGTCACAGTAACAAACAGCCAGTACTTGCTAGATATTCCTGCAGCTCCTTTAATGTTGCTTTAGGCCTCTTGGCAGCCTCCCTGACCAGTTTTCTTCTCGTCTTTTAATCAATTTCTGGGTGATGTCCAGTTCTTGGTAATGTCACTGTTGTGCCATATTTTCTCCTTGATTGTCTTCCCTGTGTTCCATGGTATATCTAATGCCTTGAAAATTCTTTTGTACCCTACTCATGACTGATTCCTTTTAACAATGAGATCCCTCTGATGCTTTGGAAGCTCTCTGCGGACCATGTTTTTTTCTTTACGATGCGACTGTCAGGAAAGACCTACTAGAACAGCTTAACTTTGTTTGGGGTTAATCAGAGGCACTTTAAATGATGGCAGGTGTGTACTGGCTCCTAATTAACATGAGTTTGAATGTAATTGCTTAAAGCAGAGTTCCACCCAAAAGTGGAACTTCCGCTCATTTGTCTCCTCTCCCCCTCCGGTTCCACAATTGGCACCTTTCAGGGGGGAGGGAGGACAGGAAGGATACCTGTCTTTGACAGGTATCCTGTCCCCACTTCCGGGAGTCCGGGTCGTGGCCCGTGACTCCCTCCTCTCCCTGTCGCCGGGCCAGTAGGAGAGAGAAGGGCCTCGCGCATGCGCAGTAGGGTTCCCAGCGTGAAGCCATAAGGCTACACTGCTGGGTACCCTTACCCGCAATGGTGGCAGCAGCACCCAACAGCTGATGGGAAACATCAGCTGCAGTGCCAACAGCGCTGGACTCATGGACAGGTAAGTTTCCTATTGTTTAAAGCCAGCAGCTGCAGTATTTTTTGGGGGGGAGGGGGCGGAACACTGCTTTAATTCTGAATACGGATACATGCAGACTTATGCAACCGTATTATTTTAGTTTTTTATTTTTACTTTGCGCCCCCCCCCCCAAAAGATTTCAGTTTGTTGTTCAACTGAGTTGTACAGTTTATAGGTCACATTGAAGGTGGAAAAAGTTCTGAAATGATTTATCTTTGACTCATTTATTTACATCAGAGAAACCTCAAAAAAATTTTTATCTGGGGTGTGTAGACTTTTTTTTTTATAGTAGTTGGAAGTGTAAATCTGTTGTGTTTTTGTACCAGTTGGGGAGATTCTCCCATTTCTGACACACTTTCCCTCTGTTAGGAAGTAAAAAGGGAAAACTTCCCATGGAAGAGATGGGTACCTGGTGCACTCTGTGTAATAGCCAGTGGATGGCACTGATCTCAACAGAGCCAATAATCAGCAAACGGTACTAGCACACCAAACTGGTCAATAACCGCTTTTATTTCACTGATTATCTTCCTATTTTTACTAATTCTTTGTATGGACTTTGGCTTTTATTCCCCTGTTCAAAGGAAATCCTTTTTTATTTGCTTGCAATCTCTGGGAGGCAAGGAGGTTGCACAACACTTGACAAGACGCTATAGTGCCTGCAAAGCAATTAAAACCAATTGTTAGGGCCAACAAGCAATGGACAGCGACAATCCCTAGTGAATAGAATCACACTGCCAGTGCGCCTTAATACTTGTATTTATAGTCTGGGACTGCATAGGTGGCAGGAGAGGCATGCAATCTTTCTCAGGAGACTGCTAACCTATAAGCTTTCCTCCTGCTGAGCATGTGCAGTGGCTTTAGAGATTATAAGAAACCTACTTCCATATAAGGTAACTGGCACTCTACAGCCTTGAGAGATGCTCTCTGTAACATCACAGCTTTTCTATTAAAAGTTTAAAATGTCTTCAATGGAGACCAGAGAGTACTGTGTATAAAACAGTCTTACTTTCTCCATACTATATTATAAAGCAATTTTTTACAGGTCACAGATTAGAGTTGTCAAATTGATCAAAACCTACAAAGTGATTTTAAATTCTGGATGACCGCAGGCTTTTAACTCGGCAAACTTACGGAAAGTATGATTTTACATACCAGATGTTCAACTAACCCCCCACCCAAAAGAAAAGATCAAAACAAACTTACACCAGTATGTAAATGTTCATTTAGTCTAGATTGTGAATAAATGGCAGAAATTCATACTTTGTTCCTAGTTTCCTGAACAACCGGCGCTATCCTTTGCTCTTGATAAGTGGGTGGGCTTTCAAAAATCCTCATGTACATTGCTGTGTGTGTGATATCGGGCTGCAACCGCACAACTAGCAAAGAGGAGTAGCATTGTGGGATTGGTTGTACAGCAGGCAGAAATAAGGTAAGGAGTAATGCTTTTTCCTTACCCCTTAAGGCTCCCTTCACACTAGCGTGTTTTTTGATGCATTTTGCAGAAATGCACGGGAATTTTTTAACATGGGTTCCTATGGAACATGTTCACATCAATGCCTTTTTGTTTCTCTGCATTTTTGGAAAGGGTCAGGGACTTTTTTTCATGCAAAATGCAGCGTTTTGCATGTAATAGAATTCAATAGACAAGCATCAAAAACGCAAGTGCACCGTTTTTGATGCGTTTTTGCCGTTTTTTATTTTTTTTAAGACTGTAAAAAAAAATGTAAAAAAAAAAAACGCAAAATGCAAATCGCGGCAAAAACGCGGCTCAAAAACGTAGCAAGCATGAAAAAAAAACCTCCAAAAACGCTCAAAAGCAACATGCATAGGTGTGAATCGAGCCTTACTCATGCTGTAGACCAACAAGGCTGCTGCAAGGATTTTTGACACCCTAGGTGAAACCTCATTTTGCTGTCCGCTTGGCTCCGCCCCTGACCCCACCTCCTTTGTCCTGCCCATGTAACACATGTGACCTACCTGACCACTTCACTGACCTACCTGACCCTCTACACTGACCAGACACTGACCTACCTCATTCCTACTTCCTGCACTACTCACACTCCCTTCCCATTCCCCACACACAGTACGATGTAAATCAGAGGATCCATCCTCTTCCTTACCTCTCCATGGCTTCATTGTCCATCTCATCAGGGCCCTTCCCAGCACTGGGCGTGCTGTATGGTTTAAAAGTCCCCGTCAGCAGCATCCAGCCGCTCTGTGGTGTCCCCTTCCAGGAGGTCAGCTAACAGCCGCTGTACCTTTCCCAATGCTCCCATGATCTCCACTGAGCACCACCCCCACCTCCTCCGCTGTACTCACAGGCCACACCAGAGGGACAGGCTGGAGCAAAGGAGACTCTGGGCTGGCGCTG
The DNA here is from genome assembly GCA_037952835.1 of Lithobates septentrionalis. Taxonomy (NCBI): domain Eukaryota; kingdom Metazoa; phylum Chordata; class Amphibia; order Anura; family Ranidae; genus Lithobates; species Lithobates septentrionalis. The sequence continues at coordinate 195,372 of JBBDGP010000232.1, read as the reverse complement.
TTCAGGTATTACTGTGAGGAGGTGTGACAGTGGGGAGCTCAGCTGGACACATCGGGGATTGGAGGCACCTGCAGCAGATGTGTTCCTGGGACAGCCGGCACTGAACAGGACTCTCAGCGACCAGGAGAGGTTAGTATACGCCTGGGGCTTCACCGGGGCTGTGGCTGCCTAGTGGTAGTACTGGCCAAGATGACAAAGGATTCTGGGCTTCTTTCAGGCTTCCTCTGTCACTTGTGTGGGTGTAAATGTCACTGTGCTTTGTTGGTTTTTCTTAACTGGCTATTTTCAAAAATGTACTGCAATGCACGTTTTTATATTTTATCTGTTTAAATCATGTACGTTTTTATATTTTTGGTTCTGATTATAACGTGACCTACACAAAACCACTATGTATTCCTTATAACCGTGTTCAGATTCCTTTTTGTTTTAAACTATTTTTTTGTATAATCCCTTGACTTAAATTGGGTGTAAACCGATTCATGAAATTTGAGCTGGGCAAATATATCTGCAGTGTTCTTATATCTCACTTCAAAGTAGGGTGTAATGAAATGGTAATATGGTAAATGCAAGATGCACTTTGCCGAAAACAGAAAACGACAGTTTTTAAAAAATATTTATATTTTTATATAGTATTGTATTATAGTTGACTTTTTAATCATTCATTTAAATTAATATGAATTTATTTTTGGCACCTTTAGTGCAAGAAAGGTCAAGAAAAATGCAGTCTCTAACCCATCTCTTGTATCATGTCTGGAAATTTCTTAAACACGCTGCTAATAGTATTAGCAAAACTTCCATTCGGTGCACCGCTAGCAGACATGGCACGGGAGATGGTCAGAGACCGACACAGATCAATGCAGCATCACTAGTGTCTGTGGATGCAGCCCGCCTGTGCCTGGATCAGAGCAGCGATCTCCATGTGTCACGGAACTGGATTTGAATTGCTGTGCCTTTCCTCCAATCAGCTGTCTTAGTGTTTAGCAATAATCCACGCCTACAGGGGAACCAGGAAGAGACAACTCTAACAGGATGTGCACTTTCTAAACGGTATATAAATACAGGTGAAGACAAATATACATGTAAAACTTATGGAGGGAGATTTGTTTTATCTCTGTGTATCATCTGAGGCTGTTCACTTCACTGGGTATACGTGAGGGTTTACATCCGCTTTAAGCATTCCCACCTGTAACACATGCATCCAACCCTCCTCTCCCACTCTGATGGCTTGAAATATAAGGATGAATGTTTTTTTACAGGGCTGGTTGGCTCTTCCAGCACCCAACTCTCCTCTTTTTGCAGCACAGGGACCAGCCATGGCAGACTTAAAAACACTGAAAGCTTGAAGATGGAAAATTGTTTCCAACGCCCTGCCGTGACAGCTTGAAATATGGGGGCAAATGTTTTTTTTTACAGGGCTGGTTTGCTCTCCCAGCACCCAACCCTCCTCTTTTCTTAGCATGGGCTTGGGACCGGCCATGGCGGAGTTAAAAAAAAAAAAAAAAAAAAAAACTGAGCTTGAAGATTGAAAACTGTTCCCAATGCACCACCGTGACGGCTTGAAATATAGGGGTGAATGTTTTTTACATTGCTGGTTTGCTCTCCCAGCACCTAACCCTCCTCTTTTTGCAGCAGGCCATGTTTTTCCTTTTTACATACTTACTGTGTATTTCTATTATCAACAATAATAGATAATTCAGAAATATAGAATGGAATAAATTGAGTTTAATGCCAGCTATGCCCTCCGCTCCTCATTCTGTGTCCTCTCTTCAGCCCCACACACAGAGCTCTGATAAGGGTCCTATGTGTGAGCTGCTCAGCAGAGCCGGCGTCTGTAAACATGACAATGCCATTACATCAACTTGGGGGCATGTCTGCTAGGACAATTAGAAAGAAAGAGAAAAAGGCACTCTAAGATGTCTATTGGTGCCTTTTTCCCTTTCCTGTTGTAGCATTAAAATCAGCATCCGGAGTGGAGAAGGGTTGTGGGTGGGAGGCGCAATTGAAATTTGGGATGGGAGGGGGCACAGCCAGCCAGCCTAGATCTGGCCATGGTTTCCTTCGATCCCTTAGTAAAAATGTCCAAACTGGCTTCAGTAAACACCCGTTCCCTCTCTCTAAATCCCCTAGTGACAACCTCCACCCTCCTAAGCCCCTTTCACACTGGGGTGTTGGCGGCAAAGCGCCGCTATTTTTAGTGGCACTTTACCGTCGTATTTGCGGGGGTTTTCGGCCCCTAGCGGGGCACTTTTAACCTACGCTAGCGGACGAACAAGGGTTTAGAAACCTGCAAAGCGCTGCTACAGCAGCGCTTTGCCGGCGGTATAGCCGCGCTGCCCATTGATTTCAATGGGCAGGAGCGGTTTACACACCGCTCCAAAGATGCTGCTAGCAGGACTTTTTTTTACCGTCCTGCCAGCGCACCACTCCAGTGTGAAAGCCCACGGGCTTTCACACTGATGAGACAGGAGCGACTCTTTCAGGGCGCTTTGCAGATGCTATTTTTAGCACTGCAATACCTGCAAAGCGCCCCAGTGTGAAAGGGGTCTTAGCGGCTAGATGTTACTATAGCACAGTGATGGCGAACCTTGGCACCCCAGATGTTTTGGAACTACATTTCCCATTATGCTTATGCACTCTGCAGCATAGTTGAGCATCATGGGAAATGTAGTTCAAAAACATCTGGGGTGCCAAGGTTCGTCATCACTGCTATAGGATGACATTTTGGTGGGCGTGACTAAATTGGAGTGTCGTGAGAATAGGCAAGTATATGCATCTTCCTTTTACAGGGTAGTTAGTATAGGTATTAGAAGGGGGGTGGGTGGAGTTTTAAGCTTAGTTAGTATTAGCCCAAAATTCTACTGGTACTACTCAAAGAAAATTATGTTTTTGATATGGAGGTGTCTCGAATGCAGCCCTTGACATGCAGTTGGTGAGACTGCAGATATGGCAAAAGAGATGGTCAGAGCCTGCAGCCATGGTACAAGAGTTGGTAAGAAACTGCAGACATGATACAAGAGATGGTCAGAGAATGTGGACACGATACAAAAGGTGGTCAGAGAATGTGGACACGATACAAAAGGTGGTCAGAGACTGTGAACAGGATACAAGAGAAGGCCAGGGATTATGAATATGCTGCAGTAGTCTGTCAGAGACTAAACATGCTACAGGAGCCGTTGGAGACACTGGGCATGCTTCAGGAAACAATAATAAAATGGAGATATATTACACGAGACTGCTATAATAGGGCCATAGGAAAACACAGACCAGTGTCTGTAGGGGCCAAGAGCGCTGCATAAGGCTGGCCATACACTATTCAATTTTCCTGTTCAACTTTCCTTTAGATTTACCAAAACCATATAATAGGAGGTCAAACCTAAACACTTTCAATTTGGATGCAATCAGGCAGGCCCTTGTACTACATAGTTGAAGGTAAATCTAAAGAAAATTGAACAGGAAAATTGTATGGTGTATGGCCAGCTTAAAAAATACCAAATGGCTTCAGGTTACCCACAAGAGATCTATGATATTCCCATTTTCTTCTCTCCTGGCTGCTACATAATGTGAGGGGTGGGGTGGGGTGGAGGAGCTGGGCCAGCATCAGCAGTAATTAGACACTTCCAAAGGAAGAGAAGGGTATGGCATTCAAGGACGGAGTGTCAGTGGTAGGAGATTGACTTCCTGTTTTTGTCAAAATTTCTAGCATGTTCAGAGGCATATTGCAATGCAATGAAAGTTATTAATGAAAAGGATAAACTTTGAAAGTAAGCATTTCAACACTTGATTTGTTGGTGCTTTTACCTGCATATTTTGGTGACAGGGTCTCACCTCTTCTAAAAAGATCTCGAAGAAGCAAACTGTCCCTTGTAGTCACGTTGAAGGTTCAGCTTGATCTGAACAATTGGAAGAACCTCTTCACTATTGCTTTGGGTGCAGCTGATGAGATGTTATCAGTGGAGGGGGGGGGGGGGGTTCAGCTGGCTGGAACCTCCATGGCTTTACCCCAGTGTGTGCCAGCCTCCTCACCCTGCTTGCCTGGAGACACCCAGAGCCGTCTTTAATATTGACTGGACCCTGGACAAACCAGCAATTTTGCTCTCCACCCCAACATCCCAAAAAACAAAGACACATAGACTTATCCAAAAAAAAAAAAACTTTAATAATGTAAAGATAAAGATCTGGTTCACACTCACTGATTGGTTGCTAGAGGTTACTGCACATTATTACCGCTCAGTGATTGGTTGCTAGAGATTACTGCAAATCATTACCTCTCACTGGGTGGCAGGGCAGTATTGTGGTGTGTGATGCAACTGTTGGGGTACAATTGGTTGGATGGCAGCATTGGGGTGAGAGGCTGAGATCATATCTCCCCTATAATAATAGTGGTAGCATGCCAGAGGTGGGGTAGAGAGGTTTGATGGGGATGTTAATGACAATGGGTGGGGTGGTAGGAAGCTGGCAGTGGAGTACAGGGGGGATGGAGATAAGGATGATGGGGTAGGATGGTTGGATGGTAGTGGTGGGGTACAGGGGGATGATAACAGGGGTCAGGGTGGTAGGATGTCAGAAGTGGGGTATGATGATGATGGTGGGTGGGGTTGTAGAAACATGGCAGTGGAGGACGGGGATAAAGATGATGGGGTGAGGTGGTAGGAAGCTGGCAGTGGGGTACGGGGGGGGTTAGGAAGCTGGCAGAGCAGTACAGGAGGGGTTGAAGATGACAGGGATGGGGTGGTAGGAAGCTGGCAGAGGGGAACAGGGGGATGAAAATGAGAGGGGTGATAGAAAGCTGGTACAGGGGGGATGAAGATGACAGGAGTGGGGTGGTAGGAAGCTGGCAAAGGGGTACAGGGGGGATGAAGATGACACAGGGTGGGGTGGTAGGAAACTGGCAAAGGGTTACAGGGGCGATGGGGATGAAGATGACAGGGTGGGGGTGGTAGGAAGCTGGCAGAGGGGTACAGGGGGGGATGAAGATGACTGGGGTGGTAGGAAGCTGGCAGAGGGGTACAGGGGGGTAAAGATGACAGGGGTGGGGTGGAAGGAAGCTGGCAGAGGGATGAAGATGATGGATGGGGTTGTAGGAAGCTGGCAGGGGGGATGATGATGACAGGGGTGGGGTGGTAGGAAGCAGAAAGGTGCAGAGGGGATAAAGATGACAGGTGGGGTAGTAGGAAGCTAGCAGAGGGGAACAGGGGGGATGAAGATGACAGGTGTGGGGTGGTAGGAGGCTGGAAGAGGGGATGAAGATGACAGGTGTGGGGTGGTAGGAAGCTGGCAGAGGGGTACAGGGGGGTGAAGATGATGGGGTGGTAGGAAGCTGGCAGTGGAGTACAGGGGTATGAAAATAGCAGGAGTGGGGTATGACACAGGGTGGGGTGGTAAGAAGCTGGCAAAGGGGGATGAAGATGACAGGTGCGGTGGTAGGAAGCTGCTGGTAGAGGGGTACCGGGGGGATGAATATGACAGGGGTGGGGGGGTAGGAAGCTGGCAGAGGAGTGCAGGGGGATGAAGATGATGGATGGGGTGGTAGTAAGCTGGCAGAGCGGTATAGGGGGATGAGGATGACAGGGGTGGGGTGCAGGGGGGATGATGATGTCAGGGGTGGGGTGGGGTGGTAGAAGGCTGGCAGAGGGGTACGGGGGGTGAATATGACGGGTGGGGTGGTAGGAAGCTGCTGGCAGAGGGGTATCGGGGAAATGAAGATGACAGGGGTGGGGTGGCAGGAAGCTGCTGGCAGAGGGGTACCGGGGGGATGAAGATGACAGGGGTGGGGTGGTAGGAAGCTGCTGGCAGAGGGGTACCGGGTAGATGAAGCTGACGGGTGGGGTGGTAGGAAGCTGGGAGAGGAGTGCAGGGGGATGAAGATGATGGATAGGGTGGTAGTAAGCTGGCAGAGCGGTATAGGGGGATGAGGATGACGGGTGGGGTGGTAGGAAGCTGGCAGAGGGGTACAGGGGGATGAAGATGACAAGGGTGAGGTGGTAGGAAGCTGGCAGAGAGGGCTACCGGGGGGATAAAGATGGCAGGGGTGGGGTGGTAGGAAGCTGACAGAGTGGTACAGGGGGGATCAAGATGACAGGGGTGAGGTGGTAGGAAGCTGGCAGAGGGGTACAGGGAGGTGAAGATGGTGGGGTGCTAGGAAGCTGGCAGTGGAGTACAGGGGGTATGAAAATGGCAGAGGTAGGGTGGTAGGAAGCTAGCAGAGGGGAACAGGGGGATGAAAATTATAGGGGTGGGGTGGTAGTAAGCTGGCAGTGGACTACAGGGGGATGAAGATTACAGGGGTGGTAGGAAGCTGGCAAAGGGGTATGGGGGGGGTAAAGATGACACAGGGTGGGGTGGTAGGAAGCTGGCAAAGGGGTACAGGGGGTGATGATAGTGGGTTGGATGGTAGGAAGTTGGCAGTGGAGTACAGGGGGGATGAAGATGACAGGGTGGGGTGGTAGTAAGCTGGCAGTGGAGGACGGGGGTGAAGATGGTGGGGTGGGAGAAAGCTGGCAGTGGAGTACAGGGGGGGGGATATGACAGGAGTGGGGTGGTAGGAAGCTGGCAGAGGGGTACAGGGGGATGAAGATGACGGGTGGGGTGGTAGGAACCTGGCAGGGGGATGAAGATGATGAATGGGGAAGGAAGCTGGCAGAGCGGTATAGGGGGATGAAAATGACAGGGGTGGGGTGCAGGGGGATGATGATGATGACAGGGGTGGGGTAGTAGGAAGCTGCTGGCAGAGGGGTACAGGGGAGATGAAGATCACAGGGGAGGGGTGATAGGAAGCTGGCAGAGGGGAACAGGGGGGATGAAAATGGCAGGGATAGGGTGGTAGGAAGCTAGCAGAGGGGGAACAGGGGGGTGAAGATGACAGGGTGGGGTGGTAGGAAGCTGTCAGAGGAGTGAAGGGGGGATGAAGATGATGGATGGGGTGGTAGGAAGCTGGCAGAGCGGTATAGGAGGAAGAAGATGACAGGGGTGGGGTGCAGGGGGAATGATGACAGGGGTGGGGTGGTAGGAAACTGGCAGAGGGGCGATGAAGATGACAGGGGTGGGGTGGTAGAAAGCTGGCAGAGGGGATGAAGATGACAGAGGTGGGGTGACAGGAAGTTGGCAGAGAGGTACAGGGGGGGACGACAGGGGTGGAGTGGTAGGAAGCTGGCAGTGGAGTACAGGGGGTGAAGATGGTGGGGTGGTAGGAAGCTGGCAGAGGGGTACAGGGGGTGAAGATGATGGGCTGGGGTGGTAGGAAGCCGGCAGAGGGGTACAGGGGGGTGAAGATGACAGAGGTGGGGTGACAGGAAGTTGGCAGAGGGGTGGGGGGAGAGATGACAGGGGTGGGGTGGTAGGAAGGTGGAAGAGGCGTACAGGGGGTGAAGATGGTGGGGTGGTAGGAAGCTGGTAGGGGGGGGGGGGTGACAGGAAGCTGGCAGAGGGGTGCAGGGGGGGATGATGATGACAGGAGGTAGGGTGCTGAGATGCCAGGCACAGGGAGATGATTAGGATAATGAGGGGGTCATAAGGTGGCCTCAGATGCCGGATGGCATACATATTATCAATGCTGTGTGTGTGGCAGCATTGATTTTTGGGGCGCCCTCGGTCAGGGGGTTAAGTCATGCTGTACTTTCAGGGCTCTGGCAGATGATCGCCAGCTCTGGGAAGTCCTCCTCTGCAGACGGTCCATCCTGGAGAGCGGATCGGAGAGGTACACGGCCTCTGCACTGCAGACGTTATCTGAGCTCCCAGCTCTTCACATATCAGGAGATCAGAGCCCGGCAGAGGGGGAGGAGCCGGGGGAGGGGAGTACACGGAGCCATCCACTGACCCTGAGAGCTCGGACGGTGCAGTGCTGAAACAGTCCGTCTGCTCCTGGCGGGGGAAAACTAGCTGCGGGCATAAAAACGCCGGGGACAGCCTTCCCTGTGTACAGCAGCGTTCTCTATTGCCACCTGCAGGCTGGAGGGTGAAGAACGCCGAATCCTCTCTCCAGCTATCTGACTTCTCCTGTCACTAGACGTCATGGCTGAGCGCAGCGCACGCCCCATGCGGGGGGGTCGCGTTTACTGTGATTGGCGGAGGGGGTGGGCGGATAACGGCCACACCGAGCAGGAGAGGGCCGAGCGGCGCCATTTTTCTGTGGATTGCCAGGGAGAAGGCGTGTCTTATCAGCTCTCGTCAAAGAAGAAGCACAGCGCCCTACAGCGGATTTCTTAGAAATGACACGCATCGGAGAACTAGGAAGTGTCATTAGCAGTGATGCCACATGTTAGTAGCGAGATCGGGTCCAGTGTCGGGATGTGGAGGGCAGGTCAGGGGCTGCCTAGAGCGCCAAGGTAGTGGGAAGGCAAAATCCGGATCCAATAGCTGTCTGTACCTCCAGCAGGAAAACTTCCACCCTGCGCCCCATAGAAGAGGAAGGTTGTGTGCGGGGAATGGGATGCAGAGCTGGGAAAGGGATCCTGGTGGAGGGTCAGGATGGACAGAGTGGGCGGTCTTGTGCGGAGAGAGGAGGAGACTTTGGGAACCAATGAGAGAACTCAGGGGAGGGGCTCAGCATCGGACCGGCAGCACCACTGACACATAGGCAGCATGTGTGATTGTTTTGCTTCTGTCCCCGCCTTGTGTCTGTGACAAGAGCGACGCTGAAGCCTCTCCTACACTACTATCTGCATAGTTCCGCCTCTTAGCATGAGCTCTGGATGCCGATTGGTCTGCTGCTCTGTCACTCAGCTCTGCACCCGCCTTCTCTTCATTCTCCAAGCTGTGTGAGAAGTACAATGTGCAGCTTGGAGAATGAAATGTGTGCTGGAGGAAGAGTGGGAGGAGTCAGTGTCTCCACTTGTCACAGTTGTACGCAGAACCCGGATTACCATCAATAGGGAATATGTGCAGTGTAGAGAGTACAGCAATGTAACGTGTGTAGAGAGTACAGCAATGTAACGTGTGTAGAGAGTACAGCAATGTAACGTGTGCAGTAGAGAGAGTACAGCAATGTAACGTGTGCAGTAGAGAGAGTACAGCAATGTAACGAGTGCAGTAGAGAGAGTACAGCAATGTAACGAGTGCAGTAGAGAGTACAGCAATGTAACGTGTGTAGAGAGTACAGCAATGTAATGTGTGTAGAGAGTACAGCAGCGAGTGCAGTAGAGAGTACAGCAATGTAACGTGTGCAGTAGAGAGAGTACAGCAATGTAACGTGTGCAGTAGAGAGAGTACAGTAATGTAACGAGTGCAGTAGAGAGAGTACAGCAATGTAACGAGTGCAGTAGAGAGTACAGCAATGTAACGTGTGTAGAGAGTACAGCAATGTAACGTGTGCAGTAGAGAGAGTACAGCAATGTTACGTGTGCAGTAGAGAGAGTACAGCAATGTAACGTGTGCAGTAGAGAGAGTACAGCAATGTAACGAGTGCAGTAGAGAGAGTACAGCAATGTAACGAGTGCAGTAGAGAGTACAGCAATGTAACGTGTGTAGAGAGTACAGCAATGTAACGTGTGTAGAGAGTACAGCAACGAGTGCAGTAGAGAGTACAACAATGTAACGTGTGCAGTAGAGAGAGTACAGCAATGTAACGAGTGCAGTAGAGAGAGTACAGCAATGTAACGAGTGCAGTAGAGAGAGTACAGCAATGTAACGAGTGCAGTAGAGAGTACAGCAATGTAACGTGTGTAGAGAGTACAGCAATGTAACGAGTGCAGTAGAGAGAGTACAGCAATGTAACGAGTGCAGTAGAGAGTACAGCAATGTAACGTGTGTAGAGAGTACAGCAATGTAACGTGTGTAGAGAGTACAGCAACGAGTTCAGTAGAGAGTACAGCAATGTAACGAGTGCAGTAGAGAGTACAGCAATGTAACGAGTGCAGTAGAGAGAGTACAGCAATGTAACGAGTGCAGTAGAGAGTACAGCAATGTAACGTGTGTAGAGAGTACAGCAATGTAACGTGTGCAGTAGAGAGAGTACAGCAATGTAACGTGTGCAGTAGAGAGAGTACAGCAATGTAACGAGTGCAGTAGAGAGAGTACAGCAATGTAACGAGTGCAGTAGAGAGTACAGCAATGTAACGTGTGTAGAGAGTACAGCAATGTAACGTGTGTAGAGAGTACAGCAACGAGTGCAGTAGAGAGTACAGCAATGTAACGTGTGCAGTAGAGAGAGTACAGCAATGTAACGAGTGCAGTAGAGAGAGTACAGCAATGTAACGAGTGCAGTAGAGAGAGTACAGCAATGTAACGAGTGCAGTAGAGAGTACAGCAATGTAACGTGTGTAGAGAGTACAGCAATGTAACGTGTGTAGAGAGTACAGCAACGAGTGCAGTAGAGAGTACAGCAATGCAACGAGTGCAGTAGAGAGTACAGCAATGTAACGAGTGCAGTAGAGAGAGTACAGCAATGTAACGAGTGCAGTAGAGAGTACAGCAATGTAACGTGTGTAGAGAGTACAGCAATGTAACGTGTGTAGGAGAGAGAGTACAGCAACGAGTGCAGTAGAGAGTACAGCAATGTAACGTGTGTGTGCAGTAGAGAGTACAGCAATGTAACGTGTGTGCAGTAGAGAGTACAGCAATGTAACGTGTGTGCAGTAGAGAGTACAGCAATATAACGTGTGCAGTAGAGAGTACAGCAATGTAACGTGTGCAGTAGAGAGTACAGCAATGTAACAAGTGCAGTAGAGAGTACAGCAATGTAACGTGTGTGCAGTAGAGAGTACAGCAATGTAACGTGTGTGCAGTAGAGAGTACAGCAATGTAACGTGTGCAGTAGAGAGTACAGCAATGTAACGTGTGCAGTAGAGAGTACAGCAATGTAACGTGTGCAGTAGAGAGTACAGCAATGTAACGTGTGTGCAGTAGAGAGTACAGCAATGTAACATGTGTGGTAGAGAGTACAGCAATGTAATGTGTGTAGTAGAGAGTACAGCACTGTACTCATAATGGGCACCTCAGTACATCTCACCATCCCCAGGTCCTACATGTCCTGGGGATGGAGGTTTTATACACCTTGTAATGAGGGGCACACTTTGTGATATGAGAACTAGCACTTATTGTGCTTTATAATTGGGAATCCCCTCTGTGACCTGAGGATGAGCATATACACTGCCACTATGGGCAAGGCGGGGGGGGGGGGGGGGCGGCAAAATTAGGTTTTGCCTAGGGTGTCAAAAATCCTTACTCCAGCCCTGGTGTGGGGGGACAATATAGAGCTGGACCCGGCTTGTGCTGTGATGATCTGTCAGTGTTTTCTCTCGGGGGGGGGGGGTTGCCACCTTTTCTTCAAGCCAAACCTGAACACTAAAGCCCCTATCACAGGTGGACCTGATCGGAGCCTCCATTCACCTCTATGGAGCGGTAGATGTGAGCGGTGACATGTCCGCTGACACCCGCTGCGATCCTGTCTGTGAAAGCCAGTGATGGTGACCCTATTTTCCATCCGTCCATCGAATCGGATGCAAATGGAGAACAGCGCTCTGACAGGTCCGTCTCTGCACAGTGAGCGGAGACAGACCTGTCATCCGCCTGCTCAGTGGGTATCAGCAGATCGATCGCCCACTGAGCAAAGCGGAGTCCGCCAGCAGGATCACCCGTGTGAAAGAGCCCACTAGCCTATGGCACTGCCCTTGCCTAACTCCACCCATTCAACTGAATGGGTCAATGGGCAGTAACTGTGTGCAATGCACATGGCTACAGCACAGTGGCTTGGGATTTTAGGGGTTAAAAACAGGTGGTGAGGAGAAAACATAACGCTTCTTCACCACCTGTCAGATACTTTTAAAAAAATCATCCACTGTGGATTACTCTTCAGAGTGCTCTGCGACTTCGTTTACACTTGTGGTTGGGGGACAGTAAAAAAAGAGGTTGAGCTGTGTTTTTACTGCTACCCAACTGTTCCTCTTAAACTGCAAAGGCAGCAGAGGGGGGATCTGCACACGCAATAGCCAAAATGCTTTGCATCACAGTGTGGCAAAAATTGTCTGCACTGTTGGATTCAGTGAGCAGTAATGCCTGCTATATGTGGCCCATCCAAGTGAATGGGGGGTTTCCTGCATCCGTGTGCAATGCATTCAGTTGCGGGTGCTGCTGTGGGGTTTAAATAGGTGGTGAGGAGGTGATATAACACCTCCTCACTGCCTGTCAAATTCCCTCTGCAGAGCAATCCAAACATGGATTGCTCTGCAGAGGGCACCACATTTGTAAACGACCCCCTGAGCCTGGGTTAACACATATGCGACGTGCGAACCAGCGCAATTCCAGCGCCGGTTCCTGCATCACATCTCTCCCACAGACAGTTCACGCTGCCCTCTGGGAACCGCTGCGGGTGTCATTACAATGTTAATGACACCCCCAGATCAGTTCACAGATCGCAGTGCGAACTGTGAACTCGCACAGGAATCAGATCGCATAAATGAGAACACCCATGCGATTTGATTCCAGTGTGGGGGAAAAAAAGTCCTGCAAATCTAATGCAAGTTCAGCCATACAACTGTATACAACTGTATGGCTGAACTCGCATTGCACAGACATCGCATGCGATCGGCACAGCAATGCGGTTGCGAATCACATACGATGTATGCGAAGTGTGATCCTGGGCTGAGGCTGTTCAGCCATGCCAGTATATTCTGTGGAGTAACTTCTTGTCTGCAACAATTCCAAAAACTTCTGCTCAGTTGGGGGCCAGGAGAAGGAGCACTATTTATCCCCCTGGGCTCAAGTGCTTACCTCCTGTGGTGATCCAGACTGTAGCTCTGCACTCCATCTGCTCAGCTGGTGGAGGAACATGACTAGTTAATGATATCAGGAGTAAGGCCCCTTTCACACTGGGGCGGTGGGTGCGTCGGCGGCAAAGCGCGGCTATTTTTATCACTATTCGGCCGCTAGCAGGGCCCTTTAACCCCCCTGCTAGCGGCCGAGAAAGGGTTAAAACCACAGCAAAGCGCTGCTGCAGCAGTGGCGGCACAAATCTCTGCCTGGGTGCACACACTACCAAGTGGGGGCACAGAGGTCCCCGCCTGGGGGCACACACTACCAAGTGGCGGCACACACTACCCAGTGGGGGCAGAGAGATCCCTGACGAGGCAAAACTACCCAGTGGGGGCATAGAGATCCGCGCCAGGGCGCACACACTACCTAGTGGGGACACAGAAATCCCAGCCAGGGGGCACACACCACCCGGTGGGGCAGAGATCCCTGCTGGGGGGCACACACTACCCAATGGGGGCACAGAGATCGCTGCCAGGGGGCGCACACTACCCAATGGGGGCACAGAGATCCCTGCCAGGGGGCACACACTACCCAATGGGGGCGCAGAGATCCCTGCCAGGGGGGGAACACACTACCCAGTGGGGGCAGAGAGATCCCTGCCAGGGGGGCACAGATGTGGGCCAGAGGGCGCACACAACATAGTGGGGGCACAGAGATATCCCCGCCAGGGGGCACACACTACCCAGTGGGGGCACAGAGATCCCTGCCGGGGGGCACACACTACCCATTGGGGGCACAGTGATCCCCGGCAGGGAGTTGCAGTCACACACTAACCAGTGAGGGCACAGAGATCCCCACCAGTGGACTCACACTACCCAGTGGGGGCACAAATCTCTGCCTGGGGGCATACACTACCAAATGGGGGCACAGAGGTCCCCGCCTGGGGGCACACACTACCCAGTGGGGGCACAGAGATCCCTGCCAGGGGGGCACAGATGTGGGTCAGAGGGTGCACACAACCCAGCGGGGGCACAGAGATATCCCCGCCAGGGGGCACACACTACCCAGTGGGGGCACAGAGACCCCTGCCGGGGGGCACACACTACCCATTGGGGGCACAGAGATCCCTGCCAGAGGGTACACACCACCCGGTGGGGCAGAGATCCCTGCTGGGGGGCACACACTACCCAATGGGGGCACAGAGATCCCTGCCAGGGGGCGCACACTACCCAATGGGAGCACAGAGATCCCTGCCAGGGGGCACACACTACCCAGTGGGGGCGCAGAGATCCCTGCCAGGGGGGAACACACTACCCAGTGGGGGGCACAGAGATCCCTGCCAGGGGGGCACAGATGTGGGCCAGAGGGCGCACACAACCTAGTGGGGGCACAGAGATATCCCCGCCAGTGGGCGCACACTATCCAGTGGGGGCACAGAGATCCCTGCCGGGGGGCACACGCTACCCATTGGAGGCACAGAGTTCCCTGCCAGGGGGCACACATTACCAAGTGGGGGCACAGAGATCCCTGCCAGGTGTTAAAAAATGGTGTAAAACAGCGCAGTGAGTAGTGGTGGGGTATAATCATAGTAACCCAACCCGGGTTACTATGATTATACCCCACCACTACTCACTGCGCTGTTTTACACCATTTTTTAATACCTTTTTACTACTTTGCTATTCTGAGCCGAGTTTTTACTGCCCTCCTTTGTAACATTTTGAAAAGTACTCTACAATAAAACGCTATTACGCTTTACAACCAAAAGGATTTACACTATGTGGAAGTCTTTTCCTCTTTTCATTTTGTTCATGTGATGGACCACTGAGGAAACGACCACTCGGTGATCGAAGTTGAATCTTGAAAGTTCCCGATCCCAATCCGGTATTCCAGCGGATGACTTCTGATGAGATTCCATACAAGACCCTCTCAAGGATCATCACCCCATACCGCCTGACGGTACAAGCTCGCTTGACTCACCGCCAAGGGCCTGTGAGTCCACCTCATCTGGTAAGGGCATCCTTTTGCTTGTTTTTTCCTGTGTTGAGACCATCTACATAAGTGAAGAACCTACCTGTATTTAAGGATCCCTTCAGAACAGTCTGTAGTCACCATACATAAAGACTGCCTATGTCCAGACGGCTGTGGGGCTAATTCCGCGTACCCATCTATCTAATTACTTACCCACCCTTTTAGAGACTCTGACGTCCATTTTCTGGCTTTTGCCCTGACGTCCATTTTCTGGCTTTTGCCCAGACGAATATTACCGTTGCTGAGCTATACACTCGGTATACCGTGACACTCTGTATACCTATCTGATTGTTTTGTGTAATATGGTATTTTGTGCACATTTGTTTCCTAATTGATATATAGGCTATTACCTAATATTCAATATTTTTTTTGTCACGTAACATAGCACTCACTGCTGTTATACTTATTTGTTTATATTTTTTAGGATGTTTTCCAAACTACCATCACTCATTCATTGAGCACACACTTTAAGTTTTGACACTTCTTTATAGAGATCACTGTTACTTGATCACTAACATGTGCCCTACTATTTATTAGCGCCACACTTTATCATCACTTTTATATTTACAACGGTCAGATTGTTGTGTCGGCTGCTCCATTTTTCCGCCTTAGGAGCTGGCGCAATTTCTACACCTCACCACTGAAAAGGAGTCCCTTCACCATGACATGGCCTCTAGCTTGCGGGTGGAGGCTCCCAGACAACTACCACCGAAAAGGAGTCTCTTCACCCTGACGCAGCCTCTAGCTCGCGGGTGGAGGCTCCAAGACAACTACCACCGAAAAGGAGTCCCTTCACCCTGACGCGGCCTCTAGCTTGCGGGTGGAGGCTCCCAGACAACTACCACCGAAAAGGAGTCCCTTCACCCTTAAGCGGCCTCTAGCTCGCGGGTGGAGGCTCCCAGACAACTACCACCGGAAAGGAGTCCCTTCATTCTGACCCAGCCTCTAGCTCTCAGGTGAAGGCTCCCACACCATTACCACCTAAAAAGGAGAGGCATTGGCCGGCTATAAGGGGTGGAGGAGGCCGGATTTTTTTTGTTGCAACACTAAACAGATGGCTTTGACAAAGCCCTACTTGCCCATTGTGCCGGGCATTTGAATCGCCATCCGAAGACCTTGTCATGTGGATTGAAGATTTCGTAAGATGTCATCGAAATCGAGTTATCTGAATGTTTGTCCAGTAATGTACCACCTTTCTTTTTTTACATGCCTCAAGAACAACATGGGGTAATGTACAGTATACCAATATGTATGTTTTTATATTTCCTGCTTATTGTATAAAAATATACTTCATACTATTACCACTTAAAAGGAGTCCCTTCACCCTGATGCAGCCTCTAGCTCGCGGGTGGAGGCTCCCAGACAATTACCACCAAAAAAGGAGTCCCTTCACCCTGACGTGGCCTCTAGCTTGTGGGTGAAGGCTCCCAGACAATTACTACCGAAAAGGAGTCCCTTCACCCTGACGCAGCCCCTAGCTCGTGGGTGGAGGCTCCCAGACCATTACCACCGAAAAAGGAGAGGCATTGGCCGGCTATAAGGGGTGGAGGAGGCCGGCTTTTTTTTTTGTTGCAACACTAAACAATGACCTTATTTTTTCCGTAAAAATCAATACACACTCCCACTTTTTTAACCACTTAAGGACCAGCCTTGTTTTGAGATTTTGGTGTTTACATATTTAAAACTGTTTTTTTTGCAAGAAAATTCCTTCGAACCCCCAAACATTATATATTGTTTTTTCCTAACACCTTAGAGAATAAAATGGCGGTCGTTGCAATACTTTTTTCACACCGTATTTGCGCAGCTGTCTTACAAGCGCACTTTTTTTGGAAAAAATTCACTTTTTTGAATAAAAAAATAAGACAACAGTAAAGTTAGCCCAATTTTTTATGTTGTTAAAGATAATGTTACGCCGAGCAAATTGATAACCAACATGTCATGCTTCAAAATTGTGCTCGCTCATGGAATGGCGTAAAACATTTACCCCTTAAAAAATCTCCATAGGCAACGTTTAAAAAATTCTACAGGTTGCATGTTTTGAGTTGCAGAGGAGGTCTAGTGCTAGAATGATTGCTCTTGCTCTAACGATTGTGGCGATACCTCACATGTGTGGTTTGACCACCGGTTTCAAATGTGGGCCCTACTCATGTATGCGTTCGCTTCTGCGTGCAAGCTGATAGGGACAAGGCGTTTAAAAAAATTTTTTTTATTATTATTATTTATTTTACTTGATTTTATTTATTTTTACACTATTGTTTTAAAAAAAATGGGTCACTTTTATTCCTATTACAAGGAATGTAAACATCCCTTGTAATAGAAAAAAGCATAACAGGACCTCTTAAATATGAGATCTGGGGTCAAAAAGTCCTCAGATCTCATATTTGGACTTAAATGCAATAAAAAAAATTTTTTGTCATTTTAAAAAATGACAACAGAAAAATGTGCCTTCAAGACGTATGGACAGAAGTGACGTTTTGACGTTGTTTCCGCCCTGCTATGGTTGGAGACAGGTGGGGGCCATCTTCCCCTCGCTCATCTCCATACCCAGCAAGGGGAAAGACGCGATCACCTCTGCTGCTGCCGAAGGCTCCGGTAAGCGGCGGAGGGCACCGGATCGCGGCGGAAGGGGCCCTCTCCCACCACCGACAAAAGTGATGTCGCGGCGAATCTGCCGCAGAGACCACTTTTATCTTGTAGCCGGTCGAACACGGGGATACCGGGGTTATGGCAGCCAGCTGCTGCCATAACAACGATATCCGTCCCCAAAGTAGGGACGTACATCTGCGTGCGGCGGTCGGCAAGTGATTAATGGACCTGTTATCTATTTTCATTAATTCATTACTTACTGGAGGCTCCCAGACCATTACCACCGAAAAGGAGTCCCTTCACCCTGACGCAGCATCTAGCTTGCAGGTGGAGGCTCCCAGACCATTACCACCAAAAAGGAGTACCTTCACCCTGACGCAGCCTCTAGTTTGCGGGTGGAGGCTTCCAGACAATTACCACCGAAAAGGAGTCCCTTCACCCTGACGCAGCCTCTAGCTCGCGGGTGGAGGCTCCCAGACCATTACCACCGAAATGGAGTTCCTTCACCCTGATGCAGCCTCTAATTCACGGGTGGAGGCTCCCAGACAATTACCACCGAAAAGGAATCCTTTCACCCTGACGCAGCCTCTAGCTCACGGGTGGATGCTCCCAGATCATTACCACCGAAAAGGAGTCCCTTCACACTGACACTGCCTCTAGCTCGCGGGTGGAGGCTCCCAGACAATTGCCACCGAAAAGGAGTCCTTTCACACTGACGCTGCCTCTAGCTCGCGGGTAGAGGCTCCCAAACAATTACCACCGAAAAGGAGCCCCTTTACCCTGACACAGCCTCTAGCTCGTGGGTGGAGGCTCCTACTCAATTACCACCGAAAAGGAGTCTCTTCACCCTGATGCAGCATCTAGTTAGCGGGTGGAGGCTCCCAGACAATTACCACCAAAAAGGACTCCCTTCATTCTGACCCAGCCTCTAGCTCCCAGGTGAAGGCTCCCAGACCATTACCACCGAAAAAGGAGAGGCATTGGCCAGCTATAAGGGGTGGAGGAGGCCGGATTTTTTTTTGTTGCAACACTAAACAATGACCTTATTTTTCAGTAAAAATCAATACACAGTCCCCCTTTTTTAATGGACCTGTTATCTATTTTCATTAATTAATTTCTTACTGGAGGCTCCCAGACCATTACCACCAAAAAGGAGTCCCTTCACCCTAATGCAGCCTCTAGCTCGTGATTATAGGCTCCCAGACCATTACCACCGAAAAGGAGTCCTTTCACCCTGGCGCTGCCTCTAGCTCGCAAGTGGATGCTCCCAGACCATTACCACCAAATAGGAGTCCCTTCCCCCTGACGCAGCCTCTAGTTCGCGGGTGGAGGCTTCCAGACAATTACCACTGACTAGGAGTCCTTTCACCCTGACGCAGCCTCTAGCTCGCGGGTGGAGGCTCCCAGACCATTACCACCGAAATGGAGTTCCTTCACCCTGATACAGCCTCTAATTCACGGGTGGAGGCTCCCAGACAATTACCACCGAAAAGGAATCCTTTCACCCTGACGCAGTCTCTAGCTCACGGGTGGATGCTCCCAGACCATTACCACCAAATAGGAGTCCCTTCCCCCTGACGCAGCCTCTAGCTCGTGGGTGGAGGCTCCCAGACCATTACCACCGAAAAGGAGTCCTTTCACCCTGACGCGGCCTCTAGATCGTGGGTGGAGGCTCCCAGACAATTATCACCGAAAAGGAGTCACTTCACCCTGATGAGGCCTCTAGATCGCGGGTGGAGGCTCCCAGACCATTACCACCAAAAAGGAGTCCCTCCACTCTGACGCAACCTCTAGCTCGCGGGTGGAGGCTCCCAAACCATTACCACTGAAATGGAGTCCCGTCACCCTGACGCAGCCTCTAATTCGTGGGTGGGGGCTCCCAGACAATTACCACTACAAAGGAGTCCTTTCACCCTGACACAGCCTCTAGCTCATGGGTGGATGCTCCCAGACCATTATCACAGAAAAGGAGTCCCTTCACCCTGATGGAGCCTCTAGCTCGCAGGTGTAGGCTCCCAAACAATTACCACCGAAAAGGAGTCCCTTCACCCTGAAGCAGCCTCTAGCTCGCGGGTGCAGGCTCCCAGACAATTACTGCCGAAAAGGAGTCCCTTCATCCTGACACAGCCTTTAGCTCGCGGGTGGAGGCTACCAGGCTATTACTACTGAAAAGGAGTCCTTTCACCCTGATGCAGCCTCTAGCTTGCGGGTGGAGACTCCCAGACAATTACCACCGAAAAGGAGTCCCTTCATTCTGACCCAGCCTTTAGCTCTCAGTTGAAGGCTCCCACACCATTACCACCAAAAAAGGAGAGGCATTGGCTGGCTATAAGGGGTGGAGGAGGCCGGATTTTTCTTTTTTGTTGCAACACTAAACAATGACCTTATTTTTCAGTAAAAATCAATACACACTCCCACTTTTTTAATGGACCTGTTATCTTTTTTTCTTTAATTAATTTCTTACTGCAGGCTCCCAGACCATTACCACCAAAAAGGAGTCCCTTCACTCTGATGCAGCCTCTAGCTCACGGGTGGAGGCTCCTAGACCATTACCACCAAAAAGGA
This sequence comes from Lithobates septentrionalis, assembly GCA_037952835.1. Lineage (NCBI taxonomy): Eukaryota > Metazoa > Chordata > Amphibia > Anura > Ranidae > Lithobates > Lithobates septentrionalis. The sequence goes on along the minus strand of JBBDGP010000232.1, from coordinate 175,509 downwards.
GTCCCTTCATCCTGAGACAGCCTCTAGCTCACGGGTGGAGGCTCCCAGACAATTACCACCGAAAAGGAGTCCCTTCACCCTGATGCAGGCTCTAGCTCGTAGGTGGAGGCTCCCAATTACCACCGAAAAGGTGTCCCTTTACCCTGACACGGCCTTTAGCTCGCGGGTGGAGGCTCCCAGACAATTTCCACCGAAAAGGAGTCCCTTCATTCTGACCCAGCCTCTAGCTCTCAGGTGAAGGCTCCCACACCATTACCACCGAAAAAGGAGAGGCATTGGCCAGCTATAAGGGGTGGAGGAGGCCGGATTTTTCTTTTTTGTTGCAACACTAAACAATGACCTAATTTTTCAGTAAAAATCAATACACACTCCCACTTTTTTAATGGACCTGTTATCTTTTTTCATTAATTAATTTCTTACTGGAGGCTCCCAGACCATTACCACCAAAAAGGAGTCCCTTCACTCTGATGCAGCCTCTAGCTCGTGGGTGGAGGCTCCCAGACCATTTCCACCGAAAAGGAGTCCCTTCACCCTGACGCAGTCTCTAGCTCGTGGGTGGAGGCTCCAAGACAATTACCACCGAAAAGGAGTCCCTTCACCCTGATGCAGCCTCTAGCTCATAGGTGGAGGCTCCCAGACAATTACCACCGAAAAGGAGTCCCTTCACCCTGAAGCAGCCTCTAGCTTGCGGGTGGGGGCTCCCAGACCATTACGACTGAAAAGGAGTCCCTTCACCCTGACGCAGCTTCTAGCTCACGGGTGGAGGCTCCCAGACAATTACCACCGAAAAGGAGTCCCTTCCCACTGACATTGCCTCTAGCTCGTGGGTGGAGGCTCCCAGACAATTACCACCAAAAGGACTACCTTCACACTGACGCAGCCTCTAGCTCGCGGGTGGAGGCTCCCAGACAATTACCAGCAAAAAGGACTCCCTTCATTCTGACGCAGCCTCTAACTCGCGGGTGGAGGTTCCCAGACAATTACCACCGAAAAGGAGTTCCTTCACCCTGACGCAGCCTCTAGTTTATGGGTGGAGGTTCCCAGACAATTACCAATGAAAAGGAGTCCCTCCACCCTGACGCAGCCTCTAGCTCGCGGGTGGAGGCTTCCAGACCATTATCACCGAAAAAGGAGAGGCATTGGCTGGCTATAAGGGGTTGAGGAGGCTGGATTTTTTTTTGTTGCAACACTAAACAATGATCTTATTTTTCAGTAAAAATCAATACACACTCCCCCTTTTTTAATAGACCTGTTATCTATTTTCATTGATTAATTTCTTACTGGAGGCTCCCAGACCATTACCACCAAAAAAGGAGTCCCTTCCCTCTGATGCAGCCTCTAGCTCGCGGGTGGATGCTCCCAGACAATTACCACCGAAAAGGAGTCCTTTCACCCTGCGCAGCCTCTAGCTCGCGGGTGGATGCTCCCAGACCATTACCACAGAAAAGGAGTCCCTTCTCTATAGCCAGCTATAAGGGGTGGAGGAGGCCGGATTTTTCTTTTTTGTTGCAACACTAATCAATGACCTAAATTTTCAGTAAAAATCAATACACACTCCAACTTTTTTAATGGACCTGTTATCTTTTTTCATTAATTAATTTTTTACTGGAGGATCCCAGACCATTACCACCAAAAAGGAGTCCCTTCATCCTGACGCAGCCTCTAGCTCACGGGGGGAGGCTCCAAGAAATTACCATCGAAAAGTAGTCTCTTCACCCTGATGCGACCTCTAGATCGCGGGTGGAGGCTCCCAGACAATTACCACCGAAAAGGAGTCCCTTCACCCTGACGCAGCCTCTAGCTCGTGGGTGGAGGCTCCCAAATAATTACCACTGAAAAGGAGTCCCTTCACACTGACGCTGCCTCTAGCTTGCAGGTGGAGGCTCTCAGACCATTACCACCGAAAATGAGTCCCTTCACCCTGATGCATCCTCTAGCTTGTGGTTGGAGGCTCCCAGACCATTACCACCAAAAAGGAGTCCCTTCACCCTGAGGCAGCCTCTAGCTCGTGGGTGGAGGCTCCCAGACCATTATGGCTGAAAAGGAGTCCCTTTAACCTGACGCAGCCTCTAGCTCACGGGTGGAGGCTCCCAGACAATTACCACCGAAAAGGAGTCCCTTCATTCTGACCCAGCCTCTAGCTCTCAGGTGAAGGCTCCACACCATTACCACCTAAAAAGGAGAGGCATTGGCCAGCTATAAGGGGTGGAGGAGGCCGGATTTTTCTTTTTTGTTGCAACACTAAACAATGATCTAATTTTTCAGTAAAAATCAATATACGCTCCCACTTTTTTAATAGACCTGTTATCTTTTTTCATTAATTAATTTCTTACTGGAGGCCCCCAGACCATTACCACCAAAAAGGAGTCCCTTCACTCTGATGCAGCCTCTAGCTCACGGGTGGAGGCTACCAGACAATTACCACCGAAAAGAAGTCCCTTCACCCTGACCCGGCCTCTAGCTCTCAGATGAAGGCTCCCAGACCATTATCACCCAAAAAGGAGAGGCATTGGTCGGCTCTAAGGGGTTGAGGAGGCCGGATTTTTTTTTTGTTCCAACACTAAACAATGACCTTATTTTTCAGTAAAAATCAATACACACTCCCCCTTTTTTAATGGACCTGTTATCTATTTTCATTGATTAATTTCTTACTGGAGGCTTCCAGACCATCACCACCAAAAAGGAGTCCCTTCACTCTGATGCAGCCTCTAGCTCGCGGGTCGAGGCTCCCAGACCGTTACCACCAAAAAGGAGTCCCTTCACCCTTACGTAGCCTCTAGCTCGCGGGTGGAGGCTCCCAGACCATTACCACCAAAAATGAGCCCCTTCACTCTGATGCAGCCTCTAGCTCGCGGGTGGAGGCTCCCAGACCGTTATCACCAAAAGGGAGTCCCTTCACCCTGATGCAGCCTCTAGCTTGTGGGTGGAGGCTCCCAGACAATTACCACCGAAAAGGAGTCCTTTCACCCTGCGCAGCCTCTAGCTCGCGGGTGGATGCTCCCAGACCATTACCACAGAAAAGGAGTCCCTTCATCCTGATGCAGCCTCTAGCTCACGGGTGTAGGCTCCCAAACAATTACCACCGAAAAGTAGTCCCTTCACACTGATGCAGCCTCTACCCCGTGGGTGGAGGCTCCCAGACAATTACCGCCGAAAAGGAGTTCCTTCACCCTGACACAGCCTTTAGCTCATGGGTGGAGGCTACCAGACCATTACCCCCAAAAAGGAGTCCTTTCACCCTGACGCAGCCTCTAGATCGCGGATGGAGGCTCCCAGACAATTACCACCTAAAAGGAGTCCCTTCATTCTGACCCAGCCTCTAGCTCTCAGGTGAAGGCTCCCACACCATTGCCACCAAAAAAGGAGAGGCATTGGCCGGCTATAAGGGGTGGAGGAGGCCGGATTTTTCTTTTTTATTGCAACACTAAACAATGACCTAATTTTTCAATAAAAATCAATACACACTCCCACTTTTTTAATGGACCTGTTATCTTTTTTCATTAATTAATTTCTTACTGGAGGCCCCCAGACCATTACCACCAAAAAGGAGTCCCTTCACTCTGATGCAGCTTCTAGCTCATGGGTGGAGGCTCCCAGACCATTACCACCAAAAAGGAGTCCCTTCACCCTGATGCAGCCTCTAGCAAGCGGGTGGAGGCTCACAGACAATTACCACCGAAAAGGAGTCCCTTCACCCTGACGCAGCCTCTAGCTCACTGGTGGAGGCTACCAGACAATTACCACCGAAAAGGAGTTCCTTCACCCTGATGCAGCCTCTAGCTCGCGGGTGGAGGCTCCCAGACAATTACCACCGAAAAGGAGTCCCTTCATTCTGACCCAGCCTTTAGCTCTCAGGTGAAGGCTCCCACACCATTACCACCAAAAAAGGAGAGGCATTGGCTGGCTATAAGGGGTGGAGGAGGCCGGATTTTTCTTTTTTGTTGCAACACTAAACAATGACCTTATTTTTCAGTAAAAATCAATACACACTCCCACTTTTTTAATGGACCTGTTATCTTTTTTTCTTTAATTAATTTCTTACTGCAGGCTCCCAGACCATTACCACCAAAAAGGAGTCCCTTCACTCTGATGCAGCCTCTAGCTCACGGGTGGAGGCTCCCAGACAATTACCACTGAAAAGGAGTCCCTTCACCCTGATGCAGCCTCTAGCTCGCAGGTGGAGGCTCCCAATTACCACCGAAAAGGTGTCCCTTTACCCTGACACGGCCTCTAGCTCACGGGTGGAGGCTTCAAGACAATTACCACCTACAAGGAGTACCTTCACCCTGACGCAGCCTTTAGCTCGCGGGTGGAGGCTACCAGACCATTACCACCGAAAAGGAGTCCTTTCACCCTGACACAGCCTCTAGCTCGCGGGTGGAGGCTCCCAGACAATTTCCACCGAAAAGGAGTCCCTTCATTCTGACCCAGCCTCTAGCTCTCAGGTGAAGGCTCCCACACCATTACCACCGAAAAAGGAGAGACATTGGCCAGCTATAAGGGGTGGAGGAGGCCGGATTTTTCTTTTTTGTTGCAACACTAAACAATGACCTAATTTTTCAGTAAAAATCAATACACACTCCCACTTTTTTTAATGGACCTGTTATCTTTTTTCATTAATTAATTTCTTACTGGAGGCTCCCAGACCATTACCACCAAAAAGGAGTCCCTTCACTCTGATGCAGCCTCTAGCTTGCGGGTGGAGGCTCCCAGACCTTTATCACCGAAAAGGAGTCCCTTCACCCTGATGCAGCCTCTAGCTCGTGGGTGGAGGCTCCCAGACCATTTCCACCGAAAAGGAGTCCCTTCACCCTGACGCAGCCTCTAGCTTGCGGGTGGAGGCTCCAAGACAATTACCACCGAAAAGGAGTCCCTTCACCCTGATGCAGCCTCTAGCTCACGGGTGGAGGCTCCCAGACAATTACCACAGAAAAGGAGTCCCTTCACCCTGAAGCAGCCTCTAGCTTGCGGGTGGAGGCTCCCAGACCATTACGACTGAAAAGGAGTCCCTTCACCCTGACGCAGCTTCTAGCTCACGGGTGGAGGCTCCCAGACAATTACCACCGAAAAGGAGTCCCTTCACACTGACACTGCCTCTAGATCGCGGGTGGAGGCTCCCAGACAATTACCACCAAAAAGGACTACCTTCACACTGACGCAGCCTCTAGCTCGCAGGTGGAGGCTCCCAGACAATTACCACCAAAAAGGACTCCCTTCATTCTGACGCAGCCTCTAGCTCGCGGGTGGAGGCTCCCAGACAATTACCACCGAAAAGGAGTTCCTTCACCCTGACGCAGCCTCTAGTTCACGGGTGGAGGTTCCCAGACAATTACCGCCGAAAAGGAGTCCCTCAACCCTGACGCAGCCTCTAGCTCGCGGTTGGAGGCTCCCAGACCATTATCACCGAAAAAGGAGAGGAATTGGCTGGCTATAAGGGGTTGAGGAGGCTGGATTTTTTTTTTTTGCAACACTAAACAATGACCTTATTTTTCAGTAAAAATCAATACACACTCCCCCTTTTTTAATAGACCTGTTATCTATTTTCATTGATTAATATCTTACTGGAGGCTCCCAGACCATTACCACCAAAAAAGGAGTCCCTTCCCTCTGATGCAGCCTCTAGCTCGCGGGTGGATGCTCCCAGACCATTACCACCGAAAAGGAGTCCTTTCACTCTGCGCAGCCTCTAGCTCGCGGGTGGATGCTCCCAGACCATTACCACAGAAAAGGAGTCCCTTCACCCTGATGCAGCCTTTAGCTCGTGGGTGGAGGCTCCCAGACAATTACCACCGAAAAGGAGTCCTTTTACCCTGCGCAGCCTCTAGCTCGCGGGTGGATGCTCCCAGACCATTACCACAGAAAAGGAGTCCCTTCACCCTGACGCAGCCTTTAGCTCGTGGGTGGAGGCTACCAGACCATTACCACCAGAAAGGACTCCTTTCACCCTGATGCAGCCTCTAGCTCACGGGTGGAGGCTCCCAGACAATTACCACCGTAAAGGAGTCCCTTCATTCTGACCCAGCCTCTAGCTCTCAGGTGAAGGCTCCCACACTATTGCCACTGATAAAGGAGAGGCATTGGCCAGCTATAAGTGGTGGAGGAGGCCAGATTTTTCTTTTTTGTTGCAACACTAAACAATTACCTAATTTTTCAGTAAAAATCAATACACACTCCCACTTTTTTAATAGACCTGTTATCTTTTTTCATTAATTCATTTCTTACTTGAGGCTCCCAGACCATTACCACTGAAAAGGAGTCCCTTCACCCTGACGCAGCCTCTAGCTTGCGGGTGGAGGCTCCAAGACAATTACCACCGAAAAGGAGTCCCTTCACACTGACGCTGCATCTAGCTCGCGGGTGGAGGCTCCCAAATAATTACCACCGAAAAAGAGTCCCTTTACCCTGACACGGCCTCCAGCTTGCGGGTGGAGGCTCCCAGACAATTACCACCGAAAAGGAGTCCCTTCACCCTGAAGCAGCCACTAGCTTGCGGGTGGAGGCTCCCAGACCATTACGACTGAAAAGGAGTCCTTTCACACTGACGCTGCTTTTAGCTCGCAGGTGGAGGCTCCCAGACCATTACCACCAAAAAGGAGTCCCTTCACCCTGAGGCAGCCTCTAACTCGTGGGAGGAGGCTACCAGACCATTACGACTGAAAAGAAGTCCCTTCACCCTGACGCAGCCTCTAGCTCGTGGGTGTAGGCTCCCAGACAATTACCACTGAAAAGGAGTCCCTTCATTCTGACCCAGCCTCTAACTCTCAGGTGAAGGTTCCCACACCATTACCACCAAAAAAGGAGAAGCATTGGCCAGCTATAAGGGGTGGAGGAGGCCGGATTTTTCTTTTTTGTTGCAACACTAATCAATGACCTAATTTTTCAGTAAAAATCAATACACACTCCCGCTTTTTTAATGGACCTGTTATCTTTTTTCATGAATTAATTTTTTACTGGAGGATCCCAGACCATTACCACCAAAAAGGAGTCCCTTCACTCTGATGCAGCCTCTAGCTCGTGGGTGGAGGCTCCCAGACCATTACCATGAAAAAGGAGTCCCTTCATCCTGACGCAGCCTCTAGCTCACGGGTGGAGGCTCCAAGAAATTACCATCGAAAAGTAGTCTCTTCACCCTGATGCGACCTCTAGATCGCGGGTGGAGGCTCCCAGACAATTACCACCGAAAAGGAGTCCCTTCACCCTGACGCAGCCTCTAGCTCGTGGGTGGAGGCTCCCAAATAATTACCACTGAAAAGGAGTCCCTTCACACTGACGCTGCCTCTAGCTTGCAGGTGGAGGCTCTCAGACCATTACCACCGAAAATGAGTCCCTTCACCCTGATGCATCCTCTAGCTTGTGGTTGGAGGCTCCCAGCCAGACCATTACCACCAAAAAGGAGTCCCTTCACCCTGAGGCAGCCTCTAGCTCGTGGGTGGAGGCTCCCAGACCATTATGGCTGAAAAGGAGTCCCTTTAACCTGACGCAGCCTCTAGCTCGCGGGTGGAGGCTCCCAGACAATTACCACCGAAAAGGAGTCCCTTCATTCTGACCCAGCCTCTAGCTCTCAGGTGAAGGCTCCACACCATTACCACCTAAAAAGGAGAGGCATTGGCCAGCTATAAGGGGTGGAGGAGGCCGGATTTTTCTTTTTTGTTGCAACACTAAACAATGATCTAATTTTTCAGTAAAAATCAATATACGCTCCCACTTTTTTAATAGACCTGTTATCTTTTTTCATTAATTAATTTCTTACTGGAGGCCCCCAGACCATTACCACCAAAAAGGAGTCCCTTCACTCTGATGCAGCCTCTAGCTCACGGGTGGAGGCTACCAGACAATTACCACCGAAAAGGAGTTCCTTCACCCTGATGCAGCCTCTAGCTCGCAGGTGGAGGCTCCCAGACAATTACCACCGAAAAGAAGTCCCTTCACCCTGACCCGGTCTCTAGCTCTCAGATGAAGGCTCCCAGACCATTATCACCCAAAAAGGAGAGGCATTGGTCGGCTCTAAGGGGTTGAGGAGGCCGGATTTTTTTTTGTTCCAACACTAAACAATGACCTTATTTTTCAGTAAAAATCAATACACACTCCCCCTTTTTTAATGGACCTGTTATCTATTTTCATTGATTAATTTCTTACTGGAGGCTTCCAGACCATCACCACCAAAAAGGAGTCCCTTCACTCTGATGCAGCCTCTAGCTCGCGGGTCGAGGCTCCCAGACCGTTACCACCAAAAAGGAGTCCCTTCACCCTGACGTAGCCTCTAGCTCGCGGGTGGAGGCTCCCAGACCATTACCACCAAAAATGAGTCCCTTCACTCTGATGCAGCCTCTAGCTCGCGGGTGGAGGCTCCCAGACCGTTTCCACCAAAAAGGAGTCCCTTCACCCTGATGCAGCCTCTAGCTTGTGGGTGGAGGCTCCCAGACAATTACCACCGAAAAAGGAGTCCTTTCACCCTGCGCAGCCTCTAGCTCGCGGGTGGATGCTCCCAGACCATTACCACAGAAAAGGAGTCCCTTCATCCTGATGCAGCCTCTAGCTCACGGGTGTAGGCTCCCAAACAATTACCACCGAAAAGTAGTCCCTTCACACTGATGCAGCCTCTACCCCATGGGTGGAGGCTCCCAGACGATTACCGCCGAAAAGGAGTTCGTTCACCCTGACACAGCCTTTAGCTCATGGGTGGAGGCTACCAGACCATTACCCCCAAAAAGGAGTCCTTTCACCCTGACGCAGCCTCTAGATCACGGATGGAGGCTCCCAGACCATTACCACCAAAAATGAGTCCCTTCACTCTGATGCAGCCTCTAGCTCTCGGGTGGAGGCTCCCAGACCATTACCACCAAAAAGGAGTCCCTTCACCCTGATGCAGCCTCTAGCTTGTGGGTGGAGGCTCCCAGACAATTACCACCAAAAAGGAGTCCTTTCACCCTGCGCAGCCTCTAGCTCGCGGGTGGATGCTCCCAGACCATTACCACAGAAAAGGAGTCCCTTCATCCTGATGCAGCCTCTAGCTCACGGGTGTAGGCTCCCAAACAATTACCACCAAAAAGTAGTCCCTTCACACTGATGCAGCCTCTACCCCGTGGGTGGAGGCTCCCAGACAATTACCGCCGAAAAGGAGTTCCTACACCCTGACACAGCCTTTAGCTCATGGGTGGAGGCTACCAGACCATTACCCCCAAAAAGGAGTCCTTTCACCCTGACGCAGCCTCTAGATCGCGGATGGAGGCTCCCAGACAATTACCACCTAAAAGGAGTCCCTTCATTCTGACCCAGCCTCTAGCTCTCAGGTGAAGGCTCCCACACCATTGCCACCAAAAAAGTAGAGGCATTGGCCGGCAAAAAGGGGTGGAGGAGGCCGGATTTTTCTTTTTTATTGCAACATTAAACAATGACCTAATTTTTCAATAAAAATCAATACACACTCCCACTTTTTTAATGGACCTGTTATCTTTTTTCATTAATTAATTTCTTACTGGAGGCCCCCAGACCATTACCACCAAAAAGGAGTCCCTTCACTCTGATGCAGCTTCTAGCTCATGGGTGGAGGCTCCCAGACCATTAATACCAAAAAGGAGTCCCTTCACCCTGATGCAGCCTCTAGCAAGCGGGTGGAGGCTCACAGACAATTACCACCGAAAAGGAGTCCCTTCACCCTGACGCAGCCTCTAGCTCACGGGTGGAAGCTATCAGACAATTACCACCGAAAAGGAGTTCCTTCACCCTGATGCAGCCTCTAGCTCGCGGGTGGAGGCTCCCAGATAATTACCACCCAAAAGGAGTCCCTTCACCCTGACCCGGCCTCTAGCTCTCAGATAAAGGCTACCAGACCATTATCACCCAAAAAGTAGAGGCATTGGCCGGCTCTAAGGGGTTGAGGAGGCCGGATTTTTTTTTGTTCAAACACTAACCAATGACCTTATTTTTCAGTAAAAATCAATACACACTCCCCCTTTTTTAATGGACCTGTTATCTATTTTCATTGATTAATTTCTTACTGGAGGCTCCCAGACCATCACCACCAAAAGGAGTTCCTTCACTCTGATGCAGCCTCTAGCTCGCGGGTGGAGGCTCCCAGACCGTTACCACCAAAAAGGAGTCCCTTCACCCTGACGTAGCCTCTAGCTCGCGGGTGGAGGCTCCCAGACCATTACCACCAAAAAGGAGTCCCTTCACCCTGATGCAGCCTCTAGCTCGTGGGTGGAGGCTCCCAGACCATTACCACCGAAAAGGAGTCCTTTCACCCTGCGCAGCCTCTAGCTTGCGGGTGGATGCTCCCAGACCATTACCAAAGAAAAGGAGTCCCTTCATCATGATGCAGCCTCTAGCTTACGGGTGTAGGTTCCCAAACAATTACCACCGAAAAGTAGTCCCTTCACACTGATGCAGCCTCTACCTCGTGGGTGGAGGCTCCCAGACAATCACCGCCGAAAAGGAGTTCCTTCACTCTGACGCAGCCTTTAGCTCATGGGTGGAGGCTACCAGACCATTACCCCCAAAAAGGAGTCCTTTCACCCTGACGCAGCCTCTAGATCGCGGACGGAGGCTCCCAGACAATTACCACCTAAAAGGAGTCCCTTCATTCTGACCCAGCCTCTAGCTCTCAGGTGAAGGCTCCCACACCATTGCCACCGAAAAAGGAGAGGCATTGGCCGGCTATAAGGGGTGGAGGAGGCCGGATTTTTCTTTTTTATTGCAATACTAAACAATTACCTAATATTTCAATAAAAATCAATACACACTCCCACTTTTTTAATGGACCTGTTATCTTTTTTCATTAATTAATTTCTTACTTGAGGCTCCCAGACCATTACCATCAAAAAGGAGTCCCTTCACTCTGATGCAGCCTCTAGCTCGTGGGTGGAGGCTCCCAGACCATTACCACCGAAAAGGAGTCCCTTCACCCTGACGCAGCCTCTAGCTTGCGGGTGGAGGCTCCCAGACAATTACCCCCGAAAAGGAGTCCCTTCACCCTGACACAGCCTCAAGTTCGCGGGTGGAAGTTCCCAGACAATTACCACTGAAAAGTAGTCCCTTCACCCTGACACAGCCTCTTGCTCGCGGTTGGAGGCTACCAGACAATTACCACTGAAAAGGAGTCCCTTGACCCTGATGCAGCCTTTAGCTCGCGGATGGAGACTACCAGACCATTACCACCGAAAAGGAGTCCTTTCACCCTGACGCAGCCTCTAGGTCGCGGGTGAAGGCTCCCACACCATTACCACTGAAAAAGAAGAGACATTGGCCGGATATAAGGGGTAGAGGAGGCCGGATTTTTCTTTTTTGTTGCAACACTAAACAATGACCTAATTTTTCAGTAAAAACCAATACACACTCCCACTTTTTTAATGGACCTGTTATCTTTTTCCATTAATTAATTTCTTACTGGAGGCTCCCAGACCATTACCACCAAAAAGGAATCCTTTCACCATGACGCAGCCTCTAGCTCGCAGATGGAGGCTCCCAGACCCTTACACCTGAAAAGGAGTCCGTTCACCCTGACGCTGCATTTAGCTCGCAGGTGGAGGCTCCCAGACCATTACCACCGAAAAGGAGTCCCTTCACCCTGATGCATCCTCTATATAGTGTTTGGAGGCTCCCAGACCATTACCACCAAAACGGAGTCCCTTCACCCTCAGGCAGCCTCTAGCTTGCGGGTGGAGGCTCCCAGAACATTACGACTGAAAAAGAGTCCCTTCACCCTGACACAGCCTCTAGCTCACGGGAGGAGGCTCCCAGACAATTACCACTGAAAAGGAGTCCCTTCATTCTGACCCAGCCTCTAGCTCTCAGGTGAAGGCTCCCACACCACTACCACCGAAAAAGGAGAGGTATTGGCCGGCTATAAGGGGTGGAGGAGGCCGGATTTTTCTTTTTTGTTGCAACACTAAACAATGACCTAATTTTTCTGTAAAAATCAATACACACTCCCACTTTTTTAATGGACCTGTTATCTTTTTTCATTAATTAATTTCTTACTGGAGGATCCCAGACTATTACTACCAAAAAGGAGTCCCTTCACTCTGATGCAGCCTCTAGCTCGCGGGTGGAGGCTCCCAGACCATTACCATGAAAAAGGAGTCCCTTCATCCTGACGCAGCCTCTACCTCTCGGGTGGAGGCTCCCAGACAATTACTGCCGAAAAGGAGTCCCTTCACCCTGACGCAGCCTTTAGCTCGTTGGTGGAGGCTACCAGACCATTACCACCAAAAAGGAGTCCTTTCACCCTGACGCAGCCTCTAGATCGCGGATGGAGGCTCCCAGACAATTACCACTGAAAAGGAGACCCTTCATTCTGACCCAGCCTCTAGATCTCAGGTGAAGGCTCCCACACCATTGCCACTGAAAAAGGAGAGGCATTGGCCGGCTATAAGGGGTGGAGGAGGCTGGATTTTTCTTTTTTGTTGCAACACTAAACAATGACCTAATTTTTCAATAAAAATCAATATACACTCCCACTTTTTTAATGAACCTGTTATCTTTTTTCATTAATTAATTTCTTACTTGAGGCTCCCAGACCATTACCACCAAAAGAGTCCCTTCACTCTAGTGCAGCCTCTAGCTCGCGGGTGGAGGCTCCCAGACCATTACCACCGAAAAGGATTCCCTTAACCCTGATGCAGACTCTAGATCATGGGTGGAGGCTCCCAGATCATTACCACCAAAAAGGAGTCCTTTCACCCTGACGCAGCCTCTAGCTCGCAGATGGAGGCTCCCAAACCATTACCACCGAAAAGTAGTCCTTTCACCCTGACGCTGCCTCTAGCTCGCAGGTGGAGGCTCCCAGACCATTACCACCAAAAAGGAGTCCCTTCACTCTGATGCAGCCTCTAGCTCACGGGTGGAGGCTCCCAGACCATTACCATGAAAAGGAGTCCCTTCATGCTGACGCAGCCTCTAGCTCACGGGTGGAGGCTCCCAGACAATTACCACCGAAAAGGAGTCCCTTCATTCTGACCCAGCCTCTAGCTCTCAGGTGAAGGCTCCCACACCATTACCACCGAAAAGGAGAGGCATTGTCCGGCTATAAGGGGTGGAGGAGGCCGGATTTTTCTTTTTTGTTGCATCACTAAACAATGACCTAATTTTTCAGTAAAAATCAATACACACTCCCACTTTTTTAATGGACCTGTTATCTTTTTTCATTAATTTCTTACTGGAGGCTCCTAGACCATTACCACCAAAAGGAGTCCCTTCACTCTGACGCAGCCTCTATCTTGTGGGTGGAGGCTCCCAGACAATGAAAATAAAAAAAAAGAAAATAAAGGTCGCCCACGGGACTTTAAATGAGGTGCAAATGGTGATCAAAGGGTAGACAGGTATAGCAGTACAAATATTTTATTGAAAACAACATAATCCATAATAAGACATGGGTATGGGTGAAAGGTTCATAAAACAGCAACATTGCATAGTGATCCTAAAACACAGCCATAATATAATAGTAATACATGTAGTACAGGTATGCATAGTGCATCTCTAACCCGACGCGTTTCGCGAGCTTTCCTCGCTTCATCAGGGGCTGATGTGCATATCTGCTGTCTGTAAAAACAGGTTAAAGTATAATTAGAGTATCGGTTATGATTGGATGAAAGCAAGAAGCCAGAACCGATCATCTCAGACTTACTTGTAAGACCAAGGCTCCAGACACTGAACCCAGGCAGGGGTCGGCAGAGGGTATCTCCCCCGGGAGCTGAAGAGACCGAGGACCCAGCCAGAGGACCGAGGCCGGACGTGGGGGGCAGCATGGCAATAGCAAAAAGAGAAAAGGGCGTGGACCCAGATTGTTCCCATATGTCCTGCAGGGCAACCCACTGTATGAAGATACAAATGTATTGTGATATAAGGTTTTAGGTCTTGAAAGTATAAAGTATCATAGCATCAGGTGCAGAATATAATAATGAGCAGAGTCTAAAGTAATGGCGTTAGCACTGTCCTAAATAATGGCATTGGTATTGTCGTAAAAAAATTAAGTTGGATAAGCCTGAGGTGTCCCGCAGAGCAAAGAGAACAAGGAGGGTACAGGGTGGGGGAGTGAATGAAGGAGAAAAGGGAGAGAGGGGACAGGAGAAGGTGAAGTGAGGAAGTGAAGTGAGGAAGAACAGAAAAAAAGAAAAGAAAAAAGAAAGGAAAAGAAAAGAAGGGGGAACAAGACCAAGAGGGAGGGAAGAAAGGGAAAGTGGGGAAGTGAAGGGAGATGAAGCGCAGTGAGATAGGGAGACAAGATATTAGTGGTAAAATGGACTGAACTACTAGTGGTTCCATGTGAAAAAAAGAAGGGAGTGAAAGAAGTGTGGATCTGGGGGGTCAATCAAACACTTAAGTGAGCATGTGGAGATAAGTACACTGGGGATTCAAAGTATACATGTGAAGATAAAAGCAAGATGCCTACCGATGTAGTGGAGTGTCCCAGCTGAGTGTTGGAGAGGAGTGATAGCGAAAAAGTTTGCCATGCTGACACCACCCATCCTTATACCCGGACATCCGCCGAGTTCTCCGCACCTAGCGTCATGCGTAGGCCGGGGCAGAGGGGATCGCAACGCGCTCGCCTCACAGAGGCAGGCGCCCGCGATCCCTGGCCACCGCCTAGATGACACGTCCCGCCCATCAGGGAGGGGGATACCGCTGGATTGCGGGCTTCCCCAAGTGGGCGTGGAGAGGCATGACGCCAATGCACTGGTGGCCCCGCCCCTCCGGAAGACCAAAGAGACGGGGACAGCTGGGGAAATGAATCCCCATTTGTGCATCGCAGCTCCCAGACAATTACCACCGAAAAGGAGTTCCTTCACCCTGATGCAGCCTCTAGCTCGCGGGTGGAGGCTCCCAGACCATTACCACCGAAAAGGAGTCCCTTCACACTGACGCAGCCTCTAGCTCGCGGGTGGAGGCTCCCAGACAATTACCACTGAAAAGGAGTCCATTCACACTGACGCTGCCTCTAGCTCGAGGGTGAAGGCTCCCAAACAATTACCACCGAAAAGAGTCCCTTTACCCTGACACCACCTCTAGCTCGCGGGTGGAGGCTCCCAGACAATTACCACTGAAAAGGAATCCCTTCACCCTGACGCAGCCTTTAGCTCGCGGGTAGAGGCTACCAGACCATTACCACCGAAAAGGAGTCCCTTCACACTGACGCAGCCTCTAGCTCGTGGGTGGAGGCTCCCAGACAATTACCACCGAAAAGGAGTCCATTCACACTGACGCTGCCTCTAGCTCGAGGGTGAAGGCTCCCAAACAATTACCACCGAAAAGAGTCCCTTTACCCTGACACACCTCTAGCTCGCGGGTGGAGGCTCCCAGACAATTACCACCGAAAAGGAATCCCTTCACCCTGACGCAGCCTCTAGCTCGCGGTTGGAAGCTCCCAGACAATTACCACCGAAAAAGAGTCCATTCACACTGACGCTGCCTCTAGCTCGAGGGTGGAGCTTCCCAAACAATCACCACCGAAAAGAGTCCCTTTACCCTGACACACCTCTAGCTCGCGGGTGGAAGCTCCCAGACAATTACCACCGAAAAGGAGTCCCTTCATTCTGACCCAGCCTCTAGCTCTCAGGTGAAGGCTCCCACACCATTACTACCGAAAAAGGAGAGGCATTGGCCGGCTATAAGGGGTGGAGGAGGCCGGATTTTTCTTTTTGGTTGCAACACTAAACAATGACCTAATTTTTCAGTAAAAATCAATACACACTCCCACTTTTTTAATGGACCTGTTATCTTTTTTCATTAATTAATTTCTTACTGGAGGCTCCCAGACCATTACCACCAAAAAGGAGTCCCTTCACTCTGATGCGGCCTCTAGCTCGCGTTCGGAGGCTCCCAGACCATTACCACCGAAAAGGAGTCCTTTCACCCTGACGCAGCCTCTAGCTCGCGGGTGGAAGCTCCCAGACAATTACCACCGAAAAGGAGTCCATTCACACTGACGCTGCCTCTAGCTCGAGGGTGGAGCCTCCCAAACAATTACCAACGAAAAGGAGTCCCTTTCCCCGGACACGGCCTCTAGCTCGCGGGTGGAGGCTCCCAGAGAATTACCACCAAAAAGGAATCCCTTCACCCTGATGCAGCCTTTAGCTCGCGGGTGGAGGCAACCATACCATTACCACCGAAAAGGAGTCCTTTCACCCTGACGCAGCTTCTAGCTCGCGGGTGGAAGCTCCCAGACAATTACCACCAAAAAGGAGTCCCTTCATTCTGACCCAGCCTCTAGCTCTCAGGTGAAGGCTCCCACACCATTACTACCGAAAAAGGAGAGGCATTGGCCGGCTATAAGGGGTGGAGGAGGCCGGATTTTTCTTTTTGGTTGCAACACTAAACAATGACCTAATTTTTCAGTAAAAATCAATACACACTCCCACTTTTTTAATGGACCTGTTATCTTTTTTCATTAATTAATTTCTTACTGGAGGCTCCCAGACCATTACCACCAAAAAGGAGTCCCTTCACTCTGATGCGGCCTCTAGCTCACGTTCGGAGGCTCCCAGACCATTACCATGAAAAAGGAGTCCCTTCATCCTGACGCAGCCTCTAGCTCACGGGTGGAGGCTCCTAGACAATTACCACCGAAAAGGAGTCCCTTCATTCTTACCCAGCCTCTAGCTCTCAGGTGAAGGCTCCCACACCATTACCACCGAAAAAGGAGAGGCATTGGCCGGCTATAAGGGGTGGAGGAGGCCGGATTTTTCTTTTTTGTTGCATCACTAAACAATGACCTAATTTTTCAGTAAAAATCAATACACACTCCCACTTTTTTAATGGACCTGTTATCTTTTTTCATTAATTTCTTACTGGAGGCTCCTAGACCATTACCACCAAAAGGAGTCCCTTCACTCTGACGCAGCCTCTATCTCGTGGGTGGAGGCTCCCAGACAATTACCACCGAAAAGGAGTTCCTTCACCCTGATGCAGCCTCTAGCTCGCGGGTGGAGGCTCCCAGACCATTACCACCGAAAAGGAGTCCCTTCACACTGACGCAGCCTCTAGCTCGCGGGTGGAGGCTCCCAGACAATTACCACCGAAAAGGAGTCCATTCACACTGACGCTGCCTCTAGCTCGAGGGTGAAGGCTCCCAAACAATTACCACCGAAAAGAGTCCCTTTACCCTGACACACCTCTAGCTCGCGGGTGGAGGCTCCCAGACAATTACCACCGAAAAGGAATCCCTTCACCCTGACGCAGCCTTTAGCTCGCGGGTGTAGGCTACCAGACCATTACCACTGAAAAGGAGTCCTTTCACCCTGACGCAGCCTCTAGCTAGCGGTTGGAAGCTCCCAGACAATTACCACCAAAAAGGAGTCCATTCACACTGACGCTGCCTCTAGCTCGAGGGTGGAGCCTCCCAAACAATCACCAACGAAAAGGAGTCCCTTTCCCCTGACACGGCCTCTAGCTCGCGGGTGGAGGCTCCCAGAGAATTACCACCAAAAAGGAATCCCTTCACCCTGATGCAGCCTTTAGCTCGCGGGTGGAGGCAACCATACCATTACCACCGAAAAGGAGTCCTTTAACCCTGACGCAGCCTCTAGCTCGCGGGTGGAAGCTCCCAGACAATTACCACCGAAAAGGAGTCCCTTCATTCTGACCCAGCCTCTAGCTCTCAGGTGAAGGCTCCCACACCATTACTACCAAAAAAGGAGAGGCATTGGCCGGCTATAAAGGGTGGAGGAGGCCGGATTTTTCTTTTTGGTTGCAACACTAAACAATGACCTAATTTTTCAGTAAAAATCAATACACACTCCCACTTTTTTTAATGGACCTGTTATCTTTTTTCATTAATTAATTTCTTACTGGAGGCTCCCAGACCATTACCACCAAAAAGGAGTCCCTTCACTCTGATGCGGCCTCTAGCTCACGTTCGGAGGCTCCCGGACCATTACCATGAAAAAGGAGTCCCTTCATCCTGACGCAGCCTCTAGCTCACGGGTGGAGGCTCCCAGACAATTACCACTGAAAAGGAGTCCCTTCATTCTGACCCAGCCTCTAGCTCTCAGGTGAAGGCTCCACACAATTACCACCTAAAAAGGAGAGGCATTGGCCAGCTATAAGGGGTGGAGGAGGCCGGATTTTTCTTTTTTGTTGCAACACTAAACAATGATCTAATTTTTCAGTAAAAATCAATATACGCTCCCACTTTTTTAATAGACCTGTTATCTTTTTTCATTAATTAATTTCTTACTGGAGGCCCCCAGACCATTACCACCAAAAAGGAGTCCCTTCACTCTGATGCAGCCTCTAGCTCACGGGTGGAGGCTACCAGACAATTACCACCGAAAATGAGTTCCTTCACCCTGATGCAGCCTCTAGCTCGCGGGTGGAGGCTCCCAGACAATTACCACCGAAAAGAAGTCCCTTCACCCTGACCCGGCCTCTAGCTCTCAGATGAAGGCTCCCAGACCATTATCACCCAAAAAGGAGAGGCATTGGTCGGCTCTAAGGGGTTGAGGAGGCCGGATTTTTTTTTGTTCCAACACTAAACAATGACCTTATTTTTCAGTAAAAATCAATACACACTCCCCCTTTTTTAATGGACCTGTTATCTATTTTCATTGATTAATTTCTTACTGGAGGCTTCCAGACCATCACCACCAAAAGGAGTCCCTTCACTCTGATGCAGCCTCTAGCTCGCGGGTCGAGGCTCCCAGACCGTTACCACCAAAAAGGAGTCCCTTCACCCTTACGTAGCCTCTAGCTCGCGGGTGGAGGCTCCCAGACCATTACCACCAAAAATGAGTCCCTTCACTCTGATGCAGCCTCTAGCTCGCGGGTGGAGGCTCCCAGACCATTATCACCAAAAGGGAGTCCCTTCACCCTGATGCAGCCTCTAGCTTGTGGGTGGAGGCTCCCAGACAATTACCACCGAAAAGGAGTCCTTTCACCCTGTGCAGCCTCTAGCTCGCGGGTGGATGCTCCCAGACCATTACCACAGAAAAGGAGTCCCTTCATCCTGATGCAGCCTCTAGCTCACGGGTGTAGGCTCCCAAACAATTACCACTGAAAAGTAGTCCCTTCACACTGATGCAGCCTCTACCCCGTGGGTGGAGGCTCCCAGACAATTACCGCCGAAAAGGAGTTCCTTCACCCTGACACAGCCTTTAGCTCATGGGTGGAGGCTACCAGACCATTACCCCCAAAAAGGAGTCCTTTCACCCTGACGCAGCCTCTAGATCGCGGATGGAGGCTCCCAGACAATTACCACCTAAAAGGAGTCCCTTCATTCTGACCCAGCCTCTAGCTCTCAGGTGAAGGCTCCCACACCATTGCCACCAAAAAAGGAGAGGCATTGGCCGGCTATAAGGGGTGGAGGAGGCCGGATTTTTCTTTTTTATTGCAACACTAAACAATGACCTAATTTTTCAATAAAAATCAATAAACACTCCCACTTTTTTAATGGACCTGTTATCTTTTTTCATTAATTAATTTCTTACTGGAGGCCCCCAGACCATTACCACCAAAAAGGAGTCCCTTCACTCTGATGCAGCTTCTAGCTCATGGGTGGAGGCTCCCAGACCATTACCACCAAAAAGGAGTCCCTTCACCCTGATGCAGCCTCTAGCAAGCGGGTGGAGGCTCACAGACAATTACCACCGAAAAGGAGTCCCTTCACCCTGACGCAGCCTCTAGCTCGCGGGTGGAGGCTCCCAGACAATTACCACCGAAAAGGAGTCCCTTCATTCTGACCCAGCCTTTAGCTCTCAGGTGAAGGCTCCCACACCATTACCACGAAAAAAGGAGAGGCATTGGCTGGCTATAAGGGGTGGAGGAGGCCGGATTTTTCTTTTTTGTTGCAACACTAAACAATGACCTTATTTTTCAGTAAAAATCAATACACACTCCCACTTTTTTAATGGACCTGTTATCTTTTTTTCTTTAATTAATTTCTTACTGCAGGCTCCCAGACCATTACCACCAAAAAGGAGTCCCTTCACTCTGATGCAGCCTCTAGCTCACGGGTGGAGGCTCCCAGACTATTACCACCAAAAAGGAGTCCCTTCATCCTGAGACAGCCTCTAGCTCACGGGTGGAGGCTCCCAGACAATTACCACTGAAAAGGAGTCCCTTCACCCTGATGCAGCCTCTAGCTCGCAGGTGGAGGCTCCCAATTACCACCGAAAAGGTGTCCCTTTACCCTGACACGGCCTCTAGCACACGGGTGGAGGCTTCAAGACAATTACCACCTAAAAGGAGTACCTTCACCCTGACGCAGCCTTTAGCTCACGGGTGGAGGCTACCAGACCATTACCACCGAAAAGGAGTCCTTTCACCCTGACACAGCCTCTAGCTCGCGGGTGGAGGCTCCCAGACAATTTCCACCGAAAAGGAGTCCCTTCATTCTGACCCAGCCTCTAGCTCTCAGGTGAAGGCTCCCACACCATTACCACCGAAAAAGGAGAGGCATTGGCCAGCTATAAGGGGTGGAGGAGGCCGGA
The DNA here is from genome assembly GCA_037952835.1 of Lithobates septentrionalis. Taxonomy (NCBI): domain Eukaryota; kingdom Metazoa; phylum Chordata; class Amphibia; order Anura; family Ranidae; genus Lithobates; species Lithobates septentrionalis. Next base: position 155,086 of record JBBDGP010000232.1, on the reverse strand, counting down.
TTTTTCTTTTTTGTTGCAACACTAAACAATGACCTAATATTTCAGTAAAAATCAATACACACTCCCACTTTTTTTAATGGACCTGTTATCTTTTTTCATTAATTAATTTCTTACTGGAGGCTCCCAGACCATTACCACCAAAAAGGAGTCCCTTCACTCTGATGCAGCCTCTAGCTTGTGGGTGGAGGCTCCCAGACCTTTATCACCGAAAAGGAGTCCCTTCACCCTGATGCAGCCTCTAGCTCGTGGGTGGAGGCTCCCAGACCATTTCCACCGAAAAGGAGTCCCTTCACCCTGACGCAGCCTCTAGCTTGCGGGTGGAGGCTCCAAGACAATTACCACCGAAAAGGAGTCCCTTCACCCTGATGCAGCCTCTAGCTCACGGGTGGAGGCTCCCAGACAATTACCACAGAAAAGGAGTCCCTTCACCCTGAAGCAGCCTCTAGCTTGCGGGTGGAGGCTCCCAGACCATTACGACTGAAAAGGAGTCCCTTCACCCTGACGCAGCTTCTAGCTCACGGGTGGAGGCTCCCAGACAATTACCACCGAAAAGGAGTCCCTTCACACTGACACTGCCTCTAGCTCGCGGGTGGAGGCTCCCAGACAATTACCACCAAAAAGGACTACCTTCACACTGACGCAGCCTCTAGCTCGCAGGTGGAGGCTCCCAGACAATTACCACCAAAAAGGACTCCCTTCATTCTGACGCAGCCTCTAGCTCGCGGGTGGAGGCTCCCAGACAATTACCACCGAAAAGGAGTTCCTTCACCCTGACGCAGCCTCTAGCTCGCGGTTGGAGGCTCCCAGACCATTATCACCGAAAAAGGAGAGGAATTGGCTGGCTATAAGGGGTTGAGGAGGCTGGATTTTTTTTTTGTTGCAACACTAAACAATGACCTTATTTTTCAGTAAAAATCAATACACACTCCCCCTTTTTTAATAGACCTGTTATCTATTTTCATTGATTAATATCTTACTGGAGGCTCCCAGACCATTACCACCAAAAAAGGAGTCCCTTCCCTCTGATGCAGCCTCTAGCTCGCGGGTGGATGCTCCCAGACCATTACCACAGAAAAGGAGTCCTTTCACTCTGCGCAGCCTCTAGCTCGCGGGTGGATGCTCCCAGACCATTACCACAGAAAAGGAGTCCCTTCACCCTGATGCAGCCTTTAGCTCGTGGGTGGAGGCTCCCAGACAATTACCACCGAAAAGGAGTCCTTTTACCCTGCGCAGCCTCTAGCTCGCGGGTGGATGCTCCCAGACCATTACCACAGAAAAGGAGTCCCTTCACCCTGACGCAGCCTTTAGCTCGTGGGTGGAGGCTACCAGACCATTACCACCAGAAAGGACTCCTTTCACCCTGACGCAGCCTCTAGCTCACGGGTGGAGGCTCCCAGACAATTACCACCGTAAAGGAGTCCCTTCATTCTGACCCAGCCTCTAGCTCTCAGGTGAAGGCTCCCACACTATTGCCACCGATAAAGGAGAGGCATTGGCCAGCTATAAGTGGTGGAGGAGGCCAGATTTTTCTTTTTTGTTGCAACACTAAACAATTACCTAATTTTTCAGTAAAAATCAATACACACTCCCACTTTTTTAATAGACCTGTTATCTTTTTTCATTAATTCATTTCTTACTTGAGGCTCCCAGACCATTACCACTGAAAAGGAGTCCCTTCACCCTGACGCAGCCTCTAGCTTGCGGGTGGAGGCTCCAAGACAATTACCACCGAAAAGGAGTCCCTTCACACTGACGCTGCATCTAGCTCGCGGGTGGAGGCTCCCAAATTATTACCACCGAAAAAGAGTCCCTTTACCCTGACACGGCCTCCAGCTTGCGGGTGGAGGCTCCCAGACAATTACCACCGAAAAGGAGTCCCTTCACCCTGAAGCAGCCACTAGCTTGCGGGTGGAGGCTCCCAGACCATTACGACTGAAAAGGAGTCCTTTCACCCTGACGCTGCTTTTAGCTCGCAGGTGGAGGCTCCCAGACCATTACCACCAAAAAGGAGTCCCTTCACCCTGAGGCAGCCTCTAACTCGTGGGAGGAGGCTACCAGACCATTACGACTGAAAAGAAGTCCCTTCACCCTGACGCAGCCTCTAGCTCGTGGGTGGAGGCTCCCAGACAATTACCACTGAAAAGGAGTCCCTTCATTCTGACCCAGCCTCTAACTCTCAGGTGAAGGTTCCCACACCATTACCACCAAAAAAGGAGAAGCATTGGCCAGCTATAAGGGGTGGAGGAGGCCGGATTTTTCTTTTTTGTTGCAACACTAATCAATGACCTAATTTTTCAGTAAAAATCAATACACACTCCCGCTTTTTTAATGGACCTGTTATCTTTTTTCATTAATTAATTTTTTACTGGAGGATCCCAGACCATTACCACCAAAAAGGAGTCCCTTCACTCTGATGCAGCCTCTAGCTCGTGGGTGGAGGCTCCCAGACCATTACCATGAAAAAGGAGTCCCTTCATCCTGACGCAGCCTCTAGCTCACGGGTGGAGGCTCCAAGAAATTACCATCGAAAAGTAGTCTCTTCACCCTGATGCGACCTCTAGATCGCGGGTGGAGGCTCCCAGACAATTACCACCGAAAAGGAGTCCCTTCACCCTGACGCAGCCTCTAGCTCGTGGGTGGAGGCTCCCAAATAATTACCACTGAAAAGGAGACCCTTCACACTGACGCTGCCTCTAGCTTGCAGGTGGAGGCTCTCAGACCATTACCACCGAAAATGAGTCCCTTCACCCTGATGCATCCTCTAGCTTGTGGTTGGAGGCTCCCAGACCATTACCACCAAAAAGGAGTCCCTTCACCCTGAGGCAGCCTCTAGCTCGTGGGTGGAGGCTCCCAGACCATTATGGCTGAAAAGGAGTCCCTTTAACCTGACGCAGCCTCTAGCTCGCGGGTGGAGGCTCCCAGACAATTACCACCGAAAAGGAGTCCCTTCATTCTGACCCAGCCTCTAGCTCTCAGGTGAAGGCTCCACACCATTACCACCTAAAAAGGAGAGGCATTGGCCAGCTATAAGGGGTGGAGGAGGCCGGATTTTTCTTTTTTGTTGCAACACTAAACAATGATCTAATTTTTCAGTAAAAATCAATATACGCTCCCACTTTTTTAATAGACCTGTTATCTTTTTTCATTAATTAATTTCTTACTGGAGGCCCCCAGACCATTACCACCAAAAAGGAGTCCCTTCACTCTGATGCAGCCTCTAGCTCGCAGGTGGAGGCTCCCAGACAATTACCACCGAAAAGAAGTCCCTTCACCCTGACCCGGTCTCTAGCTCTCAGATGAAGGCTCCCAGACCATTATCACCCAAAAAGGAGAGGCATTGGTCGGCTCTAAGGGGTTGAGGAGGCCGGATTTTTTTTTTGTTCCAACACTAAACAATGACCTTATTTTTCAGTAAAAATCAATACACACTCCCCCTTTTTTAATGGACCTGTTATCTATTTTCATTGATTAATTTCTTACTGGAGGCTTCCAGACCATCACCACCAAAAAGGAGTCCCTTCACTCTGATGCAGCCTCTAGCTCGCGGGTCGAGGCTCCCAGACCGTTACCACCAAAAAGGAGTCCCTTCACCCTGACGTAGCCTCTAGCTCGCGGGTGGAGGCTCCCAGACCATTACCACCAAAAATGAGTCCCTTCACTCTGATGCAGCCTCTAGCTCGCGGGTGGAGGCTCCCAGACCGTTTCCACCAAAAAGGAGTCCCTTCACCCTGATGCAGCCTCTAGCTTGTGGGTGGAGGCTCCCAGACAATTACCACCAAAAAAGGAGTCCTTTCACCCTGCGCAGCCTCTAGCTCGCGGGTGGATGCTCCCAGACCATTACCACAGAAAAGGAGTCCCTTCATCCTGATGCAGCCTCTAGCTCACGGGTGTAGGCTCCCAAACAATTACCACCGAAAAGTAGTCCCTTCACACTGATGCAGCCTCTACCCCGTGGGTGGAGGCTCCCAGACGATTACCGCCGAAAAGGAGTTTGTTCACCCTGACACAGCCTTTAGCTCATGGGTGGAGGCTACCAGACCATTACCCCCAAAAAGAAGTCCTTTCACCCTGACGCAGCCTCTAGATCACGGATGGAGGCTCCCAGACCATTACCACCAAAAATGAGTCCCTTCACTCTGATGCAGCCTCTAGCTCTCGGGTGGAGGCTCCCAGACCGTTACCACCAAAAAGGAGTCCCTTCACCCTGATGCAGCCTCTAGCTTGTGGGTGGAGGCTCCCAGACAATTACCACCAAAAAGGAGTCCTTTCACCCTGCGCAGCCTCTAGCTCGCGGGTGGATGCTCCCAGACCATTACCACAGAAAAGGAGTCCCTTCATCCTGATGCAGCCTCTAGCTCACGGGTGTAGGCTCCCAAACAATTACCACCAAAAAGTAGTCCCTTCACACTGATGCAGCCTCTACCCCGTGGGTGGAGGCTCCCAGACAATTACCGCCGAAAAGGAGTTCCTACACCCTGACACAGCCTTTAGCTCATGGGTGGAGGCTACCAGACCATTACCCCCAAAAAGGAGTCCTTTCACCCTGACGCAGCCTCTAGATCGCGGATGGAGGCTCCCAGACAATTACCACCTAAAAGGAGTCCCTTCATTCTGACCCAGCATCTAGCTCTCAGGTGAAGGCTCCCACACCATTGCCACCAAAAAAGTAGAGGCATTGGCCGGCAAAAAGGGGTGGAGGAGGCCGGATTTTTCTTTTTTATTGCAACATTAAACAATGACCTAATTTTTCAATAAAAATCAATACACACTCCCACTTTTTTAATGGACCTGTTATCTTTTTTCATTAATTAATTTCTTACTGGAGGCCCCCAGACCATTACCACCAAAAAGGAGTCCCTTCACTCTGATGCAGCTTCTAGCTCATGGGTGGAGGCTCCCAGACCATTAATACCAAAAAGGAGTCCCTTCACCCTGATGCAGCCTCTAGCAAGCGGGTGGAGGCTCACAGACAATTACCACCGAAAAGGAGTCCCTTCACCCTGACGCAGCCTCTAGCTCACGGGTGGAAGCTATCAGACAATTACCACCGAAAAGGAGTTCCTTCACCCTGATGCAGCCTCTAGCTCGCGGGTGGAGGCTCCCAGATAATTACCACCCAAAAGGAGTCCCTTCACCCTGACCCGGCCTCTAGCTCTCAGATAAAGGCTACCAGACCATTATCACCCAAAAAGGAGAGGCATTGGCCGGCTCTAAGGGGTTGAGGAGGCCGGATTTTTTTTTGTTCAAACACTAACCAATGACCTTATTTTTCAGTAAAAATCAATACACACTCCCCCTTTTTTAATGGACCTGTTATCTATTTTCATTGATTAATTTCTTACTGGAGGCTCCCAGACCATCACCACCAAAAGGAGTTCCTTCACTCTGATGCAGCCTCTAGCTCGCGGGTGGAGGCTCCCAGACCGTTACCACCAAAAAGGAGTCCCTTCACCCTGACGTAGCCTCTAGCTCGCGGGTGGAGGCTCCCAGACCATTACCACCAAAAAGGAGTCCCTTCACCCTGATGCAGCCTCTAGCTCGTGGGTGGAGGCTCCCAGACCATTACCACCGAAAAGGAGTCCTTTCACCCTGCGCAGCCTCTAGCTTGCGGGTGGATGCTCCCAGACCATTACCACAGAAAAGGAGTCCCTTCATCATGATGCAGCCTCTAGCTCACGGGTGTAGGTTCCCAAACAATTACCACCGAAAAGTAGTCCCTTCACACTGATGCAGCCTCTACCTCGTGGGTGGAGGCTCCCAGACAATCACCGCCGAAAAGGAGTTCCTTCACCCTGACGCAGCCTTTAGCTCATGGGTGGAGGCTACCAGACCATTACCCCCAAAAAGGAGTCCTTTCACCCTGACGCAGCCTCTAGATCGCGGACGGAGGCTCCCAGACAATTACCACCTAAAAGGAGTCCCTTCATTCTGACCCAGCCTCTAGCTCTCAGGTGAAGGCTCCCACACCATTGCCACCGAAAAAGGAGAGGCATTGGCCGGCTATAAGGGGTGGAGGAGGCCGGATTTTTCTTTTTTATTGCAACACTAAACAATTACCTAATATTTCAATAAAAATCAATACACACTCCCACTTTTTTAATGGACCTGTTATCTTTTTTCATTAATTAATTTCTTACTTGAGGCTCCCAGACCATTACCATCAAAAAGGAGTCCCTTCACTCTGATGCAGCCTCTAGCTCGTGGGTGGAGGCTCCCAGACCATTACCACCGAAAAGGAGTCCCTTCACCCTGACGCAGCCTCTAGCTTGCGGGTGGAGGCTCCCAGACAATTTCCACCGAAAAGGAGTCCCTTCACCCTGACACAGCCTCAAGTTCGCGGGTGGAAGTTCCCAGACAATTACCACTGAAAAGTAGTCCCTTCACCCTGACACAGCCTCTTGCTCGCGGTTGGAGGCTACCAGACAATTACCACTGAAAAGGAGTCCCTTGACCCTGATGCAGCCTTTAGCTCGCGGATGGAGACTACCAGACCATTACCACCGAAAAGGAGTCCTTTCACCCTGACGCAGCCTCTAGGTCGCGGGTGAAGGCTCCCACACCATTACCACTGAAAAAGAAGAGACATTGGCCGGATATAAGGGGTAGAGGAGGCCGGATTTTTCTTTTTTGTTGCAACACTAAACAATGACCTAATTTTTCAGTAAAAACCAATACACACTCCCACTTTTTTAATGGACCTGTTATCTTTTTCCATTAATTAATTTCTTACTGGAGGCTCCCAGACCATTACCACCAAAAAGGAATCCTTTCACCATGACGCAGCCTCTAGCTCGCAGATGGAGGCTCCCAGACCCTTACACCTGAAAAGGAGTCCGTTCACCCTGACGCTGCATTTAGCTCGCAGGTGGAGGCTCCCAGACCATTACCACCGAAAAGGAGTCCCTTCACCCTGATGCATCCTCTATATAGTGTTTGGAGGCTCCCAGACCATTACCACCAAAACGGAGTCCCTTCACCCTCAGGCAGCCTCTAGCTCGCGGGTGGAGGCTCCCAGAACATTACGACTGAAAAAGAGTCCCTTCACCCTGACACAGCCTCTAGCTCACGGGAGGAGGCTCCCAGACAATTACCACTGAAAAGGAGTCCCTTCATTCTGACCCAGCCTCTAGCTCTCAGGTGAAGGCTCCCACACCACTACCACCGAAAAAGGAGAGGTATTGGCCGGCTATAAGGGGTGGAGGAGGCCGGATTTTTCTTTTTTGTTGCAACACTAAACAATGACCTAATTTTTCTGTAAAAATCAATACACACTCCCACTTTTTTAATGGACCTGTTATCTTTTTTCATTAATTAATTTCTTACTGGAGGATCCCAGACTATTACTACCAAAAAGGAGTCCCTTCACTCTGATGCAGCCTCTAGCTCGCGGGTGGAGGCTCCCAGACCATTACCATGAAAAAGGAGTCCCTTCATCCTGACGCAGCCTCTACCTCTCGGGTGGAGGCTCCCAGACAATTACTGCCGAAAAGGAGTCCCTTCACCCTGACGCAGCCTTTAGCTCGTTGGTGGAGGCTACCAGACCATTACCACCAAAAAGGAGTCCTTTCACCCTGACGCAGCCTCTAGATCGCGGATGGAGGCTCCCAGACAATTACCACTGAAAAGGAGACCCTTCATTCTGACCCAGCCTCTAGATCTCAGGTGAAGGCTCCCACACCATTGCCACTGAAAAAGGAGAGGCATTGGCCGGCTATAAGGGGTGGAGGAGGCTGGATTTTTCTTTTTTGTTGCAACACTAAACAATGACCTAATTTTTCAATAAAAATCAATATACACTCCCACTTTTTTAATGAACCTGTTATCTTTTTTCATTAATTAATTTCTTACTTGAGACTCCCAGACCATTACCACCAAAAGAGTCCCTTCACTCTAGTGCAGCCTCTAGCTCGCGGGTGGAGGCTCCCAGACCATTACCACCGAAAAGGATTCCCTTAACCCTGATGCAGACTCTAGATCATGGGTGGAGGCTCCCAGATCATTACCACCAAAAAGGAGTCCTTTCACCCTGACGCAGCCTCTAGCTCGCAGATGGAGGCTCCCAAACCATTACCACCGAAAAGTAGTCCTTTCACCCTGACGCTGCCTCTAGCTCGCAGGTGGAGGCTCCCAGACCATTACCACCAAAAAGGAGTCCCTTCACTCTGATGCAGCCTCTAGCTCACGGGTGGAGGCTCCCAGACCATTACCATGAAAAGGAGTCCCTTCATGCTGACGCAGCCTCTAGCTCACGGGTGGAGGCTCCCAGACAATTACCACCGAAAAGGAGTCCCTTCATTCTGACCCAGCCTCTAGCTCTCAGGTGAAGGCTCCCACACCATTACCACCGAAAAGGAGAGGCATTGTCCGGCTATAAGAGGTGGAGGAGGCCGGATTTTTCTTTTTTGTTGCATCACTAAACAATGACCTAATTTTTCAGTAAAAATCAATACACACTCCCACTTTTTTAATGGACCTGTTATCTTTTTTCATTAATTTCTTACTGGAGGCTCCTAGACCATTACCACCAAAAGGAGTCCCTTCACTCTGACGCAGCCTCTATCTTGTGGGTGGAGGCTCCCAGACAATGAAAATAAAAAAAAAAGAAAATAAAGGTCGCCCACGGGACTTTAAATGAGGTGCAAATGGTGATCAAAGGGTAGACAGGTATAGCAGTACAAATATTTTATTGAAAACAACATAATCCATAATAAGACATGGGTATGGGTGAAAGGTTCATAAAACAGCAACATTGCATAGTGATCCTAAAACACAGCCATAATATAATAGTAATACATGTAGTACAGGTATGCATAGTGCATCTCTAACCCGACGCGTTTCGCGAGCTTTCCTCGCTTCATCAGGGGCTGATGTGCATATCTGCTGTCTGTAAAAACAGGTTAAAGTATAATTAGAGTATCGGTTATGATTGGATGAAAGCAAGAAGCCAGAACCGATCATCTCAGACTTACTTGTAAGACCAAGGCTCCAGACACTGAACCCAGGCAGGGGTCGGCAGAGGGTATCTCCCCCGGGAGCTGAAGAGACCGAGGACCCAGCCAGAGGACCGAGGCCGGACGTGGGGGGCAGCATGGCAATAGCAAAAAGAGAAAAGGGCGTGGACCCAGATTGTTCCCATATGTCCTGCAGGGCAACCCACTGTATGAAGATACAAATGTATTGTGATATAAGGTTTTAGGTCTTGAAAGTATAAAGTATCATAGCATCAGGTGCAGAATATAATAATGAGCAGAGTCTAAAGTAATGGCGTTAGCACTGTCCTAAATAATGGCATTGGTATTGTCGTAAAAAAATTAAGTTGGATAAGCCTGAGGTGTCCCGCAGAGCAAAGAGAACAAGGAGGGTACAGGGTGGGGGAGTGAATGAAGGAGAAAAGGGAGAGAGGGGACAGGAGAAGGTGAAGTGAGGAAGTGAAGTGAGGAAGAACAGAAAAAAAGAAAAGAAAAAAGAAAGGAAAAGAAAAGAAGGGGGAACAAGACCAAGAGGGAGGGAAGAAAGGGAAAGTGGGGAAGTGAAGGGAGATGAAGCGCAGTGAGATAGGGAGACAAGATATTAGTGGTAAAATGGACTGAACTACTAGTGGTTCCATGTGAAAAAAAGAAGGGAGTGAAAGAAGTGTGGATCTGGGGGGTCAATCAAACACTTAAGTGAGCATGTGGAGATAAGTACACTGGGGATTCAAAGTATACATGTGAAGATAAAAGCAAGATGCCTACCGATGTAGTGGAGTGTCCCAGCTGAGTGTTGGAGAGGAGTGATAGCGAAAAAGTTTGCCATGCTGACACCACCCATCCTTATACCCGGACATCCGCCGAGTTCTCCGCGCCTAGCGTCATGTGTAGGCCGGGGCAGAGGGGATCGCAACGCGCTCGCCTCACAGAGGCAGGCGCCCGCGATCCCTGGCCACCGCCTAGATGACACGTCCCGCCCATCAGGGAGGGGGATACCGCTGGATTGCGGGCTTCCCCAAGTGGGCGTGGAGAGGCATGACGCCAATGCACTGGTGGCCCCGCCCCTCCGGAAGACCAAAGAGACGGGGACAGCTGGGGAAATGAATCCCCATTTGTGCATCGCAGCTCCCAGACAATTACCACCGAAAAGGAGTTCCTTCACCCTGATGCAGCCTCTAGCTCGCGGGTGGAGGCTCCCAGACCATTACCACCGAAAAGGAGTCCCTTCACACTGACGCAGCCTCTAGCTCGCGGGTGGAGGCTCCCAGACAATTACCACCGAAAAGGAGTCCATTCACACTGACGCTGCCTCTAGCTCGAGGGTGAAGGCTCCCAAACAATTACCACCGAAAAGAGTCCCTTTACCCTGACACACCTCTAGCTCGCGGGTGGAGGCTCCCAGACAATTACCACTGAAAAGGAATCCCTTCACCCTGACGCAGCCTTTAGCTCGCGGGTGGAGGCTACCAGACCATTACCACCGAAAAGGAGTCCCTTCACACTGACGCAGCCTCTAGCTCGCGGGTGGAGGCTCCCAGACAATTACCACCGAAAAGGAGTCCATTCACACTGACGCTGCCTCTAGCTCGAGGGTGAAGGCTCCCAAACAATTACCACCGAAAAGAGTCCCTTTACCCTGACACACCTCTAGCTCGCGGGTGGAGGCTCCCAGACAATTACCACCGAAAAGGAATCCCTTCACCCTGACGCAGCCTCTAGCTCGCGGTTGGAAGCTCCCAGACAATTACCACCGAAAAAGAGTCCATTCACACTGACGCTGCCTCTAGCTCGAGGGTGGAGCCTCCCAAACAATCACCACCGAAAAGAGTCCCTTTACCCTGACACACCTCTAGCTCGCGGGTGGAAGCTCCCAGACAATTACCACCGAAAAGGAGTCCCTTCATTCTGACCCAGCCTCTAGCTCTCAGGTGAAGGCTCCCACACCATTACTACCGAAAAAGGAGAGGCATTGGCCGGCTATAAGGGGTGGAGGAGGCCGGATTTTTCTTTTTGGTTGCAACACTAAACAATGACCTAATTTTTCAGTAAAAATCAATACACACTCCCACTTTTTTAATGGACCTGTTATCTTTTTTCATTAATTAATTTCTTACTGGAGACTCCCAGACCATTACCACCAAAAAGGAGTCCCTTCACTCTAATGCGGCCTCTAGCTCGCGTTCGGAGGCTCCCAGACCATTACCACCGAAAAGGAGTCCTTTCACCCTGACGCAGCCTCTAGCTCGCGGGTGGAAGCTCCCAGACAATTACCACCGAAAAGGAGTCCATTCACACTGACGCTGCCTCTAGCTCGAGGGTGGAGCCTCCCAAACAATTACCAACGAAAAGGAGTCCCTTTCCCCGGACACGGCCTCTAGCTCGCGGGTGGAGGCTCCCAGAGAATTACCACCAAAAAGGAATCCCTTCACCCTGATGCAGCCTTTAGCTCGCGGGTGGAGGCAACCATACCATTACCACCGAAAAGGAGTCCTTTCACCCTGACGCAGCTTCTAGCTCGCGGGTGGAAGCTCCCAGACAATTACCACCAAAAAGGAGTCCCTTCATTCTGACCCAGCCTCTAGCTCTCAGGTGAAGGCTCCCACACCATTACTACCGAAAAAGGAGAGGCATTGGCCGGCTATAAGGGGTGGAGGAGGCCGGATTTTTCTTTTTGGTTGCAACACTAAACAATGACCTAATTTTTCAGTAAAAATCAATACACACTCCCACTTTTTTAATGGACCTGTTATCTTTTTTCATTAATTAATTTCTTACTGGAGGCTCCCAGACCATTACCACCAAAAAGGAGTCCCTTCACTCTGATGCGGCCTCTAGCTCACGTTCGGAGGCTCCCAGACCATTACCATGAAAAAGGAGTCCCTTCATCCTGACGCAGCCTCTAGCTCACGGGTGGAGGCTCCTAGACAATTACCACCGAAAAGGAGTCCCTTCATTCTTACCCAGCCTCTAGCTCTCAGGTGAAGGCTCCCACACCATTACCACCGAAAAAGGAGAGGCATTGGCCGGCTATAAGGGGTGGAGGAGGCCGGATTTTTCTTTTTTGTTGCATCACTAAACAATGACCTAATTTTTCAGTAAAAATCAATACACACTCCCACTTTTTTAATGGACCTGTTATCTTTTTTCATTAATTTCTTACTGGAGGCTCCTAGACCATTACCACCAAAAGGAGTCCCTTCACTCTGACGCAGCCTCTATCTCGTGGGTGGAGGCTCCCAGACAATTACCACCGAAAAGGAGTTCCTTCACCCTGATGCAGCCTCTAGCTCGCGGGTGGAGGCTCCCAGACCATTACCACCGAAAAGGAGTCCCTTCACACTGACGCAGCCTCTAGCTCCCGGGTGGAGGCTCCCAGACAATTACCGCCGAAAAGGAGTCCATTCACACTGACGCTGCCTCTAGCTCGAGGGTGAAGGCTCCCAAACAATTACCACCGAAAAGAGTCCCTTTACCCTGACACACCTCTAGCTCGCGGGTGGAGGCTCCCAGACAATTACCACCGAAAAGGAATCCCTTCACCCTGACGCAGCCTTTAGCTCGCGGGTGTAGGCTACCAGACCATTACCACTGAAAAGGAGTCCTTTCACCCTGACGCAGCCTCTAGCTAGCGGTTGGAAGCTCCCAAACAATTACCACCAAAAAGGAGTCCATTCACACTGATGCTGCCTCTAGCTCGAGGGTGGAGCCTCCCAAACAATCACCAACGAAAAGGAGTCCCTTTCCCCTGACACGGCCTCTAGCTCGCGGGTGGAGGCTCCCAGAGAATTACCACCAAAAAGGAATCCCTTCACCCTGATGCAGCCTTTAGCTCGCGGGTGGAGGCAACCATACCATTACCACCGAAAAGGAGTCCTTTAACCCTGACGCAGCCTCTAGCTCGCGGGTGGAAGCTCCCAGACAATTACCACCGAAAAGGAGTCCCTTCATTCTGACCCAGCCTCTAGCTCTCAGGTGAAGGCTCCCACACCATTACTACCAAAAAAGGAGAGGCATTGGCCGGCTATAAGGGGTGGAGGAGGCCGGATTTTTCTTTTTGGTTGCAACACTAAACAATGACCTAATTTTTCAGTAAAAATCAATACACACTCCCACTTTTTTTAATGGACCTGTTATCTTTTTTCATTAATTAATTTCTTACTGGAGGCTCCCAGACCATTACCACCAAAAAGGAGTCCCTTCACTCTGATGCGGCCTCTAGCTCGCGTTCGGAGGCTCTCAGACCATTACCACCGAAAAGGAGTCCTTTCACCCTGACGCAGCCTCTAGCTCGCGGGTGGAAGCTCCCAGACAATTACCACCGAAAAGGAGTCCATTCACACTGACGCTGCCTCTAGCTCGAGGGTGGAGCCTCCCAAACAATTACCAACGAAAAGGAGTCCCTTTCCCCTGACACGGCCTCTAGCTCGCGGGTGGAGGCTCCCAGAGAATTACCACCAAAAAGGAATCCCTTCACCCTGATGCAGCCTTTAGCTCGCGGGTGGAGGCAACCATACCATTACCACCGAAAAGGAGTCCTTTCACCCTGACGCAGCCTCTAGCTCGCGGGTGGAAGCTCCCAGACAATTACCACCGAAAAGGAGTCCCTTCATTCTGACCCAGCCTCTAGCTCTCAAGTGAAGGCTCCCACACCATTACTACCGAAAAAGGAGAGGCATTGGCCGGCTATAAGGGGTGGAGGAGGCCGGATTTTTCTTTTTGGTTGCAACACTAAACAATGACCTAATTTTTCAGTAAAAATCAATACACACTCCCACTTTTTTAATGGACCTGTTATCTTTTTTCATTAATTAATTTCTTACTGGAGGCTCCCAGACCATTACCACCAAAAAGGAGTCCCTTCACTCTGATGTGGCCTCTAGCTCACGTTCGGAGGCTCCCGGACCATTACCATGAAAAAGGAGTCCCTTCATCCTGACGCAGCCTCTAGCTCACGGGTGGAGGCTCCCAGACAATTACCACCGAAAAGGAGTCCCTTCATTCTTACCCAGCCTCTAGTTCTCAGGTGAAGGCTCCCACACCATTACCACCGAAAAAGGAGAGGCATTGGCCGGCTATAAGGGGTGGAGGAGGCCGGATTTTTCTTTTTTGTTGAAACACTAAATAATGACCTCATTTTTCAGTAAAAATCAGTACACACTCCCACTTTTTTAATGGACATGTTATCTTTTTTCATTAATTAATTTCATACTGGAGGGTCCTAGACCATTACCACCAAAAAGGAGTCCCTTCACTCTGATGCAGCCTCTAGCTCGCAGGTGGAGGCTCCCAGACCATTACCACCAAAAAGGAGTCCCTTCATCCTGACGCAGCCTCTAGCTCACGGGTGGAGGCTCCCAGACAATTACCATCGAAAAGGAGTCTCTTCACCCTGATGCAGCCTCTAGATCGCGGGTGGAGGCTCCCAGACAATTGCCACCGAAAAGGAGTCCCTTCACCCTGATGCAGCCTCTAGCTCGCGGGTGGAGGCTCCCAGACCATTACCACCGAAAAGGAGTCCTTTCACCCTGACGCTGCCTCTAGCTCGCGGGTGGAGGCTCCCAGACCATTACCACCAAAAAGGAGTCCCTTCACCCTGATGTAGCCCCTAGCTCACGGGCGGAGGATCCCAGACAATTACCACCGAAAAGGAATCCCTTCACCCTGACGCAGCCTTTAGCTCGTGGGTGGAGGCTACCAGACCATTACCACCGAAAAGGAGTCCTTTCACCCTGACGCTGCCTCTAGCTCGCGGGTGGAGACTCCCAGACCATTACCACCGAAAAGGAGACCCTTCAAACTGACGCAGCCTCTAGCTCGCAGGTGGAGGCTCCCAAACAATTACCACCAAAAAGGTGTCCCTTCACCCTGACGCAGCCTCTAGCTCGCGTATGGAGGCTCCCAGACAATTACCACCGAAAAGGAATCCCTTCACCCTGACGCAGCCTCTAGCTCGCGGGTGGAGGCTCCCAGACAATTACCACCGAAACGGAGTCCCTTCACCCTGACGCAGCCTTTAGCTCGCGGGTGGAGGCTACCAGACCATTACCACCGAAATGGAGTCCCTTCACCCTGACACAGCCTCTAGCTCGCGGGTGGAGTCTCCCAGACAATTACCACCAAAAAGGAGTCCCTTCATCCTGACTCAGCCTCTAGCTCGCGGGTGGAGGATCCCAGACAATTACCACCGAAAAGGAATCCCTTCACCCTGACGCAGCCTTTAGCTCGCGGGTGGAGGCTACCAGACCATTACCACCGAAAAGGAGTCCTTTCACCCTGACGCTGCCTCTAGCTCGCGGGTGGAGACTCCCAGACCATTACCACCGAAAAGGAGACCCTTCAAACTGACGCAGCCTCTAGCTTGCAGGTGGAGGCTCCCAAACAATTACCACCAAAAAGGAGTCCCTTCACCCTGACGCAGCCTCTAGCTCGCGTATGGAGGCTCCCAGACAATTACCACCGAAAAGGAATCCCTTCACCCTGACGCAGCCTCTAGCTCGCGGGTGGAGGCTCCCAGACAATTACCACCGAAACGGAGTCCCTTCACCCTGACGCAGCCTTTAGCTCGCGGGTGGAGGCTACCAGACCATTACCACCGAAATGGAGTCCCTTCACCCTGACACAGCCTCTAGCTCGCGGGTGGAGTCTCCCAGACAATTACCACCAAAAAGGAGTCCCTTCATCCTGACTCAGCCTCTAGCTCGCGGGTGGAGGCTCCCAGACAATTGCCACTGAAAAGGAGTCCCTTCACCCTGACTCACCCTCTAGCTCTCAGGTGGAGGCTCCCAGACCATTAACGCCAAAAAGGAGTCCGTTCACCCTGATGGAACCACTACTCGTTAGGTGAACACTCCAGACCAGGCTACAAAATGCAGCAACAAACTCAATATATAAACAGCAAAACACATTTTTTTTAAACCATAGTTTGGTGTCACTTCATACATAAGCATCTTACAAAAAGGAGAGTGATTGGCCGGCTATAAGGGGTGGAGGAGGCCGCATATTTTTTTTTGTGCAACACTAAACAATGACCTTTTATTTTTCCGTAAAAATCAATACACCTTTTTTTAAGGGACCTGTAATCTATTTTCATTAATTCATTTCTTTTTTTATTTTTCTGCTTCCTTGTACTGTAACATCCTCCATGAGCTCCCACACCTCTCATTTTCCCCTTCACTTCTGTTTGTTTGAAACAAGCAGTGCACCTTCGTTGCAGTTATGTACAATGCTCTATGTACACTGCCCAAAGCCCACAGCCCACAGCAGGAAGTCGGATCACAAAAAAAAATATGGAGATTTGGACGAGTCTAAAACCAGTAAAAATCACTTTTTTGGGGGTTAAGAACACATAACTGAATTGGATATTTTTTTTAATCCAGAGTTTAGCATCACTTCTTCTTTAACATTTAACAATTTAGTGTCTTTCATGACACTAAATATTATATCATTTTTTTTAAATAATCCATACAGATCCACTATTCCATGTCTATGTAATTTATTTTTATTGAAATAATTTCCTTGTCATATCCTCTGTTAACTCCTAAACCTCTCCCTTTCCCCTCACTTCTGTTTGTTTGAAAAAATAAAAATTGTAAACATAGATAAGATAGTGATATGATAAGATAGTATGTATGTTTTTTGTTCTTGTATAGATTTTATAGCTAAGATAGATATTATAGTCAACGTACTTGTAAATTATTTGTCATGAAATTGTTGCTTAGGCCCCATACACACTATTAGATTTTCTGCAGATTTTTGTCTTCAGATTTACCAAAACCATATTATATGTTTTTGGTAAATCTGAAGACAAAAATCTGCAGAAAATCTAATAGTGTGTATGGGGCCTAAGCCTAGGTTCACACTATAGCAATTCGGGAACCAGCGCAATTCCAGCGCCAGTTCCTGCATAGCATCTCTCCCGCAGGCAGTTCACACTGCCCTCTGCGAACCACTGTGGGTGTCAATACAATGTTAATGACACCCGCAGATCGGTTCACAGATCACAGTGCGAATTGTGGATTCTGACAGAAATCGGATCGCATGGGTGCGAGAAAAAGTCCCTGCACTTATCTGTGCGAATCCAATGCAAGTTCAGCCATACAAACTCTATGGCAGAACTCGCATTCCACAGATATCGCATGTGATTGGCCCCACAGTGCAGGTGCAAATCACATGCAATGTCTGTGTTTGCATATGTGTGAACCCAGGCTTGCTGTGTCTTTCTGATCTCTTGTCACCTCCTCTGTTAACTCCTGAACCTCTCCCTTTCCCCTCACTTCTGTTTGAAAAAAAAATAAAATAAAAAAAAAAAATATATATATATAATATTGTAAACCTAGATAAGATAGTGATATGAGAAGATAGTATGTATGTTTAGTCTTGTTTATAAAAAAATATACACTTTACATATGACGCTATAAAAAACGAATTAGCGTCACCCGTGACGGTGATCACTGGTGACGGGGTGAAAGGGTGGAGGTAACTAGGGGGGCGATCAGGGGGTTATAACCTTTATTAGGTTATACATGGGGGTACCCTGACACTATAAAAGACTGACAGTGAAACTAACCAACTAACTGGCTACATGAGAGGCATTTTCCGTATGTCCTCCCTGGTACCCCTACCCAATGAGCACCCCAAATAAGATATCGTGTCTGTAGCAAGCGCGGATATAGGCGTGACACTTGCTATTTTTGTCCCTCCTGTCCTAACCAACCTGGTCTTTGCATCAGTGACTGTTTCCGTCTCTATCACACACTAGTGGAGTATTAGCGTAGGATACAGCACGGTACGGTCCTAGGGCGCACTTTCACAGGGTCTCCAAAGATGCCATCGCTTTTTGAGAGACCTGAAACTGGAACCTTTATGCCCCGTACACACGATCGGACATTGATCGGACATTGCGACAACAAAATCCATGTTTTTTTTCGGACGGATCTTGGCTATAACTTGTCTTGCATACAAACGATCACACAAATCTTGTCAGAAATTCCGAACGTCAAGAACGCGGTGACGTACAACATGTACGACGAGCCGAGAAAAATGAAGTTCAATAGCCAGTGCGGCTCCTCTGCTTGATTCCGAGCATGCGTGGAACTTTGTGCATTGCAACTGTGTACACTCGATCGGAATTTACGAGAACTGATTTTGTTGTCGGAAAATTTGAGATCCAGATCTCAAATTTTGTGTGTCGGAAATTCTGCTGGAAAATGTCAGATGGAGCCTACACACGGTCGGAATTTCCGACAAAAAGCTCCCATCGAGCATTTCCCGTCAGAAAACTCGACCGTGTGTACGCGGCATTACCGTTACAAAAAAAAGTGTAAAAAAAAAAAGTATCAAAAATAAGAAAAGCAAAAAATCGTTGTCATTTTCTTGTGCTTCTTTCTCTATTGTTCTCTCTCTATTTTACTGTATTTTATGCTTAACTGCAATGCTTTATATGTTTTATCATGTTTTCTTTTCAGGTATGTAATTCTTTTATAGTTTACAGTTTACTGTTTTATTGTTAACCATTATTTTCTTTTCAGGTACGCCATTCAGCTGCAGTACTGATTCATGTATCTTGACAGCAACAGCGTTTGCTCTCACGATATGTAAATCAGTGACTCCAGCACTGTAGGAGGTGATTTCACCACCACAGTTAAAAAAAGAGCATATATACCGAAGCAGGGGTGGAGGGGCGATTTACCCCTAACATTAGGGGCGGATTGCCCCCATGCTTCGGCATGTAGGAAGGTGGGACGCCTGTATTTGTGGGAGGGGTCTTGCCTTTTTAACCACTTCCCGACCAGCTGCCGCAGTTTTACTGTGGCAGAATGGCACGGATGGGCGAATCAACGTTATGTTACGGTGGCCGCGACGATCGGAGTAGTTAGAGAAACAATCAGTCTCCAGGCCACTGGTTTCTGGCCTGGACCTACTGATCGGTCCTGACAAATGAAATCCTCCCCTGCCTGTCTCACAGAGCATGCCAACTTCTCTGTCCTGATGCAGGCGATCACCGGCTGCCAGACTGCACTCACATCCAAGATTGATTCCCTGCAACTAGAGATGGGTCTCATACGGAAAGACTTCGATAAAATCTGCCGCTTTTTTGATGTCTGTTTTGTTTTTGTTATGTTTTACTTTGGTTTTTGAAGGAATGTATGATCATTGGTATTGGCAGGGGTTGCAGCTGGGACTGCGGCTACCATCTAACCTCTCCTGGCAGCTCCTCTCTGACCCTCCTTAGGGGCTGAAGTGCGGTCGATGGGTTCTTTCCATTATATTTTCCCTCTTTACTATGGCCCCATTGACACTGATCTCATGGAATGTTAGAGGGCTGAACTCCCAAATTAAAAGGGCCCTAGTTTTTAAATTTCTTAAAGCCTACAGTCCAGGTATTTGCATATTACAAGAAACACATTTGGCAGGGAGTGGGATCCTCAGCCTCAAGAAGCCATGGGTGGGACATTACTACCACTCCACGTATACCACACGTGCTCAAGGGGTTAGTATACTCATACGCAAATCCTTACCTCTTGTCCTTTTAGACCTGCACCTGGGTCCCGAGGGAAAATATGTGCTGTTACATGCTGTAGTTGATGGCCTCCCCGTGGTGTTGGTGGGCATATATATTCCCCCTCCGGCCACGGTTGGTCTCCTTATCAAGATAGTGCAGCTGGTGGCTGAGTTCCTGGCTGCTGCAGTTGATTTGGCTGGGGATTTCAACATGGTCACATGTCCGATTGTAGACAAAATGGCTCAGGATCCGGCTATAGACTCCCCACTTTCCTGCTGGGCCTCTGATTTCAGTCTTACGGATGTTTGGAGGTGGAAACACCCCCGGACCCGGGGATACACTTGTAACTCAGCCATGTATGTAGCTATGTCACGTATAGATCTCATATATGTCAGCAACCCCATCTTGGCTAGGGTACGGGAGGTATCTGCCCTTCCTAGAAGTATCTCAGACCATGCCCCTGTCTTATTGCGGGTACAAGTCCCCGGCCAACTGCCTATGGTGATTTTCCAGGTACTGGGTCTCGGATGAGCGGGTGGAACCAATTGTAGAATCGTCCATTTTGTCGTACTGGTCTTCTGACCCCTCTTTGGAGAGATCGCCCATTCGATGGGAAAGTTTTAAAACTTACATCAGGGGACATTACCAGTGTGCTATTGGCTCGGCTCATAGGTCCTCCCAAGCCTCCCTTGTCTAGGCTGAGGCTGCTGCCCAGACGTTGGAAGCACAGTATGTGGAAACTAGGGAGGAATGTCGGAGGGTCTGCAGCTCTGAGGGAGGTCCAGCTCCATAGAGTAAAGCATCTGCCAAAAACAGATGCTTTACCAATCACAGAGGGTGTTTGAGCAGGGTGAGAGGACAGGGCTCATTCTTGCATGGCTTTTCAGGGAACAGACAGTATCTGCACACGTTGCGAGTGTTAGGGATAGCACAGGGAGATTGCTATCAGACCCTGGAGAAATCAACTCCTGTTTTGCCTCTTATTATGCTGACTTGCATTACTCCAGGGTCGGGTACTCTCAGGCTGAACTCCACTCCTTTTTGGAGACTATTGATTTTCCCATGCTATCTGCAGAGGCCCGGTCGAGCCTGGATGCCCCACTCACACTGAAGAAAATTCAGGTCGTGGTGACATCCATGCAGGCGGGCAAGACTCCTGGGGAGGATGGCCTCCCGGCCGAATTTTTTAAAACTCATAGTGCATCCCTGGCGTCCACATTTAGGGAGATATTGCTGGTATCCCTTAAAGATGCTCGGCTACCACCTTCTATGTTGCACACTGTCATTGTGGTTATACCCAAGCCAGGGAAAGATCCAGGACTCTGTTCATCGTACAGACCCATTTCCCTACTAAATGTGGACGCCAAGATTTTATACTTCAAACCGACGGCCAGGATCCGCACGAATGGCATTCTGTCGGCAACCTTCCCACTCTGCCAGCGCACTAGACAGGGCTGCCCCCTCTCTCCCATCCTGTTTGCTCTCGCTATTGAGCCACTGGCAATGATGCTCCAGTCTTCCCATAGATTCACTGGTATATCAGTGCCCCCCATAGTAGAAAAGGTATTGATGTACGTGGACGATACCCTCCTATATCTTAATGACTCTCATCAATCCCTGGCGGCAGCCCTGGAGGTCATTGAGTCATTTGTTAGGTTCTCGGGTATCAAAATAAATTGGGACAAATCAGTGCTGTTCCCCTTAAATCCGATAGCACCTAATCAACCAGCCCCTCTCCAATGGGTAGATACTTTCAAATAATTGGGCATATATGAGGCTAATGTGTGTCCAGTTCTACAGCGGTTCCTTCAAAAATTTAATACACAGAAGACTTTACCACTCACACCAGTGGGTAGAGTAAACCTAATTAAGATGTCCTTTCTCCCTAAATTTTTCTATGCGTTTAGACATACCCCCATTAGTATTCCTAATTCCTTTCTCAATAAACTTGACCAAGCTATTGGATCTTTTGTATGGCAGGGCACAGTCCCCAGAATAGCTAGGTCCACGCTCCAGCTCTCACTATCGGAGGGCAGCTTGGCACTACCTAACTTTAAGAAATATTATTGGGCAACTGTCCTAGTCTCAGTGAGATGGTGGTTTACACAGGATCAGTCTAACCCCTCGGTAAACCTAGAGGAGGCAATACTAGGATCTTACTCTGAACTTAGTAATTTGGTGTACCAGGGCCCTTCGATCCAGCACACAAATTACCACCACCATGAAAACCACCGTGCGGGTGTGGAGCAGGTTTTGGGGTGTCTGGCAGAGCCCCAGACCTTCTCTCCCTCTATTCCCTTATGGGGTAACCCAGAGCTGGCCCACTTGAGGACTGTGCCTGATCCGCAGATTTGGGCTCGATATGGGGTAAAGACCCTGCGGAATATTATGCCTGATGGGCACTTGCTCTCCTTTAGCGAAATGCAGAATAGGTTTCTGCTTCCTCCATGGATGTACTTTAGGTTCCTGCAACTTCGGCATGCGGTTCATCCACAGTTCCTGGATCCAATCACCTTAGCTCCACACTCTTTTGAGAGGCTCCTTACTGCCCGTAACATAGATAGGACATTATCCTTTATTTACCTTAGACTCACTTGTGCGGGTAATACAGGGGCTAAGAGTGCATTTTTGGCCTGGCAGTGTGATATACTGGCCTTGATGGATGAGGACTGGTCTGAGAGCCTCCAACAATACATCCCCCTAATGATTGCAGCCAGAGATCGCTTTATACAGCTAAACTGACGCTCTGTGTCCAAGATGCAGAGGGGAAATAGGAAATGATATCCATATGGTATGGGCATGTCCGCTTCTACAGACATTTTGGCAGGCGGTGGTTGCTGACATCAGCTTGATTAGTGGGTGCCCCTTAAGCTTGATCCCTTGATTCTCCTGTTAGGCGTAACAGATAACATACCTACTAACACACATACCAAACTGTTTATTTTTTATAATACTTACTATGCCAGAAAACTATACTGAATAACTTGAAGACACCTGAACTGCCTAGGATTTCTACATGGAGAGCTATGGTGAATGCTACTCTTCCACTGTATAAGTTGACGTATATGGGCCGCAATTGCCCAAATAACTTCCAGAAAATATGGTTGGCATGGGTGGAGGCTAGACATCTTACAGTGTAGTTTTGTGTCGTGGTCCCTGCGCCCCCTTCCTCTTGTTTCCCCTTCTCCCTTCCCCCTCCCCCTATCTCCGCTGTCCTGAACTAACACTGGAATTTCTCCTCCCTCAGATTACTGTATTTGCTGTGCTGATGCTGGTTTTTTATACTTGCTAGATGAGTTAGAAGCTCTTGTGTCCTATGTTCCTTACTAGTTGTATCTCTGTTTAATGTCCTTGAGATACTTAGACCAATCCCTGTTAGATAAAGTACATCGCTCTCTTGTAACATCTACTGTAAATTCACATGTAAACTGATGTTTTATTTCAATAAACATTCCTTATGTTAAAAAAAAAAAAATGTTTGAAAAAAATGTGTTCGTCTCTGTTAAAATATTTTGCAAATAATCTTTCTTCATAAATTTAGGCCAAAAATGTATATTGCTACACTTCTTTGGTGAAAATAACCAAAATAAATAATCAAATCAAGTGTGAAAATACCCCAAATCAGTATATATTATTTAGTCTGTAGGAAAGTTGTAGAGTCCACTAACTATGGTATATATATCTGAAAATATCCCTCAAATGACCCCTTTTTGGAAAATAGACAGTCCAAGGTATTTAATAAGAGGCATGGTGAGTTTCTTGAAGTTGTAATTTTTTGTGACAATTTTTTTTAAAATGAAGCAATGTAGAAAATTGTGTTTTTCACTTTTGTTTTTACTTACCATCACCAGTGCAGTACAGCATCATAACTGGTGTGGTGGTGATCAGGGACACTGACTGGAGACAGTATGTGAAAAAAAAAAAAATAATAA
Organism: Lithobates septentrionalis; assembly: GCA_037952835.1. Classification (NCBI taxonomy): domain Eukaryota; kingdom Metazoa; phylum Chordata; class Amphibia; order Anura; family Ranidae; genus Lithobates; species Lithobates septentrionalis. The sequence continues at coordinate 131,684 of JBBDGP010000232.1, read as the reverse complement.
TAATTTTTTTACGTTTTTTTCTTTAACCACTTCAGCCCTGGCAGATTTTACCCCCTTAATGACCAGAGCATTTTGTGCGATTCGGCACTGCGTCGCTTTAACTGACAATTGCATGTTGTGTAACGTTGGACCCAAACAAAATTGACGACAATTTGCACAGTGCACTTTATTTAGAGACACTATCAATCAGATGAGGGTGTTAGAGTTTTTTGTATATGCTAATCACAATTTATTTTGTACATCACGATATGTTGATATGTCAATACTCAACATTTGATTCCTAGTGCTGCACTGTTTTCACGTTAATTATATATATATATATATATATATATATATATATATATATATATATATATATATATATATATATATATATATATATATATATATATATATATATACAGTGGGGACGGAAAGTATTCAGACCCCCTTAAATTTTTCACTCTTTGTTATATTGCAGCCATTTGCTAAAATTATTTAAGTTAATTTTTTTCCTCATTAATGTACACACAGCACCCCATATTAACAGAAAAACACAGAATTGTTGACATTTTTGCAGATTTATTAAAAAAGAAAAACTGAAATATTACATATACAGCCATGAGTCTTTTTGGGAAAGACACGTTTTTCACACCTGGATTTGGGGATCCTCTGCCATTCCTCCTTGCAGATCCTATGTAGTTCTGTCAGGTTGGATAGTAAACGTTGGTGGACAGCCATTTTTATGTCTCTCCAGAGATGCTCAATTGGATTAAAGTCAGGGCTCTGGCTGGGCCATTCAAGAACAGTCACAGAGTTGTGAAGCCACTCCTTCGTTATTTTAGCTGTGTGCTTAAGGTCATTGTCTTGTTGGAAGGTAAACCTTTGGCCCAGTCTGAGGTCCTGAGCACTCTGGAGAAGGTTTCCGTCCAAGATTATCCCTGTACTTGGCCGCATTCATCTTTCCCTCAATTGCAACCAGTCGTCCTGTCCCTGCAGCTGAAAAACACCCCCACAGCATGATGCTGCCACCACCATGCTTCACTGTTGGGAATGTATTGGACCAGAGAATCTTATTTCTCACCATCTTGGAGTCATTAGGGTGTTTTTTAGCAAACTCCATGCGGGCTTTCATGTGTCTTGCACTGAGGAGAGGCTTCCGTCGGGCCACTCTGCCATAAAGCCCCGACTGGTGGAGGGCTGCAGTGATGGTTGACTTTCTACAACTTTCTCCCATCTCCTGACTGCATCTTTGGAGCTCAGCCACAGTGATCTTTGGGTTCTTCTTTACCTCTCTCACTAATGTTCTTCTCCCCCGTTAGCTCAGTTTGGCCGGACAGCCAGCAATAGGAAGGGTTCCGGTCATCCCAAACGTCTTCCATTTAAAGATTATGGAGGCCACTGTGCTCTTAGGAACCTTAAGTGCAGCAGAATTTTTTTTGAAAACCTTGGCCAGATCTGTGCCTTGCCACAATTCTGTCTCTGAGCTCTTCAGGCAGTTCCTTTGACCTCATGATTCTCATTTGCTCTGACATGCACTGTGAGCTGTAAGGTCTTATATAGACAGGTGTGTGGCTTTCCTAATCAAGTCCATTCAGTATAATCAAACACAGCTGGACTCAAATGAAGGTGAATACTTAGGACCTTGTGATATTTCAGTTTTTCTTTTTTAATAAATCTGCAAAAATGTCAACAATTCTGTGTTTTTCTGTCAATATGGGGTGCTGTGTGTACATTAATGAGGAAAAAAATGAACTTAAATGATTTTAGCAAATGGCTGCAATATAACGAAGAGTGAAAAATTTAAGGGGGTCTGAATACCTTCCGTCCCCACTGTATATATATATATATATATATATATATATATATGGTTATTGTGTCTACGGGTAAGAATTGATCCTTTCGTCCCATTCATATTGTATCAAAACCCATTAGCAAGCGTTACAAACAATTTGTATTTTATGTAAGAATTTATTTATGTCATCCATATTCTAGCTATTTATTGTGAATACATGTCTAGTGAATAAATATTCCATATTTAGTCTGTATTCATATCGCTTAATGTGTGTTTTTAAAAATAAAACCAATTGGTAAAATTACTCATTATAATTATTGTTCAGGAAATTCCTGACACAAACACACAAATGATCACATGGCACCGGCAGCAGATCTGTACACTGATCTGTCAGCTGCTGTGTCCGTCGGACACAGCGGGTGACAGATCGCGCCACAGCATGGCCCGTGGCATGTTCTGGGGATGACATCCACCCAGAACTGAAGAACTCCTGTCTGGGCGTCATTTTACTATAGGCTGGGTGGGAAGTGGTTAATATTCATTGCCAACACATCAAAAGGCATGTAATATGTATAGTTTTTTAATTCAGGTAATTCAGAAAACTATACCGCATTTTGGCCACTAGATGGAGTTGACGATACAGGCATTCTAAGCCTGGGTTCACACTGATGCAAATTTACAGCGGGTTTAATGCGTTTAGGAACAAGCAAATTCGCAGGTCATGTAAAAAGCATAGTATTCCATGGCTTTGGTTCACATCTATGCGTTGCCAATTTGGTGCGAGAAAAAAAAAGGGTCCACTGCATGTTGACTGCAGGTGCGATGCAAATTACTATGGTGCAGTGCGAATTTTATCTTCATAGGCTTCAATTGAGCTTGCAGTAAACTCGCAGCGCACAGTTCAAATCTCTGCGAATTGTTTACTGTCTGCCTCCTGAAATTTGTGGTAAAATCGGGGTAAATTTGCAGTAAAATCGCGGGAAATTCGCACCTGTCCAACGCAAACTGCAAGGCAATTTCGCACCCCACCCTGGGTTCAAACTAGTGTGATGCGGGAACCAGCGCGATTCCAGTGTCGGTTCCCACGTCGCTCCTCTCCCACAGGCAGTTCACACTGCCTTGTGCAAAACACTGCGGGTGTCATTAACAAACTAGTTAACAACAAGTTAATGACACCCCAGTTTAGTTCACAGATCGCAGTGCGAACTGCGAACTCACACAGGAATCGGATTGCATAGGTGAGAACACCCATGCGATCCGATTCTAGTGCGGGGAAAAACAAGTCCCTGTACAATTTTCTGTGCAAATCCAATGCGAGTTCAGCCATACAACTGTATGGCTGAACTCGCATTGCTCAGAGATCGCATGTGATTGGCACCAGCAGTGCGGGAGCGAATCACATGCGATCTCTGAGATCGCGCTAGTGTGAAAAAATGGCTTACACAGGACAAAAAAAAAACGGATCAAATTCGCAGTACATCACATCGCAGTAGTGTGAACCTAGGCTTAATGTAAAAGTTTTTTTACCTTAATGCATTCTCTGCATTAAGGTAAAAAACTTTTTAATAGAGCTCCGTGCACTTAAAATTCTGTTATATCAATCCTGCCCGAACAACCGCAATATCTGCTGCTTAATTGCTTCCTAGGGGCACCTACACCTTCGAAGTCCATGTGTCCACCTAAGAGAGCCACGGATACAAGCAGCCAGCTCGCCAGGTTCCAACGGCCGGATAAAGACCAACAGGCCAAAGATGGCGCTGGTGCCTCCTCAGACTCTGAGCAAACTGCTGCCGTCATGACGAAAGTGCCAGATGCCATATCTTTATGCCAGAGCACGCTCACAACTAAAATAGAGGAGGTTAAAATCGACATATCGCTTATCCGACAAGACATGAATAAACTTTGTGACCGCATTACAGAGGCCGAGACCCGGATTAGCAGGGCAGAGGACATACTGCGTCCCTTACAGCACACCACTGATCACGTGCAACGCCAGCTACAACAACTGAGATCCAAACAGGACGACATGGAGAATCGTCTCCGTCATTGTAACCTAATATTCACTGGTCTCCCAGAGAGTGTGGAGGGCATCGTCTCGACGGGCTTCCTAGAAGACTTATGACCCCTTATGGTAGGGAGGCTTTTTCAGTTATGTTTGCAGTGGCAGTGGAAAGAGTTCACTGTATTCCAGCACGACCCCCACCTCAGGGAGCCCCCCCCCCCGTTTGTTCATTGCCAGGTTTCTCAACTTTAACGATCGAGACAAAATTCTCGGTCTAACCAGGGAGAAGGGCAATATCCCCTATCTGAATGTACATGTAGCTGCATTCCCTGATTTCTCCAATGAAGTCCAAAAGCAAAGATCCTGGTTTCAAGATGTTAAGAGGCATCGGCCTGTGTTACACCTGAAGTATGCCATGCTCTATCCTGCCCACTTGAGAGTGGAGGAAGATGTCCGAGTCCACTTCTTTGAGGATCCCAACCCGGCCTCTAGCTGTCTAAACCAGGGGTCTTCAAACTACGGCCCTTCAGTTGTTTAGGAACTACAATTCCCATCATGCCTAGTCATGTCTGTGAATGTCAGAGTTTTACAATGCCTCATGGGATGTGTAGTTCCGTAACAGCTGGAGGGCCGTAGTTTGAGGATCCCTGGTCTAAACCAACGTGCACGTCCGGCATGATTCCTCCCCGGGTAACACCAGGCAGTGAGTACCACAGATTTCAGATGGGGGAAGCACATCTTTTCTAGTATAACACAGTTCTCTCTATACTGGTTTAATCCTCTCAAGTTAAAATTTTGAAGTTTTTTGTTTGATATATATGTTTGTCACGTGCATAAACATACCTTTTAGCCACTGTGCTAACAGTGAGTTCCACGTTGTGATGCATAGACATGTTTCAACTTCTGTTCTGAACTGTGTACAGCACAGTCCCCATCAATCCAACTATTTTTGTATGATGTAATCCAATCTACATATGGCCCTTCCTCTGAGTAATGGCACTAATCGACATTGCCCCAGGAACATTATTTTTCAGCTGTTTATATTTGTATGCTGTGTACGCTATCTACTGGAAACATTTGCGGACCACTCATTTTCTTTATGATCTCTATACTTCGTTAGCTCTTCAGTGAAGTAGTCGTTCCCTTATGCTCCGTACACACGAGCGGAATTTCTGTCAGAAAAATCTTGGATGGTTTTTCCGACGGAATTCCGCTTAAGCCTGGCTTGCATACACACGGTCACACAAAAGTTCTCTGAACTTTCGACCGTTAAGAACGTGAGGACGTACAACACTACGACGAGCCGAGAAAATGAAGTTCAATGCTTCCGAGCATGCGTCAAATTGTTTCCGAGCATGCATGTTTTTTTGCGCGTCTGAATTGCATACAGACGAACACATTTTCAGATAGGAATCGAAAAATAGAGAACCTGCACTCAATCTTTTGCTGGCTGGAATTCTGCCAGCAAAAGTCCAATGGAGCATACACACGGCCGCATTTTCCGACCAAAAGCTCTCATCGGAGTTTTGCTGGCGGCATTTCCGATCGTGTGTACGGGGCATTAGAACTTGTTTTTTTCTTTTTAGAAAGTTTTATGCAACCCGTTTTTTTATATTGCCTAAGCCATGTACCTCTGGTTCTGTTTTTAAATCGGATGACTGTTAAACCTTTCAGATTTGGGGGATATAAGCTCTCACCAAGTTGTACCGATGAGGAGCAGGGAAGGCGGGAATTGTAGTTTTTTTTTTTCTTGTTCATTCAAAAGTTACTGCTCTTTCAAATGGTACAGGGTCCTGTATCAATATGCTACGATGGTTATACTATGTGTATTTTGCTGATATCTGTGCAATTACTCATGTATGGTCATACAATGCTGATCCAACACCTTCTATATCCTTTTATATGGTACTATCTTAATCCATGACATCTATTAAATATCTCACTTGGAATGTTTGTGGGATGTGGGACAAAATTAAACGTACAGCTGTCCTTACTTTCCTTAAATCACAGAAAGCTGATATTATTGTTCTAGTTGAAACACATATTACTGGACATATGCAGATGGCTCTAAAGCGTCCCTGGGTTAGCTGGGCATACCATGCTACCCACTCTCAATACTCCAGGGGTGTCTCTGTCCGAATAGGTAAAAATGTCCCTTTTGAACTAATCACACTTCAGTCGAATCAGCAGGGTAAACACGTGTTTATGCAAGCTGCAATTAGAGGTTCTCCCATCTTGATTCTGGCATGCTATATCTCCCCCCCCCCCTCATACTGCTCGAACGTGGTAAACAAGGGTTTTGCATTTATCTCCCAGTTTACAGCAGTTTCGGTAGTGTGGATGGGGGATTTTAATATGGTCCTAACCCCAGCATTAGATTGCATGAACCACCATGATACTGATGCACACTGTTCCATCCACACAAGGTTCAGCCGTATGATGACAGATTTTGCCTTAGTAGACACATGGAGACACAAACACCCTTCCTCTATACTCTTGCTTCTCAGCCACCCATAACACCATGTCCCGCGTTGATTTATTTTTTTCTTACCACAAACCTCCTGCCTAAACTGACGTATGTAGGCTTTGCATCCAGATTATTATCTGATCACGCCCCCTACTGGATAGCCCTTCAAATGTTTGACTGGTTGTACACAAGTTGATCGATGAATTGATTTGGTACAACCAGCCTACCCATAGATGGATCAAATCTTATCCGGGTCTTGCTGAACCTGCCGAGATTCGATCCATCTGTGGCTGGCTTAAATGTTCTTCAGATTAGATTTACATCTACTAAGGTAAACACTGCAATTAGATGTAGCACCCTGGAGTTTAGGCAGGGTTGCTTCTCACAAATTTACTTGCCAGGAGTAGTTATCCTGCTTGATTGCTAGAGATCTATTGATTTCTCCCTAAGTTTGGCCTTGTTCCACTTTTCTCTTCTACCACTAGGTGGCCGGGTACTTGGTGGTACTAGACACAAGAAGGGCAACGCAAGGTCAGGCTATGGGTATATGGGGTATCTCAGCCAGGGATGGACAGGGGTTTTCTTGAATCTCTTGGCCTCCTGGGAGAGCCTATATATTCGGATGATGTCAGGTCATCTGTGTTCTGTGCCACCTAGACGGCTATCTGGGTGGACGTGTGTTGTATTGCCCGGGTTGCTAGGCTGGAGATGGGGCCTATCCTGGGCACATCTGGCTGCTAGGCTGTCTGAGGGCCTATACAGAAGCAAGAGAGCAGCACAGGGTTGGGAATGCGGCTTGCAGTCCAACCAAAAGTGACGGTTCTGTCGGCCGGAGAACCTGACGTAGTCGGAGGTAGAGGGGAAGCTGTTGCCAGTAAGGGACTATCCGCCTTGTTATCAGGGAGGGAGCATAGTGAGTAACTGCAGTAAGTACCGGAGCAGTATTCTCACCAACTACATATAACTAAAAATATGTTCATTCATTCCCCAGTTTGGATTCCTCAGAAGTACTTCTTCATTAAAGGTTAATGGTATATTTAGAAGTCTAATTTGGTGGAATAAGGTTCCTCGGGTCATGCCAGGGGACTTGCGGCTCCTAACCCGAGAATTTATTTTCTTGCCATCCAAATGCAGCATCTGGTTCGGTGGGACTCGGAGACTTTTGCTAGTTCTTCTTATCTCTTGATCTCTTGGGTGTTTCATGGATGGTCACCTCTATATTCCCTACAGGGGTGCTCTGCTTTTGTTAAAATACCCACCTGTGTGCTGCTGTTTAAGGTTTGGGATGCAGCTAAGAAGTTACTGGGGATTTCCTCCCCTACTATCTACACCCCTATATGGGGCAATGACAGGCTCCCTGAGATATCCACCCTGCAGGGTTTCCAGAGATGGCAGCAGGCAGGTATCCATACGCAACTATATAAAAATGGTTCATTTAAATCCTTTAAACAGTTGACAAGAGAATTTTCCTTAAACATCTTGAAAGTGTTTTTACCAATACTTGCAGCTCCGTCATGCTTTGCGTGTTCAATTTTCCTCCTCTCCAGTTAGGTTTTTCTCGGCGCCGGTGTTGGACACAGTGGTAAAGGCGATTTCCACAAAGGACCTAATTTCAGCCACCTATTTTGCCCTATTGGGGAATTTTTAATATAAATTTTCATTGGCCTATAGGGCAAAGTGGGAACAGGATACTGAGCCAGTTTCGAACCATGCTTGGGAGGCGATTGTTCGGACCCTCCCCCTTATCTCACTCTCTCCTTCACACCAGCTAACTCAGCTTTTTATTCTTCATAGGGTGTACAGGACCCCAGAATTTCTGTGCGCTATTGGGCCAAGATATGACCTGGCTTGTCCAAGATGTGGTAGTTTGGTATCTCTGATGCACCTACTGTGGCGCTGCCCCAAGCTCCAGAGGTATTGGGTGGAGGTTGTGGGCACACTTAATGGGCTTTTAGATGTTAACCTTCTAGTGGATATACTTATATGCTTACTTGGATATGTTGATCACTCCGTGCTTAAGTCACCAGTTCAGGTCACTGATGTGCGTGCTCTGTTCGTGGCTCGTAGGCAAATTGCCCTTAGGTGGACTTCCCCACAACTTTCCGAATGGATATTAGATCTCAATAGATGTAATTTGGCTACCTTGGGTAAAACATATGAGCTCTGAATCGAGTTAGTCTTTAATTCCTTTTAAGCACTTGCTGCTATGCATATCTCTAAAAGCTGGGCACATAGCCAGAGTCAGAGTGTTCGAAAGTTTATATTATGCCATTTACTCTGCTTATCACGCTGGCGGTTAGGTATGCTCTATGTGTTTTTAGTTGGGGTTGGTTTTTTTTTGTAGTCTATTGCACTTTGTCTATTTGGTATGTTGGTTTAGGTTTATTAAAGTTTTGTAACTTCAAGCAAATTTTAAATAAAATATGATTAAAAAAAAAATGTGCGTACAGAAAACACGCTCTGCTGTCACAATAACCACTTTCTGCCCACGCTATAGCAGAAAGACGGCGACAGCATGGGCTTACTTTGCCAGGAGGGCATACATGGACGTCCTCCCGTGCTTACAGACTCAGCTGATTACAGATCGGGTTAAAGGACCAAACACAGAGGCCCTTTACTACACGATCAGCTGTGTCCAATGACAGCTGATCACGTTTGTAAACACAAGCCAGTTATCGGCTTTTCCTTCATCAGGATAGAAGAAGAGAGCCCATAACCGGCTTGTGCTAAAGAAACATCTGCCCTGATCAGTGCAGTCCCAACTGTATCCACCAGTGCAGCCAATCAGTGCTGCTATTCAGTGCCTCCTCACTAGTGTCACCTATCAGTGCCCATCAGTGCTGCCTACCAGTGCCTATCAGTGTAGCCTATCAGTGCCCATCTGTGCAGCCTCATCAGCGCACGTCAGCGAAAAATTACCTGTTTGCAAAATGTAATAGCAAACTATGAAAAATATTTTCAGTCTTTTTTATTTTGTTTAGCAAAAAATAAAAAATCTAGTAGTGATTAAATACCACCAAAAGAAAGCTCCATTTGTTTGAAAAAAATTATAAAATTTTTATATGGGTGCAGTGTTGCATGAACGCGCAATTGTCATTCAAAATGTGACAGCGCTGAAAGCTGAAAATTGGCCTGGGCAGGAAGAGGGTAAAAGTGCCCAGTAGGAAGTGGTTAATATAAAATGATTTGCTCTTTTGGTTTCATCTTTGGACATTATCCCGCAGCAAATGACCTTGTGTATGACTTGTTTTTAGAGTGGTAAGTTGTGCAATCATTTATCTTACACTACACTGGAGAAGTGGGACGTAAGGAAAATAATTAGCCAAAATCAACAGATTTATTTGAGTCTATTAAAAAAGTGAATACATTTGCCTTTTCCCAAAGCGTCTTCCAGGATGGCTACATGAGAAGATACCGGCTCTGCCCTCTACAGGAAACACAATACAGAAACAGTTTGGACTTTGGCAGTGTTCCCAAAAAATGTCTGTCTCCATGTGGTAGTCAGATTACCGAGTGCAGTATATGGCAGTGTTTTTAGTGGCGACCTCCAGGCAGCTGTTTTTTTGCCCTGAAATGCTGCTGTCTTCCTGGGAAACCGCATGGTGTTTCCCCTGGCTGGTCCTCCAACATGGTGGTGGTTACGTCTTGTTTCTGAGGGAAGGGTCCCTTAAAGCAGTAGGACGTGTCTCGGTCCATCTTCCAGGAGCCAACGCGGGGTTCCCACTGTGCCATCATGCAAGAGGGGGATGTGGTGGAACCTAAACAGGACACCCCCAAGCCAGGCCCTTTTTCTGAGGGTCCCAGGCCAAGGTAAGGAGACATGGTACCAGGAGGAATGGGGGGGTAAAAGGAAGCAGAGCATAGGACTTTTTTCATGCTTTGTGTTATCTTGTTTCTCTCTCTTTATGTGTTTAGGGTTCTGAAAATATTCTCCTAAACCTAGGTGAATATGTGGGAGCTGTGGCTCCAAGCTCTCAGATTCTTACTGTGACAGACTCACCCGGGACATGGGCTTTTGGAGGGGACTGCAGGCTATCCTCTTGTCTACTGATTATGGGCCCAGGCTTTCAAGGGAACACTACTCTTTTGGAGGTGGTTGCCTGGAGGACCCTTGGAGTGATCTGGTTTCTGATTCGGGTTCGTGTCTTCACAGAACACACAGACTTTGGAAGTCTGGGCCCGGGATCCATGTTAAAGGCCTAGATGGCACATTACCCGCCATGACTGTTAAACACTGGGAAACCCATAGTAGATGGTAATCTCATCAGCTCAAGCCACCTGTCTTTCACCCATTGTTAATTGTGCTGATTAACACACCTATTGTCTGCTAGCAAACTACTGCGGGGATGTGTTTATACTTGTAATAATGTGTATTGTACTTTGTGAGCTCGATGCCGGAAAGTCTGACCTTGAATGAGACCTCTGAGTGTCCAGATGGTTAGTTGTTTGATCAACTTAATGTTTCTAGTATATGTTGTAGGTACCAGGAGGAATGGGAGGGGGGTAAAAGGAAGCAGGGCATAGGACTTTTTTTCATGCTTTGTGTTTTCTTGTTTCTCTCACTTTATGTGTTTAGGGTTCTGCAAATATTCTCCTAAACCTAGGTGAATATGTGGGAGCTGTGGCTCCAAGCTCTCAGATTCTTACTGTGACAGACTCACCTGGGACATGGGCTTTTGGAGGGGACTGCAGGCTATCCTCTTGCCTACTGATTATGGGCCAAGGCTTTCAAGGGAAGACTACTCTTTTGGAGGTGGGTGCCTGGAGAACCCTTGGAGTGATCTGGTTTCTGATTCGGGTTTGTGTCTTCACAGAACACACAGACTTTGGAAGTCTGGGCCCGGGATCCATGGTAAAGGCCTAGATGGCACATTACCAACCATGACTGTTAAACACTGGGAAACCCATAGCAGATGGTAAACTCATCAGCTCAAGCCACCTGTCTTTCACCTATTGGTAATTGTGCTAATTAACACACCTATTGTCTGCTAGCAAACTACTGTGGGGATGTGTTTATACTTGTAATAATGTGTATTTACTTTGTGAGCTCGATGCCGGCAAGTCTGACCTGGAATGAGACCTCTGAGTGTCCAGACGGCTAGTTGTTTAATCAACTTAATGTGTCTAGTATATGTTGGCTAATTTGACTAAACTCTTAGACCCCTTTCACACTGAGGCACTTTTCAGGCGTTTTAGCGCTAAAAATAGCGTCTGTAAAGCACCTCCCATGTCTCCCTAGTGTGAAAGCCTGAGTGCTTTCACACTTGGTTGGTGCACTTGCGGGACGTTCTGAAAAGTCCTGCAAGCAGAATTTTTGGGGCGGTTTGGGGAACGGTGTATACACCGCTCCCAAAACGCCCTGCCCATAGAAATGAATGGAAATCGCTTCGGCAGCGCTGCAACACGGGCGCTTTTAACCCTTTCTTCGGCCACTAGCGGGGGTTAAAAGCCATGCTAGCGGCAGAAAAGCACCGCTAAAACGTCAGTAAAGCTTTACCGCTAATACAGGTGGCTACAGTGTGAAAGTAGCCTTAAGGATACTCTATGACGGGATTAGCCATGAGTCCTCGTTATCTAAACCATTGTGTGATGTTTTGGGTAAATATTTGGGTAATTGTTCATGTGTGACTGACCTACTTGTCAAGTGGTTAAAAAGCCTGTATTCTTGTTTAATAAACAGTTCCAGCTTCAAAAAAGCTATTTGTCGGGGCTAGTCTTGTATACTATGCAGCTATAATATCTGATATCTATGTTCAGACTTGAGAAAGCGATATACTGATGGAAGCACCAAAGCTGGGTGCTGGGACAGTTCAGTCACACTTACACTAAGAAAATTTGTGAGAAGTGTATTCTATCTGTGGCAGGTTCTTATTCAGTCTCCTTCATAATGAGTTTTATGCAATCTATGAGGGATGAAATTATTTCTATCTTGCGCTCTGTCAAAACTGCTGTTTCTGATGAGCCTTCCATATCACAAGCTGTTCCTCTTGCTAACTTCTGTTACCTTCTCTACTTACTCAGATTGACGCTCAGACAGTTTCTGATTCAGATGATGAGGGAGGGTCTCCTCGTTCATCAGGAGAGGTGAGTTCAGAGGAGGAGGAAAAAGATGTTAGGGAGGGCTATGCTAGAAGGTTTCTTTTTCCTGTAGAATAGACGGATCAGTTGTTATACAGCCGAACCGATTGCGGAGGAGTCGCCTCTCCAGTTTGTTCAAGATGTCATGTACAGAGTTCTGCAGGAAAGGAAGGGCAGAAGCTTTAATGTCCATATTATTCTTAGGGACGTGATCTTTAAAGAATGGAGAGACCCAGAGAAGAAGTTCTTTCTTTCTAGGGGCCATTTGCTTTTTACATCAGGTCTTCAGACTGTTTTATCCCATTTCACAGAGAAGGAGGGTACATTTCCTATCAAGAAGAAACATTTTTCGTGGCAAAAATACATTTCGGAACAGACAGGTCAAGATCCTATTTGATCCCAAAATATCTCAGCCCTGAAAGAAGTGCTGGTCTTTTGATAGGAACAAGGGCAAAGGAGGTGCCTTGTTCACCTCACGAGACTCCGCACTTAAGGCTGATAAGTGGTGGCAGGTCCAGGGTGGGGGGAAGAATATCCTATTTTTTTTTGGGAGTAGAAAAAGTATGTATGTTCTTCTGACTATAATGCAAGGATACAAGCTGGAATTTGCCTGTCCCCCCCCCCCCAGCATTTCTTGGCAACAAATGTTCCAAGGGGCAAGGAGTGGTCAAATGCTCTTTTGGGGGTGGTTTCCAACCTGGCATCCCAGGGCATCATAGTTCCAGTCCCTATGGTTCAACATTTCCAAGGGTTTTATTCTCATGTGTTTCTGGAATGGACGGTGTCGGGCAGTTTCAAGATGACCATCAATTTAAAAAAATTAAACAAACATCTTGTGTGCAAGTGCAAGCACTTTCATATGGAAAATATCTATTCGATAAGGAATCTGCTTTATCAAGGAGACGTCATGGCTTCCTTATATTTGTAGTACGCTTATCTCCATTTGCCCTTTCACCCTTCTCACCACAGATACTTGAGATTTGCAATTCGTTCAAGGCAGGGAGTGCAACATTGGCAGTTTCAGGCACTTCCGTTTGGCCTCTCTTCCACTCCAAGAGTCTTCACAAAAATTTTAGATTGAGAAGTGATGGTTGTTTTATGTCTTCAGGGCATAATTATTGTCCCATACTTTGACGACCTTTTGATTTCTTCCCAGTCAGAAGATTCTAAAATTGATGGCTGATCAATCCCGACAAGTCCAACCTAGTTCCTGCCTAATCAGTGGAGTTCCTGGCTTACACAGAAGATTCAGTCTCTCAAAAGAGTTTCCTCACAGAACCAAAAGTTCTAAGTGTAATGTCCTCAGTCCAGAACTTGCTGAATCAGCAACAAGTATCTCTGAGGTGTATCATGCAGTTTCTCAGATTGACTGCAGCAATTCCTGGGGTCACCTGGGCTCAGCTGCACTCTAGAGGGCTACAGTCTTTTTTGCTTGCCTCATGATATCACAGACAAAGTTCCTTGGACAGAGTAGTAAGTCTCCCACAGGATGGCTCCCTAGGCTTAGCTCGGTGGATTGATCGGCAGAATTTAGTGGTGGGCAACCTTGGTCTCAGAAGCACTTTTTAAAGATTACCACAGATGCCAGTTCCTGGGGTTGGGGAGCTCACACATCACGCTCAATGAGCCTGGGGTCAAGATATGATAGTGGTCTCCTCCAATTTCGGAGATGTTATCCGTGCATTTTGCCCTAAAATCTTTTTCAGGTATCGTCCAGGACGTTGAGGTGTGGCACGGGAATGGGAGTTGAACATAGAGGTTTTCCTTTAGATTACATCCCGGTGGGGTCTTCCAGAGATAGATCTGTTTGCCTCCAACAGGAACAATAAGATTCAAAACTTTTTTTACTTCGAAGAAGAGTTGCTAGGTCTGGGGACGGATACATTGTCTGAGGCTTGGGACTTCAGTCTGGTTACGCCTTTCCCCCCGCTGGCAATACTTCTTTAGGTAATTCAGAAGATGCTGGGACATGGTCAAGTCATTCTCTTATAGGCCCAAAAGGAGCTGGTTCTCCAATCTAATGTCTCTTTTGGTTCCCCTCCTGTGACTCTACCGGATTGTCCAGACCTATTACTTAAGAAACCTGTCCTTCATTCCAATTCTCATCTTTTCCAGCTGACGGCTTGGAGGCTGAGAGGCAGAATCTCAAATCTAAGGGATGCTCAGATAAGATAATTGATACTCTCCTTGGCAGTAGGAAACTCTGCACTGGGAAAATATATTTAAAGATTTGGAAGACTTTCTACTATTGGAGAACTTCATCCAGTAGGTCAGAGATTTCCATACCAGCAGTCCTTGATTTTTGCAGGTTGGAGTAGATGAGGGCAGGCAAAAAACACTTTAAAAGTGTGGGTGGCCACCTTATCAGTATTTTTGGACTGCAGGCTGGCAGGGGACTCCCTAGGGCAGTGATGGCGAACCTTGGCACCCCAGATGTTTTGTAACTACATTTCCCATGATGCTCATACACTCTGCAGTGTAGTTGAGCATCATGGGAAATGTAGTTCCAAATTATCTGAGGTGCCAAGGTTCGCCATCACTGCCCTAGGTAAAAGATTCCTTGTAGCGAGACAAAGGCACACTCCCAGGGTGCTTAGGACAGTTCCTCTTTTGTTCCTGATTTGTCACTAGTTCTGGGTGCCTTAACAAGAAATTTGTTTGAGTGCTTGTTGGACTGTTACTTAAAATGGCTTACCTTAAAGATGACCTTTTTATTAGCAATCACCTCGGCCAGGCGGGTGGTAGACTTGCAGTCATTTTCTTGCAAGGATCCTTACCTATCAGGATAGGGTGTTTCTCAGACCTGACCCTATGTATCTTCCTAAGGTTTCATCAGACTTTCATCGTTCCCAGGTGGTCACCCTTCCTTCAGCTTGTAATTACCCCAAGAATGAGAAGGAAGCACTTTTTAGTTATCTGGATGTAAGGAGATGTTTACTAAAATATTTGGAAATCACAATAGATTTTGGGAGATCTAGTCATCTCTTGGTTCTTTTTAGTGGGCCTAACAAGGGCCTTTGTGTGTCCAAAAATTTTATTGCCAGATGGATTCGTGAAGCTATTTTTTAAACATTCGAGAGCTTGGGGCAACAGCCACCCTCAGGAGTTTGCGCACATTCCACAAGAGCCTTGGCAGCAACCTGGGCAGAAAAGGCAGGGGCTTCTTGGGAAGACATTTCCAGAGCGGCTGTTTGGTCAAATAATCATGCCTTTGTGAAACACTACCGTGTAGAAGCCAAGACCTGGCTTTCGGAAAGGAAGGTTCTGCAGGCAGTGGTCCCTCTCTAAGGTAGGAGTATTACTTGTTTATCCTCTCATGTAGCCATCCTGGAAGATGCTTTCGGAATACCACAATTAGACTTACCGGTAACGTTCTTTCCCAGAGTCTTCCAGGACAGCATCCCTTTTTCCCACCCTGTGTGTGTGTCTAACCTTGCTTAACCAGTTCCATACTCAGCCACAGTAATTTGACGCCGGCAGGAACACCCTCCCATGCCGGATGGATGTCAAATGATGTACTCCCATTCTCGCCGCTCCTGCAAAACTTATTTGCAAGATTTTATCATAGAAACTAAAAAAAAGTGTTTTTTTTTTCAAAATGTTTGCTATTTTTTCACTTATGTCGCAAAAAATAAAAAACCCAGTGGTGATTAGATACCATAAAAAGAAAGGTCTATTTGTGTGAAAAAAATGATAAAAATTTTGTTTGGGTACAGTGTTGCATGACTGAGTAATTGGCATTCAAAATGTGAAAGCACTGAAAGCTGAAAATTGGTCTGGGTAGGAAGGGGGTACAAGTGCCCTGTATTGGAGTGGTTAAGTTTGTATTTTTTTTGCATGTCTGCCTTAACTCCCCTTGAGCACTCTGGTGAAGGTCTACTTTATCTAATAATTGAGGACGAGGGGGAGGGAAGGGCTGTTTCTGTATTGTGTTTCCTGTATAGGGCGGAGCTATTATCTCTCATGTAGCTGTTCTGGAAGACTCCTGGAAAGACTGTTATCGGTAAGTCTAACCATGGTTTTTGACAATATGGATATAATTAAACAGCATTTTTCAAACAGGATGTCGTTTCGGTTCCCCTGTGGTGCCACAAATGAAGGACGCAATCTGGTCTGGATCAGCATTGTGCACTGCAATTGTACAGGCCAGCCACAAGCATCATATTAACCAATGAAACTCTCGGGCTGGAAAGCACATTGTCCCACCCACACCATGGCAATGCATGGTGCTGATCCAGGGCAGATGGCATGCAGGGCTGCTGCCAGCATTCAGGAGAAGATGGAGAGCACCTCTTTCCAGACCTGCTCTGCCATGCTGCTTCAGTATGTTGGGGCTGTGATATGAAGAGGGGGCACTGTAATATAGGGACTGTGTTGTATATTATTATGTGAGTATAGTTGTAGTGTATTTGTTTTAATTAAGGCATTTTTTAAAATTTTTATATAAAGTCTATTTTATTGGATTTTTAGGAAAGGACAGGTTCCAAATGGCTTGACCTGTGCAGGGGTATGCCACATATGGATAGACAGACAAAACACAGAGTAACAAAAAAGTTAGTGTCATTAGAGAATGTAAGGAGTAAGAAAAAGTGGGTACTCAAGGTCAGGTCCCCAAGTAAAAGAAGAAAAAGAGGGGAACATCCTACTATTAGTAATTGGAAGCACCCACCCCATCCCTAGCAGTATATAACTAAGCATCTCTTGGGAAAGGGGTGTCACGTTTGCAGAAGGGGTTCTTTCTCAAAGTGGGGGTACTTCTATAAGTGGGAGCACTTCTGACTCTGCACTTCAGTGAATGCACAAAGCGAATGAATACAAGGAAAAACTTTAGAAAAATACCACACAGACTACAAGTGACCTTGTTTACACCTTAAGCTCTTTCTCCCCCTTTTAAATGCACTGTCTACCACTCCTTCTGACGGCTGTGTCCTCTATCCTTAAACTAACTCTCCTGCACACCTCTTCTCCACACCACACCTTATATATTTCACCCTCATTTCTGTCTTTTCCTTATTACTGCACTCACCAACTCCTGCTAATTCTAAATCCACACGCACAAAAAAACTTATGTACACTGGGGCATATCCCTTCATATAAATCACACTCCCACATTACCTCCCTTACCCTCCTGTTTCTCCTAACCTCTGGTGATGTATCCCCAAACCCTGGGCCTCCCTCATTTAACTGTACTCAATGTATCCTTTACCCTACACCCTCTGGCTGCAGCCGCAATGCACACAATCTAGTTCCAATTTCTCTTCTATCCATGACCAGACACCCTTTGGAATGCCCGCTCTGCCTGTAACAAACTCACCTCTCTCCATGACGTATTTATGGCTAACTCATTTAATCTACTCGCCATTACCTTCAGATGATGTCGGGATGACGAAACACGTCATGTGGGGCCATACGACGACCAATATTGACGTCAGCACACCACTCAGGGACACCGCTACTGCCAGAAAACTGAGCTGAGTGTGGTAGGAGACTGTGATCCCCACTGGTTCACTGATATCATAAATGACACGGCTGTTTGTTTTTTATTCTCTGTAAGCGCAAGACCTAAAAGGGGGGAAGTTTGAATACAATAAATTATTTTAAACGGGATTACACTATGGAGTTCTTTCTTTTGTTTTGGAGGGAGCTCATTAGCGTGTGATCCACCCCCCTGGCTGCAATAGGATCTGGGAAGAAAATCATCCAGAGAGAGCAAGAGCGTTCAAGAAAAGATCTGGTGTTTATGCTTTTTATCCAGTCATTTCAAGTTAGGCCCCTTTCACACGAGGCGGACTCCGTTTCCACGGAGCCCGCCTCGGTCTGCCGGCTCAGCGAGAGATCAGTCCGTTGATCTCAGCTGAGCCGGCGGATGACAGGTCCCTCTCTGCTCACTGAGCGGGGAGGGGCTTGTCAGGCGCCGCTGCCGTCTATAGAGAGATCGGACGAAAATGGACAGCATGTCCGTTTTCATCAGATCGCACCCGATCCGATCCGCCAGCGATGGACCTGGACGTAGGGCCATCCGTCTGCTTTTAGCCGATCGGACGGGGTCGGATGTCAGCGGACATGTCTCTGCTGACATCCGTCGCTCTATAGGCTAACATGGAGCGCCCGTTTAGGTCCGCCGTCAAAACTGACAGGCGGACCTGAACGGTCCGATCGTGTGAAAGGGGCCTAAGAGTCTGATTCAAAAGGGGACTCACTTATCCCCCTTTTTTTTTTACGTGTGGAGCAGGGGTGTAACTACCACCATAGCGACCCATGCGGGCGCTATGGGGCCCGCAGCCGAGTGGGGCCCAGTGAGGATAAGAGCACCGCCGGCACAGTCTCCCAGCCAGGGGAAGAGAGAGGAAAGGAAGAGGTGAGCTGTCCGTATCAGCAGAGAGCTAAATTGCCCGATGTAAGAGCTTTCATTAGAACTTCCAGTGTTCCCGGAGCTCACGTCACATAGCTCCACCTTTTGGCCCGGTGCCTTTGATAGACAGAACGCCGATCCAATGCGGGACATGTGTAGTCATCAAAGGCGTTGGGCCGAAGAGGTGGGGCTATGTGACGATGAGCCCCAGGAAGACAGGAAATTCAAATGAAAGCTATTACAGCGGGCAATCCCGCTCTCTGCTGATCCGGTGGCTTGCTTCTTCCTCTGCATAGGTGGGGTTGTATGGGGCACAGGCAGACCAGGCTGTATTGGGCACAGGTCACGCTGTATGGGGCAAAGGTCACGCTGTATTGGGCACAGGTCACACTGTATTGGGCACAGGTCATGCTGTTGTGGGCACAGGTCACGATGTATGTGGCACAGGTCACGCTGCATTGATACTAGGGCAGTTGTGGGGGGGGGAGCTGTTTGCAGGGGGGCCCCATACATCATTTTGCTATGGGGCCCTGCTATTTCTAGTTACGCCCCTGGTGTGGAGGTGTTGGTGACAGCTTTGCACCTTAGTGTGGGAATTAAACACAGTTTGGACTTTCTCTATACATTTATTTTGGAGCTGATTTAGCATACGTTTGCAGCTCATCTTTGACTTTTTATATGTATGCACTATTGTATGACAGCACACCTGCAATAATTGGACTGTGTTTTGCTATTAAGCGCTGCCTTTTGTATGTTTTATTACCGAAACTTGGTTTCATGAATCCGGCACTGTTTTCTGCTGCCCTATCCCACGGTGGTCTTCTTTGGACTCCCTCCCCCAGACCCAGTGGACGCAAAAAAGGGAGTGTTGGAATCCTTTTAGCCCCACATAGCACTTTTCAGGTACTTCACCCTCCTCCCTCTCTGTCACTCTCCTCATTTGAGGCGCACTGCATTCGTCTTCTCCCCAGTTTCTCCAAAGATAGCTGTGATCTACTGGCCCCCTGGACCAGTATTAAACTTTCTTGATGACTTCTCTGTCTGGCTACCCTACTTTCTCTCTTCTGAAATCCCCACTATCATTCTCAGGGACTTCAACATCCCTACTACTACTAGCACTCCTGCTTCTTCCAAACTTCTCAGTCTAACCTCCTCCTTTGACCTGAAGCAATGGATACATGCTTCTACTCACTCTGAAGGCAATTCCTATGACCTTGTTTTCTCCCACCTATGCACTCCGTGCAACCTCTCCAACTATCCTTACCCCCTCTCTGATCACTACCTTATTAGTTTCAATCTCTCCCTCTCCTCCACCTCCTCTCCCTCCAACTGCCTAACAGTTACCCGTAGAAACCTACGCCATCTCAACCCTTCTCTTCTCTACTCTGCTACTGAGCACCTCTGTGACAAAATCGCACCCCTGTCCTGCACCGACCTAGCCACTTCTGTCTACAACACTTCACTTCTATCCTCACTGCACGCACTGGCCCCCCTCACTACACACAGAATCAGGAATCATCCCCTTAAACCTTTGCAAACAGATGACACTAGAAGTCTGAAAAAACACAGCCGTGCTCTTGAGCGCCTGTGGCATACAACAAAGTCTCAGAAAGATTTCAACCAGTTTAAATATGCCCTCCAAAAATACAATTCTTGTCTCCTCACTGCCAAGCAGACCTATTTTATCTCTCTCATTAACACCTTGTCATCCCGTCCCTGTCAACTCTTCTCTACCTTCAACTCTCTACTTCGTCTTCCACTGCCTCCACCCACCAACTCACTCACTGCCCAGGAGATCGCCAATCACTTCAAAACAGAAGATTGATACAATTCGCGAGGAGATCTCTACTGTTCAGATATCCTCCACGCTTTACACTTCATGGCCACAGATACAATTATTACAGTGGAACCTTGGATTATGAGCATAATCTGTTCCAGGAGAATGCTTGTAATCCAAAGCACTCGCATATTAAAACGAGTTTCCCCATAGCAGTCAATGTAAACAAAGATAATTCGTTCCGCATTGACTTCTATTGCTTGCAATACTGCATGTTGCCAGAGGTGGGGGGGTGCCGGAGAGCCTCGGAAAAATTCGGGGAATAGCTCGGCTGAACTTGGAAACACTCGGGAACGGAGTATTTCCGAGTGATCCCGAGTATTTCTGAACAGCTCCAAACCGTGTCACCGGCGCCCCTGCACCTCTGGCCAAATGCGGTACTGCACACCACATTAGCTTGAATTCTGCTCGTTTTGTGAGACAACACTCGCAAACCGAGTCAGGATTTAAAAAAAAAAACAGTTGCTCGTCTTTCAAAGCGCTCGTTAACCACGTTACTCGTTAACCAAGGTTCCACTGTACTTCCCTCTTTCAACCCCACCACTATAGACGAGGTTGCTAAACTACTTGCTAACATCCATCTCACCACCTGCCCTCTGAATCCTGCTCCCTAGCAAATGCTACGTTCACCCTCTGGCTCTATTCTACACTCTCTTACCTACATCTTCAATCTCTCCCTCTCTTCTGGCATCTTCCCCAACTCTCTAAAACATGCACAGCCCCATACTTAAAAAGCCCTCACTAGACCCATCCAATCTTAACAACCTACGCCCCATCTCCTTGCTCCCCTTTTTATCCAAACTTCTTGAACATCTGGTCTACAACCGACTGAGCGACCACCTTGCTGATTATGGCCTTCTTGATCCCCTTCAGTCTGGATTTCGTCCTCAACACTCCACAGAAACTGCTTTCCTAAAACTAACAAAAAATCTACTAATGGCCAAAACCAATGGACACTATTCTGTACTCCTACTCCTGGACCTCTCTGCTGCGTTTGATATGGTTGACCACCGCCTCCTCCTGAAAAAAATCCACGCCTTTGGTCTTCGCTGGTTATCTTCCTACTTATCCAACCGCACCTTTAGCATAACTTACAGTTCTATTTCCTCTTCTCCCCTTCCTTTGTTGGGGTCCCCCAAGGTTCTGTTCTTGGACCTCTCCTTTTTTCAATCCACACCTCCTCCCTGGGTCAGCTGATAGCCTCTATGGCTTCCAATACCACCTCTATGCTGACAACACCCAAATCTATTTCTCTACCCCTCAGCACACTCCTTCAGTCTCCTAACATATCACTAATTTACTATCAGATATATCGGTCTGGATGTCACACCACTTCCTCAAACTTAATATATCCAAACCAGGGGGCGTGACCGGATGTTAGAGTGAGTGGTTGTGTGTGAGCTCTCTCCGTGCTCCAGCCTTCATGCTGCCAGCCTCAGCAGCCTAACTTAGCTAGCAGCCCAGCCCAGCGTAAAGCACTTGCCTTGTCAGCCTCTGTACCCCCGGCCGGGAGAGGCGGCGTAGAGCAGAGGACGGCTGTAGCTGAGGAACCGGCCCCGCCATTGGATCACTCAAGCGCTTGAACCTTGCCTGAGCTGACCGCGCCTGCTTGTTTGCCTCGCTCCGTAGCCTAGCAACGCCCGGGGATCTCGTGAGAGCCGGGCGGAAATCACGGGAACCAGCGGCAGGACGAAAGCCGGCCTCGCTAGTTGCAGGGGATAGCGGACGCCGAGACTGTCTCGCCCCGTAGCCTAGCAACGCCCGGGGATCTCGCGAGAGCCGGGAGGAATCCACGGGAACCAGCGGCGGGACGGAAGCCGGCCTCGCTAGCCGCAGGGGACAACAGACGCCGAGATCCAAGCACCTTGCCTGAGCTGACCGTGCTGAGAGCGAAGAGGGGGATACGTTGCCACTGAGTGCCCCAGGACAGGTATGTGGACATCTGCTCTCAACTCCGGGCAATAACAGTAGGACTATGTTAAACTATTGACAAGGTACGCGGCACAGTTAAAGGGAAGGAGGGAAAGGAAAAGAAAAAGGTTAAAAGAGGAAAAAGAGAAAGAGGCTTACTGAGAAGGGCAAGGACTAAGTAGTAACTTTGGACTGTATTTGTGGCGGTTGTTCAGGATCAAGGAAGAGAGGCAAGGAATAGCAGGCATAGGAATACCTGCCGAAGGGGAGCAAAAGGGGTAAAGTGGTAACAAGCAGAAATACCTTACTTGGTGGAGGAACTACTGGGAACCTCACCTAGGCATCGCATTACACTATTATCATGACCAGGAAGAAAGGTGAGGAGCCTCAGCAGCAGCCCCAAGAAACTCTAGTAACACAATCCACCCGCTCCGCTAAGGAAAAGGGGAGCCAAGCAACATCAGCAACCGCAGCGGCAGCAAAATTAGAAAAATACGCACATACCCCCCTGCATTCCCCAGCCAAAGGCAATCAGTTAGCTCACGAGAAGACACAGGCAGGATCCACTGGGGACAGAAGGAGCGTAGGTAAAACGCCAGCATCTTCAGTCACATTACCAGTCAGCGCTAAAACAACGAACAAGAAAAGCCCTGAGAGAGATCCCTTGGAAAAAGGCGCTATAGCTATGAGTGGAGCCCTCCCTGATTTGAGTACAACTGGCGAACCAGAGCCCACATTAAAAGAAGTACTGGCCGCGGTAAACTCCTGTAAAGGATCCTTGAATGATTTGTGTAATCAATTAAGGGGCCTCAAGGAAGAACTACGCACCATGGGTCAAGAACTTCAGAGGGTGGCAGAGAGGACCTCTACTATAGAGGAAAGATTGAGTCAAGCAGAGGACATATTACATCCAATGCAACAGGAGTTCAGGATTATGCAAACACAGCTTGATGCACATAGGCATAAAATGGACGAAATGGAAAACAGGTTACGCAGATGTAACGTGAGGGTGATGGGCCTCCCAGAGAGAAGTGAGGGCACCCGCCCTGAGGCATTCATGAAAAACTGGCTCAAGGAGATCTTTGGGACCGAAACATTCTCACACCTCTTTGCTATTGAGAGAGCGCACCGTATTCCCACTAGGCCCACTGCGTCGGGAGGTCGCCCCAGACCTATGATTATCAAGCTGTTTTGTTATAAAGATAAGGTGGCACTGATGCAAAAATCTAGAGAGAAAGGGGACATTCTTTATAACGGAACTAGGATCTCACTATACCCAGATTACTCTCCAGACCTGCAAAAAAGAAGGGCAGGATTTGTGGACATTAAACGTGCCCTACGGACGTATAAAATTTCGTATGCACTGCTATACCCAGCACGTCTGCGTATAGAAGCTTTAGGGACAGTTCATTTTTTGGATACAGCCGACAGGGCTACAGCTTGGCTCGAGGAAAACAAAAAGAACTTGTAAAGCTGGAAGATATGAAGTTTGAATCATTGAACGTTAAATGGGGCTGGGGGTCCGGGTTTGGTTTTGTTTTTTTGTTTTTTTTTGTTTTTTTTTCTCTTTGATGTTGTTGCTGCTGGGGTGTTTTTGTTTTTTTTTTTTTTTTTTTTTTTTTTTCTTTTTCAGCATGGGCTGGAGGGAGAGGGGCTGGATGGTGGAAGCTCTCAATGAGAGATGGTATAAGGTTGAGGTTGTGGGTTGATTTTTTGTTTATTTTTGTTACTTTGAGGATATTCTGTCTTAAGAGATTGGGTTTAAGGGGGGTGGGGGGAGGGGCGGGGGGCGAATAGAGAAATTTGGGGGGGTGGGTGTGGAGGTATTTGTTAGAATGGGCTGAAGGGTACACAAAGGTCACAAAAAATGCCCCTAGGGCTAGCCGAAGTAGGCACAGGGAGAGGAGGGAGGGTATGATGGGTGTAGGGTCAACTATTTTTTATGTGGGATTTAACTGTTATGTTATGCTGAAACAAGGGTGGGGAAGGGGAAAAAAGATAAATAAGATATTGAGTTATTTTCACATGCACAAGAAGAGAAAAGGGATTTTGGAGGATGGGGCGGGGTGGGAGAGGGGAAACAGTGGTTCCTCCTCCTCACTCCTCTCACCTCCGGTTATAGTAATGGCACTGTTTGCTGTGTTTGAAGTCACAGTAGAGATAAAACAAATGATAAATGGTATAGTAGGAAGTCTGACACGTCTGATTGGGTGGTCCGGGCAAAGGGGTGGTTTGAACTTTGCATCATGTAAGATAGATGTTTCGAAGCCACCCCCCCCTTCCAGACCTAATTTTTTTTTTGGTTTTGTAATGGGTTTTTTTTTATATATACTATTTTTTGTTCTCCCGATGCCTAGAGCAGTTGCAATAAGCTCTTGGAATATCAGGGGTATGGGCGATCCTGTCAAAAGGGCTGCGGTTTTCTTGGAACTGGAGTCCCATAGTGCCGGGCTGATATGCTTGCAGGAAACCCACCTAACTAATGAGTCCAAATTATTAATTAAGGATAAAAGATTTCAAACACAATTTCACTCAGTTTACTCCTCCTATTCAAGGGGCGTGAGTATATTGGTTAAAAAAGAGGTGGCGTTTACCTGCAGGGATGTCAGGATCGACGCATTGGGTTGCTACATTTTTTTACACTGTTTGATAGAAGGTAGAGCACTGGTAATAGCTAACTTATATATCCCCCCCCCATTTAAGTTGGAGATCCTACATTCCCTACTAGAATACATGGAGAACAAGGCAGGTACCCCGATGATAGTGGTGGGGGATTTTAATGCGGTCCTTGATAGCCGCCAAGACAGGCTCCAACCTGATACCCGGACGGAAAGGTTGAGGGAGGGAAGGCTTGCTCAGTTCCTGGAGGAGATCGGATGGTGCGATCTCTGGAGAATCCGTAATCCAAATAATAGGGCAATACTCTTGCTACTCAGGTACACACCACACATTAGCTCGTATAGATTTAGCTATAGGCAGTAAAGAAGCACATCCGCTAGTAAATAAGATAGAATATTGCCCAAGAGGGATTTCAGATCATTCACCCCTGAAGCTAGTAGTGAACATTCATGATAGACAAATGCAGAGACCATGGACAGTAAATCCAGTATGGTTAGAGGTAATAGGGGGAACGGAAGAAATATCCAATAGCCTAAAAGAGTTTATAGCCTATAATCTGGGTTCTGCACCAACAGGGGTGGTCTGGGATTCCTTAAAGGCCTTTCTTAGGGGGCTTCTAATCCAACATATATCAAGGGTAAAGAAGAAATCAAGAGCACAGGGAGAGCATATTAGAAATGAGGTCATGGAGCTAGAAAGACAATATGTGCTGGATCCTAGTCCAGGGAAACGGGAGTTATGGATTAGGAAGCAACAGGATTACAAAGAGGTAATAACCAGAAATGCCGAGAACAGGAGGCTCTTCCAGAGACAGAGATGTTTTGAGGAGGGGGAAAGAGTGGGTCGAATGCTGGCCCTATTGGCTAACACTAACTCCCCTTCCTCAATAATCTCTATGATTAGGTCCCCAAGTGGGGAAACTACATCTGACCCTGTAAAGATTAAGGAGATATTTTTTGATTTTTATAGTACTCTTTACAAGTCAAAAAGGGACGCGGAGAGAGGAGAGGTGGATAGATTCCTCGAGGGTGTCGAGCTGCCGACCCTTTCTGTAACTGATAAGACTAGCTTGGAATCCCCAATAATGTTAGAGGAGTTAAAAAATGCAGTGGCAGATATGCCTAACCATAAATCTCCGGGCCCAGATGGGTTGCCCCTTGAGATCTATAAGTACTATGGGGAGGCCCTGCTCCCTATCCTTCTGAGGACATTGGAGGGGGCGGCTGTAGAGGGTAGACTGCCCGATTCGATGACAGAATCCAATATTGTACTCATACAAAAAGAGGGGAAGGATCAACTGGATGTATCCTCATACAGACTGATCTCATTACTCTGCTCGGACATTAAAATCCTGGCAAAGGTATTAGCAACTAGACTAAGTAAATGTATTGCAAAGTTGATACATCCTGACCAGGCAGGGTTTATTCCCCATAGATCTACTAGCGTAAACATCAGAAGGGCATACCTGAATTTCCAAACTCCAGTGGAGAGTGGGGATTCCAGAGCTGTCATGTCCTTGGATATAGCCAAGGCATTTGACAGCCTGGAATGGGGGTACCTCTGGGAGATAATGGAGAAATTTGGTTTTGGCCCCCTATTCATTAATTGGGTAAAAATTTTATATGACCGCCCAACCGCCAGACTAAAGGTTAATAATGAGTACTCAGAAAGTCTACCACTCGAGCGGGGCACGAGGCAGGGGTGCCCGTTGTCACCCCTGCTATTTGCCCTGGCAATGGAGCCACTGGCAGAGGTTGTGAGAAGTTCAGCCGAACTACAGGGCTTCAGGAGGAAAAATGGGGATGAAAAGATTGCACTCTACGCTGATGACGTTCTGGTTTTCTTGGGGGACACGGGACCATCCTTAGTCAAAGCGATGCAGGTGGTGGAAGGGTTTGGGAGGATCTCGGGTCTAGTAATCAATTGGGAGAAATCAATGCTCCTGCAGATTGACCCAACTACTAGTACCCTCCCAGACGATATGCCCGGGTTAAAAATAACAGATAAAATGAGATACCTGGGAATAACAATGTCTAAGGACCCCAATCAATATATCCAAGACAACCTGGTCCCTTTGCTCGAAAAATTTAAGAAAAAAGGTGATATTTGGTGCCGACTTCCTCTGTCCATGGCAGGACGAACAAACCTGATTAGAATGATATGGTTGCCGCAATTACTGTACATCTTCCATAACTCCCCGGTATGGATTGCGAGAAAGTGGTTCCTAAGAATAAATTCTTTGTTCCGGGAATTAATCTGGAAAAAAGGACAGGCTAGGATTAGCTTGCAAGCATTGCAGCGCCCCACTAGCAAGGGGGGAATGGCAGTTCCCCACCCTTATAGTTATTACTTAGCCGCCCAACTACAGCATATCGGGGGATGTGAGTCCCCGGGAGAAATGCATGCCAGTAATAAAATCATGCTAGAGGGTACCCCACATAAATCATTGGTGGAAGCACTAGAAGCAGGCTCACTCCAGCAAAAGTTGCCAACGCACAAACTCGTAACCAAAGCCTGGCAGGTAGTCAAGAGGACTATGGGGTACAAGGGTGTCACCAAGTTCTCACCTATATGGCATAATAAATCCCTCCGGGAGTTATTAACTGTTGAAAAGAATGCTATATGGGAACGCCACGGTATATCTAGACTAGCCCATTTGGTTAGGGATAACAATTTGAAATCCTTTTCAGAGCTGAGATCAGAATATGGAGTCCCGCATAGCACATTCTACAGTTACTTGCAGATTAGACATGCACTAGGCGTTCAATTCAGGACCTGCCCTATAGAGTGGTGTAAAGCACCACTCCTTAATAAAACAGTTAATGCAAAAACCACTAAAGGCCTGATTACAGACGTATATGTGCAACTAATGGACAAAATGTTAACCACAAAAACGACCTCGGACCTCAGGGAGAGATGGGAGGCGGATGTGGGGGAGCTGGCGGGCTACCAGTGGAAAAGAATTCTGGAATATGGCCCGATGGTGTCCGTCTCTCCGTCGCAGAGGGCCTCACACCTCTTCCTGCTGCACAGAGTGTACTACACCCCTAAGAGGCTATATAGGTTTGGCCATAGACCAGACGATAAATGCCCTAGATGTTCAGGGACAGGAGATCTCATCCATATGGTATGGAGATGCCCAAAATTAGTAAGATACTAGCCCGAGGTTGTAAAAATTATAAATTCTAGGTTCAAAGTCAAACTAGAACTAGAAGCTAAGGTTTGTATTCTGGGGTTGGTAAAGGGGGATATGGGGAACTCTAACACAATTACCGCTATAGTAAGGTGCTTATATCAAGCAAGAAAGCTGATAGCGCAATCCTGGTTATCAGCAACACCTCCAACCCCGGAGGAATGGCTCAGGACTATGAATTCTCTGGTCTGGACAGAAAGGACCATACATACTAGAAAAGGTAGCTATAATAAGTTTATTAAAATATGGAGGCCTTGGTTACAAGAGATGAGTACCCAACATCTCTTCCTGAATCTACCGTAAAACTGAAGAAGTGCTCCTGGGGGAACCGGAAATAAAGACCTATGGTGCTCGGACTTGGAGAGAAATTAGGGAACTCTACTGGGACATAGAATGATCCAAATAGATAAAGACTCAATGTCAACAACAGGTGCGTGATTGCCGAAAGATGGGGGGAGGGGGGGAGGGAAGCTTGATTGGGACGGGGGGGTGCGGGGAGGGGATGGAAAAAAGGGGGAAAAAAGTAAATTTCGTATCAATACATTTATAAGTATTTAACACTGTGAGATGCAGCAAAAACTGTTAGAGGGTTGCTTTCTTCTTGCTTGTACTGCTACATGGAGCTTAATGTACATTCTCTCTGTTACCCTCAGTTTTTCTTTACCTGTCTTTTATGATTGTCAATAAAAAGGAATTAAATAAAAAAAATATATATATCCAAACCAAATTTATGATTTTTCCTCCCCCACGTGCCTCTTACCCTGATCTCTCGGTCAAAATCAATGGCACAACCATAAGCCCGTTGCCGCATGCCAAGGTCCTAGGTGTAGTCCTGGAGTCTGAACTCTCCTTTAAGCCCCACGTCCAATCACTGTCCAAATCTTGCCGCCTCAACCTCCGAAACATCTCCAAAATATGCCCCTTTCTAACTAATGACACAACAAAGCTCTTAATTCATTCTTGTCTCAACTACTGCAACTCCCTCCTCATTGGCTTACCTCTACATAATCTATCCCACCTTCCCAACTTCAATCCATCATGAATGCTGCTGCCAGACTCATCCATCTTACCAACCGCTCTGTGTCTGCTACTTTTCTCTGTGAATCCCTCCACTGGCTTCCGCTTACCTAACAAATAAATTAGAAATACTAACAACTACTTACAAAGCCATTCACAACTCTGCCCCCAGCTACATCACTGACCTAATCTCAAAATACCAACCTAATCGTTCTCTTCGTTCTTCTCAAGACCTCCTGCTCTCTAGCTCCCTCATCACCTCCTCCCATGCTTGCCACCAGGACTTTTCCAGAGCCTCTCCAATCCTATGGAACTTCTTATCCCAATCTGAGAGCAGGTGCCATTGATCCTCAAGACATCTCATCCAAACTTTAGTAAACTTCTTTAGACATCCCCTGTTATAGTATGTACCTTGATATAATAGTACATTTGTATTAACTAAATGCTTCCAGAATTGAAAAGAAGAAGGAGGAGTTGACTTTTTCCAGCTTTAATAAAGACTTTTTAATGATATAACACTTTAGGGTGGATTTATTAATGGCAGATAGACTATGCACTCTGCAAGTGCAGTTGCACAAATTTTTGTCAGGAGACAGGAGAGTACTTACCAAGGATGAGATGTCGAGAGCGGTCCACCCTTGCAACTACGCACACCCCTTCCCCTGGAGATAATACAGGGAATGGGTGGCACTAAGGAGCACGGGCAACCAGCAGGTATAGAGTTCCTTGAAGAAGACTGCAGAGCCAGATCTGGGGTTGCAGGGGTCTTGGAACTGGCTGAGGACCCGATGCTGAGTGAAGCAAGCAAATCTGTAAACAAGCAGAGGGTCAAACACTGGTGACAGACCAGGCAAGTCCGTTAAGCAGGCTGAGGGTCAAACACTGGTGACAGGCAAGGCAAAGCCCGTTAAACAGGCCGAGGGTCAAACACTGGTGGCAGGCAAGGCAAAGTCCGTTAAACAGGCAGAGGGTCAATCCAGGAGAGAAGTAGCGTGGTAAGAACAGTCCGGGTCACTACAGGAAATCAGATATGTTTAAACAGGAAGCAGGAACCAACAGGAAGCTGACGACAAACCAGCAACCCGTCTGGGTGCTGGAGCCAGAGCATCACAACGGGCGTATGCGGGTCACCACGTGCACACGTGTGCTATCGCTAACGCGCCGCTCCATCGGGCCGCGCGCGCATGCGCCGGAGTGCCAATCCACCGCGCACAGGACCATGGCGGATACGGTTTGAAAAGACCCTTCTCTGACAGCTTAGTAAATGTGGTCATTTATTATAAATACAATGTTTCATGGACAAGTCGTATTTTGTCACAGGTAATACATTTGTTCATCAGCACAGTGTGAGACAGCAGCATAATAAGTTCTCATAGGTATTTAGCCTCGGAGTATGAGACTCTGGCGTTTAGCTGCTGGCAAAGGGTACAGATGTCCCATGCAGCCCCACTGCTGGCAGCCTGTCAGACTCTGAGATGCTGACAGCTGGACAGGGCTGGGTGCTGCATCTAGCTGTATGAACATTTAACGGAGGATTAACTCACTTTTTGGCCAGGCCATTTTTTGCGATACGGCACCACGTTAATTAAACTGACAGTTGCGTGGACATGCTACACTGTACCCAAATAAAATTTTAGGTCCTTTCTTTCCCCACAAATGGAGCTTTCTTTTGGTGGTACAGTGCCTTGAAAAAGTATTCATACCCTTTGAAATTTCCCAAATTTTGTCATGTTACAACCAAAAACGTAAATGTAATAAAGAGTGGCATTTTCGGGGTAGGCAGCAGCCATATCTACATTACCTAAGCACAGAATTTAACAAATTTAAAATGTAAATGTATTTTATTTTGATTTTATGTGATAGACCAACACAAAGTGGCACATAATTGTGTAGTGGTAGGAAAATGATAAATGGGTTTTCAACATTTTTTACAAATAAATATCTACAAAGTGTGGCATGCATTTGTGTTCAGCCCCCCTGAGTCAATACTTTGTAGAACCACCTTTCACTGCAATTACAGCTGCAAGTCTTTTTGGGTATGTCTTTACCAGTTTTGCACATCTAGAGAGTGACATTTTTGCCAATTCTTCTTTGCAAAATAGCTCAAGCTCTGTCAGATTGGATGGAGAGCATATGTGAACAGCAATTTTAAAGTCTTGCTACAGATTCTTAATTGGATTTAAGTCTGGACTTTGACTGGGCCATTCTAACACAGGAATATGCTTTGATCTAAATCACTCTATTGTAGCTCTGGTTGTATGTTTAGGGTCATTGTCCTGCTGGAAGGTGAACCTCCACCCCAGTCTCAAGTCTTTTGCAGACTCTAACAAGTTTTCTTCTAAGATTGCCCTGTATTTGGCTCCATCCATATTCCCATCAACTCTGATCAGCTCCCTTGTCCCTGCTGATTAAAAAGCATTCCCACAACATGATGCTGCCACCACCATGTTTCACGTTGGGGATGGTGTGTTTAGGGTGATGTGCAGTGTTAGTTTTCTGCCACACATAGCTTTTGCTTTCAGGCCAAAAAGTTAAATTTTGGTCTCATCTGACCAGAGCCCCTTCTTCCACATGTTTGCTGTGTCCCCCACATGGCTTCTCATAAACCACAAATGGGACTTCTTTCAACAATGGCTTTCTTTTTGCCACCCTTCCATAAAGGCAAGATTTGTGGAGTGTACGACTAATAGTTTTCCTGTGGACAGATTCTCCCACCTGAGGTGTGGATCTCTGCAGCTCCTCCAGAGTTACCATGGGCCTCTTGGCTGCTTCTCTGAATAGCGCTCTACTTGCTAGGCCTGTCAGTTTAGGTGGATGGCCATGTCTTGGTAGGTTTGCAGTTGTGCCATACTCTTTCCATTTTTTGATGATGGATTGAACAGTGCTCTGTGAGATGTTCAAAACTTGGGATATTTGTTTTATAACCTAACCCAGCTTTAAACTTCTCCACAACTTTATCCCTGACCTGTCTGGTGTGTTCTTTGGCCTTCATGATGCTTTTTTTCACTAAGGTTCTCTAACAAACCTCTGAGGGCTTTACAGAGCAGCTGTATTTATATTGAGATTAAATTACACACAGGTGGACTATATTTACTAATTAGGTGACTTCTGAAGGCAATTGGTTCAACTAGATTTTAGTTAGGGACTATTGGAAAGAAATACCTGGGGCTGCCCCAAGCATGCCCCTGGCATAGGAAAAGATTAGGACAATCACGGTACCCATGGATAAGACAGAGGTTATAATAGAATTAACAATTTATTTAAGAAAAGGACATGATAAGAACAATTGTACATAAATTGATAGGCAGTTAATTACAACTGTACATGGTAAATACAGATGGTTCCAAAGGAACAAATAAACCCCATTGGTGGTATGGGGAGCCGAGATGTATGTCTTGACGTAATCCTCTACATGTTTTGTGACTATAGTCGCTTCCTCAGGAGGAGTCAATAATTCCCATCTATAAGGTAAGTACAATTTCATAGTTACATCACAAATAAAAAGGAGAGAAAAAAAAAAGTGGGAAAGGGATAGGAGGAAAACAACAACAAAAGAGACACCAAAAGAAAGTAGGGAGGAGATAAATAAATGGTCCAAACCCACCTAATATGTCAAGGTAATGTATTAAAACCCGGGGGTCAAAGGCAAAGGACTGGTGACAGTGTCATTCCATCAATACAAGGCTACACATCAATTGGATAAAGGCTGTATTCAATATTCCAGGTAGATCTGGTCATAACCAAATCAGAGGCCCTGAAACAACAAACATGTGTATGCATGAGAACAAAGCTCATGCACAAGCCTTAGCAATTCATCCAGGAGCACAGATAAAGGTATATGGGGTTTGGGTCTGCAGCAGCAAACCTCTTCACCTGGGAGGTGCCGCTGACAGACATGCAAAACTCCCATCACAGTAGATGGCATAACATTGTAGGTGATGAGATAAGCCTTACCATGGATAGCCTTGAGTCCTAGTTGCCCTCGGGTTGCAGCCGTCTGGTTATGGACAGCTGTAAGCGCTCTTAAGTAGCTCCAACCTCTGGAGAAGATGGACCTGATGGGAAATGACACTGCCAAGGTGCTGGAGGCTTTTGCATCCTGTCAGACTACACTGACAACAAAAATCGAAGAGTTAAAAGTAGGTATTTCTCTTATTCTCCAAGACTTTCAAAAGCTGAGGGACCGGGTCAAAGACACTAAGACTAGACTGGACAATGTAGAAGACTCCCTCCCACCTCTGCAAGATGCCTCTGATTGCCTCCAGCTCCAAGTAAGCCAAATCCTGGAAAAACAAGATGACATTGAGAACAGGCTCCGCAGAAGTAACCTGCACTTAGTTTGCCTGCCTGAATGTGCAGAGAGATCTGATACATCTGCTTTTCTAGAACAATGTGTCCTCACCACCTATGGCAAAGAGGCCTTCTCTCCCACCTTCGTGGTGGAGAGGGCGCATCAGATGACCACAAGACCACCACCTTAAGGAGCATCTCCTCATACCTTTATTGCCAAACTCCTCAAATATATAGAATCTCCAACACATTTTTGTGTCCCCATCAGAGCCCCCCTGCATATTTGAGTTCCCATCAGAGACCCCCACACATTTGTGTCCCCCTTAGAGCCACCTTACACCTTTGTGTCCCTCTCAGAGCCCCCCACATTTGTGTTCCCATCAGAAAAACACAACCCACACTTGTATCACCAGCAGTCTCCCCCACATTTGTATTCCACTTACATCAGTGTCTGCAGCAGATCTGCTGCACCTCCCGGATCCGGCCCAGCTGTTACAAAGGCATGCTGTATACAAAAGTTTGGTCATAAAGGACACTGATGCTAACAGTAGGGCGGGAGCTGGGAGGTGCAGCAAGTCTGCACCCAAATACTTCAGTGGTTGTCAGGATGCCAGTGGTCCTATCAGCCAACAACACTGTTAGGCGGTGAGTATGCAGTGCTGGTCCTGCAACCTGACATAGCTTGAGCAGAGACAATCCTAAATGAGTCAGAGGATTCAAGCTGCAGGCCAGAAAATATGTCCTAGATGGCCTGATTTGACCCTGCACATTTTAGTTGAATCAGTTTTTGCACTTAGAATTTTGTGTTTTAGGTTCCAATTAAATCAACAAATTTTGTTCTATCTCCCATTATGTTTTGGCTAGGTTTTACAATCTTCCCGGACCTCGCCACTGTAGGAGTGGACATGCAAGCACAATTCCTTTCAACTTGGGGTGGATGGTTTCCATCTGCCTGGGGAAAGGTGCCATAAGACTTTTTGCCCGGCTCTATGTGCAATTCAGGCAGTTTAGCAATGGGTTTGCAGCAGTGTTTGTGACAGCTGCCTGAAGCAGTTTGCAAGTATCTGTACGGCTAGGTTCGCGCTTGTGCAGGACAGAATGTAAATTGCAACTCTTCCCACACCTGCAGCCAAACCATGCTGCTCTTTTGAAATGGTGTAGGGCTGCCATTCATTCTTAATGGCACCCCAATGCATCTAAAAACACAGCGCACGTTTGGTTGTGGGAAAATGCATGCTGCAAAAGCACCATGCAATTTCCTTGCAGCTGCATATTAAAAAGGTGCGGGAACTTTTTTCCTTCATCAAACGAAGGCACAGCAGCCCATTTAACTGAATGGGCTACCGTGCGTGTGTGAACGCAGCTCGTAGAGCCGCTTAGGTGTGAACCTAGCCTAATGGATATATGATTGTACATGCAACTAAATTTTACTTACATCAGGACTACTTTAAGAAGTTCAGAGCAATTTTAGCTTTTTAGCAGCAGAAGGCAAACTAGCCATACAGTACTTGCTCTCTATACAATAAATTAATTTGGTTTTAATGTTCGAAAATAAATTCTGAAAAATCGTTGATCAGAGCATTTAATCTTCCATTATTGAGTCAACTAATTTTGTTTAAAGGTTTTCGTCCAGACCTGCTACTTGAATGAAATTCCAGATGACATTGGCCGTTTCATTTTTTTATTTAAAGGCGCACAATAGATGACATCACAAAAGATAAGCATCGATCAGCTTGAACGACAGATAACAATGCAGCAAACAGAATGAGCACAATCACCTTTTAAGAAAGAAAACAGGTTCAATCCAAGCATCACAAGCTAATAAGGTCAGAACATGCTGGCAAATTATTTTCCTGAGGCTTGAGGAAGTAGTCAAAGCGCATTGTTGGCAGTATATCAGTATGGCACCTCATTAAAGGAGTCTGAGGAACCTAGAGTGTTACCATATCTAGTTATATGTACAATTTTCCTTCCTGCTCCTTCCATATTTCCCATTACTACAGCAGAAAACCGCTAATCATTAGAACACCAAATCAATGTTCACAAAAAGAAAATATCAAATCTTTCAAAATTCTACTAGTGTATGGCCAACTTTAGGGACACCTGGCACACCCTTTACAATGTACAGACATGGAAGGAAGGGATGCTGAGGGGACAAATGAATAAATATTCTCTGTTACAAAGTGGCTATTATATTTGAAGAGTAAAACAATGCTCTAAGATCTATTTTTATACCTTATTGTAGGAATTTCTGATGTCTCCAAAATACACAAAGGACTGGTTTTACAACCACATGCCTAACATGTCTGGCGTTCAGTATGTACCACATCTTCCAGAATATTGGATACAAATCATATTGGGGTTGTCCAATACAGAAGGTCAAACACCTGCTATGGTCTTTTTATGTCCCTAAAAACTTCTGTAGAATTTAGAACTAAAAGCAAAAACTTTTGTTTTTCATTTTGGATAGAGTAAGGGAGGGTTATAACCCCTATTCATCTTTTTCCCATCTGTGTCCGCATTGGGTAGATTTCTCTTCTCTTGTGCCATAGTCAAAGCTGGAAGTTAGAAGAAATCCCTCCAAAGTGAGCAAATCCCAGGTTGTCACTAGAACTAGTGATTTCCCCTCTTGTCCTGTTGGTGACAACCGAAAATGTGGTATTTCTTTTCACTTTCACTCTCAGTGATAAAGGGGACACAGGCAGTAATGAAAAACGTAAAAGGGTTCTTATCTATTTACACGATATTTAAAAGGGAAAAAAGGTTTTGACTTTAGTTATACTCTAAAGCAGGGATGTGCAACCTTTTGACCTTCCTGGGCCACATTGGAAGAAGAGTTGTCTTGGGCCACACATAAAATACACTAACAATAAGGATAGCTGATAAGCAGAAAAAGTCGGATCCCAAGTTAACAATCACTGATATAGATAATGTACCTGAGTAATAAAACTTAATTTTTATTGTAATATTTTTTAAATAGTAAAAGTAAAAAAGGGCAACATACAGCCGCTTGACTATATCTAGGGGGGTGCTAGGGTGGGCTGTACCCCCCATATTTCAGTTGCCCCCCCCAAAGCTCCCTGCCCACAACCTCCCCTCTACCTCCCCACGCAGTACTATATGAGGTAGAGGGGAGGTTTTGGGGAGAGGGCCCTGGGGGGGCTGAAATTGCGTACCCCCTTAGATACATCCATGTGCGATTTACTTGCCTGACACTATCTGGAGTCCCTGTATTCACTGCTGCTGTTGCTATTACAAAAACAGCAACTGTGGCATCCCTTCATCCGTGCCTGTGCCTGGATTCAGTGCCAATCGCCGTGACTGCTATGCTTGCATAGCATCCCTGATGTCCCTCCATACTTGCCTGTACCTAGGTTGTCCCTGGCTTCTATGCTTGCACAGTGTCCCTCCAGACATGCCCTGGCCACATGTTAAATTCTCTTGGGCCGCATGTGTCCTGCAGGCCATGGGTTGGACCTCTGCTCTAAAGGAAACCTAGACTGAGAAAACTATGCAGATCCACATAGCTACCCCAACTAAATAACAGATTGATTCCTTTAGCTATGCAAAAGTTACATTAACGCTTTTCTAGCTTTAACAAATGTTGTGCTTTCTTACCCATCAAATACCAGGTTCTTAGGAAAACGCTTGGTGACAGATCGGGATTATGATCACTGGTACAAAGAAAGGAGAATTATGGATCCAGCTATTAGTAGAACACAAGCAAAAATATTAACCAGACGTTGACGCTTAAAATAGAAACTGCTGTTAAAACGAATGCCATGCACACAGCTAAATACACAGATGAAATGTTAAATAAGAATTCCAGATATAGATATTTTATACATAGTTTACCATGGACCAATGTAACTATGTGTATACCATACCTGGCTGATGCCCCTGGAAATCACTGATGTAGATACCGCTACTCCAGTGGTCTCTAGTTCTGTGCTGAGCAGCTGACCTGTGTCTCACCTTTACTGCTGTAGGCCGGCTGGCAACTGTTGTTCCACTAGCTTGTGTTCAGCTCTGCTGCACTCTGCAGCAATGGGTGTCGCCGGCCTCATCTGTTGCTTAATATATGATTCCTTCCTGCTACTTCCTGTCCAGCCCCTCATGTGCTTCTCTATTTAAATACCTTTCAGATCAGCTACTGGTTGCTTGAGCAACATTTGTTTCTGAGTTCCCTTCATGTAACCTGCCTTAACCTGACCTTTTGTGAACTGATCTCTTGTGTACTGACTCGGCTTGTTCTGATTACGTTGTCTGCATCCCGCCCTGACCTTGGCTCGTAATCCGGCTCTCCTTTGCTTCATCCATCCATCCTTGTCTGACAGAACAGAGGGGTGTGTGGACTGTGGAAGGCAAAGTGGGAGCCCAGTATTGGAGCGTGGCTGTGGGGCCCTAGGGCAGATTGGAGCAGGAGTTTGTGGAGGACATGATAATATGACAGGGAGGCTGCATGGGCCCCCTGGAGCTAGGGGCGGGGTTGTGATTGTGACCCCTGCAACCCCTTATGCTACGCCCATGGCTGTCCCCATGGCTGGGAGCTCAGGACAAAGCATTCACAAGACAGCAGACTAAAAGGTGGCACTATCACGGGAAATTCATACCTGGCCAATGTCCCTGGAAGCTGGAAATCACTGAAGTAGGCACCGCTGCTCCAGTGATCTCCACTTGTTTCTGGGTCCTGTGCTGGCCTGCTGCATTGTGAACACAACAGGTCGGCAGCTCAGCACAGCAGCCATTCAGAGACTGCTTTGCATTTTATAAATGAATGCAAGGCAATCTCTGATTAGATGAGGTGGAGAGCATGACATCCCTGCCCCACCTCGTCCAATCAGAGAATGCTTTGCATTCATTCAGTACACAGTAGTTTACAGTACAGCAGGTGAGTGTCACGGTACTACTTACAGTGAGCCCACAGGCAAGCAGGTGACACGGGATTCCCCAGGGCGTGGAGTCTAAGGGCCAGCTGACATTCTGCAAGGGACCCCCTCACGAGGGTTTGGGCTTAGCTGCGTGCTGACCCCAGGTCACGACCCCCGGGTTCACCCTGCTCGCTAGGAAAGTACCAGAAGACACTGTCAGACAAGGATGGATGGATGAAGTGTGAGAGTAGACAGTGACAAAATAACATATAACCACCAATAAATACAGTTTGATTAAGGGGAGTAAAATAGGTACACTTTGTCCCAAAAATGTCTTACTGATCAAGGAAGACTGATAACTCAAATGTAAGAAAAGGACTTACCTCAGCCAGCTGATTATCAGCAATTCCCAGATCATCTGAAGCTCCTTGTTTTGGGTTCTCCTGTAAATCTCCTCCTAGGCAAAGCTTGTGAAATGTTCTGTAAATTTTATATATATAGGCAACTCCTATGCTCATATTGATTAGCGGTTCCAAATTGATAACTACTGCAGTAGGGAACAGACACAAAAGATACACTCTGCATCTTTTCAACTAACTTCTGTTTATTTGATGCAATTGAAGTTTTTTATACACATGATTACGTAGGTATCACATTGATACAGTATTACAATTGTACTTTTATGGTAACAAGGGGCGTAACGTAGGCAGGCTAATTTCTAATCAGCACTTGAAAGAAGGCAAACATGTAATAAAAACATTATTAGTGCTGTGTGCACAATGAGTGCAGTGTGCAATAAGTAGGCAAACATACAGAATAGAATACAATTATATACAGAATTTACAATTTCCTTAACATCCAATTAGATGCACATTTTTCTTCCAGCTCTTCCTTGTTAGTACCACTTTATCAGTGTTCTATTGCTCTTTCTCAACATTTTTGAGATGTGTTGCTACCACCAATTTCAAAATGACCTTATTTTTGCTTAAAATTGTCCATTCTCTCAGTTTAAACATTTGATGTGTTTTCTATTTTCTGTTCTGAATAAAATACGGGTTTATGAGATTTGCAAATCATTGCATTCTGTTTTTATGTAGATTTTATACAGCGTTCCATCTCTTTTGGAATTGGGTTTGTAAGTTTACAAATTTCAAGATCATTCAGATTAATAGAACTAGGCTAAAAATAATTTAAATATGATGTGGATAATTATAAGGTCCTGTCACGTTACTACCTAGTCCCAGCCAGGCTTTATAAAATGTATCCTGAGGTATCCTCGTTATACTTCCAAGACTCTGGCCAGGTGGGAGCAGTGTTCCTCACCTGGTAGACTTGCCCCAAGATTAGGCGCTTTTGTGTGAGAGTGCACAATTTAATATATTCAGTAACCATGATCATTATTTCTAAAAAAAACAAAAAAAAAACAAAAGAAAAAAACAAACAAACATGTTGATGATATTCCCATGCAAACTCTTATCTTCTATATGTTTTTGGCAGTTAAGATATCTATGGGCACTGCTTGGAAGACTCCTGACTCCTTGAGATATCTGTAATTCAGTGCAAACTAAACTGGATCACGTTAAATGAAAAATTGGTTAGTCCCTCAAGGAGCTTACAATCTAAGGTCCCTAACTCACATTCATGCATATGCATACTAGGGCCAATTTAGACAGGAGCTAATTAACCTACAATATATGTGTAAAGCGCTGTGTAAATTGATGGCGCTATATAAGTATCTGTAATAAATAAAATAAATGAGCCAAATTTGAAAGAGTGTGGGATCCCAGGCTACTCCACATACAGTGTCCATCTTAACATACTGTATGTGGGTCAGTGTGTGGGAGTGCAGGATTTTGGTTGGGTATTATGTCCCCCCCCCTTGTTTTTTCTCTTCCTAATCCTTTTCTTGTCTTCAAACCCTTTTCAATATAATATAGCTCACTTTTGCCATGCTCCTTATGGCCGTTAACCTCTGCATGCTCAGTGCATGGGTGATTGATCTTATGGAGGGAAGGATAGTAGTCTCTCCCTGTTGCCCCCTTTCTTTCTGTGTTTGCTCTTGCCGAATATGTACTGTTTATGGGAATATACCAGGTCTATGACTGCGGGACTCTCCAGGTTGGTTATCTCAGGGTTTTTCTGCTCGTTTACCATCTGAGCTATTTGAATGGATCCCGCTAGACTTTCATCTCATGTGCGTTATCTGTGAATCCTGTATATGGATTATAATGTGTAGCCATATGGGCATTGTGTGAAACAAAGTTAATTTTATGTCTATTTTTTTTTTTTTTGTACAAAACCTAATAACAATTATTGAAAATAAATATAATGTGGAAATAAGATTTTACATTTTGACCATAGATACTATTTAGGTATATAAGAGTTGTTTTACCTGCCAAAGGATTTTAATTTCTGTCCACCCAGTTCTGAGCTTAACACAACTCTACACAACACAGCCCTAGCAGGGGAGGAGACCAGATTTCTCTCATCCTGTGACTCGACAGTGAAATGAGGATCAGCATGCTCATTGGCAGTGCAACACAACTAATTGGCTCCATGTGCTGCTTTTTCCTTCCACAATCCAAGCTCTACTGTACAGGGGACTAAAAGACTGATGCCAAGTCAAATTCAGGAACTTGAAGTGAAAGTAAACCTGAAAAAACTTTTTTTAATTAAGGCTTGCACCTTGTACACTATAGGATTTCATGTCATCTGTGCCCAGTCTTGCCACGAAGAGTTAATCCAGCTCTGAGCAGTCCTTTTATCAGTAATATAAAAATGGACAGACAGTGACATAGGAGTCTGTTTCTTCCCCTTGCTGTGAGTGACAGGCGATTTACATATCACAAGCCTGAGAGAGACATTCAGTGTACTTCAGATCCCCTCCTTCTTTTTTCTCCAGCTCTCCCAAGATTGGCTGCTCCACACCTCAGCATGATTGGGCATGCTGAAGTCATGTGGTGACTTTTCTGGGTTTTGACTGGATGTTAGTGATCATAGCAGAAGTTCAGTGTAAGAAATACACAGGAAAAAAATGCATGTTGACAAGGAGAGTGTAGAGGTGGACGGGGAGTCTACTGACATCACGACTCCACCCACGAGCTCCAGACAACAAACCCACCCACAGAATCTGCAGTTTTTTGGGTCTCATAACATAACATAACATTTGACAGGTAAGGATACATGCATATCCTTATAGATATAGTCACCACTATGGCAGTAGTTTAGAAAGGATGAGAGTGGGTTTACATCCACTTTAAACTAAATTTTGGGCAGGTAAAACAGATTTCTTTGTGCTTGTTTTCACACCTAGCAACCCTTCAGAGGACATTTGGCAATAATTGACCTCCTCACCACCTGTTTTAACCATACAAAAGGCAAATTCATTCAGTTGCAGGGTGGTTGCAGCCTAGCCCCATACACTTAAATGGGTCATGTTCAGTGTCGATTGTGATGTGTGGTTTAATTTTTGCATTGTTTGTGAAGCAGAGTATCACGGCCATGTTGTGTACAGCCCTGAGCAGCTGCATACCCGTCTTTAGGTGAGCCATGGGGGGGACTGCGGCTCAACCACCTGCTTTTACAGCCCCCAGACGTCTACGTGGACAGGACCTTATATGTATTTTATTTGTATATTTACAGACCATTTTTGAAGTTTTTCGTTTCATTGTTTTTTATTAAAGTTTTCACAAAAACAAATAATGAGTACATCCAGATACAAATACAGCTGTCATACATTATATTACTCTTTGAAGGTTTCTATGAAAAGAACTGCATGACATAGTTTACAGTTATATTTAGGTGATTAGATTATTTTAGATCACTGTCAAGTGTCCAGCCTAGGGAGGACAGTGGATCCCACTCTCCTCCAGACACCCCATCTGGGAACAATCTGTGCCCAGGGAGAGGGCACCCCACTCACCCCCCCCCCCCCACCTACGCACCTGGGACAACAGAACAATTGCCTGTCGTCGCTTAAAACTTTATTACAGTTATTATACGGTATAGGTGCAAATGGATATACTTCAGAATAAAATTAAAGAAGAGGGTATAAGTCAGGATAATAAAGTAGACGAATAGGTAGT
This sequence comes from Lithobates septentrionalis, assembly GCA_037952835.1. Taxonomy (NCBI): domain Eukaryota; kingdom Metazoa; phylum Chordata; class Amphibia; order Anura; family Ranidae; genus Lithobates; species Lithobates septentrionalis. The sequence continues at coordinate 89,188 of JBBDGP010000232.1, read as the reverse complement.
TAAGCGTAAACTAGTTGAAGAACGTATAAAAAAAAAAACGAAAAAAAAAAAAACACAAATATAAATTACCACCACTTAGAAAATGTATCTATAACAGTGTATCAATGAAGAGTCTCTGGAAATCTTGAGGACCATGGTATCCAATTGGCTTGGAAATTTTTCATTGAATTAGACGAGTATGCAAAGAACTTTTCGTAAAGGTATTGAGTGTTTACTCTATTTATTAAATCGTTTATGCTAGGTATGATGTCTGTTTTCCATTTCGAAGTAATAGATAGGCGCGCTGCTATCAAAATGTGGGTGATTATGCATCTGTATTTCGTGGGTATATTATCTATCCCTAAGTTGAGAAGGGTCAGAGCAGGTTTAGGGGTGAGGATGATTCCTGTGATTTTTGCTAGTAAAGAGAATACTGAGTTCCAGAAACTCCTCACAGACCTACATTCCCATAATATATGAAATATCGTTCCTTTAGAGCCACATTGTCTCCAACAAGAGTTATTAGTACCTTTGAAAATATGTGATAATCTCATCGGTGTTAGGTAACTTCTATATAATAATTTGAGAGACAAGTCCCAATGGTTAGTGCAGTGGGAATAATTATAGTTAGATTGATTAGCTTTAAGCCAGTCTGTTAGAGCAAGTTTAGTTTTAAAGTCTCCCTCCCAGTTTAACATACTCATAGTTTTAGTTTGGGTGTGAGTGTTTTGCAATTTTTTGTAGAACCATGAGAGTCCTTTAGGTTTGATAAAGGTAGTCCCATATGTCTGGTCTTAAGGTAAAGAATGTATTTGGTTTTTGATGTGGTAGTGGTGTAGTTGGATATTTGCGCATGATGTTTTGGTGGACGTTTGGCTATGAATTGAGTATATGTAGTGTTCTTTGGGAAAGTTTTCTCAGCTATTTTTAATGAGGGGATGAGATATTCGTACATACTTAGGGTGATGTCTTTCTTATGTAGGGATTTGCTGCTGTCAGTTTGTTCATTTAAAGCCCTCCCTGCAGTCACCGTTGCGTCAATAGAAGGGAATTTTGGATAATATAATGGTCTGTGTGTTAGCGTGGCTAATAAAAGTGATGGTAGATCTCTTTGTGTGACTATTGCTTGTTCTATTTGTACCCATAACTTACCTGTTGTCTGATTGAACCATGACTTAGCTTGGTCCAGTAACGCTGCAATGTAATATTTGCGTAGGTTAGGAAATCCCGTTCCTCCTCTCTGTCTTTGTTTTAATAATATGGAGTATGATAGTCTCGCTAGTTTACCAGCCCATATAAATTTCCTTAAGAGTTTGTCAACCGTAGTAAAGAAATGTTCAGGCAAGATGATAGGAATATTTTGAAAATAATATTTTATTTTTGGCAATACGTTCATTTTGAAAGCGGCTATCCTCCCTAGCCAGGTGAGTTCGTGTGACGAGATGTGTGCTAGGTCATTCTTTATTGTATTTATTAGGGCAGGGTATTTATGATCGAATACAGAGCTGGAGGGGTAGGATAGGTTAATCCCTAGGTACTTCAAGTACTTTGTGGCCCATTGAAAAGGAAATTTAGACTTCAATATATTAAGATTATTGCTGCGAATGTGTATAGGAAGAATAGAGGATTTGTTGATGTTGAGTTTGTAATATGAAATATTTCCAAATTCACTAAGTAATTGTTGTGTCTTATCAAGAGAAGTTGCTGGTGAGGTTAAGGTCAATACCACATCATCCGCAAATAATCCAATTTTATGGTCTATGTCTGATACTTTAATGCCAGTAATGAGGGTGTCTTGTCTGATAGTGTCAGGTCACCTTGAGGCTAGGTGACAGATGCACTCTGTAGGAGTCAGAAGTGCACCGCTAGGTAGTGAACCCTAGGACTGACTGCTGCGGATTGAACCCTGGGAGGTTCAGGAAGCAGGTCTACTGGATCACTGACACAGATCCCACTGGGAGCTAGAGCATAGATTCCCCAGGGCGCGGAGTCTAAGAGCCAGCAGGTGTTCACCAGAGCATTTAGTGGTAAGCATGGACTGCGCTGCAGTCTGGCTCCAGGTCGCGGCCCCCAGGGTCTCACAGCTCACGCTCGCGGTAGATTACAGGAGAAGAGGAAGGAGGCAGCAGGCTGGAACAACAAGGAAAGTAAGGGACAAGCCAAGGTCGGAGCCACAAGCAGACAAGGACAACAGAGTTCACGCCAAGGTTCAGGGTCACAGGCAAACAGGGATGGTCGGGGACACACCAAAGGTCAGGGTCACGAGCAGAGAGGAATAGTAAAGAACAGGCCAAAGTCGGTAACTGGAATCAGACGTAGGAAACACAGCAAGTACACACGAAAGCTAACACACAATGGTTGATCAGCACTGCTGGTTTGCAGCGCACAGGTTAATATAGGGTTCCCTGATAGGGCCTGGGGTGGGGCCATGCTTAGAGGAGAGGTTATAAAACCAGTCAGGTGAGAGGCAGCTGGTCTTTAGAGATGAACACATGGAGACAGGTAGGCTGACAGAGAAACTCTATTGCATAACCATGACAGTACCCCCCTCTTATGATGCCTTCCCCTCCCCCAACCGGGCCCCGGCTTAAAGGGAAACTCCAGATGAAACCTCCTCAACAGATGAGGCACAAAGATCTCAGATGCAGTGATCCAAGACCTCTCCTCAGGACCAAACCCTTCCCAATGTACGAGGTACTGAAGAATGCCTCTACGGCGCCAGGAATCGAGAACTTGACTAACCTCGTACTTAAGATTATCCTCAGAGACCGAAACCGAGGTAGGGAGAGGACGAGAGGACGAGAGGACTTATTGAGGGCTAAAGGCTTCTTAGGAATGGGTAAAGGCATAAGAAGACCACCAGGAGTCTGAGCAGGGTCCCCCAGACCCTTAAAGATGAGCTGGACATCCAACACAGGATCATCAGACTGGGCAGAAGTCAGTGGATCCCTGAGGCCAGGTTGGTTAGAAAGTGATGTGTCACAGAAGTCAGGCTGGATAGCTTCACTGGGCATAGGCTGAACTGGTGCAGAGGCCGACTGAACAGCATTGCCTGGTGCAGCGACCACCAGAATCGCATCACAGGGCGTAGCGACTGTGAAACTGGTAGACGAGTCAGCCTGGGTGTGCGTCCAAGGAGGTCCAGGAACAGGCAAAGGTAAATGACCATGCAAACTGGAGTGAATGATCGGCTCAAGTTTACAGGTGGGCTCCTCATCCAGAGTGCCACATGACCCAGAGAGTGAAATAAAATTACAATAATGTTGCCCTACTCATACAATTGAAAGTGACATCTGAAGCAGCCAGCATCTACAATGTAGTAACAAAGCAAAAGATGAATGAATAATATAAATGCGGCGCTCAGTGTAAATAAACAGTGTACATGTATGTGACTAACAACCAAACATAAAGTGGTGAAAATTATTATATAAAACAACTGATTAGTCCATAATCATGTGAGTGCCCAGCTCAGTGGGTATCATATAAATATCCAACACCGTGGGATGGTGGATGTGTGGGTGGGCGAGAGGTTAATCTGATGTAAACCACAAGGATGGTGTCTCAGAATCCATAGGTGCCATGTGAATCCCAGGGGTGGTGTTCCGATAATCAATATCCACAGGAGAGTACAGAAGAAATAAATACTCTTACCGGAATGGGTGGACACGTTTGCCGTACGGCTAGGTGTCATACAGGCTTATGGATTAGCGATCCCAATGGAGACTTGACGTATGTGGCAGGTTCCCCTGGTTCCTCTGTGCCAATCGGAAGGGAGATGGATGGTCCGGAACTCAATACGGGGGTCTCACCCACAACAATATGGGGGAAAATGCAGCTTTCAGTCAGCCAGCAAGGGGACATGTAAAAGGGAGTAAAAGAACCCACATGGTGCTTGAATCCATATAAATAGGTTTATTCCAAACCAAACATAAATGGCAATCCAGATAAAAAGTGATCACATATGAAGAATGTACAAAACGAAGAATAAAAAATAGCGTGGTGCCAGAAAAATAGCTAGTAGCAACCCGACATGTTTTGGACCGAGAGTCCTTCTACTGGGGCATATTAGCTGTCATCCGGTATCACGCAAGCATTTATAGACATGTAACAAGTTAGAAAATAGCATCAGCTGTGAGGATTCTCATCAGCTGTGTCAGACCGCTGCTGAGTGGATATCCCAGCCAATGAGAATCTCACAGGGTAGGATTGGCTGGCGGTGGTTTCCACACCCAATCTGAAGCCGCGCGGCATACCACATGTCACCCTATGACGAGGTGTTTACTATGTGGTGCTGCCCGGGATTGACTGGTGTATTGCCCAATCCCGGGCCGTTGAGCACAACACGAGGCATCCTGTTGTAGGGCGGTGACCAGAGGCTCAGGGCTATGCGCTCCAAGCCTCATTTCCATTTCAGGAAGGGGCTAGTGAGAGTCTCTGCTGTGGATCAGCGCCGCTCCGCCCACACGTCCTCTCACATGTCATTGCACATTGAAGCCAAGATCCAATGCCTGTAAGCCCCAGTGTGTCTATGGAAGTGTCAAACAGCGGCCCGGATGTATGGGCAATAGGGAACCTTGGTGTAAAACATAGTGTAAAACAATAAAACCTAAAAACTAAATATGAAAGTACAGAGAACATACATTACTTAATAGAACTTTCCAGAGGCATCTAAACTCCCTAACATACCATAAATATACAAACTAATGACTGTATGCAATACCTAAGGTTATACAAATATTTAAAATACATGTGATTTATAACATGTGGAGAATACAAAAACTATTCAAGAAAAATAGTCAAAAATAGAGAAATAAAAAATTAGCAAATGAGAATAACATAGTGGGGGCACATATGAATAAAAGTATGAGTAAAACGGTGGATCCAGATCAGATATGAGGAGGGGGTAAGTTCACAATGCATCATGATTTATTAATAAACGCATTAAGATCCCACTCGACATTCAACCCATATGGAAAATAACTCTTTAGCTGAAATATCCAAAAGGTCTCGAGTTGGGATACCCCCCTAATACGTGGACCCCCCCTCCAGTGTGGAATATATTTATCAATGATCTGAAATTTTGGGCCACTTGGATTCTTAGCATGGTGTTCTAAATAGTGCCTAGGCACACTATGATTGGTACGCCCAAATTTAATGGCAGTAATGTGCTCATTCACCCGGGTGCTAAACGCCCTTATGGTGCGACCCACATACTGCTTATTACACGGGCAGGTAATAAGGTAAACAATAATCTGAGTGGCACACGTGGTAAAATGCTTCATAGGGTAAGTGATAGAAGTGACTGAAGACTGAAAAGTTTCAGTCCTCTTACGTCCATACAGATTATATCTGCAAACGTTGCATCGTTTGCAGGGGTGATAACCTTTAGTTTCTGGAAAGAAGGACGCTTTAACAGGCGGTTCAATAACATTATGGGAAATTTGATCTCGCAGGGATGGGGCCCCCCTAAAGTTAACACCTGCGTTATTCGGGAGCACGGGTCCCAGGACTGGGTCACTTTTTAGGACTCCCCAGTGACGATTCAGGATATGTTTAATTTGCCTGTGTTGGATGGAAAATTGGGTGAACATTGACCACTTAGATTTATCATCAGAGATGGGCTTAGGGCGTTCAGTGATAAGTGTATTTCTATCGATATTCGAAATTCTGGTAATCTCTTGATCTATGGTTGATGATAGATACCCCTTAACAATAAATCTTTCTTTCAAAAAATGGGCCTGCCTCATAAAGTCGCTGGTGGAGGAACAATTTCTACGAATACGCAGAAGCTGGCTCCGTGGGACAGACTCCAACCATGGACTGTAATGACAGCTGTCTGTGGAGATATATCCATTTCTGTCCGTCGGTTTAAAGTGGGTGGTGGTCACAATCCGACGGTCAACAATGGCTATCTCCAGGTCCAGAAAATGTATAGAGATGGAACTTATCTCGTACATGAGAATTATGCCTCTCTCATTGTTATTGAGAGTGGCCATAAACTCATGGAGGGTTTCTTCGTCGCCTTTCCATAGGAGGAGGATGTCGTCTATGTATCGTACCCATAAACACAGTTCAGGACGCTGTGATGGATAGACGACATCCTCCTCCCACAGGGCCATAAAAAGGTTGGCGAGGCTGGGGGCAAATTTAGCCCCCATAGCCACGCCCTTCTTCTGCAGGAAAAAATGGTTGTCGTACCAGAAGTAGTTGGTAAGTGTGGCAAATTGTAAAAGTTCCATAACAAAAGTTTGTTGGATAGGTGGAATCTTGCTATTCCTGTCAAGATAGTGTTGTATGGCCTCAAGTCCCAGTTTGTGTGGGATACTAGTGTATAATGACGTGACATCCGTCGTAACCAGGATTAGATCATCCTGGTATGTGACGGATGCCAAACGCCGAATAGTATCCCCTGTGTCCTTCAGATAGGAGGGGACCTGACACACTAGCGGTTGTAGAAAAAAATCTATGTAACGGCCTATTTTGGACGTGACCGAATCTATTCCGCTTATAATGGGCCTGCCCGGGGGCCTGGTAATGCTCTTATGGATTTTCGGAAGATAGTACATTACCGGGACCCTCAGGCCAACTGGGACAAGGAATTCTTTTTCTTTTTTGTTTAGGATGCCCTGTTGGTATCCTCGTTCTACAATTTCTACCAATCTTTTTTTGAAAACTTTTGTAGGGTCATTATTTAGTGCCATATACGTCTTATCGTCACTGAGGAGGCGGCACATCTCAAGATGGTAATCTTCCTTATCTAAGATTACCAGGCCTCCACCTTTGTCGGCGGGGCGAATTACTATATCTTTGTGCTCGCACAGGGATTTTAGGCCCGACTTCATTTTGGGGTGATCATACGTCCGCCTAATCGGTAATTGGTCTAAATCCTTCAACACCATGTCAAAAAAGACTTTGACCGCAGGAGCTGGGTTATTTGGGGGGTTAAAAAGTGAAGGGTTCGCTAGCCTGGAGTGTGTTACTCTTCTCTCGTTCCCTTCAGTCTCCACCCTATTTCCAGTTTCTGAATTAGTGGGGTTACTTAAAAAATGCCTCTGGATATTGAGTTTCATTCATTCATGACCCAGAGAGTGCCTCAGCCCGACTATTGCAGGAGACATTCCAGAAATCACTATATGCAGCGGGAAGAGCAGAAGATACTGGGATGGTGGCAACAGGAAGTTTCTCTTTTGGGGTAACCTTGAGTAGGCAGGAAGAGGAACAGGAGGAACCCCAAGCCAGGATCCGTCCAGTAGTCCAGTCAATTTGTGGAGTGTCAGGAAAGTCCTGTTAGTATCAGACGCCCTGTGCGGGCAGTCGCACGCATGCGCGCGCGCTCCAGGCGGGCTATTTAAACTGATCTGTCACATGAGAATCTTGCTGTCTGCTCTACAGCGTTACGTGTGCACTTCCTGAGAACACTTCCTGTTTCCTGTACCAGACCTGATTATCCTAGCTGTCTGCCTGCATCTGATCCCGGCTTGTCTCCGACCATCCCTGCTTTCTGCCTGCATCCGACCCCGGCTTGTCTGACCACTCTTCTGCCTGACCCTTTGGCTCATCTACAGTCCGCCTGGCTATCGATCCGGCTTGTCTGACCCTCCAGTCTGCTGCACCAGTGTTCCAGTCTGCGGTCCTGTGTGTTCCAGCCTGCTATCCAGTTCCAGTCTGCTGTGTGGTTCCAGTCTGCTGCACCAGTGTTCCAGTCTGCTGTCCTGTGTGTTCCAGCCTGCTATCCAGGTCCAGTCTGCTGTGTGGTTCCAGTCTGCTGCACCAGTGTCCCAGTCTGCTGTCCTGTGTGTTCCAGCCTGCTATCCAGTTCCAGTCTGCTGTGTGGTTCCAGTCTGCTGCACCAGTGTTCCAGTCTGCTGTCCTGTGTGTTCCAGCCTGCTATCCAGTTCCAGTCTGCTGCACCAGTGTTCCAGTCTACCTACCAGATCAGCTTAATCTCCACTGCACAGTGTTTCCAGAGTTCCAGACCTACCTCCTGCTGTTGATCCTGCCAGGCACTCGTGCCACTCCTGACTCTTGTGCTTCCTGTATACCCTACCAGGGCCCTCGAGTCGGAGCCGCAAGAGAGGCCATCCCCTGCAAGTCGGGCTCGTCCACAAGGTACGTGACAGTAGCAGACAGCCATGACCGAGCCCGAGCAGGGAGCCTCTCCTATGGAAGAACTTTGTATGCACCTGGCCGGCCTTACACAGGCTGTTAAGAGTCTCCAGGAAGGATATACACGTCTGGAAGAACGGGTCCAAGTACTGTCTGGTCCCACTGAGACCCAGGGATCTTCTCTGCCATCTACCTCTGCTAGCAGTACTACTTCCCCTACAGTAGTGATGCTGCCCCCTGAACCAAGGGTTCCCACTCCTGAAAAGTTTTCTGGAGAACGAAGTAAATTCAGGGCATTCCGGAATGCATGCGAACTGTACTTCGCCCTTCAACCTCGCACCTTCTCGCTTGAAGCCACCAAAGTAGGTTTTGTGATCTCACTACTCCTGGGTGACCCCCAAACATGGGCTCACCGCCTTCTGGAACTGAAAGCCGAGGTGTTGACCAATTTAACCACCTTCTTTGATGCAATGGCCCAGCTATATGAGGACTCACAGCTTTCTGCAACCGCAGAAGCCGCCCTGCACACCCTTCAACAAGGGCGTAGGGCAGTAGAGGACTACGATGCGGAATTCCGCCGATGGAGTGCAGACACGGACTGGAATGACGCTGCCCTTCGCTACCAGTTCCGTATGGGACTTTCCGACCCTTTAAAAGATGAACTGGCCCGAGTGGGAATTCCTCTGACTCTGGATGCCTTGATTAATCTTGCCATACAGATCGACCGACGGTTGAGGGAGCGAAGAGCAGAAAGAGGTGCTGGGCCTACTCGCCCAACCTGGATGTTGCCTAGAGTCCCCAGCTATACCCATCCTGCACCCACCTCTAGTCCTGCTGTTTCACCTGATACCTCTGAGCCCATGCAACTTGGAGTCCTCCGCCCATCTCTCACGACGGAGGAACGCCAACGTCGCCGGGCTAACAACCTGTGCCTGTACTGCGGGGAACCCGGACACTATGTCAGGAACTGTCCTAACAAACTCCGTAAGTGCCTGTCTGTCTCCTCTGGTGATGTGACTGCTTGGCCTAAGACTTCCGCTCACTTGACTCTTTCTATATCTTTGCAGCTCCCAGGAAAGACTTTACAGGTTCCCGCTATCATTGATTCCGGGGCTTGCAGCTGCTTCTTGGACTCATCCTTTGCAGCTAAACACCAGATCCCACTGCTTTACAAGGCCCATGGACTCTCTATTCATCTGGCCGATGGGTCTGCAATAAAATCTGGGCCGGTTATACAAGAATCCGCTCCCCTTCCAGTCACCATTTTCAACTTGCACCAAGAACTGCTTCGCCTGGACATCATCACTTCTCCTTTATTTCCTATTATTCTTGGCATGCCGTGGCTACAAGCCCATAACCCTACTATCAACTGGGTCACAGGAGAAATTACATTTTCCTCTCAGTACTGTCAACAGTTCTGCACTTTGAAGGACTCTGGTGAATCCCCTGCTCTGTTATGTCTCAACACTGATTCTGAGTTATTCCAGGCGGTCCCCAAGGTCTATCATGACTTTTTAGATGTCTTTAGTAAAAAAGGGGCTGAAACCCTTCCTCCTCATCGGGCTTACGATTGCCCCATCGAGCTCCTTCCCGGAGCCGAAGTTCCCTTTGGCAGGATATTTCCTTTGACCGAGCTGGAGTAAGGAGCACTAAAAGCATACATCGACGAGAACCTAGAAAAGGGTTTCATCCGGCCCTCTACATCCCCAGCAGGTGCAGGCATCGTTTTTGTTGAAAAAAAAGATCACTCTCTTCATCCTTGTATAGACTACCGCAAACTCAATAAAATAACTGTTAAAAATCGGTACCCTCTCCCCTTGGTACCAGAATTATTCCAGAGACTGGGGACTGCTAATATTTTCACCAAATTAGATCTCCGAGGGGCTTACAACCTAGTTCGCATCAGAAAAGGGGATGAGTGGAAGACAGCTTTCCGCACTCACTTCGGGCACTTTGAATACATGGTGATGCCCTTTGGACTATGTAACGCCCCTGCAACTTTTCAGTACTTCATAAATGATGTTTTCCGGGACTATTTGGATCTATTCGTCATAGTCTACTTAGATGACATTCTCATCTTTTCTTCTTCCCTGGAATCCCATCGCAGACATGTTAAATGTGTTTTAGCTCGACTCCAGCTACATGGCTTGTACGCTAAGGCTGAAAAGTGCGAGTTCGAGCAAGAGAGTATTCCATTCTTGGGGCTAATTATCTCCGTGGAAGGGATCAAGATGGATCCCCATAAGGTTGCTGCAATTCTTGACTGGCCAGCCCCTACTGACAAGAAAGGAGTCCAAGGTTTCATTGGCTTTGCCAACTTCTATAGAAAATTCATTAAGGGGTTCTCAGCCATCATTGAGCCCATCACTCAATTGACCAAACAAGGGGTGCGTTTTCATTGGTCGCCCGAAGCTCAATCCGCCTTTGAATCTCTCAAAAGACTGTTCACCTCTGCTGCTGTTTTGAAACATCCCGATTCCTCTTTACCATTTGTCCTGGAAGTGGACGCTTCTGAGAGTGCTGTTGGTGCGATTCTTTCCCAGCGACAAGGGACCAAAGCTCTGTTATACCCTGTAGCCTTCTTTTCTCGCAAACTATCATCCGCAGAAAGGAATTATGATGTAGGAGATCGGGAACTACTGGCCATAAAATCCGCTCTGGAAGAGTGGCGGTATCTTTTGGAAGGGGCTGCTCATCCTATTCTGATCTACACAGATCACAAAAACCTGGAATATCTTAAATCCGCAAAGAGGTTGAGACCGCGACAAGCCAGGTGGGCCTTGTTCTTTTCCAGGTTCTCCTTCCACGTGACCTATCGGCCAGGCTCCAAGAATATAAAACCTGACGCTTTGTCTAGGATGTTCCACAAGCCTCAAGAAACCTCACCTCCAGATACGATCCTTTCTCCTGGAAATTTTTTCCTGTTGCAAGAAGACCTACTTTCCCGGATTAAGCAAGCTTCAGTAGGGTTGGTAGCTGCTATGAGAACAAAACTACAAGAAAAGGATGGTCTGCTTTGGTTCGGGAGTAAGATCTTTGTACCTGAAGGCCTACGGGTCACAATTTTAGAACTTTGTCATGATCACGCACTAGCAGGACATTTTGGTGTTACCAAGACGGCTGATCTTGTCCTGCGCACTTCTGGTGGCCCCAAGTGCCTAAGGACTGTAAGAAGTATGTGGAATCCTGTACCATCTGTGCTCAGAATAAAGTCAGTAGAACCAGGGCCTGGGGATTACTGAAACCTCTACCTGTCCCAGACAGGCCATGGAAGATGCTGTCTATTGACTTCATTGTCGAGTTGCCTCCAGCTGAAGGGCACACTGCGATCTTTGTGGTGGTAGATCGGTTATCTAAAATGGCTCATTTCATTCCAATGAAGGGTACCCCCTCTGCTCCTGAAACTGCACAAACGTTCATTAAAGAAGTGATTAAACTCCATGGAATTCCGGCTAATATCATTTCTGACCGAGGAGTACAATTCACTTCCCGATTCTGGAGAGTCTTGTGTAAAGCCCTAGGAATTGAACTATCATTTTCCACCGCCTATCACCCCCAGACGAATGGCCAAACGGAGAGGACCAACCAGACTCTCGAGCAATATCTTCGTTGTTTCTCTTCCTTTTCTCAAGATGATTGTTTCTCTTTGCTCCCCTTGGCTGAATTCGCCTATAATAATGCTGTCCATTCTGCCACAAAGCAAAGTCCGTTTTTTGCCAAATTACGGGTTTCGCCCTACCTTTTTGCCCAGCTCCATTCCTGAAAGTTCCGTACCAGCAGTCCAGGAAACAATACATTTTTTCTCTGTCAATAACCAAATATTACAGGAAACCATGACGAAGTCCCAAGAACGTAACAAGGTAACTTTCGACAGGAAAAGACGTGGGGAATTGCTACTCGAACCAGGTGATCTTGTATGGTTATCCACTGTAAACCTGAAACTGACTTGTCCCTCCAAGAAGTTGGGTCCTAAATTCCTGGGTCCTTTTCCTGTAAAAAGGAAAATAAATGAAGTAGCTTTTGAATTGGAACTCCCGGACTCACTCAGAATTCATCCTGTTTTTCACGTTTCCCTGTTGAAACCTTTTGTCTCCAATCCTTTTCCTGAACGAAATCTGAATCCTCCAGATCCTGTAATAGTGGACGGTGAGGAAGAATTTGAAATTGAAGCCATCCTTGACTGCAGGAAAAGGAACAATCAAGCCCAATTCCTGATCAAGTGGAAAGGGTATGGCCCGGAAGAGAACTCGTGGGAGCCTGAGGAGAACATCCATGCTAAAAGCTTAGTTCAATCCTTTAAGAGAACCCATCCTGAGAAATGGGCCCGGTTGGGCATCCGGAGGCTGCCCCTTGGGGGGGCAATGTCAGGAAAGTCCTGTCCGTATCAGACGCCCTGTGCGGGCAGTCGCACACGCATGCGCGCGCGCACCAGGCGGGCTATTTAAACTGATCTGTCACATGAGAATCTTGCTGTCTGCTCTACAGCGTTACGTGTGCACTTCCTGAGAACACTTCCTGTTTCCTGTACCAGACCCGGCTTGTTCCTGATTATCCTAGCTGTCTGCCTGCATCTGATCCCGGCTTGTCTCCGACCATCCCTGCTTTCTGCCTGCATCCGACCCCGGCTTGTCTGACCACTCTTCTGCCTGACCCTTTGGCTCATCTACAGTCCGCCTGGCTATCGATCCGGCTTGTCTGACCTTCCAGTCTGCTGCACCAGTGTTCCAGTCTGCTGTCCTGTGTGTTCCAGCCTGCTATCCAGTTCCAGTCTGCTGTGTGGTTCCAGTCTGCTGCACCAGTGTTCCAGTCTGCTGTCCTGTGTGTTCCAGCCTGCTATCCAGTTCCAGTCTGCTGTGTGGTTCCAGTCTGCTGCACCAGTGTCCCAGTCTGCTGTCCTGTGTGTTCCAGCCTGCTATCCAGTTCCAGTCTGCTGTGTGGTTCCAGTCTGCTGCACCAGTGTTCCAGTCTGCTGTCCTGTGTGTTCCAGCCTGCTATCCAGTTCCATTCTGCTGCACCAGTGTTCCAGTCTACCTACCAGATCAGCTTAATCTCCACTGCACAGTGTTTCCAGAGTTCCAGACCTACCTCCTGCTGTTGATCCTGCCAGGCACTCGTGCCACTCCTGACTCTTGTGCTTCCTGTATACCCTACCAGGGCCCTCGAGTTGGAGCCGCAAGAGAGGCCATCCCCTGCAAGTCGGGCTCGTCCACAAGGTACGTGACATGGAGAATGGAACCGTAACCAAGGAAGACCTAATATGATAGGAGATGAAGCTTTAGGCAAGACAAGGAAGGATATCCACTCCTGGTGGAGTGTCCCTACCGACATCTTAACAGGAAGGGTCTGGAAGCGGATAGGACCCACTATCTCATGGAAGATGCAGCTTCCCAATCCATGAAATTGCTAGCGGCTCCGGAATCCAGATGTGCCGAGACCGAATGAGAGGACGCGCCGACATGAAGGAACACAGAAAGAAGAAGACGAGAAGGTGAAGGTGATACTTCAGGGTGTAATACTCCACCTTCCAGATATATTAGCCCGATCGTTTTTCCGGACGAAGAGAACAAGTGTCACGAAAATTACCTTTGGCCCCACAATAGAGGCACAGGCCCAGAGTTCTGCGCCTAGCGCGTTCTTCAGGAGACAACTTGGTCCAGCCCAGCTGCATGGGTTCCTCAGCGGGCAGGGGGTGCTCCTCGGATCGAAGAGAAGGGACTGGGAGCTCAAGCTGCCTAAGGAACGGGGAGTGCTGGCGTCTTTTTTCCAGGGCCCTCTCCTGAAAGCGAATATCGATCTGGTTACACAAGGTGATGACACCGTCCAGATCAGCAGGAAGGGATCTTCCTGCTAATTCATCCTTCACTCTATCAGAGAGGCCATGTAAAAAGGTTGCAACTAGGGCCTCATTATTCCAGCTCAATTCAGCTGTGAGGATACGGAACTGAAGAGCATACTGTCTCACAGAAGCGGACTCTTGACAGAGACGTAAAAGAGCGCTAGGCACTGAGGAGACACGACCCGGTTCCTCGAAGATATTCTGAAAAAGTTTCAAGAAATCAGACAGGCTAGAAACTGGATCATTCAGTTCCCACAGAGGGGCAGCCCAAGCTAGCGCCTCGCTAGACAGAAGAGATATAATATAGGCTACTTTCGCCCGATCGAACAGGATGTTTTGGGGCTGAAGTTCAAAATGAATCGTGCACTGGCTAAGGAACCCCCTGCAAGCCTTGGAGTCCCCAGAGAAATGGGCCGGAGCTGGCAGTTGTAATGAATGTGTGGCTGTGACTGGTGCGATAGGTGCAGCAGCAGATAGCGGTTGAGGTTGGTCCTAATGAGGCCTGAACCTGTTCAAAACGGGATGCCAAATCCTGAAGGAATAGCATCACTTGGGTCTGATGCGATTCCTGGGTCTCAAGTCTGCGAACTAAGCCCTGCAACAGATCATCTGCGGGTAGCATCACATCAGCCGGGTCCATGGCAGATCTAACTGTCAGGTCACCTTGAGGCTAGGTGACAGATGCACTCTGTAGGAGTCAGAAGTGCACCGCTAGGTAGTGGACCCTAGGACTGACTGCTGTGGATTGAACCCTGGGAGGTTCAGTAAGCAGGTCTACTGGATCACTGACACAGATCCCACTGGGAGCTAGAGCATAGATTCCCCAGGGCGCGGAGTCTAAGAGCCAGCAGGTGTTCACCAGAGCATTTCGTGGTAAGGATGGACTGCGCTGCAGTCTGGCTCCAGGTCGCGGCCCCCAGGGTCTCACAGCTCACGCTCACGGTAGACTACAGGAGAAGAGGAAGGAGGCAGCAGGCTGGAACAACAAGGAAAGTAAGGGACAAGCCAAGGTCGGGGCCACAAGCAGACAAGGACAACAGAGTTCACGCCAAGGTTCAGGGTCACAGGCAAATAGGGATGGTCGGGGACACGCCAAAGGTCAGGGTCACGAGCAGACAGGAATAGTAAAGAACAGGCCAAAGTTGGTAACTGGAATCAGACGTAGGAAACACAGCAAGTACACACGAAAGCTAACACACAATGGTTGATCAGCCCTGCTGGCTTGCAGTGCACAGGTTAATATATGATTCCCTGATAGGGCCTGGGGCGGGGCCATGCTTAGAGGAGAGGTTATAAAACCAGTCAGGTGAGAGGCAGCTGGTCTTTAGAGATGAACACATGGAGACAGGTAGGCTGACAGAGAAACTCTATTGCATAACCACGACAGATAGCTTCCGCCAGGGGCTTCATCACCAGTGAAAAAATCAGTGGCGATAGGGGACATCCCTGGCAAGTCCCAATTGTGATATAGAATTTATCTGACATGGCGTTGGAAGTATATACTTGTGCCGTTGGAACCGTATATAATGCGGAGATGGCTGAATGAATAGGGCCCTTAAGGCCAAACTTGTTGAGTGTAGCAGATAGGTACCCCTAGTGAACGCGATCGAACGTTTTTTCAGCATCAAGTGTCAGGAACACTGTGGGCACCTTACGAACCTCTGCAATTCTAAGAAGGTTGTACATTCTTCGAGTGCCATCTGGGGCTTGCCTACCTTTCACAAATCCCACTTGATCCGCTTTTATTAGGTGAGGGGTTACTTCTGCTAGACGGTTAGCCAAAATTTTTGAGTATACTTTTAAGTCTGTATTAAGAAGGGATATGGGCCGAAAATTTTGAGGGCCATCTGTTTTTTTCCCTGGTTTTGGGAGGGCCACTATAACCGCTTGGAGCATTTCTTCCGGAAATTAGGTAGTGGTGGTAGCTTTGTGAAATAGTTTGTTCATGTTTGGCACTAGAATGTTTGAGAAAGCTTTGTAATACTCGGTTGAGAAGCCGTCAGCGCCTGATGATTTATTGTAGGGTAGGGATTGTATGGCTTGGAAAATTTCTGTATCTGTTATGGCAGAGTTTAGGTATTGTAGCTTTTCATTGTCTAGGGAGGGAAGGTTGACTGATCGAAGAAAGTCAGTGATTGCTATGTCAATAGGTTGGGGTGTTGAGGGATCTGACTTTAAATTATAGAGTTGCTTATAATATTTGCAAAATGCATTGGCTATATCTAGAGGATGGTATACCGTTTTTAACGTAATGGGGTCTATAATATGAGAAAGTTTAGATTTTTGCTGTTTCTTGTGGATATAAGCCGCTAAGAATTTGCCAGCCTTGTTTCCTTGGGTGTAGTAAGTGGCTTTGAATCTCTGTAGGTGAAGTTGGTGTTCTGAGATTAAGTACGATTGAACCTCCTGTCTGGTTTGAAACAGTGCTGAATGTACCTGAGGAGAGGGATTAGATTTGTGCTGCATTTCAAACGATTTGAGTTTAGTCAACAATGTGGTCAGTGCCTGTAGTTTCCTCTTTTTTCCCTTGAGGCTGCCTGGAGAAGTAGGCCCCTGCTATACGCTTTATGCGCGCACCACAAAGTGAATATGGTGGTATCCGGGGTATCATTATGAAGGAAGAAATCTTTGATCTGATCACGCAACCTGTCCCTATGTTTGGGATTATTAAGTATCATCAACATCATCAAAAAATCAGACCTCTGCTTCCACTCATACGCAGACGATACCCAAATCTACTTTCGGATCACCGGACAAAAAGACCCCCATCAGCAACTAGAGAAATGCCTCACTTCAATAGATGACTGGATGACCATTAGTTCCCTCAAACTCAACGGGTCAAAAACAGAACTTCTCTACCTACACGCTAACCAAAATCCCAAAACCAAGACCCCATGGACACCCCCCGCCATCTTTGGACAGACCATTTCTCCGAGCACCAAGACAAAAAGTCTTGGAGTTATCCTTGACCCAGAAATGACAATGGATGCACAAATAGGATCAGTAGTTAGTGGATCGCACCATCTCCTCCGCAAGTTACGCAGACTCATCCCCTTCATCCCAGAAGATGACAAAGCAGCAGTAGTCGGAACAATCATCAATTCCTGTCTCGACTACGCAAACTCACTCTACATAAGATTACCCCAATATCAGCTTACGCGCCTACAGGCCATTCAAAACGCGGCGGCAAGACTAATAACAGGAAAAAAAACCTGGGAGTCCATATCCCCATCACTGAGGAGGCTACATTGGCTAACAGTAACGAATCAGATCACTTTCAAGACCCTCTGCCTCACCCACAAATGCACACATGGAAACGCCCCTCAATACCTCTGAGAGAAAATAAAACATTACACACCGAATCGCAATCATCTAGCCAAAACCTCCTCCTTGTTCCCAAATACCGCTACAAAGCAAGGGGAGAACGAAGATTTGCAGTCCAGGGACCTCGGCTATGGAACTCTCTTCCGACTCACATCCGCATGGAAGAAAACCATCTGGCATTCAGGAAAAAACTCAAGACTTACCTCTTCTAATGAAGCTGACAACACAACGCATCAGCGCCTTGAGGCGATTCAGTTCACATTTGCAGCGCTTTACAAATCATTCATTCATTCAAGTATAGATACATTATTGCACCACAAATGTACTGGTGTCGCAGAATTTTGTTCCTTAAGTGAGAGTGAGACAGGGGCGTGATCAGACCAAGTGATTGAGTGAATTTTAGCTGATATTACATTTTTAAGAATAGGTAGGTCAGATACAAATAAGTCGATTGTTGAATATGACTTGTGGGGAGCTGAATAGTAAGTAAAGTCTTTTTCCCCTGAGTTGACACAACGCCATATATCATATAAGTCGGATGTATGTAAAAAGGATTGGATTTCGCTGCGTGTTGAGCGTTGTGGGGCAGAGCAATCTAAGTGCTTGTTAGGTACACAATTAAAATCACCACAGTATAATACTAAACCTTTCTTGACATTGTCAACCTTTTTTTTTGAGAGTGTACAAGAAAGGTAATTGTCTACAGTTCGGAGCGTACAGGTTAATTATAGTATACATGGTATTGTTCAACTCACAAACTAGTATAATATATCTCCCTGCTTTATCTTGTATCATATCATGCAAACGAAATGCTACATTTTGATTAATAGCGATCAGCACTCCGCCTTTTTTCTTTGGGCCACAGAATGTAAAAACCTGAGGAAACATTTTGTTTGTGCATACTGGAAGTTTCTGTTGAGCAAAATGAGTCTCCTGAATGCATAAAACATCACTCTTTAGGGTTTTCGCCTGTTGCCACATGGCCCTCCTTTTAAAGGGACTGTTGAGGCCGTGAGCATTCAAAGTCAGAAAGTTAAGAACCATTGTTCCGTAATGTAAGAATGCTATATATAGGCAATTTTAGAGATCGTAGTGAATAGTAGTGAATAGTTAGGCTTAAGAGTACCTGTAGTTGAGGTTATAGTTTCCTTGGATATGGTGCAGCCAATTGCTTGCAGTAGCATCAGAAAGTAAGTGGATTCCAGGAGGTTGTCAGCAGAATGACCGTGGGTAGTCATCGTGGTAAAACAAAAAAGAAAAAATAAAGAACGTCAACAAACAAATAGGAAAAGTAACATAAAAAAGCGAGGAAATAGTCCTCAATGTGCGAATAATATCGCATAAGAGCAACTGGGGGTATAAGCTCTCAATGTCCAGCTTTGGCCCTTGTTTTAGCTCAGCAAACATCCTTTATAAGGCTTAACATATAAAGTAGAAAAGCAAAGTCAAGTTTTGGTGCTTGATTTCCATTCAGGTGATATGCGCCCAGGTAATAAGTGTATCTTCCCCCTCAATTGGGAGAAGACCCCATTTTTTTGTAAATTAGAGACTTTCCTCTAGAGATCTGATGGCGTATGTGCGGCCTTCTTTGGTTACAAGGAGCTTAGTGGGGAAGCCCCATGAGTATGCAAGTTGGTTATTGCGCATTAACTTTGTAAGCGGCACTAGCTTTTTCCGAGCCAGCATGGTGTGCTGGGAGAAGTCGGCATATATGGCGATGCTTGAGTAAGGATTGGGCAGTGGGGAGTTTCGTCTTGCAAACCGCATCAAGTCGTCCTTAACGTGGAAGAAGTGTATGCGAGCTATGACTTGGCGTGGGATTTTATCTGGTAAATGCTGTGGCTTAGGTAGCCTATGAGCCTGATCCACTATAATTTCACTGGTAGGTGTATCGGGAAGTAGATCCTGTATTAGTTGCTGAACATAACATCGGAGATCAGAGGGAGGTACAGATTCCGCCACCCCACGCAATTTTATATTATTTCGGCGAGATCTGTCCTCTAAGTCCGCCTTTTTTTTTTTAGAGCCTCTAGTTCATCATCTTTATCCTTGTGTGCGTCCACAAGTTCGTTATGAGCAGTCTTGATTTCTGCCATTTTATCCTCTACGGGGCTGACTCGCTCTCCCACCTCTGCTATATCCGCTTTCATTTGTGAAATACAGCCCATAAGATCTCCGTGCATTGATCCCCGCAGGGACACCAGCATCTCCTTCATTGTGGTATTGCTAAGGGGTTGCCCGGTATATGGGAACTCATGGATTTATTCATAGAACTCAGTGGTGCTATTCTGGGATGTGTAGTCCTCCTTCCTGTCCCCCGCATATGTATGGGTGGAGAGCTGCCTTTTTTGGGCTATGGGTAGGTGTATTGCATAGTGATGAACGGCTGCTGTGGCTTGGAGAGATAGATGGGGGTATACTTGTGTCTCTCCTGTCCCCTCGTGTTTCCTTCTGCTGGCGCGCTGTTGCCTGTGAGCGGCGGCGCCATCTTGGGTGATCGGCGTGCTGGCAGAGCTGAAAAAGTCTGTGAGTTTGCGGGGACCCCCCTGGGGTTTTCTCTTACCCATCCCTTTGGTGAGGTCAGCGGGATTCTCAGGCACCTGTGGCTTGTGTTTGTCGCTTTGTGCGGGCCATTAGAGCTGGAGAACACGGAGCTCTCTCCTTATGCGCCCATCTCCTTCGGCTGCTGGCCTCGCCCCCCATTTTTGAAGTTTTTATTCTAGACAAACTCACTATAAGAGGATAGCATCGCTCTGCACTGTAATAATGGAGGTATACCAGGAGACACATTTTGGTGGTATTGTGTGAAGGAATGCCTGAACGATTAATTTAGTTAGTCAAAGCGATCAAATTACAGTGCCTCCATTATAAGATTAATTTAACTGACTTAATTATTTTGAGTTAATTTTTATTCAAGCAAAGTCCTTTAAGAACACCAACAAGATCAGTGTAAGTACGGACTGAGCTATCGAAAATGAATTCATATTTTTTACAATAAGTCAAATACAAACACCATAAATAGATGTACATAGACACTAAAATAATTGCATAAAAGTTCAAAAATTGTTTGTAACAATAAATTACTTATAACATCCAAGTGAAAGAGATAACACCAACATGTCAGAAAAAAAAAGTAAAAAAAGAAATCCATAAACAGAATCACTAAGTTTGAAAAAGGATCACCCCCTTGAGTCAGTATTTTGTTGAACCATCTTTTGCTTTAATTACAGCCTTTAGTCTGTTGGGATATGTCTCTACTAACTTTTCTCATCTAGACTTTGCAAAATTTTCCCACTCTTCTTTGCAGAACTGCTCAAGTTCAGTTAAATTTGATGGTGACTGTTTGTGGACTACATTCTTCAAGTCATTCCACAGATTTTCAATGGGGTTTAAGTCTGGGCTTTGACTAGGTCATCCAAAGACATCAACCTTTTTCTCCTTTAACCACTGTGTGGTCATTTTTGCTGTGTGCTTTGGGTCATTGCCATGTTGGAAGGTAAACCTTCTTCTCATTGACAACTTTCTGGCAGAGGGCAACAGATTTTCCCCAAGAATTTGACTGTATTTTTTATCCATCCATTTTTCCTTCTATCCAGTCCCTGCTGCAGAGAAACACCCACATAACAGGATATTACCACCACTATGCTTTACTGAAGGATTGGTGTCATTTGGATGTTGAGCTGTATTGGATTTCCGCCAGACATATCATTTGGTGTTGAGGTCAAATAATTAAATTTTAGTCTCATCTGACCATAACACCTTTTTCCATGTGGCCTCAGAATCTTCAAGGTGCGGTTTGCCAAAGTTCAGTCATGACTGCATGTGGCCTTTGAGGAGTGGCTTTTTTTTGTAACCCTCCCATACAAGCCACATTTGTGGAGAATTTGTGATATTGTTGTTACATGCACACAATGACCACTCTTTATCATAACTTTCTGCAACTGCTTCAGAGTTGATGCAGGTCTCTTGGTAGCCTCTCTGACCAGTTTCCTCATGGCGTTATAATCCATTTTGGAGCAACATCATGATCCAGGGAGGATCTGTATCGTACCAAATACCTTCTACTTCTTAATAATAGACTTCACTGCGTTTCTAGGCATTGATAAAGCCTTTGATATTTTTTGTAGCCATATTCTGACTCATTCCTGTCCACAACTTTATCCCGGAGATCTTTTGACAGTGCCTTGGCACCTATAGTGGATTGTTTGCTTCAGTTGTACTACCAGGGACTGCAACGCTCCAGGAAAACTCTTAATGCTGAGCTAATCAAAATGACCACAGCTGATCACAGTTGAAAGTCAAATGGCTTTGTGTGTCATTGAGAAGGTGATAAGCTACACCTGATTGCGTTCACAAGTAATTTTTAGGAGGGGGTGATCCCATTGCCATACATCCCTCATCTGCAGGACTGCAGTTGTATTAAGGAATTTACCCATCAGTCATTGAGCCCAATACGTCAGTTCTCCCTCGAGTTAATACTTCTGGTGGGTTGACGGTTTAGCGAATTACCACATTCTAGTTAGCCCACCTCATCAAGTGATCACTTGTGAGGTGTAATTTTTGTTAGTGGAAAGATAACGCTGTCTAAGGTTTTGGTGATGGTTGTGTCTATAACGTTTTATGAAATGTCTATATATGGTAATACATTTTTAAATAATAAGTATTGAATAAAATGTATTCATTTTCTAGATTTGATTCTGGTATATGCACTTTTATGGTGGGGATCATTCTGCCCACCTACTTTTAGATAGTCTCTTTGGTTACATGAGACTACACTAATATGTGAGTTCAGACACCAGACTTATGCCCTGTACACGCGGTCGGTTTTCAGACGGAAAATGTGTGATAGGACCTTGTTGTCAGAAATTCCGACCGTGTGTAGGCTCCATCACACATTTTCCATCGGAATTTCCGACACACAAAGTTTGAGAGCTTGCTATAAAATTTTCCGACAACAAAATCCGTTGTCGGAAATTCCGATTGTGTGTACACAAATCCGACGCACAAAGTGCCACGCATGTTCAGAATAAATTAAGAGACGAAAGCTATTGGCTACTGCCCCGTTTATAGTCCCGACGTACATGTTGTACGTCACCGCGTTTAGAACGATTGGATTTTCCGACAACTTTGTGTGACTGTGTGTATGCAAGACAAGTTTGAGCCAACATCCGTCGGAAAACATCCTAGGATTTTGTTGTCGGAATGTCCGATCAATGTCTGACCGTGTGTACAGGGCATTAGAATTGCTCCTTTTGAAAAAAAATGTTGGACTTTTGTTCAACTAGCCTGTTGGATTTTCCCCTATCAGTGCCGCCAGCTATTGAAGGCATCGCTGATTGGTGTATTCTGACAGTGAAGAAATCTCCCTGCTGTCAGAATACAAAGGCACAGGGAGGATTCCCCCATCCACCATGAATGTGTGGATGTGAGAATCGAGTAAATCTTTTTCATTCAACCCACTGGTTGAACAAATAAAAAGAAAAAAATAATCTATGGACTGCTTTAAACTGGCTATAGATGGATCAAAATTCAGTCTGTTCCGCAGAATCCATGTGTAGCCATCCCCACTCGATCGTTAGATCGAATTCTGTCTAACAGGAATGCTGGAAAAAATTTCTTGATCAGCCGCTGCAGCAGCTGATCAGTGTATTCCAGCATTGGTGAGTTCCACTGTTATGCCCTGTACACACGATAGGATTTTCCGAAAACAAAATCCATGTTTTTTTTCCGTCGGATGTTGGCTCAAACGTGTCTTGCATAAACACGGTCACACAAAGTTGGTCGGATATTTTGAACGTCAAGAACGTGGTGACGTACAACACGTACGACGACCCGAGAGAAATGAAGACTGCTGTGAATATGCCCTTTTCGTTTGGTAACCACAATAGCCAGTGCTGCTCTTCTGCTTGATTCCAAGCATGCATGGAACTTTGTGCGTCGGAGTTGTGTACACACGATCGGAATTTCCAACAACGGAAAATCGGAAAATTTGAGAACCAGCTCTCAACTTTTGTGTGACGGAAATTCCGATGGAAAATGTCCGATGGAGCCTACACACGGCCGGAATTTCCGATAACACGCTCCTATCAAACATTTTCCGTCGGAAAATCCTATCGTGTGTACAGGGCATTAGAATACAGTGTCCTGGCAGGAGGGATTCCTCCATCCACCTTGCTTGTGTGGATGGACGAATCTGTTTGTTTTTTTTCATTCAGTCCACTTGCTAAAAAAATTATCCATCTATGGCCAGCTTTAGGGTTAAAGTAGAACTAAAGGCAACTTGTTTTTTTTTTCAATTTGTATAAAGAGAGGGGGTTAAAATACCTGTCATTTTTGTGCCATTGGGGAGATTTCCCTTCACTTCCTGTCCATAGGCCAAAACAGGAAGTGAGTGGAAACTCCTCCAAAATGAGAGAATCCCTGGTTGAAACCAGGGTCACCAGAACTATTGTACCCATTGGAAGATTTCCCCCTATTCCTATTCTGGTGACAACCCAAAATTTGTGATTTTCTTATACTTGGTGTGATAACACGAAAAAGGAAAAAAGAGAGGGTAAATCTATCAAAAAAAAAAAAAAACCTGACAGGCTTTCTAATTACTCTTCATTCTATCCAAAACTAAAAAAAAGAAAAGGTATGCCTTCAGTTATTCTTTAAGTTGGCCATACACGGATCACATTTTGGCAGAGTCAACAGGAATGCTGAAATTCAATCGCTGGGGTGGTGGCTTGAAAAAAGTAAAATTTTCAATCGTCTTTTACAGAAGGAGCCAGGTGGAAAGTTCTCAAACGAACAGTGCCTGCATCAAATCAGACACTGTTTGGGTATTCTGACAGATGCGGGTGCTGAGCTGTCAGAACACAATAGCCAGCATTGCAGATTCATCCATCCATGTTTACCATGGGTGGGGAAATTGAGCACCAAGCATTGTATCTTTGATGACTATAATGTGAGGATGATAAGAGAGCCCAAAATATACACTGACATGACAGTGAAGCACTGGCTAATGAAGGGAGGCCCCAATTCCAAGTGCCTAGAAAATGACAACGGCTGATGCTTTTATAGGCAGCTGTCTCTGCACAGGCCTTTCTGTTTGGCTATAGGAAAGTAAGACAGAGGAGGAAGGGAGAACACACAAGACAGCATGCCAAAGCTTACTGAGAACTGAAAATGGTACAAACTTTTGCTTACTAACCATCAAAAGTGGGCAGATATTTCATCTTAAACATAGGCATTAGGATGTGCACCCCAGAGGTGAAACACACATGCGTGTGTGTATGTGTGTAATATTTTATATACACACACACACGCACTATATTGTCAAAAGTATGAACTTTAATGGCATCCCAGTCTTAGTCCGTAGGGTTCAATATTGAGTTGGCCCACCCTTTACAGCTATAACAGCTTCAACTCTTCTGGGAAGGCTGTCCACAAGGTTTAGGAGTGTGTCTATGGGAATGTTTGACTATTCTTCCAGAAGCGCATTTGTGAGGTCAGTCACTGATGTTGGATGAGAAGACCTGGCTCATGATCTCTGCTCTAATTCATCCCAAAGGTGTTCTATCGGGTTGAGGTCAGGACTCTGTGCAGGCCAATCAAGTTCTTCCATTCTAAACTCGCTCACCCATGTCTTTATGGACCTTGCTTTGTGCACTGGTCCAACTCATTTGGTGGAGGGGGGTTATGGTGTGGGGTTGTTTTTCAGGGATTGGGCTTGGCCCCTTAGTTCCAGTGAGGGGAACTTTTAAGGCGTCAGCATACCAAGACATTTTGGACAATTTCATGCTCCCAACTTTGTGGGAACAGTTTGGGGATGGCACCTTCTTGTTCCAACATGACTGCGCACCAGTGCACAAAGCAAGGTCCATAAAGACATGGATGACATGGATCAAGTGCAATAATTCCCATTATAATAGTAACTAAAACATATAAAATTAAGTGTAACAATCCAAAAATAAAACTTCCAAAGTTCTGTAATGGTGCGAACCTCCCAACTAAAACGTTGTTGCACTTGAAGATAATTTGTATTGCAATTATCTGAAGAGGGGTTTCCACCATCCCTGCTAAGTTTAATTTGTTATGTCTTGTTTTCAGTTTGATGTATATTATATGTGAAGTTGCGTATCACAGAGTCCGATATTGTGGTAATATGGAAGTTAATTGAGATTTGCATACATTAGAGGGTTCCACCATTATTGATCAGTAAGTCAGCGCTACACTTTTTTTCTTTTGTGGTGTGGGAACACATACAGTGCCTTGCGAAAGTATTCGGCCCCCTTGAACTTTTCAACCTTTTGCCACATTTCAGGCTTCAAACATAAAGATATAACATTTTTATTTTTTGTGAAGAATCACCAACAAGTGGGACACAATTGTGAAGTGGAACGAAATCTATTGGATTGTTGAAACTTTTTTAACTAATAAAAAAATGAAAAGTGGGGCGTGCAAAATTATTCGGCCCCCTTGCGTTTACACTTTGTAGAGCCACCTTTTGCTGCGATTACAGCTGCAAGTCGCTTGGGGTATGTCTCTATCAGTTTTGCACATCAAGAGACTGAAATTCTTGCCCATTCTTTCTTGCAAAACAGCTCAAGCTCAGTGAGGTTGGATGGAGAGCGTTTGTGAACAGCAGTTTTCAGCTCTTTCCACAGATTCTCGATTGGATTCAGGTTTGGACTTTGACTTGGCCATTCTAACACCTGGATACGTTTATTTGTGAACCATTCCTTTGTAGATTTTTCTGTATGTTTGGGATCATTGTCTTGTTGGAAGATAAATCTCCGTCCCAGTTTCAGGTCTTTTGCAGACTCCAACAGGTTTTCATCCAGAATGGTCCTGTATTTGGCTGCATCCATCTTCCCCTCAATTTTAACCATCTTCCCTGTCCCTGCTGAAGAAAAGCAGGCCCAACCCATGATGCTGCCACCACCATGTTTGACAGTGGGGATGGTGTGTTGAGTGTGATGAGCTGTGTTGCTTTTACGCCAAACATATCGTTTTGCATTGTGGCCAAAAAGTTCGATTTTGGTTTCATCGGACCAGAGCACCTTCTTCCACATGTTTGGTGTGTCTCCCAGGTGGCTTGTGGCAAACTTTAGACAAGACTTTTTATGGATATCTTTGAGAAATGGCTTTCTTCTTGCGACTCTTCCATAAAGGCCAGATTTGTGCAGTGTACGACTGATTGTTGTCCTATGGACAGACTCTCCCACCTCAGCTATAGTTCTCTGCAGTTCATCCAGAGTGATCATGGGCCTCTTGGCTGCATCTCTGATCAGTCTTCTCCTTGTCTGAGCTGAAAGTTTAGAGGGACAGCCAGGTCTTGGTAGATTTGCAGTGGTCTGATACTCCTTCCATTTCAAAATGATCGCTTGCACAGTGCTCCTTGGGATGTTTAAAGCTTGGGAAATCTTTTTGTATCCAAATCCGGCTTTAAACTTCTCCACAACAGTATTACGGACCTGCCTGGTGTGTTCCTTGGTCTTCATAATGCTCTCTGCGTTTTCAACAGAACCCTGAGACTATCACAGAGCAGGTGCATTTATACAGAGACTTGATTACACACAGGTGGATTCTATTTATCACCATCAGTCATTTAGGACAACATTGGATCATTCAGAGATCCTCGCTGAACTTCTGGAGTGAATTTTCTGCACTGAAAGTAAAGGGGCCGAATAATTTTGCACGCACCACTTTTCAGTTTTTTATTTGCTAAAAAAGTTTAAAATATCCAATAGATTTCGTTCCACTTCACAATTGTGTCCCACTTGTTGGTGATTCTTCACAAAAAATTAAAAATTTATATCTTTATGTTTGAAGCCTGAAATGTGGCAAAAGGTTGAAAAGTTCAAGGGGGCCGAATACTTTTGCAAGGCACTGTAACAGTGCTTAGCGGCAAGCCTTTTACTGACACCTTTTTTATTTTACCCCCAGTAGTTTTTGTAATTAGTAGTGTGGGGCACTGATTCGCATTGATAGGCTGCACTGATTGGAAACACTGATTGGCAGCGTTGATGGGCAGTAATTGGCAGCACTAATGGGCACTGATAGGTGGCGCTAATAGGCATCACTGATTGGCACTGATAAGCGGGACTGACTGGCAGCACTGATAGGTGGCACTAATAGTTGGCTCTGATTGGCACTGATAGGCAGCACTGATGGGCAGCACTGATGGGCACTGATAGGCAGCATTGATTGGCTCTAATGTTCAGCACTGGTTGGCACTGATAGGCAGCACTGATAGGCAGCATTGATTGGCTCTGATGGGCCCTGATTGGCAGCATTGATTGGCACTGATGGGCAGGACTGGTTGGCACTGATAGCGGCACTCATAGGCATCACTGATGGGCACTGATAGCAGCAGTGATGGGCAGCACAGCACTGATTGGCACTGATAGCGGCACTAACAGAGGAGATCGTGAGATGAGTGCTGCTCAGAGTGTGAAGCTGTCAGCTAATGTAACTGCTCGCAGGGAGAAGATCAGCTGTCACAACTCCGCAGTGATGTTGGGGGTGGGCGGGACTGAGCAGCTATCAAACACCAGCCAATGATTGGGCTGCTTAGGGAGGGTCAGAGCCACATACATGTAGCGGCCCACCCAGACCCCATGCCATTGGCTGGTTTTTGATGTCCTTTCGGTCCCACCCACCCCCGACATCACCGCAGAGTTGTGACAGCTGGTCTCTCTCTCTGCAAGCCGTTACATTAGCTGACAGTTTCACATACTGACAGTTTCACATCACCTCACGATCTGCCCAATGTTTCACAGGCAGCGTGGGCTACATAATGCCTGCATATAACATGTCAGAGCAGATCTCGGGAGACAGCTCTGGGTGATTAGGGTGTGCCCAGGCACACCCAGCACACCCCCTGCGCACACCTATGATCTTAAACAAATCGGTATGATCTGAGTCAATACCCAGTTCATGGGAATCATGTCACTTATTTCTAGTTCTAGATCATTCAATAAATTGTGCAACAAGTCCCTTAAGCTATTCTGTCATCCTGTAATTATCTTGTGTTTTTGGCTTCTTTGGGTCAGATTCATACTGTAAAAGAGAAAATTGAAACTGAAATCAGGCATCAGCTGACTTGTGGGGGAGTGCAAAACCTAAGATCAGTTACTTTGGGATCCTAAGGGATAAGGAATGACAGCAGCAGCTGCATCAGCACTAAGGATTATTATAAAACCATAGCATGCTTCACACTCCCTTACATACTGTACTGCTCTCTGTTGCTTTAGACAAGTCACTGACAGGAAGAGTTAGAGGCCATCAGTTTCAAGGTGAATAACACTGATAGATCTGCTATAATGTTTCTACAATGTGTTACAGACTTACAATGGTTAGAAAGATGTGTGCCCATTGATTTCAATCAAATCCCATGCACTCAAAGGATGCATTTTGCGAACTGCTAGCGTGCAGAATAGTATTTTCAGCCAATGGTTTTCTGTATAGGGTAGAGCAAAGAGTGCCTGTTTCATCAATGTAAATTTCCACATCTAGAAATATAATTCTTTCTAAATTAAAGTTATACACAAACTTTAGATTGTAGGTGGTCTGTTCAAGACCAGAAAAGAAAGGTAACCCCTGAGGGTGGGACTTTAAAGGCACTACCAAAAAACAATTATTATTATTATTATTCAGGATTTATATAGCACCAACAGTTTACGCAGTGCTTTACAATATAAAAGGGAGACAATACAGTTATAATACAATAAAATACAAGAGGATTAAGAGGGCCCTGCTCAGAAGATCTTACAATCTAATAGGGTGGGGCGGGTGGTACAAAAGGTTGTAACTGTGGGGAATGAGCTGGTGGAAGTGGTAGGAGATTAGTTGGAGACGTGATTGGCTTTCCTGAAGAGATGAGTTTTCAGGGATCGCCTGAAGGTAGCAAGAGTAGGGGATAGCCGGATAGATTGAGGTAGCGAGTTCCAGAGGATGGGAGAGGCTCTAGAGAAATCCTGGAGACGAGCATGGGAGGAGGCGATGAGAGAGCTTGAAAGCAGGAGGTCTTGAGAGGAGCGGAGAGGTAGATTTGGATGATATTTGGAGACAAGATTAGTGATGTAGCTCGGGGCAGAGTTGTGAATGGCTTTGTATGTTGTGGTTAGTATTTTGAATTTAATTCGCTGGGTGATTGGGAGCCAGTGTAGGGATTGGAGTAGAGGGTTGGCAGACACTGAGCGGTTGGTAAGGTGGATAAGTCTGGCAGCAGCATTCATGATAGACTGAAGAGGGGATAGCCTATGGAGAGGTAAGCCAATGAGAAGGTAGTTGCAATAGTCAAGGCAAGAGATAACAAGGGAGTGAATGAGGAGCTTGGTGGTTTCATTTGTTAAAAAGGGGCGAATTTTAGAGATGTTACGGAGGTGAATTCTACAAACTTTTGACAACGATTGGATTTGAGGCTGAAATGACAAGTCAGAGTCTAGGATTACACCCAGTACCCTGGCGTGAGGGGAGGGACTGATGGTTGCATTGTTGATTTTGATGGAAAAGTCATGGAGGGGGGCACGAGTGGGGGGGAATATTAATAGCTCAGTTTTAGAAAGATTTAGTTTAAGGAAGTGGTGCGACATCAATGCTGATATGTCAGTTAGTAAGTTAGTAATGCGAGAGGAGACTGAAGGAGTGAGGTGAGGAGTAGACAGATAGATTTGGGTGTCATCAGCGTATAAGTGGTATTGGAAGCCATGGGCAGTTATTAAGTGACCGAGGGAGGAGGTGTAGATAGAGAAGAGAAGGGGTCCAAGAACCAAGCCTTGGGGGACCCCCACAGAAAGGGGCAATGGAGAGGAGGAGACAGAGTTTTAGGTGACACTGAAGGAGCGCTGTGATAAATAGGCAGAGAACCAGGATAGAGCAGAATCTCGGAGGCCAAGGGAATGTAACTTATTGAGAAGGAGCGGTTGGTCACCAGTATTAAAGGCCGCAGAGAGGTCAAGTAGTAGGAGTATGGAGTACTGGCTGTTGGTTTTAGCAGTTAGTAAATCGTTAGTGAGTTTTAGTAAGGCAGTTTCCGTGGAGTGCTGCGAGCGAAAGCCAGACTGTAAGGGGTCAAGAAGGTTATTTTCATTGAGGTAGGAGCTAAGACGTTTGTAGACCAAGCGTTCTAGAAGTTTAGAGGTGAATGGGAGCAATGAGATGGGTCTTAAGTTGTTCAGGTCGGTAGGGTCAAGTGAGGGCTTTTTAAGAATGGGAGTGATCTGCGCATGTTTTAGAGGGGAGGGGAAGATGCCACTAGAGAGGGAGAGATTGAAGATGTGGGTGAGGGAGCATAGGATAGAAGAAGAGGGTGACCGTGGTAGTTGAGAGGGAACAGGATCCAAAGGACAATTGGTTAGGTGGGCATCCGTGAAAATTTTTGTAACCTCTTCCGTAGTAGCCAATTCAAAAGAGGAGAGTAAAAATAATACTAAATGGTGCTGCGCTAATCCTGGACACCCTTACTAAAAGACTTAGGGTGATAATAAATAACTAAAAAGTAGTGTAAACAGTCAGGAAGTGTTGGCACCAGCCATAAAATAATCGCACTCATAAATATAAATTATAAGTGCTAAAAACAAATAAATGTGGTAAATGTAATCACTAAAAAATATATCTCATCATAAATAGTACCATTAAATAAATCATCAATCCATATCTATAATCATGTGCATAAATAGATGAGCAATAGTGTCAACAATCATCAAATCGTAACATAGAATCTATGTGACTCAAAATGAGTGGCAAGCAAATAGCACATAAAGTGACAGGGTGCAAAGGTGAAGAAAATGAAAAATAAATAAATATAAACCAGTGCAATGTTCAGAGATTGTCCGAATCTATGACAAGCAATATTAATAAGTAATGTGACTTGAATAATTTGGCATGCACCAAATGTGACAGTAAGAAAAAGTCCTTTTTAAATAATAGTATTAGCGTCCTAGCATGCAACAGTCGCTCTGCGGTGCTTGAAGTAAATCACACGGTGCTCAACTTCGTGTAAAAACACTCATGTAAGAGATGGCCCCTTACCTTAAGGCAATAGGGCAAACGCATATAACCAGGGGTCTTTAAAAGGGTCCTCCTTGAGGCAATAGAGCAAGCGCATATGACCAAGGATCTTTTAGGGGGGTCCTCCTAGGATGTAGAAACCTATCCTCACGGTCCTAGTTTCAGGGGGTGGTTCCCTTGGTGATACAGGGGGATACAAAAAACACAGGGAGCCCCAATAGTGTGATACTATTTAAACCAGTAGCTTTATTAGGTAAAACAAGGATACTCACATGTAAAACAACAATAATGTTCCAATCTCCGACGAGCGGCGAGCTCGTATCACTATCACAGCATGTAGAGCCTGTCCCGTCCCTACGCGTGACGTCACACCGCACGTGACTTCATCAGGGGAACATCTCAGGACAGAGCCATGATGTCTGCGCCTTGCCCCTGTCTGCGCCACCCCATAAGCTGCCATAAATTTATAGGGATGAGATATATATATAAAAATGTATATTTATTAAAGAGAAAATATGAACAAGATACTGAACATGGTCATGAATACTGGAGAATCAAGGTATACAACAATGGAGATCCAATATTCTATACTCAACGCGTTTCAGAGCTGATTGTCGTCTCTTTTATCGGTGGTTAACAGGATGTATCTAGTCTAAAAAAATTAAAATGCAAACAATCAACAGAAAATTGATGCATCTATCCAATAACATACAGACATGGGAAAGCCATATATACTTAGCAACTCACATCTAATTCAGTTGTATATGCATGAAAAATCCATGTTCACATTTACAAACACTGTCACATGGGATCACCGGCATCCCTGCCCGCATTGTAGTTGCTTGCAAATAAACATCTACAGTGGAAGTGCCTCAATATAAACAAATGCAAAAAGATGAAATAATGAAGGAAAAGGAGGGGTTCGGGGTTTTGGAGAGGGTCCCAGAAGGGAAAAAGCCACGGACACTGAGGCCTGAGGAGGGAGTCCTGGGAAGAGATCAGATGAACACATGAATATACAAATGTATATGAATACAAAGCATAGGGGGGAGCGGGCATTTTTTTTAGCGGCGGGGATTTTAGCGGTGTCTGATATAAAAGTACACAACTACTGTATTAAAAATAAAATGCTGCCCGCCCCTTGTGCCCGTTTCCTTCCTTCCCTCCTCCTTGCCTTCTCCCTGCCATGTCCTTGCCGCATTTGCTCCCCCCCCCCCGCCCATTCGGTGGGGATGGGGGACTTCGGGGGAACAGGAGCTGTGGAAGGGGGTTATCTCCTCCACTCTGTTGGTAATTCCCTCTTCCTGAGCAGTGAGGTGGAGAGATCTCCCGGTTTATACAAGGTTTTTTTTCTTTTTTTTTTTTTCTATGTTTGCTGGTGTTTTTATGTTGACCTGAAAGTTTGCAATGTTAAATATCCAGTCAGGGCTTAGCTAGCTCAAAGATTTGGGACCATTACATAGACTTAGCCAGACATATCAGTCAGTTATTACCATTGTTTTATCTTATGGACTGGTGGGGGATAGGGAGCCTCTATACCCTGCTGTACACAACCACTTTCCCCACATAGGGTTACATCCATTTAGTGGCTTCTCTTTTGGAGTCACTAGGGTGTTTGGAGATTAGGTCTCCCATACGCATTTGCGTATTAGTTGTCTTTGTCTCTGTATATTTTTGTTTTTCCTCTCTCTTTCGCTATCTTCTCTCGTATCTCCCTCTCTTCCCTTCTCTCCCCCCCCCCCTCTTTTTTTTTTTTTTCTCTCCCCCATCTGCCAGTTATCGCCATGACCAGGAATGGTCAGGAACCAGTTCGCTTGCTCTCAATAAATGTAAAGGGTTTGAACACCCCAGAGAAGCGCACCATTGTTATGTCTAACCTGAAACGTTCAGGGGCTCACATTTGTTTCCTGCAGGAGACGCATTTCCGTGCTGACAAAACACCTAGTCTCAAGAATATTCTCTTCCCAGTGACCTATCATGGGTGCGCATCTGACTCCAAGTCCAGGGGGGTAAGCACTCTTATACTACTCCGTGGCAGGAGAAAGATAAATGGAGCGACACAGAGGGTAGGGCATTGTTTGTGAAAGGGACACTGGGTGGCTCTATGGTTACCCTAGTGAACCTTTATTGCCCAAACACAAACCAGATTACTTTCCTAGAACCAGTCTTGACCAAGCTGGGAGAGTTTGTTGAAGGGGCAGTGATACTGGGAGGTGACATGAATTTCATCATGGACCCTATTTGGATTCATCTAAGACCACCTCGCAGCTCTCCTATGCGGCACTGAAACGCCTAAAGAAAAGCTTTTATGCATTCCATCTAGTAGACGTGTGGCGGATTCTTCATCCGAACCAACGAGATTACACTTTCTATTCGCACCCCCATGACTCATATACCCGAATTGATCTAATTATGATGCCCCAATCCCTTCTATCTAGGGTCACGTCAGCTTCGATCGGATCTATTACATTCTCAGATCATGCCCCGGTTATGGTGGACATAGACATCGTGACACCCACAACCAAGCAGTGGATGTGGAAGATCAACGATTCTTTGATCCAGATGCCTGAGGTGGTCGCGGAGGTATCTAAGGAATTGAAGCAATTTTTTGCCGAAAACACAACTCAGAAACAGCCTCAACAATGGTTTGGGAAGCCCACAAAAGCTACATTAGGGGTCTCTTAATAAAAATAGGGTCCCGCATCAAGAAGGCCAGAGAGCAACAGACCTTGGAACTCCTAGGTAAAATCCGATCCTTAGAGGCCACCCATAAACGGTCGCTCGCTGAACAAGCATTGGCAGACTTAACTGCATTGCGAAATCAATTACGTACCATGGCTCTACATAGGGCAAAAGAGGTGATAGCCAAATGCAGGAAAACGTTCTATATGCACAGTAACAAAAGCGGTAAACTGCTGGCACGAGCTCTCAGAGCCCAACGAGCACGAACGTTTATCCCTGAAATATATACGGAAACTCACCATAAGGTTCACACCACAGAAGCAATAGCAGAACAGTTCCGAAAGTACTACACCTCTTTATACAACTTGACTCGTCCTTCCTCTGAGGGGGCGTCACAGATGGAACGGGGTAAGATACAAGATTACCTACAAAGATCTGGGGTGCCTCAACTATCAGACGAGGATTTAACAGCACTGGAGAAACCCATCTCGGCGGACGAAGTAACCCGTGCGATGGCGAGCAGGCAAATGGGTAAAGCCCTGGGTCCGGATGGATACTCCCTGCTATACTACAAGACCTTTGGGGGTCTTTTGACCCCGCATTTCATCTCGGCATACAACGCTGCAGGTGAAGGCCTTGCCCTTCCCAGAGACACACTACGCGCTCACATTACGGTTATTCCAAAGGAGGGCAAAGACCCCCTACTATGCCAAAGCTACCGGCCGATCTCATTACTAAACATTGATTTGAAAATGTTCACAAAAATTCTCTCCATTCGTCTTATAGACCTGATCCCTCAATTGATTCACTCCGACCAGGTGGGATTTGTTCCCTCGAGGGAGGCACGTGACAATACAACTAAAGCAATCAACCTAATTTATGCGGCTCGGAAACGGAAAACTCCGATGGTGCTCCTGTCAACAGACGTGGAGAAAGCGTTTGATAGGATAAGCTGGCCTTTTCTCTTCGAAACCCTCCGGAGTTTGGGTCTCAGAGATCGCATGATGAACTGGGTGCAAGCAATTTACTCCTGCCCTTCGGCACAGGTCAAGGTGAACGGCCACCTGTCTTCATCATTTCAAATAACAAATGGGACAAGACAGGGGTGTCCCTTATCGCCTCTGATATTTATTCTGACCCTCGAACCTTTCCTAAGACTTATCAGGGATAACCCGAATATCAAGGGGCTTAGATTGAATGATACTCTTTCCCCAAAAATAGCTGCCTTTGCAGATGATTTGCTTTTCTTTCTGACCAGCCCAATGACGTCCATCCCAAATCTGCTTGCGGAACTGAAGACCTACGAAAGAACTGTCCTTTTTCAGCATTAATTACCAAAAATCCGAGGCGCTAGAGATCGATCTGCCACCATCCTTGGCAGAGTTGATTAGAGTAGACTTCCCTTTCAGATGGGCCTCATCCCACATTAAATATTTGGGCATCTATTTGCCAAACAGAATAGAAGAAGTCTTTTCTCTCAACTTCCCTCCCCTCTTAACAGCTATAAAAAAGGATCTCCAGGCCTGGCAGACTGGAATGTTTTCATGGTTTGGGCGGTGTGCCATATTAAAAATGAACATTATGCCGCGGTTACTTTACCATTTCCAGGCTCTCCCTGTACGTATTCCTGCGTCCTTCCTTAAAGCAGTCAACAAAACATTTGGGAGGTTCGTTTGGGCTCAAAAACCACCACG
The DNA here is from genome assembly GCA_037952835.1 of Lithobates septentrionalis. NCBI lineage: Eukaryota > Metazoa > Chordata > Amphibia > Anura > Ranidae > Lithobates > Lithobates septentrionalis. The sequence goes on along the minus strand of JBBDGP010000232.1, from coordinate 53,566 downwards.
CTTAGCCCAGACAACCCTTAGATTACCAAAGCTAAGAGGGGGTATAGCATTACCGGATGCAAATCTCTACTTAATGGCATGCCACTTAACCAGGATATTAGACTGGTGCCGACACAGTACCTTGAAGCAGTGGGTCCAAATAGAATACGCCTTAGCAGGAACCAGACTGGAATCGTTGCCTTGGTGTCGTAAGCCCATGCCCAACCGAATAATTAAACACCCGACAGTGGGGGAAACGTGGCAAACGGCCCGAAAAGTTTTCCGCGATTTTTTGGTCGCTCCACTCCCGTCCCCACTCACCCCCATTGTTGGAAATCCAGCGTTTGCCCCAGGTCTTGATGACCCCAGATTTTTACAGCTGCTGGAGGCTGAGCGATCGCAAGCAAGACACTTTCTTATCGACGGCCAGTGGAAGAACAGGCAACAAATCACAGAGGATCCAGCCCTAGCGGGTCTGTCGTTTTGGCAGAAGATTCAACTTACTCATTTTATTGGCTCGCTGCCTAGGCCTGAGAGGTTTGAGAGGCAATTAACCACCTTTGAACTGATGTGTTTGGAACAAACTCCATTGAGACATGCCATCTCCCTGACTTACCAACTGCTACTTGACCAACCTCAGGACTTCAGACTTCTCTACATATCCAAGTGGGAGAAGGATCTAGGGGTCAAATTTACAGAGAAACAAATAGATCGGCTCTTTCTTTTTGCTCATAAGATATCCGTATGCACCAGACATCAAGAGGCGGGATACAAGCTACTAGCCCGGTGGTACTACACTCCGGAAAAAATACATCAGATGTTCCCCCAGAGCTCTAACCTGTGTTGGAGATGTGGAGAGGAGACCGGTTCCCTGCTACATGTCTTTTGGTCATGTCGAATCCTCCGTCCATTTTGGACGGAAGTATGGCGCATAGTGCAAAAATTCACGGACCGAGAGATACCTGAGACCCCTGAATTCTTTCTTCTTCAACACCACAAGTTTCCCACCAAAGTCTATAAGAAATCAATTGTCCCTCTCCTGATCACGGCGGCGAGGAATTGCATCCCCCTGTGCTGGAAGCAGGTGCAGCCTGCGGAATACAATGAGCTGTTGGTTTAATCCACAATGAGACAGCATTCTCGCACGTTTCCCCCGAAGGGGGTGGCGAAACTGGTCGGGGGTATGTTTACCCCCTCCCCACCCCTCCCCCCCCCGTTTTATTTATTTATTTATTTTTTTTTTCTCTTCTCCTCGATTTCTCTTTTTTCTCATTTATTCATCTTTTCTCTTCTTCTCTGACTCTCTCTTGGGTCGCTTGATCCCGGATCAAAGTGATCCACACTATTCTCCTCTCTATATAAAATACGGTATTTACCGTGTAAAGAGTGGTCGTGTGTCATACAGAGCCCCCCTTTCCTTTACAATCTGATGGTACCCCATGGATAACGAAAAGTTTGACTTATGTATGAAAGACTATACATTGGAGTGTCATGGACGAGACTGTCATTGTTTGTATTCATTTATTATTTTTTAAGGGACTGTCTCTGTGTTTTCACATGATTACCTCTTCCAAAAATAAAAATAAAGAATTTAAAAAAAATAAACAAAATGCAATTTTTTATTTATTAACATAGCATAGTTAAAAATTGGACATAATTTTACAAAACATGAGAGATTATAATCAATTGGTGGTAGAAAATCGTTTACAGGTGAGTAGAGAGTCGCAGCAAGGCAAATTGCACATTAACCCTACATGTTTCGCTTTTATAGCTTCCTCAGGGGATGTGCAAAGGACTTTAATTTTTTAATTTCTACTGAGACCACTAAATAAATGAAAAGAAAAAAAAGGTTACAACAAACGATTGAAACAGTGCAATAAAGAGTTCAGTACAAAGGTATAAATATGAGTGTGAACCCAGTTGCCTACACCGCTCAACACTTACCCTGTACAAACTTTATACCCAAGAATCACCCGGCCGGGTCCCTACTAGGGATGAGCCGAACACCCCCCGGTTCGGTTCGCACCAGAACCTGCGAACGGACCGAAAGTTCGCACGAACGTTAGAACCCCATTGACGTCTATAGGACTCGAACGTTCGAAATCAAAAGTGCTAATTTTAAAGGCTAATTTGCATGGTATTGTCCTAAAAAGGGTTTGGGGACCCGGGTCCTACCCCAGGGGATATGTATCAATGCAAAAAAAACTTTTAAAAACGGCCGTTTTTTCGGGAGCAGTGATTTTAATGATGCTTAACCACTTGACGACCGCCTCACGCCGATGTACGTCGGCAAAGTGGCACGGACAGGCAAAATCACGTACAGTGTACGTGATTTGCCTTCCGCGGGTGGGGGGTCCGATCGGACCCCCCCCGGTGCCCGAGGCGGTCGTCCTTTGTGCCCCGGCGATCGGTGGTGAGGGGGAGACCATCCGTTCGTGGCCCCCCCCTCGCGATCGCCGCCGGCCAATCGAATCATTCCTTTGCTGCTGTATGCTAAACAGCAGCAAAGGAAATGATGTCATCTCTCCTCGGCTCGGTAATTTCCGTTCCGGCCCGAGGAGAGAAGACATCAATGTGAGTGCACCAACACACACACACACAGTAGAACATGCCAGGCACACAAAACACCCCGATCCCCCCCCGATCGCCCCCCGATCCCCCCCCAATCACCCCCCCCCCTGTCACAAACTGACACCAGCAGTTTTTTTTTTTTTTTTTTTTTTTCTGATTACTGCATTGGTGTCAGTTTGTGACAGTTAGTGTTGGGACAGTGAGTATTACCCCCCTTTAGGTCTAGGGTACCCCCCTAACCCCCCCTAATAAAGTTTTAACCCCTTGATCACCCCCTGTCACCAGTGTCACTAAGCGATCATTTTTCTGATCGCTGTATTAGTGTCGCTGGTGACGCTAGTTAGGGACATAAATATTTAGGTTCGCCGTCAGCGTTTTATAGCGTCAGGGACCCCCATATACTACCGAATAAATGTTTTAACCCCTTGATTGCCCCCTAGTTAACCCTTTCACCACTGATCACCGTATAACCGTTACGGTTGACGCTGGTTAGTTTGTTTATTTTTTATAGTGTCAGGGCACCCGCCGTTTATTACCGAATAAAGGTTTAGCCCCCTGATCGCCCGGCGGTGATATGCGTCGCCCCAGGCAGCGTCAGATTAGCGCCAGTACCGCTAACACCCACGCACGCAGCATACACCTCCCTTAGTGGTATAGTATCTGAACGCATCAATATCTGATCCGATCAGATCTATACTAGCGTCCCCAGCAGTTTAGGGTTCCCAAAAACGCAGTGTTAGCGGGATCAGCCCAGATACCTGCTAGCACCTGCGTTTTGCCCCTCCGCCCGGCCCAGCCCAGCCCACCCAAGTGCAGTATCGATCGATCACTGTCACTTACAAAAGACTAAACGCATAACTGCAGCGTTCGCAGAGTCAGGCCTGATCCCTGCGATCGCTAACAGTTTTTTTGGTAGTATTTTGGTGAACTGGCAAGCACCAGCCCCAGGCAGGGTCAGGTTAGCGCCAGTACCGCTAACACCCACGCACGCAGCATACGCCTCCCTTAGTGGTATAGTATCTGAACGGATCAATATCTGATCCGATCAGATCTATACTAGCGTCCCCAGCAGTTTAGGGTTCCCAAAAACGCAGTGTTAGCGGAATCAGCCCAGATACCTGCTAGCACCTGCGTTTTGCCCCTCCGCCCGGCCCAGCCCACCCAAGTGCAGTATCGATCGATCACTGACACTTACAAAACACTAAATGCATAACTGCAGCGTTCACAGAGTCAGGCCTGATCCCTGCGATCGCTAACAGTTTTTTTGGTAGTATTTTGGTGAACTGGCAAGCACCAGCCCCAGGCAGCGTCAGGTTAGCGCCAGTACCGCTAACACCCACGCACGCACCGTACACCACCCTTAGTGGTATAGTATCTGAACGGATCAATATCTGATCCGATCAGATCTATACTAGCATCCCCAGCAGTTTAGGGTTCTCACAAACGCAGTGTTAGTGGGATCAGCCCAGATACCTGCTAGCACCTGCGTTTTGCCCCTCCGCCCGGCCCAGCCCAGCCCACCCAAGTGCAGTATCGATCGATCACTGTCACTTACAAAAGACTAAAACGCATAACTGCAGCGTTCGCAGAGTCAGGCCTGATCCCTGCGATCGCTAACAGATTTTTTGGTAGCGTTTTGGTGAACTGGCAAGCGCCAGCGGCCTAGTACACCCCGGTCGTAGTCAAACCAGCACTGCAGTAACACTTGGTGACGTGGCGAGTCCCATAAGTGCAGTTCAAGCTGGTGAGGTGGCAAGCACAAGTAGTGTCCCGCTGCCACCAAAAAGACAAACACAGGCCCGTCGTGCCCATAGTGCCCTTCCTACTGCATTCGCCAATCCTAATTGGGAACCCACCGCTTCTGCAGCGCCCGTACTTCCCCCATTCACATCCCCAACCAAATGCAGTCGGCTGCATGAGAGGCATTTTCTTTATGTCCTCCCGAGTACCCCTACCCAGCGAACGCCCCCAAAAAAGATATTGTGTCTGCAGCTAGCGCGGATATAGGCGTGACACCCGCTATTATTGTCCCTCCTGTCCTGACAATCCTGGTCTTTGCATTGGTGAATGTTTTGAACGCTACCATACACTAGTTGAGTATTAGCGTAGGGTACAGCATTGCACAGACTAGGCACACTTTCACAGGGTCTCCCAAGATGCCATCGCATTTTGAGAGACCCGAACCTGGAACCGGTTACAGTTATAAAAGTTAGTTACAAAAAAAGTGTAAAAAAAAAAAAAAAAAAATATATATATATAAAATAAAAAAAAATAGTTGTCGTTTTATTGTTCTCTCTCTCTCTATTCTCTCTATTGTTCTGCTCTTTTTTACTGTATTCTATTCTGCAATGTTTTATTGTTATTATGCTTTATCATGTTTGCTTTTCAGGTATGCAATTTTTTATACTTTACCGTTTACTGTGCTTTATTGTTAACCATTTTTTTGTCTTCAGGTACGCCATTCACAACTTTGAGTGGTTATACCAGAATGATGCCTGCAGGTTTAGGTATCATCTTGGTATCATTCTTTTCAGCCAGCGGTCGGCTTTCATGTAAAAGCAATCCTAGCGGCTAATTAGCCTCTAGACTGCTTTTACAAGCAGTGGGAGGGAATGCCCCCCCCACCGTCTTCCGTGTTTTTCTCTGGCTCTCCTGTCTCAACAGGGAACCTGAGAATGCAGCCGGTGATTCAGCCAGCTGACCATAGAGCTGATCAGAGACCAGAGTGGCTCCAAACATCTCTATGGCCTAAGAAACCGGAAGCTACGAGCATTTTATGACTTAGATTTCGCTGGATGTAAATAGCGCCATTGGGAAATTGGGGAAGCATTTTATCACACCGATCTTGGTGTGGTCAGATGCTTTGAGGGCAGAGGAGAGATCTAGGGTCTAATAGACCCCAATTTTTTCAAAAAAGAGTACCTGTCACTACCTATTGCTATCATAGGGGATATTTACATTCCCCGAGATAACAATAAAAATGATTAAAAAAAAATAAAAATGAAAGGAACAGTTTAAAAATAAGATAAAAAAGCAAAAAAATAATAAAGAAAAAAAAAAAAAAAAAAAAAAGCACCCCTGTCGCCCCCTGCTCTCGCACTAAGGCGAACGCAAGCGGCGGTCTGGCGTCAAATGTAAACAGCAATTGCACCATGCATGTGAGGTATCACCGCGAAGGTTAGATCGAGTGCAGTAATTTTTGCAGTAGACCTCCTCTGTAAATCTAAAGTGGTAACCTGTAAAGGCTTTTAAAGGCTTTTAAAAATGTATTTATTTTGTTGCCACTGCACGTTTGTGCGCAATTGTAAAGCATGTCATGTTTGGTATCCATGTACTCGGCCTAAGATCATCTTTTTTATTTCATCAAACATTTGGGCAATATAGTGTGTTTTAGTGCATTAAAATTTAAAAAAGTGTGTTTTTTCCCCAAAAAATGCGTTTGAAAAATCGCTGCGCAAATACTGTGTGAAAAAAAAAAATGAAACACCCACCATTTTAATCTGTAGGGCATTTGCTTTAAAAAAATATATAATGTTTGGGAGTTCAAAGTAATTTTCTTGCAAAAAAAAAAAACTTTTTCATGTAAACAATAAGTGTCAGAAAGGGCTTTGTCTTCAAGTGGTTAGAAGAGTGGGTGATGTGTGACATAAGCTTCTAAATGTTGTGCATAAAATGCCAGGACAGTTCAAAACCCCCCCAAATGACCCCATTTTGGAAAGTAGACACCCCAAGCTATTTGCTGAGAGGCATGTCGAGTCCATGGAATATTTTATATTGCGACACAAGTTGCGGGAAAGAGACAATTTTTTTTTTTGCACAAAATTGTCACTAAATGATATATTGCTCAAACATGCTATGGAAATATGTGAAATTATACCCCAAAATACATTCTGCTGCTTCTCCTGAGTACGGGGATACCACATGTGTGAGACTTTTTGGGAGCCTAGCCGCGTACGGAACCCCGAAAACCAAGCACCGCCTTCAGGCTTTCTAAGGGCGTGAATTTTTGATTTCTCTCTTGACTGCTTATCACAGTTTCGGAGACCATGGAATGCCCAGGTGGCACAAACCCCCCCCAAATGACCCCATTTTGGAAAGTAGACACCCCAAGCTATTTGATGAGAGGTATAGTGAGTATTTTGCAGACCTCACTTTTTGTCACAAAGTTTTGAAAATTGAAAAAAGAAAAAAAAAAAGTTTTTTCTTGTCTTTCTTCATTTTCAAAAACAAATGAGAGCTGCAAAATACTCACCATGCCTCTCAGCAAATAGCTTGGGTTGTCTACTTTCCAAAATGGGGTCATTTGGGGGGGTTTTGTGCCACCTGGGCATTCCATGGCCTCCGAAACTGTGATAGGCAGTGAAGAGTGAAATCAAAAATTTTCACCCTTAGAAATCCTGAAGGCGGTGATTGGTTTTCGGGGTCCCGTACACGGCTAGGCTCCCAAAAAGCCCCACACATGTGGTATCCCCGTACTCAGGAGAAGTAGCTAAATGTATTTTGGGGTGCAATTCCACATATGCCCATGGCCTGTGTGAGCAATATATCATTTAGTGACAACTTTGTGCAAAAAAAAAAAAATGTGTCACTTTCCCGCAACTTGTGTCAAAATATAAAATATTCCATGGACTCAATATGCCTCTCTGGAAATAGCTTGGGGTGTCTACTTTCCAAAATGGGGTCATTTGGGGGGGTTTTGTGCCACCTGGGCATTCCATGGCCTCCGAAACTGTGATAGGCAGTAAAGAGTGAAATCATAAATTTACGCCCTTAGAAATCCTGAAGGCGGTGATTGGATTTCGGGGCCCCGTACGCGGCTAGGCTCCCAAAAAGTCCCACACATGTGGTATCCCCATATTCAGGAGAAGCAGCAGAATGTATTTTGGGGTGCAATTCCACATAGGCCCATGGCCTGTGTGAGCAATATATCATTTAGTGACAACTTTTTGTAAATATTTTTTTTTTTTTTGTCATTATTCAATCACTTGGGACAAAAAAAATGAATATTCAATGGGTTCAACATGCCTCTCAGCAATTTCCTTGGGGTGTCTACTTTCCACAATGGGGTCATTTGGGGGGGGGTTTGTACTGCCCTGCCATTTTAGCACCTCAAGAAATGACATAGGCAGTCATAAACTAAAAGCTGTGTAAATTACAGAAAATGTACCCTAGTTTGTAGACGCTATAACTTTTGCGCAAACCAATAAATATACGCTTATTGACATTTTTTTTACCAAAAACATGTGGCCGAATACATTTTGGCCTAAATGTATGACTAAAATTGAGTTTATTGGATTTTTTTTATAACAAAAAGTAGAAAATATCATTTTTTTTCAAAATTTTCGGTCTTTTTCCATTTATAGCGCAAAAAATAAAAACCGCAGAGGTGATCAAATACCATCAAAAGAAAGCTCTATTTGTGGGAAGAAAAGGACGCAAATTTCGTTTGGGTACAGCATTGCATGACTGCGCAATTAGCAGTTAAAGCGACGCAGTGCCAAATTGGAAAAAGACCTCTGGTCCTTAGGCAGCATAATGGTCCGGGGCTCAAGTGGTTAAAGTAAAAAAAAAAAAGTGAAATATTCCTTTAAATATCGTACCTGGGGGGTGTCTATAGTATGCCTGTAAAGTGACGCGTGTTTCCCGTGTTTAGAACAGTCCCTGCACCAAATGTCATTTTTAAAGGAAAAAATCTCATTTAAAACTGCTTGCGGGTTTAATGTAATGTCGGGTCATGGCAATATGGATGAAAATCGATGAGACAAACGGCATGGGTACCCCCCAGTCCATTACCAGGCCCTTTGGGTCTTGTATGGATATTAAGGGGAACCCCGCACCCAAATTAAAATAAGGAAAGGTGTGGGGCCACCAGGCCCTATATACTCTGAACAGCAGTATACAGGCGGTGCAAACAAGACAGGGACTGTAGGTTTGTTGTTAAGTAGAATCTCTTTGTAATTTTGAACGGGTACATTTTTAACGTGTTTAGCTCCAGCAAAAAAATCTTTTTTAAGCTTTTTGGAAAACATAGGGAAGGGTTATCACCCCTGTGACATTTGTTTTGCTGTCTTTCCTCCTCTTCAGAAGATTTCACCTCACTTTTTGTCCCAATGAAAAATGTTTTTTGAAAATTTGGGTTTTTTTGTGGAACAAGGATTGGAAAGCATCAGTGGAAAGGAGACATTTTTTTCCCATATTAACTCTTACAGGAGAGAATTTCCCTTCCTAGGGGTAGATTTCATCTCACTTCCTGTTGTCTCCTTCCGTTTGCAAGTAGGAGTCGTTTGTAAGTTAGATGTTTGAAAGTAGGGTCCTGCCCTATATACTCAGCAGAAATTTGGGCCTTAGGTGTTGCTGTGGCCACAACACTGTAAGCCCTCACAGGGCCCTGCTGTGAAATATTAGATCAAGAATTGTAATTACATGCCCCTGTTGAACAGGAGCTGAAAAATTAGGCCTTAGGCACTGGTGCTGGTGCCACAACACTGCAACCCCTCACAGACACTCTAGTTGGAACGCAGGAACGAGCCCTGCTGCAAAGTATTGCATCAAAAATTGTAATTACACGCCCCTGTTAGACAGGGGCAGAAAAATTGGGCCTTAGGCACTGGTGCTGGTGCCACAACACTGCAACCCCTCACAGACACTCTAGTTGGAACGCAGGAACGAGCCCTGCTGCAAAGTATTGCATCAAAAATTGTAATTACACACCCCTGTTAGACAGGGGCAGAAAAATTGGGCCTTAGGCACTGGTGCTGGTGCCACAACACTGCAACCCCTCACAGACACTCTAGTTGGAGTGCAGGAACGAGCCCTGCTGCAAAGTATTACATCAAAAATTGTAATTACACGCCCCTGTTAAACAGGGGCTGGAAAATTGTGCCTTAGGCACTGGTGGTGGCGCCCAGAACCAAAAATGTTCTTACAAGCTATCAGCGTGATGATTGAGGAGGAAGAGGATAATTACTCAGGGATAGTCACTCAGCATCAGCATAGGCAGTCTTTGAAGGGATCTGAGATTATAAAAAATTATTCGGTTACATCAGCATCAGGTGCTTGGTAGCTGGTGGTGATCCAAGACTGATTCATTTTTATGAAGGTCAGTCGATCGACCGAGTCGGTGGACAGACGCACCCTGTGATCGGTTACCATGCCTCCAGCAGCACTGAATGTGCGTTCCGAAAGAACGCTGGATGCAGGACAGGCCAGTAGCTCAATTGCATACTGTGCAAGCTTTGGCCAGTGATCCATCCTCAAGACCCAGTAACCCAGAGGATTTTCGGTGGGAAAGGTGTCCAAGTCTGATCTTGCCCCTAGGTATTCCTGCACCATGTAAAACAGACGCTGGCGATGGTTGCTGGAACCGATCATACCTTGGGGCTGCGGACCAAAAAATTGTCTGAACGCATCGGTCAGACGGCCACCTTCTCCACCGCTCCTTCTTTGACTGACCGAAGCCTCAGCAACACGTTGTCCAGAAACAGGAGTTTGTAACCTCCCAGTCTCTGGGAACGCGTTGCACAGACCTTTCTGCAAGGCCTCCCGAAGATGTTTCATCCTCTGCTCCCTCTGCGATGGCAAGATAAGGTCCGCAACCTTACCCTTGTAACGTGGATCAAGGAGGGTTGCCAGCCAGTATTGGTCCTTCTCCTTGATACCACGAATACGAGGATCCTTACGCAGGCTTTGCAGGATCAGGGAGGCCATGCAGCGTAGGTTTGCTGAGGCATTCGGTCCGGAGTCCTCTGGGTCACTAAGGACGACAACGTCCGCAGCCACCTCCCCCCAGCCACGTACAAGTCCATGTGTTTCTTGGGACTGATCCCTTAAAGACTGCTGCTGATGCTGAGTGCCAGGCTCCACCTCCATACTGACACAATCTTCCTCCTCCTCCTCCTCCTCGTCCTCTTCCTGTGTGATCGGCGGGCACGCAGGAACACTGTCTGGATAAAGGGGGCCTTGAGAGCTAAGGAAGTCCTCCTCTTCCTGCCTCTGTTCTGCCTCAAGTGCCCTGTCCATTATTCCACGCAGCGTGTGCTCCAACAGGTGGACAAGGGGGACAGTGTCACTGATGCATGCACTGTCACTGCTCACCATCCTCGTGGCCTCCTCGAATGGTGACAGGACAGTGCATGCATCCCTGATCATGGCCCACTGGCGTGGGGAAAAAAACCAAGCTCCCCTGACCCTGTCCTGGTGCCATAGTCGCACAGGTACTCATTGATGGCCCTCTGCTGCATGTGCAGCCGCTGCAGCATGGCCAACGTTGAGTTCCACCTGGTGGGCATGTCACAGATTAGGCGGTTCTTGGGCAGGTTAAACTCCTTTTGGAGGTCCGTCAGCCGAGCACTGGCATTATATGACCGGCGGAAATGCACACAGACTTTCCTGGCCTGCCTCAGGACATCCTGTAAGCCCGGGTACCTGCCCAAGAACCGCTGCACCACCAAGTTAAGGACGTGAGCCAAACAGGGCACATGGGTCATTTGTCCCTGTCGGAGGGCAGAGAGGAGGTTGGTGCCATTGTCGCAAACCACCATTCCTGCCTTAAGTTGGCGTGGCTTCAACCACCTCTGAACCTGCCCCTGCAGAGCTGACAGAACCTCTGCCCCAGTGTGGCTCCTGTCCCCCAAGCACACCAGCTCAAGCACCGCATGGCATCTTTTGGCCTGCGTACTTGCGTAGCCCCTTGAACGACTACGGAGCACCGCTGGTTCCGAGGAAGAGGCCATGGAGGAAGAAGAAGAGGAGGGGGTGGAGGAGATAGGTGTGTCACAATCATTAGCATTTTGGAGGCGTGGTGGCGGAACAACCTCCAACACTACTGCACCTTGTCCTGCATCCTTCCCAGCTGCCAGCAGAGTCACCCAATGCGCCGTGAAACTTAGGTAACGTCCCTGTCCATGCCTGCTGGACCATGAGTCAGCGGTAATATGCACCTTACCGCTGACCGCCCTGTCCAGCAAGGCATGGACATTGCCTTCCACATGCCGGTAGAGAGCCGGAATCGCCTTCCGTGAGAAAAAGTGGCGTTTGGGTACCTGCCACTGAGGAACCGCACATTCCACAAACTCACGGAAGGGGGCAGAGTCTACCAACTGAAAAGGCAGCAGTTGAAGTGCTAGCAATTTTGCCAAGCTAGCATTCAACCGCTGGGCATGTGGATGGCTGGGAGCAAACTTCTTTCGGGCAGGGAAATTTGCCTGGTACAATCTGACGTCGGTGTACCAAAAGCAGATTGCCCACAAGTACTTGGCTGTGACACACCTAATTCTACACCTTCATTCCTCTCACTGCAGGTCTCAGAGAGGACTGGAGGTCTAGTGGGGTTGGAAATCTCAGCTGATGAGGAGCAAGGAGAGATCCTCTTTGTTCTTTGGTGTGGGTCTTTTAGATACGCTTGCCAACGAACTGCATGGCAGGTCAACATATGTCTGGTCAAGCATGTGGTACCCAAGCGGGAGATGTTTTGGCCACGTGAGATACGCTTGAGACATATGTTGCAAATAGCAGCGGTGCGATCTGATGCACTCGTCTCAAAAAAGGCCCACACCAAAGAACTTTTTGAATAACGCGCAGAGACTGCAGCGCCCTGCACATGTGGAGCTTTGGGGTGTGATGCAGTCAATGTGCTGCCCTTAGGCTGGCCCCTGGAGGGCATCCTGCCTCGTTGGTGATGTGCCGCCTCCTCCTCCTCCTCCTCCTCTCTCCTATCAGGCACCCACGTTGAGTCAGTGACCTCATCATCCCCTCCCTCCTCATCACTGGAGCAAACCTGGCAGTATGCTGCAGCAGGGGGAGCATGACTGCCAGATTGCTGTCCTTCTTGGGCACCCCCTCTGTCCGTGATCATGTTACTGCCTTCATCGAGCTCAGTATCATCATCAGAGCCTTCCAAACGCTGGGCATCCTCCTGGAGCATGTACCCAACACTGTGGTCAAACAGTTCGAGGGACTCCTCAGGAGGACATGGTGGAGCTAGGGAAGGAGTCACTGATGACATTGAGCCGAGGGAAGAGGCCGCTGCTTTGCCAGACAAAGCACCCTGGGCATGGGTGAGAGAGGATGAGGAGGATGAGGACGGCTTGGTCATCCACTCGACCAAGTCTTCCGCATGTTGCGGCTCAACGCGGCCAGCTGCCGAAAAAAAGGCCAAGCGTGTCCCATGGCCACGTGCTGATGAGGATGCACCGTCTCCACGACCAGCACTAGACACAGAGCCTACTTGCCCTCTCTTATTGGCTTGTGACTGTCTGCCTCTCCTTCTTGGCCTTCCAGACATACTAATGGCCTGTAGCTGCACTAGGCTGGGAGATATATATATATATATATATATATATATATATATATATATATATATATGTACTGATACTGCAGCTAGCAAAATCAACTGCTTGCCTGTAGTATGAGAACACCACCAACCTTCTACAGGTAGCTTTAGCTGAACACTGTGAGGTGGACGCACCCCACTAACTTGTAGGTTTAGCTGAACACTGTGAGCAGGATGCACTGCACTAACTGTAAATAGTCTAGCTGCCTGACCGTGGTACTAATAGGATCAAAAGAACACCAGTAATTTTCTTCAGGTAGCTTTATATACTGTAACAAGACAAGCCTGCCTGTCAGTAGGAAGATAACAGGAACGGATCTAGCTGAACACTGTGAGCAGGACGCACTGTACTAAATGTAAATAGTCTAGCTACCTGACCGTGGTACTAATAGGATCAAAAGAACACCAGTAATTTTCTTTAGGTAGCTGTTAATACTGTAACAAGACAAGCCTGCCTGTCAGTAGGAAGATAACAGGAACGGATCTAGCTGAACACTGAGCAGGACGCACTGTACTAAATGTAAATAGTCTAGCTGCCTGACCGTGGTACTAATAGGATCAAAAGAACACCAGTAATTTTCTTTAGGTAGCTGTTAATACTGTAACAAGACAAGCCTGCCTGTCAGTAGGAAGATAACAGGAACGGATCTAGCTGAACACTGTGAGCAGGACGCACTGTACTAAATGTAAATAGTCTAGCTGCCTGACCGTGGTACTAATAGGATCAAAAGAACACCAGTAATTTTCTTTAGGTAGCTGTTAATACTGTAACAAGACAAGCCTGCCTGTCAGTAGGAAGATAACAGGAACGGATCTAGCTGAACACTGTGAGCAGGACGCACTGTACTAAATGTAAATAGTCTAGCTGCCTGACCGTGGTACTAATAGGATCAAAAGAACACCAGTAATTTTCTTTAGGTAGCTGTTAATACTGTAACAAGACAAGCCTGCCTGTCAGTAGGAAGATAACAGGAACGGATCTAGCTGAACACTGTGAGCAGGACGCACTGTACTAAATGTAAATAGTCTAGCTGCCTGACCGTGGTACTAATAGGATCAAAAGAACACCAGTAATTTTCTTTAGGTAGCTGTTAATACTGTAACAAGACAAGCCTGCCTGTCAGTAGGAAGATAACAGGAACGGATCTAGCTGAACACTGTGAGCAGGACGCACTGTACTAAATGTAAATAGTCTAGCTGCCTGACCGTGGTACTAATAGGATCAAAAGAACACCAGTAATTTTCTTTAGGTAGCTGTTAATACTGTAACAAGACAAGCCTGCCTGTCAGTAGGAAGATAACAGGAACGGATCTAGCTGAACACTGTGAGCAGGACGCACTGTACTAAATGTAAATAGTCTAGCTGCCTGACCGTGGTACTAATAGGATCAAAAGAACACCAGTAATTTTCTTTAGGTAGCTGGTAATACTGTAACAAGACAAGCCTGCCTGTCAGTAGGAAGATAACAGGAACGGATCTAGCTGAACACTGTGAGCAGGACGCACTGCACTAAATGTAAATAGTCTAGCTGCCTGACCGTGGTACTAATAGGATCAAAAGAACACCAGTAATTTTCTTTAGGTAGCTGTTAATACTGTAACAAGACAAGCCTGCCTGTCAGTAGGAAGATAACAGGAACGGATCTAGCTGAACACTGTGAGCAGGACGCACTGCACTAAATGTAAATAGTCTAGAAGATAACAGGAACGGATCTAGCTAAACTGAATACAGTGTATATATATATATATATGCAACACCTGGGATGCATATATATACACAATACACTGTAAGTGCAGCTAACTGACTGATTGTTCTGCCTAATCTATCTAACTCAAATCAAATGACACTGTCTCTCTGTCTATCTCTTTCAACGCCGGAACACACACTACACAGGGCCGCCGTGCAGGCGGCCTTATATAGTGTGGGGCGTGTACTAAATCCCCTGAGCCATAATTGGCCAAAGCCTCCTTGGCTTTGGCCAATTACGGCTCTCTGTTCAGGCGGCGCTGTGATTGGCCAAGCATGCGGGTCATAGTGCATGCTTGGCCAATCATCAGCAAGCAATGCACTGCGATGCCGCAGTGAATTATGGGCCGTGATGCGCCACACGAATTTGGCGCGAACGGCCCATATCGTTCGCAATTCGGCGAACGACCGAACAGCCGATGTTCGAGTCGAACATGGTTTCGACTCGAACACGAAGCTCATCCCTAGTCCCTACCCATGCCTCACAAACCGAATCCAGGGGGGGTCAGTTTGGCACAGCCATAGAGAGCAGATAGGGAGACACTGAAGAACAACAAGATCACCATAAGGTTATACTGTTGTGCCAATGACTATAGATGAAAGCAGAGAGATATAGCAATGACGTGGTATAGTATTGATAATTATATAAAAAAAAAAAAAAGGGGGGGGGCATAAGTCTCCTAGATTAGATTAAATACTTACATCAAGGTCACTGATTGTAAAAGTATTCTAATTGTCTGTATGGAAGGTAACGCTTCAATCAGAAGACTGTGTGGAATTCAATACAATGGCAGACTAAAAAGATGATAAACGAAGTATAATAATTAGTCATGTGTAGAGTTAGTTTTGGTAATTAAATGAAATGCTTCAGTGCTGTGGATTTAATTGTGAAACGTGGTATGGGCAAAATTTTAAAGGATGGTGATAGAAAACCGAAGGGCTGTGTGAACAGCAGTGGTGATTTAGAGGGAGTGGATAGTAGCCAATTAGCCACACCAGGGCACTATCAAGCCAGAGAGACTGCTTAGTTATACACACATAAGGGAAACGATTTTTTGATTTTTTTATATAATTATCAATACTATACCACGTCATTGCTATATCTCTCTGCTTTCATCTAAAGTCATTGGCACAACAGTATAACCTTATGGTGATCTTGTTGTTCTTTGGTGTCTCCCTATCTGCCCTCTATGGCTGTGCCAAACTGACCCCCCCTGGATTCGGTTTGTGAGGCGTGGGTAGGGACCCGGCCGGGTGATTCTTGGGTATAAAGTTTGTACAGGGTAAGTGTTGAGCGGTGTAGGCAACTGGGTTCACACTCATATTTATACCTTTGTACTGAACTCTTTATTGCACTGTTTCAATCGTTTGTTGTAACCTTTTTTTTCTTTTCATTTATTTAGTGGTCTCAGTAGAAATTAAAAAATTAAAGTCCTTTGCACATCCCCTGAGGAAGCTATAAAAGCGAAACATGTAGGGTTAATGTGCAATTTGCCTTGCTGCGACTCTCTACTCACCTGTAAACGATTTTCTACCACCAATTGTTTATAATCTCTCATGTTTGTAAAATTATGTCCAATTTTTAACTATGCTATGTTAATAAATAAAAAATTGCATTTTATTTTTAATACAGTAGTTGTGTACTTCTAGATCAGACACCGCTAAAATCCCCTTAATGCCCACTCCCCCCTATGCTTTGTATTCATATTGATTGGGATGAGGTGTCTTTAGCTAAGGGTGTTGGCCTCATCAACCGGACCAAAAATATTCTCATAAAAATGTATATCTGGAGTACATATATATAGCCATGCAGATATTAAGCTGCATGCTGGCAAAACATACCTGACACATAAGATCACATCCAGGACACGGCGTCAGGGCCTAAGAGGGCTGGCATACTGGAGATGCTAGAAAGGAACCCAGATATTTAGGGTGATTTCACAAGCTATGAGCAGCAGGCAAAAACAACCCCTATATTGTATGGGGCCGATGCTGAGTAAAAGCATACGCTCCATAGAAAGGGGGTCAAAGGTGTTGAATTGCAATAAGAAGAAGATGGTCAAATTACCAAGGGTACTTACTGCTGATCAACTTGAATCTAGGATGAGCATCACCAGCTCATCCTCTCAGTGGCCATGATGCCGTTGGAATAAGGCCGGAATGTATATAGGTCTGCTCATTTCCGCCGCGCCGCCCACAAATTAGGTGACAGCTGTATGCAACCGGAAATTATCCAGGGCTCCTAGAAGGCACCCAGAGTCGCACTCGCATAGCACCTGAAACAAACCGCTTTGTTGAGCCCCGGGGGGTATGTAGCCCTCAAGGTATATATGTAGGTGCGTGAGTGCACCAATCTTTCCAGAGAGTGTTTGTATAAAACAAGCGTTTGTATGGCGTGTGGTGTGTCGCTCCTCATCTACCTCTGTTGCTGACAGCTCCGTCCTACCCCTCTCCGACACGTATTCGGCACAGGGATCACGTGCCTTCCTCTGGGGGATCTAATTGGACGGATGCTCTGTGTGTGTGTTTATATGCTGTCGGTGGCCATTTTGCCTAGGACCGCTGACAGCTCTAGTAATAGGCTACATCGATATAAGTATATCCTGTCGGCGGCCATTTTGCCTAGGAACGCCGATATCTCTAGTGTGAGGCTACAACCGCACACGGCGGCCATTTTGCCTAGGACCGTCATCTCCTATAATCATAGGCTACATCACCATGCTCCTTTATTAAACAGCTGTGATAACTACAAGAAAAATTATAACGAAAACTAGCAGTGATAATTACCATTAATCACTGTCATTATTATGTATATGTTGCCTAATTAATAATCCAGGACGGAGCTGCACCCTTCAGATGACGCCACACCGCACCTCATAGATCATTAAATAATATGCAGAAATAAAAAATATTTTTTTTTTTTTATATACTTCAATAAGCCGCCAAGAAAACAGTGAACATAAATAATATTAAATTAGAATAAAAACCGGATCCCAGCATACAATCCCAATTTTAATGCATACTTAATTAATACTCAATATGGAGTCACATACCGAGTGTTAAAACGAGGAATCTAAATCCTATATTATTTAATTAAAAACAAAATATTGTCCTCATCTACCAGAGGGGCTACTTGTAATAGAATATACCTATCATTAGTAATGTAAAAATATAAAAAAAACACCTAATATTAATCTATAGAATATTAAAATTAATTAAAACAGTATGAACCTAATTAAGGTGCCCAGAGTGGGTCTTCATCACAATAGTAAGACAGAGAGGATTATGGTGTATGGTGTATCAAAAAGGATAATATACATATCCTGGCGGAACTAGTAATTCCTCCATCACCATGATTTCACAGTCCAAATCTATACATATTGTAATCTAAATTCACATAGCCATGCCGAATAATCCAATAATACATGATGAGATATACCAGCCTATTCCTATACCATCTGTAATACTGGTATATATATGGGGTATAATGGGGTATATTAAAAATTACTAAGAAAATTACAAGACATATATATGGGGTATAATGGGGTATATTAAAAATTACTAAGAAAATTACAAGACATATATATGGGGTATAATGGGGTATATTAAAAATTACTGAGAAAATTACAAGACATATATATGGGGTATAATGGGGTATATTAAAAATTACTAAGAAAATTACAAGACATATATATGGGGTATAATGGGGTATATTAAAAATTACTAAGAAAATTACAAGACATATATATGGGGTATAATGGGGTATATTAAAAATTACTGAGAAAATTACAAGTCAAAATTAATAGTTACCAACTTATTCTTATATTATCTGTGATGCGGGAATATATATGGGGGTATAGTAAAATATATTTAAAAATTACTAAGAAAACATCTCAAATCAAACTCCTTGTTGAGCCCACCAGGAGATAAGGAGCCCAGCTGGTGTATCCACCAAGATTCTCGTTGCTGATTTCCCTCACAAAATTTACAACCTCTCCAATGGCGTCTAGGAGCCTCAATTCCCCAAAATTTCATATCAGCCGTACTTTGATTGTGCACTTTTTTGAAATGTAAGGATAGATGGTGTTTATCTGATCCTTTACGTATGTTCCTCACATGCTCCTCCAAGCGATCTTTCAGGGCCCTCGTGGTACGACCCACATAAATATAGTTGCATGGGCATTTCAATGCATACACGACCCTTATAGTGTCACAGGATATGAAGTCTCTGATAGTGTAAGACTGATTAGTTCTGGGGTTAAAGAAATCCTTCACTCTTTTATCATTACCCGGAACTCTCACACAACTGTAACATCTACCACAGCCATAAAAGCCCTTAAGATCCCAGAACATCTTAGGTTTTGAGGGAGGTGGTTCTACCACATTGTGAACTAATTTGTCTCGTAAATTTGGTGCTTTTTGGAAAATGATTCTAGGTTTTTCTGGAAGTACCTCTTTAAGATGGACATCCTGCTTCAAGACATTCCAGTATTTTCGTATGATTCTCTGTACTTCTTTATTTTGTAAGGAATAGTCTAAAACGATACTGATACCTTCGTTAGTGTCATTCCCCCTGGTGTCGATCTTATCCTCTAACAAACTTTCCCTATCGAGGCATGCAACTTCTAATTTTTCTCTCTCCAGCATATCCTTATGGTATCCCTTATCCAGAAACATGCTGCTTAGCTTGTTGGATTGGAGCTCATAATCCTCAGTTCTCGTACAATTTCTTCTCATCCTTGTAAATTGGCCTCTGGGTATATTCGCCAGCCAGGGCTTATAATGGCAGCTGGTAGTTGGGATGTAAGAATTGCGGTCTGTTGTTTTAAAAAACGATCTGGTGCTAATACCGTCACTAGTGTTAAAAATTTCTAGGTCCAAAAAATGAATGCACTCCCTGTTCACATCCCAAAGTCAATGAGATGTTGAGATCATTGATGTTCATGGAGTCTAGTAAACACATCAGTGACTCCATGTTGCCTTTCCATATAATTAGCAGGTTGTCAATGAATCTCCTATATAATAAGATGTTGCCGCATGTTTCGTTTAAAACTCCCTCCTCTTCCCATTTGGCCATGTATAAGTTTGCCACGCTGGGGGCAAATTTGGCGCCCATAGCGACACCCTTTATCTGCAAATAAAATTTGTTGCCATACCAGAAGAAGTTGTGCCGCAAACAAAAATCTAAACACCTTAGGATAAATCCAATAAAATCTTCATCAATTGCATCTTCTTTCCTCAAAGCCCATTCAACAGCTTTCAAGGCTCCCTCATGATCTATATTAGTGTAAAGTGAGGCCACATCACCTGTGGCCATAATAATGTTCTCTTGTGTGGTACATTTATTCAAAAGTTGTAATACGTGCTTAGTATCTTTGAGGTAAGCTTTGGTCTTTTTAACCAGAGGCTGCAGATGGATATCTATATACTCCCCCAATCTGGATGTTAAAAATTCAATGCCGCTCACTATCGGCCTACCTGGGGGGTTCCTGCTGTCCTTGTGTATCTTTGGTAAGAAATATATCACTGGTATCTTACTAGTCATGGGTACTAAGTATTTTGCTTCTTGCTTATTCAGGAGTCCATCTTCTACACCATGTTTAATAATATCTTCCAATATTTTTTTTGAAGGGTTTCGAGGGATTACTTCCAAGTAACTGGTATGTATTAGCGTCATTTAGTATCCTTTCCATTTCATCCTTATATTGTTGCAGGGATAGCACAACTATCCCACCCCCTTTATCTGCTGGCCTAACCACTATATCTGTCCTTTTTTCTAGTGAGGTCATTCCTTTCTTAAAATCTTTATGTTCATAAAACTTCTTAATAGGCAATTTGTCAAGTTCAGTGGTAACCAATTTTTTGAACATATCCACAAACTTGTTGTTGGCTATGTGAGGATTAAAAACAGAGTTATTCCTCAGAGTAGTATACCTGGTATTCCCATTTGTACTACCCATAGGGTTAAGAGCGTAATATTTTTTAATATTCAGCTTTCTGATGAACTTTTGTATCCCGACATACGTCTCAAATTTATTGAGCCCTTTTTTGGGGGCAAATTTGATGCCCTTATCGAGCACCAATAATTCCTCCCTTGATAGTGGAACCCCACTTAGATTGAAAATTCCCTCTCCTAATCTTCCCGCCTTCATTTTTTGCTGTATTCTTCTTCCTGCTCTCCTTCCTCTTTTCCCGAGTTTCTTGTCTCGCGGGAGGGTCCCCCCCTGGTTCCCCCTAAAAAAGACTCCTCAAAAAATTGCTCCTCATTATCCTCCATGGGTTGATAGCTATTGTACAGTGGTATTCTATACTGATCTTGCGGGGGGTTCTCATATCTTACTTTTTGTGGTTTTGGTGAGTAATGAACCCTCCCCCCTTTGGGTATTATTGTATGAGTTAGAGGGATAGCTCCTCTGTGGGTATTGATTCGGTGGGGACCATTATATGTTTGGTGATTCCCTCTTTGTGGTGTTCCTTGCTGGTATCCATAACCCCCTTGTGGTCTACGTGGGGTACCCTGCTGGTATCCATGTTGTTTCTGATAACCATAGGAATTATATTGTCCTCCTCTCCATTGAGGAGTGGGATTCGGTTGATGGTTCCTATCGTAGTGGTTCGGTTGATGGTTCCTATCGTAGTGGTTATATTGGGCTCTCTTCCCATCACCCCGAAAAGGTGGTCTCCCATAGTGCCAGTTCCCCTGGTTTACTGGTGGACCATAATCATAATAATGGGCATTGTATCCCCCATTCTTTGGTCGCTCCTGTTGACCATAATATGGTCTTCTGGGGGGTTGGCGATAAGGCGTATGGGGTTGCCTATCCTCTAAATGATGTGAGGATTGTCCCCTGACCAGTTGTTGTGTATTCTGTTGTGATAACTGTTGTTGCCCCTGTGGTTGTGGTGCTCCTCTGTCACCTGTACCACCTGTTGTTGCTTGGGGCTGCGAATTAATAGTACTATCGTTTACTAGTGTGGATTGCCAACGAAACACCTGCTTGTTATGGTAGTCCTCAAAATCCCTCAAATATTTTTTTCTCTTAACATTTTTATTCTCAATATCTTTTTTCTGCATATTCTTATGTAAATCACCCATGAGTCTGGTGTATTCGGGTGTATTATTAAACGGAGTAAGCTTCTCTCTAATTTCTTTAATCTGATCCTCTATTAATAATAATTTACGTTGCTTTCGTTTAAGGAGAAATTCCATAACGTCTCTACCTTTATCTGAGAAGAAAATGTACCATTCTTGTATATCATCATCACCTAACAAACCATTGTTTATGGGAACATCCCATCTCAATTTTCTGGGAACCATACCATCTTTCAAATATTTCTCCATAGTGGAACGATCCCACCATATATTGCTTTTTTTATCCATACAGTATCCCAGCTTCCTAAATAGGTGCGTGATATCATTCTCTTTAGCATTACTAACCGAGAATAGACCTTCTAGGTCTATCTCTCTATTTTCAAAAAAGGCAAAGGGATCAATAGGCTACTAACAAGTGTATGAAATAATCAAAGACTAATTATGTGGGGGTCTTGTGAGCCAAAGATGGACTGATGCCTCTGTGAGGGGAAACAAATATAGATAAGCTGCAAACACTAACCACGTTTCATTGCGTGCATAAACCCAAAATGATAAATAAACGTGCCTGCGCTGAAAAAACATATATATCCCAATAGTTGGGAGGTGCATATATAGTGTAAAACTATGCTACAAAATTTCAATAAAAAAAAAAAAAAAAAATGCTAGTAATATATAAATTATAGAATGAATACAATCCTTATATAAAAGTATCCCATAAAGTGCAACATGCAAAAAAACAATATATATATGTGGTTATAAATATAAGATCAAAGTGCAAAATCAAGTGTCCACATTTAAAAAGTTCAATTCATTGATATCAACACATAAAGTGCAAGTAAGTAGTGTCCACAAAAAACAGTGTTCCTCATGCTCCTCCTTAATGGTGTTCACAATCCAGCATGCTTCAGTGCTCTCCTGTGACCCCCCACTTGTGCTTGCGCTCACCTCTGAGCGTGTGACACAGTAATTAAACGGTGTCTAAACACGCATTGGAGCCACCCCTTGGGCTCAGACAGGGTATGCTGGTATAAACTCCACCACTCTCAGATGTCATCAGGTAGTCTCACATACAAGAAAGAAAAAGCTCCATAGCGTGATACAGTAGGGATTTATTTAAAATATATTAAAACTTCCCTCCAGAAGGGTACTCACAATATGTAGGTGCGTGAGTGCACCAATCTTTCCAGAGAGTGTTTGTATAAAACAAGCGTTTGTATGGCGTGCGGTGTGTCGTTCCTCATCTACCTCTGTTGCTGACAGCTCCGTCCTACCCCTCCCCGACGCGTATTCGGCACAGGGATCACGTGCCTTCCTCTGGGGGATCTAATTGGACGCATGCTCTGTGTGTGTGTTTTTATGCTGTCGGTGGCCATTTTGCCTAGGACCGCTGACAGCTCTAGTAATAGGCTACATCGATATAAGTATATCCTGTCGGCGGCCATTTTGCCTAGGACCGCCGATATCTCTAGTGTTAGGCTACAACCGCACACGGCGGCCATTTTGCCTAGGACCGTCATCTCCTATAATCATAGGCTACATCACCATGCTCCTTTATTAAACAGCTGTGATAACTACAATAAAAATTATAACGAAAACTAGCAGTGATAATTACCATTAATCACTGTCATTATTATGTACATGTTACCTAATTAATAATACAGGACGGAGCTGCACCCTTCAGATGACGCCACACCGCGCCTCATAGATCATTAAATCATATGCAGAAATAAAAAAAAAGAAGATTCATAAAATTGCTGCCTTTTTTTCTCAATCCAAATGTTTCCCTTAGGGCTTATTCAGGTGGGCGCCAAGTCACACCCCTTGTGCTGAGCTGTTTGTTTTTTTGTTTTTTTTTTTAGCTGCGCATCCACCTTGGAGCTGCATGCAGGCAGCCAATAGACTTTGATGCAGAGTTTGCACGTACACAGTCACATGTCAAAATTTGCCATGTGGGCAGAAGTGGGTGCACGGATCTGAGCGCACTGTCTGCATTTGGATCCCTGTACCCGCTTCTGCCCATATATCAGTGACTATGCAGCCACTGCATGTGCATCCACTTCAATGGGCTGCCTGCACAGCGATGTGGTGCTGTTTGACCGCACCATGGGGGCAGCACAGTGTGCCTGCGAGTTTTAAAGCAGGTTAGTTTCACTTTCCCATAGTTATTGTGTCCCGCTTGCTTCTGAAAGCACACCAAAGATGCAGCATGCAGAAGCTTTTGTGCTCTTTCAGAACACGCACCTTTAGTCTTGGGACACAATTTAAAACTATGGGAAAGAACACCTAACCTGATCCAAACGTGGGTAAGCTGTGGCTCACCTGCTGTGCAGGAGTACCATAGTGCAGCAGTGTGAAAGTGGTTTAAAACCGAGGATGGGTCTCAGCTCCCTTAAAGCACAGCAAAAAAATAAATAACTCTAGCCCCCCTACCCTAATTGAAGATTAGAACAAAAGAGGTATCAGATTTTCAAAATGGTGCGCCAAAGTACTTTTGTGAGCTGAGCTATGCACATAATATATATGATGGTTATGCCCCTCCACTGTCCAATTGGTTTGAGGCCTTGTGATAGAGATTATATATATGTATTTATGTATGTATATATATATATATATATGTATACATATATATATATATATATATATATATATATGTATACGTGTACGTGTATGTATGTATGTTTGTATATATGTATATATATATATATGACTGTGTATATACATACATACATACATACATGCGTATGTGTGTGTGTGTGTGTATATATGTATATGTGTGTATGTGTGTATGTATATATATATATATATACACACACAAACAATGAAAATGACCTCTTACATTTCTTTTAGAATGTCTTTTTTATATTTAACTGTTTCTTTTCCTCTGTAGTATGTGTTCTCTGTGCCAAACCTTTTATTTATTACAAATAGACCCGAGCACTGGACTTGTGCACGCCCCGGCTTATTTTGTCATTGTACCCAACCAGAATTGGTCTCTGATAGAAAAGCGAAGTTTGGCTGCTGAGGGTCAGCAGTTTAAAGATGTTTAAGGCTTCATGTACACGGGATGTTTTTACAACCTCTCCTGAACGATTTAACTTGACAGATAGCGACCCACGTTTAGAACGTCCGTTTTGTCATGTTTACGTGCTGCAGTTAGCAGCGTTTTGCCACGTTTGCGTTTAGAAGCGTTTCTTAAAAAAAAAAAAAAAATTAAAATGGGCAAAAACTAAAAACTCCTATAAACAAAACACGGCTAAACTCTGGTTACCGCGTTTGGAACGTCAGAAATTTCGGTGTCTAAACTCTCGAGGCCTTTTTTTTTTTTTACCTTAAAAAACAAAAAAAAAAACACGCAACTGCCTGTAAACGAACCTGTGTACATGTACACATAAGATAACATTGGATGAGTTCAGGGGCAGTTGAAAAAAGTGTCCAACTGCCTCTGAAGGTCCGTTTAGCAGCAGCAGTGTACATGGGGCCTAAAGCAAAAGCTGTAACCAACCGCCTATGAGCAGATATCACTAGATGCTGCTTTTATCCTTGTTAAGCCTTTTGCACACAGGTACATGAGGCTGTACAGAGTAAACTGTGGGTGTATTGCCACACCTGGGGACAGAGCTGCAGTGCACAGCTCCCCATAGTAATGAATGGCTTTATGCAGGGTATAGGCTGTAATCACAGAAATGCATGCATGTAAATCCCTGAACGCGGCTTTGGCTTTATGTCCTTGAGTGTGCTTTCAGAAGCACAGCATATAGCCATGGCTATTTATTACTATAGGCGGCCGTGGCAAAAATATGCATGCAGTTTACTTTGCACAGCCTCACGTGTACACGTCTGAGACAATAGGAAGCAGAAATGCCTATTTTTGACCCTCTCTGATATGGTTTCACTTTGTTACTGGACCTGACTTCACGGTTAAAGTGGTTGTAGACCCGTTACAATCACCTTTACCTACAGGTAAGCCTAGATTAAGGCTTACCTGTAGGTGCTCGAAATATCTCCCAAACCTCCACGGTTTGGGAGATCTTTACAAAAAAAGGCGATTGCTGATGTCTATGGCGCACTTTAGACTCCTTTAGAAACGGAGATCGCACCAATCCTAGCGCCGGAGCTGCGATACCTGGAAGGAAGATGGATGCTTTGTGGAAGAGGGGACAGCGGTGAATTCACAGGCTTCAGTTTCAGGTAAGTGACACATAATGGGCTACTATGTGATGCATAGTAGCCCATTATGCTTTACCTTTGCAGGGAGACAAAGAGAAAGTAAAACCCATCAGGGTTTACATCCTCTTTAAGTAGCCCATGTATGGTTCTGTTTTTTTTCATTCAGCTAACGGACTCATTGGAGGTAGATGGGGGAATCCTCCCCGCTGTGCTATTGTGTTCTAATGGCGGGGAAGACTGCAGCAGCTGATTGAGTGGCTTTTATCCAACAGGTTAGGAAAAAATTAGGCCATAGTAACAAAATAAAACAAAGGGGCACACAAATGGCTTTACTGATAATGGCATCTCATGTTATCTAATTGAGCAATCTCCTACAGATTTACCAACAGCTATGTAGCTGGCACGAGAGCCTGCTCTGGCAATCAATCCCACTAATATCCTATCTGATCCTTGTATTACAGTGTTAGGAGATTGTACGGCCAGATTGTGATGTGTGAGGCTAGCTCCAGTCTCCCTTTGACAGGATCTTTATGCCTGGGGTTAGGAAGGACTGCCCAATCACTTGACTGGCACAGTGGTTACATGATCGGGAATTGGTCCTGAAGGGACTGTGCTCTCAGTACAGAAACCTTAGCTGCCCACGGACCCATAAGTGGGTGTTAAAGCTCACTCATTGTCATCGCACATATGTGTTACATGGACTGCAAATGGTTAAGAGAATTTTTTTTTTTTACATATTTAAAATGGTAGTAGTGATTTACTTTAATAACACTGCAGTTGTGTACACATTATAAACTGTGCAGCCAAAAAAAACAAAAACCTTTGATAATCTGTAATGTAAATTGCGTATTTTTGCTGTCTTTTTGGTCAGAGTGAGCTGTGAGTGCTGCATTGATTGTAGTTTTTTCTGCTTAAAAAGCAATTCTATTTTTAAAAAATAAAAATAAATTGTGATAAAAAAAATCATATGCAGAAATAAAAAAAAAAAAATTTTTTATATACTTCAATAAGCCGCCAAGAAAATAGTGAACATAAATAATATTAAATTAGAATAAAAACCGGATCCCAGCATACAATCCCAATTTTAATGCATACTTAATTAATACTCAATTTTAATTAGGTAACATATACATAATAATGACAGTGATTAATGGTAATTATCACTGCTAGTTTTCGTTATAATTTTTCTTGTAGTTATCACAGCTGTTTAATAAAGGAGCATGGTGATGTAGCCTATGATTATAGGAGATGACGGTCCTAGGCAAAATGGCCGCCGTGTGCGGTTGTAGCCTAACACTAGAGATGTCGGTGGTCCTAGGCAAAATGGCCGCCGACAGGATATACTTATATCGATGTAGCCTATTACTAGAGCTGTCAGCGGTCCTAGGCAAAATGGCCGCCGACAGCATATAAACACACACATAGAGCATCCGTCCAATTAGATCCCCCAGAGGAAGGCACGTGATCCCTGTGCCGAATACGCGAAGGGGAGGGGTAGGACGGAGCTGTCAGCAACAGAGGTAGATGAGGAACGACACACCGCACGCCATACAAACGCTTGTTTTATACAAACACTCTCTGGAAAGATTGGTGCACTCACGCACCTACATATTGTGAGTACCCTTCTGGAGGGAAGTTTTAATATACTTTAAATAAATCCCTACTGTATCACACTATGGAGCTTTTTCTTTCTTGTATGTGAGACTATCTGATGACATCTGAGAGTGGTGGAGTTTATACCAGCATACCCTGTCTGAGCCCAAGGGGTGGCTCCAATGCGTGTTTAGACACCGTTTAATTACTGTGTCACACGCTCAGAGGTGAGCGCAAGCACAAGTGGGGGGTCACAGGAGAGCACTGAAGCATGCTGGATTGTGAACACCATTAAGGAGGAGCATGAGGAACACTGTTTTTTGTGGACACTACTTACTTGCACTTTATGTGTTGCTATCAATGAATTGAACTTTTTAAATGTGGACACTTGATTTTGCACTTTGATCTTATATTTATAACCACATATATATGTTTTTTTGCATGTTGCACTTTATGGGATACTTTTATATAAGGATTGTATTCATTCTATAATTTATATATTACTAGCATTTTTTTTTTTTTTTTATATTGAAATGTTGTAGCATAGTTTTACACTATATATGCACCTCCCAACTATTGGGATATATATGTTTTTTCAGCGCAGGCACGTTTATTTATATCAGGTAGGATTGGTTTCTTGTTGGTATACATGTATCTACAATAGCCACACGAACCACACATGAAAGTACCTCTATATTTTCAATGTTCAGTGCCTGAGTCGCCTTTGAATTCACTTTTCACTAGTTTGGTAGCAATGAAAGTTTCTCTCTTAAACGTGAAAAGAGGAGCCTCTGGAATCAATTGACCCAGAGATGAGTCCATTGTTAACACACGCCAAAATTTGGAAACGATTTTCCTGATCTCGACATGCTGGTTACAATATTTGGTGATAATTCTCAAAGGATTATCCTGACTCTGGGATTTGTGGGGATATAGAAGATCATGTCTGGTGTGTGATGTGGTTCGTCTGAAGGCTTTCTTGAGAGATGTGTGTGAACAGCCCCTCTGCAGCAATCTGTCATGCAATTTGCCTGCCTCAACTATAAAGGTATCATCATTGGTACAGTTCCGTCTCACTCTGAGATATTGACTGTAAGGTATAGACCTCACTAGAGTCTGAGGATGAAAACTTGAGGCGTGCAATATAGTATTGCCTGCTGTGGCCTTATGGTACAGACTGCTACAGAGGGTGCCATCATCCCCCCTGGAAACCTCCACATCGAGGAAAGAAATTCGATCAGTGCTAGAGGACATAGTAAATGTCAAGTTAAATTAATTTCTGTTCATTCTCTCCAGACACTGACACAACAAATCCAGGGGACCAGCTCACACGGCAAAAATGTTGTTGATATACCTAAACCATAAGAGAAAGTGGTCAGTGTATATCGACAAGGCCTCGTCAGTGAGGAACATGTGCTCCCACACCCCCAGATACACGATGGCATATGATGGGGCACAACAAGTCCCCATCGCCACCCCGTGCACCTGGAGGTAGTGGGAGCCATTGAAGACGTTATGATGTAAGATACTCCAAAAGGGACAGGATGAACGCGTTGTAACCCCAATCCTCGTCTCCTCTTTGGTAAATGATATGTTTTATCGCTGCCAGTCCCTTATCACGGGGGAATGAAGCTGTATAGAGCTTCCACATCAATTGTCACAAAATAAGCATTCCCTGGAATTCTAAGTTTATCAATAATCTGAAGGAAATGAATTGTGTCTTTCACGTAGGACTGTAAACATGTAACATGTGGTTTTAAATGCTCATCGACGAAGTGACTTGCATTCTCGCTGATCGAACCTCTCCCCGATATGATCGGTCTTCCAGAGGGGCTAAAGGCTTCCTTATGGATTTTGGGGAGGGAATAGAATGTGGGTACAATCAGAAAATTAGTTCTAATATATTCCCATGTAGTTTTAGTGATAGTATTATTAAAGTATGCTAGATCAACTAATTGGTAGTATTCTTGATTTAATTTTTTCATAATCCAGATATTTAGGGTGAATATCACTGCTATGAGCAGCAGGCAAAAACAACCCCTATATTGTAAATATATTGTCATGGTCACTGAGAGGACGAGCTGGTGATGCCCATCCTAGATTCACGTTTATCAGCAGTAAGTACCCTTGGTTATCTGACCAACTTCTTCTTATTGCAATTCAACACCTTTGACCCCCTTTCTATGGAGCGTATGCTTTTATTCAGCATCGACGCCATACAATATAGGGGTTGTTTTTGTCTGCTGCTCATAGCAGTGATATTCACCCTAAATTTCTGGGTTCCTTTCTAGCATCTCCAGTATTCCAGCCCTCTTAGGCCCTGAAGCTGTGGCCTGGATGTGGCCTTATGTGTCAGGTATGTTTTGCCAGCATGCAGCTTATTGTCTGCATGGCTATATATGTACTCCAGATATACATTCGTATACTTATGTGTTCATCTGCTCTCTTCCCAGGACTCCCTCTTCAGGCCTCAGTGTCCGTGGCTTTTTCCCTTCTGGGACCCTCTCCACAACCCTGAACCCCCTCCTTTCCCTTGGGGATGGGGTGCAGTCCCTTCATTATTTTATCTTTTTGCATTTGTTTATATTGAGGCACTTCCATAGTAGATGTTTATTTTGCAAGCAGCTACAATGCGGGCAGGGCTGCCGGGGACCCCATGCGACAGTGTTTTAAAATGTGAACATGGATTTGTCATGCATATACAACTGAATTAGATGTGAGTTGCTAAGTATATATGGCTTTCCCATGTCTGTATGTTATTGGATAGATACATCAATTTACTGTTGATTGTTTGCATTTGAATTTTATAGACTACATACATCCTGTTACCCTCTGATGAGAGACGACAATCAGCTCTGAAACGCGTTGGGTATAGGATATTGTATCTCCATTGTTGTATACCTTGATTCTCCAGTATTCATGACCATGTTCAGTATCTTTTTCATATTTTCTCTTTGATAAATATATTTTTTGTATATATCTCATTGTTTTTTGGTAGTGCCTTTAAAGTCCCACCCTCAGGGGTTTTCTTTCTTTTCTGCTCTCCATGGGATGTGGCACACTGGGAAATCTGTTTTATCAGAATTCTTTTTCATTAATGTTTTGATAGCATATACCATTCCCCGCTCTTTTCTGATACGATTTTCCCTACTATATGATCTTAGTATATGGTTACATTAACTCAGTCAGTGAAAACAGGAAGAAGGAGGGGGGCAAAACCTTACAGCTGCTATCAAGCAGCTCACCTTAACTCAAGCTAGAAAACTTGTGTAGGTTGTTCCGGCCAGCTTGGCGAGATTTGCGGGTTATTGAGTGAGACACCCGCTACACATGTTTTCTTTTTTTTGTAAAATTATTTTTATTGAGTTTATATGTCATACAGTAGAAAAGTGACCCGGCACAACACCGAGCCACTCATAAGGCCAACAAGGCCAACATTTACAATAACAATCAGACTGACTAACAGTAGTTCTAACCAGACATTTAAATTACTGTCTTTTACCCCTTCCCTCCCTCAACAGCTTAAGACTCAGTTCTTCCACACTCCTCTCAGAAACCTTGTATCCGGACAAAAGTGCACATGGTACTCAATACATGTTTCAAGGAGTCTTCGTGCTGTGCCCAATTACCTCTAGCAATTAAAACACACTCATCAATTATAGCTGAAAGCCCCAACAGTATAACCAAACTAGCAGGGGCATTGCTAGGTGGCAAAAAGACCAGGGGCTTCAGCCCGAAGTCCAAGGCCGGACCCGGGGGGGGGGGGGGGGGGGGGTGTACATGTGATGCAGGCCTTTTTTTTTTTGGCTGGGCCGTGACCTACCTGACCTACATACACTGACGGTAGTGAACTACCTACACTGACCTACCTACACTGACATTTACATTCACTGACCTACCTGCACTGACCGTAGTGGCCTACCTACACTGACCGTAGTGGCCTACCTACACTGACCGTAGTGACCTACCTACACTGACCGTAGTGACCTACCTACACTGACCTACCTACACTGACATTTACCTACACTGACCTACCTACACTGACCTACCTACACTGACCTACCTACACTGACATTTACATTCACTGACACTTACCTACACTGACTATAGTGACCTACCTACACTGACCTACCTACACTGACCATAGTGATCTACCTACACTGACCGTAGTGGCCTATCTACACTGACCTACCTACACTGACATTTACCTACACTGACCGTAGTGACCTACCTACACTGACCTACCTACACTGACATTTACCTACACTGACCATAGTGACCTACCTACACTGACCTACCTACACTGACATTTACATTCACTGACATTTACCTACACTGACATTTACCTACACTGACATTTACCTACACTGACCTACCTACACTGACATTTACATTCACTGACACTTACCTACACTGACCATAGTGACCTACCTACACTGACCTACCTACACTGACCATAGTGACCTACCTACACTGACCCACCTACACTGACCGTAGTGACCTACCTACACTGACCTACCTACACTGACCGTAGTGACCTACCTACACTGACCGTAGTGACCTACCTACACTGACCTACCTACACTGACCTACCTACACTGACCGTAGTGACCTACCTACACTGACCTACCTACACTGACATTTACATTCACTGACATTTACCTACACTGACCTACCTACACTGACATTTACCTACACTGACCTACCTACACTGACCTACCTACACTGACATTTACATTCACTGACACTTACCTACACTGACCATAGTGACCTACCTACACTGACCTACCTACACTGACCTACCTACACTGACCGTAGTGACCTACCTACACTGACCTACCTACACTGACATTTATCTACACAGACCGTAGTTACCTACCTACACTGACATTTACCTACACTGACCGTAGTGACCTACCTACACTGACCTACCTACACTGACATTTACATTCACTGACACTTACCTACACTGACCTACCTACACTGACATTTACCTACACTGACCTACCTACACTGACCTACCTACACTGACATTTACATTCACTGACACTTACCTACACTGACCATAGTGACCTACCTACACTGACCCACCTACACTGACCGTAGTGACCTACCTACACTGACCTACCTACACTGACCGTAGTGACCTACCTACACTGACCGTAGTGACCTACCTACACTGACCTACCTACACTGACATTTACCTACACTGACCATAGTGACCTACCTACACTGACATTTACATTCACTGACATTTACCTACACTGACCTACCTACACTGACATTTACATTCACTGACACTTACCTACACTGACCATAGTGACCTACCTACACTGACCATAGTGACCTACCTACACTGACCTACCTACACTGACCGTAGTGACCTACCTACACTGACCTACCTACACTGACATTTATCTACACAGACTGTAGTTACCTACTTACACTGACCTACCTACACTGACATTTACCTACACTGACCATAGTGGCCTACCTACACTGACCTACCTACACTGACATTTACCTACACTGACATTTACATACACTGCCATTTACCTACACTGACCTGCCTGACCCACATACACTGTCTGACCTACCTCAGCTCAGCCGTGGTGTGCGGTGTCACAGCAGCCAGGCAGTCAGACAGTGAGAGGAGGAGCCGAGGAGGAGAGGAGAGCGGGTCGCCCGAGCGCTGAGCGCGGATCTTACAGTGGCACGGCGGCCGCATTGTAATTCCCGCCTTCTGGAGCCTGCAGCGCCTATGATGGACGTCACACGTCCCGCGGTCCCAGCATTGGACCAGGGGGACGTCCATCATAGGCGTTGCAGGCTCCAGAAGGCGGGACCTGCTACGGCTCTCGGCCAAACTCGGCCAAATTAGCCCCATTAGTGCCGTCTATCAGTGCCCATAAGTGTCGCATATCAGTACCACCTCATCACTGCCACCTCATTGGTGCCACCTCATTTGTGCTCATCAGTGCCACCTTATCAGTGCCCGTCAGTGCAGCCTCATCAGTGCCCACCAGTGATGGAGAAAATGTACTTGTTTACAAAATTTTATAACAGAAAGAAACAAAAAAAACTTTTTTTTTCAAAATTTTCGGTCTTTTTTATTTGTTTAGCAAAAAATAAAAACCCCAGAGGTGATCAAATAACACCAAAAGAAAGCTTTTTTGTGGGAACAAAATGATAAAAATTTTGTTTGGGTACACTGTAGCATGACAGCGCAATTGTCATTTAAACAGCGACAGCGCTGAAAGCTGACTGGCTTGGGCGGGAATTGCCCTGTATTGAAGTGGTTAAACTGGGCCTGGAAGGCGTGACGCAGCTGGAGAAATCTGAAGTAATGCGAATTGGGAAGGTCGTGTCTATATTTGAGCTGGTCAAAGGTCAGTAATTCCCCCTCTTTAGTGATGTCTTTGAGTAGTTTAATTCCCCTAGACATCCACGCCATGGGGTCTGCAATTTTATTTTATATATAAATATATATATATATATATATATATATATATATATATATATATATATATATATATATATATATATATATATATATATATATATATATATATATATATATATATACATATATAAAAAATAACATCTTCCAAAATTCGAATTTCGTATAGAATGAATTTGAATTCAAATAGAAAAGATTAGAATAGAATAGAAAAACAATAGAACAGAATAGAATATATATATATATATATATATATATATATATATATATATATATATATATATATATATACAGTGGCTTGCGAAAGTATTCGGCCCCCTTGAACTTTTCAACCTTTTGCCACATTTCAGGCTTCAAACATAAAGATATAAAATTTTAATTTTTTGTGAAGAATCACCAACAAGTGGGACACAATTGTGAAGTGGAACGAAATCTATTGGATATTTTAAACTTTTTTAGCAATTAAAAAACTGAAAAGTGGTGCGTGCAAAATTATTCGGCCCCTTTACTTTCAGTGCAGAAAACTCACTCCAGAAGTTCAGCGAGGATCTCTGAATGATCCAATGTTGTCCTAAATGACTGATGGTGATAAATAGAATCCACCTGTGTGTAATCAAGTCTCTGTATAAATGCACCTGCTCTGTGATAGTCTCAGGGTTCTGTTGAAAGCGCAGAGAGCATCATGAAGACCAAGGAACACACCAGGCAGGTCCATAATACTGTTGTGGAGAAGTTTAAAGCCGGATTTGGATACAAAAAGATTTCCCAAGCTTTAAACATCCCAAGGAGCACTGTGCAAGCGATCATTTTGAAATCGAAGGAGTATCAGACCACTGCAAATCTACCAAGACCTGGCTGTCCCTCTAAACTTTCAGCTCAGACAAGGAGAACACTGATCAGAGATGCAGCCAAGAGGCCCATGATCACTCTGAATGAACTGCAGAGAACTACAGCTGAGGTGGGAGAGTCTGTCCATAGGACAACAATCAGTCATACACTGCACAAATCTGGCCTTTATGGAAGAGTGGCAAGAAGAAAGCCATTTCTCAAAGATATCCAAAAAAGTCTTGTCTAAAGTTTGCCACAAGCCACCTGGGAGACACACCAAACATGTGGAAGAAGGTGCTCTGGTCCGATGAAACCAAAATCAAACTTTTTGGCCACAATGCAAAACGATATGTTTGGCGTAAAAGCAACACAGCTCATCACACTCAACACACCATCCCCACCGTGAAACATGGTGGTGGCAGCATCATGGTTTGGGCCTGCTTTTCTTCAGCAGGGACAGGGAAGATGGTTAAAATTGAGGGGAAGATGGATGCAGCCAAATACAGGACCATTCTGGATGAAAACCTGTTGGAGTCTGCAAAAGACCTGAAACTGGGACGGAGATTTATCTTTCAACAAGACAATGATCCCAAACATACAGCAAAATCTACAAAGGAATGGTTCACAAATAAACGTATCCAGGTTTTAGAATGGCCAAGTCAAAGTCCAGACCTGAATCCAATCGAGAATCTGTGGAAAGAGCTGAAAACTGCTGTTCACAAACGCTCTCCATCCAACCTCACTGAGCTCGAGCTGTTTTGCAAGGAAGAATGGGCAAGAATTTCAGTCTCTCGATGTGCAAAACTGATAGAGACATACCCCAAGCGACTTGCAGCTGTAATCGCAGCAAAAGGTGGCTCTACAAAGTATTAACGCAAGGGGGCCGAATAATTTTGCACGCCCCACTTTTCATTTTTTTATTAGTTAAAAAAGTTTCAAAAATCCAAAAGATTTCGTTCCACTTCACAATTGTGTCCCACTTGTTGGTGATTCTTCACAAAAAATAAAAAAATTATATCTTTATGTTTGAAGCCTGAAATGTGGCAAAAGGTTGAAAAGTTCAAGGGGGCCGAATACTTTCGCAAGCCCTGTATATATATATATATTTATATATATAAAAAAAAACATTTTATTCTGTTCTGTTCTATTGTTTTTCTAGTCTATTCTTTTCTATTATTTTCTATTCTAATCATTTCTATTCAAATTCAAATTCATTCTATACGAAATTCGAATTTCAGAAGCCATCTTCTGAAATTCGAATTTCGTATAGAATGAATTCAAATTTGAATAGAAAAGTTTAGAATAGAATAGAAAACTATAGCATAGAAAAAAAAGGGAGCAGAATAGAAAAAAATATAATTTATATATATATATATATATATATATATATATATATATATATATATATATATATATATATATATATATATATATATATATATATATATATATATATATATATATATATATATATATATATAATATATATATATATATATATATAACATCTTCCGAAATTTGAATTTCATATAGACTGAAATCAAATTTTAATAGAAAAGATTATAACAGAATAGAAACTAATAGAAAAGAATAGCATAGAAAAACAATAGAACAGAATAGAATAAAATATAATATATATATATATTATATTTTATTCTATTCTGTTCTATTGTTTTTCTAGTCTATTATTTTCTATTCTAATCTTTTCTATTCAAATTTGAATTCATTTTATACGAAATACGAAAAAAGAATAAAAAAATATATATATATATCCATCTTCCGAAATTGGAATTTGGTACAGAATGAATTTGAATAGAAAAGATTAGAATAGACTATATTATATTTTTTTCTATTCTGTTCTATTGTTTTTCTATGCTATTCTTTTATATTATTTTCTATTCTATTCTAATCTTTTCTATTTGAATTCAAATTCATTCTGTACCAAGTACCAAATTCCAAATTCCAATATATATATATATATATATATATATATATATATATATATATATATATATATATATATATATATATATATATATATATATATATATATATATATATATATATATATATATATATATATATATATATATATATATATATATATATATATATATATATATATATATATTTTTTTTTTTTTTTTTTTTCTCCTTGGTGTTGGATGTGCGCGTGCGCACGGACACCCGGCGGGTAAGCTCTACGCACGCATGGCCATGGGGCAGCACTTGGTTGCGCGCCCCATAGGCCTTTTGCGTGTGGACGAGCTCTTGTACGGTTCCCGGTGTGGCTTTCGTTAATCGCGCCGGGACCGCATACCCGCCGGTGACGTCGAGACGCGTGACGTCATCACGCCCCTGTGGGCGTGGCTACGCCGCGCGTCTCGTCATCTGGGGGATGCCCGATCTCCACACATGGCTGCTAATCTTGCAGCTGATTATGTGGAGTGGACACTGATTGGCTGATGTCCAATCAGTTGTCCTATTTAAAACACAGACACTCCTTGGGCATTTGTCAGTCTTTTGAACTGCTGCCTGGAGGTCTGAGTCTTGAGAGATTATCAAATAGCCACAAGGTAATGTAAAAGGATACTTTGTTCCAGACTACTTGAATACTTACTTTACATACTTACTTTTCTTGTGAACCACAGCTGAATGACTATTTTATCCTTCAGCAGAACATTGGCTTAATTATATGCCTTGTACACTTACAAACATCACTTTTTAAACACACAGATCTCCATCGGTCATCCCTTGTGAAAGTGCTGCAACGCTCTGCATCACACTCCTGGTTGCCCACCCTGTGTTATGTGAACCAGAAGCCAGCCTGCTTCCACTTTCATTGTTTTTATCGTTGTTTTTTGTCTTTATGAATCAGATTGATGTAAGTATAACTAGTCCACATTATACTTTCCCTATATTATTTCTTTCAATAATTACTAAAATCGCATATATTGCAAAAATGCAGTCGCATATAATCTATGACGACACAGATATTTTTTATTACTATATTCTTTTGTTCTTTGATATTTACAGATAGATTTGAGCACCTAATCATAAATCCCTTGATGAAGGAGTAATACATACCCATCTCCGAAACATGTCGGGTACATGCCATACACCTCATCCGCCTGATTTTCCACATACAGGCTGCGGGCTGTAGGCACATGGGTGCTTTATCCTCTATATGCAAGCGAATGTACAGTGTTTGTATTTGCACTTTATACAATTGTAATTCTTACTGTTACTCCCTTTTTTTATGTATTGAATGTGTTTAATAAAGACGGCACTCTAGTGCACTTTTATACATAACAATCTATGAGAATTAATACTCACTTTTGGCCAACAATATCCACTAAGGGCGACCCAAAATGCACACCTAGTGCATATTTCTTTTTATAGTTCAATTCACTAGGATATTGGCCTCCCTCCCCTCCCCTTGTACACACCTTGCTCTCATTTTCCTTTTATATTTTTTTTTCTATTCTGTTCTATTGTTTTTCTGTTTTAGTCTTTTCGATTTCATTCTACTTCATTCTATTTCTGTATAACCAGTTTCCGAAATTCGAATCTATATCTATATAGATAGATAGATAGATAGATAGATTGCCCCTGTTGAAGACCCTCTTGGTCGAAACGCGTCAGACGATCTCCCCTTCTTACGCTGCCTAGATTTTATTTCAATTGTGATCACTTTTATCCATTTTTTTGTATGGTATTTTTAGAAATAAAAATCCCTGGTTTACCTGCACTATGCAGAAGCTTTTTATTTTTTATTTGCATATTATCCCGATGCAAGAAACTGCCTTCCAGTAGCCCTACTTCCATCACGGGGTCTGGATCAAATCTGTCCCCGGCTTCTCCTTGGAACACATCCTTGAGGTCTATTGGCTGATATCCAGTTGGCGGCCCTTCCTGATGTTTCTTCACCCCACCAGAAAAGTCGAGAAGTGAGACAGAGGTTCCACCGTTCCGGATATCGTTTTCCAGCCTAGGTTTGGCTCCATGCACCATTGACTCCATGTCATACGACAGTGGAGTCCACGTCATCTGGTAAGAGTACCCATCTTATCTTACTTCCTGATGTTTTCATTCTGATGCCCCATATCGAGATGTTGGTTTACAACTACGGAAGTTCTGTACCCCGTTGTTGACTCACAGTCACAGATCCACACCGTGCACCATTGACTTTAATTTCCAGTCTCACATCATTTTTTGGTCCATACCAGTTCCTCTTATTAATTTGAGTTTGGAATCATCCATTTATCCATATATATATATTCTATTGCTTTATCATTTTTATATTCTATTCAATTGCATTTTTTAGAATCGTTTT
Organism: Lithobates septentrionalis; assembly: GCA_037952835.1. Classification (NCBI taxonomy): domain Eukaryota; kingdom Metazoa; phylum Chordata; class Amphibia; order Anura; family Ranidae; genus Lithobates; species Lithobates septentrionalis. The sequence goes on along the minus strand of JBBDGP010000232.1, from coordinate 14,463 downwards.
CTATTTTTTTTTAATTCGATTCAAATTTGTTTTCGAATTCGTTCATTTTTTTTCGGATTCTTTTAAATTCGTTACTTTTGTAATTCGGAAATTCGGATGCATCCGAATTTCCAAATAATGAAAAATTAGTCCGAATTTCGATTCGGAACGAAACAAGATGCACATGTCTATCCTCTTCCCACTGCGTCCCTCTGTCCTCTTCCCACAGCGTCCCTCTGTCTTTCTCCCACGACGTTCCTCTGTCCTCCTCCCACTGCGTCCCTCTGTCCCCCTCCCACGGCGTTCCTCTGTCCTCTTCCCACGGCGTCCCTCTGTCCTTCTCCCACAACGTCCCTCTGTCCTCTTCCCATGGGGTCCCTCTGTCCTCTCCCCACGCCGTCCCCCTGTCCTCCCGTGGTGTCACTCTCTCCTCTCCTTCCACGGCGTCCCTCTGTCCTCCTCCTACCGCATCCCTGTGTCCTCTTCCCATGGTGTTCCTCTGTCCTCTTCCCATGGTGTCCCTCTGTCCTCTTCCCACTGTGTCCCCCTGTCCTTCACCCACGGCGTCCCTCTGTCCTCTTCCCATGGCATCCCTATGTCCTCTACCCACAGCGTCCCTCTGTCCCCCTCCAACAGCGTCCCTCTGTCCTTCTCCCACGGCATCCCTCCGTCCTCTTCCCCACTGCATCCCTCTGTCATCTTTCCACGGCGTCCCTCTGTCCTCTTCCCAAGGCATCCCTCTGTCCTTCTCCCACGGCGTCCCTCTGACCTCTTCCCACGGCGTCCCTATGTCCTCCCGTGATGTCACTCTCTCCTCTCCTTCCAGGGCGTCCCTCTGTCCTCCTCCTACTGCATCCCTCTGTCCTCTTCCTATGGTGTCCCTCTGTCCTCTTCCCACGGCCTCCCTCTGTCCCCCTCCCACAGCGTCCATCTGTCCTCTTACCATGGCGTCGCTCTGACCTCTTCCCACGGCGTCCCTCTGTCCTTCTCCCACGGCGTCCTTCTGTCCTCTTCCCACGGCGTCCCTCTGTCCCCTTCCCACGGTGTCCCTCTGTCCTTGCCCCACGGAGTCACTTTGTCCTCCTCCTACTGCGTCCCTCTGTCCTCTTTCCACGGCATCCCTCTGTCCTCCTCCTACTGCGTCCCTCTGTCCTCCTTCTACTGCGTCCCTCTGTCATCTTCCCACGGCATCCCTCTGTCCTTCTCCCACTGTGTCCCTGTGTCCTCTTCCTACTGCATCCCTCTGTCCTCTTCCCACGGTGTCCCTCTGTCCTCTTCCCATGGTGTCCCTCTGTCCTCTTCCCACAGCGTCCCTCTGTCCCCCTCTCATGGCGTCCCTCTGTCCTCTTCCCACGGCGTCCTACTGTCCTTCTCCCAGGGCGTCCCTCTGTCCTTCTCCCACAGCGTCCCTCTGTCCTCTTCCCACAGCGTCCCTCTTTCCTCTTCCCGCGGCATCCCTCTGTCCTCTTCCCACAGTGTCCCTCTGTCCTCCTGCTGTGGCGTCACTCTCTCCTCTCCTTCCGCGGCGTCCCTCTGTCCTCCTCCCCCAGCATCCCTCTTTCTTTTTCCCACGGCGTCCCTCTGTCCTCTTCCCACTGCATCCCTCTGTCCTCCTCCTATGAAGATGACAGGGCGGGTCTTAAACAGGAAGGGGTGTCACATTGACAGGAAGGGGTGGGTCATATTTAAATTAGAGGGTGCATGAGTTTAATCAGGCCTAGGGCAGCACAAAACCTAAATCTGCCACTGGATTAAGGGGTTATGTCTCCAGTTCCTGTGGCGGAAAGGTTTCATGGGTTCTTCTCCAGCAGTCCCCAAACCAAGCAGGGAATATTTCTCTGTCAGTGGCGGAACTATAGGGGTCGCTGCAGTCGCACTTGCGACTGGGCCCTGCCATTCTGCTGCTGTGGGGGGGCCCAAGACCTGGCATTTCTCCCTGCACCTCTGGCTTGCCGTTTGGAATGCAGTGGGGGGAGGTGGGAGGCAGCGATCGGCAGCTCTAATATGCCTGTGAGCGGTGGGATCTCCCTGCAGCTTGTAGTTCTCTCTTCCCGAGTGTCAGTGTAAACAGGGGAGAGAGGAGGGAAGGGGCCCGGGCAGGTGTCAGTTTCACTTTCAGTGAGTTGCTCTGCTGATACATGCCCGGGTCAGAGGCCCCTCCCCTCTCCACTGTATACACTCAGGAGAACTACAAGCCACATGGAGATTCCCTGCCTGTGGACACCATAGAGCTGCTGATCGCCGCCTCCCACCTCCACCAGCCAGGTACATGAGGAACCTCATGAAGGAGGGGGGCAGCAGTCTGGGGACCCTGATGTAAGGGGGGGGGGGCTTTCTGGGGACATTAATGTAAGAAGGGGCTCTCTGGGGCCCCTGATGTCTTGGGGGGGCTCTCTGGGTACCCTGATGTTAGGGGGGGATCCCTGGGGACCCTGATGTAAGGGGGGTTCTCTGGGTACCCTGATGTAAGGGGGAGGCTCTCTAGGGACCCTAATGTAGGGGGGGCTCTCTGGGGACCCTGATGTAGGGGGGGGGGCTTTCTGGGGACATTATTGTAAGGAAGGGGCCCTCTGAGGACATTAATGTAGGGGGAGGCTCTCTGGGGACCCTGTAAAGTGTATTATTCCCGCGCTACCATGTAGTCAGTATAGTACTAAGGGGAGAAGCTGCTTGCACCGGATGGGGTCCAACCTGGCCCCTAATAGAGACGTAAGCTAGCAAGTGGGTGTGGTGCTGCGCTAATCCTGGTAACTAAACAAATGCATGAGTGCAACCGTGCTACAATGTTGATGAGTCAAGGGCTAGTCGCCTAACGTGAACGTGGGGTGTGAATAATCATCAAACACCATTGTAAGAGAATAAAAATATAAATATACTCCGCCCAGTGTAAAAAGTGACTAAATTGGGTAAAAGTGTCTGGACTATGAAAATTGCAAAAATAGCATCAACATAAGCAGTTAAAAGGCATGTAGTGTCGGACTAAACATATAGTGCATATGTAGGCAAGTGGGTGACTAAAACATTAATAGCACAATATACAACTTCCAGAAAAATAAAACAAAAAAGTGCAATGTTACACTGTACGTCCGGAGAGATCACAATGCCTGTGGAAATGCAAAAAAGTGTCCAGTGCAAACAATAAGTGCTCAAAAATTGTCTAAAGACATAAATACAGTCCAAAGAAAGGTGGCTTGTGTAACAGCAAAATCTCCAATGATTCATCAATCCTCAAAGTGCCAAACAGTGGCATGCAGGCAGCAAACTTGATTCTAAAATCAGTCACTTTGAATAGGTGAAAAGTGTGAAGTGTATAGACCAGTCCTCTTCATGCAGCAATCCTACACTGATGGATAATGGCCCCTTACCTCATTATACTGAGGTTACAGCATAAGTCAGTCACCGCTTATGGCAGCTCCTATGGAGGTTGGTCCTGGGTCCTGGACTATGTCTCTATATGCCTCAGGTCCACAGGGGGCATGGCGGCCGAAAGGGGAAAAAGGATGCCATATAGTGTAGTAATTTTTCAAAACATCTAAACTTTATTCAAAGGTAAAAGAAGGTACTCACACAGTAAAAATGGCAGAGGGCGCATATAACCAAACGAGCGGCGAGCTCGTACACTGCTGATAGTGGAAGGTGCCTGTCCCTGGGATGAATCATTGGAGATTTTGCTGTTACACAAGCCACCTTTCTTTGGACTGTATTTATGTCTTTAGACAATTTTTGAGCACTTATTGTTTGCACTGGACACTTTTTTGCATTTCCACAGGCATTGTGATCTCTCCGGAAGTACAGTGTAACATTGCACTTTTTTGTTTTATTTTTATTTTTCTGGAAGTTGTATATTGTGCTATTAATGTTTTAGTCACCCACTTGCCTACATATGCACTATATGTTTAGTCCGACACTACATGCCTTTTAACTGCTTATGTTGATGCTATTATTGCAATTTTCATAGTCCGGACACTTTTACCCAATTTAGTCACTTTTTACACTGGGCGGTGTATTTTTATATTTTTATTCTCTTACAATGGTGTTTGATGATTATTCACACCCCACGTTCACGTTAGGCGACTAGCCTCTGACTCATCAACATTGTAGCACGGTTGCACTCATGCATTTGTTTAGTTACCAGGATTAGCGCAGCACCACACCCACTTGCTAGCTTACGTCTCTGGGGACCCTGAGGTTAGGGGGGCTCTCTGGGGACCCTGATGTAAGAAAAGGGGTCTCTGGGGACCCTGATGTAAGAAGGGGACTCCCTGGGGACCCTGATGTAAGTGAGGCTCTCTGGGTACCCTGATGTAAGGGGGGATCCCTGGGGACCCTAATGTAAGGAGGGAGGCTCTCTGGGGACTCTAATATAGGGGGAGGCTCTCTAAGGACCCTGATGTAAGGGGAGACTCTCTGGGGACCCTGATGTAAGGGGAGGCTCTCTAGGGACCCTAATGTAGGGGGGCTCTCTGGCAACCCTGATGTAAGGAGGGCTCCCTGGGGACACTGATGTAAGGGGGGTTCTCTGGGGACCCTGATGTAAGGGGAGGATCTCTGGGGACCCTAATGTAGGGGGAGGCTCTCTGGGGACGCTTATGCAAGGGTAAGCTTTCTAGGGACTCTTATGTAGGGGGAGGCTCTCTGGGGACCCTGATGTAAGGAGGGGCTCTCTGGGGACCTTGATGTTAAGGGGAGCTCTCTGGGGACCCTGATGTAATGAGGGGGGCTCTGAGGACCCTAATATAAGTAAGGAGGCTCTCTTGGGACCCTGATGTAAGGGGAGGCTCTCTAGGGACCCTAATGTAGGGGGGGGCTCTCTAGGGACCCTGATGTAAGGAGGGCTCCCTGGGGACCCTGATGTAAGGAAGGTTCTCTGGGGACCCTGATGTAAGGGGAGAATCTCTGGGGACCATAATATAGGGGGAGGCTCTCTAGGGACCCTGATGTAAGGGGGGCTCTCTGGGAACTCTGATGTAAGTGGGGCTCTCTGGGTACCCTGATGTAAGGGGGGGTCCCTGGGGACCCTTATGTAAGGAGGGAGGCTCTCTGGGGACCCTAATATAGGGGGAGGCTCTCTAAAGACCCTGATGTAAGGGGGGGGCTCTCTGGGGACCCTGATGTAGGTGGTGGATCCCTGGGGACCCTGATGTAAGTGGGGGATCTATATATATATATATACATACATACATACACATATATATTATATATATGTGTATGCCCGCCAAAGTGTATGACTTTCCTTACTTAGCTGCTATGGGCTCTAGCCCGAGATCTTTTGTAGACCTAGCAACGCCACTGGTGGGGGCCCTTCATGGTTTCTTGCACCGGGGCCCTGAAGATTCTAGTTACGCCTTTGTTCTCTGTAATTAGTGCTGTGCATGTCTACCTTTCATTAACTGTTTCCGTTAGACAGACTGGTTCTCTTTTGTCATCTCTGATGATTCCCATAAAGGGGAACCAGCTACTGCTTCCACTATTTCCTGGTGGCTTAAACAGATTATCATACAAGCTTATGGTCTTTAGGATTGGGTTCTGCCCATCCCTGTCAAAGCATACTCAACTCTATAAATTAATGGGCTCAAATTGCACCGAACTGAATCGCATGTGAATTGAACAGGATTAAAATAGTAAAAAATAGTGTAGCGCTATGTGTATATACAAATCATAAATATAACATATGTGAACAGTGGATCAGTTCGTCCTTTGCGGGACAAAACCAGTATTGAAACAACACTAAGTGGTACAAAATAGGCATATGAAAGTGACTACAATAAATGGGTAGTATAAATCCGTATTATAAACACAGATATTAGGTATATAAAAATGTACATGTGTAATAAATCAAATAATATAGTCCATTTAATGTTTAGGTCAATAGTGACTAGTGGAACAGAAAACCACCACCAAAAGTCTATAAGGATAAAAATGAAAAATAAAAAAATGAAAAAAATAGAAAATAAAATATAAAAATTCCCAGGGTTTCCTCCTAAGCGAAGTGGTTCACTTCTAGTAGATGAATATATAGATCACAGATGGGTGGAAGGTCTAGATAGGTGGCAGGACCGTCACCGAAGCATCTAAGGAGGCTTACCGGAATCAGGTGACTTGAGAAGACTTACGTCTCACAAGTCTAAGAAAGCTTAATGACCACCAGGTCTGGCGGGGTGAATCGTCAGATGATCCTCAGGTTCCAAAAAAGGGGGGGGGGGGAGAGGGGGTTTCACCGCAGCTTCAAACGTCCCCAAGACAGTCCAACAGGCCCAATGGATAATTCAAATATCATGCGAGAAAGAAAGCTCACATGGCATAATAACGTTTTTAAAAAAACATCAATTTATTAAAATAGAAAAATGAACACTCACATGATAGGAGATCAGAAATGGCTCATATAAAATCATTCGCGGTAATAGTAAGGGGTCCACCCGACATGTTTCGGCTACCAAGCCTTCATTTCTGAAATAGCCGACCAAGCAATTATTCCATTTCATAACATGTGTTTTTGATTTTTCACTTGCTAAATACAGCGGTATTACACCGCTTATTACAATTTTCATTTCATGTATTTATATAATAAATCTATCGCCACTTCCTGGTTATTAGAAATGGTGATAGATTTATTATATAAATACATGAAATGAAAAGGGTAATAAGCGGTGTAATACAGCTGTATTTAGCAAGTGAAAAATCAAAAACACATGTTATGAAATGGAATAATTGCTTGGTCGGCTATTTCAGAAATAACCGAGTGCATGCCAAGCCTCGCTTTCAGTATAGCCAGATCGCATTGGCTAAAGCGCCGTCCGGCTCCGCCCAATGGATCCAGCGTCATGGACGTGCGCAATGACGCCATCCGCAGTGCTGATGCAGAGCCAGTGCACTCCACTTAGGGAACCAAGCCTCTCTCCCACAACGGAAGCTAAACCACTTCCGGTAAAGGGAGAAAGGCGCTGATAGGGGGCCGGGAAAGGTCATGATGATTTGGCACAGCATAATAGGTGTCAGCAAAGGTGAATTGAAACAACCGGTGTTTGGATCATACAAAAACAACTTGGAATAGATGCCAAAACTGATTATAATAATAAAAAGCATCAATCATAACCAAATGATAATTGAAAATATTAAATAGAGGCTGGAATGACACTGCCAATGAGGGGCATGACATAGCATGTTAAATATTAAAATAAACATAACAAAATCTCAACATAAGAAGACATCCTTATTGAAATATTCACTGCACAGATATTGCATATTTTAGAATAATAATACATGATTAAATAATGGTGTACAAAGTTTGATCTAGAATTATAGTGAGGGTGGACCCCTTACTATTACTGCGAATGATTTTATATGAGCCATTTCTGATCTCCTATCATGTGAGTGTTCATTTTTCTATTTTAATAAATTGATGTTTTTTTAAAAACGTTATTATGCCATGTGAGCTTTCTTTCTCGCATGATATTTGAATTATCCATTGGGCCTGTTGGACTGTCTTGGGGACGTTTGAAGCTGCGGTGAAACCCCCTCTCCCCCCCCCCCCCCCTTTTTTGGAACCTGAGGATCATCTGACGATTCACCCCGCCAGACCTGGTGGTCATTAAGCTTTCTTAGACTTGTGAGACGTAAGTCTTCTCAAGTCACCTGATTCTGGTAAGCCTCCTTAGATGCTTCGGTGACGGTCCTGCCACCTATCTAGACCTTCCACCCATCTGTGATCTATATATTCATCTACTAGAAGTGAACCACTTCGCTTAGGAGGAAACCCTGGGAATTTTTATATTTTATTTTCTATTTTTTTCATTTTTTTATTTTTCATTTTTATCCTTATAGACTTTTGGTGGTGGTTTTCTGTTCCACTAGTCACTATTGACCTAAACATTAAATGGACTATATTATTTGATTTATTACACATGTACATTTTTATATACCTAATATCTGTGTTTATAATACGGATTTATACTACCCATTTATTGTAGTCACTTTCATATGCCTATTTTGTACCACTTAGTGTTGTTTCAATACTGGTTTTGTCCCGCAAAGGACGAACTGATCCACTGTTCACATATGTTATATTTATGATTTGTATATACACATAGCGCTACACTATTTTTTACTATTTTTGTCTTTGCCTGTGTCTAGAGGTGTGTTAGCTGCTAACTGTATATTATAATCACCTCCTGCTTTATTAACGATTGGCGCAGCGCTGTACTCATTCCCCTTTTTGAATTGAACAGGATTGCAGTGCGGTTCCTGTGGGATTCACATACTGTTCATAGTGTGAACAAAAGCTAACTCTTTGTTAGGACAGACAGTGTTCAAATGTAGTTACAATTAATAATGAAAATCTGCCCATAGAGTACAGAAAAGTTAATCATGTGAAAACACAGCTGCCCAGCCCCCTCACAAACAAAGAACTATGTACAGTAGCATATTTTCTTGCTGGAGGGTCCAGAATAGGGCATCTCAAAAGGGTAAGGTGCAATTTAAATGTTTTTAACCACTTGAGCCCCGGACCATTATGCTGCCTAAGGACCAGAGGTCTTTTTCCAATTTGGCACTGCGTCGCTTTAACTGCTAATTGCGCGGTCATGCAATGCTGTACCCAAACGAAATTTGCGTCCTTTTCTTCCCACAAATAGAGCTTTCTTTTGATGGTATTTGATCACCTCTGCGGTTTTTATTTTTTGCGCTATAAATGGAAAAAGACCGAAAATTTTGAAAAAAAATGATATTTTCTACTTTTTGTTATAAAAAAAATCCAATAAACTCAATTTTAGTCATACATTTAGGCCAAAATGTATTCGGCCACATGTCTTTGGTAAAAAAAATGTCAATAAGCGTATATTTATTGGTTTGCGCAAAAGTTATAGCGTCTACAAACTAGGGTACATTTTCAGTAATTTACACAGCTTTTAGTTTATGAATGTCATTTCTTGAGGTGCTAAAATGGCAGGGCAGTACAAAACCCCCCCAAATGACCCCATTTTGGAAAGTAGACACCCCAAGGAAATTGCTGAGAGGCATGTTGAACCCATTGAATATTTATTTTTTTTGTCCCAAGTGATTGAATAATGACAAAAAAAAAAAAAAAATATTTACAAAAAGTTGTCACTAAATGATATATTGCTCACACAGGCCATGGGCCTATGTGGAATTGCACCCCAAAATACATTCTGCTGCTTCTCTTGAATATGGGGATACCACATGTGTGGGACTTTTTGGGAGCCTAGCCGCGTACGGGGCCCCGAAATCCAATCACCGCCTTCAGGATTTCTAAGGGTGTAAATTTATGATTTCACTCTTTACTGCCTATCACAGTTTCGGAGGCCATGGAATGCCCAGGTGGCACAAAACCCCCCCAAATGACCCCATTTTGGAAAGTAGACACCCCAAGCTATTTCCAGAGAGGCATATTGAGTCCATGGAATATTTTATATTTTGACACAAGTTGCGGGAAAGTGACACATTTTTATTTTTTTATTTTTTTTTTGCACAAAGTTGTCACTAAATGATATATTGCTCACACAGGCCATGGGTATATGTGGAATTGCACCCCAAAATACATTTAGCTACTTCTCCTGAGTACGGGGATACCACATGTGTGGGACTTTTTGGGAGCCTAGCCGTGCACGGGACCCCGAAAACCAATCACCGCCTTCAGGATTTCTAAGGGTGAAAATTTTTGATTTCACTCTTCACTGCCTATCACAGTTTTGGAGGCCATGGAATGCCCAGGTGGCACAAAACCCCCCCAAATGACCCCATTTTGGAAAGTAGACACCCCAAGCTATTTGCTGAGAGGCATGGTGAGTATTTTGCAGCTCTCATTTGTTTTTGAAAATGAAGAAAGACAAGAAAAAACTTTTTTTTTTTTCTTTTTTCAATTTTCAAAACTTTGTGACAAAAAGTGAGGTCTGCAAAATACTCACTATACCTCTCATCAAATAGCTTGGGGTGTCTACTTTCCAAAATGGGGTCATTTGGGGGGGTTTTGTGCCACCTGGGCATTCCATGGTCTCCGAAACTGTGATAAGCAGTCAAGAGAGAAATCAAAAATTCACGCCCTTAGAAAGCCTGAAGGCGGTGCTTGGTTTTCGGGGTTCCGTACGCGGCTAGGCTCCCAAAAAGTCTCACACATGTGGTATCCCTGTACTCGGGAGAAGCAGCAGAATGTATTTTGGGGTGTAATTTCACATATTCCCATGGCATGTTTGAGCAATATATCATTTAGTGACAATTTTGTGCAAAAAAAAAAAAATTTGTCTCTTTCCCGCAACTTGTGTCGCAATATAAAATATTCCATGGACTCGACATGCCTCTCAGCAAATAGCTTGGGGTGTCTACTTTCCAAAATGGGGTCATTTGGGGGGGTTTTGAACTGTCCTGGCATTTTATGCACAACATTTAGAAGCTTATGTCACACATCACCCACTCTTCTAACCACTTGAAGACAAAGCCCTTTCTGACACTTATTGTTTACATGAAAATGTTTTTTTTTTTTTGCAAGAAAATTACTTTGAACCCCCAAACATTATATATTTTTTTAAAGCAAATGCCCTACAGATTAAAATGGTGGGTGTTTCATTTTTTTTTTCACACAGTATTTGCGCAGCGATTTTTCAAACGCATTTTTTGGGGAAAAAACACACTTTTTTAAATTTTAATGCACTAAAACACACTATATTGCCCAAATGTTTGATGAAATAAAAAAGCTGATCTTAGGCCGAGTACATGGATACCAAACATGACATGCTTTACAATTGCGCACAAACGTGCAGTGGCAACAAAATAAATACATTTTTAAAAACCTTTAAAAGCCTTTACAGGTTACCACTTTAGATTTACAGAGGAGGTCTACTGCAAAAATTACTGCCCTCGATCTAACCTTCGCGGTGATACCTCACATGCATGGTGCAATTGCTGTTTACGTTTGACGACAGACCGCCGCTTGCGTTCGCCTTAGCGCGAGAGCAGGGGGCGACAGGGGTGCTTTTTTTTTTTTTTTTTTTTTTTCTTTATTATTTTTTTGCTTTTTTATCTTATTTTTAAACTGTTCCTTTCATTTTTATTTTTTTTAATCATTTTTATTGTTATCTCGGGGAATGTAAATATCCCCTATGATAGCAATAGGTAGTGACAGGTACTCTTTTTTGAAAAAATTGGGGTCTATTAGACACTAGATCTCTCCTCTGCCCTCAAAGCATCTGACCACACCAAGATCGGTGTGATAAAATGCTTCCCCAATTTCCCAATGGCGCTATTTACATCCGGCGAAATCTAAGTCATAAAATGCTCGTAGCTTCCGGTTTCTTAGGCCATAGAGATGTTTAGAGCCACTCTGGTCTCTGATCAGCTCTATGGTCAGCTGGCTGAATCACCGGCTGCATTTTCAGGTTCCCTGTTGAGACAGGAGAGCCAGAGAAAAACACGGAAGACGGTGGGGGGGGGGGCATTCCCTCCCACGGCTTGTAAAAGCAGTCTAGAGGCTAATTAGCCGCTAGGATTGCTTTTACATGAAAGCCGACCGCTGGCTGAAAAGAATGATACCAAGATGATACCTAAACCTGCAGGCATCATTCTGGTATAACCACTCAAATTTGTGAATGGCGTACCTGAAGACAAAAAAATGGTTAACAATAAAGCACAGTAAACGGTAAAGTACAAAAAATTGCATACCTGAAAAGCAAACATGATAAAACATAATAACAATAAAACATTGCAGAATAGAATACAGTAAAAAAGAGCAGAACAATAGAGAGAATAGAGAGAGAGAGAACAATAAAACGACAACTATTTTTTTTTATTTTATATATTTCTTTTTTTTTTTTTTTTACACTTTTTTTGTAACTAACTTTTATAACTGTAACCGGTTCCAGGTTCGGGTCTCTCAAAATGCGATGGCATCTTGGGAGACCCTGTGAAAGTGTGCCTAGTCTGTGCAATGCTGTATCCTACGCTAATACTCAACTAGTGCATAGTAGCGTTCAAAACATTCACCAATGCAAAGACCAGGATTGTCAGGACAGGAGGGACAATAATAGCGGGTGTCACGCCTATATCCGCGCTTGCTGCAGACACAATATCTTTTTTGGGGGGGTTCGTTGGGTAGGGGTACTCGGGAGGACATAAAGAAAATGCCTCTCATGCAGCCGACTGCATTTGGTTGGGGATGTGAATGGGGGAAGTACGGGCGCTGCAGAAGCGGTTGGTTCCCAATTAGGATTGGCGAATGCAGCAGGAAGGGCATTATGGGCACGACGGGCCTGTGTTTGTCTTTTTGGTGGCAGCGGGACACTACTTGTGCTTGCCACCTCACCAGCTTGAACTGCACTTATGGGACTCGCATACCTCCCAACCGTCCCGGATTGCCCGGGAAAGTCCCGCTGTGGGAGGTCTGTCCCGCGTCCCGGGCACCTTCATTCCGGGACAATACAATGTCCCGGAATCGCCCCATTGGGATCTGATGCCCCCTAAAAATTGCCGCTGCCCCTCACTGCCCGGCGCTGTATTGGTTCTGGCCAAGACCGCTTCATTTCACCCCCAGATGCTGCCTGGCTAACTGCCAAAACAACTGGTTGCTAGGCATGGCCCGCCTGGCGTCTAACAACCAGTGACGTCACGACGAGGAGGAGAGTGGAGCCCCAGCATTCAGTGCGAGCTGGAGGAGGATTCCTCCTCGCGCCTAAGCTCCGCCCCCGGCTCCACCCCCAACTCCGGGTCTCCCCTGAAGGCTGTTCCTGCTCTGGAAGAAAGGTAGGAGAATGCTCCCTGCATTGTCCTGTGCACACAGAATGAATCCCGCACGGCACAGCCTGAGGCTGGTTTTCTCACTGTGTGGAAATTTTCTTTGATTGGAACTCGTGGCTGCTTGTCCTCATGGTGATTGGCTGCAGCACATGGCAATCATCCTCCTGTATTTGCCAACAGAACATTCTGTGCGTGGGGGCGGGGTCAGTTGCCAGTCTGTGCTGGAAGACGAGGAGGAGGGCTTTCTGCAGGTCTGTGTATGTGTGATAGGAAAGTTGCTGCAGTTAACTTAAGCTGTTGTAGTGTCCTGGCAGATGACAGATAGATTTCTGGTGAAGCCTGTGCCCAGAATCTTAGCTCAGGTTGCAGACACAGAGCATCACTCATTCTGTCTGTTTAATCTGTACAGGACTCTGCAGCAGGCGATAAGGAGAGTGTGTGCTGAGAACGGGGAAGTGTTCTGTGTGTGTCTCAATCTGAATTGCCCTGTTTATGTTTCCTCTCCTGAGCTCTCTGTCCACCCCCCGTCCAATCCTGCGATCTCCCTGTCCACCCCCCCGTCCAATCCTGCGACTCCCCTGTCCACCACCCCGTCCAATCCTGCGATCTCCCTGTCCACCCCCCCGTCCAATCCTGCGATCTCCCTGTCCACCCCCCTGTCCAATCCTGCGATCTCCCTGTCCACCCCCCCCGTCCAATCCTGCGATCTCCCTGTCCACCCCCCCGTCCAATCCTGCGATCTCCCTGTCCACCCACCCCGTCCAATCCTGCGATCTCCCTGTCCACCCCCCCCCGTCCAATCCTGCGATCTCCCTGTCCACCCCCCCCGTCCAATCCTGCGATCTCCCTGTCCACCCCCCCGTCCAATCCTGCGATCTCCCTGTCCACCCCCCGTCCACTCTCCCTCCGCCATCTCCCGTCCACCCCCCCCCCCGTCCAATCCTGCGATCTCCCTGTCCACCCCCCGTCCAATCCTGCGATCTCCCTGTCCACCCCCCTGTCAATCCTGCGATCTCCCTGTCCACCCCCCATCCCCATCCAATCCTGCGATCTCCCCGTCCCACCCTGCGACCTCCCCGTCCAATCCTGCGACCTCCCCGTCCAATCCTGCGACCTCCCCGTCCAATCCTGCGATCTCCCTCCCAATCCTGCGATCTCCCCGTCCAATCCTGCGATCTCCCCGTCCAATCCTGCGATCTCTCCGTCCAATCCTGCGATCTCTCCGTCCAATCCTGCGATCTCCCCGTCCAATCCTGCGATCTCCCCGTCCCACCCTGCCATCTCCCCGTCCCACCCTGCCATCTCCCCGTCCCACCCTGCCATCTCCCCGTCCACCCCCCATCCAATCCTGCGATCTCCCTGTCCACCCCCCCCGTCCAATCCTGCGATCTCCCCGTCCAATCCTGCGATCTCCCCGTCCAATCCTGCGATCTCCCGTCCATCCTGCGATCTCCCCGTCCCATCCCACGATCTCCCCGTCCCATCCCGCGATCTCCCTGTCCACCCCCCCCCCCCGTCCAATCCTGCGATCTCCCCGTCCAATCCTGGCGATCTCCCCGTCCAATCCTGCGATCTCCCCGTCCAATCCTGCGATCTCCCCGTCCCATCCCGCGATCTCCCTGTCCACCCCCCCGTCCAATCCTGCGATCTCCCCGTCCAATCCTGCGATCTCCCCGTCCAATCCTGCGATCTCCCCGTCCAATCCTGCGATCTCCCCGTCCCATCCTGCGATCTCCCCGTCCACCC